>OY288269.1:43638793-44992649 GCA_958450335.1 Hibiscus tridactylites | reverse complement strand
GTCCATCATCATTCAATAACCTTTTTATTGCTTTAGTAAGGAATGCTACCTGTGATTTCATTGTGCTGTCGGCCTCATAATCCTTGACAGCAAGTACCCGTTTATCCCCTCTTCTTGTTGTCGGAAACTGCTCCTCATTTTTGGCAAGATTTTTCAAAACTTGCAATGCCTCGTCTGGATCTTTATCCAATAATAGTCCATTTGCCGCTGAATCAATTCGGATACGAGTTTGTAGGTTGGCAGCATTATAGAACTTAGTTACCTGATTCCAGACAGCGGAATCCATGCATTGGGCAGTTCCGTAGAAGAGTAGTAAATCTGTCCCAGGCCTCGTGCATCGGCTCGTCATCTTCCTGTTGAAAAGTAGCAATTTCATTACGTAATCGCTCAGATAAATGCGAAGGATTAAAACGAGATAAAAATTCATGAGATAAATCTACCCAAGTTCTAATTGAACCCGACGTAAGTTTATTCCACCAAGTTTTAGCTCTGTGCCTCAATGAATGGGGAAATAACCGAAGCCTCAGTATCTCCGGATTTACTCCTGGCAGTCTAAACGAACCACAGATCTCCTGGAACATTTTGAGATGCTCCCTAGCATCCTCTGTAACAACACCACTAAACTGCCCGACATTGTTGATCATACTAAACATGACATGTTTAAGCTCGAAGTTATCAACATCAATATCCGGCAGCGTGGTCTCCAGCTCTACATGATCGTTCAACATATAGTCACGACATGACCGTCGTCCGGCGGCGGCAGGGTTATCGGTAGGTGGTATAACATCGCCAGCAGGTGGGTCGTCGGCCATCTTCTCTAGCTGTTCTTCAAGGTACTCGTTCCTGGCTAAAAGGTGACGAATTTGTGTCTTGAGATTGAAGGAACGTTCAACTTCCGGATCTAATGGATACTCAGGATCATCACCTCTTTTAGATCTGCGCATTAACAAGAAAACCTCATGAAAAGCAAGAGTTGAAAGTACCAACGAAAAACAGAAAAAGAAAAATAAAAAGAAAAACTAAAACTAAAACGAAAAGTGCAATAAAAGAAAGGTAGAGTTATGTTGCCAATCCCCGGCAACGGCGCCAAAAACTTGTTACGTGTAAAATATTCTATCGTAATGGTAGTGCAAGTGTACACGACGCAAGTAGTAAAGTGATACGAAGTATCGGATATCGTCTCCACAGGGATTTGGCTAATAGCTTCACCTTAGTTCACTGCACAAAAGTAAAAGAAATATTTGAGAAGGTTGTCACGAAAATAATAAAGTAAAAGTAAATAAAAGAGTAGAAATATCAAGATAGAGAGAATGGGCTGGTATTGAATTGCTCAGTAGTGCAGGTATTTCAATGCTTAGGAACTCCAGTTCTGTCGTTGCGCCCGTCGCGGCAGCACCTGTCGCGGCAGCAGTCCGTTGGTCGTCGCGGCAGCAAACACACCAACTCAGTACTCCAAGTTTGGCAAGAATCCCAGATCTACTTTGTCCTATCCCTAGGTCCAAGTCTGTTGATGATCACGTCTTTGATGATACCTCCCGGCGTGAATCGAAGGATGAACACCGATGTGTATGAATTCTTCTTTAGCCACTTAACCTCGCCCTATCCCTAGGCACGAAATAGTTCAACTATAAACTAGAGAACTTGCTCTTATCTCTTTCGTATACTTAACTCTCCCAATGCTAAGTAAATGGATAACCTCACAATGCACTCCCGATGCTCTTGCAAGATATTAATAACCAAAATAAGAGAACTTGAAGTTTATTTTATTGAACTAGAAAATCCTAAAACAAAGCAACCCTTGCAACTACTTTACAAATCAACCCGTGGCCCTAGGGGGAATTTAGAACATGTCGGTGGCGGGTAAACGGCTAGGAGTTTTGGTTATCGGTTATGGGGTATTCGGCTATGGTATATGAGATATGAGATATGCCCTAGGTTAAAATACATGCCCTTATATAAGCTTTGGGCTCAAGTTATCTAAGTTAACAAGGATTACAACTTTATTTAAAAGTATGATTCTAATAAAGACTTAGTCTTCAAGGATCCTACTTTTCAGCCGTCCTCCTTGTTTCTTGGGATTTTCTCTCCTTGAGCTTTGGGCTTGACATATCTTTTGATCCGGGGCTTGGAAAAATATTTGGTTTTCACACGACAGACGAGCATAATTTTCTCTATCTATCGAGGTCCACTTTACTTTTCCTCCACTAACTTGCTGTCGTCCTCTGCTGTCACGGCAGCACCATGGCATCATCGTCCTCTTTGTCTGCTTGTTCAGTTCAGCTCTTCTGCTTCTCTGCCCTGCGCCTGCCTTCTTCGTCCACTATGGCGGCAACCTGCAAAATCAACCATCTTTCAGTAGAATCTGTGCCTTTAATATATTTGTGATGTTTTGTTGTAAACTAACCTAAATGCAATGCAATGATGCTTGAATGCAGCAGAAATATGGGTTAAAAAGAGTGTAAATAATAGAACTTTTACACACTCAACATTAGAAACATGAAATTGTGTCAAAACTCAATGTTCTTGGTGAGATCTTGATGATTTTCGTAACTATTGGTTAGGCTCTATTTTGAGGTTGATTTCTAATGTATTTTGAATTGTAATTGATGTTATAAATGAGGTTTTATCAAACAAATCCCGAATAGGTTTTGATTCCTAAGTTTTGCATGCTAGATTGGTGGTTTTTGGGGTGGTTTTGGTGTTCTGCTGTAGCTGGAGGTTTAAGGATGAGTTTATGGTGATTTTTGGTGTTTATTGAGGTTTGCAAATGATTAGAAGTGATAAATCTTGGCTGGGCTTTGTTTTGGAAGAGTTTGGAGCTGTTTTCAGTTGTTTTTAGTGGCCCGAATGATGCTTATGGGTAGAGCAGCGAGTTGGATTAGTTGGCAGGTGATTTCAATGCATGACGATGCATTAATCCTCTGCTCTTATGTGTATTAAGAAGGGGAGACATCTTCGGATGCCTTTGGTGTTGATTCGAAAGTGCCGGGAGCTTATATAGCGTTTCGGCGAGCAAGCGAAACATAATCGGTGAGTGCGAATGGTTTTAGAAGTCATTGAGGGACAAAGGAACAAGGTTTGGGGATTTAGGATTGGTTTGAAACACCATCCTAAGTCCGGAAGTAAGTATGGCTAGATTTGCTCTTAATTATGTGGTTGTTGCCCCTAAAATGCTTTTACATGCTCTTGTTTTGAGATAGACAAATTCCTATCGTTTTATGCTTGATTTGTAGCATGAGATGATGCTTTGTATAGATTTCATGAGATAGCATGTTGCATTGAAGAGTTTTGAGATTTTGACTTAATGCAAAGCATGCGTTATGATTTTGAAATGATATGAGAAAGATTTGAGAAATGTGCATTAAAAACAGTAGGTGAGATGATATTTTTGACATAATATATTGGCATAGAAGATGAGATAGTTACCGGATATAATTGATCGATCAATAGGATGAGAGTGCACTATAAACTAAAATTCGTAGGTGCTCTTTGGAGTTGGGCAATGGGTGTAGTGCCATCCCAATCCAAAGTGAGAAACCGATGACAAGAGATACCATCGGGGTAGGACTTGGTGAAATACCCAAGCTTTGTGGCGATGAGAGATACCGCCATGAGAGTCCGGTGATGATAGATTCCATCGAGGTAGGACTTGACTTTGAGTCAAGCTAATCCGTATATCCGAGTAATGATGAAATGTGAAATGCCAATATAATATATGAAAATTGTATTTGATTCACATCTACCAAATGTTGAGATGATTTATGCTATGAGAAATGCATATGAGATTCGAATATGAAATGCTTTAGTTTTCACAAGCATGTGTATGGCTTTGCCATGAGATTGGCATTAGTTTAAATGCATGAGATAGAATAAGGGCACATGTGTTTTCAAATGGAGATTTGCTTTGAAAAGATTTTCAAGCATGATATAGAATGATCATGTTGTAGAAAATGGCTTATGAGAAAGAGTTTTGAATAATGCATTGTTGTGTTGGTTTTCTTTAGACCATGCCTTACTAAGCAAATATGCTTACGCTCTCTTTTACCAACTCCCTATGTTTGTGCCAAGTTCGTGTTGGCTTTTGAAGTTTGTAAATGGTCTTATATGGTTTGGTTTGAGGTTTGAGGTTCATATTTTGTTCACGAGGTTAGGAAGAATGCCTATAGACTAAAAGTTCATGTGTGTGATGCCATGTTTAGGCTTAAGCTTCCTTAGCATGTTCTATTATGGCTATTCATGTTGATGGTATATTTTGGTATGATTTGGGATATGTTTGAGTGTGAAAGGATGTGAAAAACCAGAAAATTATGCTGTTGCAAGGCAGGGTGTATCGAAACACCATTATCAGTTTTGAAACAGTGGCCTAGAATGGCCATAGTGTTTCAAAACGGATGAAGGTGTTTCGGGACACTTTGGCTACTAGAGAGGGATGTTCCGATACTGGTCTCGAAACGCACCCGAGTACCGAAACGGTCAACATCGTTTCGATACGGGCGTTTCGATACAATGGCCAGCGTTCCGAAACGGCTGACCGTTAGACCACAAATTTGAATTGTTTCAAGTTCTCATGTTTTACATTTTAGTCCTGGATGTTGTGCATGCAATTGTTTGAGCTTGGAATGTCCTTTTAAGCTGAAATTTGACAGAGAGGCATGTAATATGACTAATTACATAATTGTAATCTTAAAATCTTCAATGTCCTTATATTATCCTAAATTTACATTTTGGTCCCTAAAAGTGTAAATCTTACAATTGAATCCCTAATTGATTTCTGATCGTTGTGCTTTTCTCTCCTAAGATTCCTGAGTAATCACATAGGCTTTATGTGCATCTTGAAAAGAAAAAAGAAAAAAAAGGGTCGTTGATCAAGGTTGACTTTCGGGTTGACTTTTTGTTTTCCCCGTGTAATCTTCGTAGTTAGGGTCAAGCGTCTAGGCCAGGCTAAGGGGGTTACACAAGACAACAATCCAAGCTCATTTAATTGCATCTACAACATTTAGGGATCAAAATGTAAAGAATTAGAACTTCATAAGATTTCAATAACTAACTTAACTGTAGAGTGTTTCGGTACATGTTGCTCTGTATCGAAATGCCCGTTTCGAAACATGACTATTTGCTTCGGTAGAGGAGGCCGTTTTGATACAACCCCAAACATGTTTCGGAACACAACCTTCCAATAGCCAAACGTACCGAAATGCCCCTCCCTATTTCGAAACCCCTATACCATTTCAGGCACACTATTTCAGTACATGCTCAAGTGTATCGAAACACCTGGGCCTGTAATGACACTTTTTGCTTGTTTTCACACTTAAATCCAATCTAAAACATTCCAACATGCATTCAACAAATTTAGGCATCAAACCTCAAATATACATAGCATAATAATCAACATAACATGAGCATTTGCATCAAAGGTAACCTATAAACATGCAACCTATTGTCAAACCAAGCAAGATACCAAAATGCAAAGTAAGACATAAACCAAATACCAAAGGTCATTTACTAGTCTAACTTAGCAAACCAAACTTGCACAAAAGAGAGTTTACACAAATCTCCCAACAACTCAATGGATCCCCTCATTGCCCTTATTACTTTAGTCTAAACCGAAACATACTTTCTTAAACGAAGTCTCTTGAGATCCCTTGCTACTTGCTGCCTCCAAAATCTCAATTATCTGCAATGATGGACAAATGAGAGCATAAGCACACAAGGCTTACTTAGAAGACTCATAAAAAAACACCATCAATGTATTAAAACCATTTTTCATGTCCACATTGAAATCTCTTTTCAAATTACTAAAACATCATTTGAAAATCACCATGCCCTTTTTAAAACCATGCACTTTCCTGACCAAAATTAGCATGTAAAACATCAAACCACATGTATCATGAATCATCGACAAGATCCAAACCACACTCAATTTAAGCCTTCCCATGCATAGCTACCATATGCAAAGCTTAAAGAGTAAAACATGCATAAACTACATTATGCAACATAGACCATTCCATGATACATCATCAATTATATTGGCTTACAAGTGATCATTAAGAAAGTTCACAACTCAAAACCTCATATTAGATATACGGATTACAGCAAGTGTCTACTCGACACTTCAAGCCATCTTAACCGAAATTTGTACATTCACAACCAAAGGTACTCTATCAACCGAGTACAATTACAACCCATAGGGTCACCAGCCCTATCATCGGTTAGATGCTTAACCACTAACGAGAGACGAGACACCAACCTCCTTGATCGTTAGGGTACTTGGACAGAGATACGGACACCAACCCCTCGATGTAATCCCTTAGCCCGGCCTAGGCGCTTGACCCAAACTACGAAGATTACATGGGGAAAACCAAAGTCAACACGAAAGTTAACCTTGATTAACGACCCTTTATTTCATTTTAATATTGTCTAAATACATATTAAACCTAAGTGAGTACTCACGAATCATGAATGAGAAAGGCACAGTGATCGGATATCATTTAGGGACTCAATTGCACTTTATACAAGTTTAGGGACCAAAAAGTAATTTTTGTAAATTAGAGAGACTTCATAGATTTTAGGATTAACAATATGAAATTAATCATGTTACATGCTTCTCTGCCAAATTTCAGCTTAAAAGGACATCGCAAGCTCAAGCAATTGCAATCACAACATTTAGGACTAAAATGTAAAGCATGCAGACTCAAAACAATTCAAATCTGTGTCCAACGATCACCCGTTTCGAAACACCTACCCACCGTACCGAAGCACTGTATCGAAACGGTGTTGACCATTTCAGTACGCGGGTATGTTCCGAGACCAGTACCGAAACATGGCATTCCAGTAGCCAAACTGTTTCGAAACAACCTCAGTCGTTTCGAAACACAAAGGCCATTTCAGGCCCCCGTTTCGAAACACTAGAGGGTGTTTCGATATGCCCTGCCCAGAAAGAGCACCTGTTGCTGGTTTTTCATCATTTACCACACTCAAACATGCTTCAAAGACTCCCAAATCATACCAGCAAACCATTACACGTATTAGGAACATATTTGGAACATTCTAACACGAGCATAGCATCAAACACAAACTCACATAGTCTAGGGGCATGCTTCCTAATTACAAACCAATATAAGCAATCCAACCTCAAACAAAACATTTAAGGCCATTTACAACTCTAACAAGCCAACACAAACATGCCACAACCTTAGGGAGTTCAAACATATCTCCCAAATACAGTCCTTGGTTTCCCATTGCCATTATATCAAAACTAAAGTGTGTGAAAACTTCACCATACATGAGCTTGAACTTCTTTGGATGACCTTAACCTCTTTGACACCCGGAAACACCTCAATTATCTGCATTATTGGTAAAAGAGAGAGTGTAAGCACAAATGCTTAGTGAGGTATGCTCTAAAGAAAACCAACTCAATAATGCATATTTTGAAAACACTTTCTCAAAAGCCTTTAAACCACATGCTCATTCTATCTCATGCTTGAAAAACATTCAAAGAAACTTCTCATTGAAACACATGTACCTTCATTCTATCTCATGCATTTAAACCAATGCAAAACTCATGGCCAAGCCATACTCATGCTTGTACACTAAAGCATTTCATATACAAATCACATATGCATTTCTCATAGCATAAATCATTACATCAAAGGTACATTTGAATCAAAAACCATTTCATATTTTATATTGGCATTTCACATCTCATTATTACTCGGGTAAGAGGACATCTCACTAGACACTAATGGTGGCATCTCTCATCACCGTACTCACTCGTCTAGCAACATAGTTTACGGTGGAATCTCACATCACCGTACGCACGTGGCGGAATCTCTCATCGCCACAAAGCTTGGGTATTTCACCAAGTCCTACCCGATGGAATGCCCATCATCGGTTCTCTCCCTTTGGCTTAACCAAAGAGCACGTACGAATTTTTAGTTTATAGTGCACTCTCATCCTATTGATCGATCAATTATATCTGATAAGTATCTCAACATCTATACCAATATATTATGTCAAATCAACATATCACCTACTGTTTTTCATGCAACAATTCTTAAAACATTCTCATCTCATTTCAAAACCATAACATTTGCTATGGTTCAACACAAAAGCTCAAATCTCAACTATGAAACATGTTACTTCATGAAACCATTTCAAGCATCATCTCATGCTATAAAATATGCATAAAACAATAAGAATTTATCAATCTCAAACCATGAGCATGTAAAAGCATTTTAGGGGCAATCACCACATCTATGAGAGCAATATAGCCAATACTTACATTCGGACTTAGGAAGGTGTTTCAAACCTTTCCTAAATCCCCAAGCTTTGTTTCTTTGTCCCTCAAGGACTTCTAAAACCATACGCACTCACCGATTACGTTTCGCTTGCTCGCCGAAACGCTATTTAAGCTTTCGGATCAACTCTAAAGGTGTCCGAAGATGTCTCCCCTATTTTAAACACATAAGAGCAGAGGATCAATGCATCATCATGCATTAAAATCATCAGCCACACACCTAAACTCACTGCTCTACTCAAAAACCATATTTCGGCCACCAAACACTACCGAAAACACCTCCAAACTCTTCCAAAACCAAACCCAGCCAAAATCCATCACTTCTAATCATTTCTAAACATCAATTAACATCAAAAACCAACACAACCACGTCCTTATACCTCCAACTATGACAGAACACCGAAATCACCCCAAAAACCATCATTCTAACAAGCAAAACTTAGGAAAACAAACCTATTCGGGATTTGATTGATAAAACCTCATTTGTAACATCATTTAACATCCAAAATACATTAGAAAACCATCTCAAAATAGAGCCCAATCATTCACCATGAAAATCTTCAAGATCTCTTCCAAAATCTTGAGTTTTAAGACAATTTCTTTTTCTAACATTAAAACCACTTAAAAATCATTAATAAAGTATTGATAACTGGGGAATTTCAGTAACGAACTGATCATTAGAGGAGAAGGACGAAGCTTACCTCTAATGGATGATTTCTCCTTGATTTGGGAAAATTTTCTTGAAAATTCAATGTAGAAATCAAGTGGATTTGATGAGGAATTGATTAATAATCAAAGAGAGATTGAAATCTCGTCAAATGAAGTGAAAATCAAAGTATATTTGCTGGAGAGAATGTGTTTGGTTGAAAGGAATTTGAGAGAAAATAAAATGAGGGAAAACTTGTGAAAAGTAGTTATGAAAAGTCAAAGGTGGTTTCTAATTTAATCACCCTTCATTTTCTTTAATTAAAACATTAGTTAAATCACCCAAATTAAGGAAAAATCTGATGAAAAAATTTTGGTAAAATTAGCTCCTTAAAGATTCAAAGTTTCAATCCTTTACAAAACAGTCACTACTTAACTTTGCAAAAACTGTGATTTGGTCACTACACCGAAATGTAGTATTTCCAAACCTTATTTTTTAAAATTGATTCCACCTTTGTCTTTCTTATATTAAATAAGGATTTTTAGATATTTTCCTATATTTTTAAAGCATCCCGAACTAGGTGTTCCCTAAAACTCCCTTTTAGATTCGAACCGTTTTCTTACCGGTCCGATTCAGACTCTAAACACCTAGGCCCAATTTTGGGGTTTTACACTCGAGATCCAAGGTGACTATTTATAGTGCACTCAATTCTATAGTCGGATCACTATATTTGATATCATTTATAAACCATTTCACAACATCACTTGCCAATATAATTCACATTTAACACATACGTTACTGTTTTCAAAGCATTATCAATAAATCACATTTCCAAGCATTAAACCATGCTTAAAATCTCAAGTATAAATCATATACTTAAAGGACCACTTACCATATGAATCCTTCAACATTACATCATTAAAAACAGTAACCACATTCTTATAAACATGCTTTAACAATAGGTAAAACCATTAATTCAAAACAGTGCATAAATCATCACATAATAGCATAACCGAGAGAGGAAATTTCCTTTCACTTACTTCTGAACTTAGTTAAGCGTTTCAAGATTACGACTAAGTTCCAAATTTAACTTTTAAAGCTTTCAAAACTGAAAATCGCGTTCTCACTCACTAACACGCGCAAACTCGACTAGCTTATGCGAATCCAAGCAATCAAAGCTCACAAACCTTCACCGATTACTTCTGATACGTTCCCCTCTGTTTATACCACACAAGAACAGAGGATTAATGCATCACAATGCATTAAAATCTTCAACAAACAAAGCTACCTCGCTGCTCTACCCAAAATCACCAAAACGACTATTTGAAACAACTGAAAACACCTTCGATTACACTACAAACTCAGCCCATCCAAAACCTATCACTTTCATCCATTTTTAATCATCAATTCACATAAAAAACAATCTAATTACATCCTTATACCTCCAGCAACACCAGATCCATATTAACACCATAAAACCCCCAAATCTAACAATCTAACAATTAGTGATCCAACTCATTTCGGGATTACTATTATAAAACCTTTATTTCAACATAATTTAACATCCAAAACATGATTAAAATCAATCTCAAATCAATCAAAATAGCACCATTACGAAAATCTTGAGAAATCATCTTTCAAAGCTTGATTTAGCCATTTTCATCAATTAAATTATAAAACCTTGTTATTAAACATAATTAGAGAGCCAAAGACTTGATAATTTAAATAAAGAAGCTTGATTAGAAGAGAGAAAAGAAAGATCACCTCTAACACAAGCTTTACCCTTGATTTGCAATGATTTAGAAGAAATCCTTCAAGAAATCTTTAGCTAGTTGATATAGAAATATATGAGAATCATTTAAAAATCTAAAGTGGATGAAATGAGATAAATCTCTAGAGATTTTAGTGATGGAAAGATAGTTTGGCTGATGGGAAAGTTGAGAGAAAATTTTAAGAGAAAAATAGTTATGTAAGAAAATATTTAGCCTTTTAAAATCCTTTTTTAAACCCCATTTAACAATCAATTAATTAAATCATTTAAAAAACAAAAAATCAAGGGAAAAAGGCTGAAAACACCTTGGTCTAATAGCTCCTTAAGGATTCTAAGTTTTGGCCCTCTTCAATTTAGTCATTAAAACGTATTTTGCAATTTTTACAAATTAGTCACCATTTTCAAAATACCAATTAAATCAGTCCAATTTCATCAAATTGAACTCTCCAAAACCTTCAAAATATTATTTTTAGATTATAAATATTTTTCCATTTTTTATCTCCCTCAAAACTATTTATTTCAAAATTAATCCTGAAACTAGCATGACTCGCTCGAACCGGTTGACCCGAACCTCTTAGCCGAACCCGACTAACTTCTAACCCCAAAATCAGGGTGCTACAACTCCCCCACTTAGGAAATTTCATCCTCGAAATTTTACTTGAAGGAAAAAGGTGCTAAAACTGCTTCAACATGTTTGCCTTGCTTTCCCACGTGGCCTTCTCAACTTCTTGATGTCACCACAACACCTTCACAAGTTCAATCGTCTGACCATGAAGAACATTGCTACTAGAATAAAGAATCCCAACAGGTTCCTCATCATAAGACAAATCCGAATTAACTCAATCTCCTCAATAGGCATAACATGAGACATATCTGACTTATACCTTCGCAACATCGAAACATGAAACACATCATGAATTTTCTCAATCTACTCAAGAAGACCAATGTAAATTGTCCATAAGTTCTATATTTCATGCACATCCCATCTCACGTTATTGTTGTTTTTTAGTACACTTTAGGCACAATTAGGACCATGCATTGCATTTACAGTATTTTTTACTTTGTCATGCTTTGTATGAATTATCTTTTATTTGGTGAGTAAAAGGTAATGTTTTAGCTTAGTTTTAGTTTCAGGTACTAAAGGCTAACAAAGGAAAAGAGGAGCTGAGGACTTGATGCTGAGGCAGCAGACCAAGGAGCTGTACTGATGCAGTTCCAGACAAAGACAACAACTACCGAGTGGTTGTCGCCGCCTTACCTGCTGCCCAAGACAACAAGCTGTTGAATTGGAGAACTAGAGTGCGATCTAAAGAGCAGAAAATCTTGATCCACTCAATTTTCCGATGATTGTAGCAGCAAGTAGAGCTGCCGAAGGAAGATCTCGAGATTACTTGCGAAGCAAGGCAACGTGATAAAGTCCACATTCAACTCAAAGGAGTTAGAGTTTAATGTTGCATTTAATGAAAAAGTTACTTTGAAGACTTAAACTCCAAGAAGGACTAGACCTAGCTAATGTCTATATATACTAATTGTAATTTTACTTCAAAATCAGCTTAGGTTTTCCCTTAGGCATAGTTTAGGTTTTCTTGCCGCCATTATGTTCTGAAACTCTTTTTGGGTTTGGGTTATGTTGTAATTAGTGCGAGAACAGTTGTTTAGGATTTTAAGTTTGTTTTTGCAAGAAAGCTTCAAGGTTTTCTTATTCCATGTTCTTCACAGTTCTCAATTAAGGAGAAAGATTAGTTGATTGCTATCCATTTGTTCGGTATCGAGAGAGTCGAACTCACGAAAGGAGTAAGTACGGTTTCATCTATAGACGGTGCGATCAATTCGGTCTAGACATAGGTTAGGGTTTAAGGCGGCTAAAAGAGGACGAATAAACATTGTCGTCTTTGAACGATTCACGCCACGACTAGTATTATCTGCAGTGGGCATCAACAACATTCCGACTTAAACATAAGCGAGATCACTCTCAAAGTGTTCTACCGAGCCTTGTAGTTCCGCCGAGTTTGCCGCCAAGACACAAGTCCATCCCCATGGCGAGGCAGCGAGAGCGTCTCAGCAGCCTACCTGCCATCCCCCATAGAGGCAGTAGAGTCTGACAGCACAAAGCTGCTCGTCCTATTCAACGCAGTTTCACACTAAACAATGGCATAACCTTACCCATTCTATCAATCTGATTTCTTCGCTTTTATTTACTTGTGTTTTATTTTATTTTCTTCTTAAACAAACAAACTTATTTGTGCAATTTACTTTTCTTGTGCAGGAACAGCGAATCGATTTAAGCTGTCCAATCCCTCTGGGAGACAATACATTTTTATACTATTACTTGACAAGAGAGTGCACTTGTGCTCATATTTAGAGAACACTATAACGCTCAACAAGTTTTTGGCGCCGTTGCCGGGGATTTGTAACAGCGAAATTCGTTCTTTAATTTCTGCACTTTATTTTATTTTTAGTTTTTATTTTTAATTAAAAAAAGAAAAGAATTTTACATTTTCCTTTTCTAGTGCATGACTAGGGCAAATCAAAAAGGAGAAATCATTTACTACGACAATATCGAACGAAGAGCAAGAGAGTAAAAAAGGAACTTAGAACAGCCCTGGGAAAGCAATAGAAGAAAAAAAGCAGAGGTAAACATGGAAAACGACAACCCTGCCAACAATGCTCAAAATGACACGGATGGGCAGCAAGACCCGCTGCCCAGAGAACAGCAAGTTCCACCTAGGCAACCGCCGCCTATTCTGCCCAGGCAGCCACAGTACGTTCGAACCACCAGAGATTACTTGAAGCATGACTTCAGAGGGTTCGATCCGACAGTGAGAAAACCTGAAATCGAGGCGGATCATCTTAAGCTAAAGCTCGTAATGTTCATCATGATCAACACGTTGGGGCAATTTGGAGGGGCTGCCGCAGAAGATGCTCAATAGCACTTAAGAGGATTCTTGGACATATGTAGAGAATTCAAAATACACGGAGTCGACCAAGATGTGCTACGGCTAAGATTAATCCCCTAGTCACTGAGGGATAGGGCAAAGCAGTGGTTGAACAACCAGCCAACAGAGTCATTCAACACATGGACAAAGCTGTGTAAGGATTTCCTGGATCGTTTCAGCCCATCCAATGTCACAGACATATTGAGAAACGAGATCACAACCTTCCGACAAGGGGATGATGAGACAATGTATGAAGCATGGGAGCGGTATCAACAGATGCTTAACAACTGCCTGCTCCATGGTTTCCCTGCTTGGACACAGGTGTCAATGTTCTACAATAGGGTGAACTACTCAACTCGGATGATGATTGATGCCTCATCCAACGGAATCATCCTTGACAGACCCCTAGAGGAGGCATTGTGGATCCTAAACCAAGCCGCCAAGAACGATAATAAGTACCCAACAGCCCGTCGAGGTAGTTAGGCGGCCATCAGTTGTGAATCAAGTGGAAGCCTCAAAATCTGTCAATGCCTGCCTCGACAAGCTGACAAAGCTGGTATTGAACATGGTGAAATCCACTGGAAAAGTATACGAGGCCATAGTTGTAGAGCCATTTTGTGACGAGTGTGGGAACAACCACGATTCCTCTAAATATATTGCATCTACAAATTATATGGGAGGATACGAGAGGAACAACAGGCCAACCACGAATACGTACAACCATGGATGGAAAAATCATCCAAACTTCTCCTGGAGCAATCCTAAAATTGCTGCCAATCAACAACAACAACAGGAGGCCACTAGAAAAACCAGTCCAGACAGCAGGCTCAGCAACCACAAAACAATAATTCACTTGAACCAACTCTTCATACTTTTATGTCTAGAACTAGTGATTTTATTGTTCGTACTAATAAGTTTATTGATAAAACTGAGTCTTTCATGGATAGGATATAGACGAGGATAAACAATTAAGAGGCTACGATAAAGAACTTGGAAACCCAATTTGGACAGTTCACGGAGATCTTTAGCAGCAGGACAATGGGGGCAACATTCAGTAGTACAAAGGCAGCAGCCAAGCCCACATTTGAGCAGTGCAAAGCCATATCAACCAAAAGTGGGAAATAGTTGAATGAGCCCAAAATGGAAAAATCAGAAGAGACATAGCCAGCATAGAAAGAACTACCTGCCACGGCAGCATCAACACCAGCCGCCTCGGCAGCTGAATCTGACAGCATTCCTAAAATGAATGATCCTCCACAGATAAAGTTTCCATGCAAAGAACGTATAGAGGACATCCGCCTGCCAGCACCTTTCCCCCAAAGGCTTAAGCAACAGAAACAAGAGCACCAATTTAGGAAATTATTGGATATTCTGAAGCAGGTGCACATAAATATTACTCTCATAGAAGCCATTCAGAACATGCCCAACTATGCCAAATACCTCAGGGACATGTTTTCTAAAAGGAAGAGAATTGAGGAGTTTGAAACAGTTGCTGTAACAGAGGAGTGCATGGCTATGTTGCACAACAAACTGCCACCCAAGCAAACAGACCCAGACAACTTTGTTATACCATACATAATAGGAAGCAAGAACGAAACAAAAGCCTTGTGCGACTTGGGAGCCAGTATAAACTTGATGCCTAAGGCAGTTTTCGACAAAATAGGTATTTGGCAAGCCAAACCTACCTCCATCATGCTGAAACTTGCTGATCATTCTTTTGTACAACCGGAGGGCAAGATTGAAGACATCCTTGTTCAAGTGGGCAACCTTATTCTTCCAGCTGATTTCATCATCTTAGACTGTGATGCTGATGAAAAAGCCCTTATTATCCTTGGGCGACCATTTTTGGCCACGGGCAGAACTCTAATAGATGTGGAACATGGGGAGCTAACCATGAGGGTAAACAATCAGAGCATTAAGTTAAATGTGTTACAACCCTCAGAAAAGGAAAAGGAAGGAGTACCAGATGCTCATGCCGCCAAAATCAGCACAGAGATAGGCCAAGGTAGTAGCTGTCGCGACAAACCCAAGGGCAAGCTGAAGGACCCATCATCACATCACCTTAAAGAACAAGAGGACCCCCAGGAGCGAAGGACAAGCCAAATCACCTCAGGAAGTGGTTATTTCTAGGAGATGCACCCAAATGCACTCCCAACGTAACTTATTTTTTATTTTTATATTTTCTTTATTTTTATTTTTATGCATTAGGATTAAAGTTTAATTTATTGCAAAATATTTTTTTAAGAATAGTTTTTAAATTAGATTCCACATTTTTATTGTTTAGAACTTATTTTAGTATTTAATTATCTTTATTTTTATTTTAGGATTAGGAATAAAAGAGCTGGATCAAGAAGAAGGCCCAGCAAGGATCCCGCCCAAAATGTACACTAAAGATTTAAAACCGTTTAACCAACTCTTATTTAATTAAAAAGTGTTTGGCTGAATGAAGAAGAGAAATGAAAAGGCTCGTCAAATCTTCCTTTAACCGTTTAACCAACTCTTAATTAATTAATTAATTAAAACCTTTTTAATTTTTAATACACATTTAAAATACATGCCAAATTAGGGAAGGTATAATTGCGAAGTAGCTCACTAAAGATTCTAAGATTTTGACTCTTCTTGAAAAACATATTTTTTCCAACCTTTAAATCTTTACATTTTTGTCACTGCCCAAAATGTACACTTCCGAAAACCGATTTTGCAAAATTGATTTAACCAACCTCTTAAATATAATTTTAGAAATTTTTGTCATATTTTTACTCATCCCGAACCTTGGTTTTCCTTAACCATCTTTAAATGATTCGAACAAACGATACCGGTTCCACAGGTCCAACCCATCTCGCAAAACTCTTAGGCCCATAACCGTTACGTTACAACTCTCCCCCACTTAGGAAATTTCATCCTCGAAATTTTTCCTGAAGGAGAAAGGCACGGAACTGATTCAGCCCATCCACCTTAATTTCCCACGCAATCTCCTCAACTCCTCAATGCCACAACAATACCTTCACAAGCTCAATCGTCTTGCCACGAAGAACTTTGCTACTCGTATCCAGAATTCTCACTGATTCCCCCATCATAGGATAAATCCGGATTTAACTCAGTTTCCTCGATTGACATCACATGCGAAGAATCTTATCTATACCTCCGCAACATAGATACATGAAACCCATCATGAATCTTTTCCAACTCGGGAGGCAACCTCAACCGATAAGCTACAGGACCAATCCGCTCAACAACTTCATAAGGTCAAACAAACCTCAAACTAAGCTTTCCCTTATGTCCGAACCTCATCACCTTCTTCCAAGGTAAGACCTTAAGGAACACGCGATCTTGAACCGCAAATTCAACCTCTTTGCGCTCTAATTCCACGTAAGACTTCTAACGACCCGATGCAGCCTATAATCGCTCACATATGAGCTTTACTTTCTCAGTTGTTCCCTTGAGCATATCCGGCAAGGAAAGCAACTTTTGCCTTGTCTCGACTCAACAAAGAGGCATTCTACACTTCCTCCCATATAAGGCCTCATATGGAGCCATTTGTATATTTGCCAGAAAATTGTTACTATAGGCAAGCCCAACCAAAGGCATATACTTTTCCAAAGAACCTTGGAAATCAATCACACAGCATCGCAACATATCCTCCAGCACCTGGATAACTCGTTCCGACTGCCCATCCTACTGAGGATGATATGAAGTGCTGAAATTCAACCGCGTACCCAATGCTCGATGAAAACATCCCCAAAACCTCGCTGTGAACCTTGGATCCCTATCCATCACTATAGACTTGGGCACACTGTGCAAATGCACAATCTTAGCAATATACAACTCAGCTAACTTATCCAATGTATACATAGTATGCACGGCCAAGAAATGCGCACACTTCGTAAGATGATCCACAATCACCCATACAAAGCTTTTCTCTAATGGTGTCAAAGGCAAACCAGACATAAAATCCATCATAATCCTTTCCTATTTCCACTCCGGTACCCTCAAAGGTTGTACAAACCGAACGGAAACTGATGCTTAGCCTCCACACGCTGGCAAACCATACACTTGCTTACAAAATCCGCAACATCCTATTTCAACCCCACCCAATAGTACTCATCCTTTAAGCTACGATCCATCTTAGTACTACCAGGGTGCATAGCAAAAGGACTACTATGAGCCTCAATCAAAATAGTGCTCCTCAACTCAACATCTTCTGACACCACTATTCAACTTTGAAACATATAACTCCATCATCATTAAAACAGAAGTCCATTACCTTACCATCAGCTATGTCCTGAACATGGGGTACCAGTGAATCATCCAACAACTACTTCTTCTTAATCAACTGAATCAAGGAAGGTTCACTTGCAACTCGGTTATCAAGCCACCATCACACAATATACTCAAATTAGCAAACATAGCTCTCAGCTCAACAACTACCTTCCTACTCAAAGCATCGACCGCCACATTGGCCTTTCTCGGATGATACTTAATGGTTAGATCGTAATTTTTAAGCAACTCTAACGAACTTTGTTGCCTAAGATTCAACTTTGTCTGTGACATAAGATACTTCAAACTTTTTTTGGTCTGTATAAACCACACACCTTTCACCATAAAGGTATTGTCTCCAATTCTTCAAAGCAAACACCACTGCCATGAGCTCAAGATCACGCGGAGGATAGTTGCGCTCATGCACCTTCAACTGTCTAGAAGCATAAGCTACAACATTCCCTCCTTGCATTAACACGCAACCCAAAACAACATACGAGGCATCACTTTAACTACAACTCCTTACCCGATTCCTGTTGAATCAAATAGGAACTTGCGTCGAAGCTTCCTTCGACTTCTCATGAACTTGTTGCCTAACATCCGTCCACTCAAGCAAACATTCTTTTGCAAGAACTTGGTCAAAGGTGCAGCAACCTTAGAGAAACCTTCGACAAACCTTCTGTAGTAACCGGCCAACCCAAGGAAACTACGCACTTTCGTCACTAATTTAGGCCTCTTCCAACTCATAACCGTCGCGACCTTATGTGAATCAACCCGAATACCTTCGGCTGACACCACATGTCCAATGAAAACCACTTCCTTGGGCCAAAACTCACACTTGCTCAGCTTAGTATAAAGTTGATTCTCCAATAGGACTTGTAACACAATCTTCAAGTGCTTATCATGATTCTCCTCTATATGCGAGTACACGAGAATGTCATCAATAAACACAACCAAAGTTGATCAAGAAACTTGTAAAATACCCTATTCATCGTGTCCATGAATGCAGTCGGTGTGTTCGTCAATCCAAACGACATCACCAAGAACTCATAATGGTCGTGCCTAGTCCGAAAAGTTGTCTTAGGTACATCCACATCCTTAACCATAAATTGGTAGTACCCAGACCTCAAATCTATCTTCGAAAACACTAAAGTACCACAGAACTGGTCGAACAAATCAACGATCCTCGGTGAAGGGTTCTTGTTCTTAATCGTCGACTTGTTCAGTTGTCGATAATCAATGCACACACACATGGTACCGTCCTTCTTCACAAACAAGACCGGCGCACCCCTAGGTGAAATACTCGGCCTTATGAATCCTCGGTCAAGCAACTCCTGAAGTTGCATCTTCAACTCCTTAGGTGCCATGCGATAAGGAGCAATGGAAACCAGAGTTGTATTCTCATACAACTCGATACCAAACTCAACCTCTCGATTGGGTGGCATCCTAGGCAACATTTTCGGAAAAATGCCCAGAAACTAACATATAGTTCGTATGTCTTGCACACGTACTTCCTTCGTACCAAGATTCATTACATACGCTAAGAAAACTTCACATCCTAACTCCAACATCCGACTCTCTTCAAGAGTCAAAATTGCGATGGACAAGAACTTCACGTTCTCGCCTGCGATTACCACCTCGTAATCATCCGCAAGCTCCGGAGTAACTCGCTTAACATCAAAATCTACTACAGCTCGGTGCTCATGCACCCAATCCATTCCAAGAATCACATCAAAACTATAAAAAGGTAGTTCCATCAAGTCAACCGAAACCACATGACCCTGAACAAATAATAGACATCTCCTATACAGATTTCTTGTACCAACAGTTTCACCAAAGAAACTAAACACCTTTACCCACACATCTAAAATCACTGAAACGAACATTCGAGTCACAACTTCCAAAGTAACTTACAACAACAGGCGCAAAAACATATACCCCATCGATCAAACGTGGACAAGCTCGCCTAATATGGTCATACGATCCACCTACTTAAAAGGTATCAAACGTTACTCAAGGCTTGGCACACTGACCCCACTATCTTTGTCCAACATTACTACAGCCTCGCCTCAACCCAAAAGATACTCTTAAAGCATGCCCACTCGTACACTGGCTACCACTAAACTAGAGTTCAAAACTCACTTCCTAGCGTATGAACCTCTCACATGAGTTATTAAACCAAGGTTCTGCTCATTTACCTCGCCCATGTTACCAACATGTCAAAAACAAAATAGCTAGTAAATTAACAAATATGGCTTATCAACAGGCACCAATCCATAAAGGTGCCAACACAACGATGTCTCACATCCAATTCCAATCCAGAAGCACACATGCTCAACTACACAATATGTACCCTAGCTCAAGTACAACTTATGATTTCGAACCCTAGACCACAAATTCACATTTCTCGTCGTTCAAGCATCTAACCTCTAGATACTTATCCTTTTAAATTTTTCAAAAGAACTCTCAGAACACAACATCATGTTCTATGCCCACAACCACAGTTGTCCAACAACTATACACATCTTTAAATAACCGAGATACAACTCATCTTTACACTATAAGCATCACTACCCTCCATTTATTCGATAATATCATTCATACATGTCATACATTCCTTGAATACCTCCGGTGACAACCTTCGAGCTCAACTTCTACTCAACTTGCATAAGCGCTAACCGCTGCTCAAAAACGTCCACCAGCTAGTGTAGTCACATGCACTTATGCATTAAGAGCTTCATAAGCTCTAAACATCGCCCAAATTCCAGGCACCATGCCTTCCAACACTTACCCAACTAACACAGGTTGTACTTACATCGGGGCGTCTAGCCCCCAGGAGACTTTACACACTTCTTTATTCCTTTCCCAAAGGCAACAACAATCATACCAGACCGCTACTCTCTCCTTGGTTTATTGTGCTATTATTTTTAAGGCATGATAACCACTTAAAAAGCAAACAAAACAAATTGCTAAGGCCAGCTCCAAGCAAGGATCCAAGACTTTGATTTCAACTTAAAACATTTCACTAGGTAATAAGGCAATGGGCATCCCAATTTTTCCCCATCATAGCACAAAGCATACTACATGTATATCTCAACCATCATTCAACCCAAGCATCATGATTCAGCCCAATCAAACATCATAACAACTTGTATTCATATTGAATCATCATATAAATCACATCTCCATCACATACTTAACCTTAACATGCTTTAACATTCATCGGTGGAAGCAAACATCACCAAAACATACATGATTACAATAACGCCACTTACCAACAACTTACCATCATCCCAACCTTTCGAAACCTGGCTCTGATACCACCAAATGTAACCCCTAGACATGGCATGTCCGATAGACCGAACCGAACGGATCACACGGGGAATATTGAAGTAAACCGGGAAGGTTTACCTTAATAAACGACCTTTTTTTTCTTTTAATCTTGTCTAGATACAACTTAGATTCCTAAGTGCACGCACACAAGCAGTGAATTGAACAACAACACATTCGCTCCTCGATTATAACCAAACTAATGTTTAGGGACCATTTTGTAAATTTGATAAGTTATGATGGTTAATACAAATTTCAGGTTACCAATCTTTAATTAGATTCATTACATTCTTATCGGTGAAATCTCAGCTCAAAACGACATCTGGAACCCATCCAATTGCATACAATGAAAAGAGGGACCAAAACGTAAGAAACAGAAACCTAGAGCAATTCAAAATAGATTCAACGATCACATGTTTCAGAATAGAATGCCCCGTATCAGAACGATTGTTTCGAAACACAGCTGACCGTTTTGATACGCGGTTTCATTTTCAAACGCCCCAAGACACGTTTCGGTATGATGGTTCAATGACGCAAAATGTTTCGAAATATGCCTCACTGTTCTAAAACACCAAGGCCATTTTAGTTCTCCGTTTTGAAACATGCAAGGGTGTTCCGAAACACTTGGGCCTACAATATTCTAAAAAGCTAGTTTAAATTAATTTTTACCCTCCGAAACCATCTCGACACATGCCCTAACATATTGACAACTTAAATATACATCAAAGACGACTTACACAAGGCATATGCAACATCATGACATCATTCTCAATAGCAATGAGACTAGAGTCATGCTTCCTAAGAGTTAAAAACACCAAAAGGCTAATATCCATATGCAAGCATAATCAAAACTCAATAGCCATTTACATGTCCAAATAAGTATCTCAAACTTGTAAAAATCCAGAAATTACCAAACAAACCACATTCATTACATTGGACACCCCCATTGCCTTTATTACACTAGTACAAAACCAAAGCTTTCCTTCAATCAAAGTATTTCACCGATCCTCTTGCAAGTGTTGCTTCCAAAGCTTAAATTGATTGCATTGGTGAACAAAGAGAGCATAAGCATACAAGCTTAGGGAGTATTGCTCAAACCAAAAACATTATCAATGCACAAAACCACTTTTCACTACTTTCAAAACCATCAAGCTTCCATTGACAAAACATGCACTTTATCCTCAAAACCATTGTAATAAACATCATGTAACATAATTCATATAAATCCAACAATTAAACCATTTTTACTCATAAAACAAGCCTTCCAAGCATAACCACCTTTATGCTAAGCTTAAACCAAAACATGAATATTTCAGATTATGCATTAACAACATTTTTCACAATGTTACATTTCATTATATTGGCTCACAAGTGATAATAACACTCTTAAAAACATATCGGATACACGGATTACCAAGGGTTGTCCCAAACCCTTCATACACCCTACCGACATCTCAAGGCTCTCACACGGGGGCAACCCTTCACCATTGTGGCACCCGTGGTGGAGTATTCGGTACAATCACAACCCCTCAAAACCACTCATCGGTAGTTGTATAACCCACTAACAAGAGACGAGACACACACAAGGTTCGCACCCGGGAGCAACCCTCAACCGATGCAACCTTAAACAAACCTCAATTGTTAGGGTACTTGGATGGAGTATTCGGTACAATCGCAACCCCTCAACATTCAAGGTGACTTGTTTATAGTGCACTCAATCGTATAGCCGGCTAACTATATCTGATTTCATTTATAAAATACTTTATACAACATCACTTGCATATATAATCCATATCACATGCAAACCTCACTATTTTTAAAAAGAATTCATAATAAGCCATAAATCAAGCATTAAACCATGCTTCAAACCTCATGCATCAACACATGCATACAAGGATCACTTACCTAGTGCATCCTTAAACCATATGACATCATCAACCTTATTCATATTTTCAAAACATGCTTTAAAAGAGTAGGTTAACACAATTAAATCAAGTGCATTCGAAATCTCACAATAGCACAATTCGAGAGAGAGATTCACTTTACTTACTTCCGAACTTAGTATAGCATTTCAAGCTCTTACTAAGTTCCCCAAACCTTTTCTAATACGTTTCCACGCTGGAAAACCAATTTCCACTCACCAACTTGCGAAACCACGCTTACCGATGTAACTATCGATCGTCCAAAACCTCCAAAATCACCTCGTTTGATTCTGAACTATTATCCCTTGTTTTAAACACATTAAAAGAGAGGTTCAATGCATTAAAATGGATGCAAAACTTCAGCACTCAAAAGAAATCCCGCAGTCCTGCTCTAAAGCATCAAAACACCCATCCAAAACAATTGAAAACTCAACCGACTAACCTCTAACCTCATCCCAGCCATTACCCAACTAATCCAAAGCATTTAAGGCATTAATCAGCATCCAAAAACAACATAAAACCATCCTTATGTTGGGCCACGTCGGCACGCCCCGTGGCGCAGCGGAAAAATTAATCTGATGTAATCCAACCAGGATCCATGTACAGGAATGAATCTGGGGTGAAAAGATGAAGAGTTACCTTTTAAAACTCTGGAAACTGGAAAACCGATGGTATGTCGGAATATCCACGTCAAGTAAAACCGGAATCGTCACAGGTTCACAACGACCTCTACGGAGTCCACCCGAACAAAACGAACAAAGATTATTATCCAATATGTTGTTCTCTAACAACTACTTTTGGACAATCCAGTATGTTGTTCTCTAACAAATACTTATGTGTTGATTTTGACATCTCTATGTCAATAACAACACTTGTTATCAATCAATCACATATTAGTCTTTATATATTATCACTGTCCATACCTGTAATAATATTCGACTAAGGATTCTATTTAACAATAATCGTATTATTGTATGGACATTATTATCCAATGGTTAGTTTGATGCACAGAAACATACTAAATGATAATAACGAAAATGCCATTACTTGAAAATCTAGTAAAATAGTATGCTTATTCAATCATCATATGATTGGTCTTTGGGCATACCCCAACACCTTACACCTCCAGCAACTCAAATTCCTCAAGAACACCCCAAAAACTCACCCCAAAACACTTCAAAAACCAAGAATCTCAAGAATTTCGGGATATATATGATTAAGACTCCACTTCAACACCAAAAACCTTTCAAAACTCATTTAGAAATAATCTCAAACTAGCCATCTAAAACAAACTCCGAAAATCACATTAAAATCCATTTTTCTACCAAGATCTCAATAGTTTATCAATCTAACAACAAAACTTCAACCAAAATCATTAATAAAGAGTTAAATATCTTTGGAATTTCATTAAAGAACCTATATTAGAGGGTTAGCACGAAATTACCTCCAATCCTTGTTTCTTCTCTAATTTGGCAAGTTTAGATTGAAGAAAACTGGGAGAATTTTGAGAGAAGTCATAATGATAAATTAGGAAAATCTAGAAAGAGTTTAAGAGTGAAGAAAATCTAGAGATTTAAGAGAAATTGAAAAGTGTTTGGGTGAATGAAGAAGAGAAATGAAAAGGCTCGTCAAATTTTCCTTTAACTGTTTAACCAACTCCAAATTAGGGAAAATGAGTAATTTCCAAGTAGCTCCCTAAAGATTCTAAGATTTTGACCCTTCTTGAAAAACACATTTTTCCCAACCTTTAAATCTTTACATTTTGGTCACTGCCCAAAATGTACACTTCTGAAAACCCATTTTGCAAAATTGATTTAACCATCCTCTTAAATATAATTTAAGAGGATTTTAGAAATTTTTTCATATTTTTATCTCATCCCGAACCTTGATTTTCCTTAACCATCTTTAAACGATTCGAACAACCGATACCAGTTCCATCGGTCCAAAACTGGGGCATTACAAACAGGGTAAAGTAAGGAATACTGTAAACAATGCATGCATGCACCTAAATATGATTAAAATGTACTTAAGAACAGCAATAATATGAGATGGAATGCATATAAAATATAAGACTAATGAGCACTTTACACACCCCCAAACTCGAAGTATTGCTTGTCCTCAAGCAATGCAATCCTATACATACTTTCCCTTGTACTAATCAAAAAGAAGAATCTGTTTTAAAATATATTTAGCACCTCATAGTCGTGGCACTTATCATTAAACTAGTGAAAGGTTGAATCTGTGCAGTGTGAGCAGAAACTGTGTACAGGCTGAATCTGAAGAACATTCTAAGTAAACAAAGATGTTGTCATGGTAATGTAAGGTTACTGCCGAGGTAGCATATTTAAGCATAGTTTATAATCAATGCAATAAGGGCTTCGGCTCATCACAACTACTCTTCTATGTTTGAAATTAAGATAGGAACAAACTACAAAACTCCGAACCCATTGAGTAGAGTCATCCCGTGAAGACTTTCATTCACTTATGCTAATTTGTCTGTCACTTCGAGGATATTCAGATTCGTGGATTTTATAGTAACATAGTGTCCTTGCACATGATTCTTCCTAGAGCTGGTTTTGGGCACCTCTAGGGAAAAACAACATAAAAAATTTTCTTTAATGTCGTGGCAGTTCTTTTCTTTTTCTGTTTGTTGCTTGCCGCGGCAGCTTCCTGCAACCATGTTAGAATTGTACAAATAATTCAAGCAGGAAATGTTCATCATAAATTCAATCAAATTCAGCAAGTAATAGTAGTGTTTTTAATTTTTAGAATTAATAGAAAATTCTAAGTTTACTCCATGCTTTCCCAAAATTTAAGTTCTTTTTATTATGATGCGAAAAATTTAAAGTTGGCTATCCTATCATAGGCACAAGTTCTAACAAAATTTTTCTTTTGATTAATTTTTAGAGGCAAGTACATTATGCAACATATAAGTACTAGTTATGCCTAAACAAAATGAGTGCTAACCCCCCCCCCCCCCCCAAACTCGAGACGGGCATTGCCCTCAATGCACAAAAAATACAAGAGAAAAAAATAAAAAAAAATTAAAATCAAATAAAATAAATACAAGCAAGATAATTAAAATATAAAAATAAGCTAGAAGTTGGTGGAGGGCTGAGAAGAGGCTGGGGTCTTTGTGGCAGAGAAGGAAGATGAAGACTGGATGACAAGGCGGCGGATGGCAGATGTCCGGGCGGCAGACTTGGTAGGTGATATCTTTGATGTCTGTGGCGGCTGGACTCTCTTGAGAGTGGGACGATGAGCTTCACTTTGTTCTGGTTTAGATTTTGACTCCTCTTCTTCTGGCTCGGCTGAGATTATGTGTCGCTTTCTCTTCCTCGTTGGCTCTGCCATGGGTTCAGCTGGTGGATCCTTTGTTGCCATGGGTGTCGTTGTTGTGTCCGTCTATTGCTCTGCATCGTTGGACTGGGAGATGTCTGCCACCATTGCCGATGTGATCGTCGAAGAGAGTAGTTGTTGATGCCTCTCTAGAGTGTCGGCCACCACGTAAGAGGAAGAGGTTGCAGAATACGACGGGTAATGCGTTGGAGGTGGCATCTGGTGATGGAAGGCGAAATAGCCGGCAGCTGCTTCTAGTTGTGTAGTCTCTCTGGGTTCAGCTGCAGCGGTAAGTTCTTCAGGGAATTTGGGCAGAAAGGGGTCGTCGTTGGGGAACTTTTGCAGAAGATAGGCCACAAAAGCCTCTTGGACTTCCCCCACATACTTCATAAAGGTCAATTGATGCTGCTCGATCCTCTTATTGTTGTTGATCAATGTCTTGAGCAGCTGGATGACCTCTGGTTGTTGGGTAGCCTCAGTCTTGCCTCTGGCTGCCGAGGCAGCGGTGTTTTAGGCCAACAACTGGGAAGGTGTGATCGGTTGTCTCTGGTGCTTGCATCATCTTGAGCTGAACCATTCTTGTCCAACCTTCTTTGAGTGGTGTCATGGCGTCCTTGGGATCGGTGGGCACGTTGAAGTTCGCGCAAAGTCCAGTGATAAGACAGGGGAATTAGAGCATGCCCTTGGATTTTCGGTAGCAGCTGTAGATCTGCTTGCATATAATGTCACCCATGTTGATCGGCCGGTTGTTCATGATTGAATGAATTAGGGCGAGGCGGGGCAGGTTAACTGTTGTGTTGTGGGAGGTGGGTAGTAGTCTTCGTTTGATAAACGTGCTCCACAGCATAGCCTCTGGCAGCAATCGGCGGTGCTGGACAAATCCGTTGTGCTTCCCTGCCAGCCACGGGGTGTTTGGGTCACAAAGTATGTCCTTCATCTGGTCGTAGTCAGCTGCTGTCAGCGCCTGCCTCCACTCTTCATGGGAGTTGTCGTCCATCTCTAGCCCGTAAAACCTGTTGATGGTAGCCTGGTGGAGTTTTACTGCCTCCCTTCTGACAAACACGAATCAGATTTCTAGGCGGGGTTGGTGGGCGTAAAATTCTCGGACGAGTGTGTGGTTGGCCACCTCCGGCTGCTTAGCAAATATTTACCACCCTTGTCCATGGTACTTTTCAAAAAAGGCGGGCTCGAGACCGAGATCTTCTTTCTGCGTGAGGTAGTGGAACCCTTTCTCCTCCCATACTGCTCTATTGGAAAACTGAGTTTGGTGCCATTGTTGGTCTAGTTTGGAGAAGAATGTTTGGAAGGCGGGTTTGGATTGTGATGCTGCCATAGGTGTGAGTCGATTGTGATTCTAAAGTAACTAAAAATAGGAGAAGAAAATTCTTGAGAAGCAAATAGACGTAAAAGAGATTAAACAAGGAGGTAAAGTGAAGAGAATGAATGAAATAGTGAGATATATATAGGGGTTGCGGAGAGATGTCGTGACAACATTAAATTCCAACAGGCAGATTTTTGCGACACATGTTACAAGATTAAATGCTCGTTACGCTATAGACGTTGGCAGCTAGCTGTTAGCGGGTTACTAGCCGTTACACGTTTTTGCGGTTGGCTACCTGCAGCTGTCTCGACAACATGGTGGGTGAGCTCCTTGTTGGACCTTCTTCTTGGTCCTGCTTATTTATTCCTAAAGCCTTAAAATAAAATAATAAACTAAATAAAGAAAATTTGAAATAAAAATACTTCAATTTGGAAAAAAACGTGGAAAATAAATTGCAAATAAATTAAAATCTAATCCTAAAACATGAAAATATGAAGAAAGAAATTAAAAATAAATTAAGTTATGTTGGGAGTGCATTGAGGTGCACTCCCAAACATAACCACTTCCTGAGCTGGTTGTGTTTTGCTTGTGTTCCAGGTGGGTTATCTAGCTCCTTGGGGTTCTTGTTGCTTTGAATGCTGCCCTAGCAGCTACTTCCTTGAACAGTCTATGGGTTGACCTTGGAGGCTTGTGTGTCTTAGCAGACTTCTTTTCCCTTGGCTGGCTTCGTTGGCTGCAGGACATGTATCTTTATATTTTGATTGTCCACCCTCATTCTGAGTTTCCCATTCTCCACATCTATTAATGTTCTGCACGTGGCTAAGAATGGTCACCCAAGAATGATGGGGCGTTCTTGTCTGCCTCACAGTCTAGGATGAGGAAATCAGCAGGAAAAATAAAGTTTCCCACTCTTACCAAGATATCTTCAACTTTAACCTTCAGTTACACAAAGGAATGGTCAGCAAGTTGTAGCATGATGGAGGTTGATTTTGCTTGCTTGATTCCTAGTTTGTTGAAGACAGCCTTGGGCATCATATTTATACTCACTCCTATGTCGCATAGAGCTCTCATGTCATGGTTGCTGCCTATCTTGCATGGAATGATGAAGCTGCATGGGTCTGTCATTTTGGGAAGCACCTTATTATGCATCATTGCCATACATTCCTCAGTGACAACCACCGTCACAAATTCCCCAATTCTTTTTCTCTTGGTGTAACCCCTTCGACCCAGTCTGGCCAATAGACCGAACCGAACGGATCACACGGGGAATATTGAAGTAAATCGGGAAGCTTTACCACAATAAACGACCTTTTTCCTTTTTTATCTTGTCTAGATGCAACTTAGGTTCCTGCGTGTACGCACACAAGAAGCGAATTGAACAACAACACAAACGCCCCTCGATTATAACCAAACTAATGTTTAGGGACCATTTTGTAAATTTGGAAAATTATAAGGGTTATTGCCAAATTCAGGTTACCAATCTTTAATTAGATTCATTACATGCTTATCGGTGAAATCTCAGCTAGAAATGACATCTAGAACCCATCCAATTGCATACAAGGCAACAGGGACCAAAACATAAGAAAACAGAAGCCTCGAACAATTCAAAAACAGGATCAACGATCGAACGTTTCGGAACAGAGAGCCTCGTATCGGAATGGTCGTTTCGATACGTAGCTGACCGTTTCGATACGCGGGTTCTTTTCGAAACCTTTATGGCGTATATCGGAACGATAGTTCACAAAGGCAAAATGTTTCAGAATAGGCCTCACCGTTTCGAAACACTAAGGCTATTTCAAGCCACCATTTCGAAACATGCAATGGTGTTTCGAAACACTTGGGCCTGCAATGTTTTAAAATGTTGTTTAAACTTGATTCGAACCATCCGAAACCATCTTGATACATGCCCAACCTTGTTAGCAACTTAAATATACACCAAAGACAACATATACGAAGCATAGGCAACATTATGGCATCATTCACAATATCAAAATTACTAGAGGCGTGCTTCCTAAGAGTTAAAAGCACCAAAAGGTTAAAATTCACTTTCAAGCATAAACCAATATCAAAAGGCCATTTACACAACCAAAAATGCATATTGAACTTGCACAAAACCAAAAAGTATCAAACTATTAACATTCATTGGATTAGACACCCCCATTGCCCTTATTACACTAGTTTAAGAACACAACGTACTTTTAGAAAGTGTCTTAGTGTGAGCCCTTGAAGATGCTGCCTCCAAATGTCTAATTATTTGCATTGATGAACAAAGAGAGCATAAGCATACAAGCTTAGTGAGGATTGCCAAAAAACCAAACACATCATCAATGCACAAAACCAATTTCATTCTTTTCAAAGCCATCATGTTTCCTTTGACAATACATGCATTTTATCATAACCACCATGATTCATATAAATCTAGCAAATAAACCATTGCTATTCATATTCCAAGCCTTCCAAGCATAACCACCATTATTCTAAGCTTAAACCAAAACATGCATCATTCAAATTATGCATTAACAACGTTGTCCATATTATCTCATTTTATTATATTGGCTCACAAGTGATAAACTACAATCTAAAAAACATATATCGGATACATGGATTACCAAGGGTTGTCCCACACCTTCATACACTCTATCAGCATCTCAAGATTGACACACGAGAGCAACCCTCCATCGTTGTGACACCCGTGGTGGAGTATTGGGTACAATCACAACCACTCAACACCACTCATAGCTAGATGTATAACCCACTAATGAGAGACGGGACACACACAACGTTCGCACCCGAGAGCTACTCTTAACTGTTGCAACCTTAAACAATGCTCAATCATTAGGGTACTTGGATGGAGTATTTGGTACAATCACAACCCCTCAACATCCAAGGCAACTTGTTTAGAGTGTACTCAATCCTATAGCCGGCTAACTATATCCGATTTCATTTATAAAACACTTTATACAACATCACTTGCCAATATAATCCATATCACATGCATACCTCATTGTTTTTACAAAGCATTCAAGATAAGCCATAAATCAAGCATTAAACCATGCTTCAAACCTCATGCATCAACACATGCATACAAGGACCACTTACCTAGTGCATCCTTAAACCACATGGCATCATCAACCCCATTTCATATATTCAAAACATGCTTTAAAACAATAGGTAAATGCAATTAAAATCAAGTGCAATCAAAGGTTAAAAACTAGCACAATTCGAGAGAGAATTTCACTTTACTTACTTCCGAACTTAGTAAAGCGTTTCAAGCTCTTACTAAGTTCCCAAAACCTTTTCTAAAACGTTTCCACACTGGAAAACCAAGTTCCACTCACCGACATCTGAAACCATGCTTGCCGACGCAACTATCGATCGTCAGAAACCTCCAAAATCGCTTCGCTGGATTCCGAAATATTATTCCTTGTTTTTAACACATTAAAATAGAGGCTTAATGCATTAAAATGCATCCAAAACACCAGCACTCAAAAGAAATCCCGCAGCCATGCTCTAAAGCACCAAAACACCCATCCGAAAATAAGCAAAAACTCAATCGATTAGCCTCTAACCTAAACCCAGCCATTACTCAACACCTCCAACACATTTTAGGCATTAATTAACATCCAAAAACAACCTAAAACCATCCGTATACCTCCAACAACTCGGATTCCTCAAGAACACCTCAAGAACTAAACTAAAAACACCTCAAAAATAAAGAAACTCAAGGATTTCGGGATCTCTATGATTAAGAATCCACTTCAACACCAAAAACCTTTAAAAACTCATTTAGAAACAATCTCAAACTAGCCAATTAAATTAAACTCCGAAAATCACATTATAATCAATTTTTCTATCAAGATTTCAATAGTTTATCAAACTATCAACAAAAACTCAATTAAGATCATTCCTAAAGAGTCAAATATCTTTGGAATTTCATTAAAGAACCTAGATTAGAGGGTTAGCATATATTTACCTCCAATCCTTGCTTCTCCTCTAATTTGGCAAGAGTAGCTTGAAAGAAACTTTGAGAAAATGAAAGAAATCAACAAGGAAAATATCGAATCAAAAGAGGATTTGAGAGTGAAGAAATCTTAGAAAATTGAGAGAAAATGGAGAGTGTTTGGTTGAGTGAAGAAGAGAAAATGAAAATGCTCGTCAATTTTTCTTTAACTGTTTAACTACCATCTTAATTAAATCAATTAATTAAATTTTTAATAAACATTTAAAATGCCTGCCAAATTAGGGAAAATGCATAATTGCCAAGTTGCTCACTAAAGATTCTAAGATTTTGTCTCTTCTTGAAAAACACATGTTCCTAACTTTTAAATCTTTACATTTTGGTCACTGCCCAAAATGTGCACTCTCGAAAACCCGTTTTGTAAAATTGGTTTAATCAATCATCTATACATAAGTTTTGAGGATTTTAGAAATTTTTATCATATTTGTATCCCATCCGGAACCTTAATTTCCCTAAACCACCTTTTAACAATTCCATCCACCGACACCGGTTCCGCCGGCCCAACCTAATCACCTTCTTCCAAGGACTAAGCTTTCCCTTATATCCAAACCTCATCACCTTCTTCCAAGGAAATACCTTACGAAACACGCGATCTCCAACCGTAAATTCAATCTCTCTGCGCTTTAAATCCGCGTAAGACTTCTGATGATCCGATGCAGCCTTTAACCGCTCACATATGAGCTTCACTTTTTCAGTTGTTCCCTTGAGTATATCCGGCAAGGAAAGCAACTTTTGCCCTTCCTCAGCCAAATAAAGAGGCGTTCTACACTTCCTCCCATACAAGGCCTCTTACGGTGCCATCTATATACTTGCCTGAAAGCTGTTATTATAGGCAAACTCAACCAAAGGCAGATGTTTTTCCCACGAACCTTGGAAATCAATCACACGACATCGCAACATATCCTCTAGCACCTGGATAACTCATTCTGATTGTTCATCCGTCTGAGGATGATACAAAGTGCTGAAATCCAATCGCGTACCTAACGCATGTTGTAAACTTTCCCAAAACCTTATTGTGAACCTCGGATCTATATATGACACTATACACTTGGTCACACCATGCAAACGCACAATCTCAACAATATACAACTCAGCTAACTTATCCAACGTATACGTAGTATGCGCAGCCAAGAAATGTGTACACTTCGTAAGACGATCAACAATCACCCACACTAAGTTCTTCTTCGATGGTGTCAATGGCAAACCAGACAGAAAATCCATCGTAATACTTTCCCATTTCCACTCTGGTATCCTCAAAGGTTTTAAAAAACCGGAGGGAAACTAATGCTCAACCTTCACAAGCTGGCAAACCATACACTAACTTACAAAGTCAGCAACATCCTTTTTCATCCCCACCCAATAGTACTCATCCTTGAAGCCACAATACATCTTAGTACTAGCAGGGTGCATAGCAAAAGGACTGCTATGAGCCTCAGTCAAAATAGTTTGTCTCAACTCAACATCTTCTGGCACCACTATCCGATTTTGGAAACATAGAACTCCATCATCATTAAAGTAGAAATTTGTAGCCTTACCATCAGCTATATCCTGAACATGTGGCACCAACGAATCGTCCAAAAATTGTTTTTCCTTAATCAACTGAATCAAATAAGGTTTCACTTGCAACTCGGCTATCAAGCCACCATCACCAGATACACTCAAACGAGCAAACATATCTCTCAGCTCAATAGCTACCTTCCTACTCAAAGCATCGACCACAATATTGGCCTTTCCCAGATGATATTCAGTGGTCAGATCATAATCCTTAAGCAACTCCAACCATCTCCGTTGTCTAAGATTTAACTCCCTTTGAGACATAAGATACTTTAAGCTCTTATGGTCGGTATAAACCACACACCTTTCACCATAAAGGTAGTGTCTCCAAATCTTCAAAGCAAACACCACTGCCACGAGCTCAAGGTCATGCGTAGGATAGTTGCGCTCATGCACCTTCAATTGTCTAGACGCATAAGCCACAACCTTCCCACCTTGCATCAATACGCAACCCAAACAAACATATGATGCATCGCTATAGACAAAAACTCCTTACCCGATTTTGGTTGAATCAAGACAGGAGCTTGTGTCAAAGCCTTCTTCAACTTTTCGAAAGCTTGTTTTCTAACATATGTCCACTCAAAGCGAACATTCTTTTGCAACAACTTGGTCAAAGGGGAAGCAATCTTAGAGAAACCATCGAAAAACATTCGGTAGTATCCAGCCAACCTAAGAAAACTACGCACTTCTGTCACCGATTTAGGTGTCTTCCAAGTCATCACCGCCTCAACCTTATATAGATCAACCCGAATACCTTCGGCTGACACCACATGTCCAAGAAAAACCAATTCCTTGAGCCAAAACTCACAGTTTCTCAGCTTAGCATAAAGCTGATTCTCCAACCGCACTTGCAACACAATTCTCAAGTGCCTATCATGATCCTCCTTGGTACGCGAATACCTGAGAATATCATCGATAAATCCCACCATGAACTGATACAGAAACTCATTGAACACCCTATTCATCATATCCATGAATGCAGCTGGTGCGTTCGTCAATCCAAACAACATCACAAAGAACTCAGAACGACCAGACCTAGTCCGGAAAGTTGTATTAGGTACATACACATCCTTAACCTTAAGTTGATAATTCCCAGACCTCAAATCTATCTTTGAAAACACCAAAGCCCCACGAAACTGATCAAACAAACCATCAATCCTTGGCAGAGGGTACTTGTTTTAAATCATCAACTTGTCCAGTTGTCGATAATCTATGCACATACGCATTGTACCATCCTTCTTCTTCACGAACAAGACCGGTGCACTCCAAGGTGAAATACTCGGCCTTATGAATCCTCAGTCAAACAACTCCTGAAGTTGTGTCTTCAACTCCTTCAACTTCTTAGGTGTCATGCGATAAGGAGCAATAGACACTGGAGTCGTATTCTCATACAACTCTATACCAAACTAAATCTCTCCATTGGGTGGCAACCCAGGCAACTCATCCAGAAAGATACTCGAAAACTCGCACACGGTTCGTATATCTTGCACCAACACTTCCTTCGTACCAGGATTCATCACATACGCTAAGAAAGCTTCACATCCTAACTCCAACACCCGACTCGCTTCAATAGCCTAAATTGTGTTAGACAAGAACTTCATGTTCTCGCCTACGATTACCACCTTGTAATCTTCTGCAAGCTTCAGGGTAACAGGCTTAACTTCAAAATCCACCACAGCTCGGTGCTCAACCAACCAATCCATTCCAAGAATCACATCAAAACCATAAAAAGGAACTTCCATCAAATCAATAGAGAACACATAACCTTGAATAGAGAATGGGCATCTCCTATACAATTTCCTTGTAACGACAGTCTCACCAAAAGAGCTTGTTACTTGCATTCCTTCATCTAGCATCTCAACAAGAATATCAAGCAAGTGCGCATGCTCACTCAAAATGTATAAATGTGTATATCCAGAATCAATCAATGCTAACAAAGACAAGGATTGCAAGGTGAATGTACCTGCAATCACATCGGTGCCGTTACGTCCCTCGCGATGTGCATACGTCCTCACGGGACCACCTCCCTCTGGCTGAACAACAACTACATGTGCCACACCTCACTGGCCATCCTCTCTCCTCTGAAAATTGCCACAGCCACGCCCACGGCCTCTCTGCTATGCAATAGCTAGTGAACGACCATGAACACCTCCCGCTAACAAGGGACACTCACGTCTCATGTGATCAACAGACCCGCAGTTCCAACACGAGTTATCCCCAACCACAGGAGCCTGCACCACTCGAGCTGCACGAGGACAATCCCGCCTCAAGTGCTTACACGAACCACACGTCTAACATGTGTTCTGCTCGAACCTCTGGATGTTGCTCTGGATTGGTGCGCTTCGCCCAAAATTACCTCGCCTAGTCGCATGCTGATATTTACGGTCTCGGTTTCTCTTATTCTACCCACCACTAGGGCCAGCAACAGCAGCTCTTTTGCCTAAATTAGAACCACCCCCATCCAAGGTCATTCCCAAACTTTGCTCTATATCTTTGGCTCGAGTCACGGGCACATCAAAATCCGTATAATCTGTCACGAGCATGTACGTCTTCACGTCCAGCACCAGGCCATACCGAAAACGATCACATTGATGCCTATCATTAGGCACCAACTCTGGAGCATATTGGCTCAGTATTACGAACTGGACCACATACTCAGCTATGGTCATATTCCCCTAAACTAGAGACATAAATTCCCTCTTCTTGTCGTCCAAGTATCTAACTCCAAATACTTTCTCTTGAAAGTACACTGGAAGAACGTCCAATCTATCTCTTTCGGCTCCAATTCCGCGGTCGCAGTCGTCTACCAGGTGTATACATCACTAGGCACCAATGATACTGCGCAACCCAGTTTCCGTGCATCATTGCACCCCATCTGATCCAAAATCCAGATCGTACTGGCCATTCATGCCTCGGACGCCTTAGGAGATAATGGGTTTAATTCCACTCCTCCAAGACTCCTCAAACGCTCCAATGGTAACACCCCTTCCCGGTCTAGAAGAGGACCAAGTCGGAGTGTGTTACCGGAAGACGAAGCAACAAACAATGATAATTAATTTTCATTTTTAACTCGTAATCATTCAATATATAATGTCCATCATAAAGCCAAAGCACCCATCGTTCCAAAAGATCGAGGAGAATACATAATTATCAATCAAGGGTCATTTTACAACTATTATAAACATTTAGGACTAATTTGTAAATTTTACAAAACTTAAGGTCCCTTAACAAATAGACCCTGCTAAAGTGAAGTTTATTACTAAATGGTTGTACTTACGGAATTTCATTCATATCCAAAGTCGTTAGCCCTATCAATTTGACTCTACAAGAATCGATAATTCAATTACAAAACAATTAAAATTGTCCAATGAGCCATAACAGACTTACCTAACCCCGTTTCAAAACACCTTAGGCTGTTTCAGAATGAGTACTCGAGAGTCAACCATGTTGAACCAACTCTTTAGGCTGTTTCGATACAAGCATGACTTGTATCGGAACGGATTGACCGACATTGACCTTGACTTGACCGTTTCGAAACCAGTATTGAAACAGGGGTCGCGAGTGGCAAACCGTTTCGAAACATGTATCGAAACAGGGGCCTCCAGTGGCAAAAATGTTCCGAAACGACATCACTTCATTTCGAAACACACTTATTCTCAGGTTCAGAGTTAGGGTACCCGTATCGAAACGTCATCACCCGTTTCGATACGGTGAGACTTGTAATGATAGATTTTATCTAGTTTTTGTGAAACTTACCCTACCAAACAATGTCCAATTACAACGATACTTTATACACAACATTCCATTGATATCAACTACTAGCATGCAAATTTTCAAGGCTATATAAATACGTTTACTTTGTTTTTTAGCAAAACATGCATATTTAAGGCCATATAAGTAAAACCAAAATAGGCATTTAGGGCCATAGACTTAATACAAAATAGGCAAGCCACTAACACAACAAAACGAGCATATTTGACTAGTCTAACTACTTTGTCACCTCCCTAGGAGTTCGAAAACATAATGCATTACTTGTATATTAGTAGTGACTTGTCCTTGTGGCCGATTCGATCTTCCAACGAATAACTCTTTAACTTGAAAATGCATGAGGAAAGACACATTAGGCACACTTTGCCTAGTGAGGTAGTCACTAATAACATAAATGACGGAAGGCCATAGCTACAATAGTACATAATTTCATATTAACATGATCAATGCCATAAATCAATGCATAAAGTAAATAACATGTTTATTTTTCATTCATAATTGCTTGGATTGAATTAAGATCGTGGATACGCGAATTCCTACGCCTCGCCAAATCAATATAGGCCTTAGCCTTAGGACCGTTGTTGAGTGTGCAAAAGTTCTACTTTTTACCCCTTATTTAACCCATATTTCTACTGCATTCAAGCATAATTCTTTGCATTTAAAATAGATTTCGCATATACATCACAATTATTTAAATTGGTACAGTTGCTACTGATTTTGGCTAATTTTGCAGGTAGCTGCTGTGGAAGTCTCAGGGCAGTGAAGAAGCAGAGCTGGAACACAGGACTGAAGTCGAGAAGGAAGATGTTGTCGTGGTCCCTGCCTAGCAGCCACTAACGACAGCAATGGTGAAGGGAAAAGTGAAATGGAGCTCGACAGATAGAGGAAATTAAGCCGGTCTGTCGTGGGTCACTCTTATATTTTTCTGAGCCCTAGATCAGAATGAAGGTCAAGCCCAAAGTCTAAGAAAGAAACCCAAGGCAAGAAAAGAGGACGAACTAAAGGCATCTACATAGAAGATTTAGTCTTTAATAAAGTTGTACTTTAGTTTAAACTTGTATTCTTGCCATATTAGAAAACTTGGATCCAAGGCTTATATAAAGGCATGTAATTCGACCTAGGGAAGGACATCTCATTCTCTAGTCGTCTTCCCAAAACCCTAGTCATTTTCTCCCTTCTCATCATGTTCTAAACTTCCCCTAGGGCTAAGAGTTGATTCTGTAAAGTATTTGCAAGGATTGTACTATTTTTAGGATTTTTTATGTTCAATAAAATAAACTTCAAGTTTCCTTATTCTCGTTTTCAACATCTTACAAGAGTATCGAGAGAGTTAGGTATACGAAAGGAATAAGTACAGGTTCTCCAGTTTATGGTTGATCTATCTCAGACCTAGGGATAGGACGAGGTTAAGTGGCTAAGGAAGGATTCAACAACATCGGTGTTCATCCTTTGATTCACGCCGGGAGGTATCATCTAAGACGTGTTCATCGACAGACTTGGACCTAGGGATAGGACAAGTCATTACTGGGATTCTTGCCAAGCTTGAAGTACAGAGTTGTGTGATCGCTGCCGCGACAACAACAGATTGTTGCCGCCGCAGGTGCTGCCGCGACAGGGACGACGACAGAACAAGAAGTTCTATACAGTGCAACACTTGCACTACTGTGCAAATCAATACATGTCTATTTCTCTAGCCTGAATCTTTTAATCCTTTATCTTCAGTATTCTTTATTATTCGTCTACAACATTTAAACTCTTTTCTTTCTTTCTTGTGCAGCAATCCAAGGTTAAAGCTATTTCCAGTCCCTGTGGATTCGACATCCGATACTTCGTGTATCACTTTACTACTAGCGTCGTGTACACTTGCACTATATTGCGATAGACTATTTTACACGCAACAAGTTTTTGGCGTCATTGTCGGGGACTGGCAACATATCTTTACCCTACTTTTACTGCACATTCTATTTAATTTTTCTGCTTTTATTAGGACTGTTCACCCTGTGCTTTTCACAAGGTTTTTCGTTTGCTTATGTGTAGATCTAGACGACGCAAAGAACCTGAATATCAACTAGACCTTGAAACCAAACGCTCGTGCAATCTTAGGAACCGAGTCCGTCTCTTGATAGCCAGAAACGATTATCTTGAGGAACAGTTAGAAGCTATGCATAACAGGAGGAACAACCCAAGAAATCTCGAAGATCCTAAAGATCCTATCAGGGGGATGAAGGAAACGGACAGCCTGACGCTGCCATGGCCGCACAACGGTCATGTTGTGATTACATGATCAATGATCATGTGGAACTGGAGACCACCTTGCCAGACGTGGAAGATGAAAATTTGGAGCTCAAAAATGTGATGTTCAGCATGATCAATTCCGTTGGCCAATTTTGTGGTGGTGCTATGAAGGATGCCAGAGAACATCTGAAAACATTCCAAGAAATTTGTGGATCGTTTAGATTACCATGAGTTAATCCGGATATACTGAGGCTTCGTTTATTTCCTCATTCACTGAGGGATAGAGAAAAAACTTGGTGGAACAAACTAACGTCGGGTTCAATACGAACTTGGGCAGATCTAACTCGGGAATTTTTATCTCGTTTTAATCCTTCTCATTTATCTGAGCGATTACGTAATGAAATTGCTACTTTTCAACAGGAAGATGACGAGCCAATGCACGAGACATGGGAAAGGTTTACCACTCTTCTGAGGAATTGCCTGATGCACGGATTCCCCGTTTGGAATCAAGTCATCAAATTTTACAATGCTGCCAACACATATACCCAGATGAGAATAGATTCAGTAGCAAATGGACTGTTGTTGGATCAAGATCCAGATGAAGGCATGATAGTATTGAAAAATCTAGCAAAGAATGAAGAGCAATTTCCCACAGTAAGGAAAGGTAAACGAGTGCTAGCTTTGAAGGATTATGAAGCCAACAATTCCCTAAAGACACAGGTTGCGTACCTCACAAAGGCAGTAGAAAATTTGTTAAAGAAAGTTCACAACATGTCTACTCTGTAGAAGAGGTATGTGGTACTTGCAATGGGAATCACAGTTTCGAAGACTGCCCGCTACAGCTAGAGGAAGGGATGCACGTTGGAAACTATAACAAGCCGAGAAATTACGATTCCAACAATTATAATCCCGACTGGAGGAAAGACCCCAAGTTCTCTTGGAGTAACCCAAACAACGCACTGAATCCTCAAGTGCAGAACACTTAAAACCAGGAGGCACCTAGAATTCTGACACGGTAGCAGCCGCAATAGTAGCCACAACAGCAGCCGGCAGCCGCACCTAGTATATTAGAGCGGACTTTGGCCACATTCATGTCACAAACAGGAGCTTACATGGCAAATATGGATCACTTTGTCAAAAAGACTAAGTCGTTCATGGATAAAACAGAGATGAGAATGACTAACCATGAAGCTACATTGAAATCACTGGAGACACAGATGAATCAGGTTTCCCAGCATATTAAGCCAAGACAGAACGGAGGATTCCCTAGCGATACTGAGGTCGCTAGACAACCCACACATGAGCAGTGCAAAGTCATTACAACTAGAAGTGGGAAACAACTTCCAGAGTCGGAGAAGAAATCTGTATCGGTTGAGGAACCAACCCTAGAATCATCTGCCGCGAACACTGCCCCGGCAAATGATAAACAACCTGTTGCCGCCACACCTGTCACGACAATAGAAGGGGCAGAGGAGAAAGATAAGAAGGATGAAGAACCTAAACCTCCTCAGATCCGGATACCATGTGAAGGACGATTTGTAGATTACCGTCCTCCACCTCCTTTTCCACAGCAGCTACAGAAGCAGAAATAGGAGTACCAACTCAAAAAGATCTATGATATTTTTAAGCAGGTTCACATCAATATACCGTTGTTAGAGGCTATCAAGAAGATACCCGGTTATGCCAAATTTCTCAAGGATGCTATGTCGAAAAGATCCAGACTTGGGGAATTTGAGACGGTTAAAATGACAGAAGGATGCATGACTATCTTGCACAAGCATCCACCCCAAAAAAAGAAGGTTATTGGGAGCTTCATCATACCATGCATAATTAGTGATAAATTTGTGGGTAAGGCACTTTGTGATCTAGGTGCTAATATTAATTTAATTCAAAAATCTGTGTTTTAGAAACTAGGTATTGGACGAGTACGACCCACGACAGTTATGTTGCAGCTGGCAGACCACTGTTACGTACATCCAGAAGGGAAGATTCAAGATATTCTGGTAAGAGTGGATAAGTTTATTTTTCCTGCTGACTTTCTTGTTTTAGATTGTGAAGCAGATGAGAACGCACCAATCATCTTGGGGTGACCCTTCCTAGCCACAGGCAGATCACTGATTGATGTAGAAAAGGGAGAGCTTACAATGAGAGTAAATGATCAAGAGATCAAGCTCAATGTTCTCCATGCAATCAAACATACTGATGCATAAGAAGAATGCAAGGATATCACTGAAGTAATCCTTAACCAACCCTGCATCAGGTTGAGTTGCCATGACATTAAATTTGGTCACTGCCACAACACCCATCTAGAAGACTGTCACGGCAGCAACGACGACAGTAGCTCCTCAAATTCTGACATATATGACACTGAAGGTCAAGAGGAGGTAAACTGGACAGGCAATCATCCAGGTAAGTTATTCGAGCCCTTAAACTATACCTCGAATGAACACATAATCCAAAAGCCCTCAACTGTAGAACCACCTGTTTTAAACCTTAAGCCCCTGCCATAGCAGCTCAAATATGTTTTCCTTTGATTAAATGATACGTTGCCCATAATCATCTCTTCCAAGTTAATGCAGAAACAGGAACAATAGCTGATAGGGATGCTGCAGCAGCATAAAAAGGCTATTGGATGGACGATAGCTGATATCCAAGGCATTAGTCCGGCACTATGTATGCGCAAAATTCTTTTAGAGGATGATCATAAGCCGACCAATGATGCTTAAAGACACTTAATCGACGCTATGCGAGAAGTGGTTCGAAAAGAAATTATCAAATGGCTTGACGTTAGGATAATTTATGCCATCTAGGATAGTAAGTGGGTGAGCCCGGTGCAGTGTGTTCCTAAAAAGGGAGGAATAACTGTGGTGACCAATGAAGAGAATGAACTAATCCCAACCAGGACTATGACCGGTTGGAGGGTTTGTATGGATTACCGGGAGCTTAACAAAGCTACCCGGAAAGACCATTTTCTCCTACCTTTTATTGATCAAATGCTTGATAGATTAGCGGGGAAACATTATTACTGTTTTCTTGATGGTTACTCAGGTTATAACCAGATAGCTATCGCACCGGAGGATCAAGAGAAAACGAATTTCACTTGCCCATACGACACTTACGCTTTCCAGAGAATTCCATTTGGACTCTGCAATGCACCAACAACATTCCAGAGGTGTATGATGGCGATATTCTCTGACATGGTGGAGGACTTCTTGGAAATATTCATGGACGATTTTTCCGTCTTTGGAGACAGTTTTGAAAGTTGTTTAGGCAACCTACAGAAGGTGCTCAAAAGATGCGAGAAAGCGAACTTGGTCTTAAATTGGGAAAAATGTCACTTCATGGTGGATGAGGGGATAGTCCAAGGCCACAAAGTAAGCTGTCGCGGCATAGAAGTCGACAGAGCCAAGATAGAAGTGATTGATAAGCTGCCGCCACCCATAACAGTCAAGGGAATTCGAAGTTTCTTAGGGCATGATAAGTTTTATCGAAGGTTTATTGCAAATTTTTCGAAGATTACCAAGCCTCTATGCCACTTACTGGAACAGAATCGTCCCTTTGATTTCAACACTGAATGTACTGAGGCATTCAAAATCTTGAAAGAAAAGCTGGTAACAGCCTCAATTGTACAACCACCAGACTGGAGTTTGCCATTTGAAATTATGTGTGATGCCAGTGACTATGCTGTAGGGGCATCACTTGGGCAGAGGAAGGACAAGCTATTCCACGTAATTTATTACGCCAGCAAAACACTAAACGATGCCCAAGAGAATTACACCACAACAGAAAAGGAACTCTTAGCAGTGGTGTTCTCGATTGACAAGTTTCGTTCGTACATACTTGGAACGAAGGTGATGGTCAATACAGACCACTCAGCACTAAAGTATATGTTCGCTAAAAAAGATGAAAAACCTAGACTGATACGTTGGATATTACTGCTGCAAGAGTTGGACATTGAAATGAAGGATAAAAAAGGGGACAGAAAACCAAGTTGCAGACCATTTGTCAAGATTAGAAAGGGGAAGGAGTATACCGATAGACAAGACACACATACTGGAGACCTTCCCCGACGAGCAGTTGTTTGCTGCCACAAGCACTGTCGCGACAGCCATGGCGGCAAGTAAGTTTTCTGAACTTCCTGTGTATGCTGATTTCGTTAATTACATAGTTAGCGGAATAATACCTCCTGAACTTAATTACCAAGCAAGGAAGAGGTTCCAAAATGATGTAAAACATTATTATTGGGACGAACCTCTTCTTTTCAAACATTGTGCAGATCAAATCATCAGGAGGTGTGTACCACAGGATGAGCAGGAAGTTGTGCTTCACCACTGCCATGCTTCATCATATGAAGGACACTTAGGTGGAAATAAAACCGATGCCAAGGTTTTACAGTCTAGTTTTTACTGGCCCTCATTGTTGAAGGATGCCCAAGCATTCTATAAAAGTTGTGACAAGTGCCAACGGACTGGGAACATCTCAAGAAGATATGAGATGCCACTGCAAAACATCCTAGAAGTTGAAATCTTCGATGTATGGGGGATTGATTTCATGGGACCATTCCCAGCATCATGTGGGAATCTATATATCCTACTAGCAGTGGACTATGTGTCCAAATGGGTTGAAGCGATCGCCACACAGAAAAACGATGCCAAGACTGTTCAGAGATTTCTACACAAGAATATTTTCTCCAGATTTGGCATACCTAAGGCGATCATCAGTAATGAAGGGAGACATTTCGAAAATAGGGTAATCGCTGCTGCCTTGAGAAAATACGGCGTAAAGCACCGCATCGCAACAGTATATCACCCTCACACCAATGGACAGGCCGAAATATCAAACAAGGAGGTAAAGAACATTCTTGAAAAGATGGTTAAACCTACTCGAAATGACTGGTTGTTACACCTCAATGATGCATTCTGGGCCTATAGAACAACATTCAAGACACCATTGGGAATGTCACCCTACATGCTGATATATGGAAAAACATGCCATTTACTTGTTGAGATAGAGCACAAAGCTTACTGGGCTATCAAGGCAGTAAACATGGACTTAGACAAGGCAGGACAAAAGAGGTTACTTGACTTGAATGAAATTGAAGAAATTCGAGCAATGGCCTACGACAAAGCAATGATATACAAGAAAAAGACAAAGAGGTGGCATGACAAGAAGTTGCTGCCACGACAGTTCTGCCCAGGGCAACTGGTGTTGTTATTTAACTCTAGGTTGAAACTTTTCCCATAGAAGCTTAAATCTAGATGGTCCGGCCCATTCCAAGTTGTGCAGGTTTTACCTCATGGTGCCATCACGATCAAATCCTTACAAGACGGGCACCAATTTAAAGTCAACGAATAGAGACTAAAGCATTATCAGGGGACTAAAACCCCAAGGATGCAGGAAGTGGTTACTTTAGGAGATGCCCCATAAGGCATCCCTAATTTAACTTAATTTTATTTTAATTATTATTACTATTATTTATGTATTTTATTATGAAATTAGAATTATTTTATTTTTAGGAACAAAGTTTTTATTATTTTTAGGAAATAAGGAAAACAAGGAGAGGAGAAGAAGTGAACCAGCCCACCATCTCACCAGCAGCCCAAAAAGCCCAAAGGAAAAGTATGTCGTCACAGCCTGTCAACAGTTGTCGCGACAGACGTGGAAAATACAGCCTGTCAACAAGCTGTTGCGGTAGACACGCAAACGCGTAACAGACGTGCAGCAGACACGGAAACACGTGACAGACGCGTCATAAACCGCGTAACAGTTGGCCCCATTATTCGCGCCTGTCGTTACAGCTCCAATGGGAAGCAAACCATGCATCTATATAAACCCCATTTTACTATTCATTTTTCACGTCACTTTTACTCTCTCAACTTGCTTTCTCTAGATCTCAAATTTCTTTCATTTTCCCATAGCCTTGCAACTATGAGTACCAGACAGACACAACGAAGTGCTTCCTCCAGCTCTGCCGTAGCAGCAGGCACACCCAGCCACGACTGACTCCCTAACCGCTTTACCACCACCGACTCCGTCGATTGATACTACAGCTCTTTCTAAAAGAGGGAGATGTGGGAATAGAGAGATTTCCTTTATACCAAACGCACAGAAGATATCGGGCTCGAACCGTTCATAGCTCGAAATATCAAAGCCCTCAAATGGAAGATGTTTGCTGCCCAGCCAGAGGAGATAAATGTCACATTGGTCAGAGAATTATACGTTGCTGTCGACAGCAAGGATACGAAAACTGTGACAGTGCGAGGTAAGGAAGTTACTTTCGAACCTGAATACATCAAAACCCTCTATGGAATCTACGTGAGCAAAAGGTAGAACGAACACAAGAGGTTCGAGGAAAGTGTGTCGCCGGCAGACTACGATGATGTCATGGAAGAGGTAACTAAAGAAGAAACAGAGTGGAATATTGACCCCAAGCATCGGTGGACGGTGAAACGCACTCAACTCACTCTCGAGGCCAAACTTTGGAACCATTTTGTAAAGAAGAGGATAATGCCTTCTTCCCACAACAGCACGGTCGACCGACCCAGGTTAGCTCTCGTTCATTCCATTTTAAATGAGAGACCCATAAATGTCGGCCGGTATATATGAGAGGGAATTTTGGAGTGTGCCCTTCGACCCTCGGGACCCCTTGCCTTCCCATACCTCATCATAGAGATCTGCCGCGGCCACAACGTTCCAGAAATCCTTAAAGATTTTAAGGTTCGAGGGAAGGGATGGACGGAGCGCTACATATTCAACTTGATGGAACTGAAACTGTTGAGTGTGTAAAAGTTCTATTATTTACACCCTATTTAACCCATATTTCTGCTGCATTCAAGCATTATTCATTGCATTTAGGTTAGTTTACAGCAAAACATCACAAATATATTAAAGGCACAGATTCTACTAAAGAATGGCTGATTTTGTAGGTTGCTGCCATAGTAGACGGAGAAGGCAGGTGCTGGGCAGAGAAGCACAAGAGCTGAACTGAACAAGCAGACCAAGAGGACGATGCTGCCATGGAGCTGCCGTGACAGTAGAGGACGACAGCAGTTTTGTGGAGAAAAAGTAAAGTGGACATCGACAGATAGAGAAAATTCAACTCGTCTGTCGTTTGAAAACCTTATAATTTTCCAAGCCCCAAATCAAAAGATATGTCAAGCCAAAGCTCAAGGAGAAAAAATCCCAAGAAACAAGGAGGACGGCTGGAAAGTAGATTCCTTGAAGATTAGTCTTTATTAGAATCATACTTTAATTAAAGCTGTAATCCTTGTTAAATTAGATAACTTGAGCCCAAAGCTAATATAAGGGCATGTATTTTAACCTAGGGCATATCCCAATACCCCATAACCGATAACCAAATCCCCTAGCCGTTTTCCCGCCGCTGACATGTTCTAAATTCCCCTACGGCCACGAGTTGATTTGTAAAGTAGTTACAAGGGTTTTTTTGTTTTAGGAATCATCAGTTCAATAAAATAAACTTCAAGTTTTGTTACTTTGGTTATTAATATCTTGCAAGAGCATCAGGAGAGCATTGTGAGGTTATCTATTTACTTAGCATCGGGAGAGTTAAGTATACGAAAGAAATAAGAGCAAGTTCTCTAGTTTATAGTTGAACTATCTCGTGCCTAGGGATAGGGCGAGGTTAAGTGGCTAAAGAAGAATTCATACACATCGGTGTTCATCCTTCGATTCACGCCGGGAGGTATCATCAAGATGTGATCATCGACAGACTTGGACCTAGGGATAGGCCAAGGCAGATCTGGAATTCTTGCCAAACTTGAAAGTACTGAGTTGAGCGTTTGCTGCCGCGACGATCAACGGACTGCCGCCGTGACAGTTGCTGCCACGACGGGTGACGACGACAGAACCGGATTTCCTAAACCCTGCAATACCTGCACTACTGAGCAATTAAATACCAGCCCATTCTCTCTATCTTGATATTTTTACTCTTTTATTTGCGTTTATTCTATTATTTTCGTGACAACTCTCAAATATTTTCTTTACTTTCGTGCAGTGAATTAAGGTGAAGCTATTAGCCCAATCTCTGTGGAGACGATATCCGATACTTCGTATCACTTTACTACTTGTGTCGTGTATACTTGCACTACCATTGCGATAGACTATTTTACACGCAACAAGTTTTTGGCGCTGTTGCCGGGGATTGGCAACATAACTCTACCTTTCTTTTATTGCACTTTTCGCTTTTATTTTTATTTTTATTTTTCTGTTTTTCTTTGGTGCATTCAACTCTTGCTTTTCACAAGGTTTTCTTGTTTATGCGCAGATCGAATCGAGGTAAAGATCCTGAATATCAATTAGATCCGGAGATCAAACGTTCCTTCAATCTCAAGAAACAACTTCGTCACTTACTAGCCAGGAACGAGTACCTTGAGGAACAGCTAGAGAAGGTGGCCCACAATGGAGATGACCCGCCTGTCGGCGATATTATACCGCCTGTCGGCAACCATGCCGACGCCGGCCGCTGGTCCTGTCGTTACTACATGTTGAACGATCATGTAGAGTTGGAGACCACACTGCCGGATATTGATGTTGACAACTTCGAGCTGAAACCTGTCATGTTTAGTATGATCAACAATGCCGGGAAGTTTAGTGGTGCTGTTACAGAGGATGCTAGGGAGCATCTCAAAACATTCCAGGTAATCTGTGGTTCGTTTAGACTGCCAGAAGTTAATCTGGACATACTGAGGCTTCGGTTATTTCCTCATTCACTGAGGGACAGAGCAAAAACTTAGTCGTGAATTTTTATCTCGTTTTAATCCTTCGCATTTATCTGAGCGATTACGTAATGAAATTGCTACTTTTCAACAGGAAGATGACGAGCCGATGCACGAGGCTTGGGACAGATTTACTACTCTTCTACGGAACTGCCCAATGCATGGATTCCCCGTCTGGAATCAGGTAACTAAGTTTTATAATGCTGCCAACTTACAAACTCGGATTCGAATTGATTCAGCAGCAAACGGACTATTATTGGATAAAGATCCGGACGAGGCAATGCAAGTATTGAAAAATCTGGCTAAGAATGAGGAGCAGTTTCCGACAGCAAGAAGAGGGGGTAAACGGGTACTAGCTTTCAAGGATTATGAGGCCGACAGCACAATGAAATCACAGGTAGCATTCATTACTAAAGCAATGAAAAGGTTATTAAATGATGATGGACAACATGGATTTGCTATTGAGGAGGTATGTGAAATCTGTGAGGGAAATCATAGTTCGGATGAGTGTCCTATACAGCTAGAAGAGGGAAAATATGTTGGAAACTACAAGCAAAATTACAACTCCAACAACTATAATCCCAACTGGAGGAAGGATCCCAAGTTTTCTTGGAGTAATCCTAATAACGCCCTGAATCCTCAAGCACACAATCAGAATCAGGGAGGACCTAGATTGCTGACGCGACAGCAACTGCCGCCACAGCAGCAACCAGCTGCCATGAGCAGTGACTCTAGCCACTTTTATGTCTCAGACAGATACTTATATTGAGAATATGAATCAGTTTGTCAAGAAGACAGAAAATTTCATGGATAAAACAGAGATGCGGATGACGAATCATGAAGCTACTCTGAAATCTTTGGAGACACAAATGGTTCAGGTTTCCCAACATATTAAGCCGAGGCAGACTGGAGGATTCCCTAGTAATACTTAAAATGCTAGGCAGCCCACACATGAGCAATGTAAGGCAATTACTACTAGGAGTGGGAAGAAATTATCAGGGCCGGAAAAAGAAGCTGAAACAGTAAGGAAGCCAGCCTTGGACAAACATGCCGAGGAAGCTGCCCCGACAGGTAACAAACAGACTGCTGCCGATGAGCCTGTCACGACAGTAGAAGCGACAGAGGAGAAAATGATGAACCCAAACCTCCTCAGATTCGTATGCAGTGGGAAGGACGTATTGTTGATTATCGTCCCCCACCTCCTTTTCCCCAACGGATACAGCAAGCTAAGCAAGAATCTCAGCTCAAAAAGATTTATGATATTTTTAAGCAGGTTCATATTAATATTCCGCTGTTAGATGCCGTTAGGGAGATGCCCGGTTATGCTAAATTTCTCAAGGATGTCATGTCAAGGAAATCTAAACTTGGGGAATTTGAAACGGTAAAGATGACAGAAGGTTGCATGAGTATTCTTCATCGGCAGCCACCCCAGAAAAAGAAGGATCTGGGGAGCTTCATCATACCTTGTGTAATCAGAAATAAATATGTGGGTAAGGCACTTTGTGATCTTGGTGCTAGTGTTAATTTAATGCCAAAATCTGTTTTTCAGAAATTAGGTATTGGAAAGGCGCGGCCCACGACAGTAACTCTGCAGCTGGCAGACCGCTCTTATGTTCATTCGGAAGGAAAAATTGAAGATATTCTGGTAAGAGTGGATAAATTTATTTTTCCTGCTAACTTTCTTGTTTTAGATTGTGAAGAAGATGAAAACGCACCAATCATCCTTGTGCGACCCTTTTTAGCCACGAGAAGATCACTGATTGATGTGGAAAAAGGAGAACTCACCATGCGAGTGAACGATCAAGAGATTAAGTTGAATGTTCTCCAAGCGATGAAGCATGCTGATGCAGACGAGGAATGCAAGGCTATCACTGATGTTGCCTTTGATCAACCCTGCATCAGGTCGGGCTGTCACGATATACAAATTGGTCACTACCGCGGCAGCCACCTACAGGACTGTCACGACAGCACTGGCGATAGCACCGACGACAACAACTCCTCTGAACCCGGTACATCTGATATTGAAGATCAAGAGGAGGTAAACTGGATAGGCGATCGTCCAGGTAAGTTATTCGAACCTTTAAATTATACTTCGGATAACCATGCAATCCAAAAGCCATCTACTATTGAGCCACCTGCCTTAGAACTGAAGCCCATGCTAGGGCAGCTAAAATATGCTTTTCTTGGTTCAAATGATACATTGCCCGTAATCATCTCTTCTAAGCTGCCACAGGAACAGGAACGACAACTAATAGGCATGCCACGGCAGCACAAAAAGGCAATTGGATGGACGATAGCTGATATTCAAGGCATTAGTCCGGCGTTATGCATGTAAAAAATCCTTTTAGAGGATGATCATAAGCTGACTATAGATGCCCAAAAGCGGCTTAACCATGCGAAGAAAGAGGTGGTGCATAAAGAGATAATCAAATGGTTAGATGTTGATATTATTTACGCCATCTCCGACAGCAAATGGGTAAGCCCGGTGCAATGTGTTCCAAAGAAAGGAGGAATGACCGTAGTGACCAACGAAAACAATGAGTTAATCCTAACCAGGACTGTGACCGGTTGGAGGGTTTGTATGGACTATCGGAAGCTTAACAAAGCTACCCGAAAGGACCACTTTCCTTTACCCTTTATTGATCAAATGCTTGATAGATTAGCGGGTAAACCTTACTATTGTTTTCTTGATGGTCATTCAGGTTATAATCAAATTGCTATCGCACCGGAGGATCAGGAAAAGACAACCTTCACATGCCCCTACGGAACGTATGCTTTTAGGAGAATGTCGTTTGGATTATGCAATGCACCCGCCACCTTCCAAAGGTGTATGATGGCCATATTCTTCGATATGGTGGAGGACTTCCTTGAAATATTTATGGATGATTTTTCAGTCTTTGGAGACGATTTTGAGAGCTACCTCGGCAATCTGCAAAAGGTACTTGAAAGATGTGAAAAAGCAAACCTAGTTTTAAATTGCGAAAAATGCCACTTTATGGTGGATGAAGGGATAGTCCTTGGCCATAAGATTAGTTGTCGTGGGATAGAAATCGACAGGGCCAAGATTGAAATAATTGAAAAGCTGCCACCGCCGACCACATTCAAGGATATTAGAAGTTTCTTGGGACATGCTGGTTTTTATCGGAGATTCATTGCAAATTTCTCAAAAATCACCAAGCCCCTATTCCATCTTTTGGAGCAGAACTGACCCTATGACTTTAATGATGAATGTACTGAAGCATTCAAGGTTCTGAAGGAAAAACTCGTAACCGCCCCAATAGTACAGCCACTAGACTGGACACAGCCATTTCAGATCATGTGTGATGCTAGTGACTATGTTGTCGGGGCAGCACTTGGGCAGCGTAGAGATAAGCTATTTCATGTCATATATTATGCCAGCAAGACATTGAATGACGCTCAAGTGAACTACACCACCAGAGAAAAGGAATTATTAGCTGTGGTGTTCTCCATTGACAAGTTTCGTTCTTACATACTTGGGACGAAGGTAATAGTGCACACAGACCATTCTGCCATGAAGTATTTGTTCACGAAAAAGGATGCAAAGCCTAGATAGATACGGTGGATCCTGCTATTGCAAGAATTCGACCTTGAAATCAAGGAAAAAAAGAGGTTCCAAAATGATGTTAAGCATTATTATTGGGACGAACCTCTTCTTTTCAAACTATGTGCAGATCAGGTTATAAGGAGGTGTGTACCACAAGAAGAGCAAGAAGACATACTTCATCACTGCCATGCTTCACAGTATGGAGGTCACTTAGGAGGCCACAAAACTGCTGACAAGGTGCTGCAGTCAGGGTTTTACTGGCCGACACTGTATAAAGATGCACAAATCTTCTACAAGAACTGTGACAAGTGCCAAAGGACAGGTAACATCTCTAGGAGAAACGAGATGCCACTGCAGAACATTCTAGAAGTCAAAATCTTCGACATTTGGGGGATCGATTTTATGGGACCATTCCCATCTTCGTTTGGGAATCTATACATTCTTCTGGCAGTAGATTATGTCTCTAAGTGGGTTGAAGCTATCGCCACTCAAAAGAATGATCCCAAGACAGTCCAAAGGTTTTTACACAAAAACATTTTTTCTAGGTTTGGCATCCCTAAGGCGATTATCAGTGATGAAGGGAGACATTTCGACAATAGGGTTATTGCTGCCGCCTTGAAGAAATATGGTGTCAAGCATCGGATCGCGACAACATATTACCCACAGACCAATGGACAAGCTGAAATATCTAATAGGGAAGTTAAGAACATTCTTGAAAAGATGGTTAAGCCAACTAGGAAAGATTGGTCTTCACTCCTCAATAATGCATTATGGGCATATAGGACAGCTTTTAAGACTCCATTGGGCATGTCTCCATACCGATTGATTTATGGAAAAACCTGTCATCTGTTTGTCGAGATAGAGCATAGAGCATACTAGGCAATCAAGGCAATGAATATGGACTTGGACAAGGCAGGCCAGAAGAGGCTGTTAGATCTGAACGAAATTGAAGAAATACGGACAATGGCCTACGACAATGCAAGAATTTACAAGGAGAAAACTAAGAAGTTGCATGATAGGAAGTTGCTGCCACGATAGTTCTGCCCAGGGTAACTTGTATTGTTGTTCAATTCTAGACTGAAACTTTTCCCAGGGAAACTAAAATCTAGATGGTCTTGTCCATTCCAAGTCGTACAGGTTTTCCCCATGGTGCAATCACAATCCAATCATTAAAAGATGGGCACCAATTCAAAGTCAACGAACAGTGCCTCAAGCATTATCAGGGGACTGAAGCCCCAGGAATAAAGAAGTGGTTACTTTAGGAGATGCCCCACATGGCACCCCTAACTTAACCTAAATTTTTATTTTTATTTGTTTTATTATTTATTAGGAAATAAGGTTTATTTTATTCGAATAATGTTTTTATATTTACTGTTTTTAGAAAATAAAGGAGTCAAGAAGAACAGGAGAAGTGAACCCAGCCCACCATCCATCAATCAGCCCAACAAAGCCCAATATTGAAGCCTGTCGTTCCAGCTGCCGCGGCAGACACGGAAAAGACAGGCTGTCGCTAGACTGTCGCGATAGACGCGGAAACGTGTACCAGACGCGTAACAGACGCAGAAACGCGTGTCAGACGCGTCAGACACGCTAAAGCTCAACAGTCGCCCCGTTATTCACGCCTGCCGTTACAACTTCAACGGGCAGCAACTGCTCTTCTTTAAAACCCCGTTTCATTTTCATTTTCATTCACTTCTGCTTTTCTTACTTGCTCTTCCCCTTTAGTTTTCATTTGCTTTATTTTACTTTCAACAACCCTTGCACTAACATGTCTTCCAGAAGAACCCGCCGCAGTGCTGCTTCAACTTCTTCACCGGCAGCACCTACCCCACAGTCCTTTGCAACTAGGGATCTATGGGAAGAACGAGGCTTTATTTACACTCCAAGGGCAGTTAATATGGGCCTCAAGCCTTTCATTGCAAGGACGATTAAAGCTCTCTTATGGGAATCATTTGCGGAGCAACCAGCAGAGATGAACGAGACGTGGGTGAGGGAATTCTATGCTACCATCGGTAGCAAGACGACGACAGCAGTGACTGTCCGAGGGAAAGAGATGCTGTTCACAGCCGAGCGCATAAACTTTATGTATGGCCTCTACTTCGGCCCCAACGATGATGCTCGTCAGCAGTTCCTTGACACTTTGGATGATGCTGCCTATGACGCTGTCATGGCAGAAGTGACTGAATGGAACACAAGCCGCAAAAATCCTCACACAGTGAAGAGGGGCAGCTGCTGCCGGAGGCAAAACTGTGGAATGCCTTCATCAAGAAGAGGATCCTGACGTCATCACATCACACCACCGTTGACCAGCAGAGGTTAGCCCTGATACACTCCATTCTAAATAAACGACCCATTAATGTGGGGAGTTATATGCGAGAGAGTATCTTGGAAAGTGCCTATAGACCGACGGCCCTCCTTTGCCTCCCCTACCTCATCACGTCCCTTTGCCGCTGTTATGACGTGCCGGAAGCCGACACCGATCGCATAGTGAAAGGACGGGGCTGGAAAGACAAAAATATCATCAGCCTCATGGAGCTGACAGTAGCAACCCCCCTCTCCTCTTTCAACCCTGCTGCCGCCCCAGCTGAATCGTCAAAGCAGCCAAACCCTGAACCTGTCGCCGCAGCAGCTGCTCCGACAGACCAATCCACTCAAATCCTTGTTGCTATTCAAAGGATGGAGGACAGACAGCTGGGCCTCATGACATTCATCAAGGACTTTGCCGCACCCACGGTAAATTTTATTCACAATACTTTAAATTTCCCTAATGTTGTCTTTCCCACCTTCCCTGCCCACTACTTCACTGTCCATACCCCTGCCCACAAACCTACACCTGCTGCCACACCACATACAACATCTGCTACCTCCATTCCATCACCTGCCCTGACGGCAGCCGGCAGCCCTCATGCCGAAACATCCGCCTGAGTAACAAAGCGACCGGTACCCTCGGATGACATTGCTGCCTTTGTTGCTGGGTTCTCTTCCTCATCCGTCTGGGCAGACAGCGACGCGGAACCCTCTATTCAGAGTAACCTGTCGAAAGAATTTACACCAGTCTAGAGGCAGAAATGAATGGCCAACAAGAAAACTCTACCAAAGGCCAGTAGCAGCAGTAGCAGCAGTGACAGCAGCGGCAGCAGCTCTGACATTCAGGTTGTGCAGCAACCACCCCAGCCTGCCCCAAGAGCCAGAATCCGCCGCCAAATCCGCCTCAGCAGCAGCAGCGAAGACAATGCTTAAAATTTAAGTTTCTTATTTTATTATTGCTTCCTGCTATTTATATATTTTGTGATGTACTGCCTTCATTTATTTTGTCATTTGCATTGAGGGCAATGCAACCCTCGAGTTTGGGGGTGGCAACCCTCCATTTTAATGGAGTCCAAGTACATCTTAGTTAATTGTTGTGTCTTTTACTTATTTATTTTTTCTCTTAAAAATATCTGAAAAACTGAAAAATTTTGGCTTAAAACTGTGAATTGAACTTGCCTGTTGTGACAGCTCTGTCGTGGCAGCATCTTTAGGACAGTTTAAGGAGAAGTTTAGAGCCTTTCTATAGTTCTGAAAAATTAAACACCATTGTGACTGTTATACTGCTTAGACTTCTTTAGCCAAACTAGAATAGGAAGCTTAGCACTTGAATAGCCCCTAGAGGTGCCTAACACTGGCTCTAGGAAAGAAGTTTAGCAAAAGAGAATCAAAAACCCTAGAGGTGCCCGAAACCGGCTCTAGGAAGCTAACTATAGGTGCCAAAAACTAGCTCTACTAAAACTTTAGAAATTGAGTCAAAACAAAGAAATCAAAGAAGCATGAAATTGTGCCTTCAAAAAGATAAACTTTGGCATAAAAATTCAAGTTAAGAGTTGAATATTCTAGTGAAACTAAAAGAGTCTAGGCCGATAACTCTTCACAAGCATGCACACACTGCATGAGGACTATAGTGAGATTCCGGACAGATCCTAAATTATCCTACAGGTTGCTGCCCTCACAGGAACAAACGACGGGTAAGGGAAAGTTCACTGTTTGAAAGCCAAAACAAAAATATTTCTTTTTTCTTTTAGGTCTTAGTTGCTTCAGGGCAAGCAAAAACTTGAGTTTGGGGGTGTGTTGAGTGTGTAAAAGTTCTATTATTTACACCCTATTTAACCCATATTTCTGCTGCATTCAAGCATTATTCATTGCATTTAGGTTAGTTTACAGCAAAACATCACAAATATATTAAAGGGACAGATTCTACTACAGAATGGCTGATTTTGCAGGTTGCTGCCATAGTATACGGAGAAGGCAGGTGCTGGGCAGAGAAGCAGAAGAGCTGAACTGAACAAGCAGACAAAGAGGACGATGCTGCCATGGAGCTGCCGTGACAGCAGAGGACGACAGCAGTTTTGTGGAGAAAAGCAAAGTGGACCTCGACAGATAGAGAAAATTCAGCTCGTCTGTCGTGTGAAAACCTTATAATTTTCCAAGCCCCAGATCAAAAGATATGTCAAGCCAAAGCTCTAGGAGAGAAAATCCCAAGAAACAAGGAGGACGGCTGGAAAGTAGATTCCTTGAAGATTAGTCTTTATTAGAATCATACTTTAATTAAAGTTGTAATCCTTGTTAAATTAGATAACTTGAGCCCAAAGCTTATATAAGGGCATGTATTTTAACCTAGGGCATATCCCAATACCCCATAACCGATAACCAAAACCCCTAGCCGTTTTCCCGCCGCCGACATGTTCTAAATTCCCCCTAGGGCCACGGGTTGATTTGTAAAGTAGTTGAAAGGGTTGTTTTGTTTTAGGAATTTTCAGTTCAATAAAATAAACTTCAAGTTCTCTTATTTTGGTTATTAATATCTTGCAAGAGCATCGGGAGAGCATTGTGAGGTTATCTATTTACTTAACATCTGGAGAGTTAAGTATACGAAAGAAATAAGAGCAAGTTCTCTAGTTTATAGTTGAACTATCTCGTGCCTAGGGATAGGGCGAGGTTAAGTGGCTAAAGAAGAATTCATACACATCGATGTTCATCCTTCGATTCTTGCCGAGAGGTATCATCAAGTCGTGATCATCGACAGACTTGGACCTAGGGATAGGCCAAGGAAGATCTGAGATTCTTGCCAGACTTGAAAGTACTGAGTTGAGCGTTTGCTGCCGCGACGATCAACGGACTGTATAAAGATGCACAAATCTTCTACAAGAACTGTGACAAGTGCCAAAGGACATGTAACATCTCTAGGAGAAACGAGATGCCACTGCAGAACATTCTAGAAGTCAAAATCTTCGACATTTGGGGGATCAATTTTATGGGACCATTCCCATCTTCGTGTGGGAATCTATACATTCTCCTGGCAGTAGATTATGTCTCTAAGTGGGTTGAAGCTATCGCCACTCAAAAGAATGATGCCAAGACAGTCCAAAGGTTTTTACACAAAAACATTTTTTCTAGGTGTGGCATCCCTAAGGCGATTATCAGTGATGAAGGGAGACATTTCGACAATAGGGTTATTGCTGCCGCCTTGAAGAAATAAGGTGTCAAGCATCGGATCGCGACAACATATCACCCACAGACCAATGGACAAGCTGAAATATCTAATAGGGAAGTTAAGAACATTCTTGAAAAGATGGTTAAGCCAACTAGGAAGGATTGGTCTTCACTCCTCAATGATGCATTATGGGCATATAGGACAGCTTTTAAGACTCCATTGGGCATGTCTCCATACCGATTGATTTATGGAAAAACCTGTCATCTGCCTATCGAGATAGAGCATAGAGCATACTGGGCAATCAAGGCAGTGAATATGGACTTGGACAAGGCAGGCCAGAAGAGGCTGTTAGATCTAAACGAAATTGAAGAAATACGAAAAATGGCCTCCGACAATGCAAGAATTTACAAGGAGAAAACAAAGAAGTTGCATGATAGGAAGTTGCTGCCACGACAGTTCTGCCCAGGGCAACTTGTATTGTTGTTCAATTCTAGACTGAAACTTTTCCCAGGGAAACTAAAATCTAGATGGTCTTGTCCATTCCAAGTCGTACAGGTTTTCTCCATGGTGCCATCACAATCCAATCATTAAAAGATGGGCACCAATTCAAAGTCAACGGACAGCGCCTCAAGCATTATCAGGGGACTGAAGCCCCAGGAATGCAAGAAGTGGTTACTTTAGGAGATGCCCCACATGGCACCCCTAACTTAACCTAAATTTTATTTTTATTTGTTTTATTATTTATTAGTTATTAGGAAATAAGGTTTATTTTATTCGAATAATGTTTTTATATTTACTGTTTTTAGGAAATAAAGGAGTCAAGAAGAACAAGAGAAGTGAACCCAGCCCACCATCCATCCATCAGCCCAACAAAGCCCAATATTGAAGCCTGTCGTTCCAGCTGCCGCGACAGACACGGAAAAGACAGGCTGTCACCAGACTGTCGCGATAGACGCGGAAACGTGTACCAGACGCGTAACAGACGCAGAAACGCGTTTCAGACGCGTTAGACACGCTAAACCTCAACAGTCGCCTCGTTATTCACGCCTGCCGTTACAGCTTCAACGGGCAGCAACTCCTCTTCTATAAAACCCCGTTTCATTTTCATTTTCATTCACTTCTGCTTTTCTTACTTGCTCTTCCCCTTTAGTTTTCATTTGCTTAATTTTACTTTCAACAACCCTTGCACTAACATGTCTTTTAGAAGAACCCGCCGCAGTGCTGCTTCAACTTCTTCACCGGCAGCACCTATCCCACACTCCTTTGCAACTAGGGATCTATGGGAAGAACGAGGCTTTATTTACACTCCAAGGGCAGTTAATATGGGCCTCAAGCCTTTCATTGCAAGGACGATTAAAGCTCTCTTATGGGAATCATTTGCGGAGCAACCAGCAGAGATGAACGAGACGTGGGTGAGGGAATTCTATGCTGCCATCGGCAGCAAGACGACGACAACAGTGACTGTTCGAGGGAAAGAGATGCAGTTCACAGCCGAGCGCATAAACTTTATGTATGGCCTCTACTTCAGCCCCAACAATGATGCTCGTCTGCAGTTCCTTGACACTTTGGATGAAGCTGCCAATGATGCTGTCAAGGCAGAAGTGACGGAAGAAGGGACTGAATGGAACACAAGCCGCAAAAATCCCCACACAGTGAAGAGGGGCAGCTGCTGCCGGAGGCAAAACTGTGGAATGCCTTCATCAAGAAGAGGATCCTGCCGTCATCACATCACACCACCGTTGACCAGCAGAGGTTAGCCCTGATACACTCCATTCTAAATAAACGACCCATTAATGTGGGGAGTTATATGCGAGAGAGTATCTTGGAAAGTGCCTATAGACCGACGGCCCTCCTTTGCCTCCCCTACCTCATCACGTCCCTCTGCCGCTGTTATGACGTGCTGGAAGCCGACACCGATCGCATAGTGAAAGGACGGGGCTGGAAAGACAAAAATATCATCAGCCTCATGGAGCTGACAGTAGAAACCCCCCTCTCCTCTTTCAACCCTGCTGCCGCCCCAGCTGAATCGTCAGAGCAGCCAAACCCTGAACCTGCCGCCGCTGCAGCTGCTCCGACAGACCAATCCACTCAAATTCCTTGCTGCTATTCAAAGGATGGAGGACAGACAGCTGGGCCTCATGACATTCATCAAGAACTTTTCCGCACCCACGGTAAATTTTATTCACAATACTTTAAATTTCCCTGATGTTGTCTTTCCCACCTTCCCTGCCCACTACTTCACTGTCCCTACCCCTGCCCACAAACCTACACCTGCTGCCACACCACATACAACATATGTTGCCTCCATTCCATCACCTGCCCTGACGCAGCCGGCAGCCCTCATGCCGAAACATCCGCCCGAGTAACAAAGCGACCGGTACCCTCGGATGACATTGCTGCCTTTGTTGCTGGGTTCTCTTCCTCATCCGTCTGGGCAGACAGCGACGCGGAACCATCTATTCAGAGTAACATGTCGAAAGAATTTACACCAGTCTAGAGGCAGAAATGAATGGCCAACAAGAAAACTCTACCAAAGGCCAGCAGCAACAGTAGCAGCAGTGACAGCAGCGGCAGCAGCTCTGACATTCAGGTTGTGCAGCAACCACCCCAGCCTGCCCCAAGAGCCAGAATCCGCCGCCAAATCCGCCTCAGCAGCAGCAGCGAAGACAATGCTTAAAATTTAAGTTTCTTATTTTATTATTGCTTCCTGCTATTTATATATTTTGTGATGTACTGCCTTCATTTATTTTGTCATTTGCATTGAGGGCAATGCAACCCTCGAGTTTGGGGGTGGCAACCCTCCATTTTAATGGAGTCCAAGTACATCTTAGTTAATTTTTGTGTCTTTTACTTATTTATTTTTTCTCTTAAAAATATCTGAAAAACTGAAAAATTTTGGCTTAAAACTGTGAATTGAACTTGCCTGTCGTGACAGCTCTGTCGTGGCAGCATCTTTAGGACAGTTTAAGGAGAAGTTTAGAGCCTTTCTATAGTTCTGAAAACTTAAACACCATTGTGACTGTTATACTGCTTAGACTTCTTTAGCCAAACTAGAATAGGAAGCTTAGCACTTGAATAGCCCCTAGAGGTGCCTAACACTGGCTCTAGGAAAGAAGTTTAGCAAAAGAGACTCAAAAACCCTAGAGGTGCCCGAAACCGGCTCTAGGAAGCTAACTAGAGGTGCCAAAAACTAGCTCTAGTAAAACTCTAGAAATCGAGTCAAAACAAAGAAATCAAAGAAGCATGAAATTGTGCCTTCAAAAAGATAAACTTTGGCATAAAAATTCAAGTTAAGAGTTGAATATTCTAGTGAAACTAAAAGAGTCTAGGCCGATAACTGTTCACAAGCATGCACACACTGCACGAGGACTATAGTGAGATTCCGGACAGATCCTAAATTATCCTACAGGTTGCTACCGTCACAGGAACAAACGACGGGTAAGGGAAAGTTCACTGTTTGAAAGCCAAAACAAAAATATTTCTTTTTTCTTTTAAGTCTTAGTTGCTTTAGGGAAAGCAAAAACTTGAGTTTGGGGGTGTGTTGAGTGTGTAAAAGTTCTATTATTTACACCCTATTTAACCCATATTTATGCTGCATTCAAGCATTATTCATTGCATTTAGGTTAGTTCACAGCAAAACATCACAAATATATTAAAGGGACAGATTCTACTATAGAATGGCTGATTTTGCAGGTTGCTGCCATAGTAGACGGAGAAGGCAGGTGCTGGGCAGAGAAGTAGAAGAGCTGAACTGAACAAGCAGACAAAGAGGATGATGCTGCCATGGAGCTGCCGTGACAGCAGAGGACGACAGCAGTTTTGTGGAGAAAAAGCAAAGTGGACCTCGACAGATAGAGAAAATTCAGCTCGTCTGTCGTGTGAAAACCTTATAATTTCCCAAGCCCCAGATCAAAAGATATGTCAAGCCAAAGCTCAAGGAGAGAAAATCTCAAGAAACAAGGAGGACGGCTGGAAAGTAGATTCCTTGAAGATTAGTCTTTATTAGAATCATACTTTAATTAAAGTTGTAATCCTTGTTAAATTAAATAACTTGAGCCCAAAGCTTATATAAGGGCATATATTTTAACCTAGGGCATATCCCAATACCCCATAACCGATAACCAAAACCCCTGGCCGTTTTCCCGCTGCCGACATGTTCTAAATTCCCCCTAGGGCCACGAGTTGATTTGTAAAGTAGTTGCAAGGGTTGTTTTGTTTTAGAAATTTTCAGTTCAATAAAATAAACTTCAAGTTCTCTTATTTTGGTTTTTAATATCTTGCAAGAGCATCGGGAGAGCATTGTGAGGTTATCTATTTACTTAACATCTGGAGAGTTAAGTATACGAAAGAAATAAGAGCAAGTTCTCTAGTTTATAGTTGAACTATCTCGTGCCTAGGGATAGGGCGAGGTTAAGTGGCTAAAGAAGAATTCATACACATCGATGTTCATCCTTCGATTCATGCCGGGAGGTATCATAAAGTCGTGATCATCGACAAACTTGGACCTAGGGATAGGCCTAGGCAGATCTGAGATTCTTGCCAAACTTGAAAGTATTGAGTTGAGCGTTTGCTGCCGCGACGATCAACGGACTGCCGCCGTGACAGGTGCTGCCGCGACGGGTGACGACGACAGAACTGGATTTCCTAAACCCTGCAATACCTGCACTACTGAGCAATTGAATACCAGCCCATTCTCTCTATCTTGATATTTTTACGCTTTTATTTGCGTTTATTCTATTATTTTCGTGACAACTCTCAAATATTTTCTTTACTTTCGTGCAGTGAATTAAGGTGAAGCTATTAGCCCAATACTTGTGGAGACAATATCTGATACTTCGTATCAATTTACTACTTGCGTCGTGTATACTTGCACTACCATTGTGATAGACTATTTTACACGTAACAGAAACCAGCCACACCCCTCTCCTTCTTCAACCCGTATGCCGCAACAAAAGAGCCAGCAGAGCCCACTCAGCCAGAACCTGCCGCCGCAGAACAGCAGCAGCCAACGACAGCAGCTCCTCCAGCGGACTCCTCCACTCAAATCCTTGCCACACTGCAAAAGATGGAGGAACGGTATCTTGGTCTGATGAGTTTCGTTAGAGACTTCACAGCAGCAACTGTACATTTTATTCAAAACAATTTAAATTTTGCAAATGTACAATTTCCTACTTTCCGAGAGCATTACTTTGCTGCCCTTACACCTGCCCATACTCCCACTCATGCTGCCACACCAAAAACACCCTCTGCTGCATCCACTCCAACCCCCACTGCTACAGCTGAAGGCGGCAACCACACCGCCACTGCCTCTGCTAGAGGAGAGAAACGAAAGGAGCCCCTACCTGAACTTGATGATGACTACTTCGTCGGGTTGTCTTCCTCCTCCATCTGGAAATAATCTTATGGGGAGCCCTCTGTCAAAAGAAACCTTTCAAAGGAGTTCACTCCGATGAAAAAGCATAAGCCCAACACTAGTGAAGGATCATCCGGCCAGGGCAAGTCTGCCAGCAGAAGCAGCAGTGGAAGCAGTAGTAGCAGCTCATCGAATGAGGTACACGTGTTGGAAAAGCCACCCCAGATCTCACCCACTCGTATCCAACCCCCAAGGGAAGCTAAGAAGAAGACTGCCTCCGCCTCTCCGAGCATTCTGCCAGCTCCGACAGTGAAGGTCACTGCACGCCAGCAGCTACAGATTAGCAGCAGCAACATCGACAACAGCACCTGAAATTAAGTTTCTATCTTATTTTGTTGTCTTGTTGTTTTATTATAATTGTGATGTATTTTGTTTTTATTTTCTGTTTTTTCTGTCATCATGCATTGAGGGCAATGCAACCCTCGAGTTTGGGGGTGGCATCCCTCCAGTAATATGAAGTGTTTTTAGGTTAAAAATTGTGTCTAAGTGTTAATTATTATTTAAGTTTATTTTTGTCAAAAAAATGGCTTAAGTCTTTTAACTGAACTTATCTGTCGTGACAGCCTCTGTCGTGGCAGTGCCTTTAGCATATTTTTAGGAACAATTTAGACCCTTACTATAGTTCTGATCCTTAAACACCTTTTGTGACTCTTATACTGTCTAGAACTCTACTGGTAAACTAGAATAGGAAAAAGCTTAAACACTTGAATTTCCCCTAGAGGTGCCTAACACTGCTCTAGAAAAAGAAGTTAAGAAAACGTAGACTCAATACTACTAGAGGTGCCCGAAACCGGCTCTAGGAAGTTAGCTAGAGGTGCCCGAAACAGGCTCTAGTCAAACTTAATTTATGAAAATTGAGTCTAAGTAAAAAACTAAAGGAGCCTAAGAATTGCCTCTAAGAAAATGAAAGTTGGCATAAAAATTCAAGTGAGTGGCTTAGCTATTCTAGTAAACTAAAAGATTCTAGGCATATAATTGTTCACAAAACATGCACACGCTACACGAGAATTATAGCAAGTTTCCGAATGAATCTTGAATTGTCCAACAAGGTGTTGTTCGCAATAGAGCATGAATGGTAGGTAAGGAAAAGTTCACTCTTTTAAGCCAAACAAAAAGTTTTATTTTTATCTTTTTTTCTTTTTAGGTCTTAATTGCTTGAGGAAAAGCAAGAACTTGAGTTTGGGGGTGTGTTGAGTGTGCAAAAGTTCTACTTTTTACCCCCTATTTAACCCATATTTCTGCTGCATTCAAGCATAATTCTTTGCATTTAGGATAGATTTCACATATACATCACAATTATATAAATTGGTACAGTTGCTACTGATTTTGGCTAAGTTTGCAGGTAGCTGCTATGGCAGACTCAGGGCAGTGAAGAAGCAGAGTTGGAACACAGGACTAAAGTCGAGAAGGAAGACGTTGTTGTGGTCCCTGCCGTGGCAGCCACTGACGACAGCAATAGTGAAGGAAAAAGTGAAGTGGAGCTCGACAGATAGAGGAAATTAAGTCGGTCTAACGTGGGTCACTGTAATATTTTTTGAGCCCTAGATTAAAATGAAGGCCAAGCCCAAAGTCCAAGGAAGAAACCCAAGACAAGAAAAGAGGACGAACTAAATGCATCTACTCAGAATATTTAGTCTTTAATAGAGTTGTACTTTAGTTTAAACTTGTATTCTTGACATATTAGAAAACTTGGACCCAAGGCCTATATAAAGGCATGTAATTCGACCTAGGGAAGGACATCTCATTCTCTAGCCGTTTTTCCAAAACCCTAGTCGTTTTCCCCCTTCTCATCATGTTCTAAACTTCCCTTAGGGCTAAGGGTTGATTCTGTAAAGTAGTTGCAAGGATTGTACTTTTTTTAGGATTTTTTCTGTTCAATAAAATAAACTTCAAGTTTGCTTATTCTGGTTTTCAACATCTTACAAGAGTATCGGGAGAGCATTGTGAGATTATTCACGCCGGGAGGTATCATCTAAGACGTGTTCATCAACAAACTTGAACCTAGGGATAGGAAAAGTCACAACAGGGATTCTTTCCAAGCTTGAAGTACAGAGTTGTGTGATCGCTGCCGCGACAACAACATACTATTGTGGCCGTAGGTGCTGCCGCGACAGGGACGATGACAGAACAGGAAGTTCTATACAGTGCAACACCTGCACTACTGAGCAAATCAATATCGGCCTATTTCTCTATCCTGAATCTTTTAATCCTTTATCTTCAGTATTCTTTATTATTCGTCTACAACATTTAAACTCTCTTCTTTCTTTCTTGTGCGGCAATCCAAGGTTAAAGCTATTTCCAGTCCCTATGGATTCGACATCCGATACTTCGTGTATCACTTTACTACTTGCGTCGTGTACACTTGCACTCTATTGCAATAGACTATTTTACATGCAACAACCATAGTCCACCCGTACACTAAGCTCATGAATTCTATGACATGCCAATTGTATCCCATGTAATGATTTCATAACAATGCTTATATCAATGACAATGCACAATGAACATAATCCATGTCAATGGTAACTTACCGACACTTACCAAAGTGTCTGATTTAACATCCAAAGCATTCGCTTCAATAACAATGTTAGTGAAATGATTTAACACAACAAATAATGATCCGGAAAGGCTTTTCGTCTAAACCCTAGACTCCGACTACACTCACCTTAACAATCCGAAGCTTCAAGGCTCTCGGATAGCGATTCCTTTATTCCTAGCTTGTGACGGAGATGGCGATACCTCTTTCTCCCCTTCTTGAGCTTGAAATATTAATAGGAACTTATTAGAATTGATGTTTCAACATCAAAATCAACATAGGGATATCAAAATCAATATCCAACTTCAATAAAGATGGCAACAAGGAAATATCCATGGATACTCAAAACCCTAACTTAGGTTACACCCAAAATATCCATGGAATCCATTACTTGAATAAGGAATATAGCTTACCCGATCGATAACAATGTTTCGATAACAAGCTTGTATTTTCCACCAATGGAGGTGTGTGCTTATGTGAAGAAGATGATGAAAAGAGTGAGAGGTGCTAGCTAAAAGGTGGTCTCGGGTAAGCTTTCTTACTTTCTTGTTTTTCCTATTTTTAATTCAAGTCTTTCCTTCATTTGAAGGAAGGTCGTCATATAACTCCACGTAAGTGGAGAGTTTAATTAAGAAAGCTAATTGTATAGTTAGCCCCTCACATTTCTTAGTTTTATAACTTTGCCTTCCAATTTATGATTCTTCTATTTTAGCCACTAAAACTTAATATTACTTAATAGAATTCAAATCCAATGTTTAAAGCCTAATTAGGGTTCGATAACAATAATTAACTAATCGGTGAAATCTTAGAGCTCCATCAATATAGAATTTCCGATCATCGGAAATGAATTCCGACCAGACTGGATTTCGGGGTGTTACAACTCTCCCCCTTAAGAAAATTCATCCTCGAATTTTACCTGAACTAAAGAGATGCGGATATTGTTGTTTCATAGTTTCTTCAGGCTCCCAAGTGGCTTCCTCAACAGTGTGACTTCTCCACAACACTTTAACTAATGGTACAATTTTATTACGAAGTCTCTTGACTTTCTTAGCCAAAATCTGAACCGGTTCCTCTTCATAGGAGAGATTCAGCCGGAATACTACAGATTCGGGTTCCACAATGTGTGAGCGGTCAGACCGATCCTTCTGAAGCATCGATACATGAAAGACATCGTGAATTTTGCTCAACTCTGGGGGTATAAAAAGTCGATATGCCACTGGGCCAATCTTTTCAATAATTTCAAATGGTCCAATAAACCGATGGCTCAATTTTCCCTTCTTGCCAAACCTCAGGACTTTCTTCCACGGTGATACTTTAAGAAAGGCTTTCTCACCGACTTCATAATGAATGTCTCTCCTTTTAAGGTCAGCATAAGCTTTTTGCCGATCAAAGGCAGCCTTGAGACGATCATGAATGATGGTAACTCACTCTTCAATCTCACGAAGCAAGTCAGGGCCTAACACTCTGCCCTCACCCAGCTCCAACCAGCACAACGAAGTTCATCATTGTCTACCATACAATGATTCATATGGGGCCATTTGGATGGATGCTTGATACATGTTATTATAGGAAAATTCAACAAGATGTAAGGATTTCTCCCAAGTCCCGCCAAAGTCGATAATACAAGCCCGAAGCATATCTTCCAAAATCTGAATTACTCTTTCTAACTGTCCGTCAGTTTGAGGGTGGAAGGATGTGCTAAGTTTAACTCTAGTGCCCAGAGCTCCTTGGAAGGTTCTTTAAAACCGAGATGCAATCTGAGGATCTCGATCAGAAATGATAGATTCAGGCACTCCGTGAAGTCGGATTACCTCCTTTATGTATAAGTCAGTTAGCTTAGGGAGACCGTAGTCCATTCTAACTGGTATAAAACGAGCTGACTTCGTAAACCGATCTACAATAACCCAAATAGCATAATGTTTTGCAGGGGTTAACGGTAGACCACTAACAAAGTCCATGGTTATCTTTTCCCATTTCCATTTCAGTGGATCAATAGGTTTTAAGAGTCCTGTAGGGGCACAATGTTCTGCCTTAACGCGTTGACACGTAAGGCACTTGGAAATATAATCATTAATAGCCTGCTTCATGCCTGGCCACCAGTATAGTTGCCGTAGATCTTTATACATTTTCACAGAGCCAGGGTGAATGGAAAAAGAACTCAAATGAGCTTCAACAAGAATGTCGGTACGAAGAGTTTCATCATTAGGCACGCAAACTCATTCATGAAAACATAGGAGTCCTTCATAATTAATTCTGAAGTCTGGATTATCTGATAGTTTAGTGACGATGGCTTAGAGCTCGGAATCTTGTTTCTGCAAGTCCTTAATTCGGGAAATGATGGCAGACTGAACTTGAAGTTCAACTACAAAGCATTGGTGCTTCTGAATCCGAAAGTAAGCGTTGATTGCTTGCGGAGCTACAAAAGAGCGATGTTACAATGAGTTAACATGCTTCACCACACTTATAACTTCAATTTCATAATCAATGCTTACCAGGCAGAGGTTTGAGGCTAAGTGCATCAGCTACAACATTGGCCTTGCCCGGATGATAATCAATGACTAAATCATAATCCTTAAGAAGTTCCATTCACCTCCGTTGTCGTAGATTCAACTTCTTTTGTGTCAACAAGTATTTAAGGCTTTTGTGGTCAGTGAAAAGTTAGAATTTCTCCCCGTAGAGATAATGCCTCCAGATTTTCAATGCAAAGATAGCAGTAGCCAATTCTAGGTCGTGGGTGGGATAGTTCATCTCATGTGGCTTAAGTTGTCTTGAAGCGTAAGCAATAACCTTACCTTCTTGCATCAATACACACCCTAACCCAAGATGCGAGGCATAACTGTAAACTGTATAGTCTTTTCCAAGCTCAGGCTGGGTTAGGACAGGTGCATGGGTTAGGACTTGTTTCAACTGATCGAAGCTTCGTTATTGGTCTTCGGTCGAAACATAGGGTGTCTCCTTTCGCAACAGTTTAGTTAAAGAGGCGGCTAACATTGAAAATCCTTTCACGATCCTACAGTAATATCCAGAAAGCCCGAGAAAACTTCTAACCTCACCAACATTATTTGGTGGATACCAATCCACAATAGCTTGAATTTTCTTCAGATCCACTTGAATACCCGAAGCTGATACGACATGCCCCAAAAAGGCCACTTCAGTGAGCTAGAATTCACACTTGGAAAACTTCCCGTACAATTGTTTCTCTCTCAGAGCCTGAAGAACAATACGTGTAACACCCCAATTTTGGGCTTGGAAGTTTTGGGTCTGAACCGGACCGGTTTAAATTACGATTCGAATATAAAAGGTGGTTTTTAGGGAAAGCCTAGTTCGGGATGCATTAAAAATATGGAAAAATATCTAAAAATCCTCTTTTATTATATATAAGAGAGTGGTGAAATCAATTTTACAAAATGGGGTTTGGAAATATGACATTTCAAGTCAGTGACTAAAATGTAATTTTTGAAAAGTTGGTGACTGTTTTAAAAGGATTGAAACTTTGAATCTCTAAGGAGCTAATTTACCCAAGGGAGGGTTTCTCCAGATTTTTCTAAAATTTTAAAGATTTATTAAAGGTTATTTAATAAAAAAGAAAAGAGGGAAAAGAGATATTTTAGTTTTATAACTAACTTTTGACAAAATTTTACCATTTCATTTTCTCTCAATTTTCCCTCAGCCAAACACATTTCCACAACCATTTTTCCTTTGATTTTCACACCTTAAGTTGAGATTTCAATCTCTAAATGATTTTAATCATTTCTACACCAAATCCTTATCATTTGCTTATTGAATTTTCAAGAATTTTGGCTCTAAACAAGGAGAAACTCACATTTAGAGGTATGAACGTCCTTCTCCTCTAAATACTCAGTTCTTTACTGAAATTCCCAAGTTCTCAATCCTTAAATTGAGTTTTATTAAAGGTTTTTATGTTGTGTTCTTGATTTTGGCTTAAAATGCAAGATTTGGATTTAATTTTGAAGAAATTCGTAATAATTGATTGGGCTCTATTTTGAGATATCTTTTTGATGTATATTGGATGTCTAAATAATGTGTAATTGAGGTTTAATCAATGCAATCCCGAATAGGTTGATTTTCCTAAGTTTTTACTTGAGTTAATGGTGGTTTTTGGGGTGATTTTAATGTTTTGCTATAGCTGGAGGTATAAGGAAGTGTTTAGGTCCTTTTTGGATGTTAATTGATGTCTAAGAATGATTGGAATTGATGGATATTGGCTGGGTAATGTTGTAGAGGTGTTTGGATGTGATTTCGGTTGTGTTTGGTAGCCGAAATGTGAGTTTTGATGACAGCAGCGAGTTTAGGTGTTTTGGCTGGAGATTTCAATGCATGATGATGCATTAATCCTCTGCTTTAATGTGATAAAACAGGGGAGACATCTTCAGATCTTTGTGGTGTTGATCCGGAGGCTTTATCGGCGTTTCGGCAAGCTTGCGAAACGGAATCAGTGAGTGAAGTTTGGTTTTCAGCTTTGAAACCAATGTTGGAAGGTTATGGGAACTTAGTTTAAGTCTAAACAACTTAGCTAAGCTTAAGAGTAAGTTTTCGGAGAAACTCTCTTGTTGAAGAACCATGAGATGGTTGAATGCAATGTGTTTATTTTGCATGTTTAAATTCTGTTTTGAAAGCATATTTTAGCATGTTTAATGCTGGTTTTGTAAGCCATGTGTTGAAGGGTGCTCAAGGTAAGAGATCCTTGGTTTGACATTGATAAATGTGGTTTTGATGCATAGTGATGCATGATGGTTTAATGGCTTTGTTAAGTGCTTTAAAACAGTGGATTGATGATGTTAAATGATGTATATTGGCAAGTGATGTGTTGGTTTAAAAGTACTTGAATCGGATATAGTTAGCCGGCTATAGGATTGGGTGCACCGTGAATAAAGTCGCCTTGGATGTTGAGGGGTTGTGATTGTACCGTAAACTCCATCCAAGTACACTAACGAGATGGTTAAGATCACAATGGTGGTTAAAAGTCCATGTGTGTATCTTGTGTTGTGTGTCCCGTGTTCTCGTTAGTGATGTTATACAAGTACCAACTAGTGATGTGGAGGGGTTGTGATTGTACCGTAGACTCCATCACGGGTGTTGAGGGGTTGTGATTGTACCGGTAAACTCCACCTTGAGTGTTGGTAGTGTGTATGAAGCGTATGGGACAACGCTTGTAATCCGCATATCCGATTGTGTTTTGAATTGAAAAATGGTTATGGATTATCACTTGAAAGCCAATATGACATGTTGTAAAATTGAAGCATGAGATGCTTGGTTTGTATGCATAGATGCATGATAAATGTTGTTTTGAAATTAAAGGCCTTGGAAAGGTGTTTTTACAAAGTGCATTATTGTGTTGTTTTATTAGAGCATTTCTCACTAAGCATACGTGCTTACGCTCTCTCTTTCTTGAACCAATAATGCAGAGCATTGAAGTGCTTAAAGGGCAGCAAGGAGGTCAAGGATCCAAGTGAAAGTTTAAGCTCATGTATGGGGACTATTTTCACAACACTATTAGCTTTTGGTATTTGGAAATGGGAACCTAGGTTGTGATTTTTGGGAGATGTTTTGGACTCCCTAAGTTTGGCTTGATGCCTCTGGTGTTTTGGATATGTAATTGGCCACTTTGGTGTTTGCCTTAATTTATTGATGTTTGGTTGGTGTTGAGTATTAGGTTGCATGCCTATAGTTTGAGGTTTTTCTTAATTGATGTTATGGATGTGTTTTGATGATGCTATTATGTTCCTTTAGTGCATAATGACTTGTTGGCATGATTTGGGCGTCATAGGTATGCGTTTGATGTGTCGAATGCTTGCTAAACCAGTAAATTTCTGCAATTCTGGGCAGGCCGTATCGGAACGGGTGCTACCGTTTCGGAACAGGGGCCTGAAATGGCCTTAGCGTTTCGAAATGGGTAGAGACGTTCCGAAACGTTTTTGCTACTGCCAAGCCCTATTTCGGAACAGGTTTCGAAACGGTCCCGCGTTTCGGAACGGTCCTTCCCCATTTCGGAACACTCGACCGTTGGGCACTGAATCTTATGGTTATATGTTTTGAAATCCTCACGTTTTAGTCCTGATTTTTATATGTGCAATTGTTTGAGTTTGAGATGTTCGTTTGAGATGAAATTTGACAGAGAAGCATGAAACATGACTAATTTCATAATGGTAACTTAAAAATTGGTAAACTCCTTTTAATTTTCAGAATTTACAAATCGGTCCCTAAATTCGTATGTTGTGCAATTGAGTCCCTTATTGTTTTCCGATTGCTGTGATTTTTGAGTATGCTTATCTCAAGAGTACACCTAGGGTTAATATGCATTTAGACAAGGTTAAAAAGTAAAAAAAGGCTCGTTAATCAAGGTTGACTTTTGGGTTGACTTTGGTTTTCCCCCTGTAATCTTCGTAGTTCGGGTCAACCGTCTAGGCCGGGCTAAGGGGGTTACATTTGGTGGTATCAGAGCTGAGTTCTCGAGTAATTGGGAATAGTTATGTGGGCTCTAAGTGTATGATTGCTTTGTATATCTGTTGAGTGAAGTATGATGTATGAATTGTAAGTATGATGCAATTGTGGTGTATGCTGTGGTGAAGCATGTTAGAGGGACCCATTGCCATATCAAAGCTAATGAAATGATTTGTTTTTAATTGGAAATGAGCTTGAGTACTTGGATTGCTTACCTTGCTGATGCCTGAGTTTGTTTATTGCATTTGTGATTCCATTGTTAGTGAATGGGACCTCGTAGAGAGACGAGGATTAATACGCGAGCTATGGCTCAAAATGAGAACGAAGAGAATGCTGAAAATGTGGTGGATTTACCTCCTCCACCTGGTGGTGGTGGTGCTGGGGGTGAGGGAGCTGGTTCTGGTGTTGGGGTCGCTGGACCTGAAGCTGGGCAGGGGCAGGCTGCTCCTGACATGACAGTGCTGATTCAGGCTATTGCTGGAGCCTTTCAGGCGGCGGTAGCTGGAGCTCATGGAGCTGGGCATCAGGGAGATGCTAATGCTAGACTACCTCTGGAACGCTTGCGCAGTCTGGGAGGGACTGAGTTCAGGGGTTTGTCTGCTGAAGGTTCTGAGTCTTGGTTGGAATGTACCAAGAGAATTTTGGGACAAATGAATTGCAATGAAGTGCAGAAGTTGGGCTGTGTAATATTGTTGTTGCATGACGATGCGTATACCTGGTGGACAACCACTATCTCTGGAATGGAGGATGCTGATGTGACTTGGACGTTCTTTCTGAACGCGTTCAAGAGGAGGTATCTGGGTGTGCGATACCTAGATGAAAAGAAAAGGGAATTCATGTCTCTTACTCAAGGGAGCATGTCAGTGGCTGAGTACGAGGTTCAGTTTGTCCGACTCAGTCAGTACGCACCTGAGCTTGTCCCGGATGAGCGGGAGAGGTGTGAACGTTTCCTTTATGGTTTGGTGACGGAAGTGAAGACCTATATGTTGGCTGCTGAGTACATTGACTTTGATGTGCTGGTTGGTAGAGCGAAAGATATTAAGTTGAATTTGGGTTTATCTTCTAGAGGTGTTGGTCCTAGTGCGGGCAAGCGAGCTGCTGAGTATGGTTCCGGTGGCGGACGGAACAAGAGAGGACGTGATCGAAAGTATCAGTCTTCAGCTAGGTGTGGTGGTGAAGGGCAAGGTGCGCCTGTTCAGGGAGACAAGGCGAGAGCTAATCAGAACACATGTTGGGCATGTGGATCGCGTGGTCATCTGAGGCGTGATTGTCCTCGAGCAGCGAGGGAAGTGCAGGCTCCTATTGTGGTGACCGGTAATTCGTGCTGGAACTATGGTTCGGCGGATCACATGAGGAGGGAGTGTCCTCTGTTGGCCGATGGTGGTCAGGGACATGCTCCTAGAGTTGTTGCACCACAGAGAGGTCGTGGGTGCGGCCGTGGTAACTTCCAGCGCGGGGAGGATGGTGGAAGGAATGTGGCTCATGTGGTAACTGTTCAGCCTGAGGGTGGTGGCTAGGCCAGAGTGTATTCTCAGAGGGAAGGGAGGAATGACACGGATGTGATCGCAGGTACTTTCACTTTGCAATCCTTGTCATTACTTTCCTTGATTGATTCTGGATCTACACACTCATACATATTGGCTGAACATGCTCAATTGCTTGGGTTGCCTGTTGAGTGTTTGGATGTTGGTATGCGTGTAACTAGTTCTTTTGGTGAGACTGTTGTAACTTGAAAGCTTTATAAAAGGTGTCCCTTGGTTGTGCAAGATCATGTTTTTCATGTTGATCTTATGGAACTACCTTTTTATGGTTTTGATTTAATCCTTGGTATGGATTGGCTTGTTGAGCATCGAGCTGTAGTGGATTTTGAGAATAAGCGAGTTTCGTTGAAACTAGCGGACGATTTTGAGGTGGTGGTGGTTGGTTAGAATGTGAAGTTTCTTGCCAATGTGGTGTCTATGTTGGAAGCGAGCCGGATGTTGAGGCAAGGTTGTGAAGCTTATTTAGCCTTTTTGATGAATCCTAGCTCTAAAGATTTACGCGTGCAAGATATCAGGACTGTGCGAGAGTTTCCTGGTGTGTTTCCGGAGGAGTTGCCTGGATTGCCTCCTAATCGCGAAGTGGAGTTTGGGATTGAGCTGTATGAAAACACAACTCTAGTGTCTATTACTCCTTATCGAATGGCACCTAAAGAGTTCAAAGAGCTGAAGACGCAACTTCAGGAGTTGCTTGATCGTGGTTTCATTCGGCCGAGTGTGTCACCTTGGGGTGCACCGGTCTTGTTTGTGAAGAAAAAGGATGGCACTATGAGAATGTGCATTGATTACCGTCAGCTTAACAAGTTGACTATCAAGAATCGGTATCCGTTGCCGAGAATTGATGATCTTTTTGATCAATTTCGGGGAGCGGCTGTGTTCTCTAAAATTGACTTAAGGTCAGGGTATTATCAGCTGAAGGTGAAGGATGTTGATGTACCTAAGACAGCTTTCAGAACGAGGTATGGGCATTATGAGTTTCTCGTGATGTCGTTTGGTTTGACGAATGCTCCTGCAACTTTCATGGACATGATGAATAAAGTGTTCCATGAATACTTGGATAAATTTGTTGTGGTGTTCATTGATGATATTCTCGTGTACTCTCGTACTGAGGAGGAGCATGAAGGGCATTTGAGAATTGTGTTGCAAGCTTTGTTAGAGAATCAGCTTTATGCCAAGCTGACCAAGTGTGAGTTTTGGCTTAGAGAAGTTGTGTTTCTTGGTCATGTGGTTTCTGCTGAGGGGATTCGTGTTGATCCTCAAAAGATTGAGGCAGTGATTAATTGGAAGCCTCCTAAGTCTGTTCATGAAGTTCGTAGTTTCCTTGGTTTGGCGGGGTACTATCGGAGGTTCGTGGATGGGTTTTCAAAGATTGCTTCACCCTTGACGAATTTGTTGCAGAAGGATGTTAGGTATGAGTGGACGGAAGCGAGACAACAGGCTTTTGAGAAGCTTAAGGCAGCTTTAACGCAAGCTCCTATCTTGGTTTAACCTGAATCAGGAAAAGAGTTTGTGGTGTATAGTGATGTGTCCTACGTTGGTTTGGGATGTGTGTTGATGCAAGAGGGTAAGGTGGTGGCTTATGCATCGCGTCAGTTGAAGGTGCATGAGTGCAATTATCCTACGCATGACATTGAGTTAGCTGCGGTAGTTTTTGCTTTGAAAATTTGGAGACATTACTTGTATGGTGAGAAGTGTACTGTGTACACGGACCACAAGAGTTTGAAGTATTTGATGTCTCAGAAAGAGTTGAATCTTAGGCAACGACGTTGGGTGGAGTTGCTTAAGGATTATGATTTGACGATCGAGTACCATCCGGGTAAAGCTAATGTTGTAGCGGATGCCTTGAGTAGGAAGGTAGATGTTGAGTTGAGGGCTATGTTTGCCAGTTTGAGCATTTCACGTGATGGTGGCCTTGTGGCTGAGTTGCAAGTGAAACCATCCTTGGTTCAGTTGATTAAGGAAAAACAGTTGTTGGATGATTCCTTGGTGCCACATGTTCAGGATATTGCGGAGGATAGGCCATCGGATTTCTGCTTTAATGCTGATGGAGTTTTATGCTTTGGATGTCGGATAGTAGTGCCCAATGATGCTGATTTGAGGCGTGCTATTCTGACTGAAGCTCATAGTAGTCCTTTTGCTATGCACCCTGGTAGTACTAAGATGTACCGTGATCTTCGTGATGAGTACTATTGGGTGGGTTGAAAGAAAGATGTTGCGGAGTTTGTAAGCAAGTGCATGGTATGTCAGCGAGTTAAGGCTGAGCATCGGTTTCCTTCAGGGTTGTTGCAACCGTTGAGGATTCCTGAGTGGAAGTGGGAAAGGATTACCATGGACTTCGTGTCTGGTTTGCCTTTGTCGCCATCGAAGAAGAATTCGATGTGGGTGATTGTGGATCGCCTGACGAAGTGTGCGCATTTCTTGCCTGTGCATAATACGTACACTTTGGATAAGCTTGCGGAGCTGTACATTGCTGAGATTGTGCGGCTGCATGGTGTGCCAAAGTTGATTGTGTCGGATAGGGATCTGAGGTTTACATCGCGTTTCTGAGAGTGTTTGCATCAGGCTTTGGGTACACGGTTGAATTTCAGTACATCTTATCATCCGCAGTCGGATGGACAGTCTGAGCGTGTTATCCAGGTGTTGGAGGATATGTTGAGGTGCTGTGTGATTGAGTTTCAGGGTTCTTGGGAGAAACATTTGCCTTTGGTGGAGTTTGCCTATAATAATAGTTATCAGGCAAGTATTCAAATGGCACCTTATGAAGCTTTGTACGGGAGGAAGTGTAGGACTCCTCTTTGTTGGGCTGAAACGGGTCAGAAGTTGGTTTCGATGCCAGCTTTGTTGAAAGGAACCACCGAGAAAGTGAAGCTCATTTGTGAGCGATTGAAGGCAGCTTCTGATCGGCAAAAGTCTTACGCGGATTTGAAGCGTAAGGAGATTGAGTATGCGGTGGGTGACCGTGTGTTTTTGAAAGTTTCGCCTTGGAAAAAGGTGATGAGGTTTGGCCGAAAGGGTAAGTTGAGCCCTAGGTACATTAGACCATACGAGGTGATTGAGCGTGTGGGTCCTGTTGCGTACAAGTTGAGGTTACCGCAAGAGTTAGAAAAGATTCATGATGTGTTTCATGTTTCTATGCTTCGGAAGTATAGGTCGGATCCTTCTCATTTGATGCATGTGGAAGAAGTGGAGTTGAATCCAGATTTGACCTATGATGAGGAACCAGTGAAGATTCTGGATTCGGATAGTAAAGTTCTTCGAGGCAAGACCATTGAGTTGGTAAAGGTGTTGTGGAAGCATCGTGGTGTTGAGGAAGCCACGTGGGAACGGAAGGATGACATGTTGAAGCAGTTTCCGTACCTTTTTCCTTCAGGTAAATTTCGAGGACGAAATTTCTTAAGGGGGGAGAGTTGTAACACCCCAATTTTGGGCTTGGAAGTTTAGGATCTGAACCGGACCGGTTTAAATTACGATTCGAATATAAAAGGTGGTTTTTAGGGAAAGCCTTGTTCGGGATGCATTAAAAATATGGAAAAATATCGAAAAATCCTCTTTTATTATATATAAGAGAGTGGTGAAATCAATTTTACAAAATGGGGTTTGGAAATATGACATTTCAAGTTAGTGACTAAAATGTAATTTTTGAAAATTTGGTGACTATTTTAAAAGGATTGAAACTTTTAATCTTTACGGAGCTAATTTACCCAAGGGAGGGTTTCTCCAGATTTTTCTAAAATTTTAAAGATTTATTAAAGGTTATTTAATAAAAAGAAAAGAGGGAAAAGAGATATTTTAGTTTTATAACTAACTTTTGACAAAATTTTCCCATTTCATTTTCTCTCAATTTTCCCTCAGCCAAACACATTTCCACAGCCACTTTTCCTTTGATTTTCACACCTTAAGTTGAGATTTCAATCTCTAAATGATTTCTAATCATTTCTACACCAAATCCTTATCATTTGCTTATTGAATTTTCAAGAATTTTGGCTCTAAACAAGGAGAAACTCACATTTAGAGGTATGAACGTCCTTCTCCTCTAAATACTCAGTTCTTTACTGAAATTCCCAAGTTCTCAATCCTTAAATTGAGTTTTATTAAAGGGTTTTATGTTGTGTTCTTGATTTTGGCTTAAAATGCAAGATTTGGATTTAATTTTGAAGAAATTCGTAATAATTGATTGGGCTCTGTTTTGAGATGTCTTTTTGATGTATATTGGATATCTAAATAATTTGTAATTGAGGTTTAATCAATGCAATCCCGAATAGGTTGATTTTCCCAAGTTTTTACTTGAGTTAATGGTGGTTTTTTGGGTGATTTTGATGTTCTGCTATAGCTGGAGATATAAGGAAGTGTTTAGGTCCTTTTTGGATGTTAATTGATGTCTAAGAATGATTGGAATTGATGGATCTTGGCTGGGTAATGTTGTAGAGGTGTTTCGATGTGATTTCAGTTGTGTTTGGTAGCCGAAATGTGAGTTTTGATGAGAGCAGCGAGTTTAGGTGTTTTGGCTGGAGATTTTAATGCATGATGATGCATTAATCCTCTGCTTTAATGTGTTAAAACAGGGGAGACATCTTCGGATCTTTGTGGTGTTGATCCGGAGGCTTGATCGGCGTTTTGGCAAGCTTGCGAAACGGAATCGGTGAGTGAAGTTTGGTTTTCAGCTTTGAAACCAATGTTGGAAGGTTATGGGAGCTTAGTTTAAGTCTAAACAACTTAGCTAAGCTCAAGAGTAAGTTTTCGGAGAAACTCTCTTGTTGAAGAACCATGAGATGGTTGAATGCAATGTGTTTATTTTGCTTGTTTAAATTCTGTTTTGAAACCATATTTTAGCATGTTTAATGCTGGTTTTGTAAGCCATGTGTTGAAGGGTGCTCAAGGTAAGAGATCCTTGGTTTGACATTGATAAATGTGGTTTTGATGCATAGTGATGCATGATGGTTTAATGGCTTTGTTAAGTGCTTTAAAATAGTGGATTGATGATGTTAAATGATGTATATTGGCAAGTGATGTGTTGGTTTAAAAGTACTTGAATCGGATATAGTTAGCCGGCTATAGGATTGGGTGCACCGTGAATAAAGTCGCCTTGGATGTTGAGGGGTTGTGATTGTACCGTAAACTCCATCCAAGTACACTAACGAGATGGTTAAGATCACAATGGTGGTTAAAAGCCCATGTGTGTATCTTGTGTTGTGTGTCCCGTGTTCTCGTTAGTGATGTTATACAACTACCAACTAGTGATGTGGAGGGGTTGTGATTGTACCGTAGACTCCATCACGGGTGTTGAGGGGTTGTGATTGTACCGGTAAACTCCACCTTGAGTGTTGGTAGTGTGTATGAAGCGTATGGGACAACGCTTGTAATCCGCGTATTCGATTGTGTTTTGAATTGAAAAATGGTTATGGATTATCACTTGAAAGCCAATATGACATGTTGTAAAATTGAAGCATGAGATGCTTGGTTTGTATGCATAGATGCATGATAAATGTTGTTTTGAAATTAAAGGCCTTGGAAAGGTGTTTTTACAAAGTGCATTATTGTGTTGTTTTATTAGAGCATTTCTCACTAAGCATACGTGCTTACGCTCTCTCTTTCTTGAACCAATAATGCAGAGCATTGAAGTGCTTAAAGGGCAGCAAGGAGGTCAAGGATCTAAGTGAAAGTTTAAGCTCATGTATGGTGACTATTTTCACAACACTATTAGCTTTTGGTATTTGGCAATGGGAACCTAGGTTGTGAATTTTTGGAGATGTTTTAGACTCCCTAAGTTTGGCTTGATGCCTATGGTGTTTTGGTTATGTAATTGGCCACTTTGGTGTTTGCCTTAATGTCTTGATGTTTGGTTGGTGTTGAGTATTAGGTTGCATGCCTATAGTTTGAGGTTTTTCTTAATTGATGCTATGGATGTGCTTTGATGATGCTATTATGTTCCTTTAGTGCATAATGACTTGTTGGCATGATTTGGGCGTCATAGGTATGCGTTTGATGTGTCGAATGCTTGTTAAACCAGTAAATTTCTGCAATTCTGGGCAGGCCGTATCGGAACAGGTGCTATCGTTTCGGAACAGGGGCCTGAAATGGCCTTAGCGTTTCGAAACGGGTAGAGACCTTACGAAACGTTTTTGCTACTGCCAAGCCCTGTTTCGGAACAGGTTTCGAAACGGTCCCGCGTTTTGGAACGGTCCTTCCCCGTTTCAGAACACTCGACCGTTGGGTACTGTATCTTATGGTTATATGTTTTGAAATCCTCACGTTTTAGTCCTGATTTTTATATGTGCAATTGTTTGAGTTTTTGATGTCCGTTTGAGATGAAATTTGACAGAGAAGCATGAAACATGACTAATTTCATAATGGTAACTTAAAAATTGGTAAAGTCCTTTTAATTTTCAGAATTTACAAATCGGTCCCTAAATTCGTATGTTGTGCAATTGAGTCCCTTATTGTTTTCCGATTGCTGTGATTTTTGAGTATGCTTATCTCAAGAGTACACCTAGGGTTAATAAGCATTTAGACAAGGTGAAAAAGAAAAAAGGGTCGTTAATCAAGGTTAACTTTCGGGTTGACTTTGGTTTTCCCCGTGTAATATTCGTAGTTCGGGTCAACCGTCTAGGCCAGGCTAAGTGGGTTACAATACGAAGGTGGTCTCAATGTTTCGATTCATTCTTTGAATAAATTAACATATCCTCTATGAATACCACAACAAGCTTATCGAGATAGGGCCTGAATGCCCGATTCATTAAATCCATAAAAGTTGTGGTGCATTTGTTAGTCCAAAAGGCGTTACTAAGAATTCGTAATGTCCATATCTTGTACGAAAGGCAGTCTTGGGCACATCACACTCTTTGACCTTCATTTGATGGTAACCCGACCTTAGATCAATCTTGGAGAACACATAAGCATCTTTTAATTGATCGAACATGTCGTCTAACCTGGGCAAAGGATATTTATTCTTAATGGTGACTTTGTTCAGCTGCCTATAATCAATGCACAAATGCATCGAACCATCCTTCTTCTTGACAAAAAGAACCAGGGCTCCCAATGGTGAAGAGCTCGGTCGGATGTAACCCTTGTTCATAAGGTCTTAATTTTGAGCTTTTAATTTCTTCAACTCCACAGCCGCCATCCTATATGGTGCAATGGAAACTAGAGCAGTCCCAAGTTGCACATCAATACCAAATTCCACTTCTCGGGTTGGGGAAATCCAGAAGATCGTTAGGGAAAACATTTGGGAATCCATTTACCGTATCAATGTCATAGATCTGAGGTTCATTCTTGGGTTTGGTGGACAATGCACACAGCATGGAGTTCTGAGATTCCATCAACATTATCCTTTCCTTGCCAAGGCCTCGAAGATACAATTTCCGCTTACTACAGTCTACCCATGCTTGATGGTTTCCAAGCCAATCCATGCTTAGGATCGCATCAAACTCGTGGATTGGTAAAACTAGGAAGTCCGCAAGGAACGGAATTCCTTGAATCATGATTGGGAAATTCTTACATACAAGACTTAGAATGACACAATCACCTAATGGATTTGTCATAGAGACCTTCATTGCTAAAGGCTCACTAGACATCCTATGTCTTTTAACCAATTCCAGGCTTATAAAAGAAGGTGTAGATCCAGGATCAATCAATACATACAATGAGTGTGCATATAACATAATGGTACATGCTATAACATCATGCTCGTCATCCTCCTCACGGTTCCTCACATGATACAGCTGAGTAGAGGCTTTCGATTCTTGCTTATTGCCTTTCTTCTCGGATCCGCCTGGCCTACTTGATGCTCCCGATGGTACTTGTCTTGGCCCTTTCCCTCGAAAGGACTGAGCAGGTGAAGAGATATCTGCATGTACATCCACTAACTTAGAGGGATTCTGAGGATAGTCCCTGATAAAATGTCCTTGTTCCCCACAAAAGAAACATGCCCTCGTCTGCTTGCAACATTGCCCTACTGGGTGCGTTTCTAACAAAAGTTACAGACTGGATGTTGCACACTCTGATTCGAACCTCCAGTACTCTCCACTGAGGCCGCCTTAGACCAGGACTTGGTGGTAGTTTGTGGTCTCTCAATGTTCCCAGTGCGGGAAGGCTGTGAGAAAGAAGTTTGCTTCAAACCTTGATAGTTGTCTTTCTAGTTCCATTTGGGAGGTCATGAGTCTCTCCACGTTCTTTTCTCAGATCGGTTAGACATATTTCCTCTCTGAGCTCTCTGCAATGCTTCTATTGCTTTAACTCGGTTCACCAAATTCTAGAAATTAGTGATACCCAGGGCAGTAAACATAGGTCGTAGTTCATCGCTCAACCCAGCAATAAACACTCGGTACTTGTCTTCTACTTTCTTTATAAACTCGGCTCCATATCGGCAATACTTAAAGAAATCATGGATGTACTGCTCGACTTGCCTCCCATCTTGTCTCAAATGAAGAAAAGTGCCCCGCCTTTCCACGAGATAGTACTCACTGATGTACTTGTTCCGAAATTCCTTGAGAAAGAATTACCAGGTGACCGATTCTTCAGAAGCTATAAGAATGGTAGTCTCCCACCACAATAGTGCTTCATCGGTCAACAAATCAATATCATATTCTAGATTGTGTTTGTCGGAACACTACAAATGTTTATTCAGGATGCGTAGGGTGTTATCCAACCAGTATTCAGCTATTTCAGGGTTGTCATCATCCTGTCCAGTAAAAGAATAAGCTCAGAGTGAAGCCAGTTTATCCACAGGAGCTCTGACGTACTGAGCAATAGGAGGAGTAGATTGAACTCGTGTAGCTGCTTGCATTGCGGTAATAAACTGCTTAAGCATATTGGCCATATTTTGGTAACATTCAGCCTGAGCAGTAGGTGCAGCAGGCTCAGCACCCTGTACAAGAGGGTCCTGTGATTGCGGTGGGTTTGGAGGATTCCCTCCCCTAAACTCCTCGCCATGTGTCGAGGAGCCAACAGTTTGCTCATCTACATGAGCTTCATTTGTCGCAGACATATCTATATGAAAAATCGGATTAGTCGACAAGTCACAATATACATGTAACACCACAATTTTGGGCTTGGAAGTTTAGGGTCTCAACCGGATCGGTTTAAATTTCGGTTCGAATATAAAAGGTTATTTTAGGGAAAGCCTAGTTTGGGATGCATTAAAAATATGGAAAAATATCTAAAAATCCTCTTTTATTATATATAAGAGAGTGGTGAAATCAATTTTACAAAATGAGGTTTGGAAATATAACATTTCAAGTTAGTGACTAAAATGTAATTTTTGAAAAGTTCGTGAGTGTTTTAAAAGGATTGAAACTTTGAATCTTTAAGGAGCTAATTTACCCAAGGGAGGATTTCTCCAGATTTTTCTTAAATTTTAAAGACTCATTTAATGTTAATTAATAAAAAGGAAAGAGGGAAAAGTCACATTTTGGTTTCATAACAAACTTTTGCCAAAATTTTCCCATTTCATTTTCTCTCAAAATTCCCTCAGCCAAACACATTTCCACAGCAACTTTTCCTTTGATTTTCACACCTAAAGTTGAGATTTCAATCCCTAAATGATTCCTAATCATTTCTACACCAAATCCACATCATTTGCTTATTGAATTTTCAAGGATTTTGGCTCTAAACAAGGAGAAATCCACATTTAGAGGTATGAACGTCCTTCTCCTCTAAATACACAGTTCATTACTGAAATTCCCAAGTTCTCAATCCTTAAATTTAGTTTTATTAAAGGTTTTAATGTTGTGTTCTTGATTTTGGCTTGAAATGTAAGATTTGGATTTAATTTTGAAGAAATTCGTATTGGATGATTGGGCTCTGTTTTGAGATGTCTTTTTGATGTATTTTGGATGTCTAAATGATGTGTAATTGAGGATTAATCAATGCAATCCCGAATAGGTTGATTTTCCTAAGTTTTTACTTGAGAAAATGATGGTTTATGGGGTGATTTTGGTGTTCTGCTATAGCTGGAGGTATAAGCACGTGATTAGGTTCTTTTTGGATGTTAATTGATGTTTAAGAATGTTTATAATTGATGGATCTTGGCTGGGTAATGTTGTGGAAGTGTTTGGATGTGTTTTCGGTTGCATTTGGTAGCCGAAATGTGAGTTTTGGTGAGAGCAACGAGTTTAGGTGTAATGGCTGAAGATTTAAATGCATGATGATGCATTAATCCTCTGCTTTGATGTATTTAAAACAAGGGAGACAACTTCGGATCCTTGTGGTGTTGATCCGGAGGCTTGAACGGCGTTTCGGCAAACTTGCGAAATGGAATTGGTGAGTGAAGTTTGGTTTTTAGCTTTGAAACCAATGTTTGAAGGTTATGGGAGCTTAGTTTAAGTCTAAACAACTTAGCTAAGCTCAAGAGTAAGTTTTCGGAGAAACTCCCTCTTTGATGAACCATGAAATGGTTGGATGCAATGTGTTTAATGTGCATGTTTAAATTCTGTTTTGAAAGCATATTTTAGCATGTTTAATGCTGGTTTTGAAAGCCATGTGTTGAAGGATGCTCAAGGTAAGAGATCCTTGGTTCGACATTGATAAATGTGGTTTGATGCATAGTGATGCATGATTATTTAATGGCTTTGTGTAATGCTTAAAAACAGTGGATTGATGATGGTAAATGATGTATATTGGCAAGTGATGTGTTGGTTTTATAGTACATGAATCGGATATAGTTAGCCGGCTATAGGATTGGGTGCACCATGAAGTATGTCGCCTTGGATGTTGAGGGGTTGTAATGGTACCGTAAACTCCATCCAAGTACACTAACGAGATGTCTAAGATCGTAATGGTGGTTAAAATTCCATGTGTAGATCTTGTGTTGTGTGTCCCGTGTTCTCTTTAGTGATGTTATACAACTACCAATGAGTGATGTGGAGGGGTTGTGATTGTACCGTTAAACTCCATCACGGGTGTTGAGGGGTTGAGATTGTACCGGTAAACTCCACCTTGTGTCGTTGGTAGTGTGTATGAAGCGTATGGGATAACGCTTGTAATCCGCCTCTCTGATTTTGTTTTGAGTTGAAAATGGTTATGGATTATCACTTGAAAGCCAATATGACATGTTGATGTTATGAAGCATGAGATGCTTGTTTTGTATGCATTGTGCATGAGAAATGAAGTTTATGAATCTAAAGGCCTTTGAGAGGTGTTTTACAAAGTGCACTATTGTGTTGTTCATTAGAGAATTTCTCACTAAGCATGTGTGCTTACGCTCTCTTTCTTGAACCAATAATGCAGAGAATTGAAGTGCTTAAAGGGCAGCAAGGAAGTCAAGAATCCAAGAGAAAGACTAAGCTCATGTATGGTTACTATTTTCTCAACACTTTTAGTTTTTGGTACTTGGCAATGGGAACCTAGATTGTGTTTTTGGGAGATGTTTTGGACTCCCTAAGTTTGGTTTAATGCCTATGATGTTTGGAACATGTAAATGGCCATTTGGTTTTTATTTTGGAGATTTAATGATTGCTTGATTTCCAATAATAGGTTGCATGCATATAGACTTGTGGTTTTACCTATTTGATGCCATGATTGAGTTTTGTTGATGCAAATATGTTACTTTAATGTATGATGACTTGTTGGCATGATTAGGGGGTCATAGGGATGTGTTTGATGGGTCGAAAGTGTGTTAAACCAGAAAATTTCTGCAATTCTGGGCAGGCCGTATCGGAACGGGTGCGACTATTTCGAAACAGGGGTCTGAAATGGCCTTGGCGTTTCAAAACGGGCAGAGCCGTTCTGAAACGTTTTTGCTACTGCCAAGCCCTGTTTCGGAACAGGTTTCGAAACGGTCCCGCGTTTCGGAACGGTCAACCACCGTTTCGGAACACTTGACCGTTGGGCATTGAAATACATGGTTTTATGTTTTGAAATCTTCACGTTTTAGTCCTGAACTTCGTTTACGCAATTCCTTGAGTTTGGGATGTCCGTTTGAGGTGAAATTTGGTTGAGAAGCATGAAACATAATTAATTTAATAATGATATCATAAAAATTGGTAAAGTCCTCTTAATTTCCAGAATTTACAATTTGGTCCCTAAATTCGTATGTTGAGCAAGTGAGTCCCTTATTGATTTCCGATTGCTGTGATTTTGAGTATGCTTATCTCAAGAGTATGCCTAGGGTTAATATGCATCTAGATAAGTTTAAAAAGAAAAAAAAGGGTCGTTAATCAAGGTTGACTTTCGGGTTGACTTTGGTTTTCCCCGTGTAATCTCCGTACTTCGGGTCAACCGTCTAGGCCGGGCTAAGGGGGTTACATTTTGTGGTATCAGAGCCGAGTTCTCGTGTATTTGGGAATGGTTATGTGGGTGATTTGTGTATGATTGCTTTGTATGCTTTTTGAGTGAAAGTATGATGCGTGAATTATAAATATGTTGCAATTGTGATGTATGTTGTGGTGAAGCATGTTAGAGGGACCCATTGCCATACCAAAACTAATGAAATGTATTGTTTTTAATTGTAAATGAGCTTGAGTACTTGGATTCTTACCTTGTTGAGCCTGATTATGTTTATTGCATTTGTGTTATTGCATTGTTAGTGAATGGGACCTCGTAGAGAGACGAGGATTAATAGGCGAGCTATGGCTCAAAACGAGAATGAAGGGAATGCGGAGAATGTAGTGGATTTACCTCCTCCACCCGGTGGTGGTGGTGCTGGAGATGATGGAGTTGGTGCTGGTGCTGGTGCTGGGGTCGCTGGACCTGAAGCTGGGCAGGGGCAAGCTGCTCCTGACATCACAGTGCTGATTCAGGCTATTGCTGGAGCCTTTCAGGCAGCAGTAGCTGGGGCTCATGGAGCTGGGCATCAGGGAGATGCTAATGCTAGACTACCTCTGGAACGCTTGCGCAGTCTAGGAGGGACTGAGTTTAGGGGTTTGTCTGCTGAGGGTTCTGAGTCTTGGTTGGAAAGTACCAAGAGAATTTTGGGACAAATGAACTGCAATGAGGTGCAGAAGTTGGGCTGTGTAGTATCGCTGTTGCATGACGATGCGTATACCTGGTGGACAACCACTATCTCTGGAATGGGGTATGCTGATGTAACTTGGACGTTCTTTCTGAACGCGTTCAAGAGGAAGTATCTGGGTGTGCGGTACCATGATGAAAAGAAAAGGGAATTCATGTCTCTTACTCAAGGGAGCATGTCAGTGGCTGAGTACGAGGTTCAGTTTGTCCGAGTCAGTCAGTACGCACCTGAGCTTATCCCTGACGAGCGGGAGAGGTGTGAATGTTTCCATTATGGTTTGGTGACGGAAGTGAAGACCTATATGCTGGCTGCTGAGTACACTGACTTTGATGTGCTGGTTAGTAGAGCGAAGGATATTGAGCTGAATTTGAGTTTATCTTCTAGAGGTGTTGGTCCTAATGCGGGCAAGCGAGCTGCTGAGTATAGTTTCGATGGTGGACGGAACAAGAGAGGGTGTGATCGGAGGTATCATTCTTCAGCTAGGCGTGGTGGTGGAGGGCAAGGTGCGCCTGTTCAGGGAGACAGGGCGAGAGCTGATCAGAACACATGTTGGGCATGTGGATCGCGTGGTCATCTGAGGCGTGATTGTCCTCGAGTAGCGAGGGAGGTACATGCTCCTATTGTTGTGAACGGTAATTCATGCTGGAACTGTGGTTCGGCGGATCATATGAGGAGGGAGTGTCCTCTGTTGGCCGGTGGTGGTCAGGGACGTGCTCCTGGAGTTGTTGCACCACAGAGAGGTCGTGGGCGCGGCCGTGGTAACTTCCAGCACAGGGAGGATGGTGGAAGGAATGTGGCTCATGTGGTAGCTGTTCAGCCTGAGGGTGGTGGCCAGGCCAGAGTGTATGCTCAGAGGGAAGGGAGGAATGACACGGATGTGATCGCAGGTACTTTCACTTTGCAATCCTTGTCATTACTTTCCTTGATTGATTCTGGATCTACACACTCATACAAATTGCGTGAACATGCTCAATTGCTTGGTTTGCCTGTTGAGTCTTTGGATGTTGGTATGCGTGTAACTAGTTCTTTTGGTGAGACTGTTGTGACACGAAAGCTTTATAGAAGATGTCCTTTGGTTGTGCAAGACCATGTTTTTCATGTTGATCTTATGGAATTGCCTTTCTATGGTTTTGATGTAATCCTTGGTATAGATTGGCTTGTTGAGCATCAAGCTGTAGTGGATTTTGAGAATAAGCGAGTTTCGTTGAAGCTTGCGGATGATTATGAGGTAGTGGTGGTTGGTGAGAATGTGAAGTTTCTTGCCAATGTTGTGTCTACTTTGGAAGCGAACCGGATGCTGAGGCAAGGTTGTGAAGCCTACCTAGCTTTTGTGATGAATCCTAGCTCTAAGGAGTTACGAGTGCAAGATATTAGGATTGTGCGAGAGTTTCCTGGTGTGTTTTCGAAGGAGTTGCCTGGATTGCCTCCTAATCGCGAAGTGGAGTTTAGAATTGAGCTGTATGAAAACACGACTCCAATGTCCATTAATCATAATCGTATGGCACCTAAAGACTTGAAAGAGCTGAAGATGCAACTTCAGGAGTTGCTTTATCGTGGTTTAATTTGGCCGAGTGTGTCACCTTGGGGTGCACCGGTCTTGTTTGTTAAGAAAAAGGATGGCACTATGAGAATGTGCATCGATTACCGTCAGCTTAACAAGTTGACTATCAAGAATCGGTATCCATTGCCGAGAATTGATGATCTTTTTGATCAATTTCGGGGAGCGGCTATTTTCTCTAAAATTGACTTAAGGTCAGGGTATTATCAGTTGAAGGTGAAGGATGTGGATGTGCCTAAGACAGCCTTCAGAACGAGGTATGGGCATTATGAGTTTCTTGTGATGACGTTTGGTTTGACGAATGCTCCTGCAGCTTTCATGGACATGATGAATAGAGTGTTCCATGAATACTTTGATAAATTTGTTGTGGTGTTCATTGATGATATTCTCGTGTACTCTCGTAATGAGGAGGAGCATGAGGGGCATTTGAGAATTGTGTTGCAGGCTTTGTTGGAGAATCAGCTTTATGCTAAGCTGAGCAAGTGTGAGTTCTGGCTCAGAGAAGTTGTGTTTCTTGGTCATGTGGTTTCTGCTGAAGGAATTCGTGTTGATCTTCAGAAGATTGAGGCAGTGATGAATTGGAAGCCTCCTAAGTTTGTTCATGAAGTCCGTAGTTTCCTTGGTTTGGCGGGATACTATCGGAGGTTCGTGGATGGGTTTTCAAAGATTGCTGCACCTTTGACGAAGTTGTTGCAGAAAGATGTTAAGTATGAGTGGACGGAAGCGAGACAGCAGGCTTTTGAGAAGCTTAAGGCAGCTTTGATGCAAGCTCCTATCTTGGTTCAACCTGAATCAGGGAAAGAGTTTGTGGTGTATAGTGACGCATCCTACGTTGGTTTGGGATGTGTGTTGATGCAAGAGGGTAAGGTGGTGGCTTATGCATCGCGTCAGTTGAAGGTGCATGAGCGCAATTATCCTACGCATGACATTGAGTTAGCATCGGTAGTTTTCACTTTGAAAATTTGGAGACATTACATGTATGGTGAGAAGTGTACTGTGTACACGGATCACAAGAGTTTGAAGTATTTGATGTCTCAGAAAGAGTTGAATCTTAGGCAAAGACGTTGGGTGGAGTTGCTTAAGGATTACGACATGACAATCGAGTACCACCCTGGTAAAGCTAATGTTGTAGCGGATGCCTTGAGTAGGAAGGTAGCTGTGGAGTTGAGGGCTATGTTTGCCAGTTTGAGCATTTCGCGTGATGGTGGTCTTGTGGTTGAGTTGCAAGTGAAACCATCCTTGGTTCATTTGATTAAAGATAAGCAGTTGTTTGATGATTCCTTGGTGCCACATGTTCAGGATATTGTTGAGGATAGGCCATCGGATTTCTGCTTTAATGATGATGGAGTTTTGTGCTTTGGGAGTCGAATAGTAGTGCCCAATGATGCTGAGTTGAGGCGTGCTATTTTGACTGAAGCTCATAGTAGTCCTTTTGCTATGCACCCTGGTAGTACTAAGATGTACCGTGATCTTCATGATGAGTACTGTTTGGTGGGTTTAAAGAAAGATGTTGCTGAGTTTGTAAGCAAGTGCATGGTATGTCAGCGAGTTAAGGCTGAGCATCAGTTTCCTTCAGGGTTGTTGCAACCGTTGAGGATTCCTGAGTGGAAGTGGGAAAGGATTACTATGGATTTCGTGTTTGGTTTGCCTTTGTCACCATCGAAGAAGAATTCGGTGTGGGTGATTGTGGATCGCCTAACGAAGTGTGCGTATTTCTTGCCTGTGCATACTACGTACACTTTGGACAAGCTTGCGGAGCTATACATTGCTGAGATTGTGTGGCTACATGGTGTACCAAAGTCGATTGTGTCGGATAGAGATCCGAGGTTTACATAGCGTTTCTGGCAGTGTTTGCATCAGGCTTTGGGTACACGGTTGAATTTCAGTACATCTTATCATCTGCAGTCGAATGGACAGTCTCAACGTGTTATCCAAGTGCTGGAGGATATGTTGAGATGATGTGTAATTGAGTTTCAGGGCTCTTGGGAGAAACATTTGCCTTTGGTGGAGTTTGCCTATAATAATAGTTATCAGGCAAGTATTCAAATGGCACCTTATGAAGCTTTGTACGGGAGGAAGTGTCGGACTCCTCTTTGTTAGGCTGAAACAGGTCAGAAGTTGGTTTCGATGCCAGCTTTGTTGAATGGAACCACCGAGAAGGTGAAGCTCATTTGTGAGCGATTGAAGGTAGCTTTTGATCGGCAAAAGTCTTAAGCGGATTTGAAGCGTAAGGAGATTGAGTATGTGGTGGGTGACCGTGTGTTTTTGAAAGTTTCGCCTTGGAAAATGGTGATGAGGTTTGGCCGAAAGGGTAAGTTGAGCGCTAGGTACATTGGACCATACGAGGTGATTGAGTGTGTGGGTCATGTTGCGTACAAGTTGAGGTTACCGCAAGAGTTGGAAAAGATTCATGATGTGTTTCATGTCTCTATGCTTCGGAGGTATAGATCGGATCCTTCGCATGTTATGCATGTGGAGGAAGTGGAGTTGAATCCGGATTTGACCTATGATGAAGAACTGGTGGAGATTCTGGATTCGGACAATAAAGTTCTTCGAGGCAAGACCATTGAGTTGGTAAAGGTGTTGTGGAAGCATCGTGGTGCTGAGGAAGCCACGTGGGAATGGAAGGATGACATGGTGAAATAGTTTCCATACCTTTTTCCTCAAGGTAAATTTCGAGGACGAAATTTCTTAAGGGGGGAGAGTTGTAACACCCCAATTTTGGGCTTGGAAGTTTAGGGTCTGAACTGGATCGGATTAAATTTCGGTTCGAATATAAAAGGTGATTTTAGGGAAAGCCTAGTTCAGGATGCATTAAAAATATGGGAAAATATCTAAAAATTCTCTTTTATTATATATAAGAGAGTGGTAAAATCAATTTTACAAAATGAGGTTTGGAAATATGACATTTCAAGTTAGTGACTAAAATGTAATTTTTGAAAAGTTCGTGACAGTTTTAAAAGGATTGAAACTTCGAATTTTTAAGGATCTAATTTACCCAAGGGAGGATTTCTCCAGATTTTTCTTAAATTTTAAACACTCATTTAATGTTAATTCATAAAAAGGAAAGAGGGAAAAGTAACATTTTGGTTTCATAACTAACTTTTGCCAAAATTTTCCCATTTCATTTTCTCTCAAAATTCCCTCAGCCAAACACATTTCCACAACAACTTTTCCTTTGATTTTCACACCTAAAGTTGAGATTTCAATCCCTAAATGATTCCTAATCATTTCTACACCAAATCCACATCATTTGCTTATTTAATTTTCAAGGATTTTGGCTCTAAACAAGGAGAAATCCACATTTAGAGGTATGAACGTCCTTCTCCTCTAAATACTCAGTTCTTTACTGAAATTCCCAAGTTCTCAATCCTTAAATTGAGTTTTATTATAGGTTTTAATGTTGTGTTCTTGATTTTGGCTTGAAATGCAAGATTTGGATTTAATTTTGAAGAAATTCGTATTGGATGATTGGGCTCTGTTTTGAGATGTCTTTTTGATGTATTTTGGATGTCTAAATGATGTGTAGTTGAGGTTTAATCAATGCAAGATTTGGATTTAATGTTGTGTTCTCAATCCTAAGTTTTTACTTGAGAAAATGGTGGTTTATGGGGTGATTTTGGTGTTCTGCTATAGCTGGAGGTATAAGGACGTGATTAGGTTCTTTTTGGATGTTAATTGATGTTTAAGAATGTTTAGAATTGATGGATGTTGGTTGGGTAATGTTGTGGAAATGTTTGGATGTGTTTTCGGTTGCGTTTAGTAGCCGAAATGTGAGTTTTGGTGAGAGCAGCGAGTTTAGGTGTAATGGCTGAAGATTTAAATGCATGATGATGCATTAATCCTCTGCTTTGATGTATTTAAAACAGGGGAGACAACTTCAGATCCTTGTGGTTTTGATCCGAAGGCTTGAACGGCGTTTCGGCAAACTTGTGAAACAGAATTGCTGAGTGAAGTTTGGTTTTTAGCTTTGAAACCAATGTTTGAAGGTTATGGGAGCTTAGTTTAAGTATAAACAACTTAGCTAAGCTCAAGAGTAAGTTTTCGGAGAAACTCCCTCTTTGATGAACCATGAGATGGTTGGATGCAATGTGTTTAATGTGCATGTTTAAATTCTGTTTTGAAAGCATATTTTAGCATGTTTAATGCTGGTTTTGAAAGCCATGTGTAGAAGGATGCTCAAGGTAAGAGATCCTTGGTTCGACATTGATAAATGTGGTTTGATGCATAGTGATGCATGATTATTTAATGGCTTTGTGTAATGCTTAAAAAACAGTGGATTGATGATGGTAAATGATGTATATTGGCAAGTGATGTGTTGGTTTTAAAGTACTTGAATCGGATATAGTTAGCCGGCTATAGGATTGGGTGCACCGTGAAGTAAGTCGCCTTGGATGTTGAGGGGTTGTAATGGTACCGTAAACTCCATCCAAGTACACTAACGAGATGTCTAAGATCGTAATGGTGGTTAAAATGCCATGTGTAGATCTTGTTTTGTGTGTCCCGTGTTCTCGTTAGTGATGTTATCCAACTACCAATGAGTGATGTGGAGGGGTTGTGATTGTACCGTTAAACTCCATCACGGGTGTTGAGGGGTTGAGATTGTACCGGTAAACTCCACCTTGTGTGTTTGGTAGTGTGTATGAAGCGTATGGGACAACGCTTGTAATCCGCGTATCCGATTGTGTTTTGAGTTGAAAAATGGTTATAGTTTATCACTTGAAAGCCAATATGACATGTTGATGTAAAGAAGCATGAGATGCTTGTTTTGTATGCATTGTGCATGAGAAATGAAGTTTATGAATCTAAAGGCCTTGGAAAGGTGTTTTACAAAGTGCACTATTGTGTTGTTCATTAGAGCATTTCTCACTAAGCATGTGTGCTTATGCTCTCTTTCTTGAACCAATAATGCAGAGAATTGAAGTGCTTAAAGGGCAGCAAGGAAGTCAAGAATCCAAGAGAAAGACTAAGCTCATGTATGGTGACTATTTTCTCAACACTTTTAGTTTTTGGTACTTGGCAATGGGAACCTAGATTGTGTTTTTAGGAGATGTTTTGGACTCCCTAAGTTTGGTTTAATGCCTATGATGTTTGGAACATGTAAATGACCATTTGGTTTTTGTTTTGGAGATTTGATGATTGCTTGATTTCCAATAATAGGTTGCATGCCTACAAACTTGTGGTTTTACCTATTTGATGCCATGATTGAGTTTTGTTGATGCAAATATGTTACTTTAATGTATGATGACTTGTTGGCATGATTAGGGGGTCATAGGGATGTGTTTGATGGGTCGAAAGTGTGTTAAACCAGAAAATTTCTGCAATTCTGGGTAGGCCGTATCGGAACGGGTGCTACTATTTCGAAACAGGGGTCTGAAATGGCCTTGGCGTTTTGAAACGGGCAGAGCCGTTCCGAAACGTTTTTGCTACTGCCAAGCCCTGTTTCAGAACAGGTTTCGAAACGGTCCCGCATTTCGGAACGGTCAACCACCGTTTCAGAACACTTGACTGTTGGGCACTGAAATACATGGTTTTATGTTTTGAAATCTTCACGTTTTAGTCCTGAACTTCGTTTACGCAATTGCTTTAGTTTGGGATGTCCGTTTGAAGTGAAATTTGGCTGAGAAGCATGAAACATAATTAATTTCATAATGGTATCATAAAAATTGGTAAAGTCCTCTTAATTTCTAGAATTTACAATTTGGTCCCTAAATTCGTATGTTGAGCAATTGAGTCCCTTATTGATTTCCGATTGTTGTGATTTTGAGTATGCTTATCTCAAGAGTACGCCTAGGGTTAATATGCATCTAGACAAGTTTAAAAAGAAAAAAAGGGTCGTTAATCAAGGTTGACTTTCGGGTTGACTTTGGTTTTCCCCGTGTAATCTTCGTAGTTCGGGTCAACCGTCTAGGCCGGGCTAAGGGGGTTACAATACACAAAATAAAACTCCTAGGTGGCAAAGTAACACAATAACAATGCAATAGACTTTGGATTAGTCCTAGAATCGACTAAACTCTAGCTTTGATACCACAAATGTAACACCTTTTTCCCAGTCTAGAAGAGGACCAAGTCGAAGTGTGTTACCGGAAGACGAAGCAACAAACAGTGAGAATTAATTTTCATTTTTAATTCGTAATCATTCAGTATATAATGTCCATCATAAAGCCAAAGCACCCATCATTCCAAAAGATCATGGAGTACATAATTATCAATTAAGGGTCATTTTACAACTATTATAAACATTTATGAGTAATTTGTAAATTTTAAAAAACTTAAGGTCCCTTAACAAATAGACCCTACCAAAGTGAAGTTTATTACTAAAAGGTTGTACTTACCAAATTTCATTCATATCCAAAGTCGTTAGCCCTATCAATTTGACTTTACAAGAATCGGTGATTCAATTACAAAAAAATTAAAATTGTCCAATGAGCCATAACAGACTTACCTAACCTCGTTTCAAAACACCTTAGGTCATTTCAAAATGAGTACTCGAGAGTCAACCCTGTTGACCCAAATCTTTAGACTGTTTCAGTACATACATGACCTGTATCGAAATGGATTGACCGACATTGACCTTGACTTGACCGTTTCGAAACCAGTATCGAAACAGGGGTCACCAGTTGTAAACCGTTTCGAAACCAGTATCGAAACAGGGGCCTCCAGTGGGAAAAATGTTCCGAAACGACATCTCTTCATTCCAGAACGCCCTTATTCTCAGGTTCAGAGTTAGAGTACCCGTATCGAAATGTCATCACCCGTTTCGATAGGGTGAGACCTGTAATGATAGATTTTATCTGGTTTTTGTGAAAATTACCATACCAAACGATGTCCAATTACAACGAAACTTTATACACAACATTTCATTGATATCAACTACTAGCATGCAAATTTTCAAGGCTATATGAGTACGTTTACTTCATTTTTAGCAAAACATGCATATTTAAGGTCATATTAGTAAAACCAAAATAGGCATTTAATGCCATAGACTTAAGACAAAATAGGCAAGCCACTAACACAACAAAACGAGCATATTTGACTAGTCTAACTACTTTTCCACCTCCCTAGGAATTCGAAAACATAAATACATTACTTGTATCTTAGTAGTGACTTGTCCTTGTGGCCGATCTGATCTTCCAACGAACAACTCTTTAACCTGAAAATGCATGAGGAAAGACACATTAGGCACACTTTGCCTAGTGAGGTAGTCACTAATAACATAAATGATGGAAGGCCATGGCTACAATGGTACATAATTTCATATTAACATGATCAATGCCATATATCAATGCATAAAGTAAATAACATGTTTCTTTTTCATTCAAAATTGCTTGGATTGAATTAAGATCGTGGATACGCGAATTCCTACGTCTCGCCAAATCAATGAATGGTCTTATCCCTCCGCCTCACCAAATGACCAATATCAATACACATCCCTCCGCCTCGCCAAATCAATATAGGCCTTAGCTTTAGGACCGTAGTCCACACGTACACTGAGCTCATGAATTCTATGGCATGCCAATTGTATCCCAAGTCCATTCCAATCCAAGGGCACAATATGATTGTTCATTTCAATGATCAATGATATACCAATGTTCCATAAATTCGATGTAGTCAGTGTTTGATATCCATATATTTCAACATCAATATCTTATGGATTGTTGTCAATATCCATGTCCAATGATCCAATGTAATGATTTCATAACAATGCTTATATCAATGACAATGCACAATGAACATAATCCATGTCAATGGTAACTTACCGACACTTACCAAAGTGTCTGATTTAACATCCAATGCATTCGCTTCAATAACAATGTTAGCGAAATGATTTAACACAACAAATAATGATCCGGGAAGTCCTTTCTCCTAAACCCGAGACTTCGACTACACTCACCTTAACAATTTGAAGCTTCAAGGCTCTTGGGTAGCGATTCATTTATTCCTGCTTGTGACGGAGATGGCGATACCTCTTTCTCCCCTTCTTGAGCTAGAAAGATTAATAGGAACTTATTAGAATTGATGTTTCAACATCAAAATCAACATAGGGATATCGAAATCAATATCCAACTTCAATAAAGATGGAAACAAGGAAATATCCATGGATAGTTAAAACCATAACTTAAGTTACACCCAAAATATTCATGGAATCCATTAATTGAATAAGGAATATAGCTTACCCGATCAATAACAATGTTTCAATATCGTTAAAGTGAAGAAATAACAAGCTTGGATTTTCCACCAATGGAGGTGTGTGCTTATGTGAAGAAGATGATGAAAAGAGTGAGAGGTTCTAGCTTAAAGGTGGTCTCGGGTAAGCTTTCTTACTTCCTTGTATTTCCTATTTTTAATTCAAGGCTTTCCTTCATTTGAAGGAAGGTCATCAGATAACTCCACGTAAGTGGAGAGTTTAATTAAGGGGGCTAATTGCATAGTTAGCCCCTCACATTTCTTACTTTTATAACTTTGCCCTCCAATTTATGATTCTTCTATTTTAGCCGCTAAAACTTAATATTACTTGATAGAATTCAAATCCAATGTTTAAAGCCTAATTAGGGTTCGATAACAATAATTAACTAATCGGTGAATTCTTAGAGCTTCATCAATATAGAATTTCCGATCATCGGAAATGAATTCCGACCAGACCGGATTTCGGGGTGTTACATGCACTCCAGCAATAGCAGCCTAGAATGCTCTCGTCATCGCCTGTACCAAAGGCGTCAAATCTCCCAACACCGGACTAGCCTGTCCGTATTGACCCTGCTCGTCACCCCAGGTGGTGGTGGTGGAGGAGGAGGTAAATTTCCACCAGGCAGAACCTCGTTCTCTTGGTCACGTTGCCGCTCAGCATGAGCAACTGCTCCAGATCGTAACTCTCGTCTCGGTCCCATTGTGCTAGTTAAAATTAAAGCATGAACATAAACAAAAAAAAAAGATCATGCCAGCTTTTAACAAGGATTCAAGACTTTCAAAACCAATTTAAAACATTTCACTAGGTGATAAGGCAATGGGCATCCCAATTTCCCCCCAACATAGCATAAAGCATATTATATGCATACCACAACCATCATGCGACTCAAGCATCAAGATTCAACCCAATCAAACATCATAAATCAACTCACATTCATATTCAATCATCATATATTTCATATCACCATCACATACTTAACATTAACATGCTTTAACGTTCACCGATTAACGCAAACATCACTATAACACACATGATTACACTAATATCTCTTACCAACAACTTACCATCATCCCAACCTTTCGTAACCTGGCTCTGATACCACCAAATGTAATCCCCTCCACTCGGCCTACCCGATAGATCGAACCGAACGGATCACACGGGGAATATTGAAGTAAACTGGGAAGGTTTACCACAATAAACGATCCTTTTTTTCTTTTTATCTTGTCTAGATGCAACTTAGATTCATGTGTGTATGCACACAAGAAGCGGCTTGAACAACAACACAAACGCCCCTCTATTATAACCAAACTAATATTTAGGGACCATTTTGTAAATTATAAAGGTTATTGCCAAATTCAGGTTACCAATATTTAATTAGATTCATTACATGCTTATTGGTGAAATCTCATCTCGAAATGACATCTAGAACCCATCCAATTGCATACAAGGCAACAGGGACCAAAACGTAAGAAAACAGAAGCCTCAAACAATTCAAAAACAAGATCAACGGTCGAACATTTCAGAATAGAGAGCCTCGTATCGGAACGGTCGTTTCGAAACGTAGCTGACCGTTTCGATATGCGGGTTCGTTTCGAAACCCCTCAGACGTGTTTCGGAATAATTGTTCACAGAGGAAAAATGTTTCGAAACATGCCTCACCGTTTTGAAACACCAAGGCCATTTCAAGCCACCGTTTCGAAACAGGCAAGGGTGTTTTGAAACACCTGGGCCTGCAATGTTTTAAAATGTTGTTTAAACTTTATTCGAACCATCTGAAACCATCCTAATACATGCCCAACCTTGTTAGCAACTTAAATATACACCAAAGACAACATATAAGAAGCATAGGCAACATAATAGCATCATTCACAATATCAAAAGTACTAGAGGCATGCTTCCTAAGAGTTAAAGAAACCAGAAGGTAAAAATCCACTTTCAAGCATAAACCAATATCAAAATTCCATTTACACAACCAAATATGCATATTGAACTTGCACAAAACCAGAAAGTACAAAACTATTAACATTCATTGCATTGGACACCCCCATTGCCCTTATTACACAAGTTCAAGAACACGATGTACTTTTAGAAAGTGTCTTGGTGTGATCCCTTGAAGATGCTGCCTCCAAATGTCTAATTATCTGCATTGATGAACAAAGAGAGCATAATCATACAAGCTTAGTGAGGATTGCTCAAAAACCAAACACATCATCAATGTACAAAAGCACTTTCATTCTTTTCAAAGCCATCATGTTTCCTTTGACAAAACATGCAGTTTATCATCAAAACCATTGTATTAACATCATGCAACATGATTCATATAAATCTAGCAAATAAACCATTGCTACTCATATTCCAAGCCTTCCAAGCATAACCACCATTATGCTAAGCTTAAATCAAAACATGCATCCTTCAAATTATGCATTAACAACATTTTCCACATTATCTCATTTCTTTTATTGGCTCACAAATGATAAACAACAATCTCAAAAACATATATCGGATACACGAATTACCAAGGGTTGTCCCACACCCTTCATACACTCAACCGGCATCTCAAGGTTCACACACGAGAGCAACCCTTCATCATTGTGACACCCGTGGTGGAGTATTCGGTATAATCACAACCCATCAACACCACTCATCAGTAGATGTAAAACCAAATAATGAGAGACGGGACACACACAAGGTTCGCACCCGGGAGCTACCCTCAACCGTTGCAACCTTAAACAATCCTCAATCGTTAGGGTACTTGGATGGAGTATTCGGTAAAATCACAACCCCTCAACATCCAAGGCGACTTGTTTATAGTGCACTCAATCCTATAGCAGGCTAACTATATCTGATTTCATTTATAAAACACTTTATACAACATCACTTGCCAATATAATCCATATCACATGCATACCTCACTGTTTTTACAAAGCATTCATGATAAGCCATAAATCAAGCATTAAATCATGCTTCAAACCTCATGCATCAACACATGCATACAAGGACCACTTACCTAGTGCATCCTTAAACCACATGGCATCATCAACCCCATTTCATATATTCAAAACATGGTTTAAAATAGTAGGTAAATGAAATTAAAATAAAGTGCAATCAAAGGTTCAAAACTAGCACAATCCGAGAGAGAATTTCACTTTACTTACTTTCGAACTTAGTAAAGCATTTCAAGCTCTTACTAAATTCCCAAAACCTTTTCTAAAGTGTTTCCACACTAGAAAACCAAGTTCCACTAACCGACTTGCGAAACTACGCTTGCCGACGCAACTATCGATCGTCCGAAGCCTCCAAAATCGTTTCGTTTGATTCCAGAATGTTATCCCTTGTTTTCAACACATTAAAACAGAGGCTCAATGCATTAAAATGCATCCAAAACACAAGCACTCAAAAGAAATCCCGCAGCCCTGCTCTAAACCACCAAAACACAAATCCGAAATAACCGAAAACTCAATCGATTGACCTCTAACCTCATAATAGCCATTACCCAACACCTCCAACACATTTTAGGCATTAATAAACATCCAAAAAACCCTAAAACCATCCTTATACCTCCAGCAACTCAGATTCCTCAAGAACACCCCAAGAACTCAACCAAAAACACCTCAAAAATCAAGAAACTCAAGGATTTCGGGATCTCTATGATTAAGAATCCACTTCAACACCAAAAACCTTTCAAAACTCATTTAGAAACAATCTCAAACTATCCAATTAAATCAAACTCCGAAAATCACATTAAAATCCATTTTTCTATCAAGATTTCAATAATTTATCAAACTAGCAACAAAACCTCAATTAAAAGCATTACTAAAGAGTCAAATATCTTTGGAATTTCATTAAAGAACCTAGATTAGAGGGTTAGCAAGAAATTTACCTACAATCCTTGTTTCTCCTCTAATTTGGCAAGATTAGCTTGAAAGAAACTTTGAGAAAATGAAAGAAATCAACAAGGAAAAGATGGAAATCAAAAGAGGATTTGAGAGTGAAGAAATTCTAGAAAATTGAGAGAAAATGAAGAGTATTTGGTAGAGTGAAGAAGAGAAATGAAAATGCTCATCAATTTTTCTTTAACTATTTAACTACAATCTTAATTAAATCAATTAATTAAAAACCTTTTTAATTTTTAATAAACATTTAAAACACATGTCAAATTAGGGAAAAGGCGTAATTGCCAAGTAGCTCCCTAAAGATTCTAAGATTTTGTCTCTTCTTGAAAAACACATTTTTCCCAACTTTTAAATCTTTACATTTTGGTCACTACCCAAAATGTGCACTCTCGAAAACCCTTTTTGTAAAATTGATTTAACCAATCCCATAAACATAATTTTAGAGGATTTTAGAAATTTTTATCATATTTTTATCCCATCTCGAACCTTGATTTCCCTAAACCACCTTTTAACAATTTGAACCACGAACACCGGTTCTGCTGGCCCAACCTGACTTGCCTAAACACCTATGCCCAAAACCGGGGTGTTACACTTGGAAACCATATGCTTCAGATAGTTTGCGTAATTCGCCGTGCTTTGTATGGCTTCCACAAGTGGGATGTTAATGTGCACATGCTTGAGTATATCTAGGAACTTCTTGAATTGCTGATCTTGTTTCTGTTGTTTAAGCCTTTGGGGGAAGGGCGACGGTAGATAGATGTGTTAGATGCATTCCTTGCATGGGAATCTAAATTGTGGTGGTTTAGGATTATCTTTCTCAAGGTTGTCGTCATCTATCTGGGCATCAGTTTTTTGTCCTGCCCCAATGGGTTGTTCATGTGTTGTTGCGGCGTGTAGTTTTGTTTGCTTTTCCTTTGGTTGCTAACCTCTGGGCTCATCCAATTGTTTCCCACTTCTTGTAGTTATAGTTTTACATTGCTCATAGGTGGGTTTGGATGTGACCTTTGTGTTGTTAGATGATGCACCCATTGTCATGTTGCTTATGATCTCCGTGAACTGCCCAAACTAGGTCTCTAAGTTCTTTATTGTAGCCTCCTGATTATTCATCCTCATCTCTTTCATGTCCATAAAAGAATCGGTCTTATCAATAAATTTATTAGTAAGAACAATAAAATCACTAGTTTGAGACATAAAATTATGCAGGGTAGGTTCTAGTTAATTGTTGCTCGTATTCTATTGCTGCTGAGGTTGCTGTCGTGACAGGTTCCTTTGGTATCCTCCTGGTTGATGAGTTGGATTTTCAGCTGTGTTGGAGCTACTCCAGGTGAAATCCAGATGCTTTTTTCCATCCTTGGTTGTATGTGTTGGTGTTGCGCCTGCTGTTCCTCTCGTAAGTTCCCATAAAGTTGGCGGATTCACTGTATTCAGAGGAATCGTGGTTGCCCCCACACTCATCACAAAATGGCTCCAAAGCCTTGGCCTCATATATTTTTCCTTTGGCCATATTCATCACCAGCTTTGTCAGTTTATCCAGGCGGGCATTAACAGTTTCAGTGGCCTCTACTTCATTCACAACAGTTGGCCACCTTAAGCCGCCGCGGTGGGCTGTAGGGAACTTGTAGTCGTTCTTAGATATTTTATTCAGAATCTGTAGTGCCTTCTCTGGTGGTCTATCTAGGATGTTTCCATTGGCTGAGGCGTAGAGCATCATTCGTGTCGGTTGGTTTACTCTGTTGTAGAACATCGACACTTGAGTCTAGGATGGGAAACCATGAAGCGGGTAGTTGTTTAGAATCTATTGATACCTCTCCCAAGCTTCATACATTGGTTCGTAATCCCCTTAGCGGAAGGTTGTGATCTCATTTCTCAATCTGCCGGTAACGTTTGAAGGACTGAAACGATCGAGGAAGTCCTTGTACAACTCCGTCCAAGTATTGAATGATCTTGTCGGTTGGTTGTTTAGCCACTGCTTTGCCCTATCCCTCAGTGAATAAGGAAATAATCTCATCTTGAGCACATCTTGATGGACTCCATGTATTTTGAAAGCTCTGCATACGTCTAGGAATCCCCTCAAGTGTCGTCGAGCATCTTCTGGGTAACCCCCTCGTCCCGGTCTGGCCGGATGACCGGTCCAAGTGGGCTACACGGGGAAAACCGAAGTGAAACCCGTTAAGGCTCCCCTTAGGTTAGCATTCCTATTCTTTTTTTTTTCAATTTAATCTTGTCTAGAGGACTAGTAAAGTCCTAAGTGATCAAACAGCGGAACGACATACACGAGACAATCAAACGAACCCAAAACCACAATTAAAAGCCCAATTTTAAACTTAACTGCAGGAGGTATCGATACACCTAAGGGGTGTATCGATACACCTTGACTAGGTCAAATGGTCAGAGTCAACCCGTGGAGACCGTATCGATACACCCAAGGAGTGTATCGATACCTTCCCCAACGGTTAACTTCTCACGGTCAACGCTAAGATGACCGTATCGATACGCCAAAGACCAGTATCGATACCAAGTTGGACAGTAGCTCCAGTGACCAAAAAGGTATCGATACGCCTGAGACCGGTATCGATACCAAGTTGGACAGTAACTCTAGTGTCCAAAAAGGTATCGATACGTCTCCCCGCGTATCGAAACGCTTGGCCTGGAACAAGAAGGTCATATCGATACGGGTCTAACCGTATCGATACCCCTGCTCTGCAACTCCTCATTTCATACTTGGTGACTTCACATACGGTTCTAGATGCATATTTGGACACTCCTAAGCACACACAATCATACATACAACAAACCACAATCAGGACTTAACATGGGAGGCATTTAATCTAATGAAAAACATACGAATCAAGACTCCATACAATTTTACAAAAGAAGCATGTTTAGCAAGAACAAGGCATACATAAGCCAACATCATACATGTTTAGGCATACGCAATTAAACGACATGAGAATCATAGGTCAAAATCCAAGAAGCAAGCACATCATAACATGAATTTAACATATTCAAATATAATCTCCTAAGGAGTTTGATCCCAACTCCTAAAACTCTATACCCCATTGTCTAGGCATTATTAAAAAAGAAAATCATACTTAAACTTGCTTGAGAACTCCAAAAGCTCCTCCCTCGCCCGCTCGCCTCCCGAACTCTAACGATATGCACATTGGAAACAAAAAGAGCATAAGCCAACTAGCTTAGTGAGAGAGGCTCTACAATTCACAACATGCAGTTTTTCCAAAACACGATTTATATGCAAGAAGGCAATGGAATGCACAAGGGTCTATCTCAACCACAACACTTGGTTTGCACAAGCACAACCGACATACACTTACGGTGGGACTACACATCACCGTTTCGACTAGTGGGTTTCCAATAGGACTACACATCAAAGTACCACCCTACTAGTCACTACCGGTGGGACTACACATCACCGTAGTTTAGACCACCATCATGTGAGGCACGAACTCAACACGACTACAACATTAACAACTTAAAATGCATTCAATAATCACAACATGTACACAATTAACATATCACAACAACATGAGAGTAGAGAGGCTTACACACGGGTTTAGGTGACCTCTCTAGGATCCACCCAAACCCCAAAAGAATCCATACCAAGCACAATGTAAAAACCAATAATTCTACTCAGCGTTGCTACCCAAGAGAAGATCGAAGACCAAGCTCAAGACTCCGAAATCCCCGGATTTGTCCCCGAAGCTTCTCCAACCAAAATTCTCGTTTCTAGCCATTCCAACACAAAGCAAATAATCTCAAATCAGTCCATATTCCAAAATAATCAGCCCGGATTACATACCAAGCATAAACATCAAATTTTTCCATTGAAACAAGCTCAAAATTCCAAATCCGAGCAGCCCTTAAGCACCCCTCAAAACCTTTGATTTCAACCCTAAAATTACCCCCCTAAAGCCTTCAAAACAATTCTTACATATACCCTAACCATTAGCCCTCTAATTTCTACATAGAACACCCCCATATCTCAACCCAAAACCTCATTTTCACCCAAATCCGAAAATTTAATAAAACATTGTAAAAATCGGTTTTGTTGGACCTTTTTGGTTGTAGGCAACTCATATAACTTAAACAAATAGAGGGCTTAAGTTAAAGACCTCAAAGACAACATTTTTAATCTAGAATCCACCATACTTCAAATCTCAAAACATGTATAAAAATGAAAACAATTGGTATTAACTTGTAGGGAATAACAAGGGCAAGTCAAAAACAAAGTTACCTTTGCAAAATCTTCAAAAATAGGCAAGATATTTGATGGAATAGTATCAAGTGAAGAGGGCCCTTTTTTGTCGTTGGAAATGGGGTGGTGGAGAGAGGTAGAAGATTAGCAAAAGTAAATAGTTTATGTTTGTTTAAAATGGGGGGTCAAAAGACCAAAACACCCTTAATGAAATAAGGGAACTACAATGGATGACACCATGGCAAAATTGGGCTTGTCTTGAAAATGGTCCAACTAAATTTTATTTGTCTTAAAACCTGAGGCCCAAACAATTATTTTATTATTTAAAATTTGGAACCGAAACCCGAACTATTTTTAAAATTATTATTTTCACCCAACCTTCGTACCCGGGCGTTACAACTCTCCCCTACTTAAGGAATTTCGTCCTCGAAATTACCTGACGGAAACAAATACGGAAACTGCTCAAGCATGTCAGCTTTCCTCTCCCACGTGGCTTACTCCACACCTCTATGTCTCCATAAGACTTTGACTAACTCTATAGTCTTGCCACGCAACACCTTGCTATCAGAAGCAAGTATCTCAACTGGTTCCTCATTGTAAGACAAGTCCGGATTTAACTCTATTTCTTCCACTGGCATGACATGGGACGGATCCGATCTATACCTCCTAAGCATCGACACATGAAATACATCATGAATCTTCTCTAGCTCAACTGGGAGTCTTAATCTATATGCAACCGGACCAATTCTCGCAACTATCTTATAAGGCCCTATGTACCTTGGGCTCAACTTGCCTTTCCTCCCAAACCTCATCACCTTTTTCCAAGGTGAGACTTTCAAAAACACTTTATCCCCCACGGAGTATTCTACCTCCTTCCTTTTTAAGTCGGCATAGGACTTTTGCCGATCTGAAGCCGCTTTCAAGCGATCACATATCAACTTCACCTTCTCGGTCGTTCCCTTAAGCAATTCGGGCATAGGCACAAGTTTCTGTCCGGCCTCGACCCAACAAATCAGGGTCCTACACTTCCTACAATACAAGGCCTCATAGGGAGCCATCTGAATGCTCGACTGAAAATTGTTGTTATACGCGAACTCCACTAAAGGTAGGTGTTTCTCCCATGACCCCTGAAAGTCAATGATACAACACCTCAACATATCCTCCAATATCTGAATTACCCTCTCTGACTGCCCATCTGACTGCGAATGATACGAAGTGCTGAAGTTCAACCATGTACCCAAAGCTCGATGCAAACACTCCCAGAATATAGAGGTAAATCTCGGATCTCGATCTGACACAATCGACTTCGGTACCCCATGTAGTCTCACAATCTCACGAATATACAATTCGGCCAACTTGTCTAATGTATAGGTAGTATGAACCGGTATGAAATGAGCACACTTGGTGAATCTATCTACAATCACCCACACTGAATTTTCCTTCGAAGGAGTCAACGGAAGTCCTGACACAAAGTCCATAGTGATACGCTCCCACTTCCACTCTGGAATTTTCAACGGTTGCAACAACCCTGAGGGAAACTGGTGCTCAGCCTTGACTCTCTGACAAACCATGCATCTACTTACGAACTCGGCTACGTCCTTTTTCAACCCAATCCAATAATACTCTTCCTTCAATCCTCGATACATCTTTGTGCTACCCGGATGCATAGCAAAAGGACTATTGTGAGCCTCACTCAAGATCGTACGCCTCAACTCGGCATCCTCCGGAACCACTATCCTATCCTTGAAACATAGGATCCCATTATCTCCAAAACAATACTCAGTAGGCCTATCTTCGGCTATATCTTGCACGTGAGGTGCCAAGGACTCATCTCGCAACTGCTTCTCCCGGATCAACTGAATCAATGATGGCTTAGCTTGAAGCTCGGCCACTAACCCACCATCTGTAGACACACTCAACCTTGCAAACATTGCTCGCAACTCAACGACCACCTTCCTACTCAAGGGATCGGCCACCACATTTTCCTTGCCCGGATGATACTCTATGGTAAGGTCATAATCTTTAAGGAGCTCTAACCACCTTCGTTGCCTAAGATTCAACTCCCTCTGGGACATCAAATATTTCAAACTCTTGTGGTCAGTGTACACAGTGCACTTCTCTCCATAAAGATGGTGTCTCCAAATTTTCAACGCGAATACCACTACAGCCAACTCTATGTCATGTGTGGGGTAATTCTTCTCATGAACCTTCAACTGTCGTGAAGCATATGCCACTACCTTACCCTCTTGCATAAGCACACAACCTAGCCCCACGTAAGATGCATCACTGTAAATCACAAACTCTCTCCCCGGCTCGGGATGAATCAAAATAGGAGCTTCGGTCAAAGCTTTCTTCAATTTCCCAAACGCTTCTTGTCCCGCATCTGACCATTCATACGGAACATTCTTCTGTAGTAACTTGGTCAACGGAGCCGCTATCCTCGAGAACCCCTCAACAAACCTTCTATAGTATTCCGCCAAGCCTAGGAAACTGCGGATTTCTGTCACTGATTTCGGTTGCTTCCAATTCACAATGGCTTCAATCTTCTTGGGATCTACACTAATCCCACTAGCTGAGATCACGTGACCAAGGAAGACCACCTCTCTAATCCAAAACTCACACTTACTTAGCTTGGCATACAACTGGTTCTCAAGTAGGGTCTGATGCACTAACCTTAAGTGTTCATTGTGCTCCTCTTCGGTCCTAGAGTACACTAGGATGTCATCAATAAACACTACCACAAACCTATCCAAGAACTTATGAAACACGTGGTTCATCATATCCATGAAGGCTGCTGGAGCATTGGTCAACCCAAAAGGCATCACCAAAAACTCATAATACCCGTAACGTGTACGAAAAGCTGTCTTCGGTATGTCCACATCCTTTACCTTTAACTGATAATACCCAGACCTCAAGTCAATCTTTGAAAACACGGAAGCACCCCTCAACTGGTCTAGCAAGTCATCTATCCTTGGCAAGGGATATTTGTTTTTCACTGTCACCTTATTCAATTGTCTATAGTCTATGCACATTCTCATGCTACCATCCTTCTTTTTCACAAACAAAACCGGAGCACCCCACGGGGAAACACTGGGCCTAATGAAGCCTCTATCAGTCAACTCCTGGAGCTGTGTCTTCAACTCTTTCAACTCTTTTAGTGCCATTCTGTACGGAGCAATCGACACCGGTGCAGAATCGGAATATGTCTCAATAGCAAACTCAACTGCTCTATCTGGAGGCAAGCCTGGTAGCTAATCTGGAAAAACACTCGGAAAGTCACATACAGTCCTGATGTCCTGAGGTCTCACCGCACTCATATCCGAGTTCATTACGTAAGCCAAGTAAGCCTGACACCCTGAACTCAACAACCTCTGAGCTTCCAAAGCCGAAACCACATTGGACAAAAGTTTGACATTCTCCCCAACTACCACAACCTCAAAGTCATCGGTAAGCCTCAAAGAGACCCTCTTAGTCTCAAAGTCAACCCTAGCTCTATGCTCTACAAGCCAATCCATGCCCAAAATCACATCAAAGCCATAAAAGGGTAGCTCCATCATGTCAACCGGAAATACGTGGCCCTGAACCATCAAGGGGCACCTCCTATACACTTTCCTAACTACCACTGTATCACCAAAAGAGCTAGTGACATTTACACCTACCTCTAGCCAGTCACAAGGTAATCCTAATGACTTTGCATGCTCGCCCAAAATATACGAATGCGTTGACCCCGAATCTATTAGGGAAAGAAAACTCAAAGACTGTAATATGAAATTACCTGCAATGACTTCAGTGTCATTCCCGGCCTCTCGCTGAGCGTACACCCTAGCCGGTCCTCCTCCCTCGGGCTGGACTGCTACCACATGAGTCAAGTTCCTCTAACCCTCATTCCTCGGCTGGAAGTTCCCACGGCCGCGCCCACGACCTCTCTGATGCTCAAAACCCCTCGCTGGAGCCGGTCCTCCCCTAACTGGGTGTGGACAATCACGCCTCAAATGGTCTCGGGAGCTACAGTTCCAACACGCCCCAAACATACCCATGCACTCACCTGGGTGGCGTCTCCCGCACCTAGTGCACTCCGGAATGTGCCCAACGGCCCCTTGGCCCTGACGGCCCTGACCATGGTTACGACCCCTAGGCCTCGTATCCGGCTGGTACCTCCTATACCGATGCCTCTTGGCATGATCTCTATCCCAGTTCGCATGTCTCTTCCCGGAGTCAGACCCACCAGCACGTGCTCTAGAGCTTAGGTTTTGCTCTACATCCTTGGCCCTAGAAACAAAGACATCGAACTCAGTGTAGTCGGAGGCCAACATGTAGGTCTTCACATCGGTAGTCAACCCATATTTGAAACGCTCACATCGCTCCTTCTCATCCGAAATCAACTCTGGCGCGTACTGGCTCAACCTCACAAACTGGATCTCATACTCGGATACGGTCCTATTGCCTTGAACTAAAGCCATGAACTCCCTTTTCTTTTCATCCAAGTACCGAACCCCGAGGTACTTCCTCTTGAAGGCATTCCTGAAAAACTCCCATGTGATATCTGTCTCGGCCATACTAGAAAGAGCAGTGATCCACCAAGTATAAGCGTCTCCCTGAAGTAATGAGACGATGCATCCCAACTTACGGGCATCCGAACACTCCATCTGACCCAAGATGCGAGTAGTGCTCTCAAGCCACCCTTCCGAACCTTCCGGAGACAACCCACGAAACTCAACTGCCCCCAAATTTCGAAGCCTCTCTAGGGGTAATCCTGTCCCCGCACTCTGAGGTGGTGTTGCAGCTTGCATACCGGCCAAAGCTGTCTGAAAAGCATCGGCTATAGTCTGGATTAAATGAGCCACATCTGGGCATGCCTGACCTTGGCCCGCTTGAGCCCCATTACCTCCCACATTAGCCTCAGCCTGAGGCCCATTACCATCACCTCCGATGTGCCCTCCATTACCACTGAGAGCATTAAGAGCAGAAGGCGCGTTCTCGGGTGCCTGGTCACCCGCCCTAGGCCGTCCCCTCGGTCTCACCATAGCAATTAAAGTAATCTAAAACAACAAACACACAACAACAAAGAAACGTTAGGTTAGCAAGGGGAAAAGGACTCCGGTTCTCAAGCTCTTTAAACCAAAACAATTTTCCCTTTTTATTTTGACAACAATGCCTAACAATGGGGACTCGAACCAACACTCAAACAGCAACAAAGTCACCCTAGCATGAATTCATACACCGTGCTAAAAACAAAATTTAAACATACATGGAAAAACACTCATAATACCTTAACTTACCTCACATACCTGCCCGAGGTCTCAGAAACCTCAGGCTCTGATACCAAAAAATGTAACCCCCTCGTCCCGGTCTGGCCGGATGACCGGTCCAAGTGGGCTACATGGGGAAAACCGAAGTGAAACCTGTTAAGGCTCCCCTTCGGTTGGCAACCCTATTCTTTTTTTTCAATTTAATCTTGTCTAGAGAAGTAGTAAAGTCCTAAGTGATCAAACAGCGGAATGACATACACGAGACAATCAAACGAACCCAAAACCACATTTAAAAGCCCAATTTTAAACTTAACTGTAGGAGGTATCGATACACCTAAGGGGTGTATCGATACACCTTGACTAGGTCAAATGGTCAGAGTCAACCTGTGGAGACCGTATCGATACACCCAAGGAGTGTATCGATACCCTCTGTAACGCCCCGGTTTTGGGCTCAGAAGTTTTGGGCGTTGACCGGGTTGCATTAAAAATATGGAAAAATGTTCTAAAATATGGAAAAATGTGGAAAAATGTTCGGGTTGCATTAAAAATATGGAAAAATGTTCTAAAATCATCTTTTAATATATTTAAGTGAACTGTGAAATCAATTTTGAAAAAATGAGGTTCGGAAGGTTGACATTTTGGCTAGTGACCAAAATGTAATTTTTGAAAGTTGCGTGACTGTTTTATAAAGGATTGAAACTTTGAATCTTTAAGGAGCTATTATTCCAAAAGAGTTTCTCCAGATTTTTCTAAGATATTTTAAGGCTTTATTCTGATTTTAAAGTTTATGAAATGTGGAGGGAAATCATTTTTACCATTTCTTAACTAACTTTCCATTTTCTCTCAATTTTCCTTATCTCTCATTTTCTCTCAACCCAAACACATTTCTCCAGATTTTCTTCTCTGATTTTGTCATCTAAATCACTCATTTCAACTCTCTTTTGATTCCTAATCATCTCATCAACAAAACCTCTCAATTTGCAAGTTGTTTCATCAAGCTTTTTGGCTCTAAAAAGGAGAAACTCAAGTTTGGAGGTAAGAACGTCCTTCTCCTCTAAACTATCAGTTCTTTACTGAAATTCCTAAGTTCTCAATCCTTGATTTGTGTTTTGTTAATGGCTTTTCAATTGAAATCTTGATTTTGGCTTAAAATGCAAGATTTGGTGATTTTTGGTGAAATTTTCGTGTGATCTGTTTGGGCAGTGTTTTGAAGTGTCCAAATGATGTTAAATGAATGCTAAATTGATTAGTAGTTGAGGTTTAATTAATGCAATCCCGGATAGGTTGAATTTCCTAAGTTTGGCTTGAGTTTTTGGTTGTTTTTGGAGTGTTTTTGAAGATCTATTATACCTGGAGGTATAAGGACGTGTTTTGATCATTTTGGATGTTAATTGATGTTTAAAAATGGTTAGAAGTGATGGATCTTGGCTGGGTTAAGTTTTGGAAGTGTTTGGAGGTGATTTCGGTTGTGTTTGGTAGCCGAATTGTTGGATTTGTGGTGAGCAGCGAGTTGAGTCTTGTTTCTGGTGTTTTTAATGCATAATGATGCATTAATCCTCTGTTGTTGTGTGCTTGAAACAGGGGAGTTTGATCCGTGAGCTTTGAAGGTGTTGCGGAAGGTTTTCGGATGCTTGGAAGGCTTGTTGGCTAGCCTTGTTTTGTGTATCGGTGAGTGAAGTTGGTTTTCATCTTTTAAACCAATGTTTGAAGGTTTTGGGAGCTTAGTTTAAGTCTAAACAACTTTGCTAAGCTCAAGAGTAAGTGAATGGATTTTCGCTCTTGAATTGTGTTGTGGAATTGGCTTTTAAGCAATTGTGGTTGATGATTATAATGCATGTGTTTTGCATGGTTTAAATCTGTTTTGAAAGTATATTTTAGCATGGTTTAATGCTGGTTTTGAAAGCCATATGTGAAGGATGTGCAAGGTAAGAGATCCTTGGTTTTGTACATGGAAATTGTGGTTTTGATGCATAGTGTTGCATGTTGATCAATGGCTTTGTGTGATGCTTAAAAACAGTGAATTGATGATGGTAAATGATACCTTTTGCATATTGGTTATGCATGTGAATCATTGGACTAATGTGGTAATGGTTTTTGCATATTGGTTATGTATGTGAATCATTGGATTATCATGGTAAGATGGTTATATTGGCAAGTGATGAAAGTGGTTCTTGGTTCGTTGATCGGATATAGTTAGCCAGCTATAGGATTGGGTGCACCGTGAATTAAGTCACCTTGGAGGTGGAGTGGTCAAGAGTGGACCGGTAAACTCCCTTCAAGTATCCTAACGAGATGGTTAAGGTCATAATGGAGGTTGAAGCCCATTCGAGGACCTTGGTTGAGCAAAGGTTATATGGTGTTTAAAAGTCCATATATGGAAACCTTGTGCTTGTTAAGATCACAATGGCAGTGTAAGTCCATGTGTGGATCTTGTGTGGGGTGTCCCGGATCTCGTTAGTGATGTTATACAACTACCAATCGGTTATGCAAAGGTTGTATGGTGTTTCAAAGTCCATACATGGGAACCTTGTGCATGTTGAGGTTGTATGGTGTTTAAAAGTCCATGCATGGGAACCTCGGGAAAAGCTAAGGTTGTATGGTGTTTAAAAGTCCATACATGGGAACCTTAGGCTTGTAAGGTCAAACGGTGTTTAAAAGTCCATTTGGGAGACCTTGGATTGGTAGGGTGTATGGAGCGTAGGGACAACGCTCGGGATCCGCGTATCCGATCGGGTGTTGAGTTGAAAAGTAGATGTGGTTGATCACTTGGAAGCCAATGTAATGTTTTTTATCATAAAGAAGCATGAGATGCTTGAAATGATGCATAATTGCATGTGAAACATGAGATGCTTGAAATGATGCATAATTGCATGTGAAACATGAGATGCTTGAAAAGATGCATGGTTGCATGAAAAGTATTTAATGCTTGTGAATGCATGTTTACTTGTTAAGTTGAACAAGTGTTGATTATCATTTGGTAAATGATGCATGTGAGCATGAAATCTCTTTAATGCATTGGAGTCTTGTTAAGACTTGTTTTTAAAGGCATGTGATGATGATGTTGTGGTTCATATAAGTTGCCTTTGGTTTAATGCATGTGTTGGTTTGTTTGAGTAATGGTTTTAAAAGGTTCTTGCTTGAAATGTCTTTCAAGTTTAAGAAAGGTATGTTGTGAAATGGAGGTGTTTTCCAAGGTTTTGAATTTAGCTTTGCATATGGTGTTTATGCATGGAATGGTTAAATGGATGATTTTGCAAGTTGTACATTGAAATGGTTTTTCTTAGCTTGCTAAGCTAAGGGTTGGTCTTCATGTATGTGCAACGCATGGTTTTAAGCATGTTGATGAAAAGGAGTTTTCAAACTTTGCTTGGTAAACAAATCGGGTTTGTTTTAAAAGTGATTTTATGACCCGCTGCATTGATGGTGTTTTGGTTTTGAGCATTCCTCACTAAGCATTATGTGCTTACGCTCCTTTTTGTCCATCAATGCAGATTCTTGAAGTTTGGACAGCAGGGAGCAAGGGATTCAAGGTGGACTCCAATTGAGATGTATGTCTCGGTGAATAGCTATAGTTAATAAAGGCAATGGGGGTAGAATCTCTCGGGTTAATGTGTATGTGTTCGTATATGTTTGGACAAGGATGTTTTTATGTTGATGATGTTGTTGGAACATGAATTGGCTTTAATGAGATTGATTTGGAAAGTTTGTGCTTAAATGGTTGCTTGTGTAGGAAGCATGCCTTTAGATTTGGGGCTTTTCATATAAGATGTTATTTTGATGAATTGTTGATGCAAGTATGTCTCATTTATGTTGAATTGCATGTTGGTAAAGTTTGGTGGCTTTTGGAGCATGATTGGATGGTCAATTGTGTGTTTGAGTGAGCAAAATGCTGCAATCTGGGCAGGGCGTTTCGGAACAGTTGACACCGTTTCGGAACGGGTGCCCTGCATAAACCCAAGCGTCCGAAACGGGTGCCACCGTTCCGGAACGGTTTGGCTACTGCCAGTCCCCCGTTGCGGAACGAGTTGCGGAACGGCCCCGTGTTTCAAAACGGGCTCTGCCAGTTTCGGAACGGGTGACCGTTGGGGGCTGACATGGGCGGTTAAATGTTTCAGAATGTTTGCATTTTGGTCCTGAAACTTGTTTGTGCAATTGTATGAGTTTGGGACGTCCGTTTGAGCTGAAATTTGGCAGAGAAGCATGAAACCTGATTAATTTTAAGTTGGTAACTTATAATCTGGTTAACTCCTTAAAGTTTTCAGAATTTACAATTTGGTCCTTAAAGTTGTAAATTGTTCAATTGGGTCCCTGTTTGATCTCTAATGTTTGTGATCTTTGTGTATGATGTTTGCATGATCACATCTAAGGTTAATGTGCATCTAGACAAGATTAAAAAAAAAAGAAAGGGTCGTTAATCAAGGTTGACTTTCGGGTTGACTTTGGTTTTCCCCATGTGACTTTCTTAATTCGGGTCAACCGTCCGGGCCGGGTTAAAGGGTTACACCCTCCCCAACGGTTGACTTCTCACGGTCAATGCTAAGATGACCGTATCTATACGCCAAAGACCGGTATCGATACCAAGTTGGACAGTAGTTCCAGTGACCAAAAAGGTATCGATACGCCTGAGACCGGTATCGATACCAAGTTGGACAGTAACTCCAGTGTCCAAAAAGGTATCGATATGTCTCCCCGTGTATCGAAACGCCTGGCCTGGAACTAGAAGGTCGTATCGATACGGGTCTAACCGTATCGATACCCCTGCTCTGCAACTCCTCATTTCATACTTGGTGACTTCACATACGGTTCTAGATGCATATTTGACACTCCTAAGCACACACAATCATACATACAACAAACCACAATCAGGACTTAACATGGGAGGCATTTAATCTAATGAAAAACATACGAATCAAGACTCCATACAATTTTACAAAAGAAGCATGTTTAGCAAGCACAAGGCATACATAAGCCAACATCATACATGTTTAGGCATGCGCAATTAAACGACATGAGAATCATAGGTCAAAATCCAAGAAGCAAGCACATCATAACATGAATTTAACATATTCAAATATAATCTCCTAAGGAGTTTGATCCCAACTCCTAAAACTCTATACCCCATTGTCTAGGCATTATTACAAAAGCAAACCATACTTAAACTTGCTTGAAAACTCCAAAAGCTCCTCCCTTGCCCGCTCGCCTCCCGAACTCTAACGATCTGCACGTTGGAAACAAAAAGAGCATAAGCCAACTAGCTTAGTGAGAGAGGCTCTACAATTCACAACATGCAGCTTTTCCAAAATACGATTTATATGCAAGAAGGCAATGGAATGCACAAGGGTCTATCTCAACCACAACACTTGGTTTGCACAAGAACAACCGACATACACTTACGGTGGGACTACACATCACCGTTTCGACTAGTGGGTTTCCAATGGGACTACACATCAAAGTACCACCCTACTAGTCACTACCGGTGGGACTACACATCACCGTAGTTTAGACCACCATCACGTGAGGCACGAACTCAACACGAGTACAACATTAACAACTTAAAATGCATTCAATAATCACAACATGTACACAATTAACATATCACAACAACATGAGAGTAGAGAGGCTTACACACGGGTTTAGGTGACCTCTCTAGGTTCCACCCAAACCCTAAAAGAATCCATACCGAGCACAATATAAAAACCAATAATTCCACTCACCGTTTCTACCCAAGAGAAGATCGAAGACCAAGCTCAAGACTCCGAAATCCCCGGATTTGTCCCTGAAGCTTCTCCAACCAAAATTCTCGTTTCTAGCCATTCTAACACCAAGCAAATAATCTCAAATCAGTCCATATTCCAAAATAATCAGCCCGGATTACATACCAAGCATGTAACGCCCCGGTTTTGGGCTTAGGAGTTTTGGGCGTTGACCGGTTGGTCAAAGTGCTGTTCGAATCTAAAGAGGTGAAATTAGGAAAGCCTAGTTCGGGTTGCATTAAAAATATGGAAAAATGTTCTAAAATCATCTTTTAATATAATTAAGTGAACTGTGAAATCAATTTTGGAAAATGAGTTTTGGAAGTGTGACATTTCGGCTAGTGACCAAAATGTAATTTTCGCAAGTTTGGTGGCTGTTTTATAAAGGGTTGAAACTTTGAATCTTTAAGGAGCTATTTACCCAAAGGGGGTTTCTCCAGATTTTTCTAAGATATTTTAAGTCTAAAATCTGATTTTAAAGGATATTAAAATTGGAGGGAAGCCATTTTGGCTATTTTTGGATTTTGTAACCAACTTTGCTAAATTTTCTTTCTCTCATTTTCTCTCAACCCAAACACTACTTTTCCAGAGAATTGGTTCTGATTTCTTCACCTAAATCCCTCCTTTCAACTCTCATTTGATTCCAAATCATTGTATCTTCAAAACCTCTTCAATTGCTAATTGTTTCAACAAGGATTTTGATTGCAAAAAGAGGAGAAACTCAAGTTTGGAGGTAAGAACGTCCTTCTCCTCTAAACTATCAGTTATTTACTGAAATTCCTAAGTTTTCAATCCTTAATTGATGTTTAATTAAAGGTTTTTAAGTGGTGAAATGGATCTTGGCTTATAATGCAAGATTTTGATGATTTTTGATGATTTTCGTTAGATCTGATTAATCCGTGATTTGAGATGTGTTTTTGATGTTAAATGATCTCTAAATTGATAAGGAATTGAGTTTTGATTGATACAATCCCGGATAGGTTGAGTTTCCTAAGTTTAGCTTGTGTTTCAAGGTTGTTTTTGAGGTGATCTTGGTGATCTGTTGTTGCTGGAGGTATAAGGATGTTTATAGGTTGTTTTTAGATGTTATATGATGTTTATGGAAGTGAGGTTTTGCTGGTTTATGGCTGGGCTTTGTTTAGAAGTGGTTTGGATGCATTTTCGGTTGTGTTTGGTGGCCGAAAATGGAGGTTGGATGAGAGCAGCGAGTTTAGGTGCTTTCATTGAAGCAATTAATGCATGATGATGCATTAATCCTCTGCTTTGATGTGTTGAATCAGGGGAGGCATCTTTGGATCCAAGAGTTGTTGATTCGGAAGCTTGTTTTGGTGCTTTGGCTTGAAGCAAAGAGGAAATCGGTGAGTGCGTTTGTGGAAATTGGGTTTTCAGCTTTTAAACCAAGGTTTGAAGGTTTTGGGAGCTTAGTTTAAGTCTAAACAACTTTGCTAAGCTCAAGTGTAAGTTTTCGGAATTTCTCTCTAGTGGTGGCCATGATTTTGTTGTGATGCAAAATGGTTGTTTGCATGTTTTAATTACTGTTTTGAAAGCATGTTTTAGCATGGTTTTTGCTGATGATGTAAGCCATATGTTGAAGGTAACTCTAGGTAGGAGTTCCTTGATTTTGTACATTGAAATATGTGGTTTGATGCTTTGAAATGCATGATCAAAATGGCTTGGTTTAATGCTTTAAAACAGTGGATTAATTGATGAAAATGATGTATATTGGCAAGTGATGTTTTGAAAAGGTTAAGGTCGCTAAGGTGGTTAAAAGTCCTTGAGTGAGCCTTGTTACTTAAGAACATCAAGGTGGTTAAAAGTCCTTGGATGATTCTTGTTGCGGACACTAAGGTGGTTAAAAGTCCTTAGGTGATCCTTTCCATGGTGTTTAAAAGTCCATGGGGCCATGGTGTTTAAAAGTCCATGGGGCCAAGGTGTTTAAAAGTCCTTGGGGCCAAGGTGTTTAAAAGTCCTTGGGGTGATTCAAGCTTTGGACACAAAGGTGGTTAAAAGTCCTTGTGTGGTCCTCATTCATGGTGTTTAAAAGTCCATGGCCAAGGTGTTTAAAAGTCCTTGGGGCCAAGGTGTTTAAAAGTCCTTGGGAAGTTGATGAACTTGTTTTGAGAAATGGAATGTATCACTTGAGCCAATATGACATGTTATGTTTATGTTGAAGCATGAGATTGCTTGTTTTAGGTATGCTTTTGAGCATGTGCAAAGGTTGATTTAAAGCATGTTTTGTAAATGTTTTGAATTGCATTATTGAATGGTTTTTAAGAGCATTCCTCACTAAGCTTTTGCTTACGCTCTCTACGTTTTCTTAATTCAATAATGCAGAGCATTAGAGAACCTTGAGGGGCAGCAAGAAGGGCAAGAATTCAAGTACAAGTAAAGCTCAATGTATGGAAGGTTTTTGTTAAACATTTTAGCTTTTGGGTGATTTGGCAATGGGGGACCAAAGTGTATGTTTTGGGAGGTGTTTGGAACTCCCTAAGTATGTTGAATGATGATTTGAATGCTGGTTATTGGATTGGATCATTGCATGCTTGTTTTGGAAGTTTGGTGTTTTGAATAGCTAGCTTGTGTAGGAAGCATGCCTATAGAATTGGGGCTTTTTGCATATGATGTTGTTCTAATGATTTGATGATGCCTATAAGTCATATATATGTTGAATTGCATGCTGGTAAAGTTTGGTAGCATTTGGAGCATGTTTGAATGATCTATTGCATGTTTTGGAATGCCTTTTTGCTGCAATCTGTGCAGGCGTTTCGGAACAGTGTGCACCGTTTCGGAACGGGTGCCTTGCATGAACCCAGGCGTCCGAAACGGTATGCACCGTTTCGAAACGGTTTGGTCTCTGCCAAGGCCATGTTTCGGAACCCGTTGCGGAACGGCCCGTGTTTCGGAACGGGGTCTACCTGTTTCGGAACGGTCGACCGTTAGGGGCTGACATTGGCAGTTATATGTTTTGAATTGTTTGCGTTTTGGTCCTGAAACTTGTTTGTTCAATTGCATGAGCTTGGAAAGTCCTTTTGAGCTGAAATTTTACAGAGAAGCATGAAACCTGATTAATCTCAAGTTGGTAACTTTAATTTGGATTAAGTCCTTTAATTTGGATTAAGTCCTTTAATTTATCAGAAATTACAATTTGGTCCCTAAAGTTGTAATTTGTTCAATTGGGTCCCTGTTTGATCTCTGATGTTTGTGATCTTTGAGTATGATGTTTGTGTGATCACAATTAGGACTAATGTGCATCTAGACAAGATTAAAAAGAAAAAAAAAGGGTCGTTAATCAAGGTTGACTTTCGGGTTGACTTTGGTTTTCCCCGTGTGACTTTCTTAATTCGGGTCAACCGTCTAGGCCGGGTTAAGGGGGTTACAAAGCATAAACATCAAATTTTTCCATTGAAACAAGCTCAAAATTCCAAATGTGAGCAGCCCTTAAGCACCCCTCAAAACCTTTGATTTCAACCCTAAAATTACCCCTTAAAGCCTTCAAAACAATGCTTACATATACCCTAACCATTAGCCCTCTCATTTCTACATAGAACACCCCCATATCTCAACCCAAAACCTCATTTTCACCCAAATCCAAAAATTCCATAAAACATTGTAAAAATCGATTTTGTTGGACCTTTTTGGTTGTAGGCAACTCATATAACTTAAACAAATAGAGGGCTTAAGTTAAAGACCTCAAAGACAACATTTTTAATCTAGAATCCACCAAACTTCAAATCTCAAAACATGCATAAAAATGAAAACAATTGGTATTAACTTGTAGGGAATAACAAGGACAAGTCAAAAACAAAGTTACCTTTGCAAAATCTTCAAAAATAGGCAAGATATTTGATGGAATAGTATCAAGTGAAGAGGGCCCTTTTTTTGTCGTTGGAAATGGGGTGGTAGAGAGAGGTAGAAGATGAGCAAAAGTAAACAGTTTATGTTTGTTTAAAATGAGGGGTCAAAAGACCAAAACACCCTTAATGAAATAAGGGAACTACAATGGATGACACCATGGCAAAATTGGGCTTGTCTTGAAAATGGTCCAACTAAATTTTATTTGTCGTAAAACCCGAGGCCCAAACCATTATTTTATTATTTAAAATTTGGAACCGAAACCCAAACTATTTTTAAAATTATTATTTTCACCCGACCCCCGAACCTGGGCGTTACATTCTGTAGCAGTTCCTCCGAATTTCCCAGTGTGTTCAAATCCCCTAAAGTCGTGCTCCAAATAATCCCTGGTGGTGCGCACATATTGTTGCTTCCTGGGCGGAACTGGTGGCTGCTGCCTAAGTGGCGGATCTTGCTGCCCATCCATGGCGTTGTGGGCATTTTTGGCAGGGTTGTCGTCTTGGACGTTATGCATGGCTGCCTCTACCTTTCCTTCTTCCAAGGCTTTCCCGAGGGCTTCTCTTGCTTCTTTCTTAAGTTCTCTTGATTTTTTCTTAAGTTCTATTGTTCTTCGTTCAATATCGTCAAAGAAAATGATTTCTCCCGATGGGTTTGCTCTGGTCATGCACTAGACAAGAAAACTGTAAAATTCTTTTTTTTTGAATAAAAATAAAAAAAATCTAAAATTAAATGTAAATAAAAAAAGTGCATAAAAATAAAAACGAATTTATTGTTGCAAATCCCCGGCAACGGTGCCAAAATCTTGTAGAGCATTGGGGTGTTCTCTAAATATGAGCGTAAGTGCACACTCTTGTCAAGTTATAGTCTAAAAGATATCGTCTCCCACGGGGATTGGACTGCTAATCTTAATCGCAATTCATGCACAAGGAAAATTAAATGCACAAATAAATTTAGTTTGTAAAGAAAAGTAAATAAACACAAGTAATTGGTAGAAAAGATCAGGGTGATAGAATGGGCCAGGTTATGCTGCTTAGTAGTGTGAAACTGCGTTGAACATGTTAAGTTTTTCTGCGCTGCCAGACTTTGCTTCCTCGGCAGAAGATGGCAGATTGGTTGCTTCGACGCTTTCGCTGTCTCGGCAGTGGAACAAACGGTTGGCTCGGCGGTAAACTCGGCAGTCCTTCAAGGCTCGGCAAAACGCTTAATAATGATTCAGCTTACGTCTAAGTCTAAATATTGTTGTTGCTCGTTACAGATGATACCCGTTGGCGTGAATCTTACAATGAACAACAACTTTTGGTTCGTCCCTTTTTAGCCACCTTAAACCCAAACCTATGTCTAGGTTGGATTGATCAACACTTAGTATTAATGAGATCGTGCTAAATTCTTTCGTGAGTTTGATTCTCTCGATACCAAACAAATAGACTGCATCCAATTGGTCTCTTGACTCAATTGAAAACAATGAAGAACATGAAATAAGCAAACCTTGAATTTATTGCAAAAACAAACTTAAAACCTAAACAACCGTTCTCACAACTACTTTACAACATAACCCAAACCCTAAAGAATTAGAACATAGTGGTGGGAAGAAAACACAAGAGAAACCTAAGCTATTCCAACTATGTGTTCTAAGATGTCTAAAACACAAGGTATAATCGGATATATATAGGGCATGGCCTAGGGTAAGTCCTCATTGGGGTAGAAGTCTTCTTTATGATAAAGTAGCTTTAACATTGAATGAATCCTTTAAATTCTGACTTCTTTGCATTGAAATTGGACTCCTTGTGGCACAAGTAACCTTAAGCCGTGTAACCCCCTTAGCTCGGTCTAGACGGTTGACCCGAACCGAGGTGATTACACGGGGAAAACTGAAGCCAACTCGTTAAAGTCAACTCCGATTGACGACCACTTTTTTTTCTTTTTTTCTTTTATAAATGCAACTTAAGTCCTATGTGATCACCAAAGAGCATAGGAAGAAACGGCACAACGATCGAATTTCGATTAGGTGTTTAATTGCACAAACTAGACATATAGGGACCAAAATGTAATTTCTGCAAAATCCAAGGACTTCTATGATTTTAAGGTTACCTCTATTCAATTAGTCATATTTCAAGATTCTCTGTAAATTTTCATCACAACCTAACCAACCAAACACATTCAATTGCATTCATGAAGATCAGGGAGTAAAATGCAATGTTTCAAAACATCAGCAGCTGATGTTTAACCAACTTAACGACCTGCGTATCAATACGCCATCGATGGTCAAACTCCCCAGGCTTGTGTCACCAGACCGTATCGATACACTATGGTATCGTATCGGTACGCTCTCGTCCAGTGATAAAGAGGGTATCGATATGACCCCGTGTACTGGTACGCCCCTCAGAATTCAAGCAGGTCGTATCGATACTCTCTGAGGTGTACCGATACGATGCAGTGTGCAAATGCCCAAAATGCAGATTTTGAACCCCAACGACCCATCCAAACCATTCCAACATATAGTCAAACATGCTTGCACACAAATATGCATCAACACTCAAAGGTACAAGCTAAAGAAAAACGTCTAACATCATCATCATCATCAAAATTGACTTCTAAAGCATGCTCCCTAAGAGTAAAAAACACCAAAACACCATAAGCATCCCAAAAGGAAAGGTAAATCATCAAAACCAATATAATGGCCTTTTACAAACAAAATGGAGCACATATAACTTGCAGCAACACAATGGAGTCCAAAACACATCTCCCAAGGCAAACCATTAAATCCCATTGCCAAATACCATTACTAAAGTAAATGTAAAACATCACCATACTTGAGCTTAACTATTCATGGATTCCTTTAAGCCTTCTCGCTGCCCAAAATGTCTCAATTATCTGCATTGTTGGTAAAAAAGAGCGTAAGCACGATAGCTTAGTGAGGCAAGCTCTAAAAACACCAACACAACAATGCAAGCTTTAAAATCTCTTTCTTGAAATCCATTTCAAAAACCATGCTCTTTCTATTTCATGCTTGAAAACCATTTCAAAGCAAATCACCATTTGAAAATCACATGTACCATCTATCTATCTATCTCATGCATTCAATCAATGTAAATTTCATGGAAAATCCACACATGCTCAATATTCAAAAACATTTCATCAATCTCAAAATCTCATATGCATTTCTCATTGCATAACAATCATTTCAACATTGGTACATGTGAATCAAATACATTCTCATATATTGGCATTTCATATTCTATCTTTACTCGGATATACGAATTAGCTTGACATAAGTCAAGTCCTACCCCGGTGGAATCTCGCATCACCAGACTCTCATGGCAGTATCTCTCTTCACCACAAAGCTTGGGTGTTTCACAAAGACCTACCCCGATGGTATCTCTCAAATCAAAGCCCAGCCACGATCTATCAATTCTAACCTTTTCTAAACTTCAATCAACATCAAAAATCACCATAAACACAACCTTATACCTCCAGCAATAGCAGATCACCAAAAACACCTCAAAACCACAAATTTATCATCTCAAACTTAGGAACCCTGTAACCCCCTTAGCCCGGCATAGACGTTTGACCCGAACTACAAAGATTACACGGGGAAAACCAAAGTCAACTCGAAAGTCAACCTTGATTAACCACCTTTTTTATTTTTTTTTTATTTTCTAGATGCTCAATATTAGCCTATATGTTTAGCAAATTAATTCAGCGGAAGCGGCACAGCGAACGGAACCCGAACATGGACTCAATTGAATAGAATCATCTTTTAGGGACTAAAATGTAATTTTTCATAATTATAAGGACTAAAAGAGTTTTAATGTTACCAGTCCAAAATTAATCATATAACATGCCATAAGGTCTAATTTCAACTCAAACGGATCATTCAAACTCATTGAATTAAGCAACCAACATTTAGGGACCAATATGCAAAAAATATAAACCAAAAACAGTTCAAAATTCAAATCCAACGGTCAGGCGTTTCGATACGGATGGCCCTGTACCGAAACGATCGTTTCGAAATAGGGTTGACTGTTTCGACACTCGGGTGCGTTCCGAGACCCGTATCGAAGTACCCCCTTCCAGTAGCAAAATTGTTTCGACACGTCCTCACCCGTTCTGAAACCTCATAGCCATTACAGGCCCCTGTTCCGAAACATGCAAGGGCGTTCTGATACGCTTTGCCCTGTAACAGTAGATTTTGCTGGTTTTTCATGCTTATACACATTCAAATCATTCCCCGAGACATGCCACAACATATATACAACATGAATACATATCAACAATCATCAATTTGAGGCATTAGTTATAACATGGCAACCAACATGCAAGTATAGGTACTAAAGGCATGTTCCCTAGTCCACCAAAGCAATAACAAGCCAAAACCATCATCCATAACCAAAATCAAACCATAAAGGCCAATTACATCTCAAATGTAACTAACAAACATGCTCAAAGCAAAGGGAAAACATTCTCAACCATGCAATAGCATAAACCCCACTCATTGCCTTTTTTTACACCGAAGTAAAACCACATACTTTGCAAGATTAAAAGCTTGGATTCCTCTTGCTTACTTGCTGCCTTCAAATCCTAGTTTTTTGCATTGATGAAACAAAGAGCGTAAGCACAAAGCTTAGTGAGGATCGCTAAATAACATTCATCAATGCATGTCTCATATTTTGTAAAGCCAACACTTTACATCTCATGCGATTTTATAAAACATGTCTTCTCGAGACCTCAATGCACTTTTTAACCACTTGTACATATGCATCATTTAAAAACAGCAAATAAACCTTTGCTCATGCTTTACAAGCATCACATGCATTCTTACATCATACACAAATATCTCATGCATCCTTGCATCATATACAAGCATCTCATGCTTCACATTATTCATTTACATTATATTCGCTCGCAAGTGATAATCCATAAACCATTTCAACACAAGACACAATCAGATACACGGATTACAAGTGTTGTCCCTCACGCTTCATACAAACTACCAGACTACACAAGGTGGAGATTAATGGCACAATCACAACCCCTCAACACCCGTGATGGAGATTAATGGCACAATCATAACCCCTCAACATCACTCATCGGTAGTTGTATAATTTCACTAACGAGAGTATGGGACACATACACAAGACTCACACACGGGACTAACCATTCACCTTTGTGATCTTAACCTCAACCGTTAGGGTACTTGGATAGAGATTATGGCACAATCACAACCCCTCGACATCCAAGGCGACTTTATTCACGGTGCACCCAATCCTATAGCTGACTAACTATATCCGATTAAAGTAATCGAAAACCATTTTCATCACTTGCCAATATAATCATTTAACCTCATTAACTCACTATTTTTCAAGCATAACCATAATGTCATTTCCACAAGCACACATGCTTAACATCATATGCATAGTCATATGAAATACCAAGGATCACTTACCTAGTGCATCCTTAACATTATGGCATTAAAATCCAGCATTTAAACCATGCTTAAACATGCTTAAAACAGTAAACAAAATCACATTTATGTCAAGTGCATTTTCATCAAATTATAGCACATTTCCAAGAGAGATTTTCGAACCACTTACTATTGAGCTTAGCTAAGCATATCAAACTTACACTAAGCTCCCAAGATCACGCTCAAAGCGTTACAAAGCAGGAAATTGCTTTTCCACTCACCGATACGCGAAGCCTTGCTTGCCGACACGAAAATTACTTTTCCGGAGCCTCCAACAACACCTCGCTTGCTTCCGAATCAAGATCCTCTATTTTCACATCATCAAAACAGAGATCTAAATGCATTCAAATGCATTCTAACACCATCAATAATTCACAACACGTTGCTTACCCAAACTACACCAAATTACCCATCCAAAACAACCGAAAACTCAATCGATTGCTTCCTAAACCAAGCCCAACCATCATACATCACTTCTAAACAATTATCAACATCAAAACACATCTAAAAAGCAACCTAACTCATCCTTATACCTCCAGCAAGCAAGATTCCACCATTTCACCCCAAAATCTCACTTAAAACTACCAAGAAACTCAAGGATCTCAAGGATTTCGGGATCTACATTATCAACACTTCATTTTAACATATAAATCAACTTAGAAATCATTTGAAATCAACACAAAACAAAGCCCAACACATCAAGTCCGAAAATTAAGATTTCAACCACAATTTCACAAGATTTTGATCTCCAATCAAAACTATAATGAAAACTCAACAAAAATAGTATTTAGAAGTCAAATATCTTGGGAATTTCAATAAAGAACTGAGATTAGAGGTTGAGAACGAGATTTACCTCCAATCCTTGCTTTTCTCAATGAATGACAAGTTTTCCTTAGTGAAATCTTGAAGAACTAAGAGAGATTTCTTGAAAATGATTTAGAAAATGTTGAGAGAGTTTTGGGAAGTAAGAATTCTGGAAAAAGATGAGTGAATTTGTGTTTGGCTGAAAATGAGAAAGATTTTGGCAGTTACGTAATTGAAATCCATTAACTACCTTTTAATTATTTCAATATAAATCCAAATAAAAATAATTTAATTAAAATCATATTGAGAAAAGGTCAAATTGACTTAAAGCCCCCTAAAGATTCTAAGATTTTGGCCTCCGCCTTAAAAATCACATTTCCCTGTTTTGAAACTTTACAATTTAGTCACTACTCAAAATGTCCATTTTCCAAAACTCTTTTTGTAAAATTGATTTGACCAACCTCTTAAATATATTTTTAGAGGACTTTAGCAATTTTTATAACATTTTTATCCTATCCCGGTCTTTGATTTCCAAAAATCACCTTATGCGATTCGTACCGTTCTCGACCGGTCCGATCTGATGCCTAAAACATCTAGGCCCAAAACCAGGGCGTTACAAACCCAAACCTATTCGGGATTTATTTGTTAAAACCTCATTCTCAACATCAAATATCATCCAAATTATGTTAGAAATCAACCTCAAAACAGAGCTTAACATAGAAATACAAAAATCACCAAGATCTCATCAAGAATCTTGAATTTAACAAATATTTCATGTTTATAACATTAAAACAACTCAAAAACCATCAACAAAGGATTGATAACTTGGTAATTTCAGTAAAAAACTGATCATTAGAGGAGAAGGACGAAGCTTACCTCTAATGGTTGATCTCTCTTCAATTTGGGCAAGTTTTCTTGAAATCGAAAGCAAAAATCAAAAGGATTTGATGAAACAAAGATAAGAAATCTTTTGGAAAATAAAATCTCAGCAAACAAAATGAAAATCAGAAGTTCTTTGATGAGAGAAAAGTGTTTGGCTGATTGGAAGTTGAGAGAAAATGAAAAGAGAAAACTATCGTGAAATTAGTTATGAAAAGTCAACTTTAATTTTCCTTTTTAATTCTCTTTTATTTCTTTAATTAAATTATTATTCAAAGCACCCAAATTAAAGAGAAATCTGATGAAAACAAATGGTAAAATTAGCTTCTTAAATATTCAAAGTTTCAATCCTTTACAAAACAGTCACAAGTCAACTTTTGCAAAACCTGCATTTTGATCACTATACAAAAATGTAATATTTCCAAATCTCCTTTTGTAAAATTGTTTTCACCATAATCATTTTTATAATAAATGAGGATTTTTAGATATTTTCTCATATTTTTAAAACATCCCGAACTAGGTGTTCCCTAAACCAAACTTAAGGGTTCGAACCATTCCCGACCGACCCGATTCAACATCTAAAACATCTAGGCTCAAAACTAGGGCGTTACAAGCCGCCTTGGATAATCTCCCATTGGGCGACTCAGTCCGTTGTTCCCGACATCGATAAATTGCGTGGATAGGCTCATTGGACTCAGAAAAATTAAGTTATTCTAATCGCACTCCAATTCACCAATTCCTTAGGTTGCTGCCCCGACGGCAGGTATGGCGGCGGCAGCTACTCGACAATACTTCTCTCTGTGTTGAGCTGCTTCAGTATAGCTCCTTGGCTTGCTGCCTCAGCATCAGCTCCTCTCTCTTTCTTCCAGCTTCTAGTACCTGAAACTAAAACTAAACTAAAACAATACATTTTATCACCAAATCAAAGATATTCAATATAAACATGGTAAAGTAAGGAATACTGTAAATAATGCATACATGAACTTAAATATGCTTAAAATGTACTTAAGAACAACAATAACATGAGATGGAATGCATATAAAATATAGGACTAATGAGCACTTTGCAACCACCAAACTTAAGGATTCTTACATGAAAACGTAGATACTTGAATGCTGAACAACTTATCTCAAACCTAAAATTTGAGTTTTGCATCTAAAACAATAAAGATTAGACCTTTAACTTGAGGTTCATAAAGAAAGGAAGATGAGGTGGATGAAGCAATAGACAAGGGTGATATCATCCTTCAAAATTTGCATGAGAAATTAAAGAGAATTTAACTTTTTTCTATTTTAAAAAAGGGAAATTACTTCTTTTCCCTCCTTTCTTCTTCCCAACACATGCAACCCTAGCCCAAGAATATGGGAGGATGCCCACTAAGGCTCCATTTCAACCAAACTTGTTCGACTCTTCGGCCCAACCCAAGCTTATGGCTCGAACGAACCGACCCACAGATTTTGAAATTCAGACCATTACAACCTTAAGTATATTACTTTTCATTTAAGCACTTGAAATATTTTTTTATTAACTTAAGTACCTAAAGTATTTTTTTTAAATAGGTACTTAAAATTATTTTTTTTCGTCAAAGTAAACAATTAAAGTATACTCGGTACTTATTTATAATATAACCCATTAATAAATACAACACGGACCTAATTTTAAAAAATTCATCAAATGTTTTTCCATTTCGAAATTCCGTGTTCTCACTTTCCTAGTAACCAAGCAGGTCATCAATCAATCCAAAAACCGTGAGTCAAAAGGGCTAATTTGGTTAGGGTTTCTGCAAAGAAAGAAACTTCAACCTACCTTTTCCTTTTTCCCCCACTCTCTATCTTTTGACAATAGAAATTTTGGGTACGAATATTTCAATTAATCTTAGTTTAAAACCGTGCGTTGAAATCTTAATTCTTCTATTTCATTTTGGTATTTCCTTTTCTTTTATATGGGTAGTTTCGGATTTGATTATCTTGGGGTTGTAATTTGTTTTGTTTCCGGCAGGCTGCTGTGTGAAGGTCATGAAGAGGACATTGCCATGGAGTGACCAGGTTGATGTAATTTCATCAGATGAATCTTCTTCTTCCTCGTCGTCTTCTTCTTTAGATGTTGATGTTCAGGTCAATGATGATACCACAAATGTCGCAACTGATCAGCCTCCGAAAGAAGTATCCTCTGAAGGTAATTATTTTTATGGGTTTCAATTTGATTTGAAACCTACAACTAATTGTATGTGTAAACTCTTTCATTCCCTTGTTAGAATCCGACCTTTTTGTGATATGGGAGTTTATAGCCAATTTCATCTTTAATTCTTCAAAGAAATCTAGTGTTTCTGTTAATGGTCGGAGTTCAAATAGTTTTTTTTATATGTGAATTTGCTTTCTTTATGATACGTTTTCGTTTCTTGTAATAACTGTGATGCATGCAATCAGGTTTGTTGATCAGAAAGGCTGAAATATATCAGGAATATATGAAGCAATTACCGATCCCGACAAGCCGGGGCACGATCATTCCGTTTACCACATGGATGGGATTAGGCAGATCCATCAAACAATTATATGGACAACCCTTGCATTACCTCACAAACATTCTCCTAAAACAGTGGGATAAGTTGAGAATCGGCAGTGAGGATGAGCATAGGCCCTTGGACATTGTTGTCCATCCTTGCAAAGCTGAAGCCACCATCTGGCTCGTTGAAGAACTTCATCGGCATACCTCGTCTCATCATCACATAGCCAAACTGTGGCAGTCAGATCCAATGTGCCATGCTTTCATCGATTCCATTTTTCCGCAGTTCACAAAAGCGATGGATCTGAAGTAAGAGAGGTTGGAAACATGAGCTTCTTTCTTCCATTAAAAATGTTGCCAATTGTTAATGTAGTTTAAGATTGGATGAAACCAATTCAGGATGAAATAGGTTTGCACAAGTTAGTTTTGTTTCCTTTTGTCCATGGATTTTTGTGTTATGAACTATATTGCATAAACCTTTTGGAAGCAGTGTAGTCTGGATGTTGAGCCTACTAATGTCTTGTATTTAAATGAAGGATGATTATGAAGTTCATTTCAGGTGTAATCTTATAACAATGAAATGATCATTACATGACTGGTTGCAAGTTGGTATCACCAATAATCATTACAAGAGCAGACTCCTCTCTGAATGAAATGAAATCTGTTATTATCTCGGACGATAATCTCTCTGTCATATGTTTTTGATACTAATTTGGCAAATGAATGACAGTCAGAGCAGATTCGGAGATTCTTAACGACCCGAATTGGCATTCCCTTGTTGGTACTGATTAGTCCAAACGCCATTGCTAGTTTTTCACTATGTCTACGAAGTAAATATTCTTTCTCCTGCTCATCAACATTAAGTATAACATTACTAAGATCAGGAACATGGCCAGAAGCTTTCACTCTGCGGTGCATTTCATCCAGCATTGGTGCTACGTGAACCATTTCTGGATGTGATTCATCACCTGAAGTGAACTCGAAAATTTCTCCATTTATTTCTATCGAGCTAGATCCAGGAACTTTTCGAGCCCCCTTCTCCTTCAATTGTAGCCTTACCTTTGCAACATCGGTCCATTTCCCAGCAGAAGCATATATGTTTGATAGAAGCACCTGGATACCAGTTCTATCAGAAGCCAATTCTTTGATCCTTTCAGCTGCATATTCTGCCATATCAACATTTCTGTGCATCCTGCATGCAGCTAATAGAGACCCCCAAATTACATCATTAGGCTCCATTGGCATGCTTTTTATGAGATCTAGAGCTTCTTCCAACAATCCAGCACGTCCTAGCAAATCAACCATACAACCATAGTGCACAATTTGGGCAGAGATTTTGTGGACTGACTTCATTGACTTGAAAAGATCTTGTCCTTCTTTGACTAACCCTCCATGGCTGCATGCTGTTAGCAACCCCACAAATACAATTCCATCAGGCTTGACTCCTTGCCTGAGCATCTTGTTGAAAATCTCAATAGCTTGATTGCCGTTTCCCTCCATAGCCATTGCTCCAATGGCAGCAGTCCAAGCCGAGACATCTTTTTTTTCCATTTTATTGAAGATCTTCATTGCACTTGAAGTATCACCACACCTAGAAAACATATCGACTAAAGCTGTACTTAGACGAATGTCACAGGGAATCTTGTTCTTTTGTATATAAGCATGGATCCACTTAGCATGATCAAGTGCTCCTAGGTATCCGCAGACAGATGCAATACTAACCATGGTCACCCTATCTGCTTTTATGCCACTATTTTGCATTGTTCGAAAAAGTTCAATGGCCTCTTTGAACTTGCTCTCTTTTACCAAAGCGCTGATTATGGTGTTCCATGACACAAGATCACTCTCTGGCATATTGTTGAAAACTTCCCAAGCTGAACTAACATCACCATTTCTGATATAACCTGCAATTAACGAATTCCATGACACAACAGTCTTGTTAGCTATGCCATCGAAAACGGCACATGCCACTTCCTGTTTACCACACTTCATATACATGTCTATTAGAGCATTCAAAATATTATCCCAACCTTCAAGTCCATTCCTCAAAACATAACCATGACAACATTTTCCCTGCAAAATGCTGCCTAATTGCGCAGATGCTGAGATTGTAGATAGTATAGTAACCCTATCAGGCACCACCCTCTCTGTCAACATTTCATCTAAGATAGCAAGTGCTTCCCTCGCCATCCCCGCCTGAACATAATTTGACATTATTGTATTGCATGCAACCAAGTTTTTCTCTTCACATTCATCAAACAACCGCTTTGCAGTATCAAAAGCACCGCATTTCATATACATATCAACAAGGGAATTCAGCATTAAAGGATTGACTTTCACTCCCAACTCAATGATATATTGACACACTCTCTCACCCAATTCAAGATCCTTCAACTTTGCACAAGCAGAAATTACACAAACCATTGTAACTGAATTCGGCCTAGTTCCTTCCTCCACCATCTCGAAAAACAATTGAATAGCTTCCTTAGGAAAACCACACCTTGCATAACCAGAAATCAAACTGGTCCAAGATACAACATTCCTGTTAGTCATTTCATCGAACACCTTGCGTGCCAACACAATCTCCCCACACTCTGCATAAAAATGAATCAAAGAATTTGATACAAACATATCCCCTTGAAAACCCATTTTTATAATCGACCCATGAACCTGAAAACCCTCAGTACTCGCTGACACTTTTGTGCACGCACTTAATAAGAAGGGGAATGTATATTTATCAGGTAAAATGCCCAGACTCAGCATTTCCAGATAAACCCAGACAGCTTCGTTACCAAGAGCAATGGAAGCATAACCTTTGATCAATGAATTGTACATAAATAAAGTAGCACCATTCTGATTATCCTGTCTAAACTGATTTAAGATGTTTTTAGCGTAAACTAAGCTATCAAAAGTGCCCATTTCAGTACATGTGGAGATAAGCTTCGTTATGGTAGTGGGATGGTGACTCAGCCCTTGCTTGGTAATTCGAGAGTGCAGTTTTCTGAGATGAATAAGGTTTTTGCAATTTTTCAAAGTAGTAATTGGAGAGGAGTCATTGGTTTTGGGTTGTGTTTGGTTTACGAGAAGATTTAAGGATTGAGAGGTTATAACAGGAGAAAGAGAGGTTGCTGCCATTGTTGGTGTGTAAGCTTCTGGTGCTGCAGACGCAGCAATGGCGGATTTAAGTTGATATTTTTCTCTATTCTTCGAGCTTTATGATTATATATTTGCACTATAAATACATAAGATAAGATTCACTTATGATGTAAAATTTAGGTTAAAGGGTCAAATTTGCTCATGTAGTAATTCGAAATCAACAATGTTGTCTCTACTTTTTTTTTTTTTTTGGTAATTTTGCCCTTAAAATCAGTAAATTGTAATAATTTTGCTCTTTGACCGACGTTGACCGTTAAAGTGCTGACGTGGCAGTTAAATGAGAAGTCAGTCATACATTTTTGCCCTCAAAGTCATACAATTGCAGCAATTTTACCCTCGGTTTATTTAGTTTTTGAATAAAATTACATAAAGAATTTAGTTTTTTGAGTTGAACTTTTACAAATAGAATATATGAAAAATCGATTAACAAATTGGCGTAAATATCATTTGGGTCCTCGGTAATTTTAAATATAAGCAAAGTGGGAACTCTTACAAAAAATTAAAACATTCTTCAATTTAAAAAAAAAATCCATAAACTTAATAAAAATAAAAAAAATATTCAAAAATATTGAAAATAAAAACTAATATAAAAAATAAAATATATTAGAAATTATAAAATAATAAAATATAAATATAAAAAAATAAAAAGTATTTAGTATTAAAAAATTGAAAAATTTTACCAATTTTTTTCCGTTTTTCTACGTCAATTTTGATTATTTTTTATTTATAACTTTATGTTTATATTTTCTCATTTGATGAAATTGTTCATTTTTAATACTTTATAAATATTTTGGGAAAACTACACCGGTGGTCCCCAAACTATTACCGTCTTCCTATTTTGGTCCCAAAACTATTTTTTCTGGCAAAACCGTCCATTCTGTTACATAGTTCTCCTGTTTTGGTCTCCGTCGTTAAAAACAAACGGAATTGCTGACGTGGAATTTTTTTTATTTTTTAAATATTTTTTTATTTTCTCTCTCCTATATATATATTATTTAATTTTTTTTATTCAAAATAATGTGGTGGTGACACCACCATAACAAAGAAAATAAATTCAATGTGAGGGGGGAGCTGGGATTTGAACCCAAGTCCCCTAGCTCTATAGCCATTAAACTAACCACTGAGCTAAACTCCAAGTGCTAATAAGTTTTAGCACAAATTATCTTTAAAGCAATCAAATGAACCCCCAAAGAAGTATAGACCTGCTACCATCAATGTCGGTATAATGGCAGCGAAAACATACGCTACTGGAACCTTTCCCATATCCTGTAATAAGAGATATGATAAGAACAAGTTCATCTTTTGGTCTCAACAAAGTATTGGATATGTGGGCAAGAAGAATGAGCATCAAAGCTGTCCATACGCAGACCCTAGGAAGTTTCGCACATATGAGATCATTAGGAACTGAGTGATTTCTCAAAAACTAACAGGTACAAATTGGATAGAACTCATATTGCTGCTGCAAATATGTTTGATGAATATACTATGAACATGAAAGCTTTAGATATGTGGGCAAGGTCTGAAAAAACAGTACAAGGAAACATGAAACTTAGAATGTTTGCTTTCTTTAAATGGGGTAGACATGCTTATGCTATGCTTATTGTTTCTCCTTGTCCTGGAATTGTTTACCAGTCAAATTAGAATGTCTTGGCCATGGCATTTTTAACACTGATAGGATTCTCTACCTTGGTAACATCATTTTTTGCTGGTTATGATATAACTACGATAGTTCACGAGTCGATGGATGGGGATTTAGAGAAATTCAAACATATCGCACAATTCTTTTTGTTTACCTGCTGCTACTTGGTCTTATCTAGCATTGTTGAGTTCAAGTTATCATGAAACTGCATGCTAGCGTCGACCGTCTTTTCTATCTATTTTCTCACTTTTCAACAAATTACAATTAAGAAAAAAAGAGAGGAGAGGATCATGTTTATATAGATTACCATGCAGTCCAAGTCAAAAAGAGTTTCTGGCCCAACTCTGGCCTTCCTTTGCTGAAATTGTACAAATATGTGTACATTATAACTTTGGCTATACAACTCCTAATATCAACAAAGGCTGCCCACCAAAGATGGAGTGAATGACTCCACAGATAGCTGTAGAAGCCAATGTTTCCACCGTGCTAATGGCGCCATCTGAAACAAGAAAAAATTTAACTCTTATTTGCTGAGCCAAATCATTTATTAGTATACCAAAAGGTTACAAAACCAGCAAACACAAGGATCGTTGAAAACCGAAATACACCAGCTAAATGACTCCTAACAATGAACAACACACCAAAACACCATGTAATCGATGTTGGACATCTCTCGAGGGCTCGAAACAGGTAAGCATACACAAAACAAATCCCATCAAAATCTTCATTAGGAAGAACTATCGTGTATGATGATCATTCGAGAAGCGGCACAAGACAGCAACCATCCAATCCAACTGATATTAAGTTCAATCTTTCATTTTCCAAAGGATCGATCTTACACTACAGAAAAAGAATTCTTTTACAATGTTTTTCCTAGTATTTTTTCCCTTCTTGTCTTTATTTATTGTAGAATTCTTTGTTCAATTCTCAATGATTATGATTATGATTGTCCTTGTCATGTTTCTTTTACCAGGCACAGCCTTATCCATGCTCGAGTAGTCTGAGAAAATCGAATTAGTAAATCGGATTGGGCATGGGACTCGGATTTCGATTGCTTTAAAGATAATTTGTGCTAAAATATATCAGTACTTGGAGTTTAGCCGAGCGGTTAGCTTAATCACTTTAGAGCTAGGGGATATGGGTTTGAATCCCAGCTCCCCCCATCACATTGAATTTATTTTCTTTATTATGGTGGTGACACGTGTCACCACCACATTAGTCTGAATAAAAAAAATTAAATAATATATATATACAGGAGAGAGAAAATAAAAAAATTTTAAAAATAAAAAAATTCCACGTCAGCAATTCCATTAGTTTTTAACGACGGGGGACAAAAACATGAGAACTATGTAACAGAGGGGAGGGTTTTGCCAGAAAAAATAGTTTTGGGACCAAAATAGGAAGACGATAATAGTTTGGGGACCACCAGTGTAGTTTTCCCAAATATTTTTAAAATTTTGTATTTATATTTTTATTATTTTATAATTTCTAATACATTTTATTTTTTATATTGGTTTTTATTTTTAATATTTTTGAATATCTTATTTATTTTTATTAAGTTTATATATTTTTTTAAAAATTGAAGAATATTTTGTGAGAGTTCTCACTTTGTTTATTTTTAAAATTAGCAGGGACCCAAAGAATATTTACACCAATTTTTTAATCGATTTTTTATATATTCTGTTTGTAAAAGTTCAACTCGAAAAACTAAATAAACTGAGGGCAAAATTGTTGCAATAGTTTGACTTTGAGGGCAAAATTGCATGACTGGCTTCACCGTTAACTGCCACATCAGCACTTTAACGGTCAATGTCGGTCAAAGGGCAACATTGTTACAATTGACTGACTTTGAGGGCAAAATTACGAAGAAAAAAAAGTAGGGGCAACATTTCTGATTTCGAATTACTACAAGGGCAAATTTGACCCTTTAGCCTAAAATTTAATTAATTTTACAATAATTTATGATTATATATATAAAGTTTACTCCATAATATTTTTACTTATTTTCTGTTATCAATAATAGTAATATCATGAATCCAACAAGTGTCCCAGTAGAAAAGCATATGATATTCATCTAAAGAGATACGGGTTCAATCACAATGTTTGCAAGGTGCATGTACTTCGTCAAATGATTAAGGATATGTATGAACTTTATATTTGGGTGTCATAATTTAGAAATCAAATTTTCAATATAAAGTACTAAAAACTAGTAAAACATAACAATAATATAAGATAACGACAATTACAAAGTTATTACGACAATTACAAAGTTATTACAACAATAACTAAATGATTAAGCATATCGAATAAAGTTCAATAGCTCATACATTTTTCTTATAATTGTCCATAACGCTTTCTCATATTTTAAAATTATTAAATAATTTCTTTGTTGACGCGATTAAAAATAATTTTCTCAACATATCTAATACCACCACCAAGACAAATACAAAACCAATAGTAATACCCTTAAATGTAACTTGGAAGATTTAGTGTTGAATATATCTAATTTAGTGATTGATCTATAGAATTTAAAACCAATCAACAAGAATAGGATTTAATTGATCAAAGATACAAATGATGTGATCAATGTGTGAAGTACCAATTTGTAATATATGGGATATTCAAGTATTGCATGCAAAAAGGAAATTATTCCTTAAGCTTTACGCATGTCATTTGAATCACAACCAATGTGGGGAGAAGGGTAACCGATTAATGGGAGGAATTTGGCTATTAAAGCAAGCTAAGCTTCATACGGCCCTGAGCTCATTTCCTCGGTGCTTGTAAGCTTTCACATTTTATGTTCTTCAAGTAAAGGAGCAGACAGATCATCTATGTAATTAGTTCTAATTAATTTCTTAAATAAAAGTTGATTCAATTAGTAGTATGTGAGATACAAAGCTATGCCATAATGCCTTTCAAATCCTCCTAGCCATTATCCTACTGCAATAATTCATGCTAAGAAAAATGCCCATGTTGTGGCAATCCCACCCAGAAGGTAATGGATTTCCCCTACAGCAAGTCTTTTGATCTTGTTGTTAATATCTAGTAAGGGAAGGAACTTCTTTCTCTAAGTAAGTAGCTAACTTCAAATAAATAGTTGTTACCCTGACAAGCACAAATAAGACTCGTTACGCCGGACTAACTAGTTACCTTGAACTGTGGATAGCATGGAATGCTAAAACCAGGGGAGAATCCACCCCTATTAGTGCACCAAGCTCTAACCTCGATATACTCCTTTAAGTTAAGTCGGGCGACTCTTTTTCCATCCAAAGACAAAAAAAACCTGAACCATTATGTGAATGAAAGTTTAGAGAGAGATAGAGAGAGAGATTGAATTGTGGGTTCAATCTAGCAAATAAGAACTCTCATTTGGCAACACTTCGATAGACAGACCAAGATATCGTAGAGGAAACAAAGTCTAAAGCGGGTAAAGCTATAGAAGGACAAATCAGAATACTGATTCGGGACCAAATCTAGCTCGGATATACTGTGAGTGTAGTTAAAGTCTCGAGATAGATTAAAAAACTATCCCGAACATCTTGTTTGTTTAAGTAATATGTTGCATGGTTGAATTAATTATGATTGGGCTAAGGTTGGGAAGAGAGGTAAGTAACTCCTTGATAAGTATTCTATGATTTGTAATTGCTTAATCAAGGTTATGTTGGATCTGAAAATCGTTTTGGTTATTAGCGATTATGCGCATAAAAAGAGGAAAATCAGAATATGATCTATTGGTTAAATAACATTAAGCTATGATATGAAAGACTTTTATTGTGTATGAACATGTTCATCAGTTAAACCATATTAGATGTTATTCAATATTAAGATAATGAGTAATGCTCAAAATTTTATGCCTTGATAAGAAGTAATACATGTTATATGTGTACATGAACATGGAACTATGTTAAATCTAAATCTGAATCTGTTCAGATAAGAAATAAGAGTAAAGCCTTGGTCTCAAGTCGGTCTTCGGTATAATTGACATGCCATAAAGTCCATAGAGCTCATGTGTTAGGGTGGACTACGGTCCTTATTTGGCGACAGTAGGAGGGAAATTTGTGGTCACTTGACGACAGTAGAAGGGTCTGACTGGTACTTTGAGTACCTTTTCTGTTGGCGACAGTTGGTTGGGGGTTCGAGTACCTAGGCTGATACTTGATTTCAAGGTTGTGTTAAAAATCAAAACAATGAAGCAATAATTCTCATTAAGGAATCAACTTGATAACTTATAAGACAAGAAATAATTACTTTGATATGTTTTATTATATTAAATTCTTGTTAAGTGATTCATGATTAAATATATGTTATACCATGCTTGATTTCTCTTGTAGTGTGATAAATAGTTCGAATGTGAGATCATATAATATAGTATGTTAAAGCCTTTGTGCCTTGATATAGTTTGATAAAAATGAAATGTTATGCCTTATTGGTAAAACTTAGTAAATAGCAAATTCTCATCCAAGCTTAAGCTCTACTTGTTTGTTATTATTTGGGGTGGAAAGATGTATTATAAATCATATTTATAGCTGTCTTAACTACCTCACTAAGTAAACGTACTTTCTTATTCTATTTCTACCCTTTAGGTTGAGTTGCCTTCAATCAGCTTTTGAAACTCGGGCAAGGTCACAAGGCTATAAGAAGTATGTTTTGTATTCTCTTTTGAACTCTTAGTTGGTGGCACATGTTTGTTAGTATGCATAATGCATTTAGACAACTCCTTTTGTTTTGTAAGTATACTAAGTTCATTGTGAAGTAGTGATACGTAAAGAGCTTATAATCCTTTTGAACTTAATGGGTTGCTTTGGTTATGTATGGTATAATGCTTTAGTGGATGCTATAGAAATGTTTGTGCTTGGAATTTGGCTTTTCATGAATTCAATATAAGCTTAAAATTGAATCTGCTAGTTGTGATGATGTTCATGAAAATTTGGGACTGATTTTAGACTTGGAAGAATTGGTATGAAACTATTTTGAATGGTTATTAATAGGGAATGGATCTGTTAACAGCGTTGTACATACTTGGGACAGTTTACATGTCTTTAAGGACTGTTTGTGTGTTGGAATTTAAAGATTATTTTATACTTGTTTTGGACTGATATTACTCTAATAAGGACTGATTTTTAGACCTTTAGGAATTTGTTTTACGAAGTTAGAATTTCAAAAACTATTTTCTATCAAACATGGCAGCTTTGATTTATTTAGAAACTGTTTTGGTTAACATGGGGATTAAGAGGCTGTTTGTGTAAGCATATGTACGTTTAAACATCTCGAATTGTTGATAGTATGTATGAATGAATTTTAGGACTATTTGGTATGTATTTGAGTGTATTCATGCTTAATTGAAATAGGGCATTCTCGAATTAATCAATGGGAAATGGTTGAACTTATTCCATGCTTGAGTGTGTAATTGTGTTTGCTTAATAAAAATCATATTTTATTGTTTCTTTTGTTAGACTAAAGTAGTCGATTTTAATTTGACAACCTCTTCATTGTGGTCTTTAGAATGAAGCAACTTACTTTCATCCTCAATTAAACTTGGGTGTTAACATTATAACATGATCTTGTAACTTACATATTTGTTTTTATTTGAGGGTCTTAAGGGTTTTAAGTTGTCTCCTTTTTAAATATTGAGTGGTCTTGTAACTTACATGCATGTAAGTTAAGCTACTTGCTTGCTAAGTATCGGCCCGGAATCTGATTTATTTCTAAATCGGGGCTAGGGTGCTACACCAATAGACAACAACATAAGTGAAAAAATACAGACCAAAATACTAATAGAAACAACATAATCACATAGAAACACATGAGCATCCTCCACTCAACTAGGATGATTCACCAGTAGGGATGGGCACGAGTCGGGTTTTTGATCGACCCGAATCCAACCTGAAAATAATTGTCCTAAATTCTTACCCGACAACATCTTTAAAAAGCCTGACCTAACCCGATTTATAAAAAATTCAATTTTAGGATCTAATTGTAAAAAATAATTTAGGGGCCTAATTATAAAAAATATCAATTTTAATGAATTAATTATAATATATAGATGGGGCACTCTCACAAATATCCCTAAAATATATATAAGAAATTGTATTAGTAGTCATAGGCCGGTTGAATATTTTTCACCCTAATGTAACCCCTTTAGCCCGCCCTAAACGCCTGACCCGAACTAAGAAGATTACACGGGGAAAATTGAAGTCAACTCGTGAAAGTCAACCTCGATTAACGACCCTTTTTTTCTTTTTATCTTCACTATATGCATATCATTATCCTATATGATCAACCAAGCGATTAGGCGAAAACGACACAACGATCGAAGTTCATTTAGGGGGTTCAATTGCTTAAAATACAAATTTAGGGACTAAACTGTAATTTCCATAAATTACATGGCCTTTTCAGATTTTAAAGTTATCAATCCTTAATTAGTCATGTAACATGCCAATAGGTCAAATTTCATCTCAAAATGGATCATCCAAACTCAACCAATTGAACATACAACATCCAGGGACCAAAATGCAACAATTCCAAACTTAAAAGATTCTTTTAACTGAAATTAACAAACCCGTATCAGTACGCCTTAGCCTGTATCGATACGCAAAATGAAAGTAGCCACAGTTGGAAAGGGGGTATCGATACGCTCAAGCCCGTATCGGTACAACCTTCAAACATTTGCCTAGGCGTATCGATACACGGGCAATACGTATCGATACACCTAAGCCGAAAAGCCTAAATTTAGCCTTAGTGTATCGATACTCTTCCTCGAGAATCGATACACATACCAGATTTTCGCATTCAACAACCTTAAAATCACATTAAACATCAACTAAACAAGTCTTAATCAAACATACATGCTATAAACAACTTACCAACATATTTGCATCACCAAACATTCATCATATAAGCATCAAGCATGGCAAATCAAGGTGAGGCTTAACCACTCAAGCATGCTTTAGAAATATAAACTATAGCATGGCCAAAAAACCAAGATATAAGACCATAAACAAAAATAAGGCCATTTTCAAAACCCAAACCACAAACCAAACATGCCCAAAACGTTTAACATCACCAAATAAAACCAAGAGTAGAAATCCCTCCCATTGACTCTTATTACACTAAAGTAAATCCACATACATTGCTTAGTCAAAAGTACTTGGAATCCACTTGCTCTCTTGCTGCCTCAAATGCTTACTTTTCTGCATTGATGAAACAAATGAGCGTAAGCATATAGCTTAGTGAGGACCGCTAAAAACCAAACATTCATCAATGCATTTTGAAAGCCATATCATCATCATCTTGTAAACATATGCCTTCCTTTAAAACATGCTCTTTAAAGCATCAATGCACTTTTAAAACAACATGATCATAGCATCATTAAAATAACAACAAAATCCCTTTGCTCGTGCTTAAACCAAGCATCACATGCATTCTAGCATAATTCCCAAGTGTCACATGCTTAATCCATTACACAACATCATTATATTGGCTCGTAAGTGATCATTAACAAACCATCTCAAAACCATCACAATGACACAATCAGATACGCAAATTACAAGAGTTGTCCCACACGCTTTATACACACTACCGGACCCTCAAGGCTCACACACGGGATTAGACCATCAACCGTTGTGACACCTGTGGTGGAGTTTAATGGTACAATCACAACCCCTCAATACCACTCATCGGTAGTTGTATAATTTCACTAACGAGAGCACGAGACAAATACCACAAGATCCACACACGGGATTAGACCATGCACTGTTGTGATCTTAATCTCAATTGTTAGGGTACTTGGATGGAATGTACGGTACAATCACAACCCCTCGACATCTATGGTGACTTTATTCACGGTGCACCCAATCCTATGATCGGCTAACTATATCTGATTAAAGAAACCAAAAGCCATTTCCATCACTTGCCAATATAATCATTTAACATCATTATTCCACTGATTTACAAGCATACATCACAATGCCATTTTCACAAGCATAAAAATGCCTAAACCAAATGCATTAATCACATAACTCCAAGGATCACTTACCATATGCATCCTTAACAAAATTACATTAAAAACCAGCATCATCAATGCTCAAAACATGCTTTAAAAGAGTAATTAAAACCACATTTAATTCAAGTGCATTTCCAACAAAAACATAGCACATTCCGAGAGAGACTTTCAATTTACTTACTCTTGAGCTTAGCTAAGTGTTTAAAAATTACACTAAACTTCCAACACTGCGCTCAAAGAGTTACAAGCTGGAAAATCCATTTCCACTCACCAATACGTGAAACCTCGCTCATCGATGCGAAGATCACCCCTCCGAAGCCTCCAACTATGCTTCTCTTGCTTCCGGATCAATATCCCCTATTTTTATATCATCAAAACAGAGATCCAAATGCATTAAAATGCATTTCAACACCAGCAACTAAACACAAACTCGTTGCTCACCAAAACCACACCAATTTACCTATCTGAAATAATCGAAAACTAATCGATTGCTTCCTAAACAAAGCCCAGCCAGCATACATCACTTCCAACCATTATTAAACATCCCAACACAACTAAAAACAACGTAAACCCTTCCTTATACCTCAAGAAAGCATAACACCATCACAACACTTAAAAAACCCAACTAAAACCATCAAGAAACTCAAGGATCTCAAGGATTAAAATCAATTAAAATCAATCCAAAATAGAGCTCATCAATAACACTCCGAAAATCAAGTTTTAAACCATTATTTTGCAAGATTTTGATGTTCAATCAAATCTATAATAAAATAATCAGCCAAGAACAACAATTATGAGGCAAAGATCCTGGGAATTTCAATAAAGAACTTAGATTGAAGGTTGAGAACGAGATTTACCTCAAATCCTTGCCTTCCTTAAAGTTTGACAAGTTTTTCCTTCACAAAACTTGAAGAAATTGAAGAGAATTCTTGGAAATGACTTAGGAAATAAAAAAGAGAGTGTTTGGGAGAAAAGAATTATGGAGAAAGAGTTGAGAAAATGGTTTTGCTGAAAATGAAAGTTAGTTACGTGAAATGAAATCTCAATTTCCTATTTTACCAATTTAATAAAATAAAAATCCTTTTTATTTTAATCATTCAAAAATCATTTTAAAACACAAGTCAATTTAAGGAAGGTATAATTGCACCACAACTCCCTAAAGATTCTACGATTTTGACTCCTTTTTGAAAATTGTAATTTTCCACAATTTTGAAACTTTACATTTTGGTCACTACCCAAAATGTACTGTTACAGATTCTTAGGCTAAAATCTAGGTTATTTATTAGGCTAGAATATATTGTAATTAATGTTATATATATGTTACCTAGTTTAGGAAAATTAGTAATTAATGTTATATATATGTTACCTAGTTTAGGAATATTAGATGTGTATATATAGCCTATATGTTCTATGAATAAAAGACAAGGAATTATTTTCTACATGGTATCAGTTGTCCTAGGTTTTTTTTTCGAATACAATAAAAAAATTTTTTGGGCTGTTAGGGTTTTGACCTAAAGTCAATATTTTTGTCGTTCTTCACCGGCCACCTTCGGAGGCCGTTTCTGTCGACACTGCCCGTACCACAAGGGCCGCCGTCCGCCGATCTGCCGATATGAAGTTTCCGGTCACCGGATTCCTTGCGCGTGAGCCTCACGCGCCGCCACAAGCTTCCGCCTGTCCTTCACGCGCCGGCGCGTGAGAGCGCGTGGAGGCCCCTTTTCGCCGCCGTTTTTTCCACCGCCGTCGCTGCTTCCTTCCGATCACACCCCTGCCGCCGGTCCTTGCTTTCAGATTGTTTTGGGTTGGGTGTTCTATCTTTTGAATTTATTAGGGTTTTGTTTTTTGGCTCTTTGCTTCTTTGACTTCATGGCTGATAAAAAGGTTGACTTTATGTCTGATATCATTCCGATTACGTCTAAGATTACTGATCATAAATTGAATGGCTTTAATTTTCTCGATTGGAACCATACAATTGAGTTGTATTTGTTAAGGCTTTCTATGGACAGACATTTGACTAATGATCCTCCGACGGATGATTCTCGCCTTCCTTGGATGAGAGAAGATGCTCGCCTCTATATTCAGATTTGTAATTCTATTGACAGCGAGGTGGTAGGTTTGGTTAATCATTGCAAGACGGTGAAACAGTTGATGAGCTATTTGCAATTTTTATATTCTGGCAAAGGAAATTTTTCTCGTATCTAAGATGTTTGTCAGCATTTTTACAGGGCTGACAAAGAAGACCGGACTTTAACCAGTTATTTTATGGATTTCAAGAAAACATATGAAGAGCTTAATATGTTGCTTCCTTTTAGTGCTGATATTGAGGTCCAACGTAGTCAGCGAGAGCAAATGGCGGTTATGAGTTTTCTTGCTGGTCTTCCACCGGAATTTGAGACAGCTAAATCTCAGATTCTCTCTGATTCCGAGATCTCCAGCCTCGATGATGTTTTTCGGAGAGTCCGTCGTACTGAGAATTCTTTGCCTACTCCATCCCCACAACATGGCAGTGTTTTTCTTAGTCGTGCTCTTCCTTCTGACTCCGGCAAGCAAAATTTCAAGAGTAATGGTCCTCGTCGTTCTATGGGGTCGGGGTCTACCAAAAGCGATCCACAGTTTTGGGTTCGTGGTCCGGATCACACTACAGTTATCTGTCATTATTGTCACAAACCGGGACATACCAAGCGTGATTGCCGGAAGCTGCAGTTTAAGAAAACTTCGTCTGCTAATGTTGCTTCTAGTGTAGACACTTCTTCATCGGCTGTTACGATATCTGCGGATGAGTATGCCAAGCTTCTTCACCTTCAAGACACTGTCAAGCATCCTTCCGGTCCTGTTTCTGCCCTTGTTGAGTCAGGTAAATCAAATACATGTCTTGTTTCCACCTCTTCCAAATGGGTCATTGATTCTGGTGCCACAAACCACATGACAGGTAACCCCAATCTTCTTTCTCATTTTACAACACATCCTTCTATCAATCCTGTTACTTTAGCCGATTGTTCTACATCTTCTGTTATTGGCTCTGGCACTTCGTACCCCACTCCCTCTCTTACTTTGTCCTCTGTTTTGAGTTTACCACATTTATCCTTTAACCTGATGTCAGTTAGTAAACTTACAAAAACCCTTAATTGTTGTGTCTCATTTTTTCCTGGTTATTGTGTGTTTCAGGATCTTTTGACGAAGAAGATTATTGGTAAAGGGCATGAGTCTGATGGCCTCTACATCCTTGACACCCATGTTCCAGAACCTGTCGCTTGCACTGGAATTGTCAGTCCTTTTGAAGAACATTGTCGGTTGGGTCATCCTTCTCTACCTTCTTTGAAGAAACTTTGTCCTCAGTTTTATAGTTTAAAATCCTTGGATTGTGAGTCTTGTCAGTTTGCTAAACACCATCGCCTTAGCTCCAGTCCTAGAGTCAATAACCGAGCTTCTGCTCCATTTGAGTTAGTTCACTCTGATGTTTGGGGTCCTAGTCCTGTTACTTCTAAACCTGGTTTTCGTTATTTTGTTACTTTTGTTGATGATTATTCTCGAATGACATGGCTTTATTTCATGAAATCTCGCTCAGAATTATTTACTCATTTCTCTACTTTTTGTGTTGAGATTCGAACCTAATTTGGTACACCTGTCCGAAACTTGAGAAGTGATAATGCCAAAGAGTATGTTTTAGGTCCTTTTCAGAAATATATGCTTGAGCACAGTATTCTCCATCAAACTTCTTGTGTTGATACCCCTTCTTAAAACGGTGTTGCTGAACGCAAAAATAGACATCTTCTTGAAACAGCCCGAGCTTTGCTATTTCAAATGCAAGTTCCAAAAAGTTTTTGGGCTGATGCCATCTCCACAGCTTGTTTTTTGATCAATCGTATGCCCTCTTCGGTTTTGTCGGGTAACATCCCTTTTCATACTTTTTTCCCCACTAAAGATTTGTTTCCCCTCTCCCCGAAATTTTTTGGTTGTATTTGTTTTGTTCGGGATGTCCGTCCTCAAGTTACAAAGCTTGATCCTAAGTCTTTGATATGTGTGTTTTTGGGGTATTCACGTGGTCAAAAAGGGTATCGTTGTTATTGTTCGGGTCTAGGTAGGTATCTTGTGTCTGCTGATGTTACTTTTTTGGAACACAAACCTTTTCTGTTTTCTTCAGGGTCTATCGCTCAGGAGGACGAGGATTTCTTGTTTTATCCAGTCCCATCACCTTTGGAGTTGTCCTCATCCTCCTTGGTTCCGTCCCCTTTTGTCCAGCCCCCCATAAAAAACATCTATACTCGTCGGCCACAACCACCACCTTCAGACCCAATTCCAAACGTTCCGGATGTTCCAGATTCATGTCCTGATGAGCCAATATCTTCGTCATCAGATTCGCCTTGTATTGATGATCTTGACCTTCCTATTGCTCTTCGGAAAGGTAAACGTGCTTGCACTTACCCCATTTCCTCTGTTGTTTCCTATAATTGTTTGTCTTCTTCTTCTCGTGCCTTTGTTGCATCCCTAGATACTATTTATGTCCCTAAAACTGTTAGCGAGGCATTATCTCATCCTGGATGGCGTGCGGCTATGCTTGAGGAAATGTCTGCTCTAGATGACAATGGCACGTGGACTTTGGTTTCTTTGCCTAACGGTAAGCGAGCTATTGGATGTAAGTGGGTGTTTACTGTTAAATTTAATCCTGATGGCTCTCTTAATCGTTTGAAAGCCCGTCTTGTTGCTAAGGGATATGCTCAGACCTATGGTGTGGATTATTATGATACTTTCTCTCCTGTTGCCAAACTTGCTTCTGTCCGGTTATTTATCTCCCTTGCAGCAATTTTTTATTGGCCTTTGCATCAGTTGGATATCAAGAATGCTTTCCTTCATGGCGATCTTCAGGAGGAGGTGTATATGGAGCAACCACCTGGGTTTGTTGCTCAGGGGGAGTCTGGGAAGGTATGTTATTTGAAGAAATCTTTATATGGTTTGAAACAGAGTCCTCGGGCTTGGTTTGGTAAGCTCAGTCAGGCCATTGAAAAATTCGGGATGCAAAGAAGCGAATCAGACCATTCTGTTTTCTGTAGAAAGTCTGATGGGGGCACGATTCTACTAGTCGTGTATGTGGATGATATTGTACTCACTGGTAATGACACTAGTGGAATTTCTTCACTAAAGTCTTTTCTCCATACTCAGTTTCACACTAAAGATTTGGGGACGTTGAAATACTTCCTGGGGGTTGAGGTGAACAGAAATAGAAAAGGAATCTTCCTATCTCAGAGGAAGTATGTGCTTGATCTTTTATTGGAAACAGGGAAATTGGGCGCCAAACTTTGTAGTACGCCAATGGTCCCTAATCTACAGTTAACTAAAGAAGGTGAATTATTTGATGACCCTGAAAGGTACAGAAGACTTATCGGTAAATTAAACTATCTCACGGTGACGCGTCCTGATATATCTTTTCCAGTGAGTGTTTTGAGTCAATACATGTCGTCACCGACTGTTGATCATTGGAAAGCAGTAGAGCAAGTTTTATGTTATCTAAAAAGTGCTCCTGGGCGTGGAATTCTATATGGCAATCATGGTCATACTAGAATTGAATGTTTTTCCGACTCGGATTGGGCAGGATGCAAGGAGGATAGAAGATCCACCTCAGGATATTGTGTGTTTGTTGGAGGAAACTTGATTTCTTGGAAGAGTAAAAAGCAGAACGTAGTTTCACGATCTAGTGCAGAAGCCGAATATAGAGCAATGGCCAAGTCCGTATGTGAGATTACATGGGTATATCAGCTCCTCGGTGAGATTGGAATTAAAGCCTCAATACCTGCAAAACTTTGGTGTGATAATCAAGCTGCATTACACATTGCTTCTAATCCAGTTTTTCATGAAAGAACGAAACACATTGAGATTGATTGTCACTTCATTCGCGAAAAGATAAAACAAGGTTTGATATCTACTGGTTATGTGAAAACCGGAGAACAACTAGGAGACATCTTCACCAAAGCTCTCAATGGAATTCGAATCAATTATCTATGTAACAAGTTGGGCATGATTAATATCTATGATCCAACTTGAGGGGGAGTGTTACAGATTCTTAGGCTAAAATCTAGGTTATTTATTAGGCTAGAATATATTGTAATTAATGTTATATATATGTTACCTAGTTTAGGAAAATTAGTAATTAATGTTATATATATGTTACCTAGTTTAGGAATATTAGATGTGTATATATAGCCTATATGTTCTATGAATAAAAGACAAGGAATTATTTTCTACAAGAATTATGGAGAAAGAGTTGAGAAAATGGTTTTGCTGAAAATGAAAGTTAGTTACGTGAAATGAAATCTCAATTTCCTATTTTACCAATTTAATAAAATAAAAATCCTTTTTATTTTAATCATTCAAAAATAATTTTAAAACACAAGTCAATTTAAGGAAGGTATAATTGCACCACAACTCCCTAAAGATTCTAAGATTTTGACTCCTTTTTGAAAATTGTAATTTTCCACAATTTTGAAACTTTACATTTTGGTCACTACCCAAAATGTACCACTTTCAAAACTCTTTTTGTAAAATTGATTTGACCAACATCTTAAACATGATTTTAGAGGATTTTAGCAATTTTTGTCATACTTTTATCCTTTCTCGATCCTTGATTCCCCTAAACCACCTAATACTATTCGAACAGTTTTCGACCGGTCCGATCCGATGTCTAAAACATCTAGGCCCAAAACCAGGGCGTTAAAACTTTCTCCCACTTAAAAAATTTCATCCTTGAAATTTTACCTATAGGAAAGAGGTGCGGAAACTGCTTCAACATGTCCGCCTTGCTTTCCCAAGTGGCCTCCTCAACTGCTCGGTATCGCCACAACACCTTCACAAGCTCTATTGTCTTGCAACGAAGAACTTTGCTGCTAACATCCAGGACGCTCACCGGTTCCTCGTCATAAGACACATCCAGATTCAACTCAATCTCCTCAACATGCATCACATGCGAAGGATCTGATCTGTACCTCCTCAACATCGAGACATGAAACACATCATGAATCTTTTCCATCTCGGGAGGCAACCTCAACCAATAAGCCATAGGACCAATACGCTCCACAACCTCATACAACCCAATAAACCTCGGGCTAAGATTACCCTTACGCCCAATACTCACCACCTTCTTCTAAGGCGATACTTTCAAAAACACACGTTCTCGAACCGCGAACTCAATCTCCTTACACTTCATATCCGCGTAAGACTTTTGTCAATCCGATGCTGCCTTCAAACGCTCACAAATGAGCTTCACCTTCTCGGTGGTACCTTTTAACATAGACGACATCGAAATCAACTTATGCCCTGTTTTCGCCCAACAAAGAGGCGTTCTACACTTTCTCTCATACAAAGCTTCATATGGAGCCATTTAAATGCTTGCTTGATAACTATTGTTATACGCAAACTCAACCAACGACAGATGTTTCTCCCAAGAACCCTGAAAATCTATAACGCAACATATCAACATGTACTCAAGCACCTGGATAACACGTTTCGACTTTCCATCCGTCTGAGGATGATAAGAAGTATTGAAATTCAACCATGTACACAAGGTTTGATGCAAACATTCCCAAAACCTTGATGTAAACCTCGGATCCCAATTCAACACTATAGATTTCAGCACATCATGCAACCGCACAATCTCAACAATATACAACTCTACCAGCTTATCCAAGGTATACATAGTATGCATAGGCAAGAAAATGTGCACACCTCGTAAGGCGATCAACAATCACCCAAACCGAATTCTTCTTCGATGGTGAAAATGACAGACTAGACACAAAATCCATGGTAATCATGTCCCACTTCTATTTTGGGAATCTCAAAGGCTGCAACAACCCAGACGTTGACTCGGGCCAGTCGGGAACGGTTCGAACCCTTGAGGTTGGTTTAGAGAAAACCTAGTTTGGGATGTTTTAAAAATATGGAAAAATATCTAAAAATCCTCATTTATTATATCAATAATTATGGTAATTTTTTTTTTACAAAATGAGCTTTGGAAATATTACATTTTGGTGTAGTGACCAAAATGCAGTTTTTGCAAAAGTTGGCTAGTGACTGTTTTGTAAAGGATTGAAACTTTGAATCTATAAGAATCTAATTTTACCATTTGTTTTTCATCAGATTTCTCTTTAACTTGGGAGCTTATAATAATGATTTTATTATAAACATAAAAGGAAATGAAAAAGGAAATCAAAGTTAACTTTTCATAACCAACTTTACGATAGTTTTCTCTCTTTTCATTTTCTCTCAACTTCCAATAAGCCAAACACTTTTCTTTCATCAAAAAACCTCTGATTTCCATCTTGTTTGCTTGGATTTCATCTTCCAAAAGATTTCCTATCTTTGTTAATGGTAAGCTTCGTCCTTCTCCTCTAATGATCAGTTCTCTACTGAAATTCCCAAGTTATCAATCCTTTGTTAATGGTTTTTAAGTTGTTTTAATGTTATAAACATGAAATAGTTGTTAAAAATCAAGATTCTTGGTGAGATCTGGGTGATTTTCGTATTTTTATGATAAGCTCTGATTTGAGGTTGATTTCTAACATATTCTGGATGTTATTTGATGTTGAGAATGAGGTTTTAACAAATTAATCTCGAATAGGTTTGGGTTCCTTAGTTTGAGATGCTAGATTTGTGGTTTTTGAGGTGTTTTTGGTGATCTACTATTTTTGGAGGTATAAGGTCATGTTTATGTTGACTTTTGATGTTGATTGAGGTTTAGAAAAGATTAGAATTGATAGATCTTGGCTGGGCTTTGATTTGAGAAGGTTTGGAAGTGACTTCGGATAGCAGAAATGCTAGTTTTGAGTAAAGCATCGAGTTAGAATGAGTGGCTGGTGATTTTAATGCATGATGGTGCAGTAATCCTCCGCTCTTATGTGTAATGAACATGGAAGACCTCTTCGGACGCGTTTGGTGTTGATCCGGAAGTGCCGGAAGCTTAGAAATCGTTTCGGCAAGCAAGCAAAACGTTATCGGTGAGTGAAAATGGTTTTAGACGTCCTTGAGGGACAAGGAAGAAAGTTTTGGGGATTTTGGATTGGTTTGAAACATCATCCTACGTCTGAAAGTAAGTATGTTTAGATTTGCTCTCGAAATGTGGACGGTGCCCCTAAATGCTTTTGACATGCTTTTGATTTGAGATAGACAAATTCCTACTATTTTGTGTATGATTCATGACATGAGATGATGTTTTATATTGATCCCATGAGATAGAATACCATTGCAAAGAGTTTTGAGATTTTGATTAAATGCTATGTATGAATTGTGGTTTTGAAATGGGATAAGAATGATTTAGAAATGTTGCATTAAAACAGTAGGTGAGATGATGATTTTAATGTAATATATTGGCATAAATGATGAGATATTACCATATATAATTGGTCGACCAATAAGATGTAATGTGCACTATAAACTAAAATTCGTACGTGCTCTTTGGAGTCGGGAAATGTGGGTAGTGCCATCCCGATCCAAAGTGAGAGTCCGATGATGAGAGATACCATCAGGGTAGGTCTTGGTGAAACACCCAAGCTTTGTGGCGAAGATAGATACCGCCATGAGAGTATTGTGGCGAGATCCCACCGGGGTAGGACTTGACCTTGTGTCAAGCTATCCGCATATCCGAGTAAAGATAGAATATGAAATGCTAATATATGAGAATAAACTTTGATTCACATGTACCAATGATAGAAATGATTTTATGCAATGAGAAATGCATATGAGATTTTGAGATTATAAAATGCTTTTGTATATCAAGCATGTGTGGCTTTGCCATGAGATTTGCATTGGTTGAATGCATGAGATAGATAGATGGTACATGTGGTTTTCAAAAGATGTTTTGCTTTGAAATGGATTTCAAGCATGAGATAGAAAGAACATGATTTTAGAAATAGATTTCAAGCTAGAGTTTTAAAAGCTTGCATTGTTGTGTTGGTGTTTCTAGGGCATGCCTCACTAAGTTATTGTGCTTACGCTCTCTTTTACCAACAATGCAAATAATTGAGACATTTTGGGCAGCAAGGAGACTTTAAGGAATTCAAGGATTGTTAAGCTTAAGTATGGTGTTATACTTTTACTTTAGTAATGATATATGGCAATGAGATTTTATAGGTTTGTTTTGGGGGATGTGTTTTGGACTCCCTGATGTTGATGCAAGTTGTATGTGCCTATTGGGGTTATAGAAGGCCTTTATAATGGTTTTGATGCTTTATCTTGCCTTTTGGTATGCTAATGGTTTGTGGTTCAAGCATGCTTTATTATATGCCTTGCAATGCTTGTGATGATCCATCAAATATTTACCATGTGCTTAGAATTGCATGTTTGAATGATAGAATGGATGCCATAAACATGTCCTTAAGATTTGGTGATGATTTGTTGAAGTTTGATACGAATTTGGGGCTGTTTGTGGGACATTTCTGGTATGCGTATCGATACTCGGGCTTGCGTATCGATACGCATAAGCCAAACTTGTGCCTTTTTGTACAGGGGTAATGGTACGGATGAAAAGTGTTTCGATACAGGTAGGCTAATTTTTTGGGCGTATCGATATGCGGGAGAGCGTATCGATACCTTTTCAACGACTTTGGTCACTGCCTTCTCGCGTATCGATACGGTCCCTAGGTGTACCGATACACGACCATTAATTTCAGTTAATGACATCTTTTGAAGTTTCGAAATGTTATCTTTTAGTCCTTGAACTTAATGTATGCAATTGGATGAGTATGGTAGGTCTGATTGTGATCAAAATTGGCAGAGAAGCATGAAACATGACTAATTGAATAATGGTAACCTAAAAATCTAGAAAGCCATTGTAATTTGTAGAAATTACATTTTGGTCCCTAAATGTCTAATTTGCATAATTAAATCCCCAAACTAATTCTGATCACTGTGTCGTTTCTTCCTATGCTCTTTGGTGATCACATAGGATTTAATTTACATCTAGAAAAGATAAAAAGAAAAAAAGGTCGTCAATCGGAGTCGGCTTGAACGAGTTGGATTCAGTTTTCCCCGTGTAATCACCTCGGTTCGGGTCAACCATCTAGATCGAGCTAAGAGGGTTACAAGGAAACTGATGTTCAGCCTTCACTCGCTGACACACCATGCACTTGCTAACGAACTCGGCAAAAACCTTTTAAACCCCACTTAGTAGTACTCATCCTTCAAATCACGATACATCTTCGTACTACCAGGGTGCATAGCGAAAGGACTACTATGAGCTTTAGTCAGAATAGTGCGCCTCAACTCAACATCATCTGGCACCACTATTCAACTCCCAAAACACAGAACACCATCATCAATAAAACTGAAATATGAAGGCTTACCATCCACAATATCCTGAACATGAAAGACAGGAGAATCATCAAGCAACTACTTGTCCTTGATCAACTGAATCAGGGATGGTTTCACTTGCAATTTAGCAACAAGACCACCATCTCGCGATATGCTCAATTGAGCAAACATCGCCCTCAACTTCACAACCACTTTCCTACTCAAAGCATCGGCTACAACATTGGCCTTTCCCAGATGGTACTTGATCGACAGATCATAATCCTTAAGCAACTCCACCCATCGATGTTGCCTAAGATTCAACTCCTTTTGAGACATAAGATACTTTAAACTCTTATGATCTATAAACACCACACACTTCTCGCCATACATATAATGCCTCCCGATCTTCAAGGCAAACACAACAGCCGCAAGCTCAAGATCGTGAGTAGGGTAGTTATGCTCATGCACCTTCAACTGCCTAGATGCATATGCCACTACCTTACCCTCCTACATCAACACACAACCCAAACCGACAATGGACGCATCCATATAGACTAAAAACTCCTTACCATACTTAGGTTGAATCAGGACATGAGCTTGCGTCAAAGCTTCCTTCAGCTTCTCAAAAGCATGTTTCCTCACATCTGTCCATTCAAAGCGAACATTCTTCTGCAACAACTTGTTCAAAGGTTCAGCAATCTTCGAGAAACCTTTGACAAACCTACGGTAATACCCAACCAAGCCAAGAAAACTTCGCACTTCTGCCACCGACTTAGGCACCTTCCAACTCATCACTGCCTCAACCTTATGCAGATCAACACGAATACCCTCAGCCGATACAACATGTCTAAAGAAGACCACCTCCCTAAGCCAAAAACTCACACTTTCTCAGTTTATCATAAAGCTGGTTCTCCAACAACACTTGTAACATTATCCTTAGGTGTCTATCATGATCCTTCTTGGTAAGAGAGTACACGAGGATGTCATCGATGAACACTACCACAAACTGATCCAAGAACTCATTGAACACACGATTCATCATGTCCATGAAAGCAGCAGGTGCATTAGTTAAACCAAATGACATCACTAGGAACTCATAATGCTCGTACCTTGTCCAAAAAGCCATCTTAGGTACGTCCACATCCTTCACCTTCAACTAGTAATACTCTGACCTTAAGTCTATCTTAGAAAACATAGAGGCTCCTCGAAACTGATCAAAGAGATCATCAATCCTAGGTAAGGGATACTTGTTCTTGATCGTCAACTTGTTCAGTTGCCGATAATCTATACACATCTACATCGTCCCATCTTTCTTCTTTACAAACAACACCGGTGCTCCCCATGGTGAAACAATTGGTCGGATGAACCCTCGATCAAGCAACTCTTGAAGTTGCGTCTTTAACTATTTCAACTCTTTAGGTGCCATGCGATAAGGATCAATGGACACCTGAGTCGTATTCTCATACAACTCGATACCAAACTCAACTTCTCTGTTTGGCGGCAACCCCGACAATTCTTCCGGAAATACACCCAGTAAATCGCAAACGGTTCTGATGTCCTGCACACGTACATCCTTTGTACCAGGATTCATCACATAAGCAAAATAAGCATCACGACCCATCCTTAGCATACAACTTGCTTCCAAATCCGAAACAACATTAGACAAGAATTTCACATTCTCTCCTACTATCACCACCTCATAATCATCAGCAAGCTTTAAGGTGACTCACTTAACATCAAAGTCTACCACTGCTCTATGCTCAGACAACCAATCCATACCAAGGATCACATCAAATCCATAAAGGGTAACTCCATCAAATCCACAAGAAAAACATGACCTTGAACAAATAAAAGACACCTCCGATACAACTTCCTAGTGACTACAATCTCACCAAAAGAACTAGTCACTTGCATTCCTACTTCAAGCAACTCAACATGTATATCAAGAAAATGCGCATGCTCACTCAAGATATAAGAATGCGTGGATCCATAATCAATCAAAGCTAACAATGATAAAGACTATAGAGCAAAGGTACCTGCGATAACATCAGTGTCGTTGCGCTCCTCGCGCTGAGCATAGACTCTCGGAGGACCGCCTCCCTCAGGACGAACTGCTACCACATGAGCGATACAATGCTGACCCTCTTCCCTCCTATGGAAGTTACCTCAGCCGTGCCCACGGCCTCTATGAGGTACAGCCACAACAGGTGCACGTCCTTGGCCTCCACCAGCCATCAGAGGACACTCACGCCTCATACTATTTGCTGAACCACAGTTCCAGCAAGAATTCCATGTTACCACAATAGGAACCTGTGCCTCTTAAGCTGCATGGGGACAATTTTGCCTCATATGGTCCCTCGATCCACATGTCTAGCATGTGTTCTGTTCAGCCCTCGCCCGGTTTCCCTGAGCCGGTGCACCATGTCCAACATTACCTCGCCTAGCAGCAGGCTGATATCTCTTATCTCGACCCCTCTTGTTCCATCCACCACCAGAACTAAACTTAGTTGCTCGCTTACTAGAGCTAGAACCACCTCCACGAGATGACAGACCTAAATTCTTCTCGACGTCCTTAGCTCGACCTACAAGCACATCAAAATCTGTGTAGTCCGTAGCCAACATACATGTCTTTACTTTTTGCACCAGCCCATATAGGAAGCGATCACAATGATGCCTCTCACTCGACACCAACTCAGGCGCATACTAGCTTAGACGTATGAACTAGACCTCGTACTCATCCACAAAAAGATTTCCCTAAACAAGCGATGTGAATTCACGCTTCTTCTCACCCAAGTATCTTACACCAAGATACTTGCTCTTAAAAGAACTTCCGAAGAACTCTCAATCTACCTCATTGGGTTCCATACCAGCAGTGATAGTCGTCCACCAACTATAAACATCACCCTAGAGCAAAGAAACATCGCATCCCAGCTTGCGCACATCATTACATCCCATCTAATCCATATACGGATCGTACTAGCTAACCAGGCATCTGACGCCTCAAGAGACATTGCATGGAACTCAACAGCTCCCAAACTCCTCAACCTTTCCAAAGGCAAACCCACCTGCCCAGCTGCAGGGACCTGAACATGCGCTCCGGCTACCACAGCCGGAAACGCTCCGGTGATCGCCTCAACCAACAACGCTAGATCACCCAAAACTGGACCAGCCTGTTCTTGTTGCTCCGGCTCTCCACCTCCAGGTGGTGGCCGTGGTAAAATATCATAAGCTGGGTTCTCAACCCCCTAATTACTCTGATTGCCTTCCTCAGCCGCAGGCACAATCATATTCGACCTAATATCTCTCCTCGAACCCATCATGCTATTTAACAAGGCATAACAACAAAAACAAATCAAGCCATGATTTAGGCCAGCCTCAAGCAAGGATCCAAGTTCACAAAACATTTAACTAGTGTAATAAGGCAATGGGCACCCGATTTCCCTCAAACATAATATAGCACATAATAGCATATCATTTTCATAATGCTTTACATCATTCGAAATCAGCACACTTCCATATCACATCATCATTACACAATCATATTTAATTCACATATAATTCATAACAACCGAGCATGGCATGAACACCAACATTCGACAAAAAATATGTTTTTTTCAAACAACATGCTATTCAACATTGAACCAGACATCAAAACATACAAATTCCAATTACCATCATCCCAAATTCTTCATAACCTGGCTCTGATACCAACAAATGTAACCCCATAAGCCCGGCCTAGACGCCTGACCCAAACTAAGAAGATTACACGGGGAAAACCAAAGTCAACCTCGATTAATGCCCTTTTTTTCTTTTTATCTTCACTAGATGCATATTATTGTCATATATGATCATCCAAGCGATTAGGCGAAAATGAGACATCGATCAGAGTTTATTTAGGGGTTCAATTGCTTAAAATACAACTTTAGGGACTAAACTATAATTTCCATACATTACAAAGACTTTTCAGTTTTTAAAGTTACCAATCCTTAATTAGTCATGTAACATGCCAATAGGTCAAATTTCATCTCAAACGGATCATCCAAACTCAACCAATTGAACATACAACATCCATGGACCAAAATGCAACAATTCTAAACTTAAGAGATTCTTTAAACTAAAATTAACGAACCCGTAGCAGTACGCCTTAGGCTGTATCGATACGCAAAATGGCAGTAGCCAAAGTTTGCAAGAGGGCATCGATACGCTCAAGCCCATATCGGTACGACCTTCAAACAACTGCCTAGGCGTATCGATACGCGGACAATTCGTATCGGTACACCTAAGCCTAAAAGCATGAATTTAGCCTTAGTGTATCGATACTCTTCCCTCAGTATTGATACGTATACCGGATTTTCACATTCAACAACCTTAAAATCACATTAAACATCAACTAAACAAGTCTTGATCAAACATACATGTTAGAAACAACTTACCAACATATTTGCATCACCAAACATTCATCATATAAGCATCAAGCATGGAAAATCAAGGTGAGGCTTAACCACTCAAGCATGTTTTAGAAATATAAACCATAGCATGGCCAAAAACCCAAGATATAAGACCATAAACGAAATAAGGCCATTTACAAAACCCAAACCACAAACCAAACATGCCCAAAACGTTTAACATCACCAAATAAAACCACGAGTAGAAATCCCTCCCATTGCCTCTTATTACAATAAAGTAAATCCATATACATTGCTTAGTAAAAAGTACTTGGAATCCACTTGCTCTCTTGCTGCCTCAAATGCTTAATTCTCTGCATTAATGAAACAAATGAGCGTAAGCATTTAGCTTAGTGAGGACCACTAAAAACCAAACATTCATCAATGCATTTTGAAAACCATATCATCATCATCTTGAAAACATATGCCTTCCTTTAAATCATGCTCTTTAAAGCATCAATGCACTTTTAAAACCACATGCTCATAGCATCATTAAAATAACATCAAAATCCCTTTGCTCGTTCTTAAACTAAGCATCACATGCATTCTAACATAATTCCCAAGCGTCACATGCTTAATCCATTATACAACATCATTATATTGGCTCATAAGTGATCATTAACAAACAATCTCAAAATCATCACAATGATACAATCAGATACACGGATTACAAGCGTTTTCCCACACGCTTCATACACACTACCGGACCCTCAAGGCTCACACATGGGATTAGACCATCAACCGTTGTGACACCCGTGGTGGAGTTTAATGGTACAATCACAGCCCCTCAACACCACTCATCGATAGTTGTATAATTTCACTAACGAGAGAACAAGACACATACCACAAGATCCACACCCGGGATTAGACCATCCACCGTTGTGATCTCAGTCTCAATCGTTAAGGTACTTGGATGGAGTGTACGACACAATCACAGCCCCTCGACATCCAAGGTGACTTTATTCATGGTTCACCAATCCTATAACCGACTTGTATATCCGATTAAAGTAACCAAAAACCATTTCCATCACTTGCCAATATAATCATTTAACATCATTATTCCATTGATTTACAAGCATACATCACAATGTCATTTTCACAAGAATAAACATGCTTAAACCAAATGCATTAATCACATAACTCCAAGGATCACTTACCATGTGCATCCTTAGCAAAATGGCATTAAAAGCAGCATCATCAATGCTCAAAACATGCTTTCAAACAATAATTAAAAACACATTTAATTCAAGTGTAGTTCCAACAAAAACATAGCACATTCCAAGAGAGACTTTCATTTTACTTACACTTGAGCTTAGCTAAGTGTTTCAAACTTGCACAAACTCCCAACACCATGCTCAAAGCGTTTCAAGCTAGAAAATCTATTTCCACTCACCGACACGTGAAACCTCGCTCGTCGACGCGAAGATCACCCTTCCGAAGCCTCCAACAATGCTTCACTTGCTTCCGGATGAAGATCCCCTGTTTTTAGATCATCAAAACAGAGATCTAAATGCATTAAAATGCATTTCAACACCAACAACTAAACACAAACTCGTTGCTCACAAAAGCTACACCAATTTACCCATCCGAAACAACCGAAAACTCAATCGATTGCTTTCTAATCCAAGCCCAGCCAACGTACATCACTTCCAACCATTATTAAGCATCATAACACAACTAAAAACAACCTAAACCCTTCCTTATACCTCCAGCAAGCATAACACCATCACAACACCTAAAAAACCCAACTAAAACCATCAAGAAACTCAAGGATCTCATGAATTTTGGGATCTATATAATCAAAACCCTTTTCAACATAATAATCACCTCAAAAGTCAATTAAAATCAATCCAAAACAGAGCTCATCAATAACACTCCGAAAATCAAGATTTAAACCATTATTTTGCAAGATTTTGATGTTAAATCAAATCTATAATAATAACCCAGCAAAAAAAAAACAATTAGGAGCCAAAGATCTTGGGAATTTCAATAAAGAACCTAGATTGAAGGTTGAGAACGAGATTTACCTCCAATCCTTGCCTTCTTTAAAGTTTGACAAGTTTTTCCTTCAGAAAACTTGAAGAACTTGAAGATAATTCTTGGAAATGACTTAGGAAATAAAAAAGAGAGTGTTTAGGAGAGAAGAATTCTGGAGAAAGAGTTGAGAAAATAGTTTTTCTGAAAATGAAAGTTAGTTATGTGAAATGAAATCTCAATTTCCTATTTTACCAATTTAATAAAATAAAAATCCTTTTTATTTTAATAATTTAAAAATCATTTTAAAACACACGTCAATTTAAGGAAGGTATAATTGCACCACAACTCCCTAAAGATTCTAAGATTTTGACTCCTTTTTGAAAATTGTAATTTTCCACAGTTTTGAAACTTTACATTTTGGTCACTACCCAAAATATACCACTTCTGAAACTCTTTTTGTAAAATTGATTTGACCAACCTCTTAAACATGATTTTAGAGGATTTTAGCAATTTTTGTCATAATTTTATCATTTCCCGATCCTTGATTCTCCTAAACCACTTAATATGATTCGAACCGTTTCCGAACGGTCCGACCCGATGTATAAAACATCTAGGCCCAAAACCAGGGCGTTACACTAAATATAAACTCAACCAAATCCAAAATCATCCTTAACCCAACCTAAACCTGATTTTTTTTCAAAACAAATATACTATTAGTCCAGGTTGGTTGGGTGAAATGCTCATCAATTTCTATTCAACTAAGGCCACAACAAGAGGCAAAGAAAAAAAATTAGATAATGATGCTAAAATTTTTAAAATAAACATATAGTTTTTTCTAGTGAGACAAACGATGAGTGTCAGTTTCTTACATGGGTGCCAATACTCTTGTTGATGCTGAGATTAGCAAGCACCGAACAAGGGAGGTGGAGGAATGGACCAAGGTGGTTGGTGACAGTTTTTGGAGGTTCACCCCGATAGATTTGGGCGGAGAGCCGCAAACTATATGGTCGTAAAAATAAGGAAGGAGATGAGAGGAGAGGGGGAAGCTATTTGCTGTTGTTCTATGCCCCTCCATGTTGTCTTCGATATTTTCTTTCATTCTTGATCCCGTAGGTATTTAGAGCCTCTTGTACTGTTGTTGATAGGATGAAGCTAGACCTAGCGTTATGATGACTATTTATGGGGCGACAAAGTAGTCTTGGCTCTTAGGTAATAGGCTAAGCTACTTGGTCTAGTAGACTTCATATGTGTCATACCGAGGCATGACAATTGAGTATGGAGTGTGATCCGAAGAATGATAGCTTCAGAGGCCATGGTGCCTCACATACTGAATAGTGGTGTGATGAAAAAGAGCTCCAAATGAACTACAATGAGGGGTTTTGAATTCTAGAGGTTTCCATATTCCGGAGATGGGTACAATACTTGTCCCCCTTTGATCGAGAAAGTGCCATAAAGTGGCACGGGCTTGGACTTTGCTAGTTTGCCAGTTTCGGAACGGAGGCATGTAAGAGCATAGGTGTTTCGATGCATCTTTCTTTAGCGAAAGATCTTGATGCTCTAGTAGAAAACTAATGCCTATACAAGCTAAGTGGGACTGTTAGAGTTCTAAATGCTAAGAACATGAGGTTACCTAAAGCATATGAGTGCAAACATCTCTGCTCTATCGAACAACAACGCTAGAAGTATTGAATGAGTTGGAGGAAATCCTTGGCGTCCTTGTAGAAATTGGGTCATTTAAGACACAAATAGACGCTTACATCTCCATGTCATTTGGAGAAATGAAATGCCGGAGGCATTGATTGGCGGGAGACAATCCTCTGTTAGGCAGACATCCACACTCTTGGAGATCATGCGTTATACAAGACACAAAGTACGAGCATCTCGATGCCCTTGGAGAAAAACATAATGCTGGAGGCATTGAATGGGTAGAGGTATGCTGGAGCGAACAACTCGGCGCCATTTTGATATGTTTGTGAGATGCCTATGTTGTAATGTGATTGATGGCCCTATATGGCCCTTTTGTTTTGGCTTAATGTGGTTTAAAAGTGCATACGTAGCTCACAAAGGTCAAAACATAGTAAACATATTCATATGGTTATGACATTTGGCATGCTAGTAGTTTATACCATTGAAATGTTATGTGTAAAGTTTCATTGCATTTGGACATCGTTCGATAGGTTAAATCGAATAAAAACAATAAAAAATCTGTCATTACAAGTCAGGCCGTATCGAAACGGGTGATGGCGTTCTGATACGGGTAAGCATAAATGAACCTAAAAGAACAGGGCATTCTAAAACGGTCTATAGCCGTATCGAAACAATTTGCTACTGGAAACCATCGTTTCGATACAGGTTCATAGCGTATTGAAACAGGTCAAAGTCAAAGTCAAAAGAAGTCAACTCCTTCCGATGTAGGGGTTGCTGTATCGATAGAGACTAAAGGGAAAAGTCAACATGGGTTGACCATAGTTCACCCAATTCGAAACGGCCCTAGAGTGTTTCGATATAGGGTTAGTTAAGTTAGTTAAATGCATAATTTAACAGGTTGCAATGTTCACAAACTAGCCTCTAAATTTTGAAAGACTAAATTGAATAAGCTAATGAACTCCAAATTGTATCAAAATTTACAGGTTTGTTAATTTTGTAGTGAAATTCAATGTAGTATAATTAATTGCATTGAAGGACCCCTATATTGTCAAATTTATAATTTGGTCCCTAAAACTTGTAATAGTTGGGAATTAGCCCTAAATGATTAATTATTTCTTTGTATGGATCAATTGGATTAAAATACATTGTGGTAATGCATTATTGTATGTTATTGGTTTAAATGTTAATATTAAACTGGATTTTTTTTTGCACTGTTTGATGTATTGATCATCGGTATCACCTTCATACTCGATTCTCGACCAGACCGGGAAGGGGTGTTACATTTGTGGTATCAGAGCTAGAGTTTAGTCGATTCTAGGACTAAACCGAAGCTTTTTGTATTGTTATTGTGTTACATTGCCACCTAGGAGTTATATATTGCGTATATTGTGACTTGTTGATTAATCCAATCTTTCATAGAGATATGTTTGAAACTAATGAAGCTCACATTGACGAGCTTGCAACCGGATCCTTGACGCATGGCGAGGAAATCCTCAGAACTCACCGCAACCACAAGACCCTCCTATTCACGGTACCGAGCCTACAACACTTACCGCACATGCTAAGTGTTACAAGAACATGGCCAACATGTTCAGGCAGTTTATGAGCTCCTATTGATACGTGAAGTTGTGCAACCTATCGCTCCTGTTGTTCAACACACTCGAGCACCTATTGATAAGCTCTCACAGTATCAAGCTTATAGTTTTACTGGACAAGATGATGACAACCCTGAAGTTTCTGAATACTAGTTGGACAACACCTTGCGGATTTTGGATAAGCAACTTCAGTGCTCGGATGAGCACAAGCTCGAGTGTGCTATCACGTTGTTGGCTGATGAGGCACTTTACTGGTGGGGAACTACCATATTGACAGTCTCTGAAGATAGGGTGACTTGGGAGGTCTCACTTAAAGAATTCCGCAAGGAATATATCAGTGAGTATTACCTTGCTGAAAGGTGAAGCATCTTCCTTCACCTCAAACAAGGAGGACGACCGATCGAATTGTACATCCATGATTTCTGCAAGTACTGTAGATACGGTGATGAGTACATTAAGAAGGAGGAAGAAAAGTTCCGAATGTTCATTGCAGGGCTCAATGATGAACTACGCCCTATGTTTACTACACTCTACATTTCTGATTTCCAGGATCTTGTGAATCGAGTTAAGGCCACTAAAGCTTCACAAAAAGCTTAACGAGCTGGTGGGTCTAGAAAGCTCGAGAAGAGGTTCAGGGATGATTCCTGACCTCCGCGATGGAATAAGAAAGGGATATATCAAGGCCTTAAACAAAATGTATATCCACAGCCCTCCTGTTCTGGAAACATTAGGATACCTCAGTCTGTGACGCAGTCCTTTGCTAAAGTAGCGTCTGTTGATAGCACTGGAGGTTCAAATCGAGGCAACCAACATCCACTTTGCTATTATTGTCAGAATAGGCTTCCAACGGGTCAATGTCGTAAGTAGACTGAAGCCTGTTACTACTGTTGTGAACAAGGACACTTTATATGTGACAGCCCTTTGAATGCAATCAAATCTTCTGTTACACCGGCTATTGCTGCTTCTCCTGCTCAATTCTTTTGAGGTAAAGGATCGAAGCAAGGATCTTCGGGAACTTATGGACGATCTAGTGGTCAGAGGAAACCATTCAATAGGCAAGATTCAAAAGCCCCTGCGCAAATGTATCATGTGAGGAGTAGAGAAGAAGAGGATGAACCTGACGTCATTGTAGGTACCATCGAGCTATATTCACATTCCTTATATGCATTGATTGACCCTAGTTCTACTCACTCTTTTATAAGTACCATTGTAGTTAAGAGGTATAATATGTCTTCCGAACCAATAGCATCAATTATTTCTGTAACCAATCCCTTAGGAGATTGCGTCACTGTAAGGGTAGTGTGCAAGAACTGCCCTTTAATGATTCAAGGGATTCCTTTTCCGACCAATTTGTTTGCTTTACCGATTCATGAATTCGATGCCATCCTAGGCTTAGATTGGCTTAGTGAGCATCAAGCCTGGGTAGATTGTTGTAAGAGGCAATTGTACCTGTCGGTCTAGGTAAGGAAAGTGATGTATTGATGAGCGCAAATAACCCATAATTGTACGCTTTGACGTTGGAGACCAAAGGCGAACCATAATTGTAAGACATCGGCATTGTATGTGAATTTCCTGATGTCTTCCCTGATGAACTTCTGGGATTTCCACCAACCTGTGAAGTGGAGTTTGGCATCGAGGTGCAACCTGGGACTGCTCTAGTTTCCATTTCACCATATCGCATGGCAACTGTGGAATTAAAATATCTAAAGGCTTAGATTCAAGACTTATTAAACAAGGGTTTCATTCATCCGAGCTCTTCGCCCTGGGGAGCTCTGGTTCTATTTGTCAAGAAGAAAGATAGTTCTATGCGATTGTGTATTGATTACCGACAATTGAATAATGTAACTATCAAGAACAAGTACCCATTGCCTAGAATAGACGATCTGTTCGATCAACTAAAGAATTCCTCTGTGTTTTCCAAGATCGATTTAAGGTCGGGCTATTCTCAAATGGGAGTTAAGGAGTGTGATGTACTGAAGACTATCTTCCGTACAAGATATGAACACTACAAGTTCTTGGTGATGCCCTTTGGGTTAACCAATGCCCCAACAACCTTTATGGATTTGATGAATCAAGTTTTTAGACCCTATCTTGATAAATTCGTAGTGGTGTTTATAGATGACATATTAATTTATTCCAAAAATGAAGCGGGACACCGAGATCATATTTGTATTGTGTTTAGACCATAAGAGAGAAGCAATTGTATGCGAAATTCTCAAAGTGTGAGTTTTGTCTAACTAAAGTTGCCTTTTTGGGACATATTGTGTCAGCTTCGTGTTTTCAAGTGGATCCGAAGAAGATTCAAGCTATTGTTGATTGGCACATACCGAAGAACATTGGTGAATTCAGAAGCTTCCTTGGGCTTGCTGGCTATTATCAAAGATTTGTGAAAGGGTTTTCTATGATAGCTGCTCCTTTAAACAAGATATTAAGGAATTAAGCTCCTTTTTTTGGACCGAGGTTCAACAACAAAGTTTCGATCAGTTCAAACAAGTATTTACCCATGCACCCGTCCTAACCCAACCCTAGTTCGAAAAGGACTACACAGTTTACAGTGATGCATCACACCTCGGGTTAGGATGTGTATTGATGCAAGAAGGAAAAGTCATCGTTTATGCTTCGAGGCAACATAAGTCACACGAAATGAATTATCCCACCCACGACCTTGAATTGACTGCAGTTTTTTTTGCATTGAAGATCTTGAGACATTACCTCTACGGAGAAAAATGTATCTCTTCATCGACCATAAAAGCCTTAAGTACATATGACTCAAAATGAGTTGAACCTTCGGCAACGAAGGTGGATGGAACTCCTTAAAGATTACGATCTTGTCATTGATTACCATTCGGGCAAGGCCAACGTTGTAGATGATGCACTCAGCTGCAAACCTTAGCCTGATAAGCATTGCCAATAAATTTGGAGTTATATGTATTCTGTGGTACATTAACTTATTGTAATATCGCTATATTGTAGCCCTCGAGCAATTAACGCTCACTTTCGACTTCAGAAGCATCACTGTCTTGTAGCTGAACATCAAGCCCAGTCTACCATTGTTTCTCGAATCAAGGGTTTGCAAGAGCAAGATCCTGAGCTTCAATCCATTGTCTCTAAGCTATCAGACAACCCCGAATTCAGAATTAATTCTGAAGGACTCTTGTGTTTTCACAACCGAGTCTGTGTACCTAATGATGAATCTTTTCGCACCGATATTCTCTCTAAATCTCATTCAAGTTCTTTTTCTGTTCACCTCGGGTCTGTAAAGATGTATAAGGACCTACGTGAACTCTATTGGTGGCCGGGCATGAAGCAGGCCATAGTGACTACATTTCTAAATGTCTCACGTGCCAACATGTTAAGGCAAAACCTTGTGCTCCTACCAGATTATTGTAGCCTATCGATCCACCGAAGTGGAAGTGGGAAAAGATCACTATGGATGTTGTTAGTATTCTACCGTTAATTCTCGCGACGCATGATGCCATATGCGTCATTGTAGATCATTTCACGAAGTCAGCTCATTTTATACCACTTAGACCGGACTACCGTCTTCCTAAATTAGCCGACTTGTATATCAAAGAAGTAATCTGACTCCACGGAGTACCTAAGTCTATTATCTCTGACCGAGATTCCTAATTTGCATTGTGGTTTTCTGGAACCTTAAAGGAGCTCTGGGCACTAGAGTTAATATTAGAACAACCTTTCACCTTTAATCTGACTGTAACCCCCTCGACCCGGCCTAGCCACCAGACCGTATTGAGCGGATTACACGAGACTAACTGAAGAAAAATTTGGAGATTTCCCTCCGATCAACAACCCTAAACACATTGATTAATATCTTTTCTAGATGTTCAAATTAAACCCTATATTTAAGAACATACAGCGGAACAAAACACGACAAGACGAGCATCGAACGATCAACCGAGCAACCAATGATCAATATGCAAAACTAGCATAAAGCAGGGACCTATGATGAAATTAAGGTGATCACTTTGAGATTAGTCTCATTTCATACTTCCATGCTGAAATGCAACTCAAAACAAGCCCACAATCAAACACAAATGATAACACAACAAGCTTATACCAAAACACAAGTAAAACAACATCAAAGATGCTCTTAACTAACTTCCAACGACCCCCGTTTTGAAACACTTTCATTGGTATCGATACGGGTCTACCCAAAGAGCTTTCCTTCCAAAACGATTAGACCCGTTCCAGCCCTACAAAGCCCGTTTCGATACCCATTCCAAAACGCAAAGACCAAAATAAGGGTTGTTTCTAAACTTTCGAGCCTGTTTCGAAACACCCTGCTGCAGTAACAGAAAATCTGCAGACCGAGCATCTCCAAGGTTGTTCCCCTTGGTTCTAATCAACAAATAAAACAAGGTAACAACATGATAAGCATACACACACAAAGAAAGAACATCAAATCATACATTTAAGCAAGAGAACTAACCAACGATTAACAAGCAATAAGAAAAGAAACATCAAGATCCATAATCTAAGTATTACGAGATAGAAAACAAAAACCATTAAGCTCAAGGTATAAACAAGCCGACCATGGCATAACCAACATGCTCGCATCACAAGGAGTTTACAAAACACTCCCAAACATAAACAAGGTATACCTTTTTGCCACACACACTATTATCTAAACGAAACCATACTTGAGCTTGAAGCAGACCTTGGATCACTTCCCTTGCACCGTTGCCTTCCAAGATAGCCTACGGATCTGCATTGTTGGAAAAGAGAGCATAAGCTACAAAGCTTAGTGAGCCGGGCTCAAAACCAAGCTACAACAATGCAATTTTGAAAACCAACTTCAGTTTTTTGGAAACCAAAACACCTTCTTAAAATCACTTTCGCAAATCATTTCCTTTCAAACATACCATACTTAAATCAAGTATAAGCAATTGCAACAACACATGCCATATGCATAACACATGCATCAACCATGCATAAACCATATGTAAACCACAAATGCTACCAAGCCTATCGGCTCCAGAAACATCTCACACGCTTCAAGCTTAAAAAAATATCCATATGAGTTTACCAAGCTCATATTAAAACCATATGTAACACCCCAAATTTGGGCTTAGAAGTTTAGGGTCTGAACCAGATCGGTCTGGAAAACGGTTCTAATCTAAAAGGGAGTTTTAGGGAACACCTAGTTTGGGATGCTTTAAAAATATAGAAAAATATCTAAAAATCCTCATTTAATATATATAAGTGAATGGTGGAATCAATTTTACAAAATGTAGTTTGTAAATACTACATTTTGGTGTAGTGACCAAATCACATTTTTTGCAAAGGTGAAATAGTGACTGTTTTTTAAAGGATTGAAACTTGAATCTTTAAGGAGCTAATTTACCAAAAATGTTTTCATCAGATTTTTCCTTAATTTGGGTGATTTAATTAATGATTTAATTAAATAAAATAAAGGTGATAAACTACCTTTGACTTTCATAACCAGTTTTCTCTAATTTTCTCTCATTTCATTTTCTCTCAGATTCCTTTCAACCAAACACATTTTCTCCATAAAATTTACTTTGATTTTACAATTCATTTGATGAGATTTCCATCACTCATTGATTTCGAATCAATCTTGCAACAAATCCACTTGTTTTCTACATTGTATTTTCATGGAAACTTGCCCAAATCAAGGAGAAATCATCTTTTAGAGGTAAGATTGTTCTTCTTCTCTAAATACTCAGTTCTTTACTGAAATTCCCAAGTTGTCAATCCTTTATTAAAGATTTATGAATGGTTTTGATATTGGAAACAAGAATTTGGCTTAAAACTCAAGATTTTGGAAGAGATCTTGAGGATTTTCGTGGATCTTGGTTAGGCTCTGTTTTGAGGTTATTTTTAATGTATTTTAGATGTTAATTGATGTTACAAATGAGGTTTTATCAATCAAACCCTGAATAGGTTTGTTTTCCTAAGTTTTGCTCGCTAGAATGGTGGTTTTTGGGGTGGTTTTGGTGATCTGCTGTTGCTGGAGGTATAAGGTCATGTTTATGTTGCTTTTTGTTGTTAATTGATGTTTAGAAATTGTTAGAAGTGATAGATCTTGGCTAAGCTTTGTTTTGAAAGAGTTTGGAGATTATTTCGGTTGTTTTTGGTGGCCGAAATGAGGTCATTGGGTAGAGCAGCGAGTTTAGGTTGTATTGCTGGTGATTTTAATGCATGGTGATGCATTAATCCCCTGTTGTCATGTGTTAAAAACATGAGAGAATGATCCGGAAGCGATAGAGGTGGCGTTGGAGGTTTCGGACGCTTGGGAGGCTTGTCGGCTAGCATAGTTTTGTGTATCGGTGAGTGAGATCGTGTTTTCCAGCTTTGAAATGATTTGAAAAGAGGTTTGGGAACTTAAATCTAGGCTTGAAACGCCAGTTTAAGTTCAGAAGTAAGTGAAGTTGAATTCTCTCTCGATTGTGCTATTATTGTTTTGAAAGCTATCAAAATGGATTTTGATGTGTTGATTTGGCAACGTGGTCAAATTGTTGTTTGTGCATGGTTTTTAAGCATGCGAGTTGGTTGTCAAACTTGGTTTGAGGAAAGATGCATGAAATTGATATTCCTTGTGAGTATGAGTTGTCAATTTGTGTCTCAAATGCTTTGTTCGGCTTTTTGGCCTTGAAGGTGTTGCATGCTTTAAAAACATCGAATGAGTTGATGTTTAACATGATATATATTGGCATAGATGATGTAAAGATTGCCGGATATATTGATCGATCAATAGGATGTAGAGTGCACTATAAACTAAAAATTCGTACATGCTCTTGGGTGTCGTCCCAAAGAGAGAGACCAATGATGGGCATTCCATCGGAGTAGGACTTGGTAAATTATCCAAGCTTTTTGGCAACAAGAGTTATTGCCATGAGACCGATGATGGGCATTCCATCGGAGTAGGACTTGGTGAGAGACCAAGCTTTTTGGCAACAAGAGTTATTGCCATGTGAAATCGATGAGGGGCATTCCATCGTAGTAGGACTTGGTGAAATACCCAAGCTTATTGGCGAGGGTAGATACTGCCATGAGAGCCGATGGAGAGATCCCACCGGGGTAGGACGTGACCTCGAGTCAAGCTGTCCGCTTATCCATGTACAATAGAATATGAAAAATGCCAATATATGAGAATGAAATGTGTCACATGTACCAATGCTTGAGATGTTGTATGTAATGAGAAATACATATGAGATGAATATTTTATGAAATGTTTTTGTGTATCAAGCATATGTGGCCTTGCCATGAGATTTGTATAGGTTGTATGCATGTGTTAGCTAGATGGTACATGTGGTTTTCAAAATGGAGATTTGCTTATGCAAATGAGGTTTTGAGTTTATAAAATGCTTTTGAGTAACAAGCATGTGTGGCTTTGCCATGAGTTTTGCATTTGTTGAATGCATGAGATAAATAGAAGGAACATATGGTTTCCAAAAGGGTATTTTGCTTTGAAACGATCATCAAGCATGAGAAAAGTATAGTGTGAAGTGAAAGTGATTTCCAAGGAAACTGGTTTAAACTTTGCATGAAGTGTTTATGCATGGAAAGGTTTAAATGATAGTAATTGCAAGAATGTTGTTTGGGGTGAGTTGTTTAGTGTATCAAAGTTAAATGTTGGTTTTCTTGTTGAGCAATGCATGTTTTAAAGCAATGATGTTTCAAAGGAGAATTTCAATCAATACATTGGTTTGTTGGGTTGTGAATACATTTTAAGAAGGTTGTATGAATCACTGCATTGATTGTGTTTTGGTTTTGAGCATTCCTCACTAAGCATTATGTGCTTACGCTCCTTTTTGTCCATCAATGCAGATAATTGAAGTTGAGACAACAAGAAGCAAGGGATTCAAGAAGAGCTCCACTTGAGAAGTATGTTTGGTTATAGCTATAGATAATAAAGGCAATGGGGGGGGGAACTTTTATGTTGTTCTCTAACGAGGTCGTTATCTTGACCATGTTCGGTTTATGGTTTGGTACTTGTTGATGATCGCTTTGCAATATTTGAATCTTCTTCTTCCTATGTTGATATGCTATGTTCTTTGGTTAAGGTAAGATCTTGTGATGAATGTGATTAGGGAGTTGGTGTGCCTAATGCTTGATTTGTATCTAGTTTTTAATGCAATTTGATAGTTATAATGCTTATCATGTTGTTGATATGTTATGGAATGATTTAAAGTATGTTTGAGTGTGTCTTAAGGTGAAAAACCAGAAGTTTCTGCAATTTCTAGGCAGGGCGTATCGAAACACCCTTGGCTGTTTTGAAACGGGTGCTTGAAATGGCTTGGGCGTTTTGGAACGACTAGAAGTGTTTCGAAACACTTTGGCTACTGGAAGTGTCTATTTCAGAACTAGGTTCGGAACATACCCGCGTACCGAAACGGTCAACAATGTTTCGATACGGGCGTTCAACACGGGTGTTTCGATACGATTGTCAGTGTTTCGAAACGGGTGACCGTTGGGCACAATTTTGAATTGCTTTGAAGTCTGTATGCTTTACATTTTAGTCCTGAAAGTTGTAATCGCAATTGCTTGAGCTTGAGATGTATTTTTAAGCTGAAATTTGGCAGAGAGGCTTGTAATATGATTAATTGAGGGTTGGTAAAACTAAAATCTTGAAAGTCCTTTTATTTTCCAAAATTTACATTTTGGTCCCTAAAAGTGTATTTTTTGCATTTGGGTCCTTAAACGTTTTCCGATCGCTGTGCTTTTCTCTTCCAAGGTTCTTGGGATTTCACATAGGTTTAATGTGCATCTAGAGAAGATAAAATAAAAAAGGGTCGTTAATCAAGGTTGACTTTCGGGTTGACTTTGGTTTTCCCCGTGTGATCTTCGTTGTTCGAGTCTAGCGTCTAGGCAGGGCTAAGAGGGTTATATTTGTTGGTATCAGAGCTAAGTTGCGTATATTTGGGGGGATTGTAAGTTTGTGGTAAGTTGTTATGGTAATTGTTGGATGTTTACTCTGATGTGTGGTTGAAAGTTGGTTGAAAAATACATTTTTGAGTGAATTGTTGATGTTTTTATTGTGCTTTGTGGTTACAATTCTTCTGTAAGCTAATGTGAACATGTGTTGGTGACATGATGGTGTTGTGAGTTAATTTTCTAAATAATGAAAATGTGATGGGTATGATATGTTGATGTTATGCTATTGAGGGTGAATGTTGTTTGATGAGAGCATGATTGAAGTTTGTTGATTGATATGCTCGATGTTTGTGATATCAATGTTTTTATTGATTGTTATGTCATATAAAAGGGGAGAATTCAGGATACCCATTGCCTTATTATTATAACTATTATGTTATGTTGGAGTTGGAGTCTTGAATCCTTGCTTGAAGCTTGCCTGATCATTTTGTTTGTTTTGTCACCATTGCTTTGTTAATAATAGCACAATGGGATTGATGAGAGAATGGCAGTTGGGTACGATGGTTGCTGCTTTAGAGCAAGTTGTTAAGGGGTGGAATTCACTTTTTGGTGGGAGTGTATCATTTCAGTCTATACTGCCTGGAGTTGAGGTAGTAAGACAGGAGGTGAGAGTTGGTTCTGTGATGAAGTATTCATCACTTGTGGTTCAAGAGGTGTCGAGAACATCTCAGGCCGCGGTGGAGGTGAGGCCAGTGTACGTGCCAACCGTGGGGCATACGGGTTTGTCAAGGCAGCATTTACAAGATTTGGGAGTTGTGAAGTATCATGGTTCGACACCTGAAGCGTTCGAGGCTTGGTTAGCCAGTATAATTCCGATTTTGGACCAGGAAGGGTGTGACAACGCCTGTAAGTTGGGAAGTGTTGTGTCGTTAATGTTGGAGGATGCTTGTGCTTGGTGGACATCTGTGGCGGTGGCAACGAATATCCATGATATAGATTGGGATTTCTTTGTGTCTACCTTTAGTAGAAGGTACCTTAGAGATAGGTTCTCAAGGGTTAAGCAATGCGGGAGTGTGGCTTCAATTTTTGGTAGTGAGAGAAATACAAGCAAAAGAGCTGCGAGTACTAGTCTTGAGAGTGGTCAGCGTAAGAGGCTACGTGACAGAAGGGTTTGCTTGAATCGAAGTTTAGGTGGGAGTGCTGATGTGGGAAAAGGGCTACATGATCAAGGAGTGGTAGTTTGGTTGCCGATGTGTGACCGTTGTAGAAGGCGTCATGTTGGAGTTTGTTGGGGTGTGGGAGTTTGTTAGAACTATGGTTCTATGGAGAATGTGAAGCGGAATTGTCCTCAAGCGGTGAGATCAACTTCAGTGGGTGCAAAAGGGTCTCAGAAGGGTCGTGAGCGCGACCGAGACAAAGTTCAGAGGCGGCAAGAAAGACAGAAAGGTGTGAGGTGTTCGGGGAATGGATCTTGTTGGAATTGTGGGTCTATTGGACATTTGAGACGGAATTGTTTGGAGTTAGCTCGGGGTAGTCAGGGTTCTTTACCGCAGGGAGACGGGGATGACCTTAAAATGTTGGTTGGTGCTGCGGGGGTACGGCCAGAGAATAATGGTTCTACGGGGAAGAGAGTTTGTCTGTTGGAGCTCCGGGGCAATGAGGTGATTACATGTAACTTTGCTAAGTAATCTTTGCTCTAGTTATCTTTGTTTGGTTTCAGTTTGGATTCCCTTGTGTAGTAGGTAAGGTCTTATAGCAAGTTGGGGTAGTAGCCGGTGTTGTTTTGAAAACAACTTTAGTGTGAAGAGGGTATTAGTGGAGTATTTTGTAGTTAGCAAATTGCTAGAAGTGAGGTAAGAGGTTGTTCTTAGGCGGATCCCGAGGATGTTATTGGTAAGTGTGAACCGACATACATGCACAGTTAAAACCATTTGTTATATATTATATATATATATATATATATTGGTACATGCATACATGCGACATGAAATTAGAGGTTTTGCATACATGTACACATGCATTGATAGGGCATATTGGTGACCATGCATACGAACGTTCACACTTGCTAATAGCTAGTTGGGTCCGATAGTGTTTTGGTAGGATTAGGTTGGTTGGGGGGTTTAAAGTGTTGTTTTGGTGATAGGTGAATGCTAGAAGTAGTAGAAGTTAGTAAACAAGTTGTCAGTAGTAGTGAGTGTGATCTAGCTGGTTGGCGAATGGAAGGTGTTTGGGTGCTTAAAGAGTTTAGCGGTGTGGTGGTAAGGAGGTTACTGGTTGAAGTTAGAATCGATCGAGGTGATTGTGAATAGCTAATTGGGGTGGTAGTTTCTTTGTGTTAGATGATGTTGTAGGCTAGTGGATGTGTTTCCAGAGTGTTGAGGCGTCTTGGCGTTGATGGTTGCAATAGAAGGGTTGTTTATGTAGGTGACGGTTCGTAGTAACCTTAGAGGAGTTGGGAGGAGGTTATGTTGAGAGCTTTAGATAAGGTTTGGCTTGGGATGAGTAGAGGTTTCGTAATCTTAATATGTTTGTATGGAATGAGTGGTATCCAGGTAAGGTTAGTGTTATGGTCAAAGCTTGAAATGGAAAGGCCTTGTAAGTTCAAGGGCCATTTTTGGTTGGCCGGGTTCTTGTGAGAAGTGGGTTGTTAGTTGAGTATAAGTAAATCTTTCCTAAGTCAGTTGGGGGTAAGTGGAACAGCTGGTGGAGTTAAGGTTGGAGTCTTGTGACGTGGATTTTGGATAGTGTGTGAGTAGTTCTGATGAGTTGTTGTGGTAGTGATAGTGGCAGATGTGAAGGAATGTTATCAACACATTGAGAAGTTTGAGAAAAATGTTATCTCTTCACCGACCATAAAAGCCTTAAGTACCTATGACTCAAAATGAGTTGAACCTTCGGCAACGGAGGTGGATGGAACTCCTTAAAGATTACGATCTTGTCATTGATTACCATCCGGGCAAGGCCAACGTTGTAGATGATGCACTCAGCTGCAAACCTTAGCCTGATAAGCACTGCCAATAAATTTGGAGTTACATGTATTCTGTGGTACATTAACTTATTGTAATATCTCTATATTGTAGCCCTTGAGCAACTAACGCTCACTTTCGACTTCGGAAGCATCGCTGTCTTGTAGCTGAACATCAAGCCCAGTCTACCATTGTTTCGCGAATCAAGGGTTTGCAAGAGCAAGATCCTGAGCTTCAATCCATTGTCTCTAAGCTATCGGACAACCCCGAATTCAGAATTAATTCTGAAGGACTCTTGTGTTTTCACGACCGAGTCTGTGTACCTAATGATGAATCTTTTTGCACCGATATTCTCTCTAAATCTCATTCAAGTTCTTTTTCTGTTCACCCCGGGTCTGTAAAGATGTATAAGGACCTCCGTGAACTCTATTGGTGGCCGGGCATGAAGCAGGCCATAGTGACTACATTTCTAAATGTCTCACGTGCCAACATGTTAAGGCAGAACCTTGTGCTCCTACTAGATTATTGTAGCCTATCAATCCACCGAAGTGGAAGTGGGAAAAGATCACTATGGATGTTGTTAGTATTCTACCGTTAATTCTTGCGAAGCATGATGCCATATGCGTCATTGTAGATCATTTCACGAAGTCAGCTCATTTTATACCACTTAGACCGGACTACGGTCTCCCTAAATTAGCCGACTTGTATATCAAAGAAGTAATCTGACTCCACGGAGTACCTAAGTCTATTATCTCTGACCGAGATCCCTAATTTGCATTGCGGTTTTGTGGAACCTTACAAGGAACTCTGGGCACTAGAGTTAATATTAGCACAACCTTTCACCTTTAAGCTGTCTGTAACCCCCTCGACCCAGCCTAGCCACCAGACCGTATCGAGCGGATTACACGAGACTAACTGAAGAAAAATTTGGAGATTTCCCTCCGATCAACAACCCTAAACACATTGATTAATATCTTTTCTAGATGTTCAAATTAAACCCTATATTTAAGAACATACAGCGGAAGAAAACACGACAAGACGAGCACCGAACGATCAACCGAGCAACCAAGGATCAATATGCAAAACTAGCATAAAGCAGGGACCTATGATGAAATTAAGGTGATCACTTTGAGATTAGTCTCATTTCATACTTCCATGCTGAAATGCAACTCAAAACAAGCCCACAATCAAACACAAATGATAACACAACAAGCTTATACCAAAACGCAAGTAAAACAACTTCAAAGATGCTCTTAACTAACTTCCAACGACCCCCGTTTTGAAACACTTTCATTGGTATCGATACGGGTCTACCCAAAAAGCTTTCGTTCCAAAACGATTAGACCCGTTCCAGCCCTGCAAAGCCCGTTTTGATACCCATTCCAAAACGCAAAGACCAAAATAAGGGTCGTTTCGAAACCTTCGAGCCTGTTTCGAAACACCCTGCTGTAGTAACAGAAAATCTGCAGACCGAGCATCTCTAAGGTTGTTCCCCTTGGTTCTAATCAACACATACAACAAGGTAACAACATGATAAGCATACACACACAAAGAAAGAACATCAAATCATACATTTAAGCAAGAGAACTAACCAACGATTAACAAGCAATAAGATAAGAAACATCAAGATCCTTAATCTATGTATTACGAGATAGAAAACCAAAACCATTAAGCTCAAGGTATAAACAAGCCGACCATGGCATAACCAACATGCTCGCATGACAAGGAGTTTACAAAACACTCCCAAACATAACCAAGGTCTACCTTTTTGCCACACACACTATTATCTAAACGAAACCATACTTGAGCTTGAAGCAGACCTTGGATCACCTACCTTGCACCGTTGCCTTCCAAGATAGCCTACGGATCTGCATTGTTCGAAAAGAGAGCATAAGCTACAAAGCTTAGTGAGCCGGGCTCAAAACCAAGCTACAACAATGCAATTTTGAAAACCAACTTCATTTTTTTGGAAACCAAAACACATTCTTAAAATCACTTTCACAAATCATTTCCTTTCAAACATACCATACTTAAATCAAGTATAAGCAATTGCAACAACACATGCCATATGCACAACACATGCATCAACCATGCATAAACCATATGTAAACCACAAATGCTAACCAAGCCTATCGGCTCCAAAAACAACTCACATGCTTCAAGCATAAAAACATATCCATATGAGTTTACCAAGCTCATATTAAAACCATATGTAACACCCCAAATTTGGGCTTAGAAGTTTAGGGTCTGAACCGGATCGGTCTGGAAAACATATCCATATGTTCTTTGGTTAGGTAAGATCTTGTGTTGAATGTGCCTAATGCTTGATTTGTATCTAGGTTTTAATGCAATTTGATAGTTATAATGCTTAGAATGTTGTTGATATGTTATGGAAGTTTGAGGGTGTCTTAAGGTGAAAAACCAGAAATTTCTGCAGTTTCTGGGCAGGGCGTATCAAAACACCTTTGGCTGTTTCGAAACGAGTGCTTGAAATGGCTTGGGCGTTTCGGAACGACTAGAGTGTTTCGAAACACTTTGGCTACTGGAAGTGTCTGTTTTGGAACAAGGTTCAGAACATACCCGCGTACCAAAACGGTCAACACCGTTTCGATACGGGAGTTCGACACGGGTGTTTCGATACGGTTGTTAGTGTTTCGAAACGGGTGACCGTTGGGCACAATTTTGAATTGCTTTGAAGTCTGCATGCTTTACATTTTAGTCCTGAAAGTTGTAATTGTAATTGCTTGAGCTTGAGATGTCTTTTTAAGCTGAAATTTGGCAGAGAGGCTTGTAATATGATTAATTAAGGGTTGGTAAAACTAAAATCTTGAAACTCCTTTTATTTTCCAAAATATACATTTTGGTCCCTAAAAGTGTATTTCTTCCATTTGGGTCCATAAAAGTTTTCTGATCGTTGTGCTTTTCTCTTCCAAGGTTCTTGGGCTTTCACATAGGTTTAATGTGCATCTAGAGAAGATAAAATAAAAAGGTCGTTAATCAAGGTTGACTTTCAGGTTGACTTTGGTTTTCCCCGTGTGATCTTCGTAGTTCGGGTCTAGCGTCTAGGCCGAGCTAAAGGGGTTACACCATAAGCGAATGAGTATATCGGCATCATTGAAACGTTGCTCGAATAAGCGGACACCTTGATGGCACAACCCCCATCAAGCTACATGGTGAAACAACCCTCACCACAATCTCACTTCGGCCAGGATGCCACAACCCGCATTGCCCGTTGGTGATAGCACAACCCCTATCACTCGCATCACAATAGCACAACCCCTATTGTGAAACCGAAGAATTTATTTCACGCACGAATTTTATATTTATAGTGCAATTCACATCTTATTGATCGATCAATCTATCCACATGTGTCAATATACTCATCGCAACATCTCATTCCACTGTTTTACACCGGGGGTAACACCTCCCCAAACACATCCAAAATACCATAAACACAAGCCCATGCATAACATGGACTCAAGCAACATTTTCATAAATCACATGGTATTCTCATGGGACAAAATCAACATGCATTGATGCACAACAACAGTGGAAAAACATCATTAAAATGATATGATCATGATCAAAACATGATCAACATGTAAAATGACGAAAAAACAAAAATAACTCAAAACTTACTCTTGAGCTTGAATTGGCCTAAAAACATAACCCAAACTCCCAAAATGATTCTTTAACCTTGTTAAGGCATTAAAAACATTTCCACTCACCAGCAATTACCAAAAACCAAGTCGAAACACTTTTCTAGCTTCCTGGTTCGCCCACAAATGTATCCAACGATTCCATATCTTCAACCCCTGCTTCTAGCCAACCTAAATCAGAGGACTATAGATATTTTCAACACTATAATTTGCTGGAAAATAGAGATTCAACAACTGATTCTAATCGCCTATCGAAACATTGCCGAAACAAACCGAAAAAGTCAGAAAACTCAATTCAAACAATTTCCAGCAAAAACCCAGCATTATACATCATAAAAACACATGAATAAACATCTAAAAACATCAACCCATCATCAGATTACCATCAGCTATTGATTGATCAAAAATTCACCCAAAAACTCACTTTTACATCCATCAAACTTCAACACAAAACCCACTTTTGGGATTTCTATCAATCACCCATCATCTCAACATTATTCCACATAAAAAAGCCCAAAACAACATTAAACCCAACATTAACATATCACAACGAAAAATACACCAAAGAACTCATTTTACCATATTTTACCCAATTTTCCATTAGAAACTTTTTGAAAATCTTAACCTTAATACATAAAAGAATAAAAAACATTAGAATATCAATAAAGAACCTTACATTAGAGGAGAATTTCGTTGCTCACCTCCAATGATAGTATTTCTCCCTTTATTAGCAAAGAACACTTGAGAAAACTAAGAATAAAACATGGGTTTTAGAGATAGAAGATAGGAAAACCTTTTGAAAACATTAAATCAATAAGAAACATCATTTACCTTAATAAAACCAAGCTTCAAAGGCTGTTTGGCTGAAGTGAAAAATAAGAAAAGCTTCAAAATGGTGTTTTAACGTGAAATGAGGAAATATGAGAAAACCTTTTATTAGATCTTTGTAAAAACCATTTTAAAACATTTTGATAGTCAAAATAAAGAGGGGAAAATATCATATTGGCCCAACCAATTTAGCGCCTTAAAGATTCTATGTTTTGACTCTTTTATAAAATGGTCACTAAAAATAGATTTTGCAATCTTTACATTTTGGTCACTAAATCGAAATGTCATGGTTCGGAAAATGTTTTTCTAAAATTGTTTTTACCAAAGCCTTATGTATAATATTTAAGGGTTTTAGAAATTTATTTTGTATTTTTCTGACCATTCGAAGACAACTATCCCTAAACTCACCCATAACTCCCAACACCGGTCTTTCGGACCTCGAAACCTTCCCGATACTTCTAGACCAGAAAATCAGGGTGTTACATCTCTCTCTCACTTAAGAAATTTTTTCCTCGAAATTTACCTAATGGGAAAAGATGCGGAAACTGACGCTTCATGTCATTTTCCTCTCCCAAGTGGCTTCTTCAACACCTCTATGTCGCCACTTCACCTTGACCAACTCAATGGATCTACCACGCAAAACTTTGCTGTCTGAAGCTAATATCTCAACCGGCTCTTCATCATACAACAAATATGGATTCAATTCAATTGCTTCAATATGCATTACATGCGACGAATATGATCTATACTTCCGAAGCATCAAAACGTGGAATACATCATGAATCTTCTCTAATTCCGGAGGCAAACTCAATCTATATGCAACATGACCAACTCGTCCAACGATCTCATACGAGCTAATGAATCTCGGAATCAGTTTACCTTTTCTACCGAATCTCATTACTTTCTTCCATGGAGATACTTTCAAGAAGACTTTCTCACCCACAGCATACTCGATTTCTCGGCGCTTCAAATTTGCATAAGATTTCTTTCGATCGGTTGCTACTTTCAAGCGATCACATGTCAATTTCGCCTTCTCGGTAAAGATACCAATTTTTGTCAGGTTTCTGCCCAACAAACAAGAGTTCTACACCTCCTACCATACAAAGCCTCATGCAGTGCCATCTGAATACTAGCCTGATATCTATTGTTGTAGGCAAATTCAACCAATGGCAGGTGTTTCTCCCACGAACCCTTAAAATCAATAACACAACAACATAAAATATCCTCAAGCACTTGTATTACCCACTCTAACTGACCATCTGACTGAGAATGATACGTAGTACTGAAATTCAATCGGCTACCCAATGCACTATACAAACAATCCCAAAACCTCGATGTGAACCTCGGATTCCTATCCGATACAATCGACTTCGGCACACCATGCAGTCTCACTACCTCACGGATATACAAATCAACCAAAGAATCAGTCGTGTTGACAGCTAGGAAATGTGCACTCTTGGTGAGTCGATCTACTATCACCCAAACTGAATTCTTTTGCGAAGGAGTCAACGACAAACCTGATAGAAGATAGGAGATATGAAAACCTTTTGAAAACATTAAATTAATAAGAAACATCATTTACCTTGATAAAATCAAGCTTCAAAGGCTGTTTCGCTAAAGAGAAAATAAGAAAAGCTTCAAATGGTGTTTTAACGTGAAATGAGGAAATATGAGAAAACGTTTTATTAGATCTTTGTAAAAACCATTTTAAAACATTTTGATAGTCAAAATAAAGAGGGAAAAAATACCTTATTGGCCCAGCCAATTTGGCTCCTTAAAGATTCTACATTTTGACTCTTTTACAAAATGGTCACTAAAAATATATTTTGTAATCTTTACATTTTGGTCACTAAACCGAAATGTCATGGTTCGGAAAATGTTTTTCCAAAATTGTTTTTACCAAAGCCTTATATATAATATTTGAGGGTTTTAGAAATTTATTTCGTATTTTTCAGACCATTCAAAGACCAATTTGCTTGAACTAGCCCACAACTCTCAAAACCGGTTTTTGGGATACCGAAACCTTATAGAATCTTCTAGTCCCAAAACTTGGATGTTACACTGACGCCAATCAGAAAGGGTAATCTAGGTAAATTATCAAAAACTTGTCCATTGAAACCTTAGAATTTTGCATTGTAATTAAACCTTTCTATAGAGATCTTGGAAGACATGCTTCGAGCATGCATTATTGACTTTGGTGGAACTTGGGAGAAATCTCTACCCCTTGTTGAATTTGCCTACAATAATAGTTACCAAGCATCAATCCAAATGGCCTCGTATGAAGCATTGTATGGTAGGTGATGTAGAACTCCATTGTGTTCGTCGGAGCTTGGCAAGGGCAAGATGTTAGCCCCAACTTTCTTTGAGAGACTCAAGAGCGGGTCACCATTATTCATGATCGTTTAAAGGCTGCCTTTGATCCACAAAAGGCTTATGTTGATCTTAAGAGAAGATGAGTATGAAGCTGGTGAAAAAGCCTTCCTCAAGGTTTCACCGTGGAAGAAGGTTTTAAGATTTGGCAAGAAGGGAAAATTGAGTCCCCGATTCATTGGACCCTTTGAAGTCATTGAAAGAGTTGACCCCGTGGCATATCGACTATTGTTGCCCTCTAAATTGAGTAAAGTCCATGTTGTTTTTCATGTATCGATTCTCTAGAAATATCGTTCTGATCCTTCACACATTGTGGAACCTGAATCTGTAAAAATTCGACCAAATATATCCTACGAGGATGAACCGGTTCAAATTCTAGCAAGAGAAGTCAAGAGACTTCACAACAAAACCGTACTATTAGTCAAAGTGCTCTAAAGAAGCCACACTGTTGAGGAAGCCACTTTGGAACCTGAGGAGATCATGAAACAACAAATATCCACATCTCTTCGGTTCAAGTAAAAATTTGAGGACGAATTTTTCTTAAGGGGGAGAGTTGTATCACCCCAAAATCCAGTCTAGTCGGAATTGGGTTCCGGTAATCAGAAATTTTGCATCGATAAAGTCTAAATATAGTCTTGACTAGTTAATTATTGATATTGGACTCTAATTGAGTTAAATCATTGTTATTGGACCATATTGGACAGTATCGAAAATATTATAGTGTCTAAATTATGGAAATTGGGAATTTCAGGGTCAAAACAATATAGGGTAGAGAGTTGAGGGACTAACCTTGCAATTAGCCCCTCCTCAATCACTAATGTCCCAACGTGGGACAATCTAGTGAAGTTACTTCACCGAAAGGAAAGCTAATTCCATAGAACACATATATTCTATACAAAACAAAGGAAAAGGAATAGAGACTTACCCGAGATATTGAAGCAAGCACCTCCATCTTCATCTTCTTCTTCTTTGAAGCATACACCTCCATTGGAGATAGTTTTAAACTTCACTTTTTCTTCATTTTATTGATATCGAATCGTTGCTATCGATCGGGTAAGATATATTCCTCAATCGATTATTGGATTCTATGGATGCATCAAGCTTAATCTTAAGTTAGGGTTTTAGCCATCCATGGATGATTCATCGTTGATGTTTATATTGAATTCAGATATCGATTTTGATATCGTATTATCGACCCTAATAGTAGTCTTCCTAGTGATTTCCTAGGTCAAGAAGTTGATAAAGAGCATCCATCGCCTCCATCCAAAGCTAGGAACAAGGGGATTGTTATCCAAGAGCCTTATGAGCATCGAATTTTGAGGTGAGTGTAGTCAGAGTCTCAAGATTAGGCAAAAAACCTTCCCGAATCTTTTATTGTTGTTTTTAATCATTTACTTAACATTACTATTGAGGAAGTTCCATCGGATTGTTAAACGGATACATTAGTAAGTGTTGGTAAGTTTGTTATTGACTATCAGACATAGTTATTGTTATCGTCATTGAACATTGTCATTGATATAGTTATTGTTATCGAAATATTGTAAAGAAATCATCATATATTGATATTGACATTGAACCATGAAACATTGATAATGAGACATGTTTGTCATTGAAAATATTGAAATCATTGGTAATTATAATTCTCATTGAACATTGAATATGGATACGAACATTGGAACCTTGGATTTGAATGGACAATGGATACAATTGGCATGCCATAGAATTCATGAGCTCAGTGTACGGGTGACTATGGTCATAAGGCTATGGCCTATACTGATTTGGCGAGGCAGAGGGATGTGTATTGATATTGGTCATATTGGCAAGGCGGAGGGACTAGACCATTCATTGATTTGGCGAGGTGTAGGAATTCGCATATCCACCATCTTGATTCAATCCAAGGGTTAATGATGAAATGAATATGTTAATCATTGTATATTAATGCAAAGTATTAACATTGATGAGCATGAGAGCTTGTATATATATACTTATTACTTTGTTGTTCATATTGGTTATGGCTACCTCACTAGGCAATGTATGCCTAACGTGTCACATCTCATGCATTTCAGGTTGAAATATTGTGTGTTTGAAGCTCGGATAGTCAAGGTAAAGCCTTAAATTAATGTATTTTGACTTTATGAACTCCTAGGAAGGTGGCAAAGTAGTCAAACTAGTTGTTTAGGCCCATTTTGATATTTTTTTGAGATGCCTATGTTATAATGTGGTTGATGGCCCTAAATGGCCTTTTTGTTTTGGCTTAAAGTGGTTTAAAAGTGCATACTTTGCTCATAAAGGTCAAAACATAGTAAACGTATTCGCATAGTTATGAAATTTGACATGCCAATAGTTTACACCATTGAAATGTTGTGTGTAAACTTTCATTGTGTAACCCCCTTAACCCGGCCTAGACGGTTGACCCGAATTAAGAAAGTTATACGGGGAAAACCAAAGTCAACCCGAAAGTCAACCTTGATTAACGACCCTTTTTTTTTTCTTTTTAATCTTGTCTTGATGCACATTAACCCTAATTGTGATCACTCAACAACATATTCAAAGATCACAAGCATCAGAGGTCAAACAGGGACCCAATTGAACAAATCACAACTTTAGGGACCAAATTGTAATATTTGATAAATAGGAGGACTTAACCCAAATTAAAGTTACCAACTTGAAATTAGTCAGATTTCATGCTTCTCTGTGAAATTTCAGCTCAAAAGGTCTTCCCGAACTCATACAATTGCACAAACAATATTCAGGACTAAAACGCGAACAATTCAAAACATTTAACTGCCAATGTCAGCCCCCAACGGTCACCCGTTCCGGAACAGGCAGAACCCGTTTCGAAACACGGGCCGTTCCGCAACGCGTACCGAAACACGGGCTGGAAGTAGCCAAACTGTTTCGGAACGGTCTCTCCCGTTTCGGACGCCTGGGTTTGTTTAAGGCACCCGTTCCGAAACGGTAGGTACTGTTCCGGAACACTCTGCACAGAATGCAGCATAAAGCTCACTTAAACATGCAATTGATCGTTCAAACATGCTCCAAATGCTACCAAACTTTACCAGCATGCAATTCAACATATATGAGACTTATATGTAACAACAAATCAACAAAATAACACCATATGCAAAAAGCCCCAAATCTATAGGCATGCTTCCTACACAAGCAAAATATTCAAGCCCAAACTTCCAATTCAAGCATGTAAAGGCCAAACTCAAAAACCAGCATTCTCAACAACATTCAACATACTTAGGGAGTTCAAAACCTCTCCCAAATCATACACATAGGTCCCCCATTGCCAAATTACCAAAAGCTAAAATGTGCTTAATAAAACCTCCATACTTTGAGCTTTTCTTTCACTTGAATACTTGCCCTCCTTGCTGCCCTCAAAGCACTCTAGTGTTCTGCATTATTGATTTAAGAAAACGAAAGAGAGCGTAAGCCAAAGCTTAGTGAGGAATGCTCAATAAAACCATTCAATAATGCATTTATAAAACATTTATAAATCATGCTTCAAATCCTCAATTGCACATGCTCAAAAGCATACTTAAAACAAGCATCTCATGCTTCATATCATATATGTCATATTGGCCACAAGTGATAGGTTCCATTTCTTTAAAAACAAGTTCATCAACTTTCACCCCAAGGACTTGTAAACACCTTGGCCCCAAGGACTTTTAAACACCTTGGCCATGGACTTTTAAACACCATGAATGAGGACCACACAAGGACTTTTAACCACCTTTGTGTCCGTAGCAAGTTTCACCCCAAGGACTTTTAAACACCTTGGTTCCATGGACTTTTAAACACCATGGAAAGGATCACATAAGGACTTTTAACCACCTTTGTGTCCACAACAAGAACCATCCAAGGACTTTTAACCACCTTGATGTTCTTAAGTAACAAGGCTCACTCAAGGACTTTTAACCACCTTAGTGACCTTAACCTTTTCAAAACATCACTTGCCAATATACATCATTTTCATCATTTAATCCACTGTTTTAAAGCATTAAACCAAGCCATATTCATCATGCATTTAAAAGCATCAAACCACATTTTAACAATGTAAAAAAACAAGGAACTCTTACCTTGAGCTTCCTTCAACATATGGCTTACAAAAACAGCAAATACCATGCTAAATCATGCTTTCAAAACAGTATTTAAAACATGCAATAAACCACATTGCATCAAAATCAAATCATGGCCACCACTAGAGAGTACTTCCGAAAACTTACACTTGAGCTTAGCAAAGTTGTTTAGACTTAAACTAAGCTCCCAAGACATTGGTTTCAAAGCCGAAAACCCAATTTCACTCACCGATTCCACTTCGCCTCTTGCCGAAGCACCAAATCAAGCTTCCGGATCAACAACTCTTGGATCCAAAGATGCCTCCCCTGTTTTAACACATCAAAGCAGAGGATTAATGCATCATCATGCATTAATTGCTTCAGTGAAAGCACCTAAACCCGCTGCTCTCATCCAACCTCCATTTTCGGCCACCAAACACAACCGAAAATGCATCCAAACCACTTCTCAACAAAGCCCAGCCACAAACCATCAAAACCAAACATCTATTAACATCATTTAACATCTAAAAAGAACCTATTAACATCCTTATACCTCCAGCAACATCAGATCCACAAGATCACCTCAAAAACAAACAAGAATCACAAGCTAAACTTAGGAAACTCAACCTATCCGGGATTGCATTAATCAAAACTCAACTCCTTATCAATTTAGAGTTCATTTAACATCAAAAACACATCTTAAATCACAGATTAATCAGATCTAACGAAAATCATCAAAAATCACCAAATCTTGCATTATAAGCCAAGATCCAATTCACAACTCAAAAACCTTTAATAAAACATCAATTAAGGATTGAAAACTTAGGAATTTCAGTAAAGAACTGATAGTTTAGAGGAGAAGGATGTTCTTACCTCCAAACTTGAGTTTCTCCTCTTTTTGGAATCAAAAACCTTGATGAATCAAGTAGCAAATGATGAGGTTTTGTAGATACTATGATTAGGAATCAAAAGAGAGTTGAAAGGAGGAATTTAGGTGAGAAAATAAGATCAAATTCTCTGGAGAGAAAGTGTTTGGGTTGAGAGAAAATGAGAGAAAGAAAATGGAAAGTTAGTTATCCAAAATAGCCAAAATGGCTTTCCCTCCACTTTTAATATGTTTAAAATCAGAATATAGCTTAAAATATCTTAGAAAAATCTGGAGAAACTACTTTTGGAATAATAGCTCCTTAAAGATTCAAAGTTCCAACCCTTTATAAAACAATCACCAAACTTTCGAAAAATTACATTTTGGTCACTAGCCAAAATGTCACCCTTCCAAAACTCATTTTCCAAAATTGATTTCACAGTTCACTTAATTATATTAAAAGATGATTTTAGAACATTTTTCCATATTTTTAATGCAACCCGAACTTGGCTTTCCTAATTTCACCTTTTAGATTCGAACAACACTTTGACCAAACCGGTCAACGCCCAAAACTCCTAAGCCCAAAACCGGGGCGTTACACATTGCATTTGGACATCGTTCGGTAGGTTAAATCGAATAAAAACCAACAAAAATCAGTCATTACAGGTCATGCTGTATCGAAATGGGTGATGGTGTTTCGATACGGGTAAGCATAGATGAACCTAAAAGAACAGGGCGTTTCGAAAGGGTCTATAGCCGTATCGGAACAATTTGCTACTAGAATCCATTGTTTCGATACGAGTTCATAGCGTATTGAAACGGGTCAAAGTCAAAAGAAGTCAACCCGTTCTGATATAGGGGTTGCTGTATCGATACAGACTAAAAGGAAAAGTCAACATGGGTTGACCATTGTTCACCCATTTCGAAACGACCCCAGAGTGTTTCGATACGAGGTTAGTTAAGTTAGTTAAAGGCATAATTTAACAGGTTGCAATGTTCACAAACTACACACTAAATTTTGAAAGAGTAAATTGAATGAGCTAATGAACTCCAATTTGTATGAAATTTTACATGTTTGTTAATTTTGTAGTGAACTTAAATGTAGTATAATTAATTGCATTGAACGACCCCTAAATTGTCAAATTTTTAGTTTGGTCCGTAAAACTTGTATTAGTTGGGAATTAGCCTTGAATGATTAATTATTGCTTTGTATGGATCAACTGGACTAAAGTACATTGTGGTAATGCGTTATTGTATGTTATTGGTTTAAATGTTAATATTAAATTGGAATTTTGTTGCACCGTTCACTGTATTGATCATCGGTATCACCTTCCGACCCGGTTCTCGACCAGACTACGAAGGGGGTGTTACACTAAAGGCTTGATATCGTTTCGGCAAGTGGAGCGAAGCTTTTTCGGTGAGTGGAAATGATTTTAAAGGATTTTCAAAGGTTTTGAAAGCAAGGTTTGGGGGTTTTGATTAAGCTTGAAATGCTAATCTAATCTTGGAAGTAAGTATGGAAGTTTTCACTCTTGGTTTATCGATTTTTCCATTGTTTTGATTGATAATGTTCATGTCTTAGAAAGAGATTTGTTACCTACTGTTTATTCATGTTTTGAGCATTGAGATTTGATGATTATGATCCTATGAGAATTGATTTATGTTTTGAAAGAGTTTATGTCTTGTTGAGAAAATCCTATGAGAATTGATTTATGCTTTTGAAAACAGTAGGGTGGCATTGTTTAAAAGTGTATATTGGCAAAGTGATGAGACTTAATATTATTGGATATAATTGGTCGACCAATAGGATGAGAAGTTCACTATAATATACAAAATTCGTATGTGAGACAAAGTCTTCGATTATACTATAAGGGTAGATTCTATTGTGTTGCGAGTGATAGGGGTGGAATTTATCACCAACGGGCAATAGACGTAGTGCCATCCCGACTGAAGTGAGATTATGGTAAGGGTAGATTTCACCACGAGACTTGATGGGGGCAGTGCCTTCAAGGTGTCCATATATCCGAACATTTATGGATAGGGGTAGTGCTATCCAAGGATGGGGGCAGATTCCATCCATGTCACTTCTAATGCCAATATATGAGATTACATGTTTCATGGTTTTTAATGGATTTTTTAATGAGTTTTATACATGAGATTCTATTTTGAGATATGTTTATGATGTACAAGCATGATAAACTTGTAATGAGATTTGCATTTTGGTAAATGCATGAGATTGATGATACATGTTTTACAAATGTTTATTGATTTTTCTTTGAGAGGGATTTAAAGCATGGATTGTACTTGAGCATGAAGAAAAGATATTAGTTTTTGAGATATGGTTTTAAAATGCATTGTTGTTGGTTTTTAATCGAGCGACCTGCACTAGGCATTTATGCTTATGCTATCTTATTTCAACAATGCAGAGAAGTAGCTATTTGACGGTAACAAGAAGGCAAGAGGAGATCCAAGAGTCGTTTCATAACTCAAGTGTAACCCCTCGACCCGGCCTAGACACCCGATCGAACCGAATAGGTCACACAAGGAATATTGAAGTAAACTGTGAAGTTTATTTCAATAGACGACCTTTTTATCTTTTTTATCTTGTCTATATGCACATTGTTACCCTAAGTGTTTAGACTTGCCGCGGAAGAAACATCAACTCAAATAGACATCGGTTTAGCATTCAATTGATTGCAAACATGTGATAGGGACCAATTTGTAATTTCAGGAAAATATAGTGACATCCTAAAATTTTAAGTTACCATCCTTTTATTAGTCACATTACATACAACTGTGTCAAATCTCAACTTAATCCGATCATTCAAACATGTTTAATTGCATTCACAACATTAAAGGACTGGAACATAAAGAAACAGAACTTCAAAAGAATCTGATTAACAAAATTAACAGCTTCGTGTATGGATACACCCTGTTTTGAAATATCTCTAGGTGTTTCGAAACATGATCCCATTTCGATACAGTCTTCAAGATGTATCGATACAAAAAATTCCAATAGCCAACTTAACCGAGCCTGTTTCGATACACCTTTCCCTATTTCGAAACCCCATGCCCATTTCAAACTTATTGTTTCGATACAACCTTAGGTGTATCAAAACACCTAGGCCTTTAATGTCAAATTTTACTGGTTTTTCAAACTCTAATGCACCCATAACCATTCAAGCATACTTCCAAATTATATATAACATATCCAAACATCAAACCTCAATCATTCATGGCATATTCAACAACATATCATGGCAATTTGCATCAAAGGTAAACTATAGGCATGCAACCTAGTAAACAAGCCAAGCAAGGTACCAAAATGCATAGCAAAGCACAAACCAATAACCAAAGGCCATTTACAAGTCTAAAACAAAATGAAAACTTGCTCAAATAGGCAGTTTACACAAATCTCCCAAAACAAGCCAACAAATGTAACCCCCTTAGCCCGACTCCAAAGAGCACGTACGAATTTTTAGTTTATAGTGCACTCTCATCCTTTTATTAGTCACATTACATGCAACTGTGTCAAATCTCAGCTCAATCCGATCATTCAAACATGTTTAATGGCATTCTCAACATTAAAGGACTGAAACATAAAAAAACAAAACTTCAAAAGAATCTGATTAACAAACTTAACAGCTTCGTGTATCGATACACCCTGTTTCGGAACATCTCTAGGTGTTTCAAAACATGATCCAATTTCGATACAGTCTTCAAGACGTATCGGTACACAAAATTCCAGTAGCCAAATTAACCGAGCCTGTTTCGATACACCTTTCCCTGTTTCGAAACCCCATGCCCATTTCATGATTATCGTGTAACCCCCTTAGCCCCCGGCCTAGACGGTTGACCTGAACTACGAAGATTACACGGGGAAAACCAAAGTCAACCCGAAAGTCAACCTTGATTCACAAGCTTTTTTTTTCTTTTTAATCTTGTCTAGATACACATTAACCCTAAGTGAGCACTCATAAAACATACATGAGAAAGGCACTGCGATCGAACAACAAAGAGGGACTCAATTGCACTTATTACAAGTTTAGGGACCAAAATGTAATTTCTGTAAATTAGAAGGTCATAACTGATTTTTAGGTTATCAATATGAAATTAGTCCTATTTCATGCTTCTCTACCAAATTTCAACTTAATTGGACATCTCAAACTCAAGCAATTGCAACATCAACATTTGGGACTAAAATGTAAAGCTTGCAAACTACAACACCATTCAAATCAGTGCCCAACGGTCACCTGTTCCGAAACACCCACCTGCCGTATCGGAACGCAGAATCGGAACGACGTTGACCGTTTCGATACGCGGGTTGGTTCCGAGACCAGTTCTGAAACATGGCATTCCAGTAGCCAAAACGTTCCGAAACAACCCCTAGCGTTTCGATACACGAAGACCATTTTAGGCCCCCGTTTCGAAACACTAGAGGGTGTTTCGATACGGTTTTCCCAGAAACTGCACTTAATGCTGGTTTTTCATGCATAAACATGTTCGAAAACATCCTAATGACCCTCTAATCATGTCAACAAGTCCACATACATATAAGGTACAAATTTAGGACACCCTAACACATTCATATCATCAAACGTGAAATCTCACAAGTCTAGAGGCATGCTTCCTATTATCAAAACCAAATAGGCAAACAAACTTCAAATCAAGCATTTAAAGGCCATTTACAATTCAAACCAACCAAGGCAAACATGCCACAACTTCAGGGAGTTTAACACATCTCCCAAAACAAAACTTAGGTTCCCATTGCCAATTTATCAAAACTAATAGTGTATGAAAACTTCACCATACGTGAGCTTGGACTTCCTTGGATGAACTTAGCTTCCTTGATGCCCAAAGCACCTCAATTATCTGCATTATTGGTAAAAGAGAGCGTAAGCACAAATGCTAAGTGAGGCAAGCTCTAAATAAAACCAATACAACAATGCATTTTTAGAAAACACTTTCATCAAAGCTTTTAAACCACGTGCTCATCTCTTTCTCACGCTACCTTGCATCATTTCAAGCATCTCACGCTTCGTTACATTTAAATACATTGTATTGGCTTTCAAGTGATAGTTCATAACCATTTCAACACAAGACACAATCGGATACGCGGATTACAAGCGTTGTCCCACACGCTTCATACACACTACCGGACTACACAAGGTTCACACTCAAGAGCAATCTCTCCATTGATGTGACACCCGTGGTGGAGTGTAACGGTACAATCTCAACCCCTCAACACCACTCACCGGTAGTTGTATAATTCCACTAACGCGAGTAAGGGACACATAACACAAGATCCACACACGGAATTTACAACCACCGTTGTGATCTTACCTCAATCGTTAGGGTACTTGGATGGAGTTTACGGTACAATCACAACTCCTCAACATCCAAGGCGACTTTACTTACGGTGCACCCAATCCTATAGCCGGCTAACTATATCCGATTCAAGTACTTAAAAACCATTTCATCACTTGCCAATATACATCAAGTACAATCATCAATTCACTATTTTAAACATTAATCAAAACCACTTATCATCATGCATCTCCATGCTTCATAACCAAAATAAAAACATGTCAAACCAAGGATCTCTTACCTTGAGCATCCTTCAATACATGAGTTTCAAAACCAGCATTAATCATGCTAAAACATGCTTTCAAAACAGTAATTAAACATTCATTTCATAACTAATGCATCAAACCATTACTTAGGACATCCGAGGGAGTTTTTCCGAAAACTTACTCTTAAGCTTAGCTAAGTTGTTTAGACTTAAACTAAGCTCCCAAAACCTCCAAATAATCGTTTCAAAGCTGGAAAACCATATACACTCACCAATTACGTTTCAGCTTGCTCGCCGACACTCTAACTATGCCTCCGATACTCCCGAACCAACACCAAAAGTGTCCAAAGGTGTCTCCCCTATTTACAACAGATAAGAGCAGAGGATTAATGCATCATCATGCATTAAAATCATCAGCCACTTCTCCTAAACTCGCTGCACCGCCTAAACTCAACATTTTGACTACCAAACACAACCGAAATCACCTCCAAACTCTTCCAAAACTTATCCCAACCAAGATGTATCACTTCTAATCATTTCTAAACATCAATCACCATAAAAAACAATCATAAACTCGACCTTATACCTCCAGCTATAACAGAACACCAAGAACACCTCAAAAACCACCATTTTCTTAAGCAAAAACTTAGGAAACACATCCTATTCAGGATTGGATTGATAAAACCTCATTTCTAACATCATTTAATATCCAAAATACATTAAAGAACCACTTCAAAACAAAGCCCAATTAATCACAACGAAATTCTTTAAGATCTTTTCCAAAATCTTGAGTTTTAAGCCAAAAATCATGTTTCTAACATTAAAACCATTTATAAAACATTAATAAAGGATTGACAACTTGAGAATTTCATTAAAGAACTGAGTATTTAGAGAAGAAGAACATTCTTACCTCTAAATGATGATTTCTCCTTGATTTGGGAAAAGTTCCATGAAAATTCAATGTGGAAATCAAAAGGATTTGATGCAAGATTGATTAGGAACCAATAGATGATGGAAATCTCATCAATTGAAGTGAAGAAAAAAGTAAATTTTGCTGGAGAAAATGTGTTTGGATGATGGGATTTTGAGAGAAAAAAGAATGAGAGAAAATTAGGAAAAGGTAGTTATGAAAGTCAAAATTTAGTTTCCACCTTTCTTTTAATTAATTAAAACATTAATTAAATCACCCAAATTAAGGAAAAATCTGGAGAAAAACATTTTGGGTAAATTAGCTCCTTAAAGATTCAAAGTTTCAATCCTTTACAAAACAGTCACTACAAAACTTTGTAAAAATCGCATTTTGGTCACTACACCGAAATGTAGTATTTCCAAACCTTATTTTGTAAAATTGATTTCACCACTCTCTTATATATATTAAATGAGGATTTTTAGATATTTTCTATATTTTAAAGCATCCCGAACTAGGTGTTCCATAAAACCTCCTTTTATATTCGAATCGTTTATCAGATCGGTCTGATTCAGACCCTAAACTTTTAAGCCCAAAATTGGGGTGTTACATACCGTTTCGATACAACATTAGGCGTATCAAAACACCTAGGCCTTTAATGTCACATTTTGCTAGTTTTTCAAACTTTAATGCACCAATAACCATTCAAGCATACTTTCAAATTATATATAACATATCCAAACATCAAACCTCAATCATTCATGGCACATTCAACAACATATCATTGCAATTTGCATCAAAGGTAAACTATAGGCATGCAACCTAGTAAACAAGCCAAGAAAGGTACCAAAATGCATAGCAAAGCACAAACCAATAACGAAAGGCCATTTACAAGTCTAAAACAAAATGAAAACTTGCTCAAATAGGGAGTTTAAACAAATCTCCCAAAAACAGGCCAACAAATGTAACCCCCTTAGCCCTATTCCAAAGAGCACGTACGAATTTTTAGTTTATAGTGCACTCTCATCCTATTGATTGATCAATTATATTTGGTAAGTATCTCATCTTCTATGCCAATATATTATGTCAAAAACATCATCTCACCTACTGTTTTTAATGCAACATTTCTCAAATCTCTAACATCTCATTTCAAAACCACAAATCATGCTTTGCATTAAATCAAAATATCAAAACTCTTTAATACAACATGCTATCTCACGAAATCTCTACAAAGCATCATCTCATGCTACAAATCATGCATAAAACAGTAGGAATTTGTCTATCTCAAAACAAGAGCATATAAAAACATTTAGGGGCATCAACCACACATTTGAGAGTAAATCTAGCCATACTTACTTCTGAACTTAGGATGGTGTTTCAAACCAATCCTAAATCCCCAAACCTTGTATCTTTGTCCCTCAAGGACGTCTAAAACCATTCGCACTCACCGATTACGTTTCGCTTGCTTGCCGAAATGATGTTTAAGCTCCCGACACTTCCGGGTCAACACCAAAAGAGCCCAAAGATGTCTCCCATGTTTATTACACATAAGAGAAGAGAATTAATGCATCATCATGCATTGAAATCATCAGTTACTCAATCAAACTCGTTGTACTACTCAAAAACACCATTTCGACTACCCAAAACAACCGAAATCATCTCCAAACTCTTCCAAAACAAAGCTCGGTCAAGATCTAACAATTCTAATCATTTTTAAACCTCAATCAACACCAAAAATCATCATAAACCCGTCCTTATATCTCCAGCAACAGTAGAACACCAAAACCACCCCAAAACCACAAATCTAGCATGTAAAACTTAGGAATCCAAACCTATTCAGGATTTTCTTGATAAAACCTCATTTATAACATCAATTATCATCCAAAATACATTAAAAATCAACCTCAAAACAGAGCCTAACCAAGAGTTACGAAAATCATCAAGATCTCACCAAGAATCTTCAGTTTTACCTCAATTTCATGTTTCTAACATTAAAGCAACTCAAAAATCATTAACAAAGTATTGATAACTTGGGAATTTCAGTAAAAAACCGATCATTAGAGGAGAAGGACAAAACTTACCTTTAAAGGTTGATTTCTCCTCAATTTGGGCAAGTTTTCTTGAAATTCCAAGGTAAAAACAAGAGGTTTTGATTAGGTAAAGATAAGGAATCCTTAGGAGAATGAAATCTCAGCAAAAGAGATGAAAATCAAAGGTTAATTGATGAAGAAAATGTGTTTGGCTGAGTGGAAGTTGAGAGAAAATGAAATGAGAGAAAACTAACGTAAGGTAGTTATGAAAAGTCAAAATAGATTTTTCTTTTTAATTCTCCTTTATTCCCTTAATTAAATCATTATTAAAACTCTCAAATTAAAGAGAAATATGATGAAAAACATTTTGGTAAAATTAGCTCCTTAAAGATTCGAAGTTTCAATCCTTTACAAAACAATCACTAGTCAACTTTTGTAAAAACTGTGATTTGGTCAATACACTGAAATGTAGTATTTCAAAATCATATTTTGTAAAATTGTTTTCACCATAATCATTTATATAATAAATGAGGATTTTTAGATATTTTCCATATTTTTAAAATATCTCGAACTAGGTGTTCCCTAAATCTCCCTTAAAGATTCGAACAGTTCTCGACCGACCCGATTGCCCTTATTACTTATAGTCTAAACAAAAACATACATTCTCAAATGAAGTCTCTTATGATCCCTTGATCCATGCTGCCTCCAAAATCTCAATTCTTTGTATTGATGAACAAAATAGAGCGTAAGCACACAAGTCTTAGAGAGGAGTGCTAAAAAACAAAACACCATCAATGCATTAAAACCATTTTTCCAAGTCCACATTGAAATCTCATTTCAATTAACTTAAATCATCATTTGAAAACTATCATGCCTTTAAAACCATGCACTATTATTAATAAAAATTAACATACTAAACCTTATGCAACATGTATCATGAACCAACAACAAGTCCCATTGCTAACACTCAATTTAAGCATTCCCATGCATAACTATCATATGCAAAGCTTAAAGAGTAAAACATGTATAAATCACTATATATAATATAAACCATCGCATGGTACGTCATCAATTATATTGGCTTACAAGTGATCATTAAGCAAGTCCATTTCTCAAAACAACATATCGGATACACGGATTCACAAATGTTGTCCCAAGACTTCATACATTCTCACTGATATCTCAAGGTTCACACGCGGAGCTACCTTACACCATTGTGACACCCGTGGTGGAGTATTTGATACACCGTATAAACCCCTCTACACCACTCATCAGTAGATGTATAACCCCACTAACGAGAGACAGGACACCACATACATATACCTCAATCGTTAAAGTACTTGGATGGAGTATTTGGTACACCGTATAAACCCCTCGACATCCAAGGTGACTTGTTTATAGTGCACTTAATCCTATAGCCGACTAACTATATCCGATAACATTTATAAACCAATTTCATAACATCACCTACCAATATAATTCATATTCAACCACATACTTTATTGTTTTCAAAGCATCATCAATAAATCATTTTCCAAAGCATTAGACCATGCTTTAAATCACAAGTATAAAACATATACTTACAAGGATCACTTACCATGTTCATCCTTCATCATCTCAACATTAAAAACAACAAACCACATGCTATAAACATGCTTTAACAATAGGTATACATGTATTCAGAACCAAGTGCATAAAACCATTTTCGCAAATAGCACAACCTAGAGAGAAATTCCTTATACTTACTTTCAAACTAAGACAAGCGTCAAGCTTAATTCTAAGTTCCCAAAACCACCTTTAAAACACTTCAAAGCTAAAATTCATGTTCTCACTCACCGACACGCGAAACCTTGAATAGTCGACGCGAAACTAGGCGTCCGAAGCTCCCAAAACAACACTGATTGCTTCTGAAATTGTCTCCCATGTTTAAACCACATAAGAACAGAGGATTAATGCATCCAAATGCATTAAAAACTCTAGCAAGCAATCCTACCACGTTGCTTTTCCCAAAATGACCAAGACGCCTATCCGAAACAACCGAAAACACCATCGATTACTCTACATACTAAGCCTAGCCAAAACCTAACACATCCAACCATTTATTAAAATTAATTAACATCCAAAATCATCCTATTCTTAACCTTATACCTCCAACATGTACAGAATCACATTAACACAACAAAACCCCAATTCTAACAACCTAATCAACTAGCATTCCAAATAGTTTTGGGATTACCATGCTAAAACCTCAATCTTAACATTAATCAACTTCCAAAACATGATTAAAATAAATAATAAATAAGCCAAAATAAACCCATTTTGAAAATTACCCAAAAGCTTCATTTAAAGCTTGATTTAGCCTTTTCATCAAATCAATCACAAAACCTTGTTAAGAAACATAATTAAAGAGTCAAATAATTTTGAATTTCATTAAAGAACCTTGATTGGATGAGAATAACGAAAATTACCTATAATCCCTTTATATTCCTTTAATTGACAAAATTTGATTGAAAATCTTCAAGAATCCATTGAAACAAGTTGAGGAAACTCCATGTAAATCATTTGGAAATCAAAGTAAAATGAAAAGGAAAAGATCTCTGGAAGTTTTGAAAGAAATTTTGTGGTTGGCTGATGAGAAAAGAGAGAAATGGAAGTTACGTCAAAATAAGTTTGTAAAGCTTAATTCCCTTTTTAATCAAAACCCTTTTTAAACTTTTTAATTAAACACATTTAAAACATGTCAAATCAAGGGAATAGCTAATTATACTTGTATTATGTCACGAACTTATTCTCTCAAACTCAATCCGTGCAACACTAACACTCCTGACACAATGTTAGCAAGCCTTTCCCACGTGAATGCTATGATTAAACACAAACGAGAATGGAGAAGGCAAGAGAGTTACAAGGAAAAGACCTTGTATTGAACTTAGAAAGTAAACTTTACAAGGACACTTAGTTTGTGAACTTATTGGGTTGATTTACCAATGACCCTAGTTAGCCTATTTATAGTCTCCAACCTCCTCAATGGACGGTGGAGTTTTATTTGATTAGACACCTCATATTTTGCCTCCCAAAATATCTACAACACCTAAGATTATCTAGATAATTCCATACTTATCTAGTTATATCCTAAATGGTCTAAAAGCTCTACAATATCTTAAAGGCTTCTAGAATGTTTCGGATATGTCCAGACTTATCTCGAGCCTTCTGAAGTTGTCTCGATGCTTCCACAACACTCCCAAGTATTCTAGGTCCTTCTGGGTGTACCTAGATGGTTGTGGAGTGTCCTAGAACCTCCTAGAACATGATGGAGCCGTTTTAAAAGGGTTGGAGGCCTTTCTAGGCCATCCTAGGTGCTTCCTTGAGGCTTGCCTTGCTTTAAATTGCCCAAGGTTTCATGGTGGAACCGCAAGGCTCTTCTTGTGGCATTGGTTCGTCTCGGTGCTTAAGGATGGGGCGTGATATCCTCCCCTACCTAAGCTCGCGACGCCCTCGTCGCGTCTCGATTGAGCTGATGGGGTGTTGCTGGTGTGCCACCTTCGGCTCCTAGCTTGCCTCGCCTTTTCCCTCGGCTTAACAGCTCGATGCTGGGCTATTGTACCAAGTTGTGCCTTGCCATCAACTCCTTTGATGAAGGCAACAAGTCGCATTCGTATGGGACATGACCTCATCACATGAGGTCCTTCACATAGGTAGCACTTTACCCTTGTGTTAGCCTTTGACGCGGACTTGGCCTTTGTGCTACAACGATTCCCTCTCGTGGGCTTATCTTTGTTGACGCCACATTGCTTACCCCGTGCATGCTTGGTCGGTGACTCGGCCTTACCTTCAGCCTTTGGAGATGGTTGGTCGCCTTCTTGCTCTACCTCGAGCATTGACCCTGACTTAAGTCCCTCGACGCAATGTCCCTTATGAGTTGAAATCCCTTTCTTCCTATCGATGTCATCGATCGATTAAAATGCTGAAATAAGTTGCATGGATCCCATCCGCACACCCTCGTCGCCAATGTCGGTGTCACTACCTTCTTGATGTTTGGCTAGGAGTGAACTAAGGGCTTTTCGTTGTGGGCACTCACGAGTCCAATGTTCACCGTCGCAAATGAAGCAACTGCTTGGCGGTGGCTTCCTCATTCCTTGGAACTCCTTGGACTTACGCTTGTCCTTGCCCTTCCAAGGGGACGAGTCTCGGTGCCTAGGTGAGTGGTCTTCTTGATAACCCTCCTGGTGATGGCACTTGTCTCCCTCACCTTTAGCATGACCGTTCTTCTCATCTCTCGGCTTTGGGGTGGTCTCCTTGTGACTAGTGTTGTCGATAAGACTCTCGGCCACAGTAATTGCATCAGCAAGGGTTTGGACTCCCTTTCGCCTTAGCTCGGTCTTGGCCCAACTCTTGAGACCATCTATGAAGTTGAAGAGCGAGTCTTTTCGGATAGATCGGGGATCTCGAGCACCAAACTAGTGAACTTCATCACATAGTCGTGGATGCTCCCTGATTGCTTCAACCTTCATAGGCGAGCTCTTGCCTCATCCTCGGGATTCTTCAGATAGAATTGCCTTTTGAGCTCCCTCTTAAAATCAATGAAGGTAGAGATGGCGCAAGCACCTGTCTCGATGTCCAGACGCCTTCTCCTCCACCATAACATGGCGGTGTTCGTGAGGTAAAGTGAGGCAGTTTGAACCTTAGATGCCTCATCCATAATACCCATCGCGAAAAGGTATTTCTCTAAGCCATATAGTAAGTTATCTACTTCCTTAGCATTGCATGACCCTGAAAGTGTCTTACATTTTGGCACCTCGACCCTCTTGGTCTCATATGAGGTACTTGGCCCCACGACCATTGTGCACTTGCACAACGCAAGGTCGTCTTGCAACGTCTCTAGTTGGACATGAACGTTGGCAAGTTCACGTTGGAATGACTCACGTACCTTTGTGAGCTCTCCCATGAGTGCGTCGCAGACTTCACCCATTTTTGCGCGCAAGGTCTCCTCTAGCTTGATCTTCACGGCTCTCACGGCCATGTGGATCTCACAATCCTCTGCCTGGAGGCCTTCAACCCGTTCTTGAAGGTCGTCTACTTGGGCACCCATACCCGAAACGCTTTCCTCCACGCGAGTCAAGCATGACTCTAAGCTAGAGAGTAGGTCCTTGGACTTGGCACGAGGCCTTGTCTCCACAAGGCCGACCCCTACTTCATGCCCACCTATGTCATGTGTGACCTCAGTCTCCGACGGGCTAGCAAATTAGTTCTTGGCTGTCTTGGCTCTGCTCCCAACGATCGTAACATGCTCTGATACCAAATGTCACAGACTTATTCTCCCAAACTCAATTCGTGTTGTGATAACACTCCCGACACAATGTTAGCAAGCCTTTCCCACACGAATGTTATGGCTAAACACACAAGAGAATGAAGAAGACAAGAGAGTTGCAAGGAAAAGACCTTGTATTGAACTTAGAAAGGAAACTTTACAAGGACACTTAGTTTGTGAACTTATTGGGTTGATTTACAAATGACCATAGTTAGCCCATTTATTGTCTCCAACCTCCTCAATGGACGATGGAGATTTATTTGATTAGACGGCTCACATTTTGCCTCCCAAAATATCTACAACACCTAGGATTATCTATATAATTCCATACTTATATAGTTATATCCTAAATGGTCTAAAAGCTCTACAATATCCTAAAGGCTTCTAGAATGTTTCGGAGATGTCTAGACTTATTCCGAGCCATCCGGAGTTGTCCCGAGCTTTCCGCAGCTGTCTCGATGCTTCCATAACTCACTCGAGCATTCTAGGTCCTTCCGAGTGTGTCTAGATGGTTGTTGTAACACCCTGGTTTTGGGCCTAGATGTTTTTGAGGTTGAATTAGGCCAGTCGGGAATGGTTTGAACCTTTTAAGGTTGGTTTAGGGAACACCTAGTTTAGGATGCTTTAAAAATATGGAAAAACATCTAAAAATCCTCATTAATTATATAAATATTTATGGTGAAAAAAATTTAACAAAATGTGATTTGGAAATATTACATTTTGATGTAGTGTTCAAATTGCAATTTTTGCAAAAGTTGACTAGTGACTGTTTTGTAAAGGATTGAAACTTTGGATCTTTAAGGAGCTAATTTTACCGAATTATTTTTCATCAGATTTCTCTTTAATTTGGGAGTTTTAAAAATGATTTAATTAAATGAATTAAAAGAAAAATCATATGTTGAGTTTTCATAACTACTTTACGATACTTTTCCCTCTTTTCATTTTCTCTCAACTTCCACTAAGCCAAACACATTTCCCTCACCAAATAATCTCTTGTTTTCATCTCTTTTTTCGAGATTTCATCTTCCTAAGGATTTCCAATCATTACTTCATCAAAACCTATAGTTTTCACTTTGGATTTTCAAGAAATCTTACCCAAATTGAGGAGAAATCAGCCATTAGAGGTAAGCTCCGTCCTTCTCCTCTAATGATCAGTACTTTACTGAAATTCCCAAGTTATCAATCCCTTTTTAATGATCTTTAAGTTGTTTTAATGTTATAATCAAGAAATAGCTGTTAAATTCAAGGTTCTTGATGTGAGTTTGATGATTTTTGTATTTCTGAGTTAAACTCTGCTTTGAGGTTGATTTCTAACATGTTTTGGATGATATTTGATGTTGAGATTGAGGTTTTAACAAATAAATCCCGAATAGGCTTGGGTTCCTAAGTTTTACATGTTAGATTTGTGGTTTTTGGGGTGTTTTTAGTGATCTTCTATTGCTGGAGATATAAGGACGTGTTTGTGATGATTTTTGATGTTGGTTGAGGTTTAGGAAGGGTTAGAATTGTTATATCTTCGTTGGGCTTTGATTTGAGGAAGTTTGGAGGTGATTTCGGTTATTTCGGATAGCCGAAATGGTGTTTTTGAGTAGTTCAACGTGTTTGACTTAGTGGCTGGTGATTTCAATGCATGATGATGCATTAATCCTCTACTCTTATGTGTAATGAACATGGGAGACTTCATCGGACGCTTTTGGTGTTGATCCGAGAGTGTTGGAGGCCTAGAAATCGTTTCGGCAAGCAAGCGAAACGTAATCGGTGAGTGCAAATGGTTTTAGAAGTCCTTGAGAGACAAGGAATCAAGGTTTGGGGATTTAGGATTTGGTTTGAAACACCATCCTAAGTCCGGAAGTAAGTATGGAAAGATTTGCTCTCGATATGTGGTTGATGCCCCTAAATGCTTTTAACATGCTCTTGATTGGAGATAGACAAATTCCTATTGTTTTATGCATGATTTATAATATGAAAAGATGTTATGTGTTGATCCCATGAGATAGCATGACTATGTAAGGAGTTTTGAGATTTTGATTAAATGAAATGCATGAATTGTGGTTTTGAAATGGGATGAAAATAGTTTGAGAAATGTTGCATCAAAACAGTAGGTGAGATGATGATTTTAATGTAATATTTTAGCACAAACGATGAGATGATTATCGGATATAATTGGTCGACCAAGAAGATAAAAGTGCACTATAAACTAAAAATTTGTACGTGGTCTTCGGAGTCAGGCAATGGGGGTAGTGCCATCTCGATCCAAAGTGAGAATCTGGTGATGAGAGATACCATCGAGGTAGGTCTTGGTGAAACATCCAAGCTTTGGGGCGAAGAGAGATACAACCATGAGAGTCCGGTGATGTGAGATTCCACCGGGGTTGGACTTGGCTTTATGTCAAGCTAATCCACATATCCGAGTAAAGATATAATATGAAATGCCAATATATGAGATTGTATTTGATTCACATGTACCAATGTTGAGATGTTTTATGCTATGAGAAATGCATATCAGATTTGAGATTTATGAAATGCTTTTATTTACATCAAGCATGTGTATGGCATTGCCATGAGATTTGCATTGGTTGAATGCATGATTTAGATTAATGGTACATGTGATTTTTAAATGGAGATTTGCTTTGAATTGGTTTTCAAGCATGAGATAGAAATAGCATGTTATGGGAATGGTTTTTTTATTTGAGAAAGAGTTTTTGATAAGCTTGCATTGTTGTGTTGGTGTTTTTAGAGCAGGCCTCAATAAGAAATTGTGCTTGCGCTCTCTTTTACCAACAATGCAGATAATTGAGACACTTTGGGCAGCAAAGAGGCTAGGGATTTCCAAGGAATTGTAACGCTCCAGTATAGTGATTTTTTACATTTACTTTAGTAATGATAATTGGAAATGGGAACCAATGGGTTGCTTTGGGAGATGTATTTTGAACTCCCTGTGGTTTTGAAAGTTTAATATGGTTTATGTGGTTTGTAAGAGGCCTTTATGGTAGTTTTGGTGCTTTATGTTACCATTTGGTATGTTTGTGGTTTCTGTTTTAAGCATGCTTTATGAGTTGCTTTGCTATGCTTGAGCTAAACAACTAAATGATGCTATGTGGTTTGGAATTGCATGTTTATATGTTTAAGTAAACTTCAATAGCATGTAAGTATGATTTGAGGTTGTTTAACTGATGCTTGAAGTGTTTTCAATTCTAAATATGGGGCAGATGTGGTATGCGTATTGATACACGAGCTTGTGTATCGATATGCGTAAGCCAAATCCGTGCCTTTCTGCACAGACATTTCGGTACGGTTTTGAAGTGTTTCGGTACGGGCTTGAAGGGCGTACCGATACGCGGGGAAGCGTATCGATACGCTATCTGTGACTTTGGTCATTGCCGTCCCGCGTATCGATTCGGTCAGAAGTGTATCGATACGCAACCGTTAATTTGTTAATGGCATCTTTGCACGTTTTATATTATTTTATTTTAGTCCATGTTTTTCATGTGTGCAATTGGATGAGTTTGAGTGGTTGGTTTTCGATGAAAATTTGTAGAGAAGCATGAAACATGATTAATTAAATATTGGTAAACTTAAAATCTATAAAGTTCTTTTAATTTATAGAAATTACATTTTGGTCCCTATATGTTTAATTTGTTCAATCGAAACCCTAAATGTGATATGACCGCTGTGCCATTTCTTCCTATGATCTTTGGTGGTCACATAGGTTTAATGTTGCATTTAGAAAAGATAAGAAGAAAAAAAGGGTCATCAATCGGAGTTAACTTTAATGAGTTAACTTCAGTTTTCCTCGTGTAATCACCTCGGTTCGGGCCAACCGTCTAGACCGTCCTGGAACCTCCTATAACATGGTGGAGATGTTTAAAAAGGGTTGGTGGCCTTTCTAGGTAGTCCTAGGTGCTTATTTGGGGTTTGCCTTACTTTAAATTGCCCAAGGTTGCATGGTGCACGCCCAAGGCTCTTCATGTGGCCTTGGTTGGTCTTGGTGCTTAAGGATGGGGCCTGGCAATTAGCTCCCTAAATATTCTATGTTTTGGCTCTTTTACAAAATAACCATTAAAAATAGTTTTTCCATTTTTATGATTTAGTCACTAAGCCGAAATGTCCACCTTCCAATTGTCATTTTCCAAAATTGACTTCACCAAACCATTATATACATTTAAAAAGGATTTTAGAAAATTTTCTCATATTTTTATCACTTCTCGAACTAAGTTTTCCCTGAACCAATCCCGAACTAACTCGAATCTCTAGTCTCGGTCCAACGAACCCTAAACCCAATCTAAAAACTCCTAGGCCCAAAACCGGGGTGTTACATCAAGTATGGTTTTACATTTACTAAATAGTAATAACTAGCAATGGGAGGGTACTTATATGCTTTGGAAGATTGTATTTTGAGACTCCTTGGTTTGTGGCAAGTTTATGTTGCCCATTTAGACTTGTAAATGGCCTTTATATGTTAGTATTTAGTTTGGTTTGCATTTTGATCTTTATGTGGGTGTTTTCCAAGGAAGCATGCCTATAGTTTGTCATCTATGGTTATGTGGATATTAAATGCTTGCTTTGGTGCTAAATGTCTTAAGATTTATGCCTTAAATGTTTGAGCTTACGTTGGAAGCATGTTAGAATGTTTTTGAATGATTTTTAGTATGCTAAAATGGAAGAAAATGTCATTACAGGCCCATGCATACCGAAACACCGGCTAGCGTACCGATATATTATGCCTAAATTTGCCCAAGCATTTCGATACGGCCTGAGTTGTTTTGATACGGGGTGCCTGGTTCAAGCATGGCGTATCGATACGTGGTGGCGTACCGATACAGGTTCGAGGATTTTAAAAGATGGGAGGCTTACTAGAAGATCGCATACCGATAAGGACTTGGGCGTATCGATACGCTCAGCTATTTTGTTAGTTATTTGGCATCTGCAAGTTTGTTTTTGTTACGTTTTGGTCCCTCAATGTTAAACATGCAATTTGTTGAGTATGGAATGTTGTTTTTAGTTGATTTTTGACATGTAAGTTTGAAATGAGACTAATTAAGGATTGCTAAACTTAATTTGGCCTAAGTCTTTGTATTTTTCTATATTTACTAAACGGTCCCTAAAACGCGTTTGTTACTAATCGATTGATTAAAAGACATCATTCGAGTCGTAACTTTATCTTCTACGATCATGAGCGCCTTAGAAATTAATAACATCATCTAGATAAGAAATAAAGAAAAAAGGTGTTTATTGAGGTAAATATTCACCGGTTTATCTCAACATTCCCTGTGTAACTCGCTCGAATCGGTGAAACGGTTAGACCTGGTCAAGGGGGTTACATTTGTTGGTATTAGAGCCAAGTTTGCAAAAAATTGAGTGGTAAGTTGGCTGAAATATCATTGTTTGAGTGTTTACATGGTGTTTTTTATGCACAATGGTTGCATATGATATGTTTTAATCGTTGATTGATTGTGTGCTATGCACGGTGTTTGATAACATGTTATTGTGGATATTATATGATGTTTCGGGGAGAAATTTGGGGAACCCATTTCCTTATTACTATTAGTATAAAGAGATTTTTTGTTTAAAACTTGAGCGTCTTGGATTCTTGCTTCGAGTTGGCCTGACTAGTTTTACTTATTGTATTTTATGCTAGAGATTCATTCTGTGTTTGATGGGACCAAGACGAAAGCTTAGGATTAATGCTCGTAATATTGAGGAAGAGCATGATGAGGATGTGTTGCTTCCTCCACCTCTTCCTAGTGGTGGTGCTGGAATGGTAGGTGTTGCACATCAGGCGCCGTAAGGGCTGACAGTTAGGGTTATGACACCTTTGATACATGCTATAACTAGAGCTTTTCAGGAAGCAATGACGGGTGTGCACGTGGTTGCACCGCAACCTGAAGCTGTTAACCCTGGACTTCTTTTGGAGCATTTATGCGGGTACTGAGTTCAGAGGTTTGAGCTCGAAAGCGTCTGAGGAATGGTTTGAGAGCACAAAAAGGATTCTTTATCAGATGGAGTGTACTGGTGCGAATTGGGAATCCTTTTGTGTTGCTTTCAAGAAGAAGTATTTGGGTACTCGCTATCTAGATGAGAAAAAACGGGAGTTTAAGGGAACATGTCTGTTGCAGACTATGAAATTCAGTTTGTTCGGTTGAGCCAGTATGCCCAGAGTTGGTTCCCAACAAACAAAAGTGATGTAATCATTTCTGTTATGGGTTGGTGAAAGAAGTCAAGACCTACATGTTGGCTTCAGATTATACAGATTTTGATGTCTTAATCACTCGAGCCAAGGATATTGAACAAATTTTGGGTTTGGTTCCTCGTTTAGGGAGTATAGTTCTGGGAAAAGAACAACTGAGTTTGATGTTGGTAGAGATCGTCATAAGAGGTAGCGTGACAAGAAGTATTACCCGGATTATAAGCGAGGTGGTGGTGGTAATGCTGGTCGTGGGCAGCAGGGATAGAATGCATTTGTTCACACTCCTAAGTGTAATCGTTGTAGGAAGTGACACTTGGGTGAATCTTTTGGGTAATCTTTATGTATGTTGGAATTATTGTTCAGAAGGTCATTTGAAGCGTGAATGTCCACATCTGATTAGAGATAAGAAAGATCTTGTGCATGTTGTTGAGGTACAAAGTGGTTGTGGGCGCATTTGTTGTAATTTCCAGCGTAGGGAGGATGGTCAGAGGAATGTTGCACATGTGATAGTTGTTCAGTTAAGGGAGATGGCTAGGCGAGGGTGTATGCACACCATGAGGGAAGGAATGAAACTGATATGATTGCAGGTACCTTTACTTTGCAGTCTTTGTCATTACTTTCTTTGATTGGTTCTGGTTCCACGCATTCATATATCTTGAGTGAGCATGCACAATTGCTTGATATACCTGTTGAGTTTTTAGATGTGGGTATGCAAGTGATGAGTTCTTTTGGTGAAACAATTGTTGTTAGAAAGTTTTATAGAAGGTGTATGTTAATGGTTCAAGGACATGTGTTTGTTTTGGATATGATGGAGTTGTCTTTCTATGGTTTTGGTATTATCTTGTGTATGGATTGGTTGAATGAAGACAAAGTTGTGGTTGATTTTGAATCCAAGCGAGTTTCATTGAAACTGACCGATGATTATGAAGTTGTAGTGGTGGGTGAGAATGTCTAGTTCTTATCTAATGTTGTTTCGACTTTAGAAGCGCAAAAGTTGTTGGAGGTTGGTTGTCAAGCATACTTGGCATATGTTATGAATACGGATATGAAGAAGGCAAGATCCCAGGATATTCGTACTGTTTTGTGATTTTTTGGGGGTGTTTTCAGAAGTGTTGCCTGGTTTGCTGTCGGATAGAGAAGTGGAGTTCAATATCGAGATGTATGCAGGTACGACTTCAGTGTCTATTGCTTTGTATCGCATGACGCTTAAAGAGTTGAAGGAGTTTTTGGATCGCGGTTTCATTCGTCCTAGTGTATCGCCTTGGGGAGTTCATGTGTTTTTTGTGAAGAAGAAAGACGACACTATGAGAATGTGTATTGATTATTAGTAACTGAACAAGTTGACGATTAAGAATAAGTATCCTTTGCCACAGATTGATAACCTATTTGATCAACTCCGAGGTGCATCGGTGTTTTCTAAAATTGATTTGAGATCATGATACTATCAATTGAAGGTAAATGATAGAGATGCACCGAAGACAACTTTTCAGACACGTTACAGGCATTCTGAGCTTTTGGTGATGCCGTTTGGGTTGACTAATGCGCCGCAACTTTCATGGACATGATGAATCGAATGATCCATGAATTTTTTGATCAATTTTTGGTAGTGTTTATTGATGATATCCTTGTTTATTCTCATACGGAGGAGGATCATGATAAGCATTTGAGGATTGTTTTGCAAGTCTTGTTGTATAATCAACTTTATGCTAAGTTGAGCAATTGTGAGTTTTGGATTAAAGAAGTAGTTTTCCTTGGTCATGTTGTGTCAGTCGAAGGAATTTGTGTAGATGCACAAAAGCTTGAAGCGATTATGAATTAGAAACAACCGAAGTCAGTGACTGAGGTTCATAGTTTCTTAGGCTTGGTAGGGTATTATTATCGTTTTGTGGATGGTTTTTCAAAGGTTGCTTCTCCTTTGACGAAGTTGTTGCAAATAGATGTTCGATTTGAATGGACAGAAGCTAGACAACAAGCTTTTGAGAAGTTGAAGGAAGATTTGTTGCAAGCTCCAATATTGATACAACCTGAGTTAGAGAAAGAGTTTGTGATCTTTAGCAATGCATCTTATGTTGGTTTAGGGTATGTGTTGATGCAGGATGGGAGAGTTGTGGCTTATGCATCTAGGCAGTTGAAGGCGCATGAGCGTAACTACCACACTTATGATATCAAATTGGCTGCGATGGTGTTTGCGTTAAACTTTTGGAGGCACTATCTTTATGGTGAAAGGTGTGTGGTGTATATAGATAATAAGAGTTTAAAGTATTTGATGTCACATAAGGAGTTGAATCTTAGGAAATAGTGATGGTTGGAGTTGTTTAAAGATTACGACTTGACGATAGAGTATCACCCTGGGAAGGCCAATGTTGAAGCTGCTGCTTTGAGAAGAAAGGTGGTTGTAGAGCTGAGAGCAATGTTTGCTCGCTTGAGTGTGTCGCGTGATGGTGGGTTAGTTGCTGAGTTACAAGTGAAGCCTTTCTTAGTGCAAATGACTAAGGAAAAGTAGTTGCTGGATGATTCGTTGGTACCGCATGTCAAGGACATTGCGGAGGGTAATCCAACGGACTTTGCGGAAGGAAGAGTATTATTGGGTTGGTTTAAAGAAAAATGTGGTTGAGTTTGTTAGTAAGTGCATGGTGTGTCAGCGAGTTAAAGCTGAGCATCATTTTCCTTCTAGGTTGCTGTAACCGTTAGGATACCAGAATGGAAATGGAAGAGGATTACCATGAATTTTATGCAGGGTTGCCTTTGACACCGTCAAAGAAAAATTCTATTCGGGTGATAGTGGACCGTTTTAAAAAGTGTGTGCATTTTCAGCCTGTGCATACTACGTATATGTTGGATAAGTTGGCGGATTTGTACATCTCGGAGATCGTGCATTTGCACGGAGTGCCTACGTCTATAGTATTAAATATAGATCCACGTTTTACGGCAATGTTTTGGGAGTGTTTGCACTGAGCCTTGGGTACGAGGTTGAATTTCAGTACTTCGTAATATCATCAGACGGATGGTCAGTCTGAGCGTATTATTCAAGAGTTAGAAGGTATGTTGAGATGTTGCATTATTGATTTTCAAGGATCTTGGGAAAAGCACTTGCCTTTGGTGGAGTTTTCTTTTATAACATTTATCAAGCGAGTATTCAAATGGCTCCTTATGAAGCTTTGTATGGTAGGAGGTCTCGTACACGTCTATGTTGGGCGGTGGTAGGCGAGAAATATGTTACTTTGTGTCATATGCTAAAAGAGAATAATGAGAAGGTAAATCTCATTAGTGAAAGGTTGAAAGCGGCTTCGGATCGGCAAAATTCTTACGGATTTGAAGCATAGAGAAATGGAGTATTTTGTTGGTGATAAAGTGTTTTTGAAAGTTTCACGTTGGAAAAAGATGATGAGATTTGGTCAGAATGGCAAGTTGAGGCCAAGGTTTATTGAACCTTTTGAGGTATTGGAACGAGTTGGTCTTGTTTCTCTCAACTTTGTCTTACGTAACTTCTTTTCTCCCAACTTTTTCTCTCAACTTTTCCATCAGCCAAACTACTTTCTCATTCACTAAAATCTGAAATGATTTATTCCTTTTCATCCACTTTTGATTTCTAAATGGTTTACATGGATTTCTACATCAAGCATTCTTGGATTTCTTGAACGATTTCATCCAAACTATTGCCAAACAAGGGAAAAGCTTGTGTTAGAGGTGATGTTCTTAATTCTCCTCTAATCAAAGGTTCATGATTGAAATTCCAAAGTTCTTGACTCTTGTAAATTGTTTTCTAAATTCATCTGAGTTATAAATGATGTTATCTTGCTTTAATCAAGCTTTAATTGGAGTTAAATTGATGAAATTGGTTGGGTTTCATTTTGGGCTGTTTTGATGGGTTTTAGATTGATTTTAATCATCATCTTGATGTTAAATAATGTGGTAAAATGGGTTTTAATAATGGAATCCCAAAACTAGGTGAATTACTAGATTTTTAGGTTGAAATCGTTGAGATTATGGCTTGTTTATGTGGTTTAATGGTTGTTGGTGGTAAAAGGATGTTGAGATGATGTTTTTAGATGTGGATTGATGTTCTTAATGATTAATCTCGTTGGGTATTGGCTAGAGATTGTTTAGAATGATTTTGCCGATGTTTTCGGTTATATTCAGATGTTGTTTGCTTGGTTTTTGTTAGAGAGGATTGTGGAGTTGAGTTGCTAGAGGTTTTGATGCAAGAGTGTGCATTCATTCTCTATTTTCCTTTGATTAGAAGTAGGGGATATTGATCCAATGTCTTTGGAAGAGGTCTTGGCTGCTCGAGAGGCCTGATATCGCTTCGGCAAGTGGAGCGAAGTTTTTCAAGTGAATAGAAATGATTTTATAGGCTTTTCAAATGTTTTGAAAGCAAGATTTGGAGGTTTAGATTAAGCTTGAAACGCTAATATAAGCTCAAAAGTAAGTATTGAAGATTTTGCTCTCGGTTTATTGGTTTTTCCATTATTTTGATTGATCAAGCTCATGTCTTAGAGAGATATTTGTTACCTATTGTTTATCGATGCTTTGAGCATTGAGATTTGATGATTATGATCCCATGAGAATTGATTTATGATTTGAAAGAGTTTATGACTTGTTGAAAAAAATGCTATTCATGATTTATGCTTTTGAAATGGAATGGTATTTGATTTATGTTTAAGCATTGAAAATAGTAGCGTAACATTGTTTAAAAGTGTATATTGGCAAAGTTATTAGACTTAATATTATCAGATATACTTTTTCGACCAATAGGATGAGAAGTGCACTATAATATACAAAATTCGCACCTGAGACAAATTTTTCGGTTAGAGAATATGGGTAGATTCTATTGTGTTGCGAGTGATAGGGGTAGATGATATCACTAACAAGCAATGAGGGTAGTGCCATCCGGACCGAAGTGAGATTATTGTGAGGGAAGATTTCACCATGAGACTTGATGGGGGTAGTGCCATCAAGGTGTCCACATATCTGAACATGTATCATGGTTTTTAAAGGATTTGTATAATGAGTTTGATACATGAGATTCTATTTTGAGATATGTTTATGATGTACAAGCGTGAGAAACTTTTAATGAGATTTGCATTTTGGTAAATGCATGAGATCGATGATACATGTTTTTACAAATGTTTATTGATTTTGCTTTGAAAGAGATTTAAAGAATGAGTTGTATTTAAGCATGATGAAAAGCGATTAGTTTTTGAGATATGATTTTAAAATGCATTGTTGTTGGTTTTTAATCGAGCGACCCTCACTAGGCATTTATGCTTACGCTCTCTTTTTCCAACAAATGAGAGAAGTAGATATTTGAAGGCACCAAGAAGGCAAGAGGAGATGCAAGAGACGTTTCATAACTCAAGTATGGTTTTACGTTTACTAAATAGTAATATGTGGCAATGGGAGGGTACCTATATGCTTTGGGAGATTGTGTTTTGAGACTCCCTGGTTTGTGGCAAGTTTATGTTGCCCATTTCGACTTGTAAATGGATTTTATATGTTAGTATTTGGTTCGATTTGCATTTTGATCTTTATGTGGGTGATTTCCTAGGAAGCATGCTTATAGTTTGTCATCTATGGTTATACAGATGTTAAATGCTTGATTTGGTACTAAATGTCTTTGCATTTATGCCTTAAATGTCTGAGCTTAGGTTGGAAGCATGTTAGAATGTTTTCGAATGATTTTTGGTTGATTAAAATAGAAGAAAATGGCTTTACAGGCCCAGGCGTACCGAAACATGGGCTAGCATACCGATACGTGGGGGTGTACCGGTACGGGTTTGAGGATTTTAAAACAAGGGAGGCTTACTGGAAGATCACATACCGATACGGACTTGGGCGTATCGATACGCTCAACTATTTTTTTAGTTATTTGGCATCTACAAGTTTGTTTTTGTTACGTTTTGGTCCCTAAATGTTAAGCATGCAATTGGTTGAGTTTGGAATGTTGTTTTAAGTTGATTTTTGACATGTATGTTTGAAATGATACTAATTAAGGAGTGGTAAACTTAATTTGGCTTAATTTCTTGTATTTTTCTGTATTTACTAAATGGTCCCTAAAACGCTTTTATTACTAATGGATTGATTAAATAACCTTGTTCGAGTCGTAACTTCATCCGTTGCGATCATGATCACCTTAGGAATTAATAAGAGCATCTTGATAAGTTAACATGAAAAAAGGGTCGTTTATTGAGGTAAATCTTCATTAGTTTATCTTAATATTCCCAGTGTAACTCTCTCAAATCGGTGAAACGGTTAGACCGAGTCAATGGGGTTACAAACATAATTTCTATAAAGCAACTGTAACCCTCTACACCCAGCCTATGCGAAATGACCAAGTCTAATAGGGTACATCTTAAATTTAAAAGCAAAGCAGAAAATATGTCGAAATTCTAGCATCTAATTTGAAAACATATTTGCGTAAACCGGTGTAGAATGATGACAATATATATATATATATATATCATATAACAGTTACAAAATAATCTATATCCAATATAGCAATAAAACACTCATAACATAAAACTCCATACATTCCATAATGTAGGCACATGTCACCTTGAAAAAACAAAATGGTGGATAGAAACATTATAAACTAGTATAGAGTACTAATTGTGTTGATCCTCCAAATGTCAAGTACATGGTAGCCTATCCAAAATCTAAAAGGAATAAAATTTAGTGAGTGAGCTAGGGAGTTTAGTGTGTTCCAACAGTGCAAAGTTAAAACATACAATGTAAACATGCAATAAAAAAATTATTTCAGGAAACACATAATTTAAGTAGCAGTAAGGTTTATTTTAAATTCCTAACTACACTCTAACCGGACTCCAATATGTAGTTTTCTACAACTACATCCATAAGTGCGTAGCCCAAGCCCGTTGGGATTAGGTGTTGACCTAAGGGAATGCCTTAGGTCTAGAAGGAATTACCGTAGCCGAAGCATCAGAACCTAGTACAAAAGGAATCACTGTAGCCGAAGCATCAGAACCTAGTACAAAAGGAATCACCCTAGCCGAAGTATAGTAACCTAGTATAGAAGGAATTACCATTATGGTTAGGATTGAACCTACAAAGACTTCATATTATTATCCCAAGTACCATAGTAAAACAATTTAGGCATTAATAATCACATTGTTACTTAGAAAGTAGAAGCAATGAGCTCAAGTAAGAAAAAAGACCATTCAACACGCAAAAACCCGGGTCAGAAAAGGGTCACCGCTCAATTTTCGAATGTATCACCCTTTAACGGATCTGCTATCATGTATTCTACACCATGCAAAACATCTAAAAATTTTGAAGCCCTCCCCACAGATGAGGCCTAACGAAATTAGTGAAAAGTCAGACAAAATGTGTGAATTTCATAAGGAGTAGGGGCATGACTCATATGAATGTATCCATATGAAAAATGAGATAGAGGTAGCCATTAGAAGGGGACAACTAGACGAGTTCGTTAAGAATAGAGAGATGATATACCCAACAGAAGCACATGCGAAGAGCAAAAAGAGTTCGGATGAGGAATCTAACTGGCCCTTATGACTATCTAGCTAAAGAAAAGGAGACAATCACAAATGGAGCTCGAAGCAAAGCTTTGAGTCTTTCAGTGGCCACGTCCAGTATCGGGGATATGAAAAGTGGCGATTGGTCACCGAAGAGAAACACAACAAAGAAGAAAAGGTACAACCTAACTTTTCTAATTCATTATGTATTTTGTTTTAACCTTTTATGAACATTTTAACCCACATGTTTAATTAAATAAAGACCTTTCCTTCTAACGTGTTTCTTCTTTTTTTTTTTGTGCATAGCAAAAGCTCGCTAGCCGCTCCCGAAGTGAGCATGCATAGAAAAGCAACCGTAAAGATGAAAAAGCTCACTAGCTGCTCCTAAAGTTACCGTGCATAGAAAAGCGACCACAAAGATGAAAAAGCTCGCTAGTCACTCTCAAAGTGAGCGTACATAGAAGAGCGACCACAAAGATGAAGAAGCTCGTTAGCCACTCCCGAAGTGAACTTGCATAGAAAAGTGACCGCAAAGATGAAAAACATCGCTAGGCGCTCTAGAAATGAGCGTACATAGAAAAGAGACCGAAAAAGATGAGAAAGCTCGTTATCCGCTCCCAAAGTTAGCGTGCATAGAAAAGCTACCGCAAAGATGAAAAAGCTTGCTAGCCTCTCCCAAAGTGAGCGTGCATAGAAGAGCAACCACAAAGATGAAAAAGCTCGCTAGCCGCTACCGAAATGAACGTGTATAGAAAAGTGACCGCAAAGATGAAAAACATCGCTAGCCGCTTCCGAAATGAGCGTGCATAGAAAACTGATCGCAAAGATGAAAAAACTCATTAGTCGCTCCCGAAGTGAGCGTGCATAGAAAAGCGACCACAAAGATGATAAAGATCGCTAGCCGCTCCGTATGTGAGCGTGCATAAAAAAGCGACCGCAAAGATGAAAAAGGTCGCTAGACGCTCCCGAAGTGAGCGTTCATAGAAAAGAGATCGCAAAGATGAAAAAGCTCGCTAGCTGCTCTCGAAGTGAGTGTGAATAGAAAAGCGATCGGAAAGATGAAAAAGGTCGCTAGCCTCTCCCGAAGTGAGAGTGTACAGAAAAGCGACCGCAAAGATGCAAAAGGTCGCTAGCCGCTCCCAAAGTGAGCATGCAGAGAAAAGCGACCGCAAAGATGAAAAGGCTCTCTAGCCACTCCCGAAGTGAGCGTGCATAGAAAAGTGACTGCAAAGATTAAAAAGATCGATGATGATCACCTCCAAAATAATCGAACCAAAATAGAAACCCTCATTCAGGAGGCATGAATCCCCCAATTTACAATATACTACATAGTCCATTTGACTTGTAGAAGAAATGAAATCTCTTTAAATTAAAAGAGCATGCGAGCATACAAAAAATGATACTACGCTACCCTCAAAGTATCACAAGCCCTCAATGTTTGAAGCCGACACACACAACCAAATTCTTCATATGACCATTCAAGTAAAACTACTATAAAGTTTATTGCGAGGATATTTAAAAACAAGGAAACAAAGAAAACCAGTTTTCCCACATATACTGCTTACCTGATAATGGCATACATTAAAAGATAATATTTTACTGACTAGGAGCAAAAGTGCCCCCCAAAAGTTAACTAATGACGCAAAACCCAACCCACTTCAGGAAAGTGATGTCGTTATCCCAGCTTAACTAGTTCAGTGCATAAGAGAAATATGTGTGGTCATGTGACCCCCCATAGAGACCAACTAGTTACACGTAAAGAGGGGATCCTTTAAATTATTCGCATACAACAAAAGAATATGGCTTTAATATCTATCGCCATCAAATATACAAGCAACGAATAAATCAATGCACGGGTAACTAAATGTACAACAATAAAACCTACCTCATGCAGAGGGCAAGGATTCTCCCAATTTAAAATTTCACAAGTATACCAAACGTCAGTCGCCCCAAGAACGCGATATCAAAAGAAACACCCCGACCAACTCAGGATAGAGATCTCATCTAAAGCAAACAAACGCCAATAGGCACAACATTGTAAACCACACAAATGACTACCATTCTAAAATGTGGATCCATAAATAATATTGTTGCTTCATATTCCTATAAACCAAGACACTTGGAATATGGCACAAAAACACATAGAATATGCAACTCAGATTGCTGCAAGCTATTCCTCCAAAGGCAGGCGGGGTGTTCACCTCATTGTTAACCCTCCCAAGTGGCGCTCACTAAAAACATAAAGAAATAAACAAGTATTTATCCCATCCAAGCGAGAGCATAATAAAGTGATTAATTTGTGCATACGCGAATCAACACATTATCACAAAGCTAATCTCACTCGGGGGAAAAAGTCCTCCCACTTCTACCTAACTATGTAAACATACAGTCTGCACTAAGAAAGTAATGTTTCTTTTTATGAAGAACGGCGCAAATCGAGCTTCCTTAAGAACTCGGCTGCAAAAGGAACACGAGTTCACTGCCATTTACTCTGGAAAGATCGCGAACGTTCAAGATCTATATTATAGTACCACCGCTCTCAAAGTAGGCAAGTGCAAAAATAAGCAATTCCCTAATCTAAAAAACCTTCTTGATACGCGAAAAATAGCATTTCCAAATTAGATAACAAGACATGGTCGTTGTTGAAGTGACACATGATCCATGAGGAAAGGCATCTGAACAACCTTACCCAAACAAAATAATCATGTTCGCAAATGCAAAATAAAAAACGAGCGAGCACTCGAGTTTATCTTATAAATTTACAACCAACAAAAATTTACATTAGTACATCGGCATATTAAAGAAAATCAAATACACTAAAAACACTAAAATACAAAAATAATTACAACATTGTAACTCATTCCCCAAAAAATTTTCATCACTATTAGACAAGAACCCAAATCCTAAAAGAAAATCAACACGCTATCAATTTCTATGTTCCTGAAATTCACGCAATTCTTAGTACCAATGAACTCGACTAGGAGAAGCCCATAAACAAGCGACAAATATCTCATTTTAAAAAGGATGGGCTTCTATGTTGCAGGTCTCTCATTTCTGCTCTAGTTATGCCATACATATCGTCTGATGCGAACTGATTGTCGCCATGGTTGTCGATATCACAAGCATCACAACTAGCAAACGAATAGTCACTTCGATGACACACCTCAGGGAGCCTGCCAAAACTAAGCAAACATCAACAACATCAATGTCATACCCAATAAAACGTTACCTCTCGGTGTAGTAACAAATACCAATAGACAATAATATTCAGAGAAGCCTTACACCCAAGACTTTTCGAATACATTGATTGTTGACACTCCTTACTACATAAGGTTAGCCACAGCCTTTCAAACACTATTGTATGGCGATGCAAGTAGCCCAATCCACAAGAATACCCCACTCCCATTCCAATATCTACTTATTCCTATAGACATATTTTCTTCTCCATTTCTCAAGACGGCATATGCAAAGCCATAAAAGAAAACCATTTAAAAAGTAAATAAACTATTCATAAATTATGTTATGAATATACAAACCAAAAGAGCGCAATTTATTGTAGCAGATGGGAACACCATGCAATGATGTTTTACATACCAATAAGGAGAGCCATCAATATGGACATTTAATTCCAGGATTTTTCAACAAAAAAAAACTCCCGAGTAAATAGCTGAATTCACAAAACTATGAAACTTCCAATCAATAGCCAATTAGGTAGGCGCGTGCACCTATCACCATCAGTAACCGCCAGTTACAAACTCTATCTTTCACCACGGTTTACTATGAGTTGTCCAAATCATCGCCAACAAGAAATAAATATCAAACACAAAACCCTAAACTAATGAGTGCCAACCGAAGCGTAAAAAACAACGTTCTACTTCTCAAAATAACATACATTTGTCTTGTCTCACACAACTATTCACTGTATGGAAACATCAACAGTGTTCCGACATTAGATATGTTGCATAATCTTACCAACTTAAAAAGCTAAAGGCACAAGATAACACATTACAAACTACGAAAAAGTAAAAGCCAGAACAATTTTAGGTTATTCAGATAATTATGGCCCCCTTTACAATTTAGTTTTTAACAAGAAATTTATTTGATGGAAGCAAACTACGCAGAGTGTATGTAAAATGCCAATTTTGGGCCTAGACGTTAATCGGAAAGATTAGACAATTTGGGAGAACCGGGTTAGTGATTCGAGTAGGTTTCAAGATTTAAATTGGAATAAATATTTTTTTTTCATAATGATAAAAATATGGGAAAATGATCTAAAATTATCATTTAATATATTAATGATTTTGGCGAAATGAATTTCAGAAAATGAGTTTAGGAGATTTGACATTTTGGGACTAGTAACCAGAAAGTAAAAGTGTTTTTAGTGATTATTTTTTAAAAGTGTCAAAACTTAGAATCCTTAAGGAGCTAATATACCTAAATGTTTTTATCATATTTTTCTCTCAATTAGATTAGTTATGAAGTGTTTTAATTAAAGGATTAAAAGAGATTCATTAAAAAGAAGGTAGTTATTCTTAAAAAAAATTTTGATGTAAGTTTTCTCTCAAAATCTCTTCAGCTAAACACTCATTTTTCTAGCAAATATTTGAGTTAATGATCTTGTTTTCTTAAAATAATGATTTCTAATGGATTTCTTAAATTGTTTTTACAAAATCTCAATGACTTCCTTTGTTTTTCAAGAGTAAATCATCCAATTGAGAAGGACTTCAATCATTGGAGGTGATGTTCGTTCTTATCCTTTAATGAATGGTTCTTTACTGATATTCTCAAGTTCTTGATCCTTTATATATATTTTTAATGGGTTTTGATGATTTAATTGTGGAAATTTTGTTTAATTGAGATTTAATTGGTGAAATTGATTGAGATTCTTTTTGGATATGTTTTAATAGGTTCTTGATCAGATTAGAACATGATATTGATGTTTATAATGTTAATAAGTTGGTTTTAGCATTGGAATCCCGAAACTAGGTGAATCTCTAATTTTTTTAGGTTGTTAGAATTGTGTTTTTAAGGAGTTGTGGGTGATTAATGAACGATTGAGGTATAAGTATGATATTAGGGATATTTTAAGTTGTAATTGTTGTTGATGTGTTGTTCGAATCGTTTGGATATGGCTGGGTTTGATTAGAATGGTGTTTGTTTGTATTTTTTGTTGTTTTGGGAGGTGTTTGATGAGGTTTAATGCAAGGAAGTTGAAGATTGTTGTTGCTGGAATTTTTTAATGCACTTCGAGGCATTAATCCTCTGGTTTTATGTTCATAAAACAAGGGAGAACAATCAGGTAGCTTGAGGTGAAGTTTTGGAAGCATCAGATGCTTGATTCTCACATAAGCATGGACGCTTTGCATAGTCGGTGAGTGGAAACGAGTTTTAAAGCTTTACGAAGGTTTGAAAGTGTTTATGAGGGTTTAGTTTAAGCTTGAAACAATTAACTAAATTGGGAAGTAAGTAAAGGGTTCTCTCGCTCTCATTTTCGGTTTCATAAATGTAAATATAATGCAACTATTTTAATGTTGTTTACCTATTGTTATATGCATGTTTAGATTTGAAGGAGTTTGTAAATGAGCTTATGTTGATGATACATGTGTATATGAAATGATTTGTCAAAGGTTATTCAGAAAGCTAAAATACTTGTTTAATGTATTGAGATATTATTTGTTTTGATGCATATGTAAAATAGTGAAGTAATGTGGTTTATCGGTATATATTGGCAAGTGACTAGTGTTCTAATGTTATCAATTATAGTTGGCTAGCCATAGGGTTTAAAGTGCAGTATAATAAGTAGCCTTAGGTTTCTCGAGGGGTGAAGAGTAAACCATTCTCCAACATGAGTACCCCGACGGTTGAGGGGATAAGAGTAAGCCATGCTCCCCTCGTGTGGATGTATAAATCAGCCATTTAGGGGCGAAGAGTAAGCCGTGCTCCGGTTAACCATTAATGGGCGAAGAGTTAGCCATACGGCGGTTGAGGATGTATGTTAAGTGGGAAGAGTAACCACTTAATATGATGTACCATGAGAAATGGTTGTGTTTATATAATGAGACTTAGACATGTTTTATGTTTAAGATTGCTTTGGTTAGTTAAGCATGTTAAGGCTTAAATTGAGGTTAGCATATGAGTATGCTAGAGAATCATGATACATGTTTAACAATGATTTAATGCATAGATTTTAATTGGTTTGAGAAGCATGGTTTTAATGCATTGATGAGCGTTTTCTTGAGCATCCTGCACTAAGCCTTTATTCTCACGCTCTCTTTTCTCATCAATGCAGAGAAAATAAGCGATTGAGGCAGGTAGCACGTAAGGAAGAGAGCCAAGTGCTAAGTTTTGCTCAAGTATGGTTTTAAAAGCTTTGTAGTAATAAAGGGTAATGTGACCAAGTTGTATTTGGGAGGGTTATTTGCTGACCTCCCTGATTGTGCAAGTTTATATTGATGTTGTGGACTTGTTAATAATCTTTCTTGATTGGTTTTTGGATGATTTTTCACTCCAGTCTCTTTATGGAATGATTTTAGGAAGTATGCCTATAGAAACATGAATGAAGTGCATTGCCATGTTATGATCCTATTTCTGTGATGTTGTGTTATGGTTAGATCTAGAGAATAGTTGTATAAATGTTTGAGGCATGTTGGAATGTGTTTGGATCCTTGTAAGCATTAAAAACTAGCAATTTGGGACATTTCAAGTCCAGGGGTATCGATACAAGGCTTCTGTACCGATACGGGTAAGCAAAATTTGGTATGGTGTTTCGGTACGCATGTTAGTGTTTTGGTACGACCATAGTGTATTTTGCTGGCGTATCGATACGCGAGGGCTTGTAACGGTACGGTTTTTAGCTACTAGAATCTGGAATTTGATAAATGTTTAAGTTTCAAATACTTAATTTTTGGTTCTTAATTGTTGTGAATGCAATTATATGAGTTTGGATGGTCCTTTGAGCTGAAATTTAATATGGAAGCATGAAACTTGATTAATTGGTAACTTAAAATTGGGCTATGTCCTAATAATTTTCTAGTTTTGCAATTTGATCCCTTAAGGTTCGTGTTTAAAATTGAATTCCTTATAGGTGTCCGTTTTGAATGATATTTGAACCGTTGCCAGCATGTACACCATAGGTTAATTAATTGCATTTAGATAAGATAAAAGAAAAAATGGATGTAATTTGAGTAACCTTTTCATGGGTTTGCTTCAGCAAACTCATTGTAGCTCGCTCAATTCGGTTGGGCGTCTAGACCGGGTCGAGGGGGTTACATTTGGTGGTATCAGAGCCATGTTGACGATAGTTAGGAAAGGTATGTTGTGTTGGCTAATCATTGTTTGAACTTGCACAATGGTTAGTGATAATTGAAATGTTCTTATTGGTTGATTGACGATTGTTTGATGTGCATGATGTTTGATGATATGTTGTTATGTTGAAATATTCTATGTTGAAATATTCTATGTTGGGGTAAACTTGGGGTTCACATTACCTAACTGTTGTGTTTCTTTGCATTATCATGTCGTAGATTCATATTTTGAAAATGGGACTGAGGAGAGAACTGAGATCGGGCATGAATGTTGTTGCTTTTGGTCAGGGAGTTGAAGAGAATGATATTCCTCTAGGGGGTTTGCCACCTCCTTCGCCTAATCCACCTAAGGGTGGAGAGCAAGTACCTCTAGTGCTGAATGGGCCGGTGTTGGGTGATATGGCGCCTTTGATTCAGGCGATGACTGAAGCGTTTCAGGTTCCTGTTATTGGAGTGCGTGTGCTTGCGCCTGCTGCTGGGAAAACTGGATTGATGTTAGAACGCTTGCTTATTTTGGGAGGAGTCGAGTTCAGAGGCTTGGCATCGGAAGCATTCGAGCAGTGGATGGCTAGCATGGATCGAATTTTGGATCAAATGGGATGTAATAAAGCCTGTAAGTTGGGTTGTGTTGTATCTTTGCTACAAGGAGACACATATAACTAGTGGACTACTATGATCGTGGGCATGGGACTCAGTGATGTGACTTGGGAATTCTTTCAAGCTATATTTAAGAAGAAGTATCTAGGAGTTAGATACTTGGATGAGAATAAGTGCAAGTTTATGGCTTTAGTTGAAGGCATTATGTCTGTGGATGAGTATTAGGTGCAGTTTGTGCGTTTGAGCCAGTATGCTCTTGAATTAGTACCAGACAAGCGAAATCGTTGTGACCGATTCCGTTATGGATTGGTACAAGATTTTAAGATCTTTATGTTAGCTTCTAACTATATTGATTTTGATGTGTTGTTCACACGGGCAAAAACAGAACTGAATCTAGGTTTGTCTTCGAGTTCAGGAGGTTCTGTTCTTGAAAGAGGATGGCTGAATTAGATGTTGGTAGGGATCAATATTAGAGGAGCAAAGATAGGAATTATCTCCCAGGCAAGAGATGTGACAGTAATCTTGGACGTGTTCGGAAGGGTCATAACATCTTTGCTCGAATCCTTGATTGTGGACGTTGTGGTAGGAATCATTTCAGAGAGTGTTGGGGGAGCTTCCAGTACATGTTGGAATTGTGGTTCGTGGGATCATTTGAAGCGCGACTGTTTGCAGTTTCTAAGGATGGAAAAGCTCATGCACATGCTATTGCACAATAGACAGGCTGTGGGCGCGATCTTGGTAACTTTCAGCGAAGGGAGGAAGGCCAACGGGTTGTTGCTCAAACCATTATTGTTCAGCCAGAGGGTGGTGGTCCTGTGAGGGTGTACGCACATCGTGAGGGACGTAATGACACCAACGTGATTGGAGGTACATTTACATTGCAATCCTTGTCGTTGTTATCTTTGGTAAATTTGGTTCACATTCATACATTTTGCACGAGCATGCATATTTTCTTGATATACTTGTAGAAGAGTTAGATGTGGGTATGCGTGTAACTAGTTCTTTTGGTGAGACGGTTGTGGCTAGAATGATCTATAGGAGATGTCTGTTGACAGTTCAAGGTCATGTGTTTGCGGTTGATTTGATGGAGTTATCGTTATTTGGTTTTGATATAATCTTGGTTATGGATTGGTTGACCGAGCATAGAGTAGTGGTTGCTTTTTAAACCAAGTTAGTTTCTTTGAAACTTGCGGATGATTATGAAGTGGTTGTTGTGGGCGATAATGTGATGCTCATGTTAAATTTTGTCTCGACCCTCGAAGTGAGCCGTTTGATGGATTCTAGTTTCAGGCGTTCCTAGCCTATGTTATGAATATGGGATCGAATGAGGTGCATGTTCAGGATATCCGTACAATATGTGAGTTTCTAGGTGTTTTTCTGGAGGAGTTTTCGGGTTTACCACCGAATAGCGAAGTCTAGTTTGGCATTGAGTTATATGCGAGTACCGTTTCGGTATCCATTGCTCCGTATCGTATGGCACCGAAGGAGTTGAAGGAGTTAAAGACACAACTTCAGGAGTTGCTTGATCGTGGGTTTACTAGGCCTAGTGCTTCGCCATGTGGTGCGCCGCTCTGTTTGTAAAGAAGAAGGATGGCACGATGTGAATGTGCATTCATTATCGACAACTGAACAAGTTGATGATTAAGAATAAGTATCCTTTTCCATGAATTAATGATTCATTTGATCAGTTTAGAGGTGCCTCAGTGTTCTCTAAAATTAATCTAAGGTCAGTGTTGCCTGTCAAAAGTCCTATCGCAATGTAGTGCAAATGTACACGACGTAAGTAGTAAATTAATACTTAAAGTATCAGATGTCGAATCCACAGGGACTGGAAATAGCTTTATCCTTGGATTGCTGCACAAGTGAGAAATAAAAGAGTTTAAATTATTGGGAAATAATATTGAAGAATACTGAATATAAGATAACGAAGTTTTCAAGGTTAATAAATAGGTCGGTATTGATATGCTTGGTAGTGCAGGTGTTGCACTGTATAAGAACTCATGTTCTGTTATCTTCCCCTGTCGCGGCAACACCTGTCGCGATAGTAGTTTGTTGTTGTCGCAGCAGCGATCACACAACTTTGTACTTCAAGCTTGGCAAGAATCCCTGATGTGACTTGTCCTATCCCAAGGTCCAAGTACTGTTGATGACACTTCTCGGATGATACCTCCCGGCGTGAATCAAAGGGTGAACACCAATGTTGTTGAATTCTTCCTTTTCCATTTAACCTCGTCCCATCCCTAGGTCCGAGATAGTTCAACCATAAACTAGAGAACCCGCACTTATTCCTTTTGTATACTTAACTCTCCCAATATTAAGTAAATAAATAATCTCACAATGCTCTCCTGATACTCTTGCAAGATGTTGAAACTAGAATAAGCAAACTTGATGTTTTATTTTATTGAACAAAAAATTCCTAAAACAGTACAATCCTTGCAACTACTTTACAGAATCAACCCTTAGCCCTAAGGAAAGTTTAGAACATGATGAGAAGAAGGAAAATGACTAGGGTTTTGGGGAAGACGACTAGAGAATGAGATGTCCTTCCCTAGGTCGAATTACATGCCTTTATATAAGCCTTGGGTTCAAGTTTTCTAATAAGGTAATAATACAAGTTCAAACTAAAGTACAACTCTAATTAAGATTAAGTCTTCTCAGTAGATGCCTTTCATTCATCCTCTTTTCTTGCTTTGGGTTTCTTCCTTGAACTTTGGGCTTGGCCTTTATTTTGCTCTATGGCTCAGAAAAATATAGGAGTGGCCCACGACAGACCGACTTGAATTTCTCTATCTGTCGAGATCCAATTTACTTTTCCCTTCACCATTGCTGTCGTCATGGCTGCCATGGCAGCGTCCTCCTTCTTGACTCCAGTCCTGTGTTCCAGCTCTGCTCCTTCCTGCCCTGAGTCTGCCACATCAGCTACCTGCAATAAATAGCCAAAATCAGTAGCAACTGTGCCTTTTTATCTAATTGTGATGTATATGTGAAACTATACCTAAATGCAATGAATTATGCTTGAATGTAGCAGAAATATGGGTTAAATAAGGGGTAAAATATAAAACTTTTAAACACTCAACACACCCCCAAACTCAAGTTCTTGCTTGCCCTCAAGCAATTATAACCCTTTTTTTGTTTGGCTTAATTCAATGAACTTTCCATTACCTACCACACATGCTCTATCACGAACAACACCTTGTCGGACATTTCTTGGATTTATTCAGAACCATGCTATAGGTCTCATGCAGTGTGTACATGTTTTGTGAACATATATGTGCTTAGACTCCTTTAATTTACTAGAATAGTTAAGATACTTACTTGAATTTTTATGCCAACTTTCATTTTCTTGGAGGCAATTCTTAGGCTCCTTTAGTTTTTCTTAGACTCGGTTTTCTTTTCTTATTTTAAGTTGAGAAGAGCTTGTTTTTGGGCACCTCTAGCTAACTTCCTAGAGACGGTTTTAGGCACCTCTAGGTGTATTGAGTCTAAATTTTCTTATCTTCTTTTCCTAGAGCCAGTGTTAGGCACCTCTAGGGGAAACTCAAGTGTTTGAGCTTTTCCTATTCTAGTTTACCAGAAGAAGTCTAGACAGCATAAAAGTCACAAAGGGTGTTTAAAGATCAGAACTATAGTAAGGCTCTAAACTGTTCCTAAAAATATCCTAAAGGAACTGTCAGGACAGAGTCTGTCGCGGCAGGTAAGTTCAGTTCAAAAGCTTAAGCCAATTGATTTTTTTGACAAACATAAACTTAAATAACAATTAACACTTAGACATAATTTTAAAACCTAAAAGACACTTCATTACTGGAGGGATGACACCCCCAAACTCGAGGGTTGCATTGCCCTCAATGCATGATGACAGGGATGAAAAAGAAATAAAAACAAAATACATCACAATATAAATAAAACAGCAACACAACAAACTTAAGATAAAAACTTAATTTGAGGAGCTGTCATCGGTGATGCTGTTGCTAATCTATAGTTGCCGGTGGGCAGTGACCTTCATTGTGGGTGCTGGCAGAGTGTTAGGAGAGGCGGAGGCAGTTTTCTGTTTAGCTTCCCTTGGCGGCTGGATACGAGTGGGTGAGATTTGGGGTAGCTTGTCCAGCACTTGTACCTCGTCTTCGGAGCTGCTGCTACTGCAGCTACTCGCAGACTTGCCCTGGCCGGATTGTCCTTCACCAGCTTGGTTGGGCTTCTGCCTCTTTATTGGAGTGAACTACTTCGAAAGGTTTCGAGCAACAGAGGGCTCCCCGTCAGAGTCTTGCCGGACGGATGAAGAGGAGAACCCTTCAAAGTAGTTGTCGTCGAGTTCTGGCAGTGACTCCTTCTTTTCTTGCCTCTGGCAGTGGCAGTGACAGTGTGGTTGCCGCCTTCAGCTGTCGCGGCTGGAGTAGGAGTAGAGGCAACATATGGGGTCTTTGGTGTGGCAACATGAGTAGGACTAGGTGTGGGAGCAGCAAAATATTGTTCTGGGAAGGCATGGAAAGGTACATTTGCAGAATTTAAATTATTATGAATAAAATGTACCGTGGCTACCATGATGTCCCTTATGAAACTCATCAGACCGAGCTGCCTTTCCTTCATCTTTTTGAGTGTGGCCAAAATCTGAGTGGAGGCATCTGCTTGAGGGGCTGCTGCTGTTGGCTGTTGCTGCTCTACTGCGGCAGGTTCTGGCTGACAGGGGCCTGCCGGCTCCTCTGCTGTGGGATACAGGTTGAAGAAGGACAGAGGGGTGGTTGCTTTCAGCTCCATGAGGCTGAAGATGTTACGATCCGTCCACCATTTCCCTCGGACTTTGAAGTCTTCGGCAATTTCTGGAACGTTGTGCCCTCGGCAGATTTCAGTGATAAGGTACATGAAGACAAGAGGTCCCGATGGTCGGAGAGCACTTTCCAAAATCCCCTCCTTTACGTATCGGCCGACATTGATGGTTCTCTCATTTAAAATTGAATGAACAAGTGCTAACCTGGCTCGGTCGATCGTGTTGTTATGGGAGGAAGGCATGTTTCTCTTCTTTACGAAGTGGTTCCATAATTTGGCCTCGGGAGTGAGTTGAGTTCTTTTCACCGTCCACCGATGCTTTGGGTCGGTGTTCCATTTTGTCCCCTCTTCCTTCACTTCTGTCATCACGACATCATAGTCTGCCTGCGACAGACTCCCGACGAACCTTTTGTGGGCGTCTTCCCGTCTACTGACATGGAGGCCGTAGAGAGTGTTGATGTAAGAAGACTCAAAAGTAAGTTATTTACCTTGTACTGTCACGGTCGTGGTATCCTTGCTGTCGACAGCAACATAAAATTCCTGGACCAGCGTGACATTCATTTCTTCTAGATGGGCAGCGAACTACTGCCACGTTAGGGCATGGATCTTCTTTGCAATGAAAGGTTCAAGCCGTAGGTCTCCCGTAGGCTCGTTGTAAAGAAAACCCCTTTCTTCCCACATCTCCCTCTTCTGGAAAGATTGGTAGTATCTGTCGGCAGAGTCGGTGGAGGCAAAGCGGTTTGGGATGACACTGTGACTGGGTGTGCTCACTGCTGCGGCAGAGCTGGAGGCAGCACTTCTGCGAGTTTGTCTGCTAGTCATAGTTGCAAGGCTGTGGAAGATAAAGAATAATTTGAGATCTAGAGAGAGCAAGTTGAGGGAGTAAAAGTGAGGTGAAAAATGAATAGTGAATGGAGGTTTATATAGATGAATGGTTTTCTGCCCGTTGGAGTTGTAATGGCAGGCGCGAATAACGGGGCCAGCTGTTACGCAGTTTCTGACGCGTTTGTCACGCATTTCCGTGTTTGTTGCGCGTCTGTTATGCAGTTGCGTGTCTACCGCGACAGCGTGGTGACATGCTGTATTTTCCGAGTCTGTCGCAACAGCCGATGACAAGTTGTAATGACAGACTCATCCTTTGGGCTTTTTGGGCTGCTGTTGATATGGTGGGCTAGTTCACTTTTTCTCCTCTCCTTGTTTCCCTTATTTCCTAAAAATAATTCAAAAATAACCTTAGTTCCTAAAAATAAAATAAAATAATTCTTAATTCCTAATAAATAAATAAAATAAAATAAATTAATTCTTAATTCCTAATAAATAAATAAATAAAATAAATTAATTAAGTTAAATTAGGGATGCCTTGAGGGGCATCTCCTAAAGTAACTACTTCTTGCATCCTTTGGGGCTTCAGTCCCCTGATAATGGTTTAGTCTCTGTCCGTTGACTTTGAATTGGTGCCCGTCTTTTAAGGATTTGATCGTGATGGCACCATGGGGAAAAACCTGCACAACTTGGAAGGGGCCGGATCATCTAGATTTAAGGTTTCATGGGAAAAGTTTTAACCTAGAGTTAAACAACAACACAAACTGCCCTGGGCAGAACTGTCGTGGCAGCAACTTCTTGTCATGCCACCTTTTGGTTTTATCTTTGTAAATCTTTGTGTTGTCGTAGGCCATTGCTTGAATTTCTTCAATTTCATTCAAGTCAAGTAGCCTCTTATGTTCTACCTTATCGAAGTCCATGTTTACTGCCTTGATAGTCCAGTAAGCTTTGTGCTCTATCTCGACAGGTAAGTGGTATGTTTTCCCATATATAAGCCTGTAGGGTGACATTCCCAATGGTATCTTGAATGCTGTTCTATAGGCCCAGAGTGCATCATTGAGGTGTAAAAACCAATATTTTCGAGTAGGTTTAACCATCTTCTCAAGAATGTTCTTTACTTCCCGGTTGGATATTTCGGCCTATCCATTGGTTTGAGGGTGATATGCTATTGCAATGTGGTGCTTTACGCCGTATTTTCTTAAGCTAGCATCGATTACCCTATTATCGAAATGTCTCCCTTCAACACTAATGATCGCCTTACGTATGTCAAACCTGGAGAAAATGTTTCTTTGAGAAATCTCTAAACAGTCTTGGCATCATTTTTTTTCGTGGCGATCGCTTCAACCCATTTGGATACAAAATCAACTTCCAGTAGGATGTAGAGGTTCCCACATGATGATGGGAATGGTCCCATGAAATCAATCCCCCATACATCGAAGATTTCGACTTCTAAGATGTTTTGTAGTGGCATCTCATGTCTTCTTGAGAAGTTCCCAGTCCGTTGGCATTTGTCACATCTCTTGTAGAATGCTTGGGCATCCTTGAACAATGAGGGCCAATAAAAACTAGATTGCAAAACTTTGGCAGCGGTTTTGTTTCCACCTAAGTGTCCTCCATATGGGGAAGCATTGCAGTGGTGAAGCACAGCTTCCTGCTCATCCTGTGGTACACACCTCCTAATAATTTGATCTAAACAATGTTTGAAAAGAAGAGGTTCGTCCCAATAATAATGTTTTGCATCATTTTGGAACCTCTTCTTTGCTTGGTAATTAAGTTCAGGAGGTATTACTCCGCTAATTATGTAATTAACAAAATTAGCGTACCAAGGAAGTTCAGAAAACTTACCTGCCGCCATGGCTGTCGCGGGAATGCTTGTGGCAGCAAACAACTGCTCGTCAAGGAAAGTCTCCAGTATGTTGGTCGTGTGTGTCGGTAGACTCTTTGCCATCTCTAATCTTGACAAGTGGTCTGCAACTTGGTTCTCTGTCCCCTTTTTATGCTTGATTTCAATGTCGAACTCTTGCATCAGCAGAATCCTACGTATCAGTCTAGGTTTTGCATCTTTTTTAGTGAACATATACTTCAGTGTTGAATGGTCAGTATGTACCACCACCTTTCTTCCAAGTATGTACGAACAAAACTTGTCAATCAAGAACACCACTACTAATAGTTCCTTTTCTGCTGTGGTGTAATTCACTTGGGCATCGTTTAGTGTTTTGCTGGCGTAATAAATTACGTGGAAAAGCTTTTCCTTCCTTTGCCCAAGTGCTGCCCCTACAGCGTAGTCACTGGCATCACATATAATTTCAAATGGAAAAACTCCAATCTGGTGGATGTACAATCGGGGCGGTTACCAGTTTCTTCTTAAGAATTCGGAATGCCTTAGTACATTCAGTATTGAAATCAAAGGGACGATCCTGCTCTAATAAGTGGTATAAAGGCTTGGTAATCTTCGAGAAATTTGCAATAAATCTTCGATAGAACCCAACATGCCCTAGGAAACTTCAAATTTCCTTGACTGTGGTGGGTGGCGGCAGCTTTTCAATCACTTCTATCTTTTCTCTGTCGACCTCTATTTCGTGGCAGCTTACCTTGTGGCCTAGGACTATCCCCTCATCCACCATGAAGTGACATTTTTCCCAGTTTAAGACCAAGTTCGCTTTCTCGCATCTTTCGAGCACCTTCTGTGGTTTGCTTAAACAGCCTTCAAAACTATCTCCAAAGACGGAAAAATCGTCCATGAATATTTCAAGGAAGTCTCCCACCATGTCATAGAATATTGCCATCATACACCTCTGGAAGGTTGCTGGTGCATTGCAGAGTCCAAATAGCATTCTCTGAAAAGCATAAGTGTCGTATGGGCAAGTGAATATCATTTTCTCTTGATCCTCCGGTGCAATAGCTATCTGGTTAAAACCTGAGTAACCATCAAGAAAACAAAAATAAGGTTTTCCCGCTAATCTATCAAGCGTTTGATCAATAAAAGGTAGGGGAAAATGGTCTTTCCGGGTAGCTTTGTTAAGCTTCCGATAATCCATACAAACCCTCCAACCGGTCACAGTCCTGGTTGGGATTAGTTCGTTCTCTTCATTGGTTACCACGGTTATTCATCCCTTTTTAGGAATACACTTCACCGGGCTCACCCACTTACTATCCGAGATGGCATAAATTATCCCAGCATCGATCCATTCGATAATCTCTTGTCTCACCACTTCTCGCATAGCATCGTTTAAGCGTCTCTGAGCATCAATGGTCGACTTATGATCACCCTCTAGGAGAATTTTATGCATACATAGTTCCGGACTGATGCCTTGGATGTCAGCTATCGTCCATCCAATAGCCTTTTTATGCTGCTACAACATCCCAATTAAGTGTTGTTCATGTTTCTGCATTAACTTGCAACATATGATTACGGGCAACATATCATTTAAACCAAGGAAAACATATTTAAGCTGTCTTGGCAGGGGCTTAAGGTCTAAAGTAGGTGGTTCTAATGTTGAAGGCTTTTGGATTATGTGTTCATTCGAGGTGTAGTTAAGGGGCTCGAATAACTTACCTGGATGATTTCCTATCAAATTTACCTCCCCATGACCTTCAGTGTCGGATATGTCTAAATCTGAGGAGTTGTTGTCGTTGTTGCTGCCGTGACAGTCTTCTAGATGGCTGTTGTGGCAGTGACCAAATTTAATGTCATGGCAGCTCGACCTGATGCAGGGTTGGTCAAGGATTACTTTAGTGATGGCTTTGCATTCTTCTTCTACATCAGCATGTTTGATTGCTTGGAGAACATTTAGTTTGATCTCTTGATCATTTACTCTCATTGTTAGTTCTCCCTTCTCTACATCAATCAGGAAAAATGAACTTATCCACTCTTACCAGAATATCTTCGATCTTCCCTTCTGGTTGTACGTAAGAGCGGTCTGCCAGCTGTAGCATGACTGTCGTGGGTCGTGCTCGCCCAATACCTAATTTCTGAAACATAGATTTTTTACATTAAATTTACTATCACCTAGATCACAAAGTGCCTTACCCACGAATTTGCCACCAATTATGCACAGTATGATGAAACTCCCATGATCCTTATTTATCTGGGTGGATGCCTATGCAAGATAGTCATGCATCCTTCTGTCATTTTTACCGTTTCAAATTCCCTAATTCTGGGCTTTTCGACATAGCATCCTTGTGAAATTTCGCATAGCTGGGCATCTGCTTGATGGCCTCTAATAGCGGTATATTGATGTGAACCTACTTAAAAATATCATAGATATTTTTGAGCTGGTATTCCTGTTTCTACTTTTGTAACCGCTGTGGGAAAGGAGCTGGAGGATGGTAATCTTTCAGACGTCCATCACATGGTAATCTTTCTCCTCTGTCCTTTCTGCTGTCGTGACAGGTATGTCGGCAGCAGGTCTCTCGTCTTCTGCCGTGGCAGTGTTCGCGGCATGTGTTTCTAGGGATGTTTCCTCAATTAGTACCGTTTTCAATTCTGGCGCTTGTAGTTGTTTCCCACTCCTAGTTGTAATAGCTTTGCACTGCTCATGTGTGGGTTGTCTAGCGACCTCAGTATCACTAGGGAATCCTCCGTTTTGCCTCGGCTTAATATGATGGGAAACCTGGCCCATCTACGTCTCCAGTGATTTCAGTGTAGCCTCATGGTTAGTCATTCTCACCTCTGTTTTGTCCATAAATGACCCAGTCTTCTTGACGAAGTGATTCATGTTTGCCATATAAGCTCATGTCTGTGACATGAATGTGGCAAAGTATGCTCGAGTATACTAGGTGCGGCTGCCGGCTGTTGTTGCGGTTGCTGTCGTGTCAGGATTTTGGGTGCCCCCTAGTTTTGAGTGTTCTGCACTTGAGGATTTAGTGCGTTGTTTGGATTGCTACAAGAGAACTTAGGATCTTTCCTCCAGTTGGGATTGTAATTGTTGGAATCATAATTTCTCGGCTTGTTGTAATTTCCAACATACATCCCTTCCTCTAGCTGTAACGAGCAATCTTCCGAACTGTGATTCCCACTGCAAGTTTCACATACCTCTTCTGCAGAGTAGACATGTTTGAATCTTTCTTTAGCAAATTTTCTACTACCTTTGTGAGGTACGCAACCTGTGTCTTTAGGGAATTGTTGGCTTCATAATCTTCTACAGCTAACACTCGTTTTCCTCTCCTCACTGTGGGAAATTGCTCTTCATTCTTTGCTAGATTTTTCAATACTACCATGGCTTCGTCTGGATATTTGTCCAACAACAATACATTTGCTACTGAATCTATTCTCAAACGAGTGTGTGTGTTGGCAGCATTGTAGAATTTTATGACTTGATTCCATACGGGGAATCCATGCATCGGGCAATTCCTTAGAAGAGTGGTAAACATGTCCCATGCCTCATGCATTGGCTCGTCATCTTCATGTTGAAAAGGAGCAATTCCATTACGTAATCGCTAAGATAAGTGGGAAGGATTAAAACGAGATAAAAATTCACGAGTGAGGTTCGCCCAAGTTTATATTGAACCAGATGTTAGTTTATTCCACCAAGTTTTCACTCCGTCCCTTAGTGAATGAGGAAATAATTGGAGCCTCAGTGTCTCTTGATTTACTCATGGTAATTTAAACGATCCACATATTTCTTGGAACGTTTTCAGATGTTCTCAGGCATCCTCTGTAGCAGCACCACTAAATTGGCCATCGTAATTGATCATGCTGAACATCACAGGTTTCAGCTCAAAATTTTCAGCTTCCACGTCTGGCAGAGTGGTCTCCAGTTCCACATGATCATTGATCATGTAATCACGGGAGGACCGTCGTGCGGTCACGGTAGCGACATGCTCTCTGTTCCCTTCATCGATGGGAGGATCTTCAGGATTCATCAGGTTGTTTACCCCGTTATACATTGCTTCTAACTGTTCCTCAAGATAATCCTTTCTGGCTATCATAAGACGGACTCGGTTCCAAAGGTTGCACCAACGTTCGATTTTAGGATCTAGTTTGTATTCAAGTTATTTGCCTCGTCTTGATCTGCGCATAAGCAAACGAAAAACCTTGTGAAAAGCACATGGTAAACAGTCCCAATAAAAACAGAAAAATAAAAAGAAAGTGCAGTAAAGGTAAGGGTAAAGATATGTTGCCATTCCCTGGCAACGGCTGTAACCCCCGTAGCCCGACCTAGACGGTTGACCCGAACTACGAAGATTACACGGGGAAAACTAAAGTCAACCCAAAAGTCAACCTTGATTAACGACCTTTTTTTTCTTTTTAAACTTGTCTAGATGCACATTTAACCTAGGCATACTCTTAAGATAAGCATACTCAAAATCCATAGCAATCGGAAAACAATAAGGGACCCAATTGCACAAAATACGAATTTAGGGACCAATTTGTAAATTCTGAAAATTAAGAGGACTTTACCAATTTTTAAGTTACCATTATGAAATTCGTCATGTTTCATGCCTCTCTGCCAAATTTCATCTCAAACGGACATCTCAAACTCAAGTAATTGCACATACAAGAATCAGGACTAAAACGTAAAGCTTGCAAACCTCAAAACCATTCAAATTTTATGCCCAACGGTCAAGTGTTCCGAAACGGGTCTAGGACGTTCAGGAACACCCCTTGGCAGTAGCCAAAGTGTTCAGAAACGGGTCTAGGCCGTTCAGGAACACCCTGGCCAATTCAAGGGCCTATTTCGAAACAGGCAAGGGTGTTTCGAAACACCCTGCCCAGAAATAGCAGATAGGCCTTTTTAAACACCTTTAAACCCCATCTAACATGCTCCAAACCACCCCACATTTAATCAACAACATGACAAGCATCATACCTACCAATTTGCATCAAAATCTAGATACAAAACCACCCCTAGGTGGACCAACTCATTCAACACATCCAACACTCAAACATGCTTTTTAAACAAGAAGCATAGCATAACGACTTAAGAATAAGAAGACTCAAACGTTGCAAGCGTTAAACCACATAGTTCAAAATAATAAACCAAACTTGTCCAACATAAACAATCTCATTAAACATCAACATCTTTTAAAAGCAACACAATTCGATAAACCAAAGCAATGTTTGAAAACCCTTTTCAACAACATGCTTTAAATCATGCATTGCTCAAACATGAAAACCAACCCTTAGCTTAGAAAAGCTAAGTAATTCACTTCAAAGCACAACCTTGTAAAACCATCAATTTAACCATTCCATGCATGAATATCATATGCAAAGTTAAATACAAGATCCTTGGAAAACACTTCCACTTCACATCATACTTTTCTCATACATTGAAATTCATTTCAAAGCAAGAAACCTTTAATATCCACTTACTCATTCAATCTATCTCATGCATTAAACAAATGCAACATATGAACCACAAAATCAATATTTTCATTACATGCCTTTAAAAACAAGTCTTCGCAAGACTTCAATGCACTTAAGAGATTTCATGCACACATGCACCATTCTTAATAGAAAATAAACACTTGTTCAAGCTAACAAGTAATACATGCATTCTTGGTATATTACACACTTCTCATGCAACCATGCATCACTTCAAGCATCTCATGTTTCATTACACTCAAGAACATTATATTGGATTCCAAGTGATAAACCATATCCACTTTTCAACTCAACATCCAATCGGATACGCGGATCACAAGCGTTGTCCCTACGCTTCATACACACTACCAATCTCAAGGTCCCCAAATGGAATTTTAACCACCATTTTGACCTTACCATACACGAGGTCCTCATATGGAATTTTAACCACCATATGACCTTAACATTCACAAGGTCCTCATATGGAATTTTAACAACCATATGACCTTAACATTCACAAGGTCCTCATATGGAATTTTAACCACCATATGACCTTAACATCACCCATTGGTAGTTGTATAACATCACTAACAAGATCCGGGACATACTACACAAGATCCACACATGGACTTTACACCACCATTGTGATCTTAACAAGCACAAGGTCCTCAAATGGAATTTTAACCACCATTATGACCTTTGCTTACACAAGGTCCTCAAATGGAATTTTAACCACCATTATGACCTTAACACAAGACCCACCCATGGAATTTTAACTACCATGGTGTTCTTAACCATCTCGATAGTGTACTTGGATGGAGTTACCGGTTCAATCACAACCACTCCACATCCAAGTCAACTTTATTCACGGTGCACCCAATCCTATAGCCGGCTAACTATATCCGATTAAATTAACCAAGAACCACTTACATCAATTGCCAATATAACCATCTTACCACATTAATCCATTGTTTTACAAGCATAACCAAAATGCCAAAACCACCAATTACCATCATCAATCCACTGTTTTTGAAGCATTACACAAAGCCATTAAACAACATGCAACACTATGCATCAATTCCACAGTTCCAAGGATCTCTTACCTTGAGCATCCTTCACACATGGATTTCAAAACCAGCATTAAACCATGCTAAAATATGCTTTCAAAACAGAATTTAAAACATGCAAATCACATGCATTGCATCCAACAATCACAAGTGCTTTAAAAACCAATTCATTACACAAACCAAGAGAGAAATTCCATTTACTTAATCTTGAGTTTAGCTAAGTTGTTTAGACTTAAACTAAGCTCCCAAAACCTTCAAACCTTGGTTTTAAAGCCGAAAACCCAACTTCACTCACCGATACACAAAACAAGGCTAGCCAACAAGCCTTCCAAGCATCCGAAACCTTCAACGCCACCTCTATTGCTCACGGATCATTCTCCCATGTTTCAAGCACATAACAACAGAGGATTAATGCATCATTATGCATTAAAAACACCAGCCACACAACTCAACTCGCTGCTCTACACAAATCCAACATTTCGACTACCAAACACAACCAAAATCACCTCCAAACTCTTCCAAAACTTAACCCAGCCAAGATCCATCACTTCTAACCATTTTTAAACATCAATTAACATCCAAAATGATCCCAAACACGTCCATATACCTCCAGCATTAACAAAACACCAAGATCACCCTAAAAACCACCATTTTCACAAGTAAAAACTTAGGAAAATCAACCTATTCGGGATTGCATTGATCGAACCTCAATTATACATCATTTAGACATCCAAATTACATCAAAAAGACATCTCAAAACAGAGCCGAATCAATTATTACGAATTTCTTCAAAATTAAATCCAAATCTTGCATTTTAAGCCAAAATCAAGATCTCAACATCAAAACCTTTAATAAAACTCAAATCAAGGATTGAGAACTTGGGAATTTCAGTAAAGAACTGAGAATTTAGAGGAGAAGGACGTTCATACCTCTAAACTTGAGTTTCTCCCTTTTTGGAACCAATATTCTTGAAAATTCAATAAGCTAATGCCAAGGTTTTGTTGTAGAATTGATTAGAGATCAAATGAGGATTGAAATCTCATCTTTAGTTGTCAAAATTAGAGGGAATTTTGCTGGAGAAATGTGTTTGGGTTGAGAGAAAAGTTGAGAGAAAAGGAAAATGGAAATTTGGGAAAAGTTAGTTAAAAATGACAAAATATCTTTCACTCCCTTTTACCTTTAATTTAAAACCATTAATTAATTGATTATTATTAAGAAAAATCTGGAGAAACTCTTTTGGGTAAATAGCTCCTTAAAGATTCAATGTTTCAATCCTTTTTAAAACAGTCACCCAGTTTCCAAAAATTACATTTTGGTCACTAACCCAAAATGTCACACTTCCAAACCTCATTTTGTAAAATTGATTTCACCATTCTCTTATATATAATAAAAGAGGATTTTAAGACATTTTCCATATTTTTATTGCAACCCGAACTAGGTTTTCTTAAAAACCACCTTTTATATTCGAACCGCACTCTGACCAGCCCGGTCCAAACCCAAAACTTCTAAGCCCAAAATTAGGGTGTTACAACTCTCCCCCCTTAAGAAATTTCGTCCTCGAAATTTCAACCGGCGAAAAGAGAACAACCAAACTTCTCAAAGCAACACACACAAAGCAACACAGGAGACTTAACCACCACCGATCACTCTCCTCACAAAACTCCACCCAAACTCAACACCACCACAAACTGTTCTCGAATTCCAAAACACTCAAATGTTAACCACATCTTAACCTTTCACACTTCCGGACTGCACATAGCCCCAACAATAACCTGAAAACCTCCAACTTTTACAGCATACACCACCTTAGCTCATAACTCCCAAAACTTGTTCACAAAGTGACACCAACCAATCCAGTTCAGCCACCATGTGACCCACAACCTTCACTGCTTCTAAAACTCCTTGCAAAACTACTCAACCTCTTTCAAAGACTACCACAACAAGCAAAAATTCTTAAGCATCAACTGCTTACTCAAACTTCTCAACGTATTGCTAATACTCCTTCACATCCTCCGCTATCATTACCTTAACGATTCACCAGGACTACTCACCTAACATCCGAAAAAATCACATCACAAAGCCCCAACTTGGATTTCGCCAGCCGTTCCACACACCACAAGCTGTCTTCAGACAGAATTTACTTACTCACAACCAGCCAACCACTTCTCACAAAAACCCGTCCAACCAACAATGGCCTTTGATCTTACATTGCCTTTCCACTTCAAGTATTGACTACAACACTTGCCTTACTAGAACATCGCCCAATCTATACATACATATTTAGGTTACGAAACTTCTATTCTCCCAGGCTAACCCTTTTCTACAACCCACAACTCAACATCTTCCCAACTCTTCGAAGGTTGCTACGAACCAACACCTACATAAACAATCCTTCTACTACTACATCAATGCCAAGTTACCTCAGCACTTTGGAACACATCCACTAACTTACCACAACATTTAACACCAAGAAACTACCACTTCTACCAGCTATTCACAACCACTTTGACTGATTCTAACTCAAACGGTAATCTCCTCACCACCATACCGCTAAACTCATTAAGCATCAAACACCTTCCTTCTACAAACATGCTATACCACACTCACTATTACTAACAACTTGCTTAATACCCTCCATAACTTCTAACATTCACCCATCATCAGAACAACTTTTAAAACCCACCATCCAACCTATACTATCACAACACTAACGGACCCGACTAGCTATTAGCGAGTGTGAACGTTCGTATGCATGGTCACCAATATGCCCTATCAATGCCTGATGTACATGTATGCAAAACCTCTAATGTCATGTCACATGTATGCATGGACCAGCACATATATAATATAGCATATAACGAATGATTTTAACTGTGCATGTATGTCGATTCACACCCACCAATAACATCCTCAGAATTCGTCTAAGAACAACCTCCTATCTCACTTCTAACTTGACCAACTCTATCATTCTAGCAATCCATTATCCACAAGATACTCACTAATGCCCTCTTCACACTAAAGTTGTTTTCAAAACAACAACAACTACTACCCCAACATGCTAGCAACGAGACCATACCCACTACGCAATGAAAGACCAAACCGAAACCAAACTAAGATAACTAGGGCAAAGGTTACTTAACAAGGTTACCTGTACACACCTCACTGCCCCAGAGCTTCAACAGACGAGCTCTCTTCCTCGCAGAACCATCATTCTCCAGCCGCACCACTGTAGCATCAGCGAACACACTAAGGTTATCACCATCTCCCTGCGGTAAAGAACCCTGGCTACCCCGAGCCAACTTCAAACAATTACGTCTCATATGTCCAACAGACCCACAATTCCAACAGATTTCATTCTCCAAGCTCCTCACACCTCTCTGCCCTTCCTGCCACCTTCGAACCTTGTCTCGGCCGTGCCCACGACCCTTCATAGACCCTTCTGCTACCACTGAGGCTGATCTCACCACTTGAGGACAATTTTGCTTCACATGCTCTTTAGAACCACAGTTCCAACAAACTCTTGCGCCCCAACAACCTCCAACATGGCGCCTTCCACAACGGTCACACACCGGTAACTGAGCTTCCACTCCTTGATCATGTAGCACTTGCCCTACATTTGCACTACCACCCTGACTTCGATTCAAGAAAAACCTTCTATCACGTAGCCTCTTACGCTGACCGCTCCGGAGGTCAGTACTCGCAACTCTCTTGCTTAAACTTTTATCACCTTCATAAACTGAAACCACACCTTCATGTTGCTTAACCCTTGGGAATTCCTCTCCAAGGTACCTTTCATAAAAAGTAGACACAAAGAAGTCTCAATCTATATCATGGATGTGCGATGCCACCACCACAAACGTCCACCAGGCACAAGCGTCCTCCAACATCAATGAGACAACACTTCCCAGCTTACACGCATAGTCACAACCTTCCTGATCCAAAATCAGAATTACACTGGCCAACTAGGCCTCGAATGTCTCAGGTGTCGAACCATGATACTCCACAGCTCCCAAATCATGTAAACGCTGTTTCGACAAACCCGCACATCCCCCAACTGGCACGTCTACAGGCCTTACTGTTGCCACACCCTGAGATGTTCCCAACACCTCTTGAACAATAGGTGATGAACTCTTCATCACAGAACTAGCTTCTTCCTCCTACCTCACTACCTCAACTCCAGGCACAGAAGACTGAGACGAAACACCTCCATTAAAAGGTGAATTCCACGCCTTAACAACCTGCTCTAAAGCAGCAACCATCTCACCTAACTGCCATTCTTTCATCGATTTTGCCATGCTATTAACAACAAACAATCATAACAAAACAAACAAATCGATCAGACCAGCTTTAAGCAAGGATTCAAAACTCCAACTCCAAAATAACACAATAGCTATAATAATAAGGCAATGGGTATCCCAAATTCTCCCCTTTTACATAACATAACAGTCAATAAAAACATGGATATCACAACATCAAGCATATCAATCCACATACTTCGACCATGCTCTCATCAACAACATTCACTCATAACAGCATAATATCAACATATCATACCCATTACACTTTCATAATTCATAAAATCAGCTCACAACACCTGTAACCCCCTTAACCCGGCCTAGACGGTTGACCCGAATTAAGAAAGTCACACGGGGAAAACCAAAGTCAACCCGAAAGTCAACCTTGATTAACGACCCTTTTTTTTCTTTTTAATCTTGTCTAGATGCACATTAGTCCTAATTGTGATCACACAAACATCATACTCAAAGATCACAAGCATCAGAGATCAAACAGGGACCCAATTGAACAAATTACAACTTTAGGGACCAAATTGTAATTTCTGATAAATAAAAGGCTTAACCCAAATTAAAGTTACCAACTTGAAATTAGTCAGGTTTCATGCTTCTCTGTGAAATTTCAGCTCAAAAGGACTTTCCAAACTCATACAATTGCACATACAAGATTTAGGACCAAAATGCAAACAATTCAAAGCATATAACTGCCAATGTCAGCCCCTAACGGTCGACCGTTCCGAAACAGGTAGACCCCGTTTCGAAACACGGGCCGTTCCGCAACGGGTTCCGGAACACGGGCTGGCAGTGGCCAAACCGTTTCGAAACGGTGCCTACCGTTTCGGACGCCTGGGTTCATTCAAGGCACCCGTTCCGAAACGGTGCACACTGTTCCGAAACGCCCTGCACAGATTGCAACAAAATGCATACTCAAACATGCAATTGATCATTCAAACATGCTCCAAATGCCACCCAACTTTACCAGCATGCAATTCAACATATATAAGACTTACTAGCATCATCAAATCATCAAAACAACATCATATGCAAAAAGCCCCAATTCTATAGGCATGCTTCCTACACAAGCTAGCTATTCAAGCACAAACTTCCAAAACAAGCATGTAATGATCCAATACAAAAACCAGCATTCTTATCATCATTCAACATACTTAGGGAGTTCCAAACACCTCCCAAAACAAACACATTGGTCCCCCATTGCCAAATTACCAAAAGCTAAAATGTACCAACAAAAAACCTTCCATACATTGAGCTCTACTTTCACTTGAATGCTTGCCCTCCTTGCTGCCCTCAAGGTTCCTTAATGTTCTGCATTATTGAATTAAGAAAACGAAAGAGAGCGTAAGCAAAAGCTTAGTGAGGAATGCTCTTAAAAACCATTCAATAATGCATTTAAAAAACATTTACAAATCATGCTTTAAATCAACCTTTGCACATGCTCAAAAGCATACTTAAAACAAGCATCTCATGCTTCATAACAACATAACATGTCATATTGGCTCAAGTGACAAATTCCATTTCATTAAAACAAGTTCATCAACTTTCCCAAGGACTTTTAAACACCTTGGCCCCAAGGACTTTTAAACACCTTGGCCATGGACTTTTAAACACCATGAAAGAGGACCACACAAGGACTTTTAACCACCTTTGTGTCCATAGCTTGAATCACCCCAAGGACATTTAAACACCTTGGCCCCAAGGACTTTTAAACACCTTGGCCCCATGGACTTTTAAACACCATGGCCCCATGGACTTTTAAACACCATGGAAAGGATCACCTAAGGACTTTTAACCACCTTAGTGTCCGCAACAAGAACCATCCAAGGACTTTTAACCACCTTGATGTTCTTAAGTAACAAGGCTCACTCAAGGACTTTTAACCACCTTAGTGACCTTAACCTTTTCAAAACATCACTTGCCAATAAACATCATTTTCATCATTTAATCCACTGTTTTAAAGCATTAAAACAAGCCATAATCATCATGCATTTGAAAGCATCAAACCACATTTAGTCAATGTACAAAATCAAGGAACTCCTATCTAGAGTTTCCTTCAACATATGGCTTAAAACATCAGCAAATACCATGCTAAATCATGCTTTCAAAACAGTAATTAAAACATGAAATAATCCACTTTGCATCACAACAAAATCATGGCCACCACTAGAGAGTAATTCCGAAAACTTACACTTGAGCTTAGCAAAGTTGTTTAGACTTAAACTAAGCTCCCAAGACATTGGTTTCAAAGCCGAAAACCCAATTTTCACAAACTCACTCACCGATTCCACTTTGCTTCAAGCCAAAACACCAAATCAAGCTTCCGGATCAACAACTCTTGGATCCAAAGATGCCTCCCCTGTTTCAACACATCAAAGTAGAGGATTGATGCATCATCATGCATTAATTGCTTCAATGAAAGCACCTAAACTCGCTGCTCTCATCCAACCTCCATTTTCGGCCACCAAACACAACCGAAAATGCATCCAAACCACTTCTAAACAAAGCCCAGCCATAAACCAGCAAAACCACATATCCTTTAACATCATATAACATCTAAAAACAACCTATTAACATCCTTATACCTCCAGCAACATCAGATCCACAAGATCACCTCAAAAACAACCTTGAATCACAAGCTAAACTTAGGAAACTCAACCTATCCGGGATTGCATTAATAAAAACTCAATTCCTTATCAATTTAGAGTTCATTTAACATCAAAAACACATCTCAAATCACAGATTAATCAGATATAACGAAAATCATCAAAAATCACCAAATCTTGCATTATAAGCCAAGATCCATTTCCCCACTTAAAAACCTTTAATAAAACATCAATTAAGGATTGAAAACTTAGGAATTTCAGTAAAGAACTGATAGTTTAGAGGAGAAGGACGTTCTTACCTCCAAACTTGAGTTTCTCCTCTTTTTGGAATCAAAAACCTTGTTGAATCAAGTAGCAATTGAAGAGGTTTTGAAGATATGTTGATTAGGAATCAAAAGAGAGTTGAAAGGAGGGATTTAGGTGAGAAAATCAGAAAGAATTCTCTGGAGAGAAAGTGTTTGGGTTGAGAGAAAATGAGAGAAAGAAAATTGAGAAAAGTTAGTTGCAAAAATATCCAAAATAGCCAAATGGCTTTCCCTCCACTTTTAATATCATTTAAAATCAGAATTTAGTCATAAAATATCTTAGAAAAATCTGGAGAAACTCCCTTTGGGCAAATAGCTCCTTAAAGATTCAAAGTTTCAACCCTTTATAAAACAGTCACCAAACTTTCGAAAATTACATTTTGGTCACTAGCCAAAATGTCACACTTCCAAAACTCATTTTCCAAAATTGATTTCACAGTTCACTTAATTATATTAAAAGATGATTTTAGAACATTTTTCCATATTTTTAATGCAACCCGAACTAGGCTTTCCTAATTTCACCTCTTTAGATTCGAATAGCACTTTGACCAACCGGTCAACGCCCAAAACTCCTAAGCCCAAAACCGGGGCGTTACAACTCTCCCCCCTTAAGAAATTTCGTCCTCGAAATTTACCTGAAGGAAAGAGATAAGGAAACTGCTTCAGCATGTCTTCCTTCCGCTCCCACGTGGCCTCCTCAACACCTCGATGCTTCCACAGCACCTTCACCAACTCAATGGTCTTGCCACGAAGAACCTTGCTATCCGAATCTAGAACCTTCACCGGTTCCTCATCATAGGTCAAATCCGGATTCAAAACCACTTCCTCCACAGGCATTACATGCGAAGGATCAGATCTATACTTCCGGAGCATAGAAACATGGAACACATCATGAATCTTCTCCAACTCCTGAGGTAACCTCAGCCGATACGCAACAGGACCTACACGCTCAACCACCTCATATGGTCCAATGTACCTAGGGCTCAACTTACCCTTCCGGCCAAACCTCATCACCTTCTTCCAAGGCGAAACCTTCAAGAACACACGGTCACCCACCGCATACTCTATCTCCTTACGCTTCTAATCCGCGTAAGACTTTTGCCGATCGGAGGCAGCCTTCAACCGCTCACAAATGAGCTTCACCTTCTCGGTGGCCCCTTTCAACAAAGCCGGCATCGAAACCAACTTTTGACCAGTTTCAGCCCAACAAAGAGGAGTCCTACACTTCCTCCCATACAGAGCCTCATAAGGTGCCATCTGTATACTCGCCTGATAACTATTGTTATAAGCGAACTCAACCAAAGGCAGATGCTTCTCCCAAGAACCTTGGAACTCAATCACGCAGCACCTCAACATATCCTCCAAAATCTGGATAACCCGCTCAGACTGACCATCCGACTGAGGATGATAGGATGTACTGAAATGCAACCTTGTACCCAGAGCTTGATGCAAACACTGCCAAAAACGCGATGTGAACCTCGGATCCCTATCCGACACAATCGACTTAGGCACACCATGCAGCCGCACAATCTCAGCAATGTATAGCTCTGCCAGCCTATCCAAAGAAAACGTAGTATGCACAGGCAAGAAATGCGCACACTTCGTCAAGCGATCCACAATCACCCAAACAGAATTCTTCTTTGATGGAGACAAAGGTAAACCAGATACAAAATCCATGGTAACCCTTTCCCACTTCCATTCAGGGATTTTCAACAGTTGCAACAAACCAGAAGGAACCTGATGTTTAGCCTTGACTCGCTGACACACCAAACACTTGCTCACAAACTCTGCAACATCCTTCTTCAAACCCACCCAATAGTACTCATCACGAAGATCACGATACATCTTAGTACTACCAGGGTGCATAGCAAAAGGACTACTATGACCTTCAGTCAGAATAGCACGCCTCCACTCAGCATCAGCAGGCACTACTATCCGACTACCAAAACACAACACACCATCCTCATTAAAGCAGAAATCCGAAGGTCTACCCTCCGCGATATCCTGAACATGAGACACCAAGGAATCATCCAGCAACTGCTTTTCCTTGATCAACTGAACCAAAGATGGCTTCACTTGCAACTCAGCAACAAGACCACCATCTCGCGATATGCTCAAGCTAGCAAACATAGCCCTCAGCTTAACGGCTACCTTCCTACTCAAGGCATCCGCAACAACATTAGCTTTACCAGGATGATACTCAATCGTCAGATCATAATCCTTGAGCAACTCCAACCAAAGCCGCTACCTAAGATTCAACTCCTTTTGAGACATCAGATACCTCAAACTCTTGTGATCCGTGTACACAGTACACTTCTCACCATACAGATAATGTCTCCAGATCTTCAGAGCAAAAACCACTGCAGCCAGCTCAATGTCATGCGTAGGATAGTTGCGCTCATGCAGTTTCAACTGCCGCGATGCATAAGCCACAACCTTACCCTCTTGCATCAGCACACATCCCAAACCAACATAGGATGCATCACTATAGACCACAAACTCTTTCCCTGATTCAGGCTGAACCAAGATAGGAGCTTGCGTCAAAGCCGCCTTAAGCTTCTCAAAAGCTTGCTGTCTCGCTTCTGTCCACTCATACTTAACATCCTTTTGCAACAGCTTCGTCAAAGGAGCAGCAATCTTGGAAAAACCATCCACAAACCTTCGGTAGTATCCCGCCAAACCAAGGAAACTACGGACCTCATGAACAGACTTAGGAACTTTCCAGTTCATCACCGCCTCAATCTTCTGAGGATCAACACGAATCCCCTCAGCTGAGACCACATGCCCAAGAAACACCACCTCATTAAGCCAAAACTCACACTTGCTCAGCTTAGCATAAAGCTGATTCTCCAACAAAGCTTGCAAAACAATCCTCAAATGCTCTTCGTGCTCCTCCTCAGTACGCGAGTACACGAGGATATCATCAATGAACACCACAACGAACTTGTCCAGGTATTCATGAAACACACGATTCATCATGTCCATGAAAGCAGCAGGAGCATTTGTCAAACCAAACGGCATCACAAGGAACTCATAATGCCCATACCTTGTCCTGAAAGCTGTCTTAGGCACATCCACATCCTTCACCTTCAACTGATAATACCCTGACCTCAAGTCAATCTTAGAGAACACAGCAGCTCCCCGAAATTAATCAAAGAGATCATCAATCCTCGGCAAAGGATACCGATTCTTGATAGTCAACTTGTTCAGCTGACGGTAATCAATGCACATCCTCATAGTGCCATCTTTCTTCTTCACAAACAAGACTGGTGCACCCCAAGGTGACACACTCGGCCGGATGAAACCACGATCTAGCAGCTCTTGCAACTGCGTCTTCAGCTCCTTCAGCTCCTTAGGTGCCATTCTATAGGGAGTAATGGACACAGGAGTTGTATTCTCATACAGCTCAATTCCAAACTCCACCTCGCGATTAGGAGGTAAACCAGGCAACTCCTCAGGAAAAACACCAGGAAACTCCTTCACAACTCTGATATCTTGCACCCTCAACTCCTTAGAGCTAGGATTCATCACAAAAGCTAGATAAGCTTCGCAACCTTGCCTCAGCATCCTACTCGCCTCCAAGGTAGACACCACATTGGAAAGAAACTTCACATTCTCACCAACCACAACAACTTCATAATCATCCGCAAGCTTAAGCGAAACTCGCTTATTTTCACAATCTACCACAGCACGATGCTCAGCAAGCCAATCCATACCAAGGATCACATCAAAACCATAGAAGGGCAACTCCATAAGATCAACATGGAAAACATGTTCTTGAACAACCAAAGGACACCTTCTATAAAGCTTTCGAGTCACAACAGTTTCACCAAAAGAACTAGTGACACGAACACTAACATCCAAAGACTCAACAGGCAAACCAAGCAATTCAGCATGCTCAAGCAAAATGTATGAATGCGTAGATCCAGAATCAATCAAAGAAAGCAATGACAAGGATTGCAAAGTAAAGGTACCTGCAATCACATCTGCATCATTCCTTCCCTCACGCTGAGCATACACCCTAGCTTGGCCTCCACCTTCAGGCTGAATAGCCACAACATGGGCTACTCCACGACCACCTTCCTCTCTCCTCTGGAAATTACCACGGCCGCGCCCACGACCTCTCTGCGGTGCAGCAACAACAGGAGCACGCTCTTGGCCACCAGCCAACCGCAGACAATCTCGCCTCAAATGGTCTACAGAACCACAATTCCAGCATCCATTACCAGCTGCCGCAACAGGAGCTTGCACCTCCCTCACAGCACGAGGACAGTCACGCTTCATGTGACCACGAGAACCACAGATCCAGCAAGCACTCGGATCAGCTCTAGCATTACCTCCTCTAGCAGGTGCACCACCACCTCTCTTGGCTGAGGACTGATACTTCTGATCACGTCCCCTATTGTTCCGTCCACCTCCGGAACTAAACTAAGCTGATCTCTTTCCAGCACTAGCTCCAGCACATACATTTTTACATCCGTCACAAGACCATAACGGAACCTCTCGCACCTTGCTCGCTCATCAGGTATCAGCTCCGGTGCATACTGACTGAGTCGCACAAACTGCACTTCATACTCAGCCACACTCATGCTCCCTTGGGTAAGAGACATGAATTCACGCTTTTTCTCATCAAGATATCTCACTCCTAGATATCTCCGCTTGAACACATTCTGAAAGAATGTCCAAGTAACATCAGCTTCTGCCATCCCAGCTATGGTGGTCGTCCACCACGTATACGCATCGTCCTGCAGCAAGGACACAACACATCCCAACTTTTGCACATCCGTGCAGCTCATCTGACCCAAGATACGCTTGGTACTCTCTAGCCAAGCTTCAGAACTCTCAGCCGACATACCCCTGAACTCAGTCCCACCAAGACTGCGCAGACGCTCCAAAGGTAGTCTAACTCCAGCATCTCCCTGATGCCCAGCTCCTTGAGCTCCAGCTACTGCTGCTCGAAAAGCACCCGCAATAGCTTGTACCAACATAGACATATCAGGCATAGCTTGCCCCTGACCAACCTCTGGTCCAGCAGCTCCAGCTCCAGCTGCAGCTTCAGCTCTCTCACCTCCAGCACCACCACCAGGCGGAGGAGGGGGTAACACTGCACTACTCGTGTTCTCTTCATTCTCGTTCTCATTAGGAGCCGTAGCTCGCACACTACCTCGTAACTCTCTACGTGGTGCCATACTTTTACCATGCAATCACAATGCAAATAAAACAAGTCAGGCCCAGCAAGGTAAGCAATCCAAGTATTCAAGCTCAATTTCATTCAAAATCAACATCATTTCATTAGCTTTTTTTTGGCAATGGGTACCCTCAACATGCTACATCACAGCATACATCTCAATTGCATCCAAAACACAAGCCACTAAACATGCTTTCGAACAACAAGCATACAAGCCAAACATACTTCAATCATGCATACATTCATTCCCAATTACCCGTGAACTCAGCTCTGATACCACCAAATGTAACCCCCTTAACCCGGCATAGACGGTTGACCCGAATTAAGAAAGTCACACGGGGAAAACCAAAGTCAACCCGAAAGTCAACCTTGATTAACGACCCTTTTTTTTCTTTTTAATCTTGTCTAGATGCACATTAGTCCTAATTGTGATCACACAAACATCATACTCAAAGATCACAAGCATCAGAGATCAAACAGAGACCCAATTGAACAAATTACAACTTTAGGGACCAAATTGTAATTTCTGATAAATAAAAGGACTTAACCCAAATTAAAGTTACCAACTTGAAATTAGTCAGGTTTCATGCTTCTCTGTGAAATTTCAGCTCAAAAGGACTTTCCAAACTCATACAATTGCACATACAAGATTTAGGACAAAAATGCAAACAATTCAAAACATATAACTGCCAATGTCAGCCCCCAACGTTCGACCGTTCCGAAACAGGTAGACCCTGTTTCGAAACACGGGCCGTTCCGCAACGGGTTCCGGAACACGAGCTGGCAGTGGCCAAACCGTTTCGAAACGGTGCCTACCGTTTCGGACGCCTGGGTTCATTCAAGGCACCCGTTCCGAAACGGTGCACACTGTTCCGAAACGCCCTGCACAGATTGCAGGAAATTGCATACTCAAACATGCAATTGATCATTCAAACATGCTCCAAATGCCACACAACTTTACCAGCATGCAATTCAACATATATAAGACTTACTAGGATCATCAAATCATCAAAACAACATCATATGCAAAAAGCCCCAATTCTATAGGCATGCTTCCTACACAAGCTAGCTATTCAAGCACAAACTTCCAAAACAAGCATGTAATGATCCAATACAAAAACCAGCATTCTTATCATCATTCAACATACTTAGGGAGTTCCAAACACCTCCCAAAACAAACACATTGGTCCCCCATTGCCAAATTACCAAAAGCTAAAATGTACCAACAAAAAACCTTCCATACATTGAGCTCTACTTTCACTTGAATGCTTGCCCTCCTTGCTGCCCTCAAGGTTCCTTAATGTTCTGCATTATTGAATTAAGAAAACGAAAGAGAGCGTAAGCAAAAGCTTAGTGAGGAATGCTCTTAAAAACCATTCAATAATGCATTTAAAAACATTTACAAATCATGCTTTAAATCAACCTTTGCACATGCTCAAAAGCATACTTAAAACAAGCATCTCATGCTTCATAACAACATAACATGTCATATTGGCTCAAGTGACAAATTCCATTTCATTAAAACAAGTTCATCAACTTTCCCAAGGACTTTTAAACACCTTGGCCATGGACTTTTAAACACCATGAAAGAGGACCACACAAGGACTTTTAACCACCTTTGTGTCCATAGCTTGAATCACCCCAAGGACTTTTAAACACCTTGGCCCCAAGGACTTTTAAACACCTTGGCCCCATGGACTTTTAAACACCATGGCCCCATGGACTTTTAAACACCGTGGAAAGGATCACCTAAGGACTTTTAACCACCTTAGTGTCCGCAACAAGAACCATCCAAGGACTTTTAACCACCTTGATGTTCTTAAGTAACAAGGCTCACTCAAGGACTTTTAACCACCTTAGTGACCTTAACCTTTTCAAAACATCACTTGCCAATAAACATCATTTTCATCATTTAATCCACTGTTTTAAAGCATTAAAACAAGCCATAATCATCATGCATTTGAAAGCATCAAACCACATTTAGTCAATGTTCAATATCAAGGAACTCCTATCTAGAGTTTCCTTCAACATATGGCTTAAAACATCAGCAAATACCATGCTAAATCATGCTTTCAAAACAGTAATTAAAACATGCAATAATCCACTTTGCATCACAACAAAATCATGGCCACCACTAGAGAGTAATTCCGAAAACTTACACTTGAGCTTAGCAAAGTTGTTTAGACTTAAACTAAGCTCCCAAGACATTGGTTTCAAAGCCGAAAACCCAATTTTCACAAACGCACTCACCGATTCCACTTTGCTTCAAGCCAAAACACCAAATCAAGCTTCCGGATCAACAACTCTTGGATCCAAAGATGCCTCCCCTGTTTCAACACATCAAAGCAGAGGATTAATGCATCATCATGCATTAATTGCTTCAATGAAAGCACCTAAACTCGCTGCTCTCATCCAACCTCCATTTTCGGCCACCAAACACAACCGAAAATGCATCCAAACCACTTCTAAACAAAGCCCAGCCATAAACCAGCAAAACCACATATCCTTTAACATCATATAACATCTAAAAACAACCTATTAACATCCTTATACCTCCAGCAACATCAGATCCACAAGATCACCTCAAAAACAACCTTGAATCACAAGCTAAACTTAGGAAACTCAACCTATCCGGGATTGCATTAATCAAAACTCAATTCCTTATCAATTTAGAGTTCATTTAACATCAAAAACACATCTCAAATCACAGATTAATCAGATCTAACGAAAATCATCAAAAATCACCAAATCTTGCATTATAAGCCAAGATCCATTTCACCACTTAAAAACCTTTAATAAAACATCAATTAAGGATTGAAAACTTAGGAATTTCAGTAAAGAACTGATAGTTTAGAGGAGAAGGACGTTCTTACCTCCAAACTTGAGTTTCTCCTCTTTTTGGATTCAAAAACCTTGTTGAATCAAGTAGCAATTGAAGAGGTTTTGAAGATATGTTGATTAGGAATCAAAAGAGAGTTGAAAGGAGGGATTTAGGTGAGAAAATCAGAAAGAATTCTCTGGAGAGAAAGTGTTTGGGTTGAGAGAAAATGAGAGAAAGAAAATTGAGAAAAGTTAGTAGCCAAAATATCCAAAATAGCCAAATGGCTTTCCCTCCACTTTTAATATCATTTAAAATCAGAATTTAGTCATAAAATATCTTAGAAAAATCTGGAGAAACTCCCTTTGGGCAAATAGCTCCTTAAAGATTCAAAGTTTCAACCCTTTATAAAACAGTCACCAAACTTTCGAAAATTACATTTTGGTCACTAGCCAAAATGTCACACTTCCAAAACTCATTTTCCAAAATTGATTTCACATTTCACTTAATTATATTAAAAGATGATTTTAGAACATTTTTCCATATTTTTAATGTAACCCGAACTAGGCTTTCCTAATTTCACCTCTTTAGATTCGAACAACACTTTGACCAACCGGTCAACGCCCAAAACTCCTAAGCCCAAAACCGGGGCGTTACAACACCAGCATAACATCAACACAAATCCACATTAGCTCAATGAAAATCCACAATCAAAAAGCATGCTAAAAACATCAACAATTCGCTCAAAAACACGCATTTTAACCGGCTTTCAACCACACATCAGAATAAACATCAAACACATATTACAACAATTTATCATTTCCCCAAAGCATTCGCAACATGGCTCTGATACCACCAAATGTAACCCCCGTAGCCCGGCCTAGACGGTTGACCCGAACTACAAAGATTACACGGGGAAAACCAAAGTCAACCCGAAAGTCAACCTTAATTAACGACCCTTTTTTTTCTTTTTAAACTTGTCTAGATGCACATTTAACCTAGGCATACTCTTAAGATAAGCATACTCAAAAATCATAGCAATCGGAAAACAATAAGGGACCCAATTGCACTAAATACGAATTTAGGGACCAATTTGTAAATTCTGAAAATTAAGAGAAGTTTACCAATTTTTAAGTTACCATTATGAAATTAGTCATGTTTCATGCCTCTCTGCCAAATTTCATCTCAAACGGACATCTCAAACTCAAGCAATTGCACATACAAGAATCAGGATTAAAACGTAAAGCTTGCAAACCTCAAAACCATTCAAATTTTATGCCCAACGGTCAAGTGTTCCAAAACGTGTCTAGGCCGTTCAGGAACACCCCTTGGCAGTAGCCAAAGTGTTCAGAAACGGGTCTAGGCCGTTCAGGAACACCCTAGCCAATTCAAGGGCCTGTTTCGAAACAGGCAAGGGTGTTTCGAAACACCCTGCCCAGAAACAGCAGATAGGCCTTTTTAAACACATTTAAACCCCATCAAACATGCTCCAAACCACCCCACATTTAATCAACAACATGCCAAGCATCATACCTACCAATTTGCATCAAAATCTATATACAAAACCACCCCTAGGTGCACCAACTCATTCAACACATCCAACACTCAAACATGCTTTTTAAACAAGAAGCATAGCATAACGACTTAAGAATAAGAAGACTCAAACGTTGCAAGCGTTAAACCACATAGTTCAAAATCATAAACCAAACTTGTCCAACATACACAATCTCATTAAACATAAACATCTTTTAAAAGCAACACAATTCGATAAACCAAAGCAATGTTTGAAAACCCTTTTCAACAACATGCTTTAAATCATGCATTGTTCAAACATGAAAACCAACCATTAGCTTAGAAAAGCTAAGTAATTCACTTCAAAGCACAACCTTGTAAAACCATCAATTTAACCATTCCATGCATGAATATCATATGCAAAGTTAAATACAAGATCCTTGGAAAACACTTTCACTTCACACCATACTTTTCTCATACATTGAAAATCATTTCAAAGCAAGAAACCTTTAATAACCACTTACTCATTCAATCTATCTCATGCATTAAACAAATGCAACATATGAACCACAAAATCAATATTTGCATTACATGCCTTTAAAAACAAGTCTTCGCAAGACTTCAATGCACTTAAGAGATTTCATGCACACATGCACCATTCTCAATAGAAAATAAACACTTGTTCAAGCTAACAAGTAATACATGCATTCTTGGTATATTACACACTTCTCATGCAACCATGCATCATTTCAAGCATCTCATGTTTCATTGCACTCAAGAACATTATATTGGATTCCAAGTGATAAACCATATCCACTTTTCAACTCAACATCAAATCGGATACGCGAATCACAAGTGTTGTCCCTACGCTTCATACACACTACCAATCTCAAGGTCCCCAAATGGAATTTTAACCACCATTTTGACCTTACCATACACAAGGTCCTCATATGGAATTTTAACCACCATATGACCTTAACATTAACAAGGTCCTCATATGGAATTTTAACCACCATATGACCTTAACATTCACAAGGTCCTCATATGGAATTTTAACCACCATATGACCTTAACATCACCCATTGGTAGTTGTATAACACCACTAACGAGATCCGGGACATACTACACAAGATCCACACATGGACTTTACACCACCATTGTGATCTTAACAAGCACAAGGTCCTCAAATGGAATTTTAACCACCATTATGACCTTTGCTTACACAAGGTCCTCAAATGGAATTTTAACCACCATTATGACCTTAACACAAGACCCACCCATGGAATTTTAACCACCATGGTGTTTTTAACCATCTCGTTAGTGTACTTGGATGGAGTTACCGGTTCAATCACAACCACTCCACATCCAAGGCGACTTTATTCACGGTGCACCCAATCCTATAGCCGGCTAACTATATCCGATTAAAGTAACCAAGAACCACTTACATCACTTGCCAATATAACCATCTTACCACATTAATCCATTATTTTACAAGCATAACCAAAATGCCAAAACCACCAATTACCATCATCAATCCACTGTTTTTGAAGCATTACACAAAGCCATTAAACAACATGAAACACTATGCATCAATTCCACAATTCCAATGTACAAAACCAAGGATCTCTTACCTTGAGCATCCTTCACACATGGCTTTCAAAACCAGGATTAAACCATGCTAAAATATGCTTTCAAAACAGAATTTAGAACATGCAAATCACATGCATTGCATCCAACAATCACAAGTGCTTTAAAAACCAATTCATTACACAAACCAAGAGAGAAATTCCATTTACTTACTCTTGAGCTTAGCTAAGTTGTTTAGACTTAAACTAAGCCCCCAAAACCTTCAAACCTTGGTTTTAAAGTCGAAAACCCAACTTCACTCACCGATACACAAAACAAGGCTAGCCAACAACACCCAACCATTTAATTATCTCAATCTCATCAACCTCCATCATGGTTGGATGTAGCCTTCGTTGTCGTGGCAATTGTTGTTCAAGCAAATAGTTGGGGGCAATCAGTTGCCAAAATTCGTTGTAAGTCAAGGGAAAAACCAATTTTCTGAAAAGCTTAATGAATCCACACACTGTTTTCTTTTGGCCTCTCAAACATCTCCATCAGTACAGATTTCAATGGCTTCAAATCTACCAACATCGGTTCCTCAAGACATATATGCAATGGACGAGGTGAGTTTTTAAAGAATTTACAAGGTTCAACCATTACCTACTCATATTCCATTGGCAAAGTATTTTCATCTCGTTGATCTTGTATGTGGTCGTGCAATTGACGTGGCAAAGGTGGATGAGAGCAATTTGTTGTAGCATTACTCTCCTCAGCCTCTCAGAATGTTGTTGCGGTGTTGTTCTGTTCAGGCTCCTCAATCATTGTTGTGGTAATTTGTTGTATATGCTCATCAAGCGTTTGGCAGTCTTTCTCATTGGCAGGCTCTCGACTTGGAGGGTTTAGTTGTTCCTCACACACCTCAGAGATTTCTGTACATTGTTCCTTTTTTTCTTGCCTTGGGACATCAGTATCCATAGGACTTAATTGTTGGTGCGTGTTATCCATGACATTAGTGAGTCCCCTCATTTGATCTATTGAATCTCCCATACGTGCATCCATCCTAGCTATCCACGCCTCCAAGGAATTTGATAGCACTTAACTAGGACTACATTGCCATGGCTGCTGATAAGGACTACATTGCAAAGACATGTTTGTTGCTACAGCAAAATTGTTATGGTAATTGTTTTTGATATTATTGATCATACCTTGAAGGATTTTGTTGTTCGTTCCATCTATGGTCCTTCATGTACTCATATGCACCGGTATTGTGAGGGCAATTTTCAAACACATGATGTTCTCCATAAAAAGTGCACACGTTTTCCACATTATATGCTTTTCTCTGTTGATTCCTATCTTCCAACATCAACTCTCGAATAGAATTTCCCTTAACTTGTAGCACACCTGATTTTTTTAAAATAACAAATAGAAAATTTTCTAAAACTAAAAAAATGCAATAACAAAAACCACTAACACCAATTGCCAATCCATGGCAACGTGTCAAAAAACTTGTTGTGTGTTTTGAGTGCAACGCAAACGGTGCAAGTATACACGTCGCAAGTAATAAAGTGATATGATAAGTATATAGTATCATCTCCATAGGGATTGGTTTGGGCCATTTTGTTTTAGTTACTGTGTTGAAAAATAAATAGATTACTAGAGTTGAATAATAAGTAAATTAAAGTAAGAAAAAAAATAAAAAGCAGTGATTGATTTGAGAGAGTAGGTCGGATTATCGTGAGTCGTAGAGTGATAGTTGAATGGATCGTCTTGGTAATTGAGTGCAAGAGCAAATCAATTGCCTTCGACACTGGCAACGGTCGGATTGCTTGAGCAACTGGTGGAGAGATTGCCTGGGTGACAACCTTCAATGTTCGCTGAAGCGTTCTTCAATGGTTTCTCGTTATCCCTAACTCAAAACACTGGTTAATTGTGCATGCCTAGGTAATACATCCTTGCGTTAACAATGGGTGCACAACAATCGATCTTGTGCTCCTCTTAGTCGTTAAAATTCGCAAGTTATCCCTAATTCGAATTAGTCTTCACCATCTATTGATTGTATAAAGAACATGCTCATTCCTTTTTTGAATCTAAATCTCTTGATATTAGATAAATGGATCAATTCATGAGATCCTCTTCCAATTCACTCGCAAACAAAATTAAGAACCAAGAATGAACAAACCTTGAATTAAACTTGCAAACTCAAATACTTAAACAAACCCAATCATTCTCACAACAACAAAAACACAATAACCCAAGCCAAATAAAATTAGTTCATGGTTGGGTTCAACAAATATACAAAGAATAACCTCCCTAGCTTGAATCTAATGAAACCAAGATGAGGAAGAAGAAGAATTCGACAACCCGTTGGTGTTTTTCTCTCGATCGAACCTCACTTTGAAGTAGGCGGCTACGTCTTCTATTTATAGGAGGTGGCTAGGTCAAAGTCTTTCTTGAGGGGCAAGTTAAGCTAGAGTTATATAGTATTAAAGTGATAAATCTCTTTTATTTATTTATCCTCCAAAAACCCCTCATATTTTCATAGAATTTAATCTCCTTTTGATCTTTTCATGGAACTCCAACTCTTCTAAGATTTATCTTTGCTTCACGCCATGTTGGGTTTATCTAGTCATCAATTTCGGCTACCACTTCATCTTATCCTCAATTGTCGGTGATTGCCTCGGTAACTGGTTTGGCAGGTCCTTCCTGAATTGCCTCAACAATTTGCACTTTAACACAGAAATCCTAACCTACGCAAATAAAGCAGCAAAGTAGTATCTTTTTCCACAAAAACCACCAAACTATATAATCAAGCTTAACTGTGAAATGAAACATGAATTAGTGCATGAATTACTAATTATGCAACTAATATGAGCCTAAGTCTAACAATAATATGAGTAAAAAGGGTAATAAAAATTGTACTTTTGCACCCTCATCATTATGGATCAAGATGAGCCTAGAACTTATCAAGAAGTAGTGTCGAGCCCAGGTTCTAAGAAATGGCTTGAAGCCATTTGGTTTGAGATGGGTTCCATGTTAGTAAACCAAGTATGGAATTTGGTTGTACCACCTAAAGGGGTCAAACCTATATGGTGTAAATGGGTTTTCAAGAAGAAAACCGACAAGGATGGTAATGTACAAACATACAAGGGGTGATTGGTCGCTAAAGGTTTTTGATAAGTTCATGGTATAAACTATGATGACACTTTTCCCCTGTTTCTATGCTTAAGTCCATCTAGATCTTGCTTGCAATAGATGAATTCCATGATTTTGAAATCTAGCAAATTGATGTCAAAACTGCTTTCTTTAATGGGAAACTTGAAGAAAATGTGTATATGACACAACTATAAGGTTTAGTTGCTCCAGGAGATGTTGGAATGGTGTGCAAGACTAAAACAAGATTCTCGAAGTTGTAATATTCATTTCAATAATGCAATCAAAGAGTTTGGTTTTATCAAAAACAAAGATGAGCCTTGTGTTTATAATAAGGATATTGTGAACATTGTTTCATTCCTAATCTTGTATGTAGACGACATACTCGTCATAGGAAATGATATACCTACTTTACAGTTTGTTAAGACCTGGCTAGGCAATTGTTTTTCTATGAAAGATTTTGGTGAGGCATCGTATATCTTAGCAGTTAAGATTTATAGAGATTGAATAAGACGACTCATAGGTCTGAGTCAAAGTACATACATACATAAAGTGTTGAAAAGGTTTAGCATGGAAGAATCCAAAAAGGGGTTTTTACCTATGAGACATGGTATATCACTCACGAAGGAAAGATGACCTTCAACACCACAAGAGAGAGAACTGATGAATAAGATTCCATATGCTTCAACTATTGGTTCTGTCATGTATGCCACGATATGTACTCGACCGGGTGTATCATACGCTTTAAACATGACGAGTCAGTATCAAGTAAATCCTGGTGAAGGTCACTAGGATGCAGTTAAAAACATCCTTAAGCACTTAAGAAGAACTAAGGAAATATTTCTTGTATATGCAGGTGAAGAAGAGCTTAGTGTAAAAGGTTACACGAACGCTAGCTTCCAAACTAACAAGGATGACTCACGATCACATTCTGGTTTTGTATTTTGTATTAATGAGGTGTTGTGAGCTCGAAGAGTTCAAAGCAAGACACAATAGCAGATTCTACAACAGAAGATGAATACATTGCAACTAGTGAAGAAACAAAAGAGGTTGTTTGGATCAAGAAGTTCATATCCAAACGAATGGTTGTTAACACAAAAGAAAAAACCACATACTTTGCTAAACCAAAATGCTAGGATTCCCATTGCTTATATGCTGCCTCAAATGCCTAATTTTCTACATTGATGAAACAAATGAGCGTAAGCACAAAGCTTATTGAGGATCGCTAAACAACATTCATCAATGCATTTCACACAAATGGCATAACACTATTATCCACACATGCTTTGACATAAAACATGCCCTTTCAAGACATCATTGCACTTTCTAAAACACATGCTCTTATGCATCATTTTAAAACAACAAATAAACCTTTGCTCATGTTTTACCAAGCATCACATGCATTCTAGCATAATCACAAGCATCTCATGCTTAACCATTAGTCATCGTCATTATGTTGGCTTACAAGTGATCATTTCCCAAGCCAAACCAACTCAAAGACACAATCGGATACGCAGATTATAGGAGTTGTCCCACACGCTTCATACATACTACCGGACTACACAAGGTAGAGTTACATGGCACAATCACAACCCCTCAACACCCGTGATTAAGATTAATGGCACAATCACAACCCCTCAACATCACTCATCAGTAGTTATATAATTCCACTAACGAGAGTACAAGACACATACCACAATATTCACATACAAGATTAAACCATTCACCATTTTGATCTTAGCCTCAATCGTTAGGGTACATGGATGGAGATTATGGCACAATCACAACACCTCGACATCCAAGGCGACTTTATTCACGGTGCACCCAATCCTATAGCGAACTAACTTTATTCACGGTTCACAATCATAACATCTTATGCATTAATCACATAAAACCAAGGATCAAAACATGCTTAAAACATGCTTTAAAACAGTAATCAAAACCACATATAACCCAAGTGCATCTTGATCAAAACATAGCACATTTCCGAGAGACTTTCGACTCACTTACTGTTGAGCTTAGCTAAGTGTTTCCAACTTACACTAAGCTTCCAAGACCATGCTCAAAGCGTCACAAAGATGGAAAATCCATTTTCACTCACCGATACGTGAAGCCTTGCTTGGCGACATGAAAATTACTCTTCCAGAGCCTCCAACAATGCCTCGTTTGCTCCCGAATCAAGATCCCTATTTTCACACCATCAAAATAGAGATCTAAATGCATTAAAATGCATTACAACACCAGAAAAAATTCACAAACTCTTGCTCACCCAAACTACACCAATTTACCTATTTGAAACAACTGAAAACTCAATCGATTGCTTCCTAAACCAAACCCAACCAACATACATCACTTGCAATACATTATAAACATCAAAACACATCAAATAAACTCAAGGATCTCAAGGATTTTGGGATCTATGCTATCAAAACTTCATTTCAACATATTACTAACTTAAAACTCAATTAAAATAAATCCATAACAGAGCTTAACAAAACAAATCCGAAAATTAAGATTTCAGCCATATTTTTACAAGATTTTGATCTCCAATCAAAACTATAATGAAAACTCAACCAAAAACATTAATTAGAAGACAAATATCTTGGGAATTTCAATAAAGAATTTTGATTAGAGGTTGAGAACGAGATTTACCTCCAATCCTTGCTTTCCTCAATGGATGACAAGTTTTCCTTAGCAAAATCTTGAAGAACTTGAAAGGATTTCTTGAAAATTGTTTAAGGGATATTAAGAGAGTGTTTGAGAGAAAATAATTATGGAGAGAAATGAATGAAAATAGTGTTTGGCTGAAAATGAGAAGAAGATGGTAGTTACGTGATTGGAATCTCACATTCACAACCTAATTAATTAAATAAAATAAAACCAATTAAAGCTATTTAATTAAAAACCATTTTAAACACATGTCATATTAAGGAAATGTTAAATTGTCATAAATCCCCCTAAAGATTCTAAGAATTTGGCCTCTCTTTTAAAAATCACATTTTCCATAGTTTTAAAACTTTACAATTTGCTCACTACTCAAAATATCTCATTACCGAAACTCTTTTTGTAAAATTGATTTGACCAACCTCTTAAACAAATTTTTAGAGGATTTTATCAAATTTTACCACATTTTTATCATATCCTGATCCTTGATTACCTTAAATCACCTTACGCTATTCGAACCGTTCTCAACCGGTCCGGTCCGATGTCTAAAACATCTAGGCCCAAAACTAGGGTGTTACACTAAACAACTAGAGATCCAAATAGTTTCAGTATTACCATGATTAAACCTCAATCTTAACATTAATGAACTTTGAAAACATGATTAAAATCAACTATAAACCAGCATAACAAATCCATTATGAAAATTACACAAATATCATCATTTACATATTGATTTAGTCATTTTCTTTAAATTAATCATAAAACCATGTTAAGAAACACAATTAAAGAGCCAAATACTTGGGAGTTTCATTCAAACACCTTGATTAGAGGAGAAGCACAAAAATTACCTCTAATGCCTTGTTATTCCTTTAATTGACAAGATTTGATGAAAAATCTTCAAGAATCCTTTGAGATAAGTTTAGAAAATTACTTAGAAAACATTTGGAAATCAAAGTGAAATGGAAAAGAAAGATGTCTGGAAGTTTTGAAAGAAAAGTGATGTTTGGATGATGAGAAAAGAGTTAAAATGGAAGTTACGTCAAAAATGGATTTGTAAAAGTTAAATACCTTTTTAGTCAAAACTCCTTTAATCTTCTTAATAAAACCACAATTGAAACCTGTTAGTTAAAGGGAATAGCTGATTATATTCAATTAAGTGATTTAGTCACTTACTTTTGACAAATTGTCAAAATGGTCACTAAAGCGATTAATTACTTATTTAACATTCTAACTTCATTTTCATATCTCTAACATCATTAATAACCTAAATACAAACTAAATTCATAAAATTCAGATTTGGTCCTTTAACTTTAAAACTTTTCGAAATGGAATTTATATTTTCAACTTAGGATTTTGCATCCAATCAACAATTCAAGCTTACAAAATCATTAATTTAATACCACAAACCCTAAATTAGACTCGAATCCATAAACCATAATCTTTTCCATAATAGCCAAAATATGTAGGGTTTAAATTCCAACTCCATAACATGATTTTAACATCATACAAACTTGATTTCAACTTAAATTCAATCATGGAATCATAAAATCCCAAAAATCCCAATTTGATTCATAAACGCTAACTTCTTTCTCATGTAAAATTCTCATCAATCAAACATGAAATCCATGAATTATTAGCATAAAAAGATAGATCTTGAAAAGTAGAACAACTTTGCAGTTTGAAAAGATTACCTGAAATTCAAGATTCGGGGCTTGAATCGAACATGGAAAATTTTCTTCCCTTTTTCCCTAGTTCTCGAAATGTAGGAGATGAATTTTAAATTCATTCAAATAATCCAATGGTTGATATTGATCTTATCATTAATCAAGGGCTAAGAATAAATCTTCAATTTCCTTCTTACAAAATTGTCACTTGCAACTTTGAAATATTTCAAAATTGTCATTGTGGTCAAATGACCAATTTGCCCTCAACAATTCACAAATTCGTCTAGTTTCTCATCCCATCACAATCTAACTAAATATAGTTAGAATCCAACCAACTATAATAAAATATTTATATAATACAATTTTATGAATTTTCTATTGCTTTTTGACCAATCTCTAAAATTTTCACTAGATCTGATTTATCGATTAATTAAGCCTTTACTCAGAATTAAATTGTAGGATTAATCTTGAATCAAAATAAGAATATCCCCAACACATGTAACATACTTTTAGAACTTTCCTTTATCATATGGTAAAATCTCATAATTTTTTTGATCAATTCGAGTATCCGAATTCCATTTAAAATTTGACTGAAATTTCCAATAATAGAAACTTCAGATCAATCCAGAATCTTCACATTCGATTCACACCCTTAGGTGATCTATTTATTTATGAAATAAAGACTCTTAACTTTTGGGAAATTACAATTTTAGTCCTTTAAATTTTCATCTTTAAACTTGTACCACACAAGTTTTGACTACTTATCATTTTAGTCAATGAACTTGAATCTTCAATTCCTATTCTGATTTTTCTTGGATTCTAATCAAACTTTGAAAGTACACAATCCAGCTGACTATCAATCCCATGATACTTTTAAACCTTAGAAATTTCCTTTCCAGAAACCCATAATTAAAGAAATCCTAACTTTCCCAAAGTTTATACTTTAGCCACGGAACTTTCAAAATTTACATTTTGGTCACTAGACAAAAATTGGGATATTGCAATTCTCTCCCCTGTAAGAAAATTCATCCTCGAATTTTCAATATGTGTCTTATTTAAAAAGTGATAATATTGTTTTCTCATATCTTCTTCCCTTTCGCAATTCGCTTCCTCGACTTTATAATTTCGCCCAAGAACTTTAAATGGTGGAATCGTCTTGTTTCTTAGTTCTTTGACTCTATGTGCTAGGATCTTTACCAAATCTTCTTTAATAATACAAATATCTATCATACTTAACTTCAAAGTCTTCGATTTCACCTTTTTTCTCTTTTTTTAGCATTGACGTAGATTTCTTATCTTTCCTTTAATGATCCTTTATTCTTAATTACACAATCAAAGCATCATCTTCTTTTAATGCCAATCTCACATCCATCTTCTTTACCACAAGTTCAACTCCTTTTTAGTTGGCAAATACTTTAAACATTTATGTTCTAAGTAAATATAACATCCTTCACCATATAAATGATGATAATATGTCTTTAAAGCAAATACAACCTTTTTGAATTCCAAATCCTGATTTGGATAATCCCTCTCTTGCATCTTAAGTTATCCCAAAGCACAAGTCACTAATTTTCCTTCATGTTTAAATACACTTCCAAACTTTTATAAGAAGTATCATTATAAACCACATAAGCTTTGCCCGATTCTAGTTGTATTAATACCAGGGCTTATATTAAGGTCTTCTTTAACGTCTCAGAGCTTTCTTAGTACTTATCTATCCAACTGATCCTCAAAAGCTTGATAAGTGGGCAGGAGATCATCAAGAAATTCCTTACAAACTTTCGATAATAATCAGTAAATCACATGAAACTTCGTACCTCGGAAACATTCTTCGAAGGTTGTCATTCAACTATAGTTTGTACTTTCTTGAGATTTACTCTTAGCCACTACCAAAAAATAAAAAAAAATAACTTATAATAACTAGAATTCACACTTTAACTACTCAGCATACTATTTCTTTTAACGAAGGGTCTGAAGAAAAATACGAAGATGGGCATTTTGTTCTTTCTTTGCTTTTAAATAGACCATAATATCATCAATGAACACTACTAAAAATTAGTCCAAATAATGTTAAAATACTCGTTTCTTCAGGTCTATAAATACTGCAGAAGCATATGTCAAACCAAAAAGTATTAATACAACTCATAATGTCCATACCGGGTCCAAAAAGCTATCTTTGATGATATTGATGTTTTATAATGTTAATAAGTTGGTTTTAACATTGGAATCGAGAAACTAGATGAATCTCTAATTTTCTAGGTTGCTAGTGATGTGTTTTTGAGGTGTTGTGGAGATTTATTAAATGCTGAAGGTATAAGATTGATATTTAATGGTTTTTCGATGTTATTTAGTGTTAATTGATGGGCGAAATCAGTAGGTTTGATGTTGATGGGCCAAATCAGTAGGTTTTCGATGTTATTTAGGTTTTGGCTAGTATTTGAAAAAGATTGTTATGGTTTGATGTTGATGAGTTTATGAATGCATTTTTGATGTATTGGAACCTTTATTTTTGTGTGGTTAAATCATGGGAGATATATCTTCAAGCTATGGCTTTGTTCCGGAGACATTGGAAGGGTAATTTCTCATCGGCGAGTGAGGCTTTACTTTGCCGGTGAGTGAAAATGTGGTTTAAAACGTTGAAAAGGTTTAAAGGTTGTTTTGTGCCTTTAAACTTAGCTTAAGACGCTGGTTTAAACTCGTAAGTAAGTAAGTAAATTAAGATTTCTCCCTCGATGGTGCTTGAAGGAAATTGTTCTTATGCACTTGTTTTAGTGATTTGTTTAACCACTATTTATGCATGATTTGAGCATGGTTTAATGCTAGAAAATGGATAGTTTATGACGTTGAAGCATTTGGAAATAGTGCATGAGTTGTTAATATTTTTTAACATTGGTAATGCAAGGTAAAATGCATTGGGTAAATGTTTTGATTGATACATATGAAAACAATGGGTTAATGTTTAATAATGAATTATATTGGCAAGTGATGTGGTTTAAAATGTTATCGGATATAATTGGACGGCCATAGGATAGATATTGCACTATAAAAAGTCACCTTGGATGTTGAGGGGTTTATACGGTGTACCGAGTACTACATCCAGGTAACCTAAAGGATGGGGGGTTATATGGTACCGAAAAACTCTCGTTAGTGGATTATACACCAAACCGATGATTGGGGTTGTGATTGTACCCGATTGTGATTGTACCATGGTTGTTAATGTACTGTTATTCAAGTTGAGTTTGTATGAAGTGTTGGGATGACACTTATTGAATCCATGTATCTGATGTAATGATTTTGGTAAATGGGACTTGTTTCGTGATCACATGTAAGCCAATATAATTGTCTATGTATCATGTTGATGGAATATGTGGTATAATGTGGATTTATATATGTTTACTCTTTAAGCGTTGCATATGGATTATGCATGAGAAAGCTTAAATTGAGTTTTAGCAAATGAGATTTTTTTGTTGGTACATGATACGTGTTGCATATGGTTTAATATCCTTGATTTTGGAAATGGCTAACTGCATGGTTTCAAAGGCATGATAATGTATTAAATACATTTTCTGTTTTGAAATGGGATTTCAAAGTGATTTTATTAATAAGTTTTAGAATGCATTGATGTTGTGTTGTTTTGAGCACTCCTCACTAAGCCTAGTGTGCTGCTATCAATGAAGAGAACTAAAGGTTGGAGGGACCGAGCAAGCAAGGAAGAACTCTAAAGACTTGATATTTGAAAGTATGGTTTCCATACTAGAGTACTAGTTATAAAGGCAACATGGTTCATTGTTGATTTGGAAATGTGTTTGTTAAACTCCCTATTTGAGCAAGTTTATAATGTTGTTTTGAAGTTGTAAATGGCATGTCATGTTTGGTTGTTGCTTTACTTTGATAATTCATGCTTTGGATGGATTGATTTTATGTTGCATGCCTATAGATTCTTATTTGAGATATAGTGCCATATTTGGTTTCTAATCGTGTGATGTTTTGTCATGATTTAGCTCATGATATGTTTATGTTAAGATTATGACATGATTGGAATGTAAATGATTCCTTGAAAGAATGCAAAACAAACAATTTGGGACATTAAAGGTCCAAGTGTATTGGTACGCGGGTTAGTGTTTCGGTACGGGTCTTGTGTTTTTGACAAGGCGTATCGATACATGACGAACTGTATCTGTACAATTTTGATCTACTAGAATCTAGGATTTGAGAAATGTAAAAGTGTACTTATACACTTGCTTGAGTATCGATATATGTAGTCGTTTTTATGGTTTAAGTGATATTTGAAGTTTCTGATTCTTACATTTTAGTTCCTTAATATTCATGTTTGCAATTGAATGCCTTATTGGTATCCAATTTGAATGGGAATTGAACCACTGCCAACATGAACACCATAGGTTAATAAACTGCATCTAGATAAGATAAAAAAACGGACGTAATTTTTGTTCAAACTTTTATGGGTTTTCTTCGACAAACTCAAAGTAGCTCGTTTGGCTCAGTCAGGCATCTAGGCCGGGTCGAGGGGGTTATAATTGTTGGTATTAGAGCCAGGTTTGCGATTAAAAGATATTTTGATAATGGTTGATTGTTGTTGTTTGATATGCACGATGATTGTTATATACAAGTTGGTTGATGTATGTCTTGTAAGGGATATTTTGCCGACACATTGCTTTATTGCTATTTTTTGAAAAGTTTTATTTGAAACGGAAGTCTTGGATCCTTTCTTGAAGCTAGCCTGATTATTTTGTTTTGTTGAAATTATCATGCCTTAGATTTATTAGCATGATGGGACCAAGGAGAGAACTGAGATCAGACACGAAAGTTGCTGCCGTTGGGCAGGGAGTTAAGGGGAATGATATTCCTCCTATAAGTTTTTCACCTCCTCTGCCTAATCCACTTGAGCATGTAGAGTAAGTACCCTAATTCCTAATGGGTCGGAGTTGGGTGATATGGCTCCTTTGATTCATACAATGACTGGAGCATTTCAGGTTGTTGTTACTATAGTGCAAGTGTCTGCGCATGCTGCTGTGCAAACAAGTTTGCCGTTAGAACAATTGTGTAGTTTGGGAGGAGTTGAGACCGATTCCATTATAGATTGGTACAAGATGTTAAGACCTTTATGTTGGCTTCAAACTACACCAATTTCGATGTGTTGGTTACACGGGTGAAGCATATTGAACATAACATGGGATTGCCTACTCGTGTGGGAGGTTTTGGCTCTAGCAAGAGAACTACGAATTATAGTTCTGGTGGTGGTTAGTTCAAGGAGTATTGTGATAGAAAGTATCTTCCGGAGATGAGGTGAGCTGGAGGTAATGCTTGGCGAGGACATCAAGGTCAGGATACTCAAGCTAGAGCATCACATAATACTTCTTGGGTTTGTGGATCGCATGATCATCTGAGGAAACACTATCCATGTTTCGCTCGTGAGGGACATGCTCATGTTACTATGGTTGCTAATTCTTGTTGGAGTTATGGATCGAGCGAGACGTGATTGTCGTTGTTGGATAGTGGTGGAAAGGCCAGGGCAACTGCAGTTGCACCACATATGGGACGTTGTCGTGGGTGGGGGCAGTTTCAGTGAAGGGACGAGGGTCCAAGGAAGGTGGCTCATACCGTTGCTATTCAGGCTAAGGGTGGTGGTCCTGCGAGGGTGTAAGCACACTACGAGGGACAGAATGAAACTTATGTGATGGCAGGTACATTTACTTTGCAACCTTTGTTGTTGTTATCTTTGGTTTAATATGGTTCTATGCATTCATATATTTTGTGTGTGCATGCACATTTGCTTAATATACCTGTAGAAGTTTTAGTGTAGACTATGCAAGTATAAATCTTTATATGGATTTAATACAAGAATTATTATTTATTACAAATTTTCAATACTTTTATTCAGGGTGTTCATGGCCAGTCAATCGTTATAGCAGTTATTGAATTTTGCTAACCATAACCTAACCATTATGAAACGGTTAATCGACGGTTCGATTACACGTTAACCTGTAACCTATTACAATTTTCTCCACATGTTCACAACTTTTTTAGAATAATGAAACAATCATTTCGATGAATATTATATTAAAATTTTCATAAAAATATTTAAATAGAGATTCTAAACATGAACTCTATACTTAATTAAAAATGTATATTGTTGAGATATTTGTTTTGATATAATAATAGAAAAATTGTTTTGGACTAAATTGAAAAGGTTTCAAAATGTTAATAAGTCCAAACAACTTGAAAATATGTTTGATGAATTTTACAAGGCTTTGGAGCGATTTAAAATGTCTTTAAAGTAGCCAAACCTTTGTTTTTCAAGCCACCCTACCGATATGGTATACACCGTATTGATACGCTTTAGGGTTTTAGCTTGGTCCAAACAATTGTATCGGTATAAACCGTAGCCAAAACTCGTACTGATAAAGCTTGGTCGTACCGATACGAAGAGGGCCTGTATAAATACGGTATGTGGCATTTTGATACGGTTGTTTTACAAAACCCCAACAACTAGTATCTCATACAAATACAATTGTATCGAGTACCAATACGCCTAACTGCTCCCAATGGTCATTTTTCCAATGCCTATTTGAATTGTAGGTCGTACCGATACACTTCAATGTGTTTCTATACGCATCAGTTGAGGAAAGCATAACGGCTAGTTCCTGATGAATTTGTATTGATACGACTACCCGTGCATCGATACGGCTAGCCCCAGAACTGCATTTATTGCGAGAAATAAAGGCCCAATAGATCCTATTCAACCGCAACGATCTCCAATGGTAGAAGCTCTTTTGAGAGTATAAAAGGGACCTCCAAACATCTAAAGAAGACTAATGATTCTCAAGTCAACAACCTTATGATGTCAAATTTGTCTTAGAGCTTAGTTTCTCATTCTTTGTATAGACAACATTTGTGGGCTTACATTGTTATATTTGTTCAAGTGTTTAGGTTTGGATGAGTGCTTATTTAGTGCAAACAAACACCTTTTAGAGGGATTTCATGTTTTCTAGATTTTCTCTTGTTCAAGAGTGTTCTCAATGCTCGGTTTGTGAGCGTTGGTTGCTAGACTTGGTAAGTGAATCTAGGTTGTAAAGGTTTCCTCCTATCCCTTGAAAAGGGGAAGAATTTCTAGTGAAATTGGTTTCGAAAATCCTTAGTGGGAAGCTAAGGTGCCAGATGTAGGCTTTGGTTAGAAAGTCGAACCAGTCTAAATCCTTTTCCAAATTCTTTCAATTTTTGCTTTCACCACAAACACCTATACATCAATCTTCTCCACACTTGGCAAGTAATTCAGTTGAAGGATATCGAGCCTAACAATTGGTATAAGAGTGAGGCTCAATCGAGAGGATTAACACCCTATTGAGGTGATCTCGGCAAGCTCGACCAATAAATAGTCAACCGTAGTCATGACGTAATCCTTTGATCTGCCACCATTCTTTGACGGGACAAACTACTCCTATTGGAAGAATAGGATGATGTATTTCATGAGAGCCAAGGATTATCATCTTTGGGACATAGTTGAGGATGGTTCGTTCGTGCCACAATGAAGCAAGGCAGAATGGAGTGCAGATGATCGCAAGAAAATATAGCTTAATTGCAAGGCTTTGCACATACTCTTTTGAGCTTTTATCTTGAATATCTACGTTAAAATGTCTTCTTGTGAGAGTGCAAAAGATGTATGAGACAAGTTTGAAGCTACATATAAATGAACAAAAAAAGTAAAGGAGACCAAGATCAATCTTCTCAACTTAGAGTGTGAGAACTTTAAGATGGACTCGTATGAAGACATCAAAAGGATATTCGACCGTTTCTCTAGAATCATCAACCAACTTAAAGGTTTTGGAGAGGAGATTTCGAAAGACAAACTCGTTCGGAAGTTGATTTACTCACTTCTCGAATCATTGGAGTCCAAAAAGACGACCATTGTAGAAGCAAAGAACTTGAAGGAGCTCAAGCTTGACGAGCTCGTTGGATCTTTTCTCACTCATGAGATGATGTCTCAACCATTGAAGAGGAAGAAGGAGAAGAAGATCAAAAAGCAAGCCATTTGTAACACCCCCATCCCGGTCTAGGAGGAAACCGAGTCAAAAGGGTGTTATCGGAACTAAACATAGATTATTCTTTAGACTTTGTAAAAGTTAGGGATAAATTCTAAATTTATTTGACATTATGAGACTCTCATTTATTTTTATTCTTAATTGTTTCATGATACGGTAAAATCCAACATTGGAATATTATACATACAAAACTTAATCATATGCATGTTATTCAATTGATTCGTTAGAATTGATGACTAAAATGTAAAACTTCAAAGATAACCAGGTTCCATAACTGATTTCCCAAGTCCCGTTTCGAAACACCATGAGCTGTTTCGAAACGGTTATATATAAATCATTCATATAGACCCTAACTGCTAATCCGTTTCGAAACAGGTTGACTTGTATCGAAACGGGTTGACTAAGGTTGACTTTGACTTGACCGTTTCGAACCCCGTTTCGAAACACGGGCCTCCAGTGGCAAATCCGTTTTGAAACTTGTTTTGGTACGGGGGTCGACAGTAGCAAAAGTGTTCCGAAACAGCATTACTTCGTTTCGGAATGCCCTAACTCACAGGCTCATCTTTGGGCAACTGTATTTAAACGCCATCACCCGTTTCGATACGATGGCCTGAAAGGACATATTTTTATCTGGTTTTTATAGCTTTTACCATACCAAACCTTGTCCGATTTAGACGAAACCTTATACACAAGTTACTCTTACCAATATCTACCAGCATGCAAATTTTTATGGTCATACCAATTCGTTTACTCCATTTTTACTATTATACCCAAAAACATAACTTAAGCTAGTTTAGTAAAAGTCTAGATAGCCATACTTAAGCCTTTAAGCCTATAACAAAATGGACAAGCCATTGCCACAACAAAAAGAGCGTAATGACTAGATTACCTACCTTGCCACTTCCCTAGGAGTAATATTGTAACTACATTACTTGGTTTAGAGCAGTGACTTGTCTCACAACCGATCTGATTCTTCACGAAAGACTTCCTAACCTGAGAATGCATGAAAGTAGACATGTTAGGCACTCAATGCCTAGTGAGGTAATCATAAAGCAATATTAAAAGAATGTCATAGAAAGAATAATTATAATTCCATGCTATCATCTTAATACTTAGTTCAAATACATGGTTAATTAATGTAAAGCTTAAACAATTATAAATTTTCCTTGGATGGAACTAAATTCATGGATACACGAATTCCCTCGGCTCGCCAAAACATAAATGGTCTAATTTTCTCCGCCTCACCAGTTGACCAATAACAACATATCCCTCCGCCTCGCCAATCATCATAGGTCGTAGCCATAGGACCGTAGTCCACCCGTACACTGAGCTCATGAATTCTATGGCATGCCAATTGTATCCCGAGTTATTCCAATCCAAGGCATAACATATTTATATCTTCCAATGACACTTAAAAGATCAATGACTTGATAAGGTTTCATAGTCTCGATGTAGTCAATAAACTCTATACAAATTCTTACATTAAAGATTCATAACAATACATACGTCAATGTTCATGTATTCTAGTTATAATCAATGCTTAAATGATGACTTACCGACACTTACCCAAGTGTCCGATTCATTATCCGATGCATTCGCCTCAAAAGCAATAATAGCGAAATGGACTAAAATAACAAATAATGATTCGGGAAGGCTTCTCGCGTAACCCGAGACTCCAAATACACTCATTTTAACAATCCGAAGCTTTAAGGCTCTCGGATGGAAATCCCTTTGTTCCTAGCTTGTGATGGAGATGGTGTAACTTCAATTTCTTCTCCTTGAGCTAGGAATTATTAGAAGAAGGTTATTAGAATCGATATTTCAATGCCAAAATCTATATAGCAATATCATTATCAATAACCGATTCAACCTGAATAGCTTATTGAAATATTTAGGGATGAACTATACCCTAACTTAAGATTAAGATTAATCTAGCCTAGAATCTAACAACCGAATAAAGAATATAGCTTACCCGATTGTTAGCAACAATTCAATATTGGACAAAACAAGAGATTGAAAAGCTTGAAACTCCTCCAATGGAGGTGTGTGCTTAGGCGAGAAAGAAGAAGATGGTGGGGTGCTTGTCTAAGACAATTTCGGTGGCTCTATCAAAACTTTACAATCTTAATTTTAATTGTAAGCTTTCCTTCAGTTGAAGGAAAGTAATCTGAAGACTCCACATATGGAGAGCCTTAATAACAAAATGGTCCAATTACTTAGTTGGTCCCTCACTTTCCTTATTTTCATGGATTTGCCCAATATTTCTTAATTCCTACAATATGGTCACTAAATGCTTAATATTGCATATTAAGACTTAAGTTTAAATGCTTTAAAGCCTGATTAATATTCGATAGCAATAATTAGCTAGCCAGAGGAACCTCTAAAGTTTTATCAAACTAGAATTTCCGATCGTCGAAATGAATTCCGACTAGGCCGACTTTTGGGGTGTTACAACTCTTCCCCCCTTAAGAAAAATTCGTCCTCGAATTTTTACCTGAACCGAAGAGATGCGGGTATTGTTGTCTCATAACTTCTTCGGACTCCCAAGTGGCTTCTTCAACTTTGCGACTTCTCCAAAGTATTTTAACCAAAGGTACAATTTTGTTACGAAGTTGCTTTGTTTCCTTAGCAAGAATCTGCACCGGTTCTTCTTCGTAGGACAAGTTTGACTTAAGTTCCACAGATTCAGGTTCCACAACGTGCGAAGGGTTAGACCGGTACTTCCGAAGCATTGCTACATGGAAGACATCATGAATTTTATTTAACTCTGAAGGCAAGAGAAGCTGATATGCCACCGGGCCGACCTTTTCAACAATTTCAAAGGGTCCAATGAAACGAGGGCTCAATTTTCCCTTCTTGCCAAACCTCAGGACTTTCTTCCACGGTGATACTTTAAGGAAGGCTTTTTCACCTACTTCATATTGAATGTATCTTCTTTTAAGATCAGCGTAAGCTTTTTGCCGATCAAAGGCAGCCTTGAGACGATCGTGAATGATAGCGACTCGTTCTTCAGTCTCACGAAGCAACTCAGGGCCTAAAACCTTTCCCTCACCCATCTCTGACCAACACAAGGGTGTTCTACAACGTCTACCATACAATGCTTCATACGGTGCCATTTGAATGGACGCTTGGTAGCTGTTTTTATAAGCAAATCAACAAGAGGTAAAGACTTATCCCACGTCCCGCCGAAGTCAATAATACAAGCACGAAGCATATCCTCTAAGATCTGAATAACTCTTTCTGACTGACCATCAGTCTGAGGGTGGAAGGTTGTACTAAGACTGACTCTTGTGCCCAGGGCTCCTTGCAAGGTTCTCCAAAATCGAGATGCAAATCGAGGATCTCGATCCGAAATGATGGATTCAGGCACACCATGAAGTCGGATCCCTTCCTTGATGTACAAGCCAGCTAGCTTAGGAAGACTGTAGTCCATTCTGATAGGTATGAAATGAGCTGATTTTGTAAACCGATCTACAATAACCCAAATAACATCATGCTTGGAAGGGGTTAATGGTAGACCACTGACAAAATCCATGGTGATCTTTTCCCATTTCCACATTGGTGGATCAATGGGTTGTAAAAGTCCTGTAGGAGCACAATGCTCTGCCTTAACACGCTGACAAGTGAGGCACATGGAGATATAACCAACAATAGCTTGCTTCATGCCTGGCCACCAATATAACTCACGTAAATCCTTGTACATTTTCACAGACCCCGTGTGAATGGAGAAAGAACTTGAATGTGCTTCAGCAAGAATGTCATTGTGAAGAGTTTGATCATTTGGTTCACAAACTCGATCATGAAAACATAATAGTCCTTCAGCATTGATTCTGAAATCCGAGTTATCAGACAATCTAGAAATAATGGTTTAAAGCTCGGAATCTTGTTCTTGCAAATCTTTTCTTCGAGAAATAATAGTAGACTGAACTTGGAGTTCAGCTACGAAACATTGGTGCCTTCGAAGCCTGAAATGAGCATTAATTGCTCGAGGAGCTACAAGAAGGAAAAAAGGTAACAATGAATTATCACGCCTTAATTCACTTATAACCTTAACTTCATGAGCAACTTACCAGGAAAAGGTTTGCGGCTGAGTGCATCAGCTACAACTTTGGCCTTCCCCGGATGATAATCAATGACTAATTCATAGTCCTTAAGGAGTTCCATCCATCTCCGATGTTGCAAATTTAACTCTTGTGTTAACAAATACTTAAGGCTTTTGTGATCAGTGAAAAGATAGCATTTCTCTCCGTAGAGGTAATGCCTCAAAATTTTCAACAAAAAAACAACCGTTGTCAATTCTAGATCATAGGTGGGATAATTCATTTCATGGGGCTTAAGTTGTCTCGAAGTGTAAGCAATAACCTTACCTTCTTGCATTAATACACACCCTAACCCAAGATGCAAAGCATCACCATAAACAATATAGTCTTTTCCAGATTCAGGCTGAGTCAGGACAGATGCATGGGTTAGGACTTGTTTCAGTTGATCAAAACTTCGCTGTTGGTTTTCAGTCCACACAAACGGTGCCTCCTTCCGCAACAATTTTGTCAAAGGAGCAGCTAACATAGAAAATCCTTTCACGAACCTACGGTAATATCCCGCAAGCCCAAGAAAGCTCCTAACCTCTCCTACATTCTTAGGCGGGTGCCGATCTACCACAGCTTGTATTCTCTTCGGGTCCACCTGAATGCCCGAAGCTGATACAACATGCCCCAAAAAGGATACTTCGGTGAGCCAAAACTCACACTTAGAAAATTTTGCGTACAACTGCTTCTCTCTTAGAGTTTGAAGTACAAATCAAAGATGATCTCGATGTTCCGCTTCATTCTTTGAATAAATCAATATGTCATCTATGAAGACGACAATGAACTTATCAAGATAGGACCTAAACACACGATTCATTAGATCCATGAAAGCTGCAGGTGCATTCGTCAGTCCGAAAGGCATTACTAAGAATTCGTAATGTCCATATCTTGTACGAAATGTTGTTTTGGGTACGTCACACTCCTTGACTTTCATCTGATAGTACACCGACCTTAGATCAATCTTAGAGAACACGAAAGCATCCTTTAACTGATCAAACAAATCATGTATCCTCGGCAGCGAATACTTATTCTTCATGGTGATTTTGTTTAATTGCCTGTAATCAATGCATAAACGCATCGAACCATCCTTCTTCTTAACAAAGAGAACTGGAGCTCCCCAGGGTGAAGAGCTGGGTCGAACAAAACCCTTATTCATAAGGTCTTGAATTTGAGTTTTTAACTCCTTTAATTCCACAGCTGCCATTATATAAGGTGCAATAAAAACTGGTGCAGTCCCAGGTTGCACTTCAATACCAAATTCCACATCGCGGGTTGGGGGCAATCCCGGAAGCTCATCAGGAAAGACATCCAAGAATTCATTCACCGTATCAATGTCATTAATCTGAGGTTCATTCTTGGGCTCAATGGTCAAGGTGCAGAGCATATAATTCCGAGATTCCATCAGCGTTATTCTTTCCTTACCAAGTCCTCGAAGGTAGAACTTCCGCTTGCCACAATTTACCCACGCTTGATGTTTACCAAGCCAATCCATACCTAGAATTGCATCAAACTCGTGGATTGGTAGGACCAAGAAATCCACAGGGAATGGAATTCCTTGGATCATGATTGGGCAATTCTTACATACTAGGTTTCAAACAACACAATTGCCCAAGGGATTTGTTACAGAAACCTTTGTTACTAAAGGTTCACTAGACATCTTATGCTTCCTCGCCAACTCCTAACTTATGAAAGAGTGTGTAGATCCAGGATCAATTAATACATACAAAGAATATGAATATAACATAACAATACCTGTTATGACATCAGGCTCATCACCCTCCTCGCGACTCCTTACATGATACATTTGTGTAGAAGCTTTTGACTCTTGCTTGTTGTTCTGCTTCCCAAATCCACATGGCCTTCCTGAAGTTCCTGACTGTACCTACCTCGTTCCTTTTCCCTGAAAGAACTGAGCAAGCAATGAAGGATCCCTTTGCACAGCTACTGACTTCGATAGATTGTGAGGACAGTCCCTGATGAAATGTTCCTTCTCTCCACAGAAAAACGCTTGCTCCAGACTGCCTGCGACATTGCCCTGCTATCTGTCGCTTTTGACAAAAGTTACAAACTGGATGTTGCACACCTCTATTAGAACCTCCAGTACTCTCTACAGAGGTCGCCTTGGTCCAAGACTGAGTCATACTCTGTGGCCTCTCAATATTCCCTGTACGGGATGGCTGCGAGTATGAGGTTTGCTTCGAGCCCTGATATTTACCCTTCTTGTTCCATTTGGGAGGTCGGGAATCACTCCACGCCCTCTTCTCAAATCTACTAGACATGTTTCCCCTCTGGATTCTCTGTGCAGCTTCGGTCGCCTTCACTCGATTCACCAAATCCTAGAAGTTGGTGATTCCCAGAGCAGTAAACATAGGCCGCAACTCATCACTCAACCCAGCAATGAACATTCGACAGTTGTCCTCTTCTTTCTTTATAAATTTGGCTCCATAACTACAGTACTTACAGAAGTCGTGGATGTACTACTCGATTGGTTTCCCTCCTTGCTTCAAATGAAGAAAGATACTCCGCCTCTCCGCGAGATAGTACTCGCTAATGTATTTATTTTGGAATTCCTTAAGAAAGAATTCCCAAGTGACTGATTCTTCCGGAACTGTAAGAATGGTAGTCTCCCACCACATCAAAGCTTCATCAGTCAATAAAGCTATAGCACACTCCAGCTTATGTTCATCGGAACACTGCAGTTGTTTGTTCAGGATGCGGAGAGTGTTATCCCACCAATATTCAGCTATTTCCGGGTTATCGTCATCTTGCCCCGTAAAGGAATAAGCCCGCAATGAAGCCAATTTGTCCACAGGGGCCCTAACGTACTGAGCGATAAGGGGAATAGGCTGAACCGGTGGTGTCGTTTACATTGCAGTCATAAACTGCTTGAACATATTGGCCATGTTTTGATAGCATTCGGCCTGAGCAGTAGGTGCTACAGGCTCAGCAACCTGCTCAGGAAGATCCTGCGGTTGCGGTGGATTTGGAGGATTCCCTCCTCCAACCTCTTCGCAATGAGTCGAGGAGCCAGCAGTTTGCGCATCTACGTGAGCTTCATTTGCGCAGACATATCTATATGATAAATCGGATTAGTCGACAAGTCACAGTTTACACGAAATAGAACACCTAGTGGCAAGGTAATACAATAAACAATACAAGCTTGCATATGTTTAGTCCAGAACCGACTAAACTCTAGCTCTGATACAACAATTGTAACACCCCCATCCCGGTCTAGGAGGAAACCGAGTCAAAAGGGTGTTATCGGAACTAAACAGAGATTATTCTTTAGACTTTGTAAAAGTTAGGGATAAATTCTAAATTTATTTGACATTATGAGACTCTCATTTTTTTATTCTTAATTGTTTCATGATACGGTAAAATCCAACGCTGGAATATTATACATACAAAACTTAATCAGATGTATGTTATTCAATTGATTCGTTAGAATTGATGACTAAAATGTAAAACTTCAAAGATGACCAGGTTCCATAACTGATTTCCCAAGTCCCGTTTCAAAACACCATCAGTTGTTTCAAAACAGTTATATATAAATCATTCATATAGACCCTAACTGCTAATCCGTTTCAAAATAGGTTGACTTGTATCGAAACGGGTTGACTAAGGTTGACTTTGACTTGACCGTTTCGAACCCCGTTTCGAAACACGGGCCTCCAGTGGAAAATCCATTTCGAAACTTGTTTTGGTACGGGGGTCGACAGTAGCAAAAGTGTTCCAAAACGACATTACTTCGTTTCGGAACGCCCTAACTCACAGGCTCATCTTTGGGCAACTGTATCGAAACGCCATCACCCGTTACGATACGGTGGCCTGTAAGGACAAATTTTTATCTGGTTTTTATAGCTTTTACCATACCAAACAATGTCCGATTTAGACGAAGCTTTATACACAACTTACTCTTATAAATATCTACCAGCATGCAAATTTTTATGGTTATACCAATTCGTTTACTCCATTTTTACTATTATACCCAAAAACATAACTTAAGCTAGTTTAGTAAAAGTCTAGATAGCCATACTTAAGCCTTTAAGCCTATTACAAAATGGACAAGCCATTGCCACAACAAAAAGAGCGTAATGACTAGATTAACTACCTTGCCACTTCCCTAGGAGTTATATTGTAAATACATTACTTGGTTTAGAGTAGTGACTTGTCTCGCAACCGATCTGATTCTTCACGAAAGACTTCCTAACCTGAGAATGCATGAAAGTAGACATGTTAGGCACTCAATGCCTAGTGAGGTAATCATAAAGCAATATTAAAAGAATGTCATAGAAACAATAATTATAATTCCATGCTATCATCTTAATTCATAGTTCAAATACATGGTTAATTAACGTAAAGCTTAAAAAATTATAACTTTTCCTTGGATGGAACTAAATTCATGGATACACGAATTCCCCCGCCTCGCCAAAACATAAATGGTCTCATTTCCTCTGCCTCACCAATTGACCAATAACAGCACATCCCTCCGCCTCGCCAATCATCATAGGTCGTAGCCATAGGACCGTAGTCCACCCGTACACTCAGCTCATGAATTCTATGGCATGCCAATTGTATCCTGAGTTATTCCAATCCAAGGCATAACATATTTATATCTTCCAATAACTCTTAAAAGATCAATGACATGATAAGGTTTCATAGTCTCGATGTAGTCAATAAACCTTACACATATTCTTACATTAAAGATTCATAACAATACATACGTCAATGTTCATGTATTCTAGTTATAATCAATGCTTAAATGATGACTTACCGACACTTACCCAAGTGTCTGATTCATTATCCGATGCATTCGCCTAAAAAGCAATAATAGCGAAATGGACTAAAATAACAAATAATGATTTGGGAAGGCTTTTCGCTTAACCCGAGACTCCAAATACACTCACCCTAACAATCCGAAGCTTTAAGGCTCTCGGACGGAAATCCCTTTGTTCCTAGCTTGTGATGGAGATGGTGTAACTTCAATTTCATCTCCTTGAGCTAGGAATTATTAGAAGAAGGTTAATAGAATCGATATTTCAATGCCAAAATCCATATAGCAATATCATTATCAATAACCGATTCAACTTGAATAGCTTATTGAAATATTTAGGGATGAACTAAACCCTAACTTAAGATTAAGATTGATCTAGCCATAGAATCTAACAACCGAATAAAGAATATAGCTTACCCGATTGTTAGCAACAATTCGGTATTGGCAAAAGCAAGAGATTGAAAAGCTTGAAACACCTCCAATGGAGGTGTGTGCTTAGGCGAGAAAGAAGAAGATGGTGGGGTCCTTGTCTAAGACAATTTCGGTGGCTCTCTCAAAACTTTACAATCTTAATTTTAATTGTATGCTTTCTTTCACTTGAAGGAAAGTAATCTAAAGACTCCGCATATGGAGAGCCTTAATAAAAAAAATTGTCCAATTACTTAGTTGGTCCCTCACTTTCCTTATTTTCATGGATTTGCCCATTATTTCTTAATTCCTACAATATGGTCACTAAATGCTTAATATTGCATATTAAGACTTAAGTTTATATGCTTTAAAGCCTGATTAATATTCGACAGCAATAATTAGCTAGCCAGAGGAACCTCTAAAGTTTTATCAAACTAGAATTTCCGATCACCGAAATGAATTCCGACTAGGCCGACTTTTGGGGTGTTACAACATTGATGTGAATGTCATTGCTCTTCCATCATCCACATGTCAACATGAAGAATCAAGTGAGGAGGAAACTGAAGATGAAGAGATTATTCATCTCTTCAAGAAGTTCACCCGATTCAGGAAGAGCGAAATGGAAAAATCCAAGCATGAATTGAAAAAGAAGATGGAGGATCCCCAAAAGAGTAATGAATGCAAGGAGACGAGGAACAACAAATATGATTGTCCTCGTTTCAAAAAAGGATCATCTTCAAAGAAGGCGTATTGTCTACATGGATTGATGAAGACTCTACCGATAAACATGAAGTAGCCCATTTATGCCTTATGGCCCTCCAAGAGGGTAAGGTAACTTCTAACTCATCTAGTTCAAGTTCTTATTCTTTTATTGAGTTACAAGAAGCCTATGATGAATTGGTTTTCTGAATTTAAGGCTTCATTTTCGAAAAACAAAAAGTTGATTTCCAAATTGAAAATCGAAAATGATTTGCTTTTAAAAACCAACTTAGAGTTTGAATAAAAAAATCAAAGATTTTGAGCTTAAAGTTTCAAATTTACAAGATTTGCTTCAAATGATTGAAAAAGATCATTAAAAGGAAGCTGGTGATCTTAAGAAAGAAAAATATTTGTTTTCCAATGAACTTCAGAAGAAAAACAATTTGGGAAAAATCAAATTTTTATGTTGGACAATCTAGTGCCCATAGATTTTTGAATGGAAAATGTTTTAGAAGTATTTGGGTCCCAAAAGGACTAACTACTTCAAGTAAAAGGGATGAAATTGAAAAATGGATTCCTATGGGGACTAAATTATGTGCTACTAACGCTTATGGATCCAAACCAATTTGGATACCAAAAATTTCTTGATTGTCCTGTTTTAGGTGTGATGGAGAATGATAAACAAAGTACAATATTGAGGGGGAGGTCCATACACCAAAGGAAAGCACTTGAAGAAGGAAGGCTTCACATACTCCCTTTGATTCAAGTGTGGTAAAAATTAGTTGGATTTCTTTTTAATTTGATTTATTTATTTTTAATTCAACTAGTTTATCATAATTGTTGGACGAACACTTATTGATGCTTGAGTAAGGGGAGCCATTTTAAAACCAATTTTTTTTAGTTTTGTGAAAATTTTATCTTACCTCATTTGTTATTTTGAACATAATGTTTCAAAATTTCTTTTTGATATAACCAAAAGGGGGAGCAATGGTTTGGAAAATTAATTTTTCAAGTGAATAAGGGGGAGCTTTAACTACTTCTAAATTTTAAAAACTCTTATTCAAATTTTTAAATACCAAGGGGGGAGAATCACAAACAAATTTTCAAGTTTATTTTATTATATCAAAAAAGGGGAGATTGTTGAGATGTTTGTTTTGATATAATAATAGAAAAAGTGTTTTGGACTAAATTGAAAAGATTTCAAAATGTTAATAAGTCCAAACAACTTGAAAATATGTTTGATGAATTTTACAAGGGTTTGGAATGATTTAAAATGTCTTTAAAGTAGCCAAAACTTTGTTTTTCAAGCCACCGTACCGATACGGTAGACACCATATTAATACGCTTTAGGTTTTCAGCTACAAGAAAACACCAGTAGTAAAAACCTATAACACTCAAAATAAAGTTTGGAAAATGAAATAGGTTGCTGGTCGTGGGAATCAAACCCACGACCTAAGGTAGCCAAGCCCATAACACTGTCGCTGAGCCAGACAACTCTTAGTGTCCAAGGTCCGCCCTTATTCTTTTGAACCATCGGTTTCTGCTTACCAATGATAATTACAGCCCAATTCTGACTACCCACCTACCAAGTTGTCTGTCCCTTCGAATCAAGAAACCATCTGCTTCTAGATCTGTCCTCTCACCAAACCTCTTGCTCAGCCCCAATCAGCACCGCCACTTCGTCGTGCATGACACCACCTCCACCGGCGTGTGCACCGACCAGCTCCGAGCCCAACGCGGTCAGCCACGCGCCTGCCTGAGCCGTCTTACGCCGTGGAGAGCATTTTGAAATCTGGCAAATGAGGATCCCTTCAACCCCTCGGATTTCCATGTTTTGATGCCACTCTCGGCGTCCAACCACGATTGGGCGGTCAAATCCGAGCTCCACTCGTCAGTCCGACCAAAACCCAGGTGGCCAGCTCTTGATCCGCCGCCGTTAACGTCTTCGTCGAAGTTACGAGCCTTTCCGATCGTACAAACTACATTTTGGGTTTTTTTGTGAGTTTCTGGTTGGTCTCCGTTTGGGTTGGTGTGAGTTAGTTTAAAAGAAATATCCTCTTTCTTTTCCGGCCAAAAAAAATGAGATTTTAACGTCTCTAGCGACTTTTTCGGTAGCCGTCCGATGACAGGATTATGTGGGTGAGTGAACCGGCCCTTTAGGCCCAAACCCATTTCGATTCAACCCCAACTAGTCGACCCAACTCAGCCCGAATCAAAACCCGACCCGGTCAACCTGAATTGAACAATTCAATCCGAGTCAGCCAACTTAATTCGTCTGAGTTAGCCGAGTCAACTCGCCCGAGTCAGTCGAGTCAACTCGTCCTAGTCAGCCGAGTTAACTCGTCTGAGTCAACTCGTCCGAGTAAGCCGAGTCAACTCGTCTGAGTAAGCCGAGTCAACTCGTCTAAATCAGCCTAAGTCAACTCAGTTGACCTTTACTAGTTGACTGCTAACGACAATGTTGACTTGCTGACGTCAGCGTTGACTCTGACTCCGTTGACCTTTGACTATTGATGTCAACGTTGACTGTGACTCCGTTGACAAAAAGGTCAATTTTTCTGAAATCTCATGTTTTACGTTTTTCGACGTCCTAAGTCCGTTTTTGAAGCTCGTTTCGCAAAATTCTAATATGAAAGCCTTTGAATCTGACCCTAATCATGAACATGCTCAATTAATAAATTATTGCTTCGAAAAGGAGTTATATTAAATAAAGGACTGATGTACACCCTTTTTTCCTAAAGGTACTCAAGACTCCCTCGACCGTTCATCTACTCAGCCTAGTTCTTCCCGATCCGCTCCTACGCACGTTCTGATAGTCACTAGTATGAACATGTAAACTCTATAAGCTAGTAAGGTTATTACTTATTCTTGTAGTAACCATAATTCGTTATTGATCTAGGATCTAGCGTTGTGGCAGAGCGTAGTGAGGCAAGTGTTTGATAGATTCTGTAACTAGTTTTTTGAGGTGTATTCCATGTGTGCTACATTTCTGTTATATATATATATGTGTGTGTGTATGTGTGTGTGTGTGTGTGTATGTGGATTTTGGTATGATTCTCTGAATGCACAATAGAATGTTCTTTTACTTGAAATGCATGACTACGTGAAAGCATGATTACTTGAAAAGCATGATTACTTGATAAGCATGATTATAATATGTTGAAAGTCTTTTTATCATGACATGTTGGAAAATATACCTCACATCTGATATGAACTAGAGATATATGGTTTCTAGATGGTAGAAATATTACATGTCTATTGGATGAACTCTGTTGATGGTGTATATTAAACTGTATGGCTCTGCTTGGGGTATACTCTTGGGATATGATTGAAGTGTCTGTAGGTACAACCCTGATACAGCTTGTAAAACCTTCGGTTAAGCTCCTACACCCAATGGGCCTAGGGTAAGACTTTTTGTGTAGGCTCCTACGCCCACGATCTTAGGATAAGTCCTCCAGTATGCAGTTCACAGGGAATTGCATTTTGGTGTTTGCCTGGAGTGTAGATAGGTTAAAATGAAACTTTGGTTGCACTTATGACACCTTTGAAATTTCTTATGCATGTCTGAACTGTATATATATATATATATATATATTCTTGCCCTTATTAGAACACACTAAGCTCCCTAGCTCACACTCCAAACTTTTCCCTTTCAGATACTTTTGGATAGGCTACCCTGGGACTCAGCACTTAGAGGATTGTAACGCCCTCGTTTTGGGCCTAGATGTTTTAGACACCGGATCAGACCGGTCGAAAACGGTTCGAATCGCGCTAGGTGATTTAAGGAAATTAAGGATCGGGATAGGATTAAAATATGGTAAAATTGCTAAAATCCTCTAAAAATGTGTTTAAGAGGTTGGTCTAATCAATTTTACAAAAAGAATATCGGAAATAGGACATTTCGAGTAGTGACCAAATTGTAAAGTTTCAAAATTGTGGAAAATGTGATTTTTAAAGGAGAAGCAAAATTCTTAGAATCTTTTGGGGGCTTTATGGCAATTTAACCTTCCCTTAATATGACACGTGTTTTAAATGGATTTTGATTAAATAGCTTTAATTGATTTTTATTTTAATTAATTAAATTGGTGGTAAATTTGTGATTCCATTACGTAACTACTATTTTCTCCTCATCTTCATCCAAGCACTATTTTCATTCATTTCTCTCCAGAATTCTTTTCTTCCAAACACTCTCTTAATATCTCTTAATCAATTTTCAAGAAATCCTTGCAAGTTCTTCAAGATTTTGTAAGGAAAACTTGTCATTCATTGAGGAAAGCAATGATTGGAGGTAAATCTCGTTCTCAACCTCTAATCAAAGTTCTTTATTGAAATTCTCAAGATCTTTGGCTTCTAATTAATGTTTTTTTTATTGAATTTACACTATATATTTTATTGGAGATCAAAATCTTGTAAAGTGATGGTTGAAATCTTAATTTTCGGACTTGTTTTGTTAAGCTCTATTATGGATTGATTTTAATTGAGTTTTAAGTTGGTTAATATGTTGAAATGAAGTTTTGATAACATAGATCTCGAAATCCTTGAGATCCTTGAGTTTCTTGTTAGCTTTAAGTGAGTTCTTGAGGTAAAATGGTAGAATCTTGCTTGCTGGAGGTATAAGGATGGATTAGATTGTTTATTTGATGTGTTTTGATGTTTATAATGGTTTGGAAGTGATGTATGTTAGCTAGGCTTGGTGTAGGAAGCAATCAATGGAGTTTTCGGTTGTTTTGGATGGGTAAATTGGTGTAGCTTGGGTGAGCAACGAGTTTGTCAATTGTTGATGGTGTTGAAATGCATTTTAATGAATTTAGATCTCTTTTTAGAAGATGTGAAAATAGGGGATCTTGATTTAGGAGCAAACAGGGCGTTGTTGGCAGCTCCAAAAGAGTAATTTTCGTGTCGGCGAGCAAGGCTTCACGTATCAGTGTATGGAAATGGATTTTCCAGCTTTGTAACGCTTTGAGCGTGGTCTTGGGAGCTTAGCGTAAGTTTGAAACACTTAGCTAAGCTCAAGAGTAAGTGGTTCAAAAATCTCTCTCGGATATGTGCTATGTTTTGATGGTAATGCACTTGAATTAATGTTGTTTTGATTACTATTTTAAATCATGTTTTAAGCATGGTTAATGCTAGATTTAATGCCATTATGTTAAGGATGCACTAGGTAAGTGATCCTCGGTTTTATGTGATAAATGCATATGATGTTAAGCATCTTTATGCTTGTGGAAATGGCATTGTATTTATGCTTGTAAAACAACAGAATATTGATGTTAAATGATTATATTGACAAGTGATGAAAGTGGTTTTTTGTTACTTTTAATCAGATAAAGTTAGCTGGCTATAAGATTGGATGCACCGTGAATAAAGTCGCCTTGGATGTCGAGGGGCTGTGATTGTGCCGAAATCTCCATCCAAGTACCCTAACGATTGAGGCTATGATCACAGCGGTGAATGGTTCCCGTGTGTGAGTCTTGTGGTATGTGTCCCGTACTCTCGTTAGTGGAATTATACAACTATCGATGAGTGATGTTGAGGGGTTTTGACTGTGCCATAAATCTCCATCATGGGTGTTGAGGGGTTGCGATTGTGCCATTGATCTCCACCTTATGAAGTCCGGTAGTATGGGTGAAGCGTGTGGGACAACGCTTGTAATTCGCGTATCTAATTGTTTCATTTGTTTTGGTATGGTTTGAGGATTATCACTTGAGAGCCAATATAATGTTAATGATAAATGATTAAGCATGAGATTCTTGTGAATGATGCAAGAATGCATGTGATGCTTGGTTTAAGCAGTAGCAAAGGTTTATTTGCTGTTTTAAAAGGATGTATAAGAGCTTGTGTTTTAGAAAGTGCAATGATGTCTTGAAAGGGCATGTTTTATGTAAAGACATGTGATGATAATAGTGTTTTGCCATTTGTGTGAAAAGCATTGATGAATGTTGTTTAGGGATCCTCACTAAGCTTTGTGCTTACGCTCATTTGTTTCATCAATACAGAGAATTAGACATTCGAGGCAGCGAGTAAGCAAGGAGAATCCAAGCACTTTGGTCTAGTAAAGTATGTGGTTTTTCTTTGGTGTAATAAGAGGCAATGGGTGGGATTTCTACTCTTGGTTGATTGTTATTTTGTTCACGTGTTGGATGGTATTTTGTGTTGTAATTGGCCTTTGAGGTTTGATTGATGCATGATTGTGGCTTTTAGCTTTTGTTTGGTTCTGAAGACTAAGAAGCATGCCTATAGAACCAATGCTTGCTTGAATGATTCTATGTTTAGCTCGTACTTTGCAATGTTGATCTTTGATGCCTAAACATGTTCTATGTATGTTGTGGCATGAATTGAAATGTTTTCAGGGGTGTTTATGAGTGAAAAACCAGAAAAATATGATGTTGCAGGGCAAGGCGTATAGGAACGCCCTTACCTGTTTCAGAGCAGAGGCCTGAAATGGTCATGAGGTTTCGGAACGAGTGGGAACGTTCTGGAACGATTTGCTATTCGAAAGGGGTGTTTCAATACGGGTTTCGGAATGCACTCGAGTATCGAAATGGTCAACCTAGTTTTGGAAAGACCGTTCCGATACAGGGGCTTGGGTTTCGAAACACCCGATCGTTGAGCTTGAATTTGAATTGCTTCAAGTTTCTGTTTCTTACATTTTACTCAATGAGTCTTGAATGCTTAATTAAATGAGTTTGGATGACCTGTTTAAGATGAAATTTGACATGCTGGCTTATTATTTGATTAATTTTGGTTTGATAACTTTAAAACTTGTTTAGTCCTCAAATTTCTTGAAATTTACAAATTAGTCCCAAAATATGATCATATGCAATTAAACCCCTAAATGAGCTCTATTCCCTGTGTCACTTTTGCTAAAGTGATTTGCTATTCACATAGGTTAATAATGTGCATCAAGAGAAGTTAAAAAGATAAAAGGTCGTCAATCAAGGTTGACTTTAACGAGTTGACTTTGATTTTCCCCGTGTAATATTCTTAGTTCGGGTCGGACGTCTAGGACGGGCTAAGGGATTCCCCGCTGAACCTTAGAGTGCTATGATGGGGTATTTCAGTCAGTCCCTACTATACTAAAACGTCTTAGGCATCACAACAAATAGGGCATCAGATTTTAAATTGTCCAGTTAACCACTTCTATTATTTGCTTTCCGTACCCTCAGGGGGTCGCTCGAATGAAGAACCGGCGAATCGAGTATGTAATTAGAGCTCAGGTGGGGCATCAACCACAGGTTGCGGAACTATCGAGATGCAGGGGACTCACCACGGGTCCAAAGTCGTGGGTTGAATGATTGCCACCATGGAATAGGAGCACAAAAGGAAGCAGTCCATATCTCATCTTTGGGGATCCTGCTAGGGGAAAAAGAGCATTTGTTGGTATCAGAGTCAGGTTATGAAAGAATTGGGGCTGATGGTATGTGAAATTAACATGTATTGACGTATGTTGTTTGAAAAGCATGAATTTGGTTGAATTTTGGAGCTTATGCAATGCTGAATTGATGTGAATCGTATGTGAAATGAATATAATTACGTGATGATGATGTGATGTTGATATGTGCTGATTTTGGATGATGCAAAGCATGTTGAGCATGATGTTTCATTGTATGTTGTGCTATGTTGAGGGAAATCTGGTTGCCCATTGCCTTATTACACTAATCAAATGTTTTTGTAAACTTGGATCCTTGCTTGAAGCTGGCCTAAATGGTTTGATTTGTTTTTGTTGTTATGATTTGTTTAAAATAGCATTATGGGTCCGAGAAGAGAGCTGAGTTCGAATACAATAATGCCTCAGGGCGACCACGGTGAGCAAGGGGCTAATGTCCCTCCTGGTGGAAATCTACCTTCTTCGCCACCACCTAGAGGTGGGGAGCAGGTGCAGCAAGGACTTGCTGGTCCAGGTTTGGGTGATCTAACGTTGTTGGTTGAAGCGATCACCGGGGTATTTCAGGCTGTTGTTGTCGGAGCGCATGTACAGGCCTCTGCAGCTGGGAAGGCGGGCTTACCATTGGAGAGGTTGATGAGCTTAGGAGTTGTGGAGTTCTTTGGAATGTCTCATGAGGCGTCTGAGGAATGGTTAGCAAGTACGATCCGTATTATGGATCAAATGGGATGCAACGACGTGTGCAAGCTGGGATGTGCAAGGCGATGCATATACTTAGTGGACGACTACCACTGTTGGTTTGGAACCCAATGAAGTTGATTGGGAGTTTTTCAGAGGTTCCTTCAAGAGGAAGTATCTGGGGGTGAGATACTTGGACGAAAAGAAACGTGAGTTTGTGTCGCTAGTTCAGAGCAATCTTTCTGTGGCTGTGTACGAGGTCCAGTTCGTACACCTGAGCTAGTATGCTCCTGAGCTAATACCTAGTGAGAGGCACCAATGTGATCGCTTCAGGTATGGGCTTGTACAGGAAGTCAATACGTACATATTGGCTGCAGATTATACCGACTTCGATGTGCTTGTGTGTCGAGCCAAAGACATCGAACAAAATTTGGGTTTTTCGTCTCGAGGTGTTGGTTCTAGCTTTGGGAAGAGAGCAGCTGAGTATAGTTCCGGGGGAGGATGGAACAAAAGTGGTCGGGATAGGAGGCAACATCCTGAGGTTAGACGGGGTTCTCCGGGTCGAGGTGGTCAAGTCAAGGGAGGTCGAGTGAGGTCTGAGCAGCATACGTGCTGGACATGTGGGTCGAGGGACCATCTGAGGCGAGATTGTCTCGCACAGCTAGAGAGGTTCAAGCTCTTGTTGTGGTGATAGGGAATTCATGTTGGAATTGTGGCTCGACAGATCACATGAGACGGGAGTGTCCTTTATTAGCTGGTGGAGGCCAAGGACGTCCACCTGCTGTGGTCGCACCTCAGAGAGGCTGTGGGCGCAACCGAAGGAACTTCCAGAGGAGAGACGAGGGTCAGAGAGGCGTTGCTCATGTGGTGGCTGTTTGGCCAGAGGGAGACGGTCCTACCAAGGTTTATGCTCAGCGTGAGGAGCACAATAGTACTGATGTTATCGCAAGTACTTTTGCTCTTCGGTCTTTATTATTGCTGGCTTTGATTGATTCTAGATCTACACATTCTTATATCTTGAGTGAGCATTCACATTTGCTTGATATACCTATTGAGTTGCTTGAAGTAGGAATGCAAGTGACTAGTTCTTTTGGTGAGATTGTAGTCACTAAGAAGTTGTATAGAAGATGCCCTTTATCTGTGCAAGGTCATGTTTTTCTTCTGGATTTGATGGAGTTACCCTTCTACGGATTCGATGTAATCCTTAGCATGGATTGGTTGACGGAGCATTGAGCGGTGGTTGACTTTGATGTCAAAAGGGTGACCTTAAAACTTGCTGATGATTATGAAGTAGTGGTAGTAGGCGAAAATGTGAAACTCTTGTCGAATGTGATTTCGATTTGGAAGCAAACCGTATGATGAAATTGGGATGTGGGGCTTATCTTGCCTATGTGATGAATCCTATCACCAAGGATGTGTGTGTGCAGGATATCCGAAACGTTCGCGATTTTTCCGGTGTCTTTTTAGAAGAATTGCTTGGGTTGCCACCAAACAGGGAACTTGAGTTTGGTATCGAGTTGTATGAGAATACAACTCTGGTGTCCATTGCTCCTTATCGCATGGCATCTAAAGAGCTAAAAGAGTTGAAAACACAACTGCAAGACTGTTGGTCGAGGTTTCATTCGACCAAGCATGTCACCTTACGGTGCACCGATCTTGTTTGTAAAGAAGAAAGATGGGACAATACGGATGTGCATAGATTATCGTCAACTGAACAGGTTGACGATGAAGAACAAGTATCCCTTGCCTAGAATTGATGATCTCTTTGATCAGTTCCGGGGAGCCTCGGTGTTTTCCAAGATAGACTTGAGGTCATGATATTACTAGTTGAAGGTGAAAGATGTGGATGTACCTATGATAGTTTTTCGGACAAGGTACGTGCATTACGAGTTCTTATTGATGTCGTTTGGTTTGACCAACGCGCCTGCTGCTTTAATGGACATGATGAATCATGTATTCCATTAATTCTTGGATCAATTTGTGGTGGTGTTCATCGATGATATCCTTGTGTATTCGCGTACCGAGGATGATCATGATAGACACTTGAGAATCATTTTGCAAGCGTTGTTTGAAAACCAGTTGTATGCCAAGCTAAGTAAGTGTGAGTTTTGGCTTAGATAGGTGTCATTTTTGGACATGTTGCGTCAGCTGAGGGTATTCGCGTTTATCCGCACAAAGTAGAGGCAGTGGTGAGTTGGAAAGTGCCTAAGTCGGTAACAGAGGTACGAAGTTTCCTTGGTCTAGCTGGGTATTACCGTAGGTTTGTCGAGGGTTTCTCGAAAATAGTTGCACCTTTGACCAAGTTGTAGCAAAAGAATGTTCATTTTGAGTGGACAGATGCGAGGCAGCAAGCTTTTAAGAAGCTGAAGGAAGCTTTGACGCAAGCTCCTATTCTGATTCAGCCTGAGTCTGGTAAGGAGTTTGTGGTCTTTAGTGATGCGTCCATTGTTGGTTTGGGTTGTGTATTGATGCAGGAAGGTAAGGTAGTAGCTTATGCATGTAGACAATTGAAGGTGCATGAGCGTAACTACCCTACTCAAGATCTTGAGCTTGCGGCTGTTGTGTTTGCCTTGAAAATCTGGAGGCATTATCAGTATGGTGAGAAGTGTGTTGTATTCACGGATCATATGAGTTTGAAGTATCTCATGTCTCAGAAGGAGTTAAACCTTAGGCAACGTCGTTGGGTGAAGCTGCTTAATGATTATGATCTGACGATTGAGTACCACTTGGGCAAGGCTATTGTTGTAGGCGATGCTTTGAGCAGGAAAGTGGTTGTGGAGTTGAGGGCGATGTTTGATCGCTTGCGCATATCGTGTGATGGTGGTCTGATTGAGGAATTGCAAGTGAAACAATATTTGATTCAGATGATCAAAGACAAGCAGTTGCTTAATGATTCCCTTGTTTCGCATAATCCATGGTAAACCTTCAGATTTCAGCTTTAATGATGACGGTGTTTTGTGCTTTGGGAGTCGAATAGTGGTGCCATATGATGTTGAGTTGAGGTGCACTATTCTAACGGAAGCTCATAGTAGTCCTTTTTCTATGCATCCTGGTAGTACAAATATTTATCGTGCTTGAAAGGATGAGTACTACTAGGTGGGATTGAAAAAGGATGTGGCTAAGTTCGTTAGTAAGTGCATGGTGTGTCAGCGAGTAAAGGCTGAACATCAGGTTTCTTATGGGTTGTTGCATCCTTTTAAAATTCTAGAATGAAAGTGGGAAAGAATTACCATGGATTTTGTGTCTGGGTTGTCGTTGTCACCGTCAAAGAAGAATTTGGTTTGGGTGACTGTAGATCGGCTTGCAAAGTGTGCACATTTTCTGCATGTGCATACTACAAATACCTTGGATAAGCTGGCTGAGCTGTACATTGTTAATATTGTGCGGTTGCACGGTGTGCTAAAGTCTATAGTGTCAGATAGGGATCCGAGGTTTACAGTGCGATTTTGGGAGGGTTTGCATCAAGCCTTGGGTACACGGTTGAATTTTAGTACTTCGTATCATCCTCAGACGGATGGAGTGTCGGAATGTGTGATCCAAGTCCTTGAGGATATATTGAGATGCTATGTGATAGATTTTCAGGGTTCTTGGGAGAAGCACTTGTCGTTGGTTGAGTTTGCATATAATAATAGTTATCAGGGAAATATTCAAATGGCTCCATACGAGGCTTTGTATGGGAGAAGATGCATAACCCCTCTCTGTTGGGCAGAAGCTGAGCAAAAGTTGATTTCGATGCGGGATATGTTAAAGGGAACCACCGAGAAGGTGAAGCTCATTTGTGAGCGTTTAAAAGCATCATCGGATAGGCAAAAGTCTTACGCGGATCTTAAGCGTAAGGAGATTGAGTTCGCGATTGGGGAACATGTGTTTTTGAAAGTGTCGCCTTGGAAGAAGGTGATGAGATTTCGGCGTAAGGGTAAGCTTAGGCCAAGGTTCATTGGACCTTACAAGATTGTGGAGCGTATTGGTCCTGTGGCATATCGGTTTAGATTGCCTTCCGAGCTTGAAAAGATACATGATGTGTTCCATGTCTCTATGTTGCGGAGGTACATATTGGATCCTTTGCATGTGATGCCTGTTGAGGAGATTAGAGTTGAATCCGGATCTATCTTATGCTAGGAACCAGTGAGGGTTCTAAACGTAGGCAGTAAAGTTCTTCGTGGTAAGACGATAGAACTTGTGAAGGTGTTGTGGCGACACCGAGGAGTTGAGGAGGCCACGTGGGAAAGCAAGGCAAAAGTGCTGAAGAAGTTTCCGCACCTTTTTCCATCAAGTAAAATTTCGAGGATGAAATTTCATAAGTGGGGGAGAATTGTAAAGCCCTGGTTTTCGGCCTAGATGTTTTAGACATCGGATCGGACCGGTCAAAAATGATTCGAAATGCGTAAGGTGATTTAAGAAAATCAAGGATCGGGATAGGATAAAAGCACGGTAAAATTTTCTAAAATCCTCTAAAAATATGTTTAAGAGGTTGGTCAAATCAATTTTCAAAAAGAGTTTCAGAAATGGGACATTCGAGTAGTGACCAAATTGTAAAGTTTTAAAGGACAAGCCAAATTCATAAAATCTATAGGGGGCTTTATGGAAATTTAACCTTTCCTTAATATGACATGTGTTTTAAATGGCTTTTGAATAAATAGCTTTAATTGATTTTTATTTTAATTAATTAAATTGGTGGTTAATGTGAGATTCCATTACGTAACTACCATTTTCTCCTCATTTTCAGCAAAACACTATTTTCATTCATTTCTCTTCAGAATTCTTTTCTCCCAAACACTCTCTTAATATCTCTTAATCAATTTTCAAGAAATCCTTTCAAGTTCTTCAAGATTTTGCTAAGGAAAACTTGTCATTCTTTGAGGAAAGCAAGGATTGGAGGTATATCTCATTCTCAACCTCTAATCAAAGTTCTTTATTTAAATTCCTAAGGTCTTTGGCTTCTAATTAATGTTTTTGGTTGAGTTTACACTATAGTTTTGACTGGAGATCAAAATCTTTTAAAAATATGGTTGAAATCTTAATTTTCGGACTTGTTTTGTTAAGCTCTGTTATAGATTGATTTTAATTGAGTTTTAAGTTGGTCAATATGTTGAAATGAAGTTTTGATAACATAGATCTCGAAATCCTTGAGATACTTGAGTTTCTTGTTAGTTTTAAGTGAGTTTTTGAGGTGAAATGGTGGAATATTACTTGTTGGAGGTATAAGGATGGGTTAGGATGTTTATTAGATGTGTTTTGATGTTTATTATGGTTTGGAAGTGATGTGTGTTGGCTGGGCTTGGTTTAGGAAGCAATCGATTGAGTTTTTGGTTGTTTCGGATGTGTAAATTGGTGTAGTTTGGGTGAGCAATGAGTTTGTGAATTGTTGCTGGTGTTGAAATGCATTTTCATGCATTTAGATCTCTTTTTTGATGTTGTGAAAACAGGGGATCTTGATTTGGGAGCAAACGAGGCATTGTTGGAGGCTCCGGAAAAGTAATTTTCGTGTCGGCGAGCAAGGCTTCGCGTATCGATGAGTGGAAATGGATTTTCCAGCTTTGTAACGCTTTGAGCGTAGTCTTGGGAGCTTAGTGTAAGTTTGAAACACTTAGCTAAGCTCAAGAGAAAGTGGTTCGAAAGTCTCTCTCGGAAATGTGCTATGTTTTGATGGAAATGCACTTGAATTAATGTTGTTTTAATTACTGTTTTAAAGCATGGTTAATGCTTGATTTTAATTCCATTATGTTAAGGATGCACTAGGCAAGTGATCCTCAGTTTTATGTGATAAATGCATATGATGTTAAGCATGTTTACGCTTGTGGAAATGGCATTGTGTTTATGCTTGTAAAACAGTTAAATATTGATGTTAAATGATTATATTGGCAAGTGATGAAAGTAGTTTTTGATTACTTTTAATCAGATATAGTTAGTCGGCTATAAGATTGGGTGCACCGTGAATAAAGTCACCTTGGATGTCGAGGGATTGTGATTGTGCCGAAATCTCCATCCAAGTACCCTAACGATTGAGGCTAAGATCACAACGGTGAATGGTTTAATCTCGTGTGAGTCTTGTGGTATGTGTCCCGTACTCTCGTTAGTGGAATTATACAACTACCGATGAGTGATGTTGAGGGGTTGTGATTGTGCCATTAATCTCCATCACAGGTGTTGAGGGGTTGTGATTGTGCCATTGATCTCCACCTTGTGTATTCTGGTAGTATGTATGAAGCGTGTGGGATAACGCTTGTAATCCGGGTATCCGATTGTGTCATTTATTTTGGTATGGTTTGAGGATTATCACTAGAGGGCCAATATAATGTTATCGATAAATGATTAAGTATGAGATGCTTGTGAATGATGCAAGAATGCATGTGATGCTTGGTTTAAGCATGAGAAAATGTTTATTTGTTGTTTTAAAAGGATGTATAAGAGCATGTGTTTTAGAAAGTGCAATGATGTTTTGAAATGGCATGTTTTATGTAAAGGCATGTGATGATAATAGTGTTTTGCCATTTGTGTGAAAAGCATTGATGAGTGTTGTTTAGCGATCCTCACTAAGCTTTGTGCTTACACTCATTTGTTTCATCAATGCAGAGAATTAGGCATTTGAGGCAGCGAGTAAGCATGGGGAGTCCAAGCACTTTAGTCTAGCAAAGTATGTGGTTTTTCTTTGGTGTAATAAGAGGCAATGGGTGGGATTTCTACTCTTGGTTGATTAGGATGTTGATTGTTATTTTGTTCATGTATGGGCTGGTATTTTGAGTTTTAATTGGCCTTTGAAGGTTGATTGATGCATGATTGTGGCTTTTATTTTGTTTGGTTCTAAAGACTAGGAAGCATGTCTATAGAACCAATGCTTGCTTGAATGATGATTTGTTTAGCTCGTACTTTGCAATGTTAATCTTTGATGCCTAAACATGTTGTATGTATGTTGTGGCATTAATTGGAATGTTTTATGGGGTGTTTATGAGTGAAAACCAGAAAAATCTGTTGTTGCAGGGCAAGGCGTATAGGAACGCCCTTACCTGTTTTGGAACAAAGGCCTTAAATGGTCATGAGGTTTCGGAAGGGGTGGGAACGTTCCGGAACGATATTCTACTGGAGATGGGTGTTTCGATCAGGGTTTCGGAACACACTCCTGTATCAAAACGGTCAACCTGGTTTCAAAACGGCCGTTTCGATACAGGGGCTTGGGTTTCGAAACACCCGACCGTTGAGCTTGAATTTGAATTGCTTAAGGTTTCTGTTTCTTACGTTTTTGTCCCTGAGTTTATTCCGAAACACAGAACATCCCATTAACTAACATAATTGTAACTTGTTCTGAAACACTAAGCCTTGTTTCGAAACACGGGCTCGTACCGAAACGCCTTTGAAGTGTTTCGAAACCATGGTTTCCAATAGCAAATCATAACGAAACAGACCATACTCGTTTCGATACTCCAGGGCCATTTCAGGCACCCCGTTTCGATACTGGCTCGAGTGTTTCAAAACACTTGGGCTTGTAATGACAAATTTTGCTGGATTTTCACCAAAAATTCCAACTTAAACTAATCCAACATGTTTCTAACATACATACATCAATCATAAACATTGTTCCTCAATCATATGCAACATATTAAGCACCAAAACATGACCAATTGCATCAATGGAAATCTAAAGGAATGCAACCTAGAAAATAAGCCACTCAAGAGTCAAATCTCAAACCAAAACTTCAAACACCAATTAAAGGCCTTTTACAAGTATTAAAGCATATTGAAAACATGCTCAAAGGGTGTTTATACACACCATCCAAACAAAACTTGAAATCCCCCATTGCCCTTATTACTCTAGTTCATAACAGAAATATACTTTCGAAGTGAAGTCTTCTTAGATCCCCTTGCAAGCTGCTGCCTTCAAACACTTAGTTATCTGCATTGATGGAAAAAGGAGAGCGTAAGCTAATAGCTTAGTGAGGAATGCTTAAAAACCAAAAACACCATCAATGCTTAAAACCATTTTCACATTTTCGAAAACCATCTTGCCCTCTTTGAAAACCATGCACTTCATCACTAAAATTACCATGTTAAATACCATGCAACAAGTATCAAATACTTCATAGCAATATAATCATTGTTACATTTAAATCAAGCCTTCCACGCATATCCACCAATATGCATAGCTTTAAGGTAAAACATGCATTTTCCATAATATGCATCATAAACATTCCCATAACAATTTAATCAATTATATTGGCTTACAAGTGATCAACAACATTCTCATTTCTCAAAAAGCATATCGAATACACGGATTACGAAGTGTTTTCTCAAACACTTCATACACTCTACTAGCACCTCAAGGCTCACACACAGGACCTACCCTCCACCGTTGTGACACTCGTGGTGGAGTATTCGCTACAATCACAACCCGTCAACACCACTCACCGTTATATTTATAACCCACTAACGAGAGACGGGACACCTTACAAGATTCGCACACGGGAGCTACCCTCCACTGTTGCAACACCTTAAACATTCCTCGATCCTTAGGGTACTTGGATGGAGTTTTCGGTACAATCACAACCCCTCAACATCCTAGGCAACTTTTTTATAGTGCACTCAATCCTATAGCCAACTAACTATAATCGATTTCATTTGCAAAACACTTTACACCACATCACTTGCCAATATAATTCAATTTTAATGCAATCCTTACTGTTTTCCAAAGCATTCACAATAAGCCATATTCCAAGCATTAAACCATGCTTCAAAAACCATTTATAAACACATGCATACAAGGATCACTTACCTACTGCATCCTTAAACCATATGGCGTCATCAACAACATATCACATACTCAAATCATGCTTTAAAACAGTAGGTAAACACATTTAAAAACAAGTGCATCAATAAGCTCATAATAGCATAATCCGAGGGAGAAAATCACTTTACTTACTTCCAAACTTAGTAAAGTGTTTCAAGCTTACACTAAGTTCCCGAAACCTCTTTTAAGTCATTTCAAAGCAGGAAATCTCATTTCCACACACCGACTTGGAAAACGTCAAGTGCCGAAGCGAAAATCAAACGTCTGATGTCCCTGGAACTTCGCTGAAAGCTTCTGAAGAATTCTCCCCTGTTTAAACCACATAAGAACAGAGGATTAATGCATCTTAATGCAGTAAAACCACCAGCAAACACTAATATCCCGCAGGTCTACTCAAATGCATCAAAATACCCACCCGACACAACCAAAATCACATTTGATTTATCACCAAACTTAACCCAACCATCAACAAATACTTCCAACCCATTTTAACCATAAATCAACATCCAAAAACATCCCAATATCATCCTTATACCTCCAGCAACTTAGATTTCACACTTCCAAGCCAAAAACCCAAAACTAACAACTTAGACAATTAAAGATCTCATTGATTTCAGGATTCTTATTATCAAAGCTCAATATTAACATCATTTAACTTCCAAATCAACCTTAAAATCATTCTTAAATCAATCAAAATAGTGTCCAAATGAAAATCAAATTTAATCTCATTTTTAACAAGATTTGTAACCCCCTTAGCCCGGCCTAGACGGTTGACCCGAACTACGAAGATTACAAAGGGAAAACCAAAGTCAACCCGAAAGTCAACCTTGATTAACGACCCTTTTTATTCCTTTTTAAAAACTTGTCTAGATGCACATTAACCCTAGGCGTTCTCTTGAGATATGCCTACTCAAAAATCACAGCAATCGGAAAGCAACAAGGTACTCAATCGCACAACATACGAATTTAGGGACCAAATCGTAAATTCTGGAAATTAAGAGGACTTTACCAATTTTTAAGACACCATTATGAAATTAGTCATGTTTCATGCTTCTATGCCAAATTTCACCTCAAACGGACATCCCAAACTCAAGCAATTGCATAAACGAAGTTCAGGACTAAATCGTGAAGATTTCAAAACATAAAACCATATAATTCAGTGTCTAACGGTCAAGTGTTCTGGAACGGGGGTTGACCGTTCCGAAACGCGGGACCGTTTCAAAACCCGTTCTGAAACAGGGCTTGGCTGTAGCAAAAGTGTTTCGGAACGGCTCTCCCCGTTTCGGAACACCAAGGCCATTTCAGACCTCTGTTTCGAAACAGTAGCACCCGTACCGATACGGGCTGCCCAGAATTGCAGAATTTATATGGTTTATCACACATTCGACCCATCAAACACATCCCTATGACCCCCAAATTATGCCAACAAGTCATCATGCATCAAAGGAACATATTTGCACCAACCAAACATATTCATGGCATCAATTAGGGAATACCACAATCTAAAGGCATGCAACCTATTACTCCAAACCAACCAAACAATCAAACCAACAAAGCAAACACTTTAATGGCCATACATATCCAAAACATCATAGGCATCATGCCAAATTTAGGGAATCCAAAACATCTCCCAAAAACACAACCTGGGTTCCCATTGCCAAATACCAAAAAACTAATAGTGTTGTAAAAATAGTCACCATACATGAGCTTAGTCTTTCACTTGGATTCTTGACCTCCTTGTTGTCCTTAAAGCACTTCAAGCCTCTGCATTATTGGTTTAAGAAGGAGAGCGTAAGAACATATGCTTAGTGAGAAATGCTCTAATGAAACAACACAATAATGCACTTTATAAAACACCTTACAAGGCTTTTAAATTCATAAACATCATTACTCATGCAACAATGCATACACAACAAGCATCACATGCTTCATTATATCAACATGTCATATTGGCTTTCAAGCGTTGTCCCATACGCTTCATACTCACTACCAAACACACAAGGTGGAGTTTACCAGTACAATCTCAACCCTTTCAACACCCGTGATAGAGTTTAACGGTACAATCACAACCCCTCCACATCACTCATTGGTAGTTGTATAACATCACTAACGATAACACGGGACACACAACACAAGATCTACACATGGCATTTTAACCACCATTACGATCTTAGACATCTCGTTAGTGTACTTGGATGGAGTTTACGGTACCATTACAACCCCTCAACATCCAAGGCGACTTTATTCACGGTGCACCTAATCCTATTGCCGGCTAACTATATCCGATTCAAGTACTTTTAAACCAACACATCACTTACCAATATACATCATTTAGCATCATCAATCCACTGTTTTAAAGCATTAAACAAAGCCATTAAACAATTATGCATCACTATGCATCCAACCACATTTATCAATGTCAAACCAAGGATCTCTTACCTTGATCACCCTTCAACAAATGGCTTCCAAAACCAGCATTAAACATGCTAAAATATGCTTTCAAAATAGAATTTAAACATGCAAAATAAACACATTGCATCCAACCATCTCATGGTTCATCAAAGAGAGAGTTCCTCCGAAAACTTACTCTTGAGCTTAGTTAAGTTGCTTAGACTTAAACTAAGCTCCCAAAACCTTCAAACATTGGTTTCAAAGCTGAAAACCAAACTTCACTCACCATTTTCGTTTTGCAAGATTGTCGAAACGCAGTTCAAGCCCCCGGATCAACACCACAAGGATCCGAAGATGTCTCCCTTGTTTTAAACACATCAAAGTAGAGGATTAATGCATCATCATGCATTAAAATCTTCAGCCATTACACCTAAACTCACTGCTCTCACTAAAACACACATTTCGGCTACCAAACACAACCGAAAACACATCCAAACACATCCACAACATTACCCAAACTTGATCCATCACTTCTAATAATTCTTAGACATCAATTAACATCTAAAAAGGACATAATCACGTCCTTATACCTCCAGCTATAACAGAACACCAAAAATCACCCCAAAAAGCACCATTTTCACAAGTAAAAACTTTGGAAAATCAACCTATTCGGGATTGCATTGATTAAACCTCAATTACACATCATTAAACATCCAAAATACATTAAAAATGCATCTCAAAACAGAGCCCAAACAACCTCCACGAAATTCTTCAAGATTTGATCAAAATCTCAAGTTTTAAGCCAAAATCAAGATCATAACATTAAAACATTTAATAAAACTTAATTTAAGGATTGAGAACTTGGGAATTTCAGTAAAGAACTGAGTATTTAGAGGAGAAGGACGTTCATACCTCTAAATGTGGATTTCTCCTTATTTAGAGCCAAAATCCTTGAAAATTCAATATGGAAATGAAGAGGATTTGATGTAGAAATGATTAGGAATCATTTGGGGATTGAAATCTCATCATTTGGTGTGAAAATCAAAAGAAAAGCTGCTGTGGAAATGTGTTTGGCTGAGGGAATTTTGAGAGAAAATGAAATGGGAAAATCTTAGCAAAAGTTAGTTATGAAACTAAAATATGATTTTTCCCTCTTTTCTTTTTATTAATTAAACATTAAACGAGTCTTTAAAAATCAAGAAAAAATATGGAGAAATCCTCCCTTGGGTAAATTAGCTCCTTATAGAATAAAAGTTTCAATCCCTTCAAAATAATCATGAACTTTTTAAAAATTACATTTCAGTCACTAACTCGAAATGTCATATTTCCAAGCCTCATTTTGTAAAATTGATTTCACCACTCTCTTATATATATTAAAAGATGATTTTTAGATATTTTTCCATATTTTTAACGCATCCCGAACTAGGCTTTCCGTAAAACCACCTTTTATATTCGAACCGAAATTTAGATCGGTCCGGTTCAGACACTAAACTTCCAAGCCCAAAATTGGGGTGTTACAACTCTCCCCCCCCTTAAGAAATTTCGTCCCCGAAATTTACCTGGAGGAAAAAGGTATGGAAACTGCTTCATCATGTCATCCTTCCATTCCCACGTTGCTTCCTCAGCACCACGATGCTTCCACAACACATTTACCAATTCAATGGTCTTGCCTCGAAGAACTTTACTGTCCGAATCCAGAATCTCCATTGGTTCCTCATCATAGGTCAAATCCGGATTCAACTCCACTTCCTCCACAAGCATAACATGCGAAGGATCCGATCTATACCTCCGAAGCATAGAGACATGAAACACATCATGAATCTTTTCCAACTCTTGCGGTAACCTCAACTTGTACGCAACAGGACCCACACGCTCAATCACCTCGTATGGTCCAATATACCTAGGGCTCAACTTACCCTTTCGGCCAAACATCATCACCTTTTTCCAAGGCAAAACTTTCAAAAACACACGGTCACCCACCGCATACTCAATCTCTGTACGCTTTAAATCCGCGTAAGACTTCTGCCGATCAGAAGCTGCCTTCAATCGCTCACAAATGAGCTTCACCTTCTTAGTGGTTCCTTTCAACAAAGCTAGCATCGAAACCAACTTATGACCTGTTTCAGCCCAACAAAGAGGAGTCCTACACTTCTTCCCGTACAAAGCTTCATAAGGTGCCATTTGAATACTTGCCTGATAGCTATTTTTATAGGCAAACTCCACCAAAGGTAAATGTTTCTCCCAAGAGCCCTGAAACTCAATCACACAGCACCTCAACATATCCTCCAGCACTTGGATAACTCGCTCATACTGTCCATCCGACTGCGGATGATAAGATATACTGAAATTCAACCGTGTACCCAAAGCCTGGTGCAAAAACTGCCAGAAACGCGATGTAAACCTCATATCCCTATCCGACACAATCGACTTTGGCACACCATGCAGCCGCACAATCTCAACAATGTACAGCTCCGCAAGCTTGTCCAAAGTGTACGTAGTATGCACGGGTATGAAATGCGCACACTTCGTCAGGCGATCAACAATCACCCACACTGAATTCTTCTTCGATGGCGACAAAGGCAAACCAGACACGAAGTCCATGGTAATCCTTTTCCACTTCCACTCAGGAATCCTCAACGGTTGCAACAACCCTGAAGGAAACTGATGCTCAGCCTTAACTCCCTGACAAACCATGCACTTGCTCACAAACTCAGCAACATCTTTCTTTAAACCCACCCAATAGTATTCATGACGAAGATCACGGTACATCTTAGTACTACTAGGGTGCATAGCAAAAGGACTACTATGAGCTTCAGTCAGAATAGCATGCCTTAACTCAGCATCATTGAGCACAACTATTCGACTCCCAAAGCATAAGACTCCATCATCATTAAAGCAGAAATTCGATGGCCTATCCTCAACAATATCCTGAACATGTGGCACCAAGGAATCATCCAACAATTGCTTATCCTTTATCAGCTGAACCAAGGATGGTTTCACTTGCAACTCAGCCACAAGACCACCATCACGTGAAATGCTCAAACTGGAAAACATAGCCCTGAACTCCACTGCCACCTTCCTACTCAAGGCATCCGCTACAACATTAGCTTTACCCGGATGGTACTCGATCGTCAAATCGTAATCCTTAAGCAACTCCACCCAACGTCGTTGCCTAAGATTCAACTCTTTTTGAGACATCAAATACTTCAAACTCTTGTGATCCGTGTACACAATACACTTCTCACCGTACAGGTAATGTCTCCAAATTTTCAAAGCAAAAACCACCGCAGCTAACTCAATGTCATGCGTAGGATAATTGCGCTCATGCACCTTCAACTGGCGCGATGCATAAGCCACCACCTTACCCTCTTGCATCAACACACATCCCAACCCAACGTAGGACGCGTCACTATACACCACAAACTCTTTCCCTAATTCAGGATGAACCAAGATAGGAGCTTGCGTCAAAGCTACCTTAAGCTTCTCAAAAGCCTATTGTCTCGCTTCCGTCTACTCATACTTAACATCCTTCTGCAACAACTTCGTCAAAGGTGCAGCAATCTTTGAAAACCCATCCACGAACCTTCGATAGTATCCCGCCAAACCAAGGAAACTACAGACTTCATGAACAGACTTGGGAGGCTTCCAATTCATCACTGCCTCAATCTTTTGAGGATCAACACGAATCTCTTCGGCAGAAACCACATGACCAAGAAACACAACTTCTCTGAGCCAAAACTCACACTTGCTCATCTTGGCATAAAGTTGATTCTCCAACAGAGCCTGCAACACAATCCTCAAATGCCCCTCATGCTCTTCCTCAGTACGAGAGTACACGAGAATATCATCAATGAACACCACAACAAATTTATCCAAGTATTCATGGAACACCATATTCATCATGTCCATGAAAGCTGCAGGAGCATTCGTCAAACCAAACAACATCACAAGAAACTCATAATGCCCATACCTCGTTTTGAAGGCTTTCTTTGGCACATCCACATCCTTCACCTTCAACTAGTAATACCCTGACCTTATGTCAATTTTAGAGAACACAGCCGCTCCCCGAAATTGATCAAAAAGATCATCAATTCTTGGCAATGGATACTGATTCTTGATAGTAAACTTGTTAAGCTGACGGTAATCGATACACATTCTCATAGTGCCATCCTTTTTCTTCACAAACAAGACCGGTGCACCCCAAGGTGACACACTCGGCCGAATGAAACCATGATCAAGCAACTTCTGAAGTTGCGTCTTCAGCTCCTTCAACTCTTTAGGTGCCATACGATAATGAGTAATGGACACTAGAGTTGTGTTTTCATACAGCTCAATTCCAAACTCCACTTCGCGATTAGGAGGCAATCCAGGCAACTCCTCCGGAAACACACCAGGAAACTCTCGCACAGTCCTGATATCTTGCACTCGCAACTCCTTAGAGCTAGGATTCATCACAAAGGCTAGGTAGGCTTCACAACCTTGCCTCAGCATCCGGCTCGCTTCCAATGTAGACACCACATTGGCAAACTTCACATTCTCACCCACCACCACTACCTCATAGTCATCCGCAAGCTTCAACGAAACTCGCTTATTCTCAAATCCACCACAGCTCGATGTTCAACAAGCCAATCCATACCAAGGATCACATCAAAACCATAGAAAAGCAATTCCATAAGATCAACATGAAAAACATTGTCTTGCACAACCAAGGGACATCTTCTATAAAGCTTTCGTGTCACAACAGTCTCACCAAAAGAACTAGTTACACGCATACCAACATCCAAAGAGTCAACAGGCAAACCAAGCAATTGAGCATGTTCACGCAATATATATGAGTATGTAGATCCAAAATCAATCAAAGAAAGTAATGACAAGGATTGCAAAGTGAAAGTACCTGCTATCACATCCGTGTCATTCTTCCCCTCCCTCTAAGCACACACTCGGGTCTGGCCACCACCCTCAGGCTGAACAACCACCACATTAGCCACATTCCTTCCACCATCCTCTCTGCGCTGGAAGTTAACACGGTCGCGCCCACGACCTCTCTATGGTGCAACAACTCCAGGAGCACGTCCCTGGCCACCACCGGCCAACAGAGGACATTCCCTCCTCATATGATCCGCCGAACCACAGTACCAGCACGAATTACCGGTCACCACAACAGTAGCCTGCACCTCTCTCGCTGCCCGAGGACAATCACGCCTCAGGTGACCACGTGATCCACACACTCAGCACGTGTTCTGATCAGCTCTCGCCCTGTCCCCCTGAACAGGCGCACCTTGCCCTGCACCACCACGCCTAGCCGAAGACTGATACCTCCGATCACGTCCTCTCTTGTTCCGTCCACCACCGGAACTATACTCAGCAGCTCTCTTGCCCGTACTAGAACCAGCACTCCTAGAGGACAAGCTCAAATTCAGCTCAATATCCTTCGTTCTACTAACCATCACATCAAAGTCAGTGTACTCAGCGGCCAACATATAGGTCTTCACATCCGTCACCAAATCATAACGGAAACGTTCACACCTCTCCCGTTCATCAGGGATAAGCTCAGGTGCGTACTGACTGAGATGGACAAACTGAACCTCGTACTCAGCCACTGACATGCTCCCTTGAGTAAGAGACATGAACTCCCTTTTCTTTTCATCCAGGTATCGCACACCCAGATACTTCCTCTTGAACGCGTTCAGAAAGAATGTCCAAGTTACTTCAGCTTCCTCCATTTCGGATACAGTGGTCGTCCAACAAGTATACGCATCATCATGCAACAGCAATACCACACAGCCTAGCTTCTACACACCATTGCAGCTCATTTGTCCCAAGATTCTCTTAGTACTTTCCAACCAAGACTCGGAATCCTCCACGGACAAACCTCTAAACTCAGTCCCTCCCAGACTGCGCAAACGTTCCAAAGGTAGTCTAGCATTAGCATCGCCCTGATGCCCAGCTCCATGAGCCCCAGCTACTGCCGCCTGAAAGGCTCCAGCAATAGCCTGAATCAGTACTCTCATGTTAGGAGCAGCTTGCCCCTGCCCAGCATCAGGTCCAGCGACCCCAGCACCAGCACCAGCTCCATCACCTCCAGCACCACCACCACCGGGTGAAGGAGGTAAATCCACTACATTCTCCGCATTCCCTTCATTCTCGTTTTGAGCCATAGCTCGCGTATTAATCCTCGTCTCTCTACGAGGTCCCATTCACTAACAATGCACTAACACAATTGCAATAAACATAATCAGGATCAGCAAGGAAAGAAATCCAAGTACTCAAGCTCATTTTCAATTAAAAACAAATCATTTCATTAGTTTTGATATGGCCATTGGTCCCTCTACCATGCTTCACCACATCATACATCACAATTGCAATGTACTTACAATTCACACATCATACTTTCACTCAAAAGCATACAAAGCAATCATACATATATCACCCACATAACCATTCCCAATTACTAGAGAACTCAGCCCTAATACCACTAAATGTAACCCCTTTTGCCTGGCCTAGACGATTGACCCGAACTATGAAGATTACACGGGGAAAACCAAAGTCAACCCGAAAGTCAACCTTGATTAACGACCTTTTTTTCTTTTTAAAAACTTGTCTACATGCACATTAACCCTAGGCGTTCTCTTGAGATATGCATACTCAAAAATCACAGCAATCGGAAAGCAACAAGGTACTCAATCGCACAACATACGAATTTAGGGACCAAATAATAAATTCTAGAAATTAAGAGAACTTTACCAATTTTTAAGATACCATTATGAAATTAGTCATGTTTCATGCTTCTATGCCAAATTTCACCTCAAACGGACATCCCAAACTCAAGCAATTGCATAAACGAAGTTCAGGACTAAAACGTGAAGATTTCAAAATATAAAACCATATAATTTAATGCCCAACGGTCAAGTGTTCCGGATCGGGGGTTGACCGTTCTGAAACGCGGGACTGCTTTGAAACCTGTTCCGAAACAGGGTTTGGCAGTAGCAAAAGTGTTTCGGAACGGCACTACCCGTTTCGGAACACCAAGGCCATTTCAGACCCCTATTTCGAAACAGTAGCACCCATTCCGATACGGGCTGCCCAGAATTGCAGAATTTATCTGGTTTATCACACATTCGACCCATCAAACACATCCCTATGACCCCCAAATTATGCCAACAAGTCACCATGTATCAAAGGAACATATTTGCACCAACCAAACATATTCATGGCATCAATTAGGGAATACCACAATCTAAAGGCATGCAACCTATTACTCCAAACCAACCAAACATCAAACCAACAAAGCAAACACTTTAATGGCCATACATATCCAAAACATCATAGGCATCATGCCAAATTTAGGGAATCCAAAACATCTCCCAAAAACACAACCTGGGTTCCCATTGCCAAATACCAAAAAACTAATAGTGTTGTAAAAATAGTCACCATACATGAGCTTAGTCTTTCACTTGGATTCATGACCTACTTGCTTCCTTTAAAGCACTTCAATTCTCTGCATTATTGGTTCAAGAAGGAGAGCGTAAGCACATATGCTTAGTGAGAAATGCTCTAATGAAACAACACAATAATGCACTTTATAAAACACCTTACAAGGCTTTTAAATTCATAAACATCATTACTCATACAACAATGCATACACAACAAGCATCACATGCTTCATTATATCAACATGTCATATTGGCTTTCAAGTGATTCCATAACCATTTTTCAACACAAAACTCAATCGGATACGCGGATTACAAGCGTTGTCCCATACGCTTCATACACACTACCAAACACACAAGGTGGAGTTTACCGGTACAATCTCAACCCCTCAACACCCGTGATGGTGTTTAACGGTACAATCACAACCCCTCCACATTACTCATTGGTAGTTGTATAACATCACTAACGAGAACACGAGACACACAACACAAGATCTACACATGGCATTTTAACCACCATTACGATCTTAGACATCTCGTTAGTGTACTTGGATGGAGTTTACGGTACCATTACAACCCCTCAACATCCAAGGCGATTTTATTCACGGTGCACCCAATCCTATAGCCGGCTAAATATATCCAATTCAAGTACTTTTAAACCAACACATCACTTGCCAATATACATCATTTACCATCATCAATCCACTGTTTTAAAGCATTAAACAAAGCCATTAAACAATCATGCATCATTATGCATCCAACCACATTTATCAATGTCAAACCAAGGATCTCTTACCTTGAGCACCCTTCAACAAATGGCTTCCAAAACCAGCATTAAACATGCTAAAATATGCTTTCAAAACAGAATTTAAACATGCAAAATAAACACATTGCAATCAACCATCTCATGGTTCTTCAAAGAGAGAGTTCCTCCGAAAACTTACTCTTGAGCTTAGTTAAGTTGCTTAGACTTAAACTAAGCTCCCAAAACCTTCAAACATTGGTTTCAAAGCTAGAAACCAAACTTCACTCACCAATTCCTTTTCGCAAGATTGCCAAAACGCCGTTCAAGCCCCCGTATCAACACCACAAGGATCCGAATATGTCTCCCATGTTTTAAACACATCAAAGCAGAGGATTAATGCATCATCATGCATTAAAATCTTCAGCCATTACACCTAAACTCACTGCTCTCACCAAAACTCACATTTCGGGTACCAAACACAACCGAAAACACATCCAAACACTTCCACAACATTACCCAGCCTTGATCCATCACTTCTAATCATTTTTAGACATCAATTAACATCTAAAAAGGACCTAATCACGTCCTTATACCTCCAGCTATAATAGAACACCAAAAATCACCCCCAAAACCACCATTTTCACAAGTAAAAACTTAGGAAAATCAACATGTTCGGGATTGCATTGATTAAACCTCAATTACACATCATTAAAGATCCAAAATACATTAAAAAGGCATCTCAAAACAGAGCGCAAACAACCTCCACGAAATTCTTCAAGATTTGATCAAAATCTCAAGTTTTAAGCCAAAATCAAGATCATAACATTAAAACATTTAATAAAACTGTAACGCCCCGGTTTTGGGCTTAGAAGTCTTGGGCATTGACCGGTCGGTCAAAGTGCTGTTCGAATCGTAAGAGGTTAAATTAGGAAAGCCTAGTTCGGGTTGCATTAAAAATATGGAAAAATGTTCTAAAATCATCTTTTAATATAATTAAGTGAACTGTGAAATCAATTTTGGAAAATGAGTTTTGGAAGGGTGACATTTTGGCTAGTGACCAAAATGTAATTTTTGAAAGTTTGGTGGCTGTTTTATAAAGGGTTGAAACTTTGAATCTTTAAGGAGCTAATTACCCAAAGGGAGTTTCTCCAGATTTTTCTTAGATATTTTGAGTTATAATTCTGATTTTTAAAGTAAAACAAAAGGAGGGAAATCTCATTTAGTCATTTTTCTCAACTAACTTCCAATTTTCTTTCTCTCTTTTCTCTCAACCCAAACACTCCATTTACAGAGTTTTGTTTCTGATTTTCTCACCTAAAATCCTCCTTTCAACTCTCATTTGATTCCTAATCATTGTTCTTCCAAATCCTCTTCAATTGCTACAAGTTTCATCAAGGATTTTCATTCCAAAAAGAGGAGAAACTCAAGTTTGGAGGTAAGAACGTCCTTCTCCTCTGAACTTCAAGTTCTTTAATGAAATTCCTAAGTTTTCAATCCTAAATTGATGTTTAATTAAAGGCTTTTATGTTGATTTATGGATCTTGGCTAATTATGCAAGATTTTGATGATTTCACATGATTTTCGTTTGATCTGTTAAATCTGTGATTTGAGAAGTGTTTTTGATGTTAAGTGATCCCTAAATTGATGTGGAAATGAGTTTGATTGATGCAATCCCGGATAGGCTGGGTTTCCTAAGTTTAGCTTGTGTTTTAAGGTAGCTTTTGTGGTGATCTTGTGGATCTGGTGTTGCTGGAGGTATCAGGTTGTTAATAGGTTGTTTTTAGATGTTGATTGATGTTAATGGAAGTGAGGTTTTGCTGGTTTATGGCTGGGCTTTGTTTAGAAGTGTTTTGGATGCATTTTCGGTTGTGTTTGGTGGCCGAAAATGGAGGTTGGATGAGAGCAGCGAGTTTAGGTGCTTTCATTGAAGCAATTAATGCATGATGATGCATTAATCCTCTGCTTTAATGTGTTGAAACAGGGGAGGCATCCTTGGATCCAAGTTTGGTTGATCCGGAGGCTTGATTTGGTGCTTTGGCTTGAAGCAAGGTGGAAATTGGTGAGTGCAATTGTGGAATTAGATTTCCAGCTTTTTAAACCAAGGTTTGAAGGTTTTGGGAGCTTAGTTTAACTCTAAACAACTTTGCTAAGCTCAAGTGTAAGTTTTCGGATTTTCTCTCTAGTGGTGGCCATGTTTTGGTGTGTTGCAAAATGATGATTTGCATGTTTTAATTACTGTTTTGTAAGCATGATTTAGCATGTTATTTGCTGATGTTTTAAGCCATGTGGTGAAGGTAACTCTAGGTAGGAGTTCCTTGATTTATACATTGTTTAAATGTGGATTTGATGCTTTGAAATGCATGGTGAAATGGCTTGGTTTAATGCTTTAAAACAGTGGATTATATGATGTGAAATATGTATATTGGCAAGTGATGTTTTGTAAAAGTGAAGGTCACTAAGGTGGTTAAAAGTCCTTGAGTGAGCCTTGTTACCTAAGAACATCAAGGTGGTTAAAAGTCCTTGGATGGTTCTTGATGCGGACACTAAGGTGGTTAAAAGTCCTTAGGTGCTCCTTTCCATGGTGGTTAAAAGTCCATGGGGCCAAGGTGTTTAAAAGTCCTTGGGGCAAAGGTGTTTAAAAGTCCTTGGGGTGATTCAAGCATTGGACACAAAGGTGGTTAAAAGTCCTTGTGTGGTCCTTATTCATGGTGTTTAAAAGTCCATGGCCAAGGTGTTTAAAAGTCCTTGGGGCCAAGGTGGTTAAAAGTCCTTGGGGAAAGTTATTGAACTTGTTTTCACAAATGAAATGTATCACTTGAGCCAATATGACATGTTAAGTATGTAAGAAGCATGAGATGCTTGTTTTGATATATGATATGAAGCATGTGATTGCTTGATTTAAAGTATGCTTTTGAGCATGTGCAAGATTTGGTTTTAAGCATGATTTACAAATGGTTTTAATTGCATTATTGAATTGTTTTAATGAGCATGCCTCACTAAGCTTTTGCTTACGCTCTCTACGTTTTCTTAATTCAATAATGCAGAGCATTAGAGTCTTTGAGGGGCAGCAAGGAAGGTCAAGCAATCAAGTTCAAGAGAAGCTCTAAGTATGGAAGGTTTTGTTAAACATTTAGCTTTTGTATGTTTTGGCAATGGGGGACCAATGTGTATGTTTTGGGAGGTGTTTGAGACTCCCTAAGTATGTTGAATGTTGTTGTTGTTGCTGGTTTTTGGTTTGAGACCTTATATGCTTGTTTTGCAAGTTTTGAGTTTGAATAGCTAGCTTGTGTAGGAAGCATGATCATTGAATTGGGGCTTTTTGCATATGATGTTGGTTTGTTGATTTGTTGGTTCCTACAAGTCTTATATGTGTTTAATTGCATGCTGGTAAAGTTTGGTGATGTTTGGAGCATGTTTGAATGACCAATTGCATGTTTTGGTATGCTTGTTTGCTGCAATCTGTGCAGGCGTTTCGGAACAGGGTGTACCGTTTCGGAACGGGTGCCTTGTATGAACCCAGGCGTCCGAAACGGTATGCACCGTTTCGAAACGGTTTGGTCTCTGCCAAGCCTGTGTTTCGGAACGGGGTCGATCGGTTTCGGAATGGCCCGTGTTTCGGAACGGGGTTGATCGGTTTCGGAACGGCCGACCGTTAGGGGCTGACATTGGCAGTTATATGTTTTGAATTGTTTGCGTTTTAGTCCTGAATCTTGTTTGTTCAATTGCACGAGCTGTGGATGTCCTTTTGAGCTGAAATTTCACAGAGAAGCATGAAACCTGACTAATTTCAAGATGGTAACTTCAATTTGGGTTAAGTCCTTCTAATTATCAGAAATTGCAATTTGGTCCCTAAAGTTGTAATTTGTTCAATTGGGTCCCTGTTTGATCTCTGATGTTTGTGATCTTTTAGTATGTTGTTTGTTTGATCATACATAGGTTAAATGTGCATCTAGATAAGATTAAAAAGGAAAAAAAGGGTCGTTAATCAAGGTTGACTTTCGGGTTGACTTTGGTTTTCCCCGTGTGACTTTCTTAATTCGGGTCAACCGTCTAGGCCGGGTTAAGGGGGTTACATTTGGTGGTATCAGAGCTGAGTTCTCGAGTAATTGGGAATGTTGTTATGCATGATTGAAGCATGGTTTGGCTTGTATGCTTGTTGTTTGAAAGCTTTGATGATGCATGATGAGGGTACCCATTGCCAAACAAAAGGATAAAGAAATGATGTTGATTTTGAAAGAGATTGAGCTTGAATACTTGAAATTGCTTACCTTGCTGGGCCTGACTTGTTTTATTTTGTACTGTTATGCATGGTAAAAGTATGGCACCACGTAGAGAGTTAAGGAGTAGCGTGAGAGCTACGACCCCGGAGGGGAATGTGAATGAAGAGAATACAGGTAGTGCTGTGTTACCTCCTCCTCCACCTGGTGGTGGTGGTGCGGAGAGGGAAAGAGCTGGAGCTGAGGCAGCTGGTGCTGGAGCTGCAGGACCTGAGATTGGTCAGGGACAAGCGATGCTTGACATGTCTGTGCTGGTACAAGCTATTGCGGGTGCTTTTCGAGCAGCAGTAGCTGGAGCTCAAGGAGCTGGGCATCAGGGAGATGCTAGAGCTAGACTACCCTTAGAGCGTCTGCGCAGTCTTGGTGGGACTGAGTTTAGGGGTATGTCAGCTGAGAGGTCAGAAGCTTGGCTGGAGAGTACCAAGCGTGTCTTGGGACAGATGAGCTGCACTGATGTGCAAAAGTTGGGATGTGTGGTGTCTTTGCTGCAAGGCGATACTTATACGTGGTGGACGACCACCATAGCTGGGATGGCTGAAGTTGATGTTACTTGGACATTCTTTCAGAATGCGTTCAAGAGGAGATATCTTAGAGTGAGATATCTGGACGAGAAAAAGCGGGAATTCATGTCTCTGACCCAAGGGAACATGAGTGTGGCTGAGTATGAAGTGCAGTTCGTACGCCTCAGTCAGTATGCACCGGAGCTGATACCTGATGAGCGTGAGAGGTGCGAAAGGTTCCGTTATGGCTTGGTGACGGAGGTAAAAACCTACATGTTGGCTGCTGAGTACAATGATTTTGATGTGTTGGTTAGTCGATCCAAGGACATTGAGATGAATCTGAGTTTGTCTGCGAAGGGTGCTGGAGCGAGTTCTGGGAAGAGAGCTGCTGAGTATAGTTCCGGAGGTGGACGGAACAAAAGAGGACGTGATCAGAGGTTTCAGTCCTCAGCTAAGAGAGGTGGAGGTGCACCTGCTAGGGGTGGTAATGCTAGAGCTGACCCTAGTGCTTGTTGGATTTGTGGTTCTCGTGGTCACTTGAAGCGTGACTGTCCTCGTGCTGGAAGGGAGGTGCAAGCTCCTGTTGTGGCAGCTGGTTATGAGTGCTGGAACTGTGGTTCTGCTGACCACTTGAGACGTGATTGTCCGAGGTTGGCTGGTGGCCAAGAGCGTGCTCCTGTTGTTGCAGCACCGCAGAGAGGTCGTGGGCGCGGCCGTGGTAATTTCCAGAGGCGTGAGGAAGGTGGTCGCGGAGTAGCTCATGTTGTGGCTATTCAACCTGAGGGTGGAGGCCAGGCGAGAGTGTATGCTCAGCGCGAGGGAAGGAATGATGCTGATGTGATTGCAGGTACCTTTACTTTGCAATCCTTGTCATTGCTTTCTTTGATAGATTCTGGGTCTACGCATTCATATATTCTACGTGAGCATGCTGAGTTGCTTGGTTTGCCTGTTGAGTCTTTGGATGTTGGTGTTAGAGTCACTAGTTCTTTTGGTGAAACTGTTGTGACTCGTAAGCTTTATAGAAGGTGTCCCTTGGTTGTTCAAGAACATGTCTTTCATGTTGATCTTATGGAGTTGCCCTTTTATGGTTTTGATGTGATCCTTGGTATGGATTGGCTTGCTGAGCATCGTGCTGTTGTGGATTGTGAGAATAAGCGGGTTTCGCTTAAGCTTGCGGATGATTATGAAGTGGTTGTGGTTGGTGAGAATGTGAAGTTTCTTGCCAATGTTGTTTCTACCTTCGAGGCGAGCAGGATGCTGAGGCAAGGTTGCGAAGCTTATCTGGCTTTTGTGATGAATCCTAGTTCGAAGGAGTTGAGGGTGCAAGATATCAGGGTTGTGAAGGAGTTTCCTGATGTTTTTCCTGAGGAGTTGCCTGGTTTACCTCCTAATCGCGAGGTGGAGTTTGGTATTGAGCTGTACGAGAATACAACTCTTGTGTCCATTACTCCCTATAGAATGGCACCTAAGGAGCTGAAGGAGCTGAAGACGCAGTTGCAAGAGTTGCTTGATCGTGGTTTCATCCGGCCGAGTGTGTCGCCTTGGGGTGCTCCTGTCTTGTTTGTGAAGAAGAAAGATGGCACTATGAGGATGTGCATTGATTACCGTCAGCTGAACAAGTTGACTCTCAAGAATCGGTATCCTTTGCCGAGGATTGATGATCTCTTTGATCAATTTCGGGGAGCTGCTGTGTTCTCTAAGATTGACTTGAGGTCAGGGTATTATCAGTTGAAGGTGAAGGATGTGGATGTGCCTAAGGCAGCTTTCAGGACAAGGTATGGGCATTATGAGTTCCTGGTCATGCCGTTTGGGTTGACAAATGCTCCTGCTGCTTTCATGGACATGATGAATCGTGTTTTTCATGAATACCTGGACAAGTTCGTTGTGGTGTTCATTGATGATATCCTCGTGTACTCGCGTACTGAGGAAGAGCACGAAGAGCATTTGAGGGTTGTGCTGCAAGCTTTGTTGGAGAATCAGCTTTATGCTAAGCTCAGCAAGTGTGAGTTCTGGCTTAGAGAGGTGGTGTTTCTTGGGCATGTGGTCTCAGCTGAGGGGATTCGTGTTGATCCTCAGAAGATTGAAGCGGTGATGAACTGGAAAGTTCCTAAGTCTGTTCAGGAGGTTCGTAGTTTCCTTGGTTTGGCAGGATACTACCGAAGGTTTGTGGATGGTTTTTCCAAGATTGCTGCTCCTTTGACGAAGCTTTTGCAGAAAGATGTTAAGTATGAGTGGACAGAAGCGAGACAGCTAGCTTTTGAGAAGCTGAAGTTGGCTTTGACGCAAGCTCCTATCTTGATTCAGCCTAAATCAGGGAAAGAGTTTGTGGTCTACAATGATGCATCCTATGTTGGTTTGGGGTGTGTGCTGATGCAGGAGGGTAAGGTTGTGGCTTATGCTTCGCGGCAGTTGAAGGTGCATGAGCGCAATTATCCTACGCATGATATTGAGCTGGCTGCAATGGTTTTTGCTCTGAAGATCTGGAGACATTATCTGTATGGTGAAAAGTGTACTGTGTACACGGATCACAAGAGTTTGAGGTATCTGATGTCCCAGAAGGAGTTGAATCTTAGGCAGCGGCGTTGGTTGGAGTTGCTCAAGGATTATGATCTGACGATAGAGTATCATCCTGGTAAAGCTAATGTTGTTGCGGATGCTTTGAGTAGGAAGGTAGCTGTTGAGCTGAGGGCGATGTTTGCTAGCTTGAGCATATCGCGGGATGGTGGTCTTGTTGCTGAGTTGCAAGTGAAACCATCGTTGGTTCAGTTGATCAAGGAAAAGCAGTTGTTGGATGATTCCTTGGTGTCTCATGTTCAGGATATCGCGGAGGGGAGACCTTCGGATTTCTGCTTTAATGAGGATGGTGTGTTGTGTTTTGGCAGTCGGATAGTAGTGCCTGCTGATGCTGAGTTGAGGCGTGCTATTCTGACTGAAGGTCATAGTAGTCCTTTTGCTATGCACCCTGGTAGTACTAAGATGTATCGTGATCTTCGTGATGAGTACTATTGGGTTGGTTTGAAGAAGGATGTGGCAGAGTTTGTGAGCAAGTGTTTGGTGTGTCAGCGAGTTAAGGCTGAACATCAGTTTCCTTCTGGTTTGTTGCAACCGTTGAAAATCCCTGAATGGAAGTGGGAGAGGGTTACCATGGATTTTGTATCTGGTTTGCCTTTGTCTCCATCAAAGAAGAATTCTGTTTGGGTGATTGTGGATCGCCTGACGAAGTGTGCGCATTTCTTGCCTGTGCATACTACGTTTTCTTTGGATAAGCTGGCAGAGCTGTACATTGCTGAGATAGTGAGGTTGCATGGTGTGCCTAAGTCGATTGTGTCAGATAGGGATCCGAGGTTCACATCGCGTTTTTGGCATTGTTTGCATCAAGCTCTGGGTACAAGGTTGCATTTCAGTACATCCTATCATCCTCAGTCGGATGGTCAGTCTGAGCGGGTTATTCAGATTTTGGAGGATATGTTGAGATGCTGTGTGATTGAGTTCCAAGGTTCTTGGGAGAAGCATCTGCCTTTGGTTGAGTTCGCTTATAACAACAGTTTTCAGTCAAGTATACAGATGGCACCTTATGAGGCTCTGTATGGGAGGAAGTGTAGGACTCCTCTGTGTTGGGCTGAAACGGGTCAAAAGTTGGTTTCGATGCCTGCTTTGTTGAAAGGAACCACCGAGAAGGTGAAGCTCATTTGTGAGAGGTTGAAGGCTGCTTCTGACTGGCAGAAGTCTTATGCGGATTTGAAGCGTAAGGAGATAGAGTATGCGGTGGGTGACCGTGTGTTTTTGAAGGTTTCGCCTTGGAAGAAGGTGATGAGGTTTGGTCGGAAGGGTAAGCTGAGCCCTAGATACATTGGACCGTATGAGGTTGTTGAGCGAGTGGGTCCTGTTGCGTATCGGTTGAGGTTACCTCAAGAGCTGGAGAAGATTCATGATGTGTTCCATGTTTCTATGCTCCGGAAGTATAGATCTGATCCTTCGCATGTGATGCCTGTAGAGGATGTAGTTTTGAATCCGGATTTGACCTATGATGAGGAACCGGTGAAGGTTCTGGATTCGGATTGTAAGGTTCTTCGTGGCAAGACCATTGAGTTGGTGAAGGTGCTGTGGAAGCATCGAGGTGTTGAGGAAGCCACGTGGGAGCGGAAGGAAGACATGCTGAAGCAGTTTCCTTATCTTTTTCCTTCAGGTAAATTTCGAGGACGAAATTTCTTAAGGGGGGGAGAGTTGTAACGCCCCGGTTTTGGGCTTAGAAGTCTTGGGCATTGACCGGTCGGTCAAAGTGCTGTTCGAATCGTAAGAGGTTAAATTAGGAAAGCCTAGTTCGGGTTGCATTAAAAATATGGAAAAATGTTCTAAAATCATCTTTTAATATAATTAAGTGAACTGTGAAATCAATTTTGGAAAATGAGTTTTGGAAGGGTGACATTTTGGCTAGTGACCAAAATGTAATTTTTGAAAGTTTGGTGGCTGTTTTATAAAGGGTTGAAACTTTGAATCTTTAAGGTGCTAATTACCCAAAGGGAGTTTCTCCAGATTTTTCTAAGATATTTTGAGTTATAATTCTGATTTTTAAAGTAAAACAAAAGGAGGGAAATCTCATTTAGTCATTTTTCTCAACTAACTTCCAATTTTCTTTCTCTCTTTTCTCTCAACCCAAACACTCCATTTACAGAGTTTTGTTTCTGATTTTCTCACCTAAAATCCTCCTTTCAACTCTCATTTGATTCCTAATCATTGTTCTTCCAAATCCTCTTCAATTGCTACAAGTTTCATCAAGGATTTTCATTCCAAAAAGAGGAGAAACTCAAGTTTGGAGGTAAGAACGTCCTTCTCCTCTGAACTTCAAGTTCTTTAATGAAATTCCTAAGTTTTCAATCCTAAATTGATGTTTAATTAAAGGCTTTTATGTTGATTTATGGATCTTGGCTAATTATGCAAGATTTTGATGATTTCACATGATTTTCGTTTGATCTGTTAAATCTGTGATTTGAGAAGTGTTTTTGATGTTAAGTGATCCCTAAATTGATGTGGAAATGAGTTTGATTGATGCAACCCCGGATAGGTTGGGTTTCCTAAGTTTTGCTTGTGTTTTAAGGTAGCTTTTGTGGTGATCTTGTGGATCTGGTGTTGCTGGAGGTATCAGGTTGTTAATAGGTTGTTTTTAGATGTTGATTGATGTTAATGGAAGTGAGGTTTTGCTGGTTTATGGCTGGGCTTTGTTTAGAAGTGTTTTGGATGCATTTTCGGTTGTGTTTGGTGGCCGAAAATGGAGGTTGGATGAGAGCAGCGAGTTTAGGTGCTTTCATTGAAGCAATTAATGCATGATGATGCATTAATCCTCTGCTTTAATGTGTTGAAACAGGGGAGGCATCCTTGGATCCAAGTTTGGTTGATCCGGAGGCTTGATTTGGTGCTTTGGCTTGAAGCAAGGTGGAAATTGGTGAGTGCAATTGTGGAATTGGATTTCCAGCTTTTTAAACCAAGGTTTGAAGGTTTTGGGAGCTTAGTTTAACTCTAAACAACTTTGCTAAGCTCAAGTGTAAGTTTCCGGATTTTCTCTCTAGTGGTGGCCATGTTTTGGTGTGTTGCAAAATGATGATTTGCATGTTTTAATTACATTTTTGTAAGCATGATTTAGCATGTTATTTGCTGATGTTTTAAGCCATGTGGTGAAGGTAACTCTAGGTAGGAGTTCCTTGATTTATACATTGTTTAAATGTGGATTTGATGCTTTGAAATGCATGGTGAAATGGCTTGGTTTAATGCTTTAAAACAGTGGATTATATGATGTGAAATATGTATATTGGCAAGTGATGTTTTGTAAAAGTGAAGGTCACTAAGGTGGTTAAAAGTCCTTGAGTGAGCCTTGTTACCTAAGAACATCAAGGTGGTTAAAAGTCCTTGGATGGTTCTTGATGCGGACACTAAGGTGGTTAAAAGTCCTTAGGTGCTCCTTTCCATGGTGGTTAAAAGTCCATGGGGCCAAGGTGTTTAAAAGTCCTTGGGGCCAAGGTGTTTAAAAGTCCTTGGGGTGATTCAAGCATTGGACACAAAGGTGGTTAAAAGTCCTTGTGTGGTCCTTATTCATGGTGTTTAAAAGTCCATGGCCAAGGTGTTTAAAAGTCCTTGGGGCCAAGGTGGTTAAAAGTCCTTGGGGAAAGTTATTGAACTTGTTTTCACAAATGAAATGTATCACTTGAGCCAATATGACATGTTAAGTATGTAAGAAGCATGAGATGCTTGTTTTGATATATGATATGAAGCATGTGATTGCTTGATTTAAAGTATGCTTTTGAGCATGTGCAAGATTTGGTTTTAAGCATGATTTACAAATGGTTTTAATTGCATTATTGAATTGTTTTAATGAGCATGCCTCACTAAGCTTTTGCTTACGCTCTCTACGTTTTCTTAATTCAATAATGCAGAGCATTAGAGTCTTTGAGGGGCAGCAAGGAAGGTCAAGCAATCAAGTTCAAGAGAAGCTCTAAGTATGGAAGGTTTTGTTAAACATTTAGCTTTTGTATGTTTTGGCAATGGGGGACCAATGTGTATGTTTTGGGAGGTGTTTGAGACTCCCTAAGTATGTTGAATGTTGTTGTTGTTGCTGGTTTTTGGTTTGAGACCTTATATGCTTGTTTTGCAAGTTTTGAGTTTGAATAGCTAGCTTGTGTAGGAAGCATGATCATTGAATTGGGGCTTTTTGCATATGATGTTGGTTTGTTGATTTGTTGGTTCCTACAAGTCTTATATGTGTTTAATTGCATGCTGGTAAAGTTTGGTGATGTTTGGAGCATGTTTGAATGACCAATTGCATGTTTTGGTATGCTTGTTTGCTGCAATCTGTGCAGGCGTTTCGGAACAGGGTGTACCGTTTCGGAACGGGTGCCTTGTATGAACCCAGGCGTCCGAAACGGTATGCACCGTTTCGAAACGGTTTGGTCTCTGCCAAGCCCGTGTTTCGGAACGGGGTCGATCAGTTTCGGAACGGCCCGTGTTTCGGAACGGGGTTGATCGGTTTCGGAACGGCCGACCGTTAGGGGCTGACATTGGCAGTTATATGTTTTGAATTGTTTGCGTTTTAGTCCTGAATCTTGTTTGTTCAATTGCACGAGCTGTGGATGTCCTTTTGAGCTGAAATTTCACAGAGAAGCATGAAACCTGACTAATTTCAAGATGGTAACTTCAATTTGGGTTAAGTCCTTCTAATTATCAGAAATTGCAATTTGGTCCCTAAAGTTTTAATTTGTTCAATTGGGTCCCTGTTTGATCTCTGATGTTTGTGATCTTTTAGTATGTTGTTTGTTTGATCACACATAGGTTAAATGTGCATCTAGATAAGATTAAAAAGGAAAAAAAAGGGTCGTTAATCAAGGTTGACTTTCGGGTTGACTTTGGTTTTCCCCGTGTGACTTTCTTAATTCGGGTCAACCGTCTAGGCCGGGTTAAGGGGGTTACAAAAACTTAATTTAAGGATTGAGAACTTGGGAATTTCAGTAAAGAACTGAGTATTTAGAGGAGAAGGACGTTCATACCTCTAAATGAGGATTTCTCCTTGTTTAGAGCCAAAATCCTTGAAATTCAATATGCAAATGAGGAGGATTTGATGTAGAAATGCTTAGGAATCATTTGGGGATTGAAATCACATCATTTGGTGTGAAAATCAAAAGAAAAGCTGATGTGGAAATGTGTTTGGCTGATGGAATTTTGAGAGAAAATGAAATGGGAAAATCTTAGCAAAAGTTAGTTATGAAACTAAAATATGATTTTCCCTCTTTTCTTTTTATTAATTAAACATTAAATGAGTCTTTAAAAATTAAGAAAAAATCTGGAAAAATCCTCTCTTGGGTAAATTAGCTCCTTGAAGATTCAAAGTTTCAATCCTTTCAAAACAGTCACGAACTTTTCAAAAATTACATTTCAGTCACTAACTCGAAATGTCATATTTCCAAGCCTCATTTTGTAAAATTGATTTCATCACTCTCTTATATATATTAAGAGAGGATTTTTAGATATTTTTACATATTTTTAGCGCATCCTGAACTAGGCTTTCCCTAAAACCACCTTTTATATTCGAACAAAAATTTAGATCGGTCCGGTTCAGACCCTAAACTTCCAAGCCCAAACTTGGGGTGTTACAAGATTTATGCATTTTTACCAAATCAATCATTAAAACCTTAATTAAAAAAATAAATCAAGAGTCAAATAATTTGGAATTTAGTTAAAGAACCTTGATTAGATGAGTAGCACAAAATTACCTTCAATTCTTGCTTTTCTTCTAATTTGGCAAGTTTTTACTTCAAGAAACTTGAGAAAAAACAAGAGAAGTCTTAAGGAAAGAGTTGGAAATCAAGTGAGAAAAAGAAAGAGGAAGAAATGTGGAAATTGAGAGAAAAGAGAGAGTTATTGGCTGAAGAGAAATTAAGAATATGAAAGAGTTACGTCAAATTTTGTTTAACAAATTTACCACCTCTCTTTTAATTAATAAATCCATTCTTTAATATTTAATTAAACATTTAAATCACATGTCAAATTAGAGAAAAGGTTTAATTTTCATAAAGCTCCCTAAAGATTCTAAGAATTTGACTCTTCCTTAAAAATCACACTTTTTCCATAGTTTTAAAACTTTACAATTTGGTCACTGCCCAAAATATACACTTTACCAATCCCATTTTGCAAAATTGATTTAACCATTCTCATCTATATATTTTAGATGATTTTAGAAATTTTACCCATATTTTTACATTATCTCGAACCATGATTTTCCTTAACCATCCTTAAAGACTCGAATCTCCAACTCTAGGTTCGACCAACTTATATCGATGCCAAAAAAACCTAGGCCCAAAACCTGGACGTTACAGCTCTCCCCCACTTAGGAAATTTCGTCCTCGAAATTTTACCTGATGGAAAGAGGTGTGGAAATTGCTTCAACACGTCCGCCTTGCTCTCCCACGTGGCCTCCTCAACTCCTAGATATCGTCACAACACCTTCACGAGTTCAATCGTCTTACCACAAAGAAATTTACTACTACAATCAAGGATCCTCATCGGTTCCTCATCATATGATAAATCCGAATTCAACTCAATCTCCTTAACATGTATCACATGAGATGGATCCCATCTATACCTTCGCAACATTTAAACATGAAACACATCATGAATTTTCTCCAACTCGGGAGGCAACCTCAACCGATACACAACAGGACCAACTCGCTTGTAACTCCCTCGTCCCGGTCTAGCCAACAGACCGAACCGAATGGGTCACACGAGGAAAACTGAAGAGAACCCCGTTAGGATCTCACTCCGATTAGCAAGCCTATTTTTTCTTTATTTATCTTTTTATATGCTTCATTCGACCCTATGTGAGAAAAGCAAACAACGGGAGAGTAACAAGAATACGAACCAAACAGATCAGACAATAAAAGACAAGTTTTAGCCATTTACCTCAGGACGTATCGATACTCCAAGGGACCGTATCGATACGCCTTCAATGGTAAACCTTCCTCAAAGTCAACTTTGAGAGTCCGTACCGATACCCTACAAGTTGGTATCGATGCGCACCCAACGGTCATATTCTCAAAGTCAACTTCTAAGACCGTATCAGTCCGCCTGAGGCTCGTACCAATACCATAATTTCTCGTCAATTTCTTAGATTTCCAGTAGCAAAAATGGTATCGGTATGCCTTCCCATATATCAATACACTTGACTTAAAATATGAAGACTGTATCGATACGACCCGAACCGTATCGATACCCCTAACTCGACAATTAAGAAATTTGTTGGTTTAAGCCAAAAAGCAACACCATAAACACCAACTTAAGACCTCTAAACATGCATACATACACGAGCCAACATAGAGCAATCAAGTAACACTCATTTAAGGGAATCAAACATGCTTAACATCCACCGAAAAGGTCAAAAGCCAAATCAGGCATACTTCAACACTTTAAACATGTTAACAACATTAATAACAGCAAAACTTAAGAGTTTGGGCACCAACTCCATAGCAACAAGTCTAGCATTCCCATTGCATAAGTTTTATTACAACTAAGAAAATCATACTTTGAGCTAGCAAAGAACTCCAAGAACTCCTCCCTTGTCTCGCTCGCCTCTGAAGCTACTAACGATCTGCATCGTTGGAAAAAGAGAACATAATGCCACGCCCCATCCTTAAGCACCGAGACCAACCAAGGCCACAGGAAGATCCTTAGACGTGCAACATGCAACCTTGGGCAATTTAAAGCAAAGCAAGCCCCAAGGAAGCACCTAGGACAACCTAAAAAGACTCCAACCCTTTTGAAACGTCTCCACCATGTTCTAGGAGGTTCCATGACACTCTACAAACATCTAGGCACACCCGAAAGGATCTAGAATGCCCAGGAGAGTTGTGGAAGCATTGGAACAGCTTCAGAAGGCTCGGGACAACTCCAGAAGGCTCGGGATAAGTTTGGAAATCTACGGAACATTCTAGAAACCTATAGAAAAGTGTAGATCTATAGGAGTTATCTAGAATACTTTAGGTCCTTAGAGATATATGTAAAAGCCTATAGATATCTTTAGAATAAGTTAGCTCCCTTAGATATTTTGGGAGGCGAAATTGTAGCTGTTGGATCAAAAAGATCCTAGCCATCCATTGAGGAGGTGGGAGCCTATAAATAGTGTAACCCTCTTAGCCCGGCCTAGACGGTTGACCCGAACTACGAAGATTACACGGGGAAAACCAAAGTCAACCCGAAATTCAACCTTGATTAACGACCTTTTTTCCTTTTTAATCTTGTCCAGATACACATTAACCCTATGTGAGTACGCATGAAACATACAGTTGAAAAGCACATCGATCGAACAACATGAGGGACTCAATTGGACAAAATATAAATATTAGGGACCAAAATCTAAATTCTGTAAATTAGAAAGTCTTAACTGATTTTTAAGTTACCAATATTAAATTAGTCACATTACATGCTTCCCTGTCAAATTTCACCTTAATCGGACATCTCAAGCTCATGCAATTGTAATTACAACATTCGGGACTAAAACGTAAAGCTTCAAACCACAACACCATACAAATCGGTGCCCAACGGTCACCTGTTTCGAAACGGTGTTGACTGTTCCGAAACACGGGTTTGTTTCGAGACTTGTTCCGAAACAGGGCCTTCTAGTGGCCAAACCGTTACGAAACAGTCACTAGCCGTTTCGAAACGCCAAGGCCATTACAGGCCCTCGTTTCGAAACGCCAATGAGTGTATCGATACGGTTTGCCCAGAAGCTACAGAATTTGCTGGATTTTCATGCTTAAACCCAACGAAACACTTCTTAATGACTCTCTAATCATACTAACAAGTCATCATTCACATATGGCGTAAGATTGTAACCCCTAAACACATTTATAGCATCAAACATGAAACTTCACATGTCTATAGGCATGCATCCTAATATCCAAAAACCAAACAACCAACCAAACTCCAAATCAAACATCAAAAAGGCCAATTACAAATCCAAATCATCAAAAGGATCATGCCACAAACTAGGGAGTCCAAAACATCTCCCAAAACACATCATAGGTTCCCATTGCCAAATACCAAAACTAATAGTGTATGAAAACATCACCATACATGAGCTTAGTATCCCCTTGGACTCTTAGCTTCCTTGTTGCCCTCAAACACTTCAATTATCTGCATTATTGGTTCAAGAGAAAGAGCGTAAGCACATTTTCTTAGTGAGGCATGCTCTAAAGAAAACAACACAATAATGCATTTTAGAAAACACTTTCAACAAAGCTTTCTAAACACATGCTCAACTCTTTTCATGCAACCTTGCATACATAACAAGCATCTCATGCTTCATTATAACCATCACATCATATTGGCTTTCAAATGATAACTCATAACCATTTTCAACTTAAAACACAATCGGATAGGCGGATAACAAGCGTTGTCCCACACGCTTCATACACACTACCGAACAACATAAGGTGGAGTTTAACGGTACAATCACAACCTCTCAACACCCGTGATTGAGTCTAACGGTACAATCGCAACCCCTCAACATCACTCATCAGTAGTTGTATAATTCCACTAACGAGTACACGGGACACATAACATATGATCCACACACAGACTTTTAACCACCGTTGTGATCTTACCTTACTCGTTAGTGTACTTGGATGGAGTTTACGGTACAATTACAACCCCTCAACATCCAAGGTGACTTTATTCACGGTGCACCCAATCCTAAAGCCGGCTAACTATATTTGATTCAAGCAATTTAAAACCATTACATCACTTGCCAATATACATCATTTATCATACACAATTCATTGTTTTAAAGCATTAATCAAAGCCATTTAATATCATGCATCACTATGCGTCAAAACCACATTAACAACATGTCAAACCAAGGATCTCTTACCTTGAGCATCCTTACATGGCTTTCAAAACCAGCATTTACCATGCTAAAAACATGCTTAAACATGCAAATATAATCAATTCATCGAACCACTTCATGGCTCATCCAAGGAAGTTTTTCCGAAAACTTACTCTTGAGCTTAGTTAAGATGCTTAGACTTAAACTAAGCTCCCAAAACCTTCAAATAATGGTTTCAAAGGTGAAAACCCAACTCTACTCACCAATTCCGTTTCGCAAGCTTGTCGAAACGCTGATCAAACCTCCAGATCAACTCCAAAGGTGTCCGAAGATGCCTCCCCTATTTTAAACATATCAAAGCAGAGGATTAATGCATCATCATGCATTGAAATCTTCAGCCAACACACTTAAACTCGCTGCTCTACCTAAAGCCAACATTTCGGCTACCAAACACAACCGAAATCACCTCCAAACTCTTCCAAAACTTAACTCAGCCAAGATCCATCACTTCTAACCATTTCTAAACATCAATCAACATTCAAAATAAACCTAAACTCGTCCTTATACCTCCAGCTATAACAGAACACCATGATCACCTCAAAAACCATCAATTTCATAAGCAAAAACATAAGAAACACACCCTATTCGGGATTGCATTGATAAAACCTCATTTACACATCAATAGACATCCAAAATACATTTAAGAATCATCTCAATACAGAGCCCAAACAATCACAACGAAATTCTTCAAGATTTGTTCCAAATCTTGAGTTTTAAGCCAAAATCAAGTTCCTATCATTAAAACCATTTATAAAACTTAAATTAAGGATTGATAACTTGGGAATTTCAATAAAGAACTGAGTATTTAGAGGAGAAGAACAATCTTACCTCTAAATGGTTATTTCTCCTTGATTTGAGCCAATTTCCTTGAAAATTCAATGAGGAAAACAAGAGGATTTGATGCAAGATTGATTAGAAACTAATTGATGATAGAAATCTCATCCTTTGAAATGAAGATCAATGTAAAAGTTGCTGGAGAAAAGTGTTTGGATGATGGAATTTTGAGAGAAAAAAAATAAGAAAATTTTAGGAAAAGGTAGTTATGATTTGTCCAAAAGGTAGTTTCTCTTCTCTTTTAATTAATTAAAACATTAATTAATTCACTCAAATTAAGGAAAAATGTGGAGAAATTATTTTTGGGTAATTAGCTCCTTAAAGATTCAAAGTTTCAATCCTTGCAAAATAGTCACCACTAAACTTTTCAAAAATCGCATTTTAGTCACTACACCGAAATGTAGTATTTCCAAACCTTATTTTGTAAAATTGATTTCACCACCCTCTTATATATATTAAAAGAGGATTTTTAGATATTTTTCCATATTTTTAAAGCATCCCGAACTAGGCTTTCCCTAAAACCTCCTTTTATATTAAAACCGAAAATCAGATCGGTCCGGTTCAGACCCTAAACTTCTAAGCCCAAAATTGGGGTGTTACAACTCTCCCCCCTTAAGAAATTTCGTCATCGAAATTTACCTGGAGGAAAAAGGTACGGAAACTGCTTCTTCATATCATCCTTTCTTTCCCACGTGGCTTCCTCAACACCACGTCGCTTCTACAACACCTTAACCAATTCAATGGTCTTGCCTTGAAGAACTTTATTGTCCGAATCCAAAACTTCATCCGGCTCCTCATCATAGGTCAAGTCTGGATTCAACTCCACTTCCTCCACAGGCATAACATGCGAAGGATCCGATTTATACCTCCGAAGCATAAAGACATGAAACACATCATGAATCTTTTCCAACTCTTGCCGTAACCTCAGCTTATACGCAACAGGACCCACACGCTCAATCAACTCGTATGGTCCAATATACCTAGGGCTCAACTTACCCTTCCGGCCAAACCTCATCACCTTCTTCCAAGGTGAAACCTTCAAGAACACACGGTCACCTACCGCAAACTCAATCTCCTTACGCTTCAAATCCCTGTAAGACTTCTGCAGATCAGAAGCTGCCTTTAAACGCTCACAATTGAACTTCACCTTCTCGGTGGTTCCTTTAAACAAAACCGGCATCGAAACCAGCTTCTGACCTGTTTCAGCCCAGCAAAGAGAAGTTCTGCACTCCCTCCCGTACAAGGCTTCATAAGGTTCCATTTGAATACTTGCCTGGTAGCTATTGTTATAAGCAAACTCCACCAAAGGAAAATGCTTCTCCCAAGATCCCTGAAACTCAATCACACAGCACCTCAACGTATCCTACAGCACTTGGATAATACGCTCCGACTGCCCATCCGACTGTGGATGATAAGAAGTACTGAAATTCAACCGTGTACCCAAAGCTTGATGCAAACACTCCCAAAAACGTGACGTAAACCTCGGATCTCTATCCGACACTATAGACTTTGGCACACCATGCAGTCGCACAATCTCAGCAATGTACAACTCTGCAAGCTTGTCCAAGGTATACGTAGTATGCACAAGTAAGAAATGCGCACACTTCGTAAGGCGATCCACAATCACCCACACCGAATTCTTTTTCGATGGCGATAAGGGGAAACCAGACACAAAGTCCATGGTAATCCTTTCCCACTTCCACTCAGGAATCCTCAACGGTTGCAACAACCCAGATGGAAACTGATGTTCAGCCTTAACCCGCTGACAAACCATGCACTTACTCATATACTTCGCAACATCCTTCTTCAAACCCACCCAATAGTACTCATCATTAAGATCACGATACATCTTAGTACTATCAGGGTGCATAGCAAAAGGACTACTATGAGCTTCAATCAGAATAGTACGCCTCAACTCAGCATCATTCGACACTACTATTCGACTCACAAAACATAGAACCCCATCATCATTTAAACATAAATCCGATGGTCTAGCCTCAGCATTATCCTGAACATGTGGCACCAAAGAATCATCCAACAACTGCTTATCCTTTATCAATTGAACCAAAGATGGATTCACTTGCAATTCAGCCACAAGACCCCCATCTCATGAAATACTCAAGCTGGCAAACATAGCCCTCAACTCCACTGCCACCTTTCTACTCAAGGCATCCGCTACAACATTTGCTTTTCTCGGATGGTACTAGATCGTAATATCGTAATCTTTAAGCAACTCCACCCAACGTCGTTGCCTAAGATTCAACTCTTTTTGAGACATCAGATACTTCAAACTTTTGTGATCTGTGTACACAGTACACTTCTCACCATACATGTAATGTCTCCAAACCTTCAAAGCAAAAACCACCGCAACTAACTCAATATCATGCGTAGGATAATTGCGCACATGCACCTTCAACTGGCGCGATGCATAAGCCACCACCTTACCCTCTTGCATCAACACACACCCCAAACCAACATAAGATGCGTCACTGTACACCACAAACTCTTTCCCTGATTCAAGTTGAACCAAGATAGGAGCTTGCGTCAAAGCTTCCTTAAGCTTCTCAAAAGCCTGTTGTCTTGCCTCTGTCCACTCATACTTGACATCCTTCTACAACAACTTCGTTAAAGGTGCATCAATCTTCGAAAATCTATCCACAAACCTCTGGTAGTATCCTGCCAACCCAAGGAAACTACGGACTTCATGAACAGACTTAGGAGGCTTCCAATTCATCACCGCCTCAATCTTCTGAGGATCAACACGAATCCCCTCAGCAGAAACCACATGACCAAGGAAAACAACTTTCCTAAGCCAGAATTCGCACTTGCTCAGCTTAGCATAAAGTGGATTCTCCAACAGCGCCTGCAAAACAATCCGCAAATGCCCCTCATGCTCCTCCTCAGTACGAGAGTACACAAGGATATCATCAATGAACACCACAACAAACTTGTCCAAGTATTCATGGAACACTCTATTCATCATGTCCATAAAAGTTACAGGAGCATTCGTTAAGCCAAACGGCATCACAAGGAACTCATAATGCCCATACCTTGTTCTAAAGGCTGTTTTTGGCACATCCACATCCTTCACCTTCAGCTCGTAATAACCTAACCTCAAATCAATCTTAGAGAACACAGCCGCTCCCCAAAACTGATAAAAAAGATCATCAATCCTCGGCAAAGGATACCGATTCTTGATAGTCAACTTATTCAGCTGACGATAATCAATGCACATTCACATAGTGCCATCCTTCTTCTTCACAAACAAGACTGGTGCACCCCAAGGTGACACACTCGGCCGAATGAAACCACAATCAAGCAACTCCTGAAGTTGCGTCTTCAGCTCCTTAGGTGCCATTCGGTAAGGAGTAATAGACACTGGAGTTGTGTTTTCATACAACTCAATCCCAAAACTCCACCTCTCGACTAGGAGGCAAATCCAGGTAACTCCTCTGGAAACACTCTAGGAAACTCTCGCACAGTCCTGATATCTTGAACCTGCAACTCCTTAGAGCTAGGATTCATCACAAAGGCTAGATAAGCCTCACAACCTTGCCTCAGCATTCGCCTCGCTTCCAACGAAGACACCACATTGGCAAGAAACTTCACATTCTCACCAACCACCATTACCTCATAATCATCTGCAAGCTTCAACGAAACTCGCTTGTTCTCAAAATCCACTACCGCTCGATGATCAACAAGCCAATCCATACCAAGGATTAAATCAAAACCATAGAATGGCAATTCCATGAGATCAACAAGAAAAAAATGGTTTTGCACTACCAAATGACATCTCCTATACAACTTCCTTGAAACGATGGTCTCACCAAAGGAACTAGTTACACGCATACCAACATCCAAAGACTCAACAGGTAAACCAAGCAATTGAGCATGTTCACGCAATATGTATGAGTGTGTAGATCCAAAATCAATCAAGGAAATAATGATAAGGACTGCAAAGTAAAGGTACATGTGATCACATCCGTATCATTTCTCCCCTCACGCTGAGCATACACTCGAGCCTGGCCACCACCCTCAGGTTGAGCAACCACCACATGCGCCACATTCCTCCCACCAGCATCTCTGCGCTGGAAGTTACCACGGCCGCGCCCACGACCTCTCTGTGGTGCAACTACCCCAGGAGCACGTCCCTGACCGCGACCAACCAATAAAGGACACTCCCCCCTCATGTGGTCTGCCGAACCACAATTCCAGCATGAATTACCGGTCACTACTACAGGAGCCTGAACCTCCCTCGCTGCTCGAGGACAATCTCGCCTCAAATGACCACGTGATCCACATGTCTAGCACGTATTCTGATCAACTATCATCCTATCCCCCTAAACAGGCGCACCATGCCCTCCATTACCATGCCTAGAAGAAGACTGATACCTTTTATCTCGTCCTCTCTTGTTCCGTCCACCACTGGAACTATAATCAGCAGATCTTTTGCTCGAGCTAGAACTACCACCTCTGGAAGACAGACCGAAGTTCTGCTCAATGTCCTTCGCCCTACTCACCAGCACATCAAAATCTGTATACTTAGCAACAAGAATAAAGGTCTTCACATCCGTCACCAAACCGTAACGAAAATGTTCACGCCTCTCCCGCTCATCAGGAATTAGCTCAGATGCGTACTGACTAAGGCGGACAAACTGAACCTCATATTCAGCCACCGTCATGCTTCCTTGCACAAGGGACATGAATTCTCTTTTCTTTTCATCTAGGTATCGCGGACCTAGATACTTTCCTTGAACGCGTTCAGAAAGAACGTCCAAATGACATCATTGTCCTCCATTCCAAAAACAATGGTCATCCACCACATATACGCATCATCATGCGGTAGTGATACCACACAACCCAGCTTCTGCACATTGTTGCAGTTCATTTGCCCCAAAATCCTCTTGGTGCTTTCCAACCAAGATTTAGAACCTTCAGGAGATAAACCTCTGAACTCAGTCCCTCCCAGACTGCGAAGTCGTTCCAAAGGTAATCTCACGTTAGCATCACCCTGATGCGCAGCTCCGTGAGCTCCAGCTACTGCTGCCTGAAAGGCTCCCGCAATAGCCTGAATCAAAACAGTCATGTCAGGAGCAGCTTGCCCCTGCACACCTTCAGGTCCAGCGACCCCAGCACCAGCACTAACACCAGCATTTTCACCTCCAGCAATACCACCGCCGGGCGGTCCACCACCAGGGGGAGGAGGTATATCCACAATATTCTCAGCGTGTTCCTCATTCTCGTTTTGAGCCATAGATCTTGTATTCATTCTCATCTCTCTACGAGGCCCCGTTTATAAGAAAACTATGCACTGATACAAATGCAATAAACATAGTTAGGCTCAACAAGGTAAGTAATCCAAGTACTCAAGCTCATCCAAAAAGCATCATAATTGCAACCATACATCACAATTCAAACAACATTCTTTCATCCAAAAAGCATATCATGCAAAAACACGTACATCACCCACATAACCATTCTCATTTACACGAGAACTCAGCTCTGATACCACCAAATGTAACCCCCTTAGCCCGGCCTAGACGGTTGACCCGAACTACGAAGATTACACGGAGAAAACCAAAGTCAACCCTCATTAACGACCTTTTTTTTCCTTTTTAATCTTGTCTAGATACACATTAACCCTATGTTAGTACGCATGAAACATACAGGTGAAAAGCACATCGATCGAACAACATGAGAGACTCAATTGCACAAAATACAAATATTAGGGACCAAAATGTAAATTCTGGAAATTAGAAGGTCTTAACTGATTTTTAAGTTACCAATATTAAATTAGTTACTTTACATGCTTCCCTGTCAAATTTCATCTTAATCGGACATCTCAAGCTCATGCAATTGTAATTACAACATTCGGGACTAAAACATAAAGCTTGCAAACCTCAACACCATACAAATCAGTGCCCAACGGTCACCTGTTTCGAAACGGTGTTGACCGTTCTGAAACACGGGTTCGTTTCGAGACTTGTTCCGAAGCAGGGCCTTCTAGTGGCCAAACCATTTCGAAACAGTCACCAGCCGTTTCGAAACACCAAGGCCATTACAGGCCCCCGTTTCGAAACGCCAATGAGTGTATCGATACGGTTTGCCAATAAGCTGCAGAATTTGCTGGTTTTTCATGCTTAAACCAAACCAAACACTTTTTAATGACCCTCTAATCATACCAACAAGTCATCATTAACATATGGCATAAGATTGTAACCCTAAACACATTTATAGCATCAAACATGAAACTTCACATGTCTATAGGCATGCATCCTAATATCCAAAAACCAAACAACCAACCAAACTCCAAAACAAACATCAAAAGGACAACTACAAATCCAAAACATCAATAGCATCATGCCACAAACTAGGGAGTCCAAAACATCTCCCAAAACACATCATAGGTTCCCATTGCCAAATACCAAAACTAATAGTGTATGAAAACATCACCATACATGAGCTTAGTATCCCCCTGGACTCTTAGCTTCCTTGTTGCCCTCAAACACTTCAATTATTTGCAATATTGGTTCAAGATAGAGAGAGTAAGCACATTTGCTTAGTGAGGCATGCTCTAAAGAAAACAACACAATAATGCATTTTAGAAAACACTTTAAACAAAGCTTTCTAAACACATGCTCAACTCTTTTCATGCAACCTTGCATACATAACAAGCATCTCATGCTTCATTATAACCATCACATCATATTGGCTTTCAAGTAATAACTCATAACCATATTCAACTCAAAACACAATCAGATACGCGGATTACAAGTGTTGTCTCACACGCTTCATACACACTACCGAACAACTTAAGGTGGAGTTTAACGGTAAAATCACAACCCCTCAACACCCGTGATGGAGTCTCACGGTACAATCACAACCCTTCAACATCACTCATCAGTAGTTGTATATTTCCACTAACGAGTACACGGGACACATAACACAAGATCCACACACGAACTTTTAACCACCGTTGTGATCTTACCTTACTCGTTAGTGTACTTGGATGGAGTTTACGGTACAATTACAACCCCTCAACATCCAAGGCGACTTTATTCACGGTGCACCCAATCCTATAGCCGGCTAACTATATCCGATTCAAGCACTTTAAAACCATTACATCACTTGCCAATATACATCATTTATCATCCACAATTCACTGTTTTAAAGCATTAATCAAAGCCATTTAATATCATGCATCACTATGCATCAAAACCACATTAACAGTATGTCAAACCAAGGATCTCTTACCTTGAGCATCCTTCAACACATGGCTTTAAGAATCAGCATTTACCATGCTAAAAACATGTTTTCAAAACATAATTTAAACATGCAAATATAATCAATGCATCGAACCACTTCATGGCTCATCCAAAGAAGTTTTTCCGAAAACTTACTCTTGAGCTTAGTTAAGTTGCTTAGACTTTAACTAAGCTCCCAAAACCTTCAAATAATGGTTTCAAAGTTGGAAACCCAACTCCACTCACCAATTCCGTTTCGCAAGCTTGCTGAAACGCCGATCAAGCCTCCGGATCAACTCCAAAGGTGTCTGAAGATGCCTCCCCTATTTTAAACATATCAAAGAAGAGGATTAACGCATCATCATGCATTGAAATCTTCAGCCAACACACTTAAACTCGCTGCTCTACTTAAAGCCAACATTTCGGCTACCAAACACAACCGAAATCACCTCCAAACTCTTCCAAAACTTAACCCAGCAAAGATCCATCACTTCTAACCATTTCTAAACATCAATCAACATCCAAAATAAACCTAAACTCGTCCTTATACCTCAAGCTATAACAGAAAACCAAGATCACCTCAAAAACTACACTTTTCATAAGCAAAAACTTAAGAAACACAACCTATTCGGGATTGCATTGATAAAACCTCATTGACACATCAATAGACATCTAAAATACATTTAAGAATCATCTCAAAACAGAGCCAAAACAATCACAACGGAATTCTTCAAGATTTCTTCTAAATCTTAAGTTTTAAGCCAAAATAAAATTCCTATCATTAAAATCATTTATAAAACTTAAATTAAGGATTGATAACTTGAGAATTTCAGTAAAGAATTGAGTATTTAGAGGAGAAGAACAATCTTACCTCTAAATGGTGATTTCTCCTTGATTTGAGTCAATTTCCTTGAAAATTCAATGAGGAAAACAAGAGGATTTGATGCAAGATTGATTAGGAACTAATTGATGATAGAAATCTCATCATTTGAAATGAAGATAAATGCAAAAGTTGCAGGAGAAAAGTGTTTGGATGATGGAATTTTGAGAGAAAAAGAAATGAGAAAATTTTAGGAAAAGGTAGTTATGATTTTTCCAAAAGGTAGTTTCTCTTCTCTTTTAATTAATTAAAACATTAATTAATTCACTCAAATTAAGGGAAAATCTTGAGAAATCATTTTTGGGTAATTAGCTTCTTAAAGATTCAAAGTTTCAATCCTTACAAAACAGTCACCACTAAACTTTTCAAAAATCGCATTTTAGTCACTACACCGAAATGTAGTATTTCCAAACCTTATTTTGTAAAATTGATTTCACCACCCTCTTATATATATTAAAAGAGGATTTTTAGATATTTTTCCATATTTTTAAAGCATCCCGAACTAGGCTTTCCATAAAACCTCCTTTTATATTCGAACCGAAAATCAGACCGGTCCGGTTCAGACCCTAAACTTCTAAGCCCAAAATTGGGGTGTTACAAATAGGACCACCCCTCTCATTTGTAAATCAATCCAAGAAGTTCACAAACTAAGTGTCCTTGTAAAATTTTCTTTCTAAGTTCAACACAAGGTCTTTTCCTTGTAACTAACTCTCTTGCCTTCTGCATTCTCATGTGTGTTTAGCCATAGCATTCGCGTGGGAAAGGCTTGCTAATATTGTGTCGGGAGTGTTAGCACCGCACGAATTGAGTTTGTGAGAAATAAGTCCATGACAATTGGTATCCGTGCGTATTACGATCGTTTGGAGCATGGCCAAGACTGGCTAGAACCAAGTTGCTAGCCCGTCGGAGACCGAGGTCACGCATGACCAAGGTGAGCTTGAAGTAAAGCTGACCTTGAGGAGACATGGCCTCGTGCCAAGTCCAAGGACACACTCTCTAGCTTGGAGTCACGCTTGACTCGCATGGAGGAAAGCGTTTCGGGAATGGTTGCTCAAGTGGACAACCTTCAAGAACAGGTTGAAGGCCTCGAGTCGGAGGATGCCAAGATGCACACAGCCGTGAAGGCCATGAAAATCAAGCTAGAGGAGACCTTGCGCATGGAAATGGGTGAAGTCCGTGACGCGCTTATGGGAGAGCTCACAAAGGTACGTGAGTCATTCCAATGTGAACTTGCCAATGTGCATGCCCAACTATAGACGTTGCAAGGCGACCTTGTGTTGTGCAAGCGCGCCAAGGTCGCAGGGTTAAGCACCTCATATGAGACCAGGAGGGTCGAGGTGCTAAAACCCAAGACATTTTTGGGATCACGTGACGCTAAGGAAGTAGACAACTTTTTATATGGCTTAAAGCAATACTTTGCTGTGATGGGTATTGTGGACGAGGCATCCGAGGTTCAATCTGCCTCACTTTACCTCACTGACACCGCCATGTTATGGTGGAGGAGAAGGCATCTGGACATTGAGAGAGGTACGTGCACCATCTCTACCTTCAGTGATTTTAAGAAGGAGATCAAAAGGCAATTCTATCCGTAGAGCGCCGAAAATGAGGCAGGAGCACGCCTTCGTCGACTCAAGCAAACGGGGAGCATCCAAGACTATGTTAAGGAGTTCACAAGCTTGGTGCTTGAGATCCTCGACCTTTCCAAAAAAGACTCGTTCTTCAACTTCTTAGATGGTCTCCAGAGTTAGGCCAAGACCGAGCTAAGGCGAAATGAAGTCCAAACCCTTGTCGATGCAATTGCCGTGGTCGAGAGCCTTATCGACTACTCTAGCCACAAGGAGACCACCCCAAACCCGAGGCATGAGAAGGGCAGTCATGTTAAAGGTGGGGGAGACAAGGTCCATTACAAGGAGGGTCATCAGGAAGGCCACTCGCCTAGGCACCAAGACTCATCCCCTTGGAAGGGAGAGGACAAGGGCAAGTCCAAAGAGTTCCAAGGAACGAAGAAGTCACCGCCAAGTTGTTGCTTCATTTGCGACGACGACCATTGGACTCGTTAATGCCCACAACGAAAAGCTCTTAGTTCGGTTCTAGCTAGACATCAAGGGGAAGGGATGCCGAGGATGGGCTATGTGCAAAAATGGGATTCATGTAGATGATTTCAGCACTTCGATCGGTTGAGGACACCGAGAGGAACGAGGGAAGTTCCATCCATAAGGGACATGGCATCGAGGGACTTAAACCAGGGTTGATGCTCGACGTGGAGCAAGAAGATGACCAACCATCTCCAAAGGCCGAAGGTAAGGCCGAGTCACCGACCAAGCTTGCACGGGGTAAGCAAGGTGGCGTCAACAAGGGTAAGCCTACGAGAAGGAATCGTGGCAACACGAAGGCTAAGTCCACGCCAAAGGCTAGCACAAGGGTGAAGTGCTACCTATGTGAAGGACCTCATGTGATGAGATCATGTCCCATACGAAGGCGACTTGTTGCCTTCATCAAAGGAGATGATGGCAAAGCACAACTTGATACGATAGTCTAAGATCGAGCTGTTAAGCCGAGGGTAAAGGCGAGGCAAGCTAGGAGTCGAGGGAAGCACTCCAGCAACATCATGATCCAACGAGGACGCGCAAGGGAGTCGCGAGCTTAGGTGGGGAGAGGATGTCACGCCCCATCCTTAAGCACTGAGACCAACCAAGGCCACAAGAAGGGCCTTGGGCATGCACCATGCAACCTTGGGCAATTTAAAGCAAGGCAAGCCCCAAGGAAGCACCTATGACGGCCTATAAAGGCCTCCAACCGTTTTGAAACGTCTCCACAATGTTCTAGGAGGTTCTAGTACACTCCACAACCATCTAGGCACACTCGGAAGGATCTAGAATGCCCGTGAGAGTTGTGGAAGCATTAGGACAACTCCGGAAGGCTCGGGATAACTCTGGACATCTACGAAACATTCTAGAAACTTATATAAAAGTGTAGATCTATAGGAGTTATCTAGAATACTTTAGGTCCTTAGAGATATATGTAGAAGCCTATAGATATCTCTAGAATAAGTTAGCTCCCTTAGATATTTTGGGAGGCGAAATTGTAGCCATTGGATAAAAAAGATCCCAGTCGTCCATTGAGGAGGTGGGAGCCTATAAATATGACCACCCCTATCATTTGTAAATCAATCCAAGAAGTTCACAAACTAAGTGTCCTTGTAAAGTTTCTTTTCTATGTTCAATACAAGTTCTTTTCCTTGTAACTCTCTTGTCTTCTCCATTCTTGTGTGTGTTTAGCCATAGCATTCAGGTGGGAAAGGATTTCTAACATTGTGTCGAGAATGTTAGTGTCGCACAGATTGATTTTGTGAGGAATGCAGTTCAAAACATATATATAGTTTTAAAGACAAAACCATTTAAGGAGGAAGTATGATAAATGGAAACATGGACAAAACATGGTATGCACATGCATAACCAATTCCGATGGGACTAGACATCATCGTACACAACAACTAGCATATTTCCGGTGGGACTACACATCACCGTACTCATCTACTAGTGCTCTCCGGTAGGACTACACATCACTGTATCCAACAACAACTAACCATCACGTGGGGCTCGACAACAACTACGACAACGCAACAACATCAAAAGGAAGCGAAAAGCATTTCATAATTCACACCACAACACAAATAAACCCATAAGCCAACAATTCAGGAAACGAGACGAACATAGACAACTTACGCTCGGGCTTAGGTTGGCCCTTAAGGCTCCACCCAAACCCCAAGAAACCTCGTTGAGCAATTAAAACTTCAAAAAAATTTCCACTCACCAGCGCAAAAGCCCGAAACAAGCTAACGATTCTCCTTTAAGCTTTCGCAACTCTCGGTGTGACGTCCGAAGGACCCGAATTGTTATCCGCTGCTTCTATCCAAATCAAAACAAGCGATTAATACATATTTCAACATTCAAACTTGCTGAAATCATTTCCATGAAAATCCGACAACAACTAGCCATCTATTTCTTTTCCAAACTATCCAAAACCATCTTCAAACCTACTCTAACTTCAAGTCAGCCATATCCCCATCAATTTACCATCCAAACCAGGTTCAAACACTTTAAAAATATCTACCCAACAACCCCAAAACATTAGGAACCCTTCTCCACCATTTCTAAGCCAAAAACCCAAATACACATTAGTAAAAAATAGTCATTTCTCCAAAATCCAGGATTTTATGCTAAACCCAATATCTCAACACCATTTTACCCCCAAAATACTATTTACAACTAACCCAAATTGTTGTTTTCATCAAAAAGCTTAAACCCTTCAAAAACCCCATTTTTTTACTTAATGGGGAACTTGAGAAAATCTTCAAAACTTGAAAGAATAATGCTAAAAACAAGACTTGAATGAAGAGGGGAATAAAACCAATTGTTTACATCTTTGAAATCTTCAAAAATGATGAAGCTTGGTGAAAAGGTGGGTGTGGCTATGGTTTTGGAGGGTTTAACGTGAAATGGGATTTTGGGGAAAAAGATGAGATGACAAACTTTTGAAATATATTATTTTATTTTAATTCAAAATCTATCTTAAAAACCTATTCTTCCTTATTTTACCAAAATACCCCTTTTTTAAATCTCTTTCCTTCAAAAGCTTTAAAATTGGTTTTAAATTATTTGTTTCCCCAAAATTGCTTAACACGAACCGACCTATCTAACCTGGATATCTCCTGAGCCCCAAACCCTAGCGTTACATCACTCCACAACCTCATAAGGTCCAATAATCCTTTGACTAAGCTTTCTCTTACGTCCAAATCTCATCACCTTCTGCCAAGGTGATACTTTTAAGAATACACGATCTCCGACTGTAAACTCAATCTCCTTACGCTTTAAATATGCGTAAGACTTTTGACAATCCGAAGCAGCCTTCAACCGCTCACATATAAGTTTCACTTTCTCAGTTGTTCCCTTAAGCATATCTGACAAGGAAACTAACTTTTTCCCCACCTCTGCCTAACAAAGAGGCGTTCTACACTTTCTCCCATACAAAACTTCACACGGAGCCATTTGTATAATTGCTTGAAAGCTATTAATATATGTAAATTCAACCAAGGGCATCTGCATTTCCCAAGAACCTTGGAAATCTATCACACAACATCTCAACATATCCTCTAGCACCTAGATAACTTGGTCTGACAGTCCATCCCTCTTAGGATGATATGAAGTGCTAAAATTCAAGCGCATACCCAACGCTTGATGTAAACATTTCCAAAATCTCGTTGTAAACCTCAGATCTCTATCTGACATTATAGACTTAGGTACACCATGCAAACACACAATCTCAACAATATACAACTCCATTAAATTATCCAACGTATATGTAGTATGCACAGCCACGAAATGCGCAAACTTCGTAAGACGATCTACAATCGCCCAAATGGAGTTCTTCTTTGGTGGAGTCAAAGGCGAACCGGACACAAAATCCATTGTAATCCTTTCTCACTTCCATTTCGGTATCCTCAAAGGTTGTAGCAAACCAGAAGGAGACTGATGCTCAGCTTTAACACGCTGACAAACCATATACTTGCTTACGAAATCAACAACATCCTTTTTCAACCCCACCCAATAGTACTCATCTTTCAAACCACGATACATCTTGATACTACCAGGGTGCATAGCAAAAGGAATGCTATGAGCTTCAGTCAAAATAGTGCGCCTCAAATCAACATCCTCCGACACAACTATCCAACTTTTAAATCATAAAACACCATCATCATTGAAATGAAAATCTATCGTATTACCATTAGCTATATCTTGAACATGAGGCACCGAGGAATCATCAAGAAACTGTTTATCCTTAATTAACTGAATCATGGAAAGTTTCACTTGTAACTTTGCTATTAACCCACCATCACGCGATATACTTAACCGAGAAAACATCGCTCTCAACTCAACAGCCACTTTCCTACTCAAGGCATCGGCCACCACATTGGCCTTTCTAGGATGATAGTCAATCGTAAGATCATAATCCTTAAGCAATTCCAACCATCTTAGTTGCCTAAGATTCAACTCCCTCTAAGACATGAAAGACTTCAAACTTTTATGATCAATGTAAACCACACACTTTTCACCGTAAAGGTAATGCCTCCAAATCTTCAAGGAGAACACAACTTCAGTATGCTCTAAATCATGAGTAGGGTTTGCGCTCATGCACCTTCAATTGTCTAGATGCATATGCCACCACCTTCCCATCTTGCATCAACACACAACCTAAACCAACATATGACGCATCACTGTAAACCACAAACTCCTTACCTGATTCTGGTTGGATCAAGACAGGAGCTTGCGTCAAAGCTTGCGTCAAAGCTTCCTTCAACCTCTCGAAAGCTTGTTGCCTAACATCCGTCAACTCAAAGAGAACATTCTTTTGCAACAACTTAGTCAAAGTAGCAGCAATCTTAGAAAAACCTTCAACAAACCTTCGATAATATCCAGCCAAACCAAGGAAACTACGCACTTCCGTCACCGACTTAGGAGTTTTCCAATTTATCACCGATTAAATCTTGTGTCGGTCAACCAGAATACCCTCGGCCGACACTACGTGTCCAAGAAAAATACATCCCTGTAACCCCTTTAGCCTGACCTAGACGCCCGACCCGAACTATGAAGATTACACGGGGAAAACCAAAGTCAACTCGAAAGTCAATTTTGACTAACGACCTTTTTTTCTTTTTAACTTTTCTAGATGCACTTTATTAACCTATGTGTTCAGCAGAACTAAAAGAAAGAAACATTACAGCGATCGGAGTTCAATTAGGGGTTCAATTGCATACTTATGACTTTTAGGGACCATTTTGTAAATTACCGAAAATAAAAGAACTTTTCAGATTTTAAAGTTATCAACTCTCAATTAGTCATTTAATATGCCATCATGCCGAATTTCAGTTCAAAACGAACATCCAAACTCGTCCAATTAATCAAATATCATTCAAGGACCAAAACGTAACATTTCAAGACTTACAGAGATAATTTTAACCAAATTTTAACCACCCGCATCGATACACTTGAGCCTGTATCGATACGCGGGAAGACAGTAGCAAATTAAGGGAAGAGCGTATCGAAACGCTTCCCCGCGTATCGGTATGACCTTCAACCTTGGCTTGGGCGTACCGATACACGGGCAATCCGTACCGATACCCCTGTATTGAAATGTCTCAATTTTGCCTTAGTGTAACGGTACACTTCCCCGTGTATTGATATGCATACCAAAGAGGCTCATTCCAACATCATTTAAACATACTAAAACACAACCAAACAAACTCAACTCATGCACACAAGATATAATCTATCTAATAGACTTATAAACACCATCAAACAGCAAATCATACTCACCAACCACTTCATACCATGATGACATTTTAGCTATCCAAGCATGCTTAAGATACCAAGCTATAGCAAAGGTAAAACATCGTAAGCAAACCAAGGATCAATTTAAAGGTCAATTACAAGTCCACAATCAGAAACTAATCATGCTTAAAACAACAAACATCACCAACAAATCCAGGAAGTAGAAATCCCACCCATTCCCACTTATTACACTAATGGTGAACCACATACATCGCTTAAACAAAGTGTAACTCCCTTAGCCCGGCCTAGACGCTTGACCTGAACCACGAAGATTACACGGGGAAAACTAAAGTCAACATGGAAGTCAACCTTGATTAACGGCCCTTTTTTCTTTTAATCTTTTCTAAATGCATTATAAACCTATGTGATCACTCAAAACCACAGGAAGGAAAAGGTACAACGATCAGAAAACATTTAGGGGTTTAATTGTAAGAATTAGACTTTTAGGGACCAAAACATATTTTTTCAAATTACGAGGACTTCGCAGATTTTAAGTTTACCAAGGTTCAATTAGTCATATTTCATGCATCTCTGTCAAAAATCAACTTAATTAGGCATTACAAACTCAACCAATTGCATCCACAAACATCAAGGACTAAAATGTAAGAAGCGAGAACTTGAAACAATTCAAAATGCAGTCCAACGGTCGGGTGTTTCGAAACGCTGACCCTTGTATCGAAACGGCCGTATCGAAATGGAGTTGACCGTTTCGGTACTCGGATGCGTTCCGAGACCAGTATCAAAACATGGCACTCTACTAACTAAAGTGTTCCGAAACACTCTTACCCGTTTCGAAACACTATGGCCATTTCAAGCCCCTGTTCCGAAATAGATAAGGGTGTTTCGATACACCCTTCCCTGCAAGTATATATTTTTCTGATTTTTCACATCTTTACACAATCAAGCATCCCAAATAATACCATATCACACTAGCAACATGATTAAACATCAGAGAACATTATTATGAGGTTTAAGCTAAAGCATGGCATCAAGCATATGATCATCGAGTCTATAGGCATGCTCCCTAGTCATATAAACCATATAAAATCCTCAAGCCTCAAACCAAACCAAATATGACAATTACAATCCTCAAAAACCATATTAAACTTGCAACAACCATAGGGAGTTCGAAACACATCTCCCAAAACCAACCATAAGTCCCCATTGCCAAATATTACTACTAAACAATATGAAAACATCACCATACATGAGCTTCTAACTTCCTTGGATGTCCTTAGCCTCCTAGCTGCCCAAAGACGTCTCAATTACTTGCATTGTTGGTAAAAGAAAGCGTAAGCACATTTGCTTAGTGAGGCGAGCTCCAAGAAAACCAACACAACAATGCATCTTTAAAACTCTATCTCAAAAACAATTTTCTACAAGATGCTCTTTATATCTCATGCTTGAAAACCATTTCAAAGAAACTCTCCATTTGAAAACACATGTGTAACCCCCTTAACCCGGCCTAGACGGTTGACCCAAATTAAGAAAGTCACACGGGGAAAACCAAAGTCAACCCGAAAGTCAACCTTGATTAACGACCCTTTTTTTTCTTTTTAAACTTGTCTAGATGCACATTAACCCTAGTTATTATCATACAAACAACATACTCAAAGATCATAAACATCAGAGATCAAACAGGGACCCAATTGAACAAATTACAACTTAAGGGACCAAATTGTAAATTTTGTAAATTATGAGGTCTTAACCCAAATTAAAGTTACCAACTTGAAGTTAGTCAGGTTTCATGCTTCTCTATCAAATTTCAGCTCAAACGGACATCCCGAACTCATACAATTGCACAAACAACATTCAGGACCAAAATGCAAACATTTCAAAACATTTAACTACCAATATCAGCCCCCAACGGTCACGTGTTCCGAAACAGGGAGAGCCCGTTTCGAAGCGCGGGGCCGTTCCGCAACGCGTACCGAAACGTGGGCTGGCAGTGGCCTTTCCGTTTCGGAACGGTGTCTCCTGTTTCGGACGCCTGGGCTGATTCAAGGCACCCGTTCCGAAACGGTAGCCTCTGTTCCGAAACAGCCTGCAAAGAATGCAGCAAAACGCTTCCTTAAACATGCAATTGACCAACCAATCATGCTTCAAATGCTACCAAACTTTACCAGCAACTCATATATCATACAAGAGACATATTTTCATCAACCATTCATCAATATATCAACATATATGAAAAGCCCCAATTTTTAAGCATGCTTCCAACACAAGCAAACCATTCAAGCATAAAGCTTTCAAAACCAAGCACATAAAGGCCAAATACAAATCTAGCATTTCCAGCAACATTAAACATACATAGGGAGTCCAAACATCTCCCAAAACATACACATAGGTCCCCCATTGCCAAATGCCCAAAAGCTAAAGTGTTTAAGAAAACCTTCCCATACTTGAGCTTAATTCCACTTGTATGCTTGCCTTCGTTGCTGCCCTCAAAGTACCTTAACGATCTGCATTGTTGGTTTAAGAAAAATGAAAGAGAGCGTAAGCAAAAGCTTAGTGAGGAATGCTCATTAAAACCATTCAATAATGCATTTATAAAACACTTTATAAATCATACTTCAAATCATCATTTACTCATGCTCAAAGCAATTTAAACAAGCATTACATGCTTCCATATCATTACATGTCATATTGGCCACAAGTGATAAGTTCCATCTTTTTAAAAACAAGATCAACATAAGACTCACACATGGACTTTTAAACACCATTGTGATCTTATAATTCACAAGAACCACACAAGGACTTTTAACCACCTTTGTGTTCTTACAAGTTTCACCCCAAGGACTTTTAAACACCTTGGCCCCAAGGACTTTTAAACACCTTGGCCCATGGACTTTTAAACACCATGGCAAGGACCACACAAGGACTTTTAACCACCTTTGTGTCCTTAACAAGAACCATCCAAGGACTTTTAACCACCTTGATGTTCTTAAGTAACAAGGCTCACTCAAGGACTTTTAACCACCTTAGTGACCTTAACAAGAATCATCATGGACTTTTAACCACCATGAAGTTCTTAGAATCCACAAGGCTCACTCAAGGACTTTTAACCACCTTAGTGACCTTAACCTTTTTCAAAACATCACTTGCCAATATACATCATTATCATCAAATAATCCACTGTTTTAAAGTATTAAACCAAGCCATATTCATCATGCATTTTAAAGCATCAAACACATTTAATCAATGTTCAAAAACAAGGAACTCTTACCTTGAGCTTCCTTCAACATATGGCTTACAAAATCAGCAATAACCATGCTAAATCATGCTTTCAAAATAGAATTTAAAACATGCAATAAACCACATTGCACAACAACCAAACCATGGCCACCACTAGAGAGTTTTTCCGAAAACTTACACTTGAGCTTAGTAAAGTTGTTTAGACTTAAACTAAGCACCCAAGACATTGGTTTCAAAGCCGAAAACCCAATTTCACTCACCAATTCCACTTCGCCTCTTGCCGAAGCACGAATCAAGCTTCCGGATCACCACCACTTGGATCCAAAGATGACTCCCCTGTTTTAAACACATCAAAGCAGAGGATTAATGCATCATCATGCATTAATAGCTTCAATGGAAGCACCTAAACTCGCTGCTCTCACCCACACTCCATTTTCGGCCACCAAACACAACCGAAAATGCCTCCAAACAACTCCTCAACAAAGCCCAGCCATAAACCATCAAAACTAAACATCCTTTAACATCATTTAACATCTAAAAAGAACCTAACAACATCCTTATACCTCCAGCAACATCAGATCCACAAGATCACCTCAAAAACAACAAAGAATCACAAGCTAAACTTAGGAAATTCAACCTATCCAGGATTGCATTAATCAAAACTCAATTCCTTATCAAATTAACATTCATTTATCATCAAAAACACACTTCAAATCATAGCTTTAACAAATCAAACGAAAATCTATCAAAAATCACCAAATCTTGCATTTTAAGCCAAGATCCATTTACACAACTTAAAAACCATTTATAAAACATCAATTAAGGATTGAGAACTTAGGAATTTCAGTAAAGAACTGATAGTTTAGAGGAGAAGGACGTTCTTACCTCCAAACTTGAGTTTCTCCTCTTTTGGAACCAAAAAGCTTGAAGAAACAACTTGCAAATGGTGAGGTTTTGTTGATGTGATGATTAGGAATCAAGAGAGGATTGAAAAGATAGATTTGAGTGACAAAATCTGAAGGAAATCTCTGGAGAGAAAGTGTTTGGGTTGAGAGAAAATGAGAGAAAGTAAAATTGGAAAATATGGAAGTTAGTTGCAAAATAGCCAAAATGATTTCCCTCCACTTTTCTTTAGCTTTAAAATCAGAATTAAACATTAAAATATCTTAGAAAAATCTGGAGAAACTCCCTTTGGGTAAATAGCTCCTTAAAGATTCAAAGTTTCAATCCTTTCTAAAATAGTCACGCCACTTTCAAAAATTACATTTTGGTCACTAGCCAAAATGTCACCCTTCCAAACTTCATTTTGTAAAATTGATTTCACAGTTCACTTATATGTATTAAAAGATGATTTTAGAACATTTTTCCATATTTTTAATGCAACCCGAACTAGGCTTTCCTAATTTCACCTTTTTAGATTCGAACAGCACTTTGACCAAACCGGTCAACGCCCAAAACTTCTAAGCCCAAAACCTGGGCGTTACAACTCTCCCCCCTTAAGAAATTTCGTCCCCGAAATTTACCTGAAGGAAAGAGATAAGGAAACTGCTTCAGCATGTCTTCATTCCGCTCCCACGTGGCTTCCTCAACACCACGATGCTTCCACAACACCTTTACTAACTCGATGGTCTTGCCACGAAGAACCTTGCTATCCGAATCCAGAATCTTCACCGGTTCCTCATCATAGGTCAAATCCGGATTCAATTCCACTTCCTCCACAGGCATCACATGCGAAGGATCTGATCTATACTTCCAGAGCATAGAAACATGGAACACATCATGAATCTTCTCCAACTCTTGAGGTAACCTCAATCGATACGCAACAGGACCCACATGCTCAACCACCTCATATGGTCCAATGTACCTAGGGCTCAACTTACCCTTCCGGCCAAACCTCATCACCTTCTTCCAAGTCTAAACCTTCAAGAACACACGGTCTCCCACCGCATACTCTATCTCCTTACGCTTCAAATCCGCGTAAGACTTCTGTCGATCAGAGGCTGCCTTCAACCGCTCACAGATGAGCTTCACCTTCTCGGTGGTTCCTTTCAACAAAGCCGACATCGAATCCAACTTTTGACCCGTTTCAGCCCAACAAAGAGGAGTCCTACACTTCCTCCCGTACAAAGCCTCATAAGGTGCCATTTGAATACTTGCCTGATAACTATTGTTATAAGCAAACTCCACCAAAGGCAAATGCTTCTCCCAAGAACCTTGGAACTCAATCACGCAGCACCTCAACATATCCTCCAAAATCTGGATAACTCGCTCAGACTGACCATCCGACTGAGGATGATAGGATATACTGAAATTCAACCTTGTACCCAGAGCTTGATGCAAACACTGCCAGAAACGCGATGTGAACCTCGGATCCCTATCCGACACAATCGACTTAGGCACACCATGCAGCCGCACAATCTCAGCAATGTACAGCTCCGCAAGCTTATCCAAAGAAAACGTAGTATGCACTGGCAAGAAATACGCACACTTCGTCAGGCGATCCACAATCACCCAAACCGAATTCTTCTTGGATGGCGACAAAGGTAAGTCAGATACAAAATCCATGGTAACCCTTTCCCACTTCCACTCAGGGATTCTCAACGGTTGCAACAAACCTGAAGGAACCTGATGTTCAGCCTTAACTCGCTGACACACCAAACACTTGCTCACAAACTCCGCAACATCCTTCTTCAAACCCACCCTATAGTACTCATCACGAAGATCACGGTACATCTTAGTACTACCAGGGTGCATAGCAAAAGGACTACTGTGACCTTCAGTCAGAATAGCACGCCTCAACTCTACATCATTGGGCACTACTATTCGACTCCCAAAACACAACACACCATCATCATTAAAACAGAAATCTAAAGGTCTACCCTCCGCGATATCCTGAACATGAGACACCAAGGAATCATCCAGCAACTGCTTTTCCTTGATCAACTGAACCATAGATGGTTTCACTTGCAACTCAGCTACAAGACCACCATCACGCGATATACTCAAGCTGGCAAACATAGCCCTCAGCTCAACAGCTACCTTCCTACTCAAGGCATCCACAACAACATTAGCCTTTCCAAGATGGTACTCAATCGTCAGATCATAATCCTTGAGCAACTCCAACCAACGCCGCTGCCTAAGATTCAACTCCTTCTGAGACATTAGATACCTCAAACTCCATCCTTGAGCAAAAACCACTGCAGCCAATTCAATATCATGCGTAGGATAATTGCGCTCATGCACCTTCAACTGCCGCGATGCATAAGCCACAACCTTACCCTCTTGCATCAGCACACATCCCAAACCAACAAAGGATGCATCACTGTAGACCAAAAACTGTTTCCCTGATTCAGGCTAAACCAAGATAGGAGCTTGCGTCAAAGCCGCCTTAAGCTTCTCAAAAGCCTGCTGTCTCGCTTCCGTCCACTCATAATTAACATCCTTTTGCAACAACTTTGTCAAAGGTGCAGCAATCTTAGAAAACCCATCCACAAACCTCCGATAGTATCCCGCCAAACCAAGGAAACTACGAACCTCATGAACAGACTTAGGAACCTTCCAATTCATCACCGCCTCAATCTTCTGAGGATCAACACAAATCCCCTTAGCAGAAACTACATGCCCAAGAAACACCACCTCCTTAAGCCAAAACTCACACTTGCTCAGCTTAGCATAAAGCTGATTCTCCAACAAAGCTTGCAAAACAATCCTCAAATGCTCTTCATGCTCCTCCTCAGTACACGAGTACACGAGGATATCATCAATGAACACCACAACGAACTTGTCCAGGTATTCATGAAACACACGATTCATCATGTCCATGAAAGCAGCAGGAGCATTTGTCAAACCAAACGGCATCACAAGGAACTCATAATGCCCATACCTTTACCTTCAACTGATAATACCCTGACCTCAAGTCAATCTTAGAGAACACAGCTGCTCCCCGAAATTGATCAAAGAGATCATCAATTCTCGGCAAAGGATACCGATTCTTGATAGTCAACTTGTTCAGCTGACGGTAATCAATGCACATTCTCATAGTGCCATCCTTCTTCTTCACAAACAAGACCGGTGCACCCCAAGGTGACACACTCGGCCGAATGAAACCACGATCAAGCAGCTCTTGCAACTGCGTCTTCAGCTCCTTCAGCTCCTTAGGTGCCATTCTATAAGCGGTAATGGACACAGGAGTTGTATTCTCATACAGCTCAATTCCAAACTCCACCTCGCGATTAGGAGGTAAACCAGACAACTCCTCAGGAAACACACCAGGAAACTCCTTCAGTACTCTGATATCTTGCACACGCAACTCCTTAGAGCTAGGATTCATTACAAAAGCTAGGTAAGCTTCACAACCTTGCCTCAGCATCCTGCTTGCCTCCAAGGTAGACACCACATTGGCAAGAAACTTCACATTCTCACCAACCACAACAACATCATAATCATCTGCAAGCTTCAGCGAAACTCGCTTCTTTTCACAATCCACAACAGCACGATGCTCAGCAAGCCAATCCATACCAAGGATCACATCAAAACCATAGAAAGGCAGCTCCATAAGATCAACATGAAAAACATGTTCTTGAACAACCAAAGGACACCTTCTATACAACTTTCGAGTCACAACAGTCTCACCAAAAGAACTAGTGACACGAACACCAACATCCAAAGACTCAATAGGCAAACCAAGCAATTCAGCATGCTCACGCAAAATGTATGAATTCGTAGATCCAGAATCTATCAAGGAAAGTAATGACAAGGATTGCAAAGAAAAGGTACCTGCAATCATATCCGCGTCATTCCTTCCCTCCCGCTGAGCATACACCCTAGCTTGACCTCCACCTTCAGGCTGAATAGCCACAACATGGGCCACTCCTTGACCACCTTCCTCTCTCCGCTGGAAATTACCACGACCGCGCCCACGACCTCTCTGCGGTGCAGCAACAACAGGAGCACACACTTGGCCACCAGCCAACAAAGGACACTCTCGCCTCAAATGATCCGCAGATCCACAATTCTAGCATCCATTTCCAGCTGCCGCAACAGGAGCTTGCACCTCCCTCACAGCACGAGGACAGTCACGCTTCATGTGACCACGTGAACCACAAATCCAACAAGCATTCGGATCAGCTCTAGCATTGCCTCCCCGAGCAGGTACACCACCACCTCTTTTGGCCGAGGACTGATACTTCTGATCGCGTCCCCTCTTGTTCCGTCCACCACCGGAACCATACTCAGCTGCCCGCTTACCAGCACTAGAACCAGCACTTCTAGCAGATAAACCCAAGTTCATCTCAATATTTTGGCTCGACCCACCAGCACATCAAAATCATCATACTCGGTGGCCAGCACATACATCTTCACATCCGTCACTAAACCATAACGGAATCTTTCGCACCTCGCTCGCTCATCAGGGACCAGCTCAGGTGCATACTGACTGAGTCTTACAAACTGCACCTCATACTCAGCCACAGTCATGCTCCCCTGGGTAAGAGACATGAACTCACGCTTCTTTTCATCTAGGTACCTCACACCAAGATACCTCCTCTTGAACACATTCTGAAAGAATGTCCAAGTTACATCAGCTTCAGCCATCCCAGCAATAGTGGTCGTCCACCACGTATAAGCATCATCCTGTAACAAGGATACAACACAACCCAGCTTTTGCACATCAGTGCAACTCATCTGACCCAAGATCCTCTTGGTACTCTCCATCGAGGACTCAGAACCTTCAGCAGACATACCCCTAAACTCAGTCCCACCAAGACTGCGTAAGCGCTCCAAAGGTAGTCTAACACCAGCATCTCCCTGATGCCCAGCTCCTTGAGCTCCAGCTACTGCCGCTCGAAAAGCACCAGCAATAGCTTGCACCAACATCGTCATGTCAGGCATAGCTTGCCCCTGACCAACCTCAGGTCCAGCAGCTCCAGCACTAGCTGCAGCTTCAGCTCTATCTCCCTCAGCACCACCACCACCAGGCGGAGGAGGAGGTAACACTGCACTACCCGCGTTTTCCTCATTCTCATGCTCATTCGGAGCCGTAGCTCGCACATTACTTCTCAACTCTCTACGTGGTGCCATACTTTGACCATGCAATCACAATTCAAATAAACAAAGTCAGGCCCAGCAAGGTAAGCAATCCAAGTACTCAAGCTCAATTTCATTCAAAATCAACATCATTACTTAGCTTTGATTTGGCAATGGGTACCCACAACATGCTACACCACATCATACAACTCAATTACATCAAAAACACAAGCCACTAAACATGCTTTCAATCAATCAAGCATACAAGGCATACATACTTCAATCATGCACACATTCATTCTCAATTACTCGAGAACTCAGCTCTGATACCACCAAATGTAACCCCCTTAACCCGGCCTAGACGGTTGACCCGAATTAAGAAAGTCACACGGGGAAAACCAAAGTCAACCTGAAAGTCAACCTTGATTAACGACCCTTTTTTTTCTTTTTAAACTTGTCTAGATGCACATTAACCCTTGTTATGATCATACAAACAACATACTCAAAGATCATAAACATCAGAGATCAAACAGGGACCCAATTGAACAAATTACAACTTAAGGGACCAAATTGTAAATTCTGTAAATTATGAGGTCTTAACCCAAATTAAAGTTACCAACTTGAAGTTAGTCAGGTTTCATGCTTCTCTGTCAAATTTCAGCTCAAACGGACATCCCGAACTCATACAATTGCACAAACAACATTCAGGACCAAAATGCAAACATTTCAAAACATTTAACTACCAATGTCAGCCCCCAACAGTCACGTGTTCCGAAACAGGGAGAGCCCGTTTCGAAACGCGGGGCCGTTCCGTAACGCGTACCGAAACGTGGGCTGGCAGTGGCCTTTCCGTTTCAGAACGGTGTCTCCCGTTTCAGACGCCTGGGCTGATTCAAGGCACCCGTTCTGAAACGGTAGCCTCTGTTCCGAAACAGCCTGCACAGAATGCAGCAAAAGGCTTCCTTAAACATGCAATTGACCAACCAATCATGCTCCAAATGCTACCAAACTTTACCAGCAACTCATAAATCATACAAGAGACATATTTGCATCAACCATTCATCAATATATCAACATATATGAAAAGCCCCAATTTTTAAGCATGCTTCCAACACAAGCAAACCATTCAAGCATAAAGCTTTCAAAACCAAGCACATAACGACCAAATACAAATCCAGCATTTCCAGCAACATTAAACATACTTAGGGAGTCCAATCATCTCCCAAAACATACACATAGGTCCCCAATTGCCAAATGCCCAAAAGCTAAAGTGTTTAAGAAAACCTTCCCATACTTGAGCTTAATTCCACTTGTATGCTTGCCTTCCTTGTTGCCCTCAAAGTACCTTAACGATCTGCATTATTGGTTTAAAAAAAAACGAAAGAGAGCGTAAGCAAAAGCTTAGTGAGGAATGCTCATTAAAACCATTCAATAATGCATTTATAAAACACTTTATAAATCATACTTCAAATCATCATTTACTCATGCTCAAAGCAATTTAAACAAGCATTACATGCTTCCATATCATTACATGTCATATTGGCCACAAGTGATAAGTTCCATCTTTTTTAAAAACAAGATCAACATAAGACTCACACATGGACTTTTAAACACCATTGTGATCTTATAATTCACAAGAACCACACAAGGACTTTTAACCACCTTTGTGTTCTTACAAGTTTCACCCCAAGGACTTTTAAACACCTTGGCCCCAAGGACTTTTAAACACCTTGGCCCATGGACTTTTAAACACCATGGCAAGGACCACACAAGGACTTTTAACCACCTTTGTGTCCTTAACAAGAACCATCCAAGGACTTTTAACCACCTTGATGTTCTTAAGTAACTAGGCTCACTCAAGGACTTTTAACCACCTTAGTGACCTTAACAAGAATCATCATGGACTTTTAACCACCATTAAGTTCTTAGAATCCACAAGGCTCACTCAAGGACTTTTAACCACCTTAGTGACCTTAACCTTTTTCAAAACATCACTTGCCAATATACATCATTATCATCAAATAATCCACTGTTTTAAAGCATTAAACCAAGCCATATTCATCATGCATTTGAAAGCATCAAACACATTTAATCAATGTTCAAAAACAAGGAACTCTTACCTTGAGCTTCCTTCAACATATGGCTTACAAAATCAGCAATAACCATGCTAAATCATGCTTTCAAAACAGAATTTAAAACATGCAATAAACCACATTGCACAACAACCAAACCATGGCCACCACTAAACAGTTTTTCCGAAAACTTACACTTGAGCTTAGTAAAGTTGTTTAGACTTAAACTAAGCTCCCAAGACATTGGTTTCAAAGCCGAAAACCCAATTTCACTCACCGATTCCACTTCGCCTCTTGCCGAAGCACGAATCAAGCTTCCGGATCACCACCACTTGGATCCAAAGATGACTCCCCTGTTTTAAACACATCAAAGCAGAGGATTAATGCATCATCATGCATTAATAGCTTCAATGGAAGCACCTAAACTCGCTGCTCTCATCCACACTCCATTTTCGGCCACCAAACACAACCGAAAATGCCTCCAAACAACTCCTCAACAAAGCCCAGCCATAAACCATCAAAACTAAACATCCTTTAACATCATTTAACATCTAAAAAGAACCTAACAACATCCTTATACCTCCAGCAACATCAGATCCACAAGATCACCTCAAAAACAACCAAGAATCACAAGCTAAACTTAGGAAATTCAACCTATCCGGGATTGCATTAATCAAAACTCAATTCCTTATCAAATTAACATTCATTTATCATCAAAAACACACTTCAAATCACATCTTTAACAGATCAAACGAAAATCTATCAAAAATCACCAAATCTTGCATTTTAAGCCAAGATCCATTTACACAACTTAAAAACCATTTATAAAACATCAATTAAGGATTGAGAACTTATGAATTTCAGTAAAGAACTGATAGTTTAGAGGAGAAGGACTTTCTTACCTCCAAACTTAAGTTTCTCCTCTTTTGGAACCAAAAAGCTTGAAGAAACAACTTGCAAATGGTGAGGTTTTGTTGATGTGATAATTAGGAATCAAGAGAGGATTGAAAAGAGAGATTTGAGTGACAAAATCTGAAGGAAATCTCTGGAGATAAAGTGTTTGGGTTGAGAGAAAATGAGAGAAAGTAAAATTGGAAAATATGGAAGTTAGTTGCAAAATAGCCAAAATGATTTCCCTCCACTTTTCTTTAGCTTTAAAATCAGAATTAAACATTAAAATATCTTAGAAAATCTGGAGAAACTCCCTTTGGGTAAATAGCTCCTTAAAGATTCAAAGTTTCAATCCTTTCTAAAACAGTCACGCCACTTTCAAAAATTACATTTTTTGTCACTAGCCAAAATATCACCCTTCCAAACCTCATTTTGTAAAATTGATTTCACAGTTCACTTATATATATTAAAAGATGATTTTAGAACATTTTTCCATATTTTTAATGCAACCCGAACTAGGCTTTCCTAATTTCACCTTTTTAGATTCGAACAGCACTTTGACCAAATCGGTCAATGCCCAAAACTTCTAAGCCCAAAACCGGGGCGTTACAACATGTACCTTTATTCTATCTCATGCATTAAACTAATGCAAATCTCATTGAAAAGACAAACACATGCTTACTGGAAAAAAAAGCATTTCATACCATAAATCCCATATACATTTCTTATAGCATAAATCATCTCAACATTTGGTACATGTGAATCAAATACAATTTCATATATTGGCATTAATATTACATCTTTACTCGGATATGCAGATTAGCTTGACTAGAAGTCAAGTCCTACCCCCGTGAAATCTCACATCACCGGACTCTCATGGCGGTATCTCTCTTTGCCACAAAGCTTGGGTATTTCACCAAGTCCTACCCCGATGGCATCTCTCATCATTGGATTCTCACTTTGGATCGGGATGGCACTACCCCCATTGCCTTATTCCAAAGAGCACGTACGAATTTTTAGTTTATAGTGCGCTCTCATCCTATTGGTCAACCAATTATATTAAAATCATCATCTCACGTACTGTTTAGATGCAACATTTCTCGAATCTTTCTCATCTCATTTCATATCTCATGCTTTGCATTAAATCAAAATCTCAAAACTCTTCAATACCACATGCTATCTCATGAAATCAAAACATGGCATCAACTCATGCTACAAATCATGCATAAAACAGTAGGAATTTGTCTATCTCAAAACAAGAGCATGTTAAAAGCATTTAAGGGCATCAACCACATATTGAGAACAAATCTAGCCATACTTACTTCTGGACTTATGATGGTATTTCAAACCAATCCTAAATCTCCAAACCTTGTTTCTTTGTCTCTCAAGGACTTCTAAAACCATTCACACTCACTGATTACGTTTCGCTTGCTTGCCGAAACGATATCTAAGCTTCTGGCACTTCCGGATCAACACCAAAAGCGTCCAAAGATGTCTCCCATGATTATTACACATAAGAGCAGAGGATTAATGCATCATCATGCATTGAAATTACCAGCCACTCAAACAAACTCGTTCCACCACTTAAAAACACCATTTTGGCTACCCAAAATAACTGAATTCATCTCCAAACTTTTCCAAAAAAAAAGCTCAGACAAGATCTATCAATTCTAATCATTTCTAACCCTCAATCAACACCAAAAATCAACATAAACACGTCCTTATATCCCTAGCAACAACAGAACACGAAGAATACTCCAAAAACCACAATTCTAGCATGCAAAACTTAGGAATCCAAACCTATTCGGGATTTGTTTGATAGCACCTCATTTATAACATCAATTATCATCCAAAATACATTAGAAATAAACCTCAAAATAGAGCCTAACCAAGAGTTACGAAAATCATCAAGATCTCACCAAGAATCTTGAGTTTTACCATAATTTCATGTTTCTAACATTAAAGCAACTCAAAAATCATTAACAAAGGATTGATAACTTGTGAATTTCAGTAAAGAACTGATCATTAGATGAGAAGGACGAATCTTACTTCTAATGGATGATTTCTCCTCAATTTGGGCAAGATTTCTTGAAAATCCAAAGTAAAAACAAAAGGATTTTATGAGATAAAGATTAGGAATCCTTAGGAGAATGAAATCTCAGCAAAAGAGATGAAAATCATAGGTTATTTGGAGAAGGAAATGAGTTTGGCCGAGTGGAAGTTGAGAGAAAATGAAATGAGAGAAAGCTAACGTAAGGTAGTTATGAAAAAGTCATCTTAGATTTTCTTTTTAATTCTCCTTTATTCCCTAATTAAAGCATTATTAAAAACTCCCAAATTAAAGAGAAATGTGATGAAAACAATTTGGTAAAATTATCTCCTTAAAGATTTAAAGTTTCAATCCTTTACAAAACAATCACTAGTCAACTTTTGCAAAAACTGCAATTTGGTCACTACACCGAAATGTAGTATTTCCAAATCACATTTTGTAAAATTGTTTTCACCATAACCATTTATATAATAAATGAGGATTTTTAGATATTTTTCCATATTTTTAAAGCATCCCGAACTAGGTGTTCCCTAAACCTCCCTTAATGATTCGAACCGTTCTCGACCGGCCCGATTCAACCTCCAAAACATCTAGGCCCAAAACTAGGGCATTACAACTCTCCCCCACTTAAGAAATTTCGTCCTCGAAATTTACCTGGAGGAAAAAGGTGAGGAAATTGCTTCTTCATGTCATCCTTCCTTTCCCACGTGGCTTCCTTAACGCCACGATGTCTCCACAAGACTTTGACCAACTCCATTGTCTTACCCCGAAGAACCTTAATATTCGAATCTAGAATCTCAAAGGGTTTCTCATCATACGTCAAGTATGGGTTCAACTCAACCTCTTCCACAGGCATAACATGTGACGGATCCGATCTATACCTCTGAAGCATGGATACATAAAACAAATTATGTATCTTTTCTAACTCTTGAGGTAGTCTCAGCTTGTAGGCAACAGGACCCATACGTTCTATCACCTCGTATGGTCCAATGAAACTTGGACTCAACTTGCCCTTTCGGCCAAATCTCATCACCTTCTTCCAAGGTGAAACTTTCAAAAACAAACACTCGCCCACTACAAATTCTATCTCCTTACGCTTCAAATCCGTGTAAGACTTTTGTCGGTCCAATGTTGCCTTCAATTGCTCACAAATGAGCTTCACCTTCTCGGTGGTTCCTTTCAACAAAGCCGACATCGAGATCAAATTTTGTCTTGTTTCAGCCCAACAAAGAGGTGTTATGCACTTCCTCCCGTATAAAGCCTCATAAGATGCTATTTGAATACTTTCCTGGTAACTGTTATTATAAGCAAACTCCACCAAAGGCAAGTTCTTCTCCCTAGAGCCTTGAAACTCAATAACACAACACCTCAACATATCCTCAAGAACTTGGATAACACGCTCCGACTGTCCATCCATCTACGGATGATAAGAAGTACTGAAATTTAGCCTCGTACCCAAAGCGTGATGTAAACATTCCCAAAAGCTTGCGGTGAACCTCGAATCTCGATCCAACACTATATATTTTGGCACTCCATGCAATCGTACAATCTCATCAATGTACAACTCTGCAAGCTTACCTAAGGTATACATAGTATGCATAGGCAAGAAATGTGCTCACTTCGTCCATAGTGATCCTCTCTCATTTCCATTTTGGGATCTTCAACGGCTGTAAGAACCCAGAAGGAACTTGATGTTCAACCTTAACTCGCTGACAAACCATGCATTTGCTAACAAACTCAGTGGCATCCTTCTTCAATCCCACCCAAGAGTACTTATCCTTCAAATAACGATACATCTTTGTACTACCAGGGTGCTTAGCAAAAGGAATAATATGGGCTTCAATCAGGATAGTGCGCCTCAACTCAACATCATTCGGCACCAATATCCGACTCCCAAAACATAAAACACCATCATCATTGAAACATAAATCTGAAGGCCTACCTTCTGCGATATCATGAACATGTGGCACCAAAGAATCATCCAACAGTTGTTTATCCTTTATCAACTGAACTAGAGATGGTTTCACTTGCAATTCAGCAACAAGACGACCATCTCGCGATATGCTTAAGCTAGCAAACATCGCCCTTAATTCCAGCGCTACTTTCCTGCTCAAAGCATCGGCCACAACATTGGCCTTCCCTGGATGATACTCGATCGTTAGATCGTAATCCTTAAGCAACTCCACCCAACGACGTTGCCTAAGATTTAACTCCTTCTGAGACATAAGTGTTGCGTGTGAAAGAGTCTATCACAATTTTAGTGCAAGTGTACATGACGCAAGTAGTAAAGTGAGACGAAGTATCGGATATCGTCTCCACAGGGACTGGGCTAATAGCTTCACCTTGAATCACTACACGAAAGTAAGAGAAAATAATTGAGAAAGTTGTCACGAGAATAATAAAGAGAACTTAAATAAAAGAGTAGAGAAATCAAGATAGAGAGAATGGGCTGGTATTGAATTGCTCAGTAGTGCAGGTATTGATGAGTCTAGGAAATCCAGTTCTGTCGTCGTTCCCGTCGCGGCAGCACCTGTCGCGGCAGCAGTCCGTTGCTTATCTCCGTAGCGAATACTCAACTCAGTACTTCAAGTTTGGCAAGAATCCCTGCTGTGCCTTGGCCTATCCCTAGGTCCAAGTCTGTCGATGATCACGTCTTTGATGATACCTCACGGCGTGAATCGAAGGATGAACACCGATGTTGTTGAATTCTTCTTTAGCCACTTAACCTCGGCCTATCCCTAAGTCCGAGATAGTTCAACTATAAACTAGAGAATTCACTCTTATTCCTTTCGTATACTTAACTCTCCCGATATTAAGTAAATAGATAACCTCACAATGCTCTCCTGATGCTCTTGCAAGATGTTAATAACCAGAATAAGAGAACTTGAAGTTTATTTTATTGAACTGAAAATTCCTAAAACAAAACAACCCTTGCAACTACTTTACAAATCAACCTGTGGCCCTAAGGGGAATTTAGAACAAGATGAGGGAAGGAAAATGGCTAGGGTTTTGGGAAGAAAGCTAGAGAATAGGTGATATCCTCCCTAGGTCGAAATACATGCCCTTATATAGGCTTTGGGTCCAAGTTTTCTAAAATAGCAAGAATACAACTTTAAATTAAAGTACAATTCTAATAAAAACTAAATCTTCAAAGAATCTATCTTTAAGCAGTCCTCTTTCTTGCTTGGGATTTTCTCTCCTTGAACTTTGGGCTTGATATTCCTTTTGTTCTGGGGCTTGGAAAAATATAGTGGTCTTACACGACAGACGGGCTGAATTTTCTCTATCTGTCGAGGTCCACTTTGCTTCTTTTCCTCAAAACTACTGTCGTCCTCTGCTGTCACGACGGCAACCATGGCAACATCGTCCTCCTTGACTGCTCGTCCATTTCTAGCTCTTCTGCTTCACTGCCCAGCGCCTGCCTCTCCTATTTACTACATCAGCAACCTGCAAAAGCAACCAATTTCAGTAGAAACTGTGCCTTTTAATATATTTGTGATGTTTAACTGTAAACTGACCTAAATGCAATAAATAATGCTTGAATGCAGCAGAAATATGGGTTAAATAGGGGGTAAATAATAGAACTTTTACACACTCAACACACCCCCAAACTCAAGTTTTTGCTTGCCCTCAAGCAACTAAGACCTAAAAGAAAAATGATATATTTTTGTTTTGGCTAAAAACAGTGAACTTTCCCTTACCCTTCATTCGTTCCCTGTGACGGCAGCAACCTGTCGGATAATCTAGGATCTGTCCGGAGTCTCACTATAGTTCTTGTGCAGTGTGTGCATGTTTATGAACAATTATATGCCAAGACTCTCTTAGATTCACTAGAATATTTCAGCCCTTAACTCGAATTTTTATGCCAAAGTTTATCTTTTGAAGGCATTTTTTTATGCTCCCTTGATTGTTTTGTTTTGACTCGATTTCACTATTTTTTTAAGCTAAAGTTTCACTAGAACCAATTTTGGGCACCTCTAGCTAACTTCCTAGAGCCAGTTTCGGGCACCTCTAGGGCTGTTCAGTCTCTTTTGCTAAACTTCTTTCCTAGAGCCAGTGTTAGGCACCTCTAGGGGCTATTCAAGTGTTAAGCTTCCTATTCTAGTTAACTAGAAGAGTTCTAAGCAGTATAACAGTCACAAATAGTGTTTAACTTTTCAGAACTATAGAAAGGCTCTAAACTTCTCCTAAAAACTATTCTAAAGGCACTGCCACGACAGAGTTGTCACGGCAGGTAAGTTCAGTTCACAAACTTAATCCAAAGTTTTCAATATTTTCATTTTTTTTCAAACCAAAAATAAACTAAGTAAAAGACACAAATTTTAAATCTAAAATGGACTCCATTAATGGAGGGTTGCCACCCCCAAACTCGAGGGATGCATTGCCCTCAATGCAAATGACAAATAAAAATAAGGGTAATCTTCACCAGTGGTCCCTTTCGTTTATGGTATGTTCTATTTTGGTCACCAGAATTCAAAAAAGATTATTCTGGTCACTTACGTTTAGAATCGTTTCTATTTTGGTCCATCGGCCGTTAGTCTCCGTTATTTAAAAAAATTAATTTCTAATTTAACCCCCAAACTTTCAAAATTTTCTTTTTCACTATCTTCCCCAAAAATTATAAAACTAAAACCCTAGAAAATTAAATAATGGTTATAACCCACAAAATAATGAAGAAATTAACACCCTTTTTGCGGTAGAGAATCATAAATTGCAGATTCATGAGAGTCTAGAGGTCGGGCATTGATTAAGCTTCGATAAAGTTTCAATTGTTTATCAGGCATTGATTAAGCTTCTCTAAAGTTTCAATTGTTTATTAGTTCCCTATCTTTCTATCACCTAGAAATGGAAAAGAAATGTAACAAATATTAGATGTAAAATTCATTTAGTTAACAAACATTCATGTTCAGCAATATGTTAAAAGAACATACCATTCTGAATATTGTATGAGACCTGCTACTTCGTGCATTCATATTTGTCTCACCAAAATTCCTATTAACTGTGAGTACAAAATAAAATATTAGCAAAAAATCTGCCATATAAAATTAAGGGCAAAAATAATCACCAAAATCAAGACGCGTATTGCATCGCAGCTTGAATAATCACCAGAAGAGTGTATATCAGTTCCCTTGCTTTCTATCACCTAGCAATGGAAAATAAATAAATTACGCAACTCAGTGGAATCCATTAAAGACTTGAATATCTCTATATTGTTTGTTATCGCACAAAATGATCTTTATCGTAAAAAATTTCAACTCTCGGTTGTCTTTCCCGAATTGTTTTGTTTTGCTTAGTCTCTCAGTACATAAACGTTGGAAAGTGGAAGTGAGGAAACCGACACAGTATCTGAAAGAGCTTTTGAGGGCATTCCTCCTCCCCTTGCTTCGAGTCGGTAGGGGTAACACAAGAAGAATCCTTGGTTTCTGCATCGGCGAGGCCCTCTCTATATCGGTATAATTTTGCAGTAACAAGAAATACATTCAAATATATCCTTCACTTGCTGCAAAAACATATATCCTCTTTATTTACTAAGAACATCAATGTAGCATCAGCTTTAAGGTAACTCGAAAGTAAATGTGAGATCAAAGTTTTTTAATTTCAGAGGCGTCGACTTAACAGCACAGTGCTCACGAATCTGAATTAACCGAAGCGATAACAGGGTCACACGTATATGCATAATGCATTCAATTTAAGTTCATGATTCTTACCTAACAATCACGACAAGCATAACAAGCAAACAAAATCACAGCATACTCAATAGAACAGAACAATCGATAACCATAAACACTTTCCATAATTGATATGAAAATGCAGAGTTAAAACATGTAAGTTGGTTAAACAATTGATCAATGAACCATACTTGCAGCTCCTTGAGCAAAATGACAATTGTTTCGAAATAGACAATGTCCAGTAAGTTCCCACTTATTACAAATCCTTGTCTTCCAATATGTAGAGGTCTTCTTAGAATTTTCTTGATAATATGCACTAGAAATAATGCTAGATGCTCTTCAACATTGGAAACCTTATAGAAATTTTGGGGGAATGGGTTGTAATGTTGGGTTATAGTCATTGATTTAATTTTTTGGGGTTTTAGTTTTATAATTTTCGGGGAAGATGGTGAAAAAGAAAAATTTTAAACTTTGGGGGTTAAATTAGAAATTAATTTTTTTAAGTAACAGAGACTAACGACCGAGGGACCAAAATAGAAACGATTCTAAACGTAAGTGACCAGAATAATCTTTTTTGAATTCTGGTGACCAAAATAGAACACACCCTAAACAAAAGGGACCACTGGTGAAGATTACCCTAAAAATAAAGATAAGCAGGCAGCAAAAAGAAGATAAGAACTTAGATTTTTAATCGTTGTTTTTGCTGCTGCTGAGTCGGATCTGGCGGCGGGCACGAGCTTTCGGAGCTGGCTGGGGAATGGGGGAGGCGGAGGTATTCTTTGCTTTCGCCTCCCGTGGTGGCTGGATCCTGGTTGGGGAGATGTGAGGAGGTTGCTCCACAACCTGGACTTCAGAGCTGCTGCTGCTGCTACTTTCACCGCTCCTGCTGTCACTGCTGCTACTGCTGGCTCTTGGCATGTTGTGTTTGTCCGCCATTCTCTTCTGCCTCTTCACCGGTGAGAACTCCTTCGAAAGATTCCTCGTAATAGAGGGTTCGTTGTCACTGGCCGCCCAAACGGAGGAGGATGAGAATCCGGCAATAGAGGCATCAAGTTCCTTCGATGCTATTCTACGTTTCGTGCCACGGGCAGATGGTTCAGCACGGTTGCTGCCAGGTGCTGTCGGGGCAGGTGATGGAATTGAGGTGGTAGAGGGTGTCCGTGGTGTGGCAGCAGGTGTTGGAGTGTGGGCAGTGTAGTGACAGTAAAATAATGTGCAAGAAATGTGGGGAAGACATCATCAGGGAAATTTAAAGAATTATGGATAAAGTTTACCGTAGAGGCAGTAAAATCTCTGATGAAGGTCATCAGACCAAGCTATCGTTCTAAATGGCAGCTAAGATCTGGGAGGAGGAGTCTGTCGGGGCTGCTGCTGCGGCAGTTGGTTCAGTTTTCGGCTGCTCTGTCGTGTCTTCTGTTGTGACAGCTGGATCGAATGACGACAGAGGAGTGGCAGCGATCAGCTCCATAAGGCTGAGGATATTCTTTTCAGTCCAACCTTTCCCTTGGAATCGTAGATCAGTGGGCACTTCTGGTACGCCATGGCCCCGGCAGAGTGAGGTGATAAGGTATGGGAGGTAAAGTGGACCCGTCGGTCTGTGTGCGCACTCCAATATGCTCTCACGAATATAGCTGCCCATGTTAATGAGCCTTTCATGTAAAATGGAGTGAATTATAGCTAACCTTGGCAGGTCGACCGTGGTATTGTGGGATGACGGCATGATACGCTTTTTGATAAATGATTCCATAACTTAGCCTCCGGCAGCAGTTGAGTCCGCTTTTACTGTCTGTGGGTTCTTTCGGCTGGTGTTCCATTGAGTCCCCTCATCTGTCAGCTGTACCATGACAGCGTCATAGGCAGCAGGGTCTAATGTGTTGAGGAACTGTTGGTGAGCGTCGTCGTTGATGCCGACGTAGAATCCATACAATGTGTTAATGTACTCAGCTTCAAACGACACTTCTTTGCCTCGAACAATCACTGTTGTTGATGTTCTGCTGCTAATGGCAGCATAAAATTCTCGTACCAACGTGACGTTCATTTCTTCAGGCTACTCAGCAAAAGTCTGCCACTGTAGAGCTCGAACCTTCCGGGGTTGTTATCTGTGTGGAGTGCGCACACAGACCGACGGGTCCACTTTACCTCCCATACCTCATCACCTCACTCTGCCACAACAGATTTCGAACCTTCCGGGGTTGCTATCGGTGTGGAGTGCGCACACAGCCTTTCATGTGTAACTAAAAATGAAACCCCGGAAGCCTCTCTCTTCCCATGTTAAAAGTCTGCCCACGTTAATCTGCGCACTCCACCCAGATTTTCCTCCTTTGATGTGTAAATAAAGCCTCTCTCTTCCCACATATCTCTGATCGCAAAGGAGCGTGGAGTGGTTGCTATTGGTGTTGAACTAGAAGCAACATTCCTACGGGTTTTCCTAGAAGACATTTTGGCAAGGGTTGTGGAAATAAAAATGAAAGCAAGTAAAATCTAAAGGGAGCAATTAAGAAGAGTAGAAGTGAGTGAAAATGAAAAATGAAACGGGGTTATATAGAGAAGGATTTTCTGCCCGTTGAAGCTGTAACAATAGGCACGAATAACGGGGCCAACTGTTATGCGTAAGCATGTCTGACGCGTCTGTCACACGTTTCCGTGTATGTTGCGCGTCTATGACGTGTTTTCGTGTCTGTCGTGTTAGCGTGTTGACAGCCTGTATTTTCCGCGTCTATCGCGGCAGCTGTAACGACAGGCTTCAAAATTTGGGCTTTGTTGGGCTGGTGGATGGATGGTGGCCTGAGTTCACTTCTCCTGTTCTTCTTGACTCCTTTATTTCCTAAAAACAATAAAAACATTATTTAAATAAAATAAATCTTATTTCCTAATAAATAATATGTAATAATAAAACTTAAAAATAAAAATTAGGTTAAATTAGGGATGCCAGGTGGGGCATCTCCTAAGGTAACCACTTCCTGCATTCCTAGGGCTTCAGTCCCCTGATAAGGCTTTAAGCGTTGTCCGTTGACTTTGAATTGGTGCCCGTCTTTGAATGATCGAATTGTGATGGTACCATGGGGAAAAACCTGTACGACTTGGAACGGGCCAGACCATCTAGATTTTAGCTTTCCTGGGAAGAGTTTCAATCTAGAATTGAATAACAATACAAGCTGCCCTGGGCAGAACTGACGTGGCAGCAACTTCTTGTCATGCCACTTCTTAGTTTTATCCTTGTAGATTCTTGCATTGTCATAGGCCATTGTCCGGATTTCTTCAATTTCGTTCAGATCCAATAGCCTTTTCTGCCCTGCCTTGTCCAAGTCCATATTCACAACCTTGATTGCCCAGTATTCTCTGTGCTCTATCTCGACAGGTAGATGACATGTTTTCCCATAAATCAATCGGTATAGAGACATTCCCAATGGAGTTTTAAAAGTTGTCCTATAAGCCCATAATGCATCATTAAGGAGTAAAGACCAATCTTTCCTAGTTGGCTTGACCATCTTCTCAAGAATGTTCTTAACTTCCTTGTTTGATATTTCAGCTTGTCCATTGGTCTGGGGTGATATGATGTTGCGATATGATGCTTGACACCATACTTCTTTAAGGCAGCAGCAATAACCCTGTTGTCGATATTTTTGTGTAAAAACCTTAGGACTGTCTTGGCATCATTCTTTTGAGTTGCAATAGCTTCAATCCACTTAGAGACATAATCTACTGCCAGTAGGATGTATAGATTCCCACATGAAGATGGGAATGGTCCCATAAAATCAATCCCCCAAACGTCGAAGATCTCGACTTCTAGAATGTTCTGCAACAGCATCTCATGTCTCCTTGAGAAGTTTTCTTTCTATTGGCATTTGTCACAACTCTTGTAGAAGATTTGCGCATCTTTATACAGTGACGGCCAATAAAACCGTGACTGCAGCACCTTGGCAGCAGTTTTGTTGCCTCCTAAGTGACCTCCATATTGTGAAGCATGGCAGTGATGAAGTATGTCTTCTTGTTCTTCCTGTGGTACGCATCTCCTTATAACCTGATCTTCACAGATTTTGAAAAGAAGAGGTTTGTCTCAATAATAATGCTTAACATCATTTTGGAACCTCTTCCTGGCTTGATAATTAAGGTCAGAAGGAATTATTCCGCTAACTAAGAAATTAACGAAAGCAGCATACCAGGGGAGTTCAGAAGACTTACCTGCCGCCATGGCTGTCGCGGCAGTGACTGCGGCAGCAAAGAGCTGCTCATCTGGGAAGGTCTCCAGTATGTTTCTTTCATCTGTTGGTAGACTCTGTCCCTTCTCCAACCTCGACAAGTGATCTGCCACTTGATTTTTTGTCCCCTTTTTGTCCTTGATTTCTAGGTCAAATTCTTGCAATAGCAGGATCCATCGTATCAATCGAGGCTTAGCATCATTTTTTGCGAACAGATACTTCAAGGCAGAATGGTCTGTGTGAACTATGACCTTCATTCCAAGTATGTAAGAACGAAACTTGTCAATGGAGAATACCACAGCTAATAACTCCTTTTCTGTGGTGGTGTAGTTTAATTGGGCGTCGTTCAGTGTTTTGCTGGCATAGTATATGACATGAAATAATTTGTCTTTCCGCTGCCCAAGTGTTGCCCCGACAGCATAGTCACTAGCATCACACATGATCTCAAATGGCTGTGTCCAGTCTGGTGGTTGTACTATTGGGCCTGTTACCAGATTTTCCTTCAGAACCGTGAATGCTTCAGTACATTCGTCGTTAAAGTCAAAGGGTCGGTTCTTCTCCAGAAGATGACATAGGGGCTTGGTGATTTTTGAAAAATTCGCAATGAATCTCCGATAAAAACCAGCATGTCCTAAGAAACTTTTGATACCCTTGACTATGGTGGGCGGCGACAGCTTTTTGATCACTTCTATCTTAACCCTGTCGACTTCTATGCCACGACAGCTAATCTTATGGTGAAGGACTATCCCTTCATCCACCATGAAGTGACATTTTTCCCAGTTTAACACTAAGTTTACTTTCCACATCTTTCGAGTACCTTTTGTAGGTTTCCTAGGCAGCTTTCAAAATCGTCTCCAAAGAATGAAAAATCATCCATAAAAATCTCTAGGAAGTCCTCCACCATATCGGAGAATATGGCCATCAGGCACCTTTGGAAGGTGGCTGGTGCATTGCATAATCCAAATGGCATTCTCCTAAAAGCGTACGTTCTGTAGGGGCATGTGAAGGTCGCCTTTTCTTGATCTTCCGGTGCGATAGCTATTTAATTATACCCTGAATAACCATCAAGAAAACAATAGTAAGGTTTACCCGCTAATCTATCAAGCATTTGATCAATAAAGGGTAAAGGAAAGTGGTCCTTTCGGGTAGCTTTGTTAAGCTTCCGATAGTCCATACTAACCCTCCAATCGGTCACAGTCCTGGTTGGGATTAACTCATTGTTTTCGTTGGTCACCAAGGTCATTCCTCCTTTCTTGGGGACGCATTGCACCGGGCTCACTCATTTGCTGTCCGAGATGGCATAAATTATACCAGCATCTAACCATTTGATTATCTCTTTACGCACCACCTCTTTCATCGCATGATTCAACCGCCTTTGAGCATCTATAGTCGGCTTATGATCATCCTCTAAAAGGATTTTATGTATACATAATGCCGGACTAATGCCTTGAATATCAGCTATCGTCCATCTAATAACCTTTTTGTGCTGCTGCAGCATCCCTATTAACAGTTGTTCCTTTTCCTGCATCAACTTGGAAGAGATGATTACGGGCAACGTATCATTTGAACAAGAAAAGCATATTTTAGCTGCCCTGGTAGGGGCTTCAGTTCTAATACAGGGGGCTCAACAGTTGATGGCTTTCGGATTGCATGGTTATCCGAAGTATAATTTAAAGGTTCTAATAACTTACCTGTACGATCGCCTATCCATTTTACCTCCTCCTGATCTTCAGTATCAAATATATCAGATTATGAGGAGTTGCTGTCGTCGGTGCTGTCGTGACAGTCTTGTAAGTGGCTGCCGAGGCAGTGACCAATTTTGATGTCGTGACAGCCCGACCTGATGCAGGGTTGGCCAAAGGTAACTTCAGTGATAACCTTGCATTCCTCTTCTGCATCAGCGTGCTTCATAGCTTGGAGAACATTTAATTTTACATCTTGACCGTTCATTCTCATGGTGAGTTCTCCTTTCTCAACATCAATTAGTGATCTTCCCGTGGCTAAGAAGGGTCACCCCAGGATGATTGGTGCGTTTTCATATGCTTCACAATCTAAAAAAAGAAAGTCAGCAAGAAAAATAAATTTATCCACTCTTACCAGAATATCTTCGATTTTTCCTTCCAGATGAACGTAAGAGCGGTCTGCCAGCTGGAGAATTACTGTCGTGGGCTAAGCTTTTCCAATACCTAATTTCTGAAAAACAGATTTTGGCATTAAATTAATACTAGCACCAAGATCACAAAGTGCCTTACCCACATATTTATCTCCGATTACACAAGGTATGATGAAGCTCCCCGGATCCTTCTTTTTCTGGGGTGGTTGCCTATGAAGAATACTCATGCATCCTTCTGTCATCTTAACCGTTTCAAACTCCCCAAATTTAGATTTCTTCGACATGACATCCTTGAGAAATTTGGTGTAACCGGGCATCTCCCTAACGGCATCCAACAGCGGGATATTAATATGAACCTGCTTAAAAATATCATAAATCTTTTTGAGCTGAGATTATTGCTTCAATTGCTGTAACCGTTGAGGAAAAGGAGGTGGGGGCGATAATCAGCAATACGTCCTTCCCACTGCATACGAATCTGAGGAGGTTTGGGTTCATCATTTTTATCCTCTATCGCTTCAGCTGTCGCAATAGGTTTATCGGCAGCTTCCTCGGCAGGTCTATCCAAGGCTGGTTTCTTTACTATTTGAGCTTCCTTCTCTGGCCCTGATAGTTTCTTCCCACTCCTAGTAGTAATGGCTTTACACTGCTCATGTGTGGGCTGCCTAGCATTTTCAGTGTTGCTAGGAAATCCTCCAGTCTGCCTTGGGTTGATATGCTGGGAAACCTGACCCATCTGTGTCTCCAAAGATTTCAGAGTAGCTTCATGATTTGTCATCCGCATCTCTGTTTTATCCATGAATGTCTATGTCTTCTTAACAAATTGATTCATGTTCTCAATATGTTCCCGTCTGAGACATAAACGTAGCCAGAGTCTGTTCCAGTATATTGTTTGTGGCAGCTGGTGGTTGTTGCTGCTGCTGTTGCGGCTGCAGTTGCTGTCGAGTCAGCAATCTAGGTCCTCCCTGATTCTGATTATTGTGTGCTTGAGGATTCAGGGCATTATTAGTATTACTCCAAGAAAACTTGGCATCCTTTCTCCAGTTGGGATTGTAGTTGTTGGAGTTGTAATTCTGCTTGTAGTTTCCAACATACTTTCCCTCTTCTAACTGTATACGACACTCATCCGAACTATGATTTCCCTCACAAATTTCACATACCTCTTCGACAGCGAATCCATGTTGTGCGTCATCGTTAAAGAGCTTTTTCATTGCCTTAGTAAGGTATGCCACCTGTGATTTAATTGTGCTGTCGGCCTCATAATCCTTGACAGCTAGGACCCATTTACCCCCTCTTCTTGCTATCGGAAACTGCTCCTCATTCTTAGCCAGATGTTTCAATACTTGCATTGCCTCGTCCGGGTCTTTGTTCAATAATAATTTGTTTGCTGCTGAATCAATTCGAATACGACTTTGTAAGTTGGCAGCATTATAAAACTTAGATACCTGGTTCCAGACGGGGAATCAATGCATTGGGCAGTTTCGTAGAAGAGTGGTAAATCTGTCCCAGGCCTCGAGCATTGGCTCGTCATCTTCCTGCTGAAAAGTAGCAATTTCATTACGTAATCATTCATATAAATGTGAAGGATTAAAACGAGATAAAAATTCACGAGACAAATCTGCCCAAGTTCTAATTGAACCCGGCGTAAGTTTATTCCACCAAGTCTTTGCTTTGTCCCTCAATGAATGGGGAAACAACCGAAGCCTCAGTATCTCCGGATTAACTCCTGGTAGTCTAAACGAACCACAGATTTCCTGGAACGTTTTCAGTTGCTCCCTAGCATCCTCGGTAGCAGCACCACTAAATTGACTGGCATTGTTGATCATACTAAACATAACAGGTTTCAGCTCGAAGTTGTCAACATCTATATCCGGCAGTGTGGTTTCCAGTTCTACATGATCATTCAACATGTAGTCACGACAGGACCGTCGTTCGGCAGCGGCAGTAGGGTTGCCGACAGGAGGTATGATCTCTCCATCTCCGGCAGGAGGATCACCCTAGGGGTTCCCTTGGTTGTTCATCGTCTCTAACTGTTCCTCAAGGTACTCGTTCCTGGCTAGTATGTGACGAAGGAAATTCTTAAGATTGAATGAACATTCGATTTCTGGATCTAATGGATACTCATGATCTTTTCCTCGTCTCGATCTGTGCATAAACAAGAAACCTTGTGAAAAGCAAGATGTTACCGTTGTGCACCCTAGGGCCCAATCTGCCGCACACCTAGGGGCCATTTCCAGCACCCATGGGGCCTCACACCGTTCAGCCCACTCTGCCGCACCCATGGGGCAACAATTCAGCCTGTCCGCGCGCACCCAAGGGCCTGTCCGCGCAGCACCCAAGGGCCTGACCGAGCAGCACCAAGCAGCCCGGCCTTCAGCACCCATAGGCCTGTCCGAGCAGCACCAAACAGCCCGTCCAGCCACCCCTATGGGCCCATCCGAATTTTCACCATCCATGGCCATTCAAGCCCATTCTTTGGGGAATATCTACCCCTTTGACCATGGCACACAAGGCAAGAATCAAGCATCCATTCATCCCTCGATTCATGGAGAATCAAATCCCTTTCACAAGGAAAGAAGATCAATCAAGATGGAAGGAATCCTTAATAGCAATCTCTTGCCTTTATTAGATAGCTTAGGCCAATCTTGGCCATCCATTGTAATCAATAGTGACCGTTAGATCGGGAGGTGCTAGGCTATAAAAAGAGCCTCACCCCCTCACTTGTAATCATCCTGAATTCTCTTTGTTTTCATCTTTTCTCTCATTAATAAAAGCTTAGCAACGTCGAGTACTCTTTTCCCCCTAACTAAGCTTAGAGGGGGTTTTTAACGAGGCTCTTCGTTTTGCAAATCACTCGAGCCATCTTGTTCTTTCTTTCTTCGCAACGCTTCCGCAACTCTAGCCAAGCCAAGACTTAGCTTTAAGGCTTACTTGGTCCCTTTCAAAGTTCGTTTCCCGACCAAGTGCCGCACGAGCTAGCCATATAAGCCTAGCCCCGTGACAAGTGGCATCAGAGCCAACGTTTTAGCGAAGAATTGTTCGAGATGACTAATCAAAGTGACGCTCCTATCGACATCTCAAAGCCAATGGAGACTCGTGGTGGAAAAACCAAGAGGGCTAGTTCGAGAGATGCCATCTCAACCTTGCAAGACAAAGTTACCCGTTTGGAGGACAACACGAATGAGTCGAGAGATAGACTCGATGTTGTCGAGAGCCGACTAGATACGTTGGAGTCTCATGGTGGTGATTGCAAGGGTGATTCCCAGGACCTCGAAGATAGACTCGAGACCGTGGAGTTGGAGAATCGTTCTCTTAAAGATGGGCTAACCGAACTAGAGAAGGCGATGAATGTCTTAAAGGCCGAGCTCAACATCTATAAGTCCGCCGTAGCCAACGGAGTTGTTTCAAATCCGAGTAGAGTGCTAGCCGATGTGCCGAAACCAAAGGAATTCAAAGGATCGAGAGATTCTCAAGAAACCGACACTTTATTGTGGAGCATGAACCAATATTTCCGCAACACCAATATCGTGGATGAATCCACCAAGGTAAATGTTGCTTCAAGTTATTTTACTAACAATGCTCTTTTATGGTGGAGACGTAGGTGTGTCGGGGAGTCCGATAGAGACGTCCCCGTAGAATCTTGGGAAGAGCTTCAAGATGAGATCCATGAAGCCTTCTATCCCAAGAATGCTCAAAGAGAGTTGCGCTCAAAGTTACGCCAACTCAAGCACGAAAACAACATCCATGATTATGTGAAGAAATTCATCGAGTTAAAGCTCCAAATCACCAACTTAGGAGAAGATGAAGGCTTCTCAATTTTCATGGATGGGTTGAACCGATGGGCTAATATGGAGTTGGAAAGACGTGGTGTCAAAGATCTTTCACATGCCCTTGATGAAGCCGAGGCAATAGCCAAGTTCGAGAAGCGAGACTCGCCCAAATCTAAACCGAAATCCAAGAATTGGGGAGACAAGAATGCCAAAGCCGGAGGTGATAGATTTAACCACGAAAAGAATTTCAACAACAATAACCGACAAGGCCGATCGAATAAGCCATTTGAGAGACGAGGATGTTTGCAACGCAAAGGACCTCATCATATTCGAGATTGTCCCCAAAAGACAAATCTCCCTACCGTCAAAGCCAACGACGAACCCGCCGCCCAGCTTGGAGCAATTGTAAGTAATCTCCAAGTGAATTCATTATCTAACAAGCCCAAAAGTGGTCTTATGTTTGTAGAAGTCACAATTGCCGGAAAGCAATTGCGTGCACTTGTGGACACCGGAGCATCCGAGTTGTTCATTTCCGAAGGAGCCGCCCAAAAACTCAAACTCAACGTGTTGAAGACGAGTGGGTGGATTAAGACGGTCAACTCGAAAGAAGCGCCCATTGCCGGAGTTGCAAAGAGGGTCGAGATCCAACTTGGTAGTTGGAAAGGCCGCGAGGATATTAAGGTAATTCCTCTTGACGATTATGATCTTGTGGTTGGATTATCCTTTTTGGACAAGATTAATGCACTTCTCTTGCCTTTTGCCGATGTATTAGTTGTGCTCGATCGCGCCCAACAATGTTTGGTCCCCGTGAGTCGAGATGTAGGTATCCAATCCAAGATGTTGTCAACCATCCAATTCCGCAATGGTGTGCAAAAGGAGGAAGAGTCTTTCCTTGCCGTGCTCAAGGAAGACGAGGCGATAGAAGCCGAAGAAGTTCCCGAAGAAGTGGAACGTGTTCTCATGGAGTTCGAGGACACTATGCCTTCCGAATTGCCGAAGGCCTTACCACCCAAGCGAGAGGTGGATCATCGCATTGAGTTGGTGCCAAATTCCGAGCCGCCGAGCAAAGCACCTTATAGAATGGCGCCACCGGAGTTAGAAGAGCTCCGAAAGCAACTTGGAGAGCTCTTGGATGCCGGGTACATTCGCCCATCCAAGGGTCCATTTGGAGCACCCATCCTCTTTCAAAGGAAGAAAGACGGTAGCTTGCGCGTGTGTGTCGACTACCGCGCTCTAAACAAACTCACGGTAAAGAATAAATACCCTATTCCTTTGATTACCGATTTATTTGATCAACTTGGAAGTGCTAGATTGTTCACAAAGTTAGATCTTCGCTCGGGATATTACCATGTTCGCATAGCCGAAGGTGACGAGCCCAAAACCGCGTGCATCACAAGGTAGGATCTTTTGAGTTTCTTGTAATGCCATTTGGCCTTACAAACGCTCCCGCAACGTTTTGCACTTTAATGAATAAGGTACTTTCACCTTTTCTTGATCGTTTTGTTGTCGTCTACTTAGATGACATTGTCATCTATAGTAAGACTTTCCATGAACATTTAATGCACTTGAGGAAGGTTTTGCAGGTTCTTCGTGAGAACGAGCTCTACATCAAACGCGAAAAGTGTAGTTTCGCTCAACAAGAGGTTCCGTTCTTAGGCCACATCATTGGAGGTGGTAAGATCTGAATGGATCCAAGCAAAGTTCGAGCCATCGACGATTGGGAACCGCCGACTAAGGTAACCGAACTTCGTTCTTTTCTTGGTTTAGCTAACTATTATCGTAAGTTTGTGCAAGGTTACTCCGCCATAGCTACGCCTTTGACCGAACTCTTGAAGAAGGACAAACCTTGGGAATGGATTCCAAGTTGTCAACAAGCGTTCGAAAGGCTTAAACAAGCCATGGTAATTGAGCCCGTCCTTGCCTTGCCCGACCATTCCAAGCAATTTGTCATCCACACCGATGCATCCGATTATGCCATTGGTGGAGTTTTGATGCAAGAAGGCCATCCCATTGCCTTCGAAAGCCGAAAGTTGAACGACACCGAAAGGCGATACACCGTTCAAGAGAAGGAGATGACCGCCGTCATCCATTGCCTTCGCACATGGCGACACTATATCTTGGGTTCCAGGTTTGTCGTCTTTACCGATAATTCCGCAATTTCTTATTTTCTAACCCAAAAGAAATTGTCTCCTAAGCAAGCTAGGTGGCAAGATTTCTTGGCGGAATTTGATTTTTCAATGGAGCACAAGCCCATAAAGACCAACACCGTGGCCGATGCGCTTAGCCGAAAAGCTAGCCTTGCCTCCATTAGCCAACCAAGTGGTGAGTTACTTGAATCCATCGAGGAAGGCTTAACGCATGATCCCACCGCAAAGAACCTAGTCATCTTTGCCAAAGAGGGTAAGACACGCCGATTTTGGGTCGAAGATGATCTTCTCTTCACAAGAGGCCAACGCTTATTCGTCCCCTACTTCAACAACTTGCGAAAGACATTGATAAAGGAATGTCATGATTCGAAGTGGGCCGGACACCCAGGTATGCATCGTACCTTAGCTTTACTTAATGAACGTTATTATTGGCCTCGTATGAATGAAGATGTAGAAGCGTACGTGAAGACTTGTCTTGTTTGCCAACAAGACAAGATCGAAGCAAACAAGCCGATGGGACTACTCCAACCTTTGCCAATACCGGAAAGACCATGGGAAAGTATTTCTCTTGACTTTATAATTGGTTTTCCTTGTGTTAATAATTTTTCGAGTATTATGGTTGTAGTAGACAGGTTTTCAAAGTATGCTACTTTTATACCCGCCAACAAGACATGCCCCGCCGAAGAAGCCGCTCGTCTTTTCTTGAAGCATGTCGTGAAGCTTTGGGGAATCCCAAAGTCTATAGTAAGTGATCGAGACGCTCGGTTCACAGGTAAGTTTTGGACCGAGTTGTTCAAGTTGTTTGGTTCCTCCTTGAACCTTTCAACGAGTTTTCACCCACAATTCGATGGGCAAACCGAGAGGGCCAACGCATTATTGGAGATCTACTTGAGACATTTCGTCAGTGCATCTCAAAAGAATTGGCCCGACTTGCTAGACGTGGCACAATTCTCCTACAACTTGCATAGGAGCGAAGCCACGAACCAAAGTCCGTTTGAGATTGTAATGGGCCAACAACTGCTCACACCCGATGCCATCGTGACCAAGTACCAAGGTCCGAATCCAGCCGCCTTCCATGTGGTGAAGGACTTGCAAGAGCAACGAGACTTAGCCAACGCTTGCCTCCAAAAAGCAAGCAAGCGAATGAAGAAGTGGGCCGACAAGAAGCAACGCGACGTCGAATTTCAGGTAAATGATTTAGTTTTGGCTAAACTTAATCTAACACTTCGAAATGCTTCTGTTCACAGGGCTCTTGTGAGGAAGTATGAAGGCCCATTTCGTGTGATAAAGAGAGTAGGCAAAGTGGCCTACAAACTAGCATTGCCATCCGACATCACAGTCCATCCCGTCTTCCATGTGAGTGTTCTTAAGCCTTATCACAGAGACGAGGAAGATCCAGAAAGAAACATCTCCAAGCGAGCACCCGTTGGAGTTAGGACTTCGTTCGAGAGAGAAGTCGAAGCCATTGAAGCCGATCGAGTCATTCGACGCAAAGGCTACCAACCAAGGCACGAATACTTTGTGCTTTGGAAGGGTCTAACCGAAGCCGAGGGTAGTTGGAAGCTAGACAAAGACTTCTGGAAATTTGAAGACAAGATTGCCGATTTTGAAGCCCAACGAGCAACGAGGGCGTCGCTCAATTCGGTGGAGGAGAATGTTACCGTTGTGCACCCTAGGGCCCAATCTGCCGCACACCTAGGGGCCATTTCCAGCACCCAGGGGGCCTCACACCGTTCAGCCAACTCTGCCGCACCCATGGGGCAACAATTCAGCCTGTCTGCGCGCACCCAAGGGCCTGTCCGCGCAGCACCCAAGGGCCTGACCGAGCAGCACCAAGCAGCCCAGCCTTCAGCACCCATAGGCCTGTTCGAGCAGCACCAAACAGCCCGTCCAGCCACCCCTATGGGCCCATCCGAATTTTCACCATCCATGGCCATTCAAGCCCATTCTTTGGGGAATATCTACCCCTTTGACCATGGCACACAAGGCAAGAATCAAGCATCCATTCATCCATCGATTCATGGAGAATCAAATCCCTTTCACAAGGAAAGAAGATCAACCAAGATGGAAGGAATCCTTAATAGCAATCTCTTTCCTTTATTAGATAGCTTAGGCCAATCTTGGCCATCCATTGTAATCAGTAGTGACCGTTAGATCGGGAGGTGCTAGGCTATAAAAAGGGCCTCACCCCCTCACTTGTAATCATCCTGAATTCTCTTTGTTTTCATCTTTTCTCTCATTAATAAAAGCTTAGCAACGTCGAGTACTCTATTCCCCCTAACTAGGCTTAGAGGGGGTTTTTAACGAGGCTCTTCGTTTTGCAAATCACTCGAGCCATCTTGTTCTTTCTTTCTTCGCAACGCTTCCGCAACTCTAGCCAAGCCAAGACTTAGCTTTAAGGCTTACTTGGTCCCTTTCAAAGTTCATTTCCCGACCAAGTGCCGCACGAGCTAGCCATATAAGCCTAGCCCCGTGACAAAGAGTTGAACAAACCAAAGAAAAAACAGAAAATAAAAATAAAAACAAAAAGTGCAGTAAAAGAAAAGGTAGAGTTATGTTGCCAGTCCCAAGCAACGGCGCCAAAAACTTGTTGCGTGTAAAAGAGTCTATCGCAATTGTAGTGCAAGTGTACACGACGCATGTAGTAAAGTGATACGAAGTATCGGATATCGTCTCCACAGGGACTGGGCTAATAGCTTCACCTTGAATCACTACACGAAAGTAAGAGAAAATAATTGAGAAAGTTGTCACGAGAATAATAAAGAGAACTTAAATAAAAGAGTGGAGAAATCAAGATAGAGAGAATGGGCTGGTATTGAATTGCTCAGTAGTGCAAGTATTGCTGAGTCTAAGAAATCCAGTTCTGTCGTCGTTCCCGTCACGGCAGCACCTGTCACGGCAGCAGTCCGTTGCTTATCGCGGCAGCGAATACTCAACTCAGTACTTCAAGTTTGGCAAGAATCCCTGTTGTGCCTTGGCCTATCCCTAGGTCCAAGTCTGTCGATGATCACGTCTTTGATGATACCTCCCGGCGTGAATCGAAGGATGAACACCGATGTTGTTGAATTCTTCTTTAGCCACTTAACCTCGGCCTATCCCTAGGTCCGAGATAGTTCAACTATAAACTAGAGAACTCGCTCTTATTCCTTTCGTATACTTAACTCTCCCGATATTAAGTAAATAGATAACCTCACAATGCTCTCTCGATGCTCTTGCAAAATGTTAATAACCAGAATAAGAGAACTTGAAGTTTATTTTATTGAACTGAAAATTCCTAAAACAAAACAACCCTTGCAACTACTTTACAAATCAACCCATGGCCCTAAGGGGAATTTAGAACAAGATGAGGGAAGGAAAACGGCTAGGGTTTTGGGAAGAAAGCTAGAGAATAGGTGATATCCTCCCTAGGTCGAAATACATGCCCTTATATAGGCTTTGGGTCCAAGTTTTCTAAAATAGCAAGAGTACAACTTTAAATTAAAGTACAATTCTAATAAAGACTAAATCTTCAAAGAATCTATCTTTAAGTCGTCCTCTTTCTTGCTTGGGATTTTCTCCCCTTGAACTTTGGGTTTGATATTCCTTTCGATCTGGGGCTTGGAAAAATATAGTGGTCTTACACGACAGACGGGCTGAATTTTCTCTATCTGTCGAAGTCCACTTTGCTTCTTTTCCTCAAAACTGTTGTCGTCCTCTGCTGTCACGGTGGCAACCATGGCAGCATCGTCCTCCTTGACTGCTCGTCCAGTTCCAGCTCTTCTACTTCACTGCCCAGCGCCCGCCTCTCCTATCTGCTACAGCAGCAACCTGCAAAAGCAACCAATTTCAGTAGAAACTGTGCCTTTTAATATATTTGTGATGTTTAACTGTAAACTGACCTAAATGCAATAAATAATGCTTGAATGCAGTAGAAATATGGGTTAAATAGAGGGTAAATAATAGAACTTTTACACACTCAACAATAAGGCACTTCAAACTCTTATGACTCGTGTACATAGTACACTTCTCACCATATAGATAATGTCTCCAGATCTTTAAAGCAAAAACCACCGTTGCCAGCTCAATGTCATGCGTAGGGTAATTGCGTTAATGCACCTTCAACTGTCGTGATGCATAAGCCACTACTCTACCCTCTTGCATCAACACACACCCCAACCCAACATAGGATGCGTCACTATACACCACAAACTCTTTTCCTAACTCAGGTTGAACCAAGATATGAGCTTGCGTCAAAGCTGCCTTTAGCTTCTCAAAGGCCTGTTGTCTCGCTTCCGTCCACTCAAACTTAACATCCTTTTGTAACAACTTCGTCAAAGGGGTAGCAACCTTAGAAAATCCATCCACGAACCTCCGATAGTAACCTACCAATTCAAGGAAACTACGAAAATCATGAACGGACCTAGAAGGCTTCCAATTCACCACCGCCTTAATCTTTGAAGGATCGACACGAATACCTTCAGCCGAAACCACATAGCCAAGAAAAAAACCTCCTTTAGCCAAAATTCACACTTACTCAACTTAGTATAAAGCTGATTCTCTAACAACACTTGCAAAACGATCCTCAAATGTTCTTCATGATCCTCCTCGGTACGAGAGTACACAAGGATATCATCGATGAACACCACAACGAACTTATCTAATAATTCATGAAACACCATGTTCATCATATCCATGAAAGCCGCGGGAGCATTCGTCAATCCGAACGGCATCACTAGAAATTCATAATGCCCATATCTCATTCGGAAGGCTGTTTTCGGCACATCCACATCCTTCACCTTTAGCTAATAATATCCTGACCGCAAATCTATCTTTGAAAACACAGCTGCTCCTCAAAACTGATCAAAAAGATCATCAATCCTCGGGAAAAGATAGTTGTTCTTGATAGTCAACTTATTTAGCTGACGATAATCAATGCACATCCTCATCCGTCCACACTAGGCCGAATAAAGCCTCGGTCAAGCAACTCTTGAAGTTGCATCTTCAACTCCTTCAACTCCTTTGGTGTCATGCGATAGGGAGCAATGGACATCGGAGTTGTGTTCTCATACAACTCAATTCCAAATTCAACCTCTCGACTAGGCAGCAAACCCAGTAATTCCTCCGGAAACACTCCAGGGAATTCACACACGGTCCTTATATCATGTACCTGAACCTTCTTTGTACTAGGATTCATAACAAAGGCTAGATAAGCCTCGCATCCTTGATGCAACATCCGGCTTGCTTCAAGTGTCAACGCCACATTAGACAGGAACTTCACATTTTCTCCCACCACCACAACCTCATAATCATCCGCAAGTTTCAGCAAAACTCGCTTATTTTCAAAATCCACAACGGCTCTATGCTCAACAAGCCAATCCATACCAAGAAGTACGTCAAATCCATAGAATAATAATTCCATAAGATCAACTAGAAACACATGCTTTTGCACCTTTAAGGGGCATCTCCTAGATGTGCTACATTCCTTACACCTTCATCTCTGCGATCACATCCGTGTCATTCCTCCCTTCTCGATGGGCATACACTCTAGCCTGGCCACCACCTTTAGGCTGAATAGCCACCACATGTGCTACATTCCTTACACCTTCATCTCTGCGCTGGAAGTTGCCACGGCCACGCCCACGGCCTCTCTGTGGCTCAGCTGCTCACACTGGAGCATGACCATGTCTCATCGGCTGCGGACAATCCCTCTTCATGTGCCCACGATTGCCGTAATTCCAGCATGTACCAAGATTGCCCCAAAACTCACCAGTGTGCCTTCTACCACACTGATTGCATTCAGGAGTTCGTAAGAAAGCATTCGGTCCTTGCAAACCACTTCCAGGGTTTCCACTGTCACATCTAGCATTTCCCTGGAACCTTTTATCCTTATGTATCTTGTACCGATCTCTACCAAGATCACGATCCGCATGTCTCTTCCCTGAGCTAGATCCTCCCGCTCGACTTGCCGGACCAAGATTCAGCTTAATGTCCTTGGCTCGAGTGAACAAGACATCAAAATCAGTATAGTCTGCTGCGAGCATATAGGTTTTCACATCAGCCACCAGCCCATAACGGAATCGTTCACATCTTTCCCGCTCGCTAGGAATCAGCTCGGTGCATATATTGGCTGAGGCGTAAAAATTGCACCTCATACTCCGCCACTATCATACTCCCTTGCACAAGGGACATGAACTCCCTCTTTTTCTCATCCAAGTAGCGGACTCCCAAATACTTTCGCTTGAATGCATTCAAGAAGAATGTCCAAGTCACCTCATCATCATCCAACCCCGCTATTGTGGTTGTCCACCACGTATATGCATCACCATGCAACAGGGACACAATACATCCCAACTTCTGAGTATTGTTACAGTTCAGTGGCCCAAGTATCCTCTTGGTACTTTCTAACCAAGACTCAGAACCTTCCGAGGTCAGCCCCCTGAACTCAGTCCCTCCCAGACTGCAGAGTCGCTCCAACGGCAACCTCACATTAGCACCATCATAAGGTGCAGCCCCATGAGCTCCAGCTACTGGTGCCTGAAAAGCTCCAGGAATAGCTTGAATCAACATTGACATATCGGGAGCAGCTTGCCCTTGAACTCCCTCGGGTCCAGCAGCCCCTGCACCAGCTCCCGCAGTACCAACCCCTGCTCCACCACCACCGGGTGGTCCACCAGGAGGAGGAGGCAGTAAATCCTAAACATTCTCAACATTCTCATTCTCATCCGTAGCACGAGTATTAATTCTAAGCTCTCTACGTGGCCCCATATGAAAAAAAAATGCAACTGACAAAATACAATAAATTCAATTAGGTAATATAAGGCAAATAATCCAAGTACTCAAGCTCATTTTCTTGAAAACAATTATTTCCAATAGTAATGATATGGCAATGGGATCCCCAACTATACCCCAAACATAGCATAGTATCATAAAATCATCTCAATTCATCACTTTACATGCATTACATCTTATTAGAACTAGAACACTAGCAATCATACATCATGCTTTCACCAAAAAGTCATAATCATTCATACTCACACACATTAACCACTTACCAAGCCCCAAATATTTGTAAACCTTGCTCTGATACCAACAATTGTAACCATCTTAGCCCGACCTAGACGCTTGACCTGAACTACGAAGATTACACGGGGAAAACCAAAGTCAACCCAAAAGTAAACCTTGATTAATGACCCTTTTTTTCTTTTTTTCTTTTTTCTAAATGTATTATAAACCTATGTGATCACTCATAACCACAAGAAGGAAAAGGCACAACGATCGGAAAACATTTAGGGGTTTAATTGTAAGAATTAGACTTTTCGGGACCAAAACGTAAATTTTGAAAATTACGAGGACTTAGCAGATTTTAAGTTTACCAAGGTGCAATTAAACATATTTCATGCATCTCTATCAAAAATCAACTTAATTAGACATTCAAAACTCAACCAATTGCAACCACAAACATCAAGGACTAAAATGTACAAAGCGAGAACTTGAAAGAATTCAAAATGCAGTCCAACGGTCGGGTGTTTTGAAACGCTGGCCCTTGTATCGAAATGACCGTATCGAAACGGAGTTGACCATTTCAGTACTCAGGTGCGTTCCGAGACCCGTATCGAAACATGGCTCTCCAGTAGCTAAAGTGTTCTGAAACACTCTTACCCGTTCCGAAACACTATGGCCATTTCAGGCCCCTGTTCTGAAACAGATAAGGGTGTTTCAATACACCCTGCCCTGCAACTATATATTTTTTTCTTGTTTTTCACATCTTTACACAATCAAACACATCCCAAATCATACCATATCACACTAACAACATGATTAAACATCAGAGAACATTATTATGAAGTTTAAGCTAAATCATGGCATCAAGCATATGATCATCAAGTCTATAGGCATGCTCCCTATTCATATAAACCATATAAAAGCCTCAAACCAAACCAAATATGACAATTACAATCCTCAAAAACCATATAAAACTTGCAACAACCATAGGGAGTTCAAAACACATCTCCCAAAACCATATGAAAATGTCACCATACATGAGCTGCTTACTTCATTGGATGTCCTTAACCTTCTTACTGCCCAAAGACGTCTCAATTATCTGCATTGTTGCTAAAAGAGAACTTAAGCACATTTTCTTAGTGAGGCGAGATTTAAAACTCTATCTCAAAAACCATTTTCTACAACATGCTCTTTCTATCTCATGCATGAAAACCAATTCAAAGCAACTCTCCATTTGAAAACACATGTACCTTTATTCTATCTCATGCATTAAACTAATGCAAATCTCATGGCAAAGCCAAACACATGCTTAATGAAAACAAAAGCATTTCACACCATAAATCTCATATACATTTCTCATAGCATAAATCATCTCAACATTTGGTACAGGTGAATGAAATACAATTTCATATATTGGCATTCATATTAGATCTTTACTCGGATATGCGGATTAGCTTGACTCAAAGTCAATTCCTATGCCGGTGGAATCTCACATCACCGGACTCTCATGGCGGTATCTCTCTTAGCCAAAAAGCTTGGGTATTTCACCAAGTCCTACCCCGATTGCATATCTCATCATCGGATTCTCACTTTGGATCGGTATGGCACTACCCCCATTGCCCGACTCCAAAGAGCACGTACGAATTTTTATTTTATAGTTCACTCTCATCCTCTTGGTCGACTAATTATATCCGGTAATTATCTCATCATTTATGCCATTATATTATATTAAAATCATCATCTCACCTACTGTTTTGATACAACATTTCTCAAATCTTTCTCATCTCATTTCAAAACCATATCTCATGCTTTGCATTAAATCAAAATCTCAAAACTCTTCAATACCACATGCTATCTCATGAAATCAAAACATGACATCAACTCATGCTACAAATCATGCATAAAACAGTAGGAATTTGTCTATCTCAAAACAAGAGCATGTTAAAAGAATTTAAAGGCATCAACCACATATTGAGAGAAAATCTAACCATACTTACTTTCGGACTTAGGATGGTATTTCAAACCAATCCTAAATCCCCAAAGCTTGTTTCTTTGTCCCTCAAAGACTTCTAAAACCATTCGCACTCACCGATTACGTTTCGCTTTTTTGCCGAAACGATATCTAAGCTTCTGGCACTTCCGAATCAACACCAAAAGCATCCAAAGATGTCTCACCTGATTATTACACATAAGAGCAGAGGATTAATGCATCATGCATTGAAATCACCAGCCACTCAAACAAACTCGCTGCACTACTCAAAAACACCATTTCGGCTACCCAAAATAACTAAAATCATCTCCAAACTTTTCCAAAACAAAGCCCAGCCAAGATCTATCAATTCTAATCTTTTCTAACCCTCAATCAACACCTAAAATCACCATAAACACGTCCTTATATCCCCCACAACAACAGAACACCAAGAACACTCCAAAAACCACAATTCTCGCAGGCAAAACTTAAGAATCAAAACCTATTCGGAATTTGTTTGATAAAACCTCATTTATAACATCAATTATCATCCAAAATACATTAGAAATCAACCTCAAAACAGAGCCTAACCAAGAGTTACAAAAATCATCAAGATCTCAGCAAGAATCTTGAGTTTTACCACAATTTCATGTTTCTAACATTAAAGCAACCCAAAAATCATTAACAAAGGATTGAATAATTGTGAATTTCAATAAAGAACTAATCATTAGAGGAGAAGGATGAAGCTTACCTCTAATGGCTGATTTCTCCTCAATTTGGGCAAGATTTCTTGAAAATCCAAAGTAAAACAAAACGATTTGATGAGATAAAGATTAGGAATCCTTAGGAGAATGAAATCTCAGCAAAAAAGATAAAAATCAAAGGTTATTTTGTGAAGGAAATGTGTTTGGCTGAATGGAAGTTGAGAGAAAATGAAATGGGAGAAAACTAACGTAAGGTAGTTATGAAAAAGTCAACTTAGATTTTCTTTTTAATTCTCCTTTATTCCTTAATTAAAACATTATTAAAAACTCCCAAATTAAAGAGAAATTTGTTCAAAACAATTTGGTAAAATTAGCTCCTTAAAGATTCAAAGTTTCAATCCTTTACAAAACAGTCACTAGTCAACTTTTGCAAAAATTGCAATTTGGTCACTACACCGAAATATAGTATTTCCAAATCACATTTTGTAAAATTATTTTCACCATAACCATTTATATAATAAATGAGTATTTTTAGATATTTTTCCATATTTTTAAAACATCCCGAACTAGGTGTTCCCTAAACCTCCCTCAAAGAATCGAATCGTTCTCGACCGGCCCGATTCAACTTGCAAAACATCTAGGCCCAAAGCATGGGTGTTACACAAAGCTTTTGGAATCCCCTTTCTTTTGGGCTGCCTTGAAATGCTCAATTCTCTACATTGATGAAACAAATGAGCGTATGCCTATAGCTTAGTGAGGAGTCGTTAAACAACATTCATCAATGCATTCTACACAATTGGTAAATTATCATTTTTCAACACATGCTTTTACATAAAACATGCCCTCTCATGGCATCAATGCACTCTTTAGGAAACATGCACATATGCATTACTTAAGAACAATAAATAAACCTTTGCTCATGCTTTACCAAGCATCACATGCATTCTAGCATAAATCACAAGAATCTCATGCTTAGTCCATTAATCACAACATTATATTGGCTTACAAGTGATCATTTCTCAAACCATAACAAAACCAACTCAAGACACAATCGGATACGCGGATTACAAGCGTTGTCCCACACGCTTCATATAGACTATCGGTCTACACAAGGCTCACACACGAGAGCAACCCTCCATCGTTGTGACACCCATGGTGGAGTATAACGGTACAATCACAACCCCTCAACACCACTCATCGGTAGTTGTATAATTCCACTAACGAGAGCACGAGACACATAACACAAGATCCACACATGGAATTAGCATCCACCGTTGTGATCTTAACCTCAAACGTTACGGTACTTGGATGGAGTATACGGTACAATCTCAATCCCTCGACATCCAAGGCAACTTTATTCACGGTGTACCCAATCCTATTGTCGGCTAACTATATCCGATTAACACAACCAAAAACCATTTCCATCACTTGCCAATATAATCCTTTAACCTCATTAATCCACTGTTTTACAAGCATAAACACAATGCCATTTTCACAAGCATAACATGCTTAACATCATATGCATTTACCCTATATGAATCCTTAACATAATGGCATTAAAATCCAGCAACATTCATGCTTAAATCATGCCTTAAAAAAGTAATCAAATTCACATTTAATTCAAGTGCATTTTCTTCAAAACATAGCACATGTCTAAGAGAGTCTTTCGAATCACTTACTCTTGAGCTTAGCTAAGTGTTTCAAACTTACACTAAGCTCCCAAAACCACGCTCAAAGCGTTACTGTAACCCCCTTAACCCGGCCTAGACGGTTGACCCGAATTAAGAAAGTCACACGGGGAAAACCAAAGTCAACCCGAAAGTCAACCTTGATTAACGACCCTTTTTTTTCTTTTTAATCTTATCTAGATGCACATTTAACCTATGTGTGATCAAACAAACAACATACTAAAAGATCACAAACATCAGAGATCAAACAGGGACCCAATTGAACAAATTACAACTTTAGGGACCAAATTGCAATTTCTGATAATTAGAAGGACTTAACCCAAATTGAAGTTACCATCTTGAAATTAGTCAGGTTTCATGCTTCTCTGTGAAATTTCAGCTCAAAAGGGACATCCACAGCTCGTGCAATTGAACAAACAAGATTCAGGACTAAAACGCAAACAATTCAAAACATATAACTGCCAATGTCAGCCCCTAACGGTCGGCCGTTCCGAAACCGATCAACCCCGTTCCGAAACACGGGCCGTTCCGAAACCGATCGACCCCGTTCCGAAACACGGGCTTGGTAGAGACCAAACCGTTTCGAAACGGTGCATACCGTTTCGGACGCCTGGGTTCATACACGGCACCCGTTCCGAAACGGTACACCCAGTTCCGAAACGCCTGCACAGATTGCAGCAAACAAGCATACCAAAACATGCAATTGGTCATTCAAACATGCTCCAAACATCACCAAACTTTACCAGCATGCAATTAAACACATATAAGACTTGTAGGAACCAACAAATCAACAAACCAACATCATATGCAAAAAGCCCCAATTCAATGATCATGCTTCCTACACAAGCTAGCTATTCAAACTCAAAACTTGCAAAACAAGCATATAAGGTCTCAAACCAAAAACCAGCAACAACATTCAACATACTTAGGGAGTCTCAAACACCTCCCAAAACATACACATTGGTCCCCCATTGCCAAAACATACAAAAGCTAAATGTTTAACAAAACCTTCCATACTTAGAGCTTCTCTTGAACTTGATTGCTTGACCTTCCTTGCTGCCCCTCAAAGACTCTAATGCTCTGCATTATTGAATTAAGAAAACGTAGAGAGCGTAAGCAAAAGCTTAGTGAGGCATGCTCATTAAAACAATTCAATAATGCAATTAAAACCATTTGTAAATCATGCTTAAAACCAAATCTTGCACATGCTCAAAAGCATACTTTAAATCAAGCAATCACATGCTTCATATCATATATCAAAACAAGCATCTCATGCTTCTTACATACTTAACATGTCATATTGGCTCAAGTGATACATTTCATTTGTGAAAAAAAGTTCATTAACTTTCCCCAAGGACTTTTAACCACCTTGGCCCCAAGGACTTTTAAACACCTTGGCCATGGACTTTTAAACACCATGAATAAGGACCACACAAGGACTTTTAACCACCTTTGTGTCCAATGCTTGAATCACCCCAAGGACTTTTAAACACCTTGGCCCCAAGGACTTTTAAACACCTTGGCCCCATGGACTTTTAACCACCATGGAAAGGAGCACCTAAGGACTTTTAACCACCTTAGTGTCCGCATCAAGAACCATCCAAGGACTTTTAACCACCTTGATGTTCTTAGGTAACAAGGCTCACTCAAGGACTTTTAACCACCTTAGTGACCTTCACTTTTACAAAACATCACTTGCCAATATACATATTTCACATCATATAATCCACTGTTTTAAAGCATTAAACCAAGCCATTTCACCATGCATTTCAAAGCATCAAATCCACATTTAAACAATGTATAAATCAAGGAACTCCTACCTAGAGTTACCTTCACCACATGGCTTAAAACATCATCAAATAAGATGCTAAATCATGCTTACAAAACAGTAATTAAAACATGCAAATCATCATTTTGCAACACACCAAAACATGGCCACCACTAGAGAGAAAATCCGAAAACTTACACTTGAGCTTAGCAAAGTTGTTTAGACTTAAACTAAGCTCCCAAAACCTTCAAACCTTGGTTTAAAAAGCTGGAAATCCAATTCCACAATTGCACTCACCAAATTCCACTTTGCTTCAAGCCAAAGCACCAAATCAAGCCTCCGGATCAACCAAACTTGGATCCAAGGATGCCTCCCCTGTTTCAACACATTAAAGCAGAGGATTAATGCATCATCATGCATTAATTGCTTCAATGAAAGCACCTAAACTCGCTGCTCTCATCCAACCTCCATTTTCGGCCACCAAACACAACCGAAAATGCATCCAAAACACTTCTAAACAAAGCCCAGCCATAAACCAGCAAAACCTCACTTCCATTAACATCAATCAACATCTAAAAACAACCTATTAACAACCTGATACCTCCAGCAACACCAGATCCACAAGATCACCACAAAAGCTACCTTAAAACACAAGCTAAACTTAGGAAACCCAACCTATCCGGGATTGCATCAATCAAAACTCATTTCCACATCAATTTAGGGATCACTTAACATCAAAAACACTTCTCAAATCACAGATTTAACAGATCAAACGAAAATCATGTGAAATCATCAAAATCTTGCATAATTAGCCAAGATCCATAAATCAACATAAAAGCCTTTAATTAAACATCAATTTAGGATTGAAAACTTAGGAATTTCATTAAAGAACTTGAAGTTCAGAGGAGAAGGACGTTCTTACCTCCAAACTTGAGTTTCTCCTCTTTTTGGAATGAAAATCCTTGATGAAACTTGTAGCAATTGAAGAGGATTTGGAAGAACAATGATTAGGAATCAAATGAGAGTTGAAAGGAGGATTTTAGGTGAGAAAATCAGAAACAAAACTCTGTAAATGGAGTGTTTGGGTTGAGAGAAAAGAGAGAAAGAAAATTGGAAGTTAGTTGAGAAAAATGACTAAATGAGATTTCCCTCCTTTTGTTTTACTTTAAAAATCAGAATTATAACTCAAAATATCTTAGAAAAATCTGGAGAAACTCCCTTTGGGTAATTAGCTCCTTAAAGATTCAAAGTTTCAACCCTTTATAAAACAGCCACCAAACTTTCAAAAATTACATTTTGGTCACTAGCCAAAATGTCACCCTTCCAAAACTCATTTTCCAAAATTGATTTCACAGTTCACTTAATTATATTAAAAGATGATTTTAGAACATTTTTCCATATTTTTAATGCAACCCGAACTAGGCTTTCCTAATTTAACCTCTTACGATTCGAACAGCACTTTGACCGACCGGTCAATGCCCAAGACTTCTAAGCCCAAAACCGGGGCGTTACAACTCTCCCCCCCTTAAGAAATTTCGTCCTCGAAATTTACCTGAAGGAAAAAGATAAGGAAACTGCTTCAGCATGTCTTCCTTCCGCTCCCACGTGGCTTCCTCAACACCTCGATGCTTCCACAGCACCTTCACCAACTCAATGGTCTTGCCACGAAGAACCTTACAATCCGAATCCAGAACCTTCACTGGTTCCTCATCATAGGTCAAATCCGGATTCAAAACTACATCCTCTACAGGCATCACATACGAAGGATCAGATCTATACTTCCGGAGCATAGAAACATGGAACACATCATGAATCTTCTCCAGCTCTTGAGGTAACCTCAACCGATACGCAACAGGACCCACTCGCTCAACAACCTCATACGGTCCAATGTATCTAGGGCTCAGCTTACCCTTCCGACCAAACCTCATCACCTTCTTCCAAGGCGAAACCTTCAAAAACACACGGTCACCCACCGCATACTCTATCTCCTTACGCTTCAAATCCGCATAAGACTTCTGCCGGTCAGAAGCAGCCTTCAACCTCTGACAAATGAGCTTCACCTTCTCGGTGGTTCCTTTCAACAAAGAAGGCATCGAAACCAACTTTTGACCCGTTTCAGCCCAACACAGAGGAGTCCTACACTTCCTCCCATACAGAGCCTCATAAGGTGCCATCTGTATACTTGACTGAAAACTATTGTTATAAGCGAACTCAACCAAAGGCAGATGCTTCTCCCAAGAACCTTGGAACTCAATCACACAGCATCTCAACATATCCTCCAAAATCTGAATAACCCGCTCAGAATGACCATCCGACTGAGGATGATAGGATGTACTGAAATGCAACCTTGTACCAAGAGCTTGATGCAAACACTGCCAAAAACGCGATGTGAACCTCGGATCCCTATCCGACACAATCGACTTAGGCACACCATGCAGCCTCACTATCTCAGCAATGTACAGCTCTGCCAGCTTATCCAAAGAAAACGTAGTATGCACAGGCAAGAAATGCGCACACTTCGTCAGGCGATCCACAAGCACCCAAACAGAATTCTTCTTTGATGGAGACAAAGGCAAACCAGATACAAAATCCATGGTAACCCTCTCCCACTTCCATTCAGGGATTTTCAACGGTTGCAACAAACCAGAAGGAACCTGATGTTCAGCCTTAACCCGCTGACACACCAAACACTTGCTCACAAACTCTGCCACATCCTTCTTCAAACCAACCCAATAGTACTCATCACGAAGATCACGATACATCTTAGTACTACCAGGGTGCATAGCAAAAGGACTACTATGACCTTCAGTCAGAATAGCACGCCTCAACTCAGCATCAGCAGGCACTACTATTCGACTACCAAAACACAACACTCCATCCTCATTAAAGCAGAAATCCGGAGGTCTCCCCTCCGCGATATCCTGAACATGAGACACCAAGGAATCATCCAACAACTGCTTATCCTTGATCAACTGAACCAACGATGGTTTCACTTGCAACTCAGCAACAAGACCACCATCCCGCGATACGCTCAAGCTAGCAAACATCGCCCTCAGCTCAACAGCTACCTTCCTACTCAAAGCATCCGCAACAACATTAGCTTTACCAGGATGATACTCTATCGTCAGATCATAATCCTTGAGCAACTCCAACCAACGCCGCTGCCTAAGTTTCAACTCCTTCTGGGACATCAGATACCTCAAACTCTTGTGATCCGTGTACACAGTACACTTTTCACCATACAGATAATGTCTCCAGATCTTCAGAGCAAAAACCACTGCAGCCAGCTCAATATCATGCGTAGGATAATTGCGCTCATGCACCTTCAACTGCCGCGACGCATAAGCCACAACCTTACCCTCCTGCATCAGCACACACCCCAAACCAACATAGGATGCATCACTGTAGACCACAAACTCTTTCCCTGATTCAGGCTGAATCAAGATAGGAGCTTGCGTCAAAGCCAACTTCAGCTTCTCAAAAGCTAGCTGTCTCGCTTCTGTCCACTCATACTTAACATCTTTCTGCAAAAGCTTCGTCAAAGGAGCAGCAATCTTGGAAAAACCATCCACAAACCTTCGGTAGTATCCTGCCAAACCAAGGAAACTACGAACCTCCTGAACAGACTTAGGAACTTTCCAGTTCATCACCGCTTCAATCTTCTGAGGATCAACACGAATCCCCTCAGCTGAGACCACATGCCCAAGAAACACCACCTCTCTAAGCCAGAACTCACACTTGCTCAGCTTAGCATAAAGCTGATTCTCCAACAAAGCTTGCAGCACAACCCTCAAATGCTCTTCGTGCTCTTCCTCAGTACGCGAGTACACGAGGATATCATCAATGAACACCACAACGAACTTGTCCAGGTATTCATGAGAAACACGATTCATCATGTCCATGAAAGCAGCAGGAGCATTTGTCAACCCAAACGGCATGACCAGGAACTCATAATGCCCATACCTTGTCCTGAAAGCTGCCTTAGGCACATCCACATCCTTCACCTTCAACTGATAATACCCTGACCTCAAGTCAATCTTAGAGAACACAGCAGCTCCCCGAAATTGATCAAAGAGATCATCAATCCTCGGCAAATGATACCGATTCTTGATAGTCAACTTGTTCAGCTGACGGTAATCAATGCACATCCTCATAGTGCCATCTTTCTTCTTCACAAACAAGACAGGAGCACCCCAAGGCGACACACTCGGCCGGATGAAACCACGATCAAGCAGCTCTTGCAACTGCGTCTTCAGCTCCTTCAGCTCCTTAGGTGCCATTCTATAGGGAGTAATGGACACAGGAGTTGTATTCTCGTACAGCTCAATTCCAAACTCCACCTCGCGATTAGGAGGTAAACCAGGCAACTCCTCAGGAAAAACATCAGGAAACTCCTTCACAACCCTGATATCTTGCACCCTCAACTCCTTCGAACTAGGATTCATCAAAAAAGCCAGATAAGCTTCGCAACCTTGCCTCAGCATCCTGCTCGCCTCCAAGGTAGAAACAACATTGGCAAGAAACTTCACATTCTCACCAACCACCACCACTTCATAATCATCCGCAAGCTTAAGCGAAACCCGCTTATTCTCACAATCCACAACAGCACGATGCTCAGCAAGCCAATCCATACCAAGGATCACATCAAAACCATAAAAGGGCAACTCCATAAGATCAACATGAAAGACATGTTCTTGAACAACCAAGGGACACCTTCTATAAAGCTTACGAGTCACAACAGTTTCACCAAAAGAACTAGTGACTCTAACACCAACATCCAAAGACTCAACAGGCAAACCAAGCAACTCAGCATGCTCACGTAGAATATATGAATGCGTAGATCCAGAATCTATCAAAGAAAGCAATGACAAGGATTGCAAAGTAAAGGTACCTGCAATCACATCAGCATCATTCCTTCCCTCGCGCTGAGCATACACTCTCGCCTGGCCTCCACCCTCAGGTTGAATAGCCACAACATGAGCTACTCCGCGACCACCTTCCTCACGCCTCTGGAAATTACCACGGCCGCGCCCACGACCTCTCTGCGGTGCTGCAACAACAGGAGCACGCTCTTGGCCACCAGCCAACCTCGGACAATCACGTCTCAAGTGGTCAGCAGAACCACAGTTCCAGCACTCATAACCAGCTGCCACAACAGGAGCTTGCACCTCCCTTCCAGCACGAGGACAGTCACGCTTCATGTGACCACGAGAACCACAAATCCAACATGCAATAGGGTCAGCTCTAGCATTGCCACCCCTAGCAGGCGCACCTCCACCTCTCTTAGCTGAGGACTGAAACCTCTGATCACGTACCCTCTTGTTCCGTCCACCTCCGGAACTATACTCAGCAGCTCTCTTCCCAGAACTCGCTCCATCACCTTTCGCAGACAAACTCAGATTCATCTTAATGTCCTTGGATCGACTAACCAACACATCAAAATCATTGTACTCAGCAGCCAACATGTAGGTTTTTACATCCGTCACCAAGCCATAACGGAACCTTTCGCACCTCTCACGCTCATCAGGTATCAGCTCCGGTGCATACTGACTGAGGCGTACGAACTGTACCTCGTACTCAGCCACACTCATGTTCCCCTAGGTCAGAGACATGAATTCCCGCTTTTTCTCATCCAGATATCTCACTCCAAGATATCTCCTCTTAAACACATTCTGAAAGAATGTCCAGGTAACATCAACTTCAGCCATCCCAGCTATGGTGGTCGTCCACCACGTATAAGCATCGCCTTGCAGCAAAGACACCACACATCCCAACTTTTGCACATCAGTGCAGCTCATCTGTCCCAAGACACGCTTGGTACTCTCTAGCCAAGCTTCTGACCTCTCAGCTGACATACCCCTAAACTCAGTCCCACCAAGACTGCGCAGACGCTCTAAGGGTAGTCTAGCTCCAGCATCTCCCTGATGCCCAGCTCCTTGAGCTCCAGCTACTGCTGCTCGAAAAGCACCCGCAATAGCTTGTACCAGCACAGACATGTCAGGCATCGCTTGTCCCTGACCAATCTCAGGTCCTGCAGCTCCAGCACCAGCTGCCTCAGCTCCAGCTCTTTCCCTCTCCGCACCACCACCACCAGGTGGAGGAGGAGGTAACACAGCACTACCTGTATTCTCTTCATTCACATTCCCCTCCGGCGTCGTAGCTCTCACGCTACTCCTTAACTCTCTACGTGGTGCCATACTTTTACCATGCATAACAGTACAAAATAAAACAAGTCAGGCCCAGCAAGGTAAGCAATTTCAAGTATTCAAGCTCAATCTCTTTCAAAATCAACATCATTTCTTTAGCCTTTTGTTTGGCAATGGGTACCCTCATCATGCATCATCAAAGCATACACCTCAATCGTATCAACATTGCAAGCCACTGATCATGCTTTCAAACAACAAGCATACAAGCCAAACCATGCTTCAATCATGCATAACAACATTCCCAATTACTCGAGAACTCAGCTCTGATACCACCAAATGTAACCCCCTTAACCCGGCCTAGACGGTTGACCCGAATTAAGAAAGTCACACGGGGAAAACCAAAGTCAACCCGAAAGTCAACCTTGATTAACGACCCTTTTTTTTTAATCTTATCTAGATGCACATTTAACCTATGTGTGATCAAACAAACAACATACTAAAAGATCACAAACATCAGAGATCAAACAGGGACCCAATTGAACAAATTACAACTTTAGGGACCAAATTGCAATTTCTGATAATTAGAAGGACTTAACCCAAATTGAAGTTACCATCTTGAAATTAGTCAGGTTTCATGCTTCTCTGTGAAATTTCAGCTCAAAAGGGACATCCACAGCTCGTGCAATTGAACAAACAAGATTCAGGACTAAAACGCAAACAATTCAAAACATATAACTGCCAATGTCAGCCCCTAACGGTCGGCCGTTCCGAAACCGATCAACCCCGTTCCGAAACACGGGTCATTCCGAAACCGATCGACCCCGTTCCGAAACACGGGCTTGGCAGAGACCAAACCGTTTCGAAACGGTGCATACCGTTTCGGACGCCTGGGTTCATACAAGGCACCCGTTTCGAAACGGTACACCCTGTTCCGAAACGCCTGCACAGATTGCAGCAAACAAGCATACCAAAATATGCAATTGGTCATTCAAACATGCTCCAAACATCACCAAACTTTACCAGCATGCAATTAAACACATATAAGACTTGTAGGAACCAACAAATCAACAAACCAACATCATATGCAAAAAGCCCCAATTCAATGATCATGCTTCCTACACAAGCTAGCTATTCAAACTCAAAACTTGCAAAACAAGCATATAAGGTCTCAAACCAAAAACCAGCAACAACAACAACATTCAACATACTTAGGGAGTCTCAAACACCTCCCAAAACATACACATTGGTCCCCCATTGCCAAAACATACAAAAGCTAAATGTTTAACAAAACCTTCCATACTTAGAGCTTCTCTTGAACTTGATTGCTTGACCTTCCTTGCTGCCCCTCAAAGACTCTAATGCTCTGCATTATTGAATTAAGAAAACGTAGAGAGCGTAAGCAAAAGCTTAGTGAGGCATGCTCATTAAAACAATTCAATAATGCAATTAAAACCATTTGTAAATCATGCTTAAAACCAAATCTTGCACATGCTCAAAAGCATACTTTAAATCAAGCAATCACATGCTTCATATCATATATCAAAACAAGCATCTCATGCTTCTTACATACTTAACATGTCATATTGGCTCAAGTGATACATTTCATTTGTGAAAACAAGTTCAATAACTTTCCCCTAGGACTTTTAACCACCTTGGCCCCAAGGACTTTTAAACACCTTGGCCATGGACTTTTAAACACCATGAATAAGGACCACACAAGGACTTTTAACCACCTTTGTGTCCAATGCTTGAATCACCCCAAGGACTTTTAAACACCTTGGCCCTAAGGACTTTTAAACACCTTGGCCCCATGGACTTTTAACCACCATGGAAAGGAGCACCTAAGGACTTTTAACCACCTTAGTGTCCGCATCAAGAACCATCCAAGGACTTTTAACCACCTTGATGTTCTTAGGTAACAAGGCTCACTCAAGGACTTTTAACCACCTTAGTGACCTTCACTTTTACAAAACATCACTTGCCAATATACATATTTCACATCATATAATCCACTGTTTTAAAGCATTAAACCAAGCCATTTCACCATGCATTTCAAAGCATCAAATCCACATTTAAACAATGTATAAATCAAGGAACTCCTACCTAGAGTTACCTTCACAACATGGCTTAAAACATCATCAAATAAGATGCTAAATCATGCTTACAAAACAGTAATTAAAACATGCAAATCATCATTTTGCAACACACCAAAACATGGCCACCACTAGAGAGAAAATCCGAAAACTTACACTTGAGCTTAGCAAAGTTGTTTAGACTTAAACTAAGCTCCCAAAACCTTCAAACCTTGGTTTAAAAAGCTGGAAATCCAATTCCACAATTGCACTCACCAAATTCCACTTTGCTTCAAGCCAAAGCACCAAATCAAGCCTCCGGATCAACCAAACTTGGATCCAAGGATGCCTCCCCTGTTTCAACACATTAAAGCAGAGGATTAATGCATCATCATGCATTAATTGCTTCAATGAAAGCACCTAAACTCGCTGCTCTCATCCAACCTCCATTTTCGGCCACCAAACACAACCGAAAATGCATCCAAAACACTTCTAAACAAAGCCCAGCCATAAACCAGCAAAACCTCACTTCCATTAACATCAATCAACATCTAAAAACAACCTATTAACAACCTGATACCTCCAGCAACACCAGATCCACAAGATCACCACAAAAGCTACCTTAAAACACAAGCTAAACTTAGGAAACCCAACCTATCCGGGATTGCATCAATCAAAACTCATTTCCACATCAATTTAGGGATCACTTAACATCAAAAACACTTCTCAAATCACAGATTTAACAGATCAAACGAAAATCATGTGAAATCATCAAAATCTTGCATAATTAGCCAAGATCCATAAATCAACATAAAAGCCTTTAATTAAACATCAATTTAGGATTGAAAACTTAGGAATTTCATTAAAGAACTTGAAGTTCAGAGGAGAAGGACGTTCTTACCTCCAAACTTGAGTTTCTCCTCTTTTTGGAATGAAAATCCTTGATGAAACTTGTAGCAATTGAAGAGGATTTGGAAGAACAATGATTAGGAATCAAATGAGAGTTGAAAGGAGGATTTTAGGTGAGAAAATCAGAAACAAAACTCTGTAAATGGAGTGTTTGGGTTGAGAGAAAAGAGAGAAAGAAAATTGGAAGTTAGTTGAGAAAAATGACTAAATGAGATTTCCCTCCTTTTGTTTTACTTTAAAAATCAGAATTATAACTCAAAATATCTTAGAAAAATCTGGAGAAACTCCCTTTGGGTAATTAGCTCCTTAAAGATTCAAAGTTTCAACCCTTTATAAAACAGCCACCAAACTTTCAAAAATTACATTTTGGTCACTAGCCAAAATGTCACCCTTCCAAAACTCATTTTCCAAAATTGATTTCACAGTTCACTTAATTATATTAAAAGATGATTTTAGAACATTTTTCCATATTTTTAATGCAACCCGAACTAGGCTTTCCTAATTTAACCTCTTACGATTCGAACAGCACTTTGACCGACCGGTCAATGCCCAAGACTTCTAAGCCCAAAACCGGGGCGTTACAGTTACAAAGCAAAACATTCCATTTCCACTCACCGATACGCAAAGCCTTACTCGCCGACACGAAAATCACACGTTCGGAGCCTCCAACAACCCCTCGTTTGCATCCGGATCAAGATCCCTTGTTTTCACATCATCAAAACAGAGATCTAAATGCATTTCAACACCAACAACAATTCACAAACACGTTGCTCACCCAAACTACACCAAGTTACCCATCCGAAACAACTGAAAACTCAATTGATTGCTTCCTAAACAAAGCCCAGCAAACATACATCACTTCCAAACCATTATAAACATCAAAACACATTTAACAAACAACCTAACCCAACCGTATACCTCCAACAAGAAAGATTCCACCATTTCACCTCAAAAACTCACTTAAAACTAACAAGAAACTCAAGGATCCCAAGGATTTCGGGATCTATGTTATCAAAACTTCATTTCAACATATTAACCCACTTAAAACTCAATTAAAATCAATCCATAATAGAGCTTAACAAACACAAGTCCGAAAATTAAGATTTCAACCATGTCTTTACAAGATATTGATCTCCAATCACAACTATAATGAAAACTCAACCAAAAACATTAATTAGAAGCCAAAGATCTTAGGAATTTCAATAAAGAACTTTGATTAGACGTTGAGAATGGGATTTACCTCCAATCCTTGCTTTCCTCAATGTATGACAAGTTTTCCTTAGCAAAATCTTGAAGGACTTGAAAGAATTTCTTGAAAATTGATTAGGGAATGTTAGGAAAGTGTTTGGGAGGAAGGAATTCTGGAGAGAAAAGAATGAAAATAGTGTTTGGCTGAAAATGAAGAGGAAATGGTAGTTACGTAAACATCAACTACCCATTTTAATTAATTAAAATAAAACCAATTAAAGCCATTTAGTTAAAAGCCATTTACAACACATTTCATATTAAAGAAAGGTTAAATTACCATAAAGCTCCCTAAAGATTCTAAGAATTTGGCTTCTTCTTAAAAAATCACATTTTCCATAGTTTTAAAACTTTACAATTTGGTCACTACTCGAAATGTCCCATTTTTGAAACTCTTTTTGTAAAATTGATTTGATCAACCTCTTAAACATATTTTTAGAGGATTTTAGAAAATTTTACCACATTTTTATCCTATCCCGATCCTTGATTTCCTTAAATCACCTTACGTGATTAGAACTGTTCCCGACCGGTTCGGTTCGATTTCTAAAACATCTAGGCCCAAAACCAGGGCATTACAATCCATGAGCCAAAACTCACACTTACTCAGCTTAGCATAAAGTTGATTCTTCAACAACACTTGCAACACAATTCGCAAATGCTTATCATGATCCTACTCGGTATGCAATAACACGAGAATAACATCGATAAACACTACCACAAACTGATCTAGGAACTCATGGAACACACGATTCATCATATCCATGAATGCAACTGGTGCATTTGTCAACCCAAACAGCATCACTAAGAACTCATAATGGTCATACCTAGTCCAAAAAGCTGTCTTGGGTACATCCACATCCTTAACCTTCAGTTTATAATACCCAAACCCCAAATCAATCTTCGAAAACACTGAAGCACCTCAAAACTGATCAAACAAATCATCAATCCTTGGCAAAGGGTACTTGTTCTTAATCGTCAACTTGTTCAGTTGCCGATAATCTATACACATACGCATTGTACCATCCTTCTTCTTTACAAACAAGACCGGTGCGCCCCAAGGTGAAACACTTGGCCTTATGAACCCTCGATCAAGCAACTCTTGAATTTGCGTTTTCATCTCCTTCAACTCTTTAGGTGCCATCCGACAAGGAGCAATAAACACTGGAGTCGTATTTTCATACAACTCAATGTCAAACTCAATTTCTCTGTTTGGTGGTAATCCAGACAACTCTTCCGAAAAACACCTGGAAACTAGCATACCATTTGTATGTCTTGTACTCGCACTTCCTCTGTACCAGAGTTGTAACCCCCTTAGCCTAGTCTAGATGGCTGACCCGAACCGAGGTGATTACACGGGGTAAATCGAACCCAACTCGTTAAAGCCGACTCCGATTGACGACCCTTTTTTTTCTTTTTATCTGTTATAAATGCAACTTAAGTCCTATGTGATCACCCAAGAGTATAGGAAGAAACAACACAGCGATCAAATTTTGTTTAGGGGTTTAATTGCACAAACTAGACAATTAGTGACAAAAATGTAATTTCTACAAACTACAAGGACTTCTCTAATTTTAAAGTTACCTTTATTCAATTGGCTAGGTTTTATGCTTCTCTGTCAATTTTCATCACAATCTAAACAACCAATCGCATCCAATTGCATTCATGAAGTTTAAGGACTAAAATACCACATTTTCAAACTTTAAAAGATGTCATTAACAGAATTAACGGTCACCTATCGGTACGCCTAGGGATCGTATCGATACGCGGGAAGGTAGTGACCAAATTCGTAGGAAGGGTATCGATACGCTCCCCCGCGTATCGGTAAACCCTTCAAACATGTATCGAAACACTCCTCAACCGCACCGAAAACCCTGTACGGAAAATCATAAATTTGGCTTATGCGTATCGATACGCAAGTCCGAGTATCGATACGCATACCAGAACTGTCCCACAAAAGCCAAAAATCGTATCAGACTTCAACATATTATTACCAAATCATAAGAACATGTTTATGGCATCCACTCAATCATATATTCATGCAATTCCAAACACATGGTAACATTTGGTTGATTAACACATGCATAGCAAGGCATATAATGGAGAATTCTTAAACCAGAAACCAAAAGCATACAAAAAGGTAAGAAAAGGCATCAAAACCAATATAAAGGCCTTCTGCAAACCAAATAAACCATATAACACTTGCATCAACATCAGGGAGCCCAAAAACACATCTCCCAAAAACAACTATTAAAATCTCATTGCCTTATATCATTACTAAAATAAAAGTATATCACCATACTTGAGCTTATCTATTCCTTGGATTTCTCGAAGCCTCTTCACTTCCCAAAATGTCTCAATTATCTGCATTGTTGGTAAAAGAGAGCGTAAGCACGATAGCTTAGTGAGGCATGCTCTAAAAACACCAACACAACAATGCAAGCTTATTAAACTCTATCTTGAAAACCATTTCTAAAACCTTGCTCTTCTATCTCATGCTTGAAAACCATTTCAAAGCAAATCATCATTTGAAAATCACATGTACAATTTATCTATCTATCTCATCCATTCAACCAATGCAAATCTCATGGAAAATCCGCACACATGCTTGATATTCAAAAGCATTTCATAAATCTCAAAATCTCATATGCATTTCTCATAGCATAAAATCATTTTAACAATGGTACATGTGAATCGAAGTTCATTCACATATATTGGCATTTCATATTCTATCTTTACTCGGATATGCGGATAGCTTGACTCGAGGCCAAGTCCTACCCCGGTGGGATCTCGCCATCGGACTCTCATGGCGGTATCTATCTTAGCCACAAAGCTTGGGTGTTTCACCAAGACCTACCCTGATGGTATCTCTCATCATCGGATTCTCACTTTGGATTGAGATGGCACTACCCCCATTGCCCGACTCCAAAGAGCACGTACGAATTTTTAGTTTATAGTGCACTTTACATCCTATTGGCCGATCAATCATATCTGGTAATTTTCTCATCAATTATGCCAATATATTACATTAAAATCATCATCTCACCTACTGTTTTGATGCAACATTTCTAAAATCAACCTCATTCCATTTCAAAACCACAATTCATGCATAGCATATAATCAAAATCTCAAAACTCTTTAAAACTTCATTCTATCTCATGGGATCAATATGAAACATCATTTCATGTAATAAATCATGCATAAAACAGTAGGAAATTTTCTATCTCAAATCAAGAGCATGTCTAAAGCATTTAGGGGCATCAACAACTTTTCGAGAGCAATTCTAAATCTACTTACTTCCAGACATAGGATGGTGTTTCAAACCAATCCTAAATCCCCAAAACCTTGTTTCCTTGTCCCCTCAAGGACTTCTAAAACCATTTGCACTCACCGATAACGTTTCGCTTGCTTGCTGAAAAGATTTCTAAGCTTCTGGCACTTCCGGATCAACACCAAATGCGTCCGATGAAGTCTCCCATGTTCATTACACACAAGAGTGGAGAATTAATGCATCATCATGCATTAAAATCACCAGCCACTCATTCTAACTCGATGCTCTACTCAAAACTAGCATTTCGGCTATCCGAAATAACCGAAATCATTTCCAAACTTTCTCAAATCAAAACCCAGCCAAGATCTATCAATTATAACCTTTTCTAAACTCCAATCAACATTAAAAATTAACATATACATTACCTTATACCTCCAGCAATAGCAGATCACCATAAACACCTCAAAAACCACTAATCTAGCTTCTCAAACTTAGGAACCCAAACCTATTCGGGATTTATTTGTTAAAACCTCATTCTCAGCATTAAATATCATCCAAAATATGTTAGAAATTAACCTCAAAATGAAGCTTAACATAGAAATACGAAAATCACCAAGATCTCACCAAGAATCTTGAATTTAGTAACAATTTATTGTTTATAACATTAAAACAGCTCAAAAACCATCAACAAAGGATTTGGTAACTTGGAAATTTCAGTAAAGAACTGATCATTAGAGGAGAATGACCAAGCTTACCTCTAATTGTTGATCTCTCTTCAATTTGGGCAAGTTTTCTTGAAAATCCAAAGCAAAAATCAAAAGGATTTGATGAAACAAAGATAGGAAATCTCTTGGAAGATAAAATCCCAGTAAACAAAATGAAAATCAGAGGAGAGAAAAGTGTTTGGCTGATTGGAAGTTGAGAGAAAATGAAAAGAGAAAATCTATCGTAAAGTTGGTTATGAAAAGTCAACCTTTGATTTTTCTTTTAATTCTCTTTTATTTCTTTAATTAAATCATTATTAAAAGCTCCCAAATTAAAGAGAAATATGATGAAAACAAATGGTAGAATTAGCTCCTTAAGATTCAAAGTTTTAATCCTTTACAAAACTATCATTAATCATCTTTTACAAAAACTGCATTTTGGTCACTACACCAAAATGTAATATTTCCAAATCTTCTTTTGTAAAATTGTTTTCACCATAATCATTTATATAATAAATGAGGATTTTTAGATATTTTCCACATTTTTAAAACATCCCGAACTAGGTGTTCCCTAAACCAACCTCAAGAGTTCGAACCGTTCCCGATCGGCCCGATTTAACGTCTAAAACATCTAGGCCCAAAACCAGGGCGTTACAAGGGTTCATCACATAAGCTAGAAAAGCTTCGCAACAACAACATCATCCAACTCGCTTCAAGAGCCGAAATTGCATTGGACAAGAATTTCACATTCTCACCTACGATTACTACTTCATAGTCATCAACAAGTTTTAAGGTAACTCGCTTAACATTACAATCAACTACAGCTATATGCTCAGACAACCAATCAATCCCAACAATCACATCAAAACCATAGAAAGACACTTCCATCAAATCAACTGAGAACACATGGCCTTGAACATATAAAGGACATCTCCTATACAATTTTCTTGTAACAACAGTTTCACCAAAAGAGCTTGCTACTTGCATTCATACATCTAGCATCTCAACAATGATATCAAGAAAATGTGCATGCTCACTTAAGATGTATGAATGCGTAGATCCATAATCAATTAAAGCTAACAAAGACAAGGATTGCAAGGCGAAGGTACCTGCAATCACGTTGGTGTCGTTACGTCCCTCGCGATGTCCATACACTCTCGCAGGACCACCACCTTCAGGTTGAACATCAACAACATGAACTACACCTCTTTGCTCATCCTCCTTCGATTGGAAATTACCTCGGTCGCGCCCACGACCTCTCTATGGTGTAATAACAGGTGCTCGCCCTTGACCACCCGAAGCTAGAAAAGGACACTCACGCCTCATATGATCAGCTGATCCACAGTTCCAACGAGAATTAGCCCCAGTCATAGGAGCATGTGCCTCTCGAGCCACACGAGGACAACACATCCTGACTAGAAACAGAAACGATCACTTTGATGTCTATCACTTGGCACCACTTCCGGAGCATACTGGCTCAAACGTACGAATTGGACCTCGTACTCAGCTACCGTCATGTTTCCTTACACCAAGGGCATGAACTCTTGCTTCTTGTCATCCAAGTGTCTAACTCCTAGGAACATCTTTTTAAAAGCAGCCTAGAAGAAATCCCAATCCACCTCATTGGGTTTCATGGTCGCGGTCACAGTCGTCCACCAACTGTAATGAGACAACACATCCTAACTTGCGTGCATCATTACATCCCATCTGGTCCAAAATCTGGATGTTACTAGCCATCCAAGCCTCGGATGCTTCGGGAGACAAACCACGATACTCAACACCTCCTAGACTTCGTAAGCATTCCAACGGCAAACCCAATTGCCCACCCGCATGTGCTTGTACTTGTGCTTGCACTCCAGCAACAGAAGCCTGGAATGCTCCACTCATCGCCTGTACTAAATGCGTCAAATCACCCAACACTGGACCAGACTGTCCGTGTTGCGCTTGCTCCTCACCCCAGGTGGTGGTGGTGGAGGAGGAGGTAAATTTGCAGCAGGAAGAACCTCATTCTCCTTATTCCTTTTCTCATCAGCTGGAGCAACTGATCCTGAATGTAGTTCTCTCCTCAGTCCTATTGTGCTATTATCAGTCAAGCATGGATATAAAACAAAAGAAGAAATCAGGCCAACTTCTAGCAAGAATCCAAGACTTCGAATTCAATTTAAAATATTTCACTATAGAAATAAGGCAATGGGCATACCAACTCCCCCCCAACCATAGCATAAAGCATACAACATATATGTCACAACAATCATGCATCACAAGCATTAAGATTCAGCCTAATTTATCATCACACATAACAGCTCACATTCATATTACAATCACCATACATAGCATCACTCTCACTTGATCAACATTAACATGCTTATAACATTCACCGTGCAAAACAAACATCACCAAATGCATACAATTACATCACATTGACTTACCGCTAACTCACCATTATCCCATTATTTCAAAATATGGCTCTAATACCACCAAATATAACCCCCCTCGACCCGGCCTACTCGGTAGACCGAAACGAACAGGTCACACGGGGAATATTGGAGTAACCCGGGAAGGCTTACCTCAATAAACAAGCTTAATTTTTTTCTTTATATTGTCTAGATGCAAATTAAGTTCCTATGTGTTTAATATTGCAACAGAACATTCACAACTTAAGCGTAGATCATTTTCATCCAATTACGACTTTGAGGGTTCGCAGGGTCTTAAGTCAAATTTGTGTTACCAACCTTTAATTAGTCTCATTACATGCATCCCTGTCAAATTACAGCTTAAAATAATCATTCATGCTAAATGAATAGCATCCACAACATTCAGGGACTAAAACGCAAAGAATTAGAACTTCAAGAAATGCCATTAACCAACTTAACTACCACCTATTTTGGAACACTAAGGCCCTGCTCCAAAACACAGAACATCCCATTAACTAACATAACTGTCACTTTTTTGAAACACTAAGCCATGTTTCGAAACACAGGCTCGTATCGAAACGCCTTTGAAGTGTTTCGAAACTACGTTTTCCAGTAGCAAATCGTACCAGAACAGACCATACTCATTTCGATACTCCAATGCCATTTCAGGCACCCCATTTCGATACAGGCTCGAGTGTTTCAAAACACATGGTCCTGTAATGACAGATTTTGCTGGTTTTTCACCCAAAATTCTAACTTAAACCAATCCAACATGTTTCTAACATACATACATCAATCATAAACATTGTTCCTCAATCATATTCAACATATTAAGCACCAAAACATGACCAATTGCATCAATGGAAATCTAAAGGCATGCAACCTAGCAAATAAGCCACTCAAGAGTTAAATCTCAAACCAAAACTTCAAACACCAATTAAAGGCCTTTTACAAGTATAAAAGTATATAGCAAACATGCTCAAAGGGTGTTTATACACATCATCCAAACAAAACATGAAATCCCCCATTGCCCTTATTACTCTAGTTCATAACCGAAACATAATTTCGAAGTGAAGTCTTCTTAGATTCCCTTGCAAGTTGCTGCCTCCAAACACTTAGTTATCTGCATTGATGGGCAGAGGAGAGCGTAAGCTAATAGCTTAGTGAGGAATGCTAAAAACCCAAAAACACCATCATTGCTTAAAACAATTTTCACATTTTTGAAAACCATCATGCCCTCTTTGAAAACCATGCACTTTATCACTAAAATTAGCATGTTAAATACCATGCAACAAGTATCAAATACTTCACCGCAACATAACCATTGTTACATTTAAATCAAACCTTCCATGCATATCCACCAATATGCAAAGCTTTAAGGTAAAGCATGCATTTTCCATAATATACATCATAAACATTCCCAAAACAATTTAATCAGTTATATTGGCTTACAAGTGATCAACAACATTCTCATTTCTCAAAAATAATATCGGATACACGGATTACCAAGTGTTGTCCCAAACACTTCATACACTATACTGGTACCTCAAGGCTCACATACGGGAGCTACCCTCCACCGTTGTGACACCCGAGGTGGAGTATTCGGTACAATCACAACCCCTCAACACCACTCATCGGTAGATGTATAACCCATTAACGAAATACGGGACACCTTACAAGGTTCACACACGGGAGCTACCCACCACCGCTACAACACCTTAAACATTCCTCGATCGTTAGGGTACTTGGATAGAGTTTTCGGTAAAATCACAACCCATCAACATTCAAGGAGACTTGTTAATAGTGCATGTAGTCCTATAGCCGGCTAATTATATCTGATTTCATTTGCAAAAAATTTTACACCACAACACTTTCAAATATAATTCATTGTTAATGCAAACCTCACTCTTTTCCAAAGCATTCACAATAAGCCATATTTCAAGCATTAAACCATGTATAAACACATGCATTTTTACCAAATCAATCATTAAAACCATAATTAAAAACATAAATCAAGAGTCAAATACTTTGTAATTTCATTAAGGAACCTTGATTAGAGGAGTAGGATGAAATTACCTCCAATCCTTTGTTTTCTTCTAATTTGGCAAGTTTTTACTTTTAGAAACTTGAGAAAAAACAAGAGAAATCTTAAGGAAAGAGTTGGAAATAAAGTGAGACAAAGAAAGAAGAAGAAATCTGGAAATTGAGAGAAAAGGGAGAGTGATTTGCTGAAGAGAAAATGAGAGAATGAAATAGTTGCGTCAAATTTTGTTTAACAAATCAACCTCCTCTCTTTTAATTAACAAATCCACTCTTTAATCTTTAATTAAACATTTAAAACACATGCAAAATTAGAGAAAATGCTTAATTTCCATAAAGCTCCCTAATGATTCTAAGAATTTGACTCTTCCTTAAAAATCACACTTTTCCCACAGTTTTAAAACTTTGCATTTTGGTCACTGCCCAAAATGTACACTTTACGAAACCCATTTTGAAAATTTTATTTAACCATTCTCATTTATATGATTTTAGAAATTTTACTCATATTTTTACCTTATCCTGAACCATGATTTCCCTGAACCGTCCTTATATACTCGAATCTCCAACTATAGGTTCGACCAACTTAAATCGATGCGAAAAACATCTAGGCCCAAAACTGGGGCGTTACAACATCAAATGGGAATATGATATCGGTATGTACAAGTGATATCGGTACTAATATGTAGAAATATTGGTATTGTAGTAGTACAGATATGGAAATAATTTGAATGACATCAAATGGTAAAATGTTATCAGTATGGGTAAGTCATATCGATACTAATATATAAAAATATCGATATTGTAGTAGTAGTACAGATATGCGAATAAATTGAATGACATTGAACATGTAAATGCTATCGGTATTTATAAGTAATATCGGTACTAATCGATAGAAATGTCATATATGTAGGAAAAAATGTTTGTTTAACAATGATAGAGACATGTTAATAAATAATATTGTATGATAACCATTAATAAAATGTTGTGTTGTGTTTTATGTGTGGTATAAATTTATGTTATATAAATGAACTTATATTTTTTTTGTAGGTGTGTGAGCATGGAGGATGAGACGGTGAAGGTCGTGGTGGCTAAGGCCCGTAAACTTGTGTCTGCCTTTATAAATTGTTAGTAAGTTAAAGTTGAGTTTGTATTTAATATTTGAAGTTGGTTAATTTGTTTGAATGAAGTTTAAATATGATATATTTGAATGAATGTATGTATAGTATAAATGAATGCAAATGGAGAAAGATGAGAAGAAGAAAATGACTAATGAGGTAAGCATGAAATTTCGAATAGTTGAATGTGTTTTTTTATTTTTCCAGTGATGTGTATATAAGGTAAAATTGTAATATATTTTGAATGATAAAGGTGAGGAAAACATTGGGGATGAAGTGGGGGAAAATGTCCGCTGATGAAAAAAGGTTGTATATTAAAATGCACTTGCAACAGAAAGAAGCATCTATAGAAGCAATATCAAAAGGTGAAGATATGGCTACTGTTAAAAAGGTTAATAAGGTAAGAGTTACATTATTCTAGTAACAATTGTTAGTATTTTATAAATGTCTAATGTTGATGTAAATATTTGTATGTTTGTAGGAAGCACCCACAAGGTGTAGCATAAAAAAGTTGTCGAATTTGTTTGACGAAATGAATAGTAAAAAGATGGATGGTGTAGTTGTAGAACTTGGGTTTGGGAGTTTACTTGGATTAAAATCGCGTGAAATTCGTCGTGATCTGTGTCGTGAGTTAGTGGAAAGCTTTGATGTCAAAAGCTCAATGATGAAGTTTAATGGCCACTATATTTCTGTAATTGTGGAGAATGTTGAAGCCTCATGGGTTAAGAAATGAAGGTCTTGATGTTGGACGCCAGCAATTTTTTTTGTGGTACGATCCTCCAATGAGAGATTTGCTTGGTTTTTTGCAGTCATAGGTTCAATTGCATTGACTGCATTTTTTATGGGTATGAAATGAAGAAAGTGTAGAGATATAGGTTTCTTTTTGTCAACTGGTGTTTCAAAGCTACAAAGGAAAAAATAGTTTAAGCGACACTGTTATGTAATGAATCTTGGGTGGGTTATGTTAATGAAAGATATGGTTTAAATTATGTTTGTATGATGAATGGTCATATTTTGTAACATTTTAAGCCTTAAATATTGGTATGCAATGAAAATTTAGTTTGTTATGATGCAATGCTAATGAAAGTTATGGTTTAACTTATCACGTGTTTTGTAACGTATAGAGAAACACTTTAAGACATAAGGTAGCCACAAAATACGTAACCATAAGTGGGAGGGTTTAAGATTAGAAGATAAAGCATGAACAATATCGATATGAAATAAACAATAATGGTTCAAAATGTGGAGATATTGTTTAAGATTAGGACATATGGGGTGATAAATTCGGTAGTTACCTTTTTTACCATATAATTTGTAATGAATCATGTAGGTTTTGTGAGATATGTTGTAGGTATCATTTTTATCACGCATTTTGTAACATATAGAATAATCCTTTAAGAGATAAGGTAGCTACAAAATTCCTTCCCATAAGTTGGGTGAGTTCAAGATTAGGACATATGGGGTGGTAAATTCTGTACTTACCTTTTTACCATATAATTTGTAACGAATCACGTAGGTTTTCTGAGATATGTTGTAGGTATCGTTTTCATCACGAGTTCTGTAACATATATAGTAATCCTTTAAGAGATAAGGTAGCTACAAAATTCCTTACCATAAGTTGGGTTGGTTTAATATTAGGACATATAGGGTAACAAACTCGGTACTTACCTTCTCTACTATATATTGTGTAAAGAATTAGGTAGGTGAGGTGAGATATGTTGTAGGTACGAAATTTCTTACGCGTTTTCTAACATATAGAGTAATCCTTTAAGCAATTAGGTACCTACAAATTTCCTTACCATAAGTTGGGTTAGTTTAAGATTAGGACATATGGGGTAACAAATTCGGTAGTTACCTTCTTTACTATATATTGAGTAACGAATTAGGTAGGTGATGTTTGATATGTTGTAGGTACGACATTTCTTACGCATTTTGTAACATATGGGGTAATCCTCTAAGAGATGAGGTAGATACAAAATTCCTTACCATAAGTTGGGTTGGTTTAAGATTATGACATATGGGGTAATAAATTTGGTAGTTATCTTCTTTACTATATATTTTTTAATGAATTAGGTAAGTGAGGTGAGATATGTTGTAGGTACGAAATTTCTTACGCGTTTTGTAACATAAAGGGTAATCGTTTAAGAGATGAGGTAGCTAAAAAAATCCTTACCATAAGTTGGGTTCGTTTAAGATTAGGACATATGGGGTAATAAATTCGGTAGTTACCTTCTTTACTATATATTTTGTAAGGAATTAGGTAGGTGAGGTAAAATATGTTGTAGGTACGACATTTCTTATGCGTTTTGTAACATATAGGGTAATCCTTTAAGAGATGAGGTAGCTACAAAATTTCTTACCATAAGTTGGGTTGGTTTAAGATTATGACATATGAGATAATAATTTTGGTAGTTACGTTCTTTACTATATATTTTGTAACGAATTATGTAGGTGATGTGAGAAATGTTGTAGGTACGACATTTCTTACCCGTTTTTTAACATATAGGGTAATCCTTTAAGAGATAAGGTAGCTATAAAATTTCTTATCATAAGTTGGGTTGGTTTAAGAATAGGACATATGGGGTAATAAATTCGGTGTTGACCTTCTGTACTATATATTGTGTAATGAACTAGGTAAGTGAGGTGAGATATGTTGTAGGTACAAATTTTTTTACGCTTTTTGAATCATATAGGGTAATCCTTTAAGAGATGAGTTTGCTACAAAATTCCTTACCGTAATTTGGGTTGGTTTAAGATTATGACATATGGGCTAATAAATTTGGTAGTTACCTTCTTTACTATATATTTTGTAACAAATTAGGTATGTGAGGTGAGATATGTTGTAGGTACGAAATTTCTTACGTGTAACGCCCCGGTTTTGGGCTTGGAAGTTTGGGCGTTGACCGGTTCGGTCAAAGTGCTGTTCGAATATAAAAAGGTGAAATTAGGAAAGCCTAGTTCGGGTTGCATTAAAAATATGGAAAAATGTTCTAAAATCCTCTTTTAATATATATAAGTGAACTGTGAAATCAATTTTACAAAATGAGGTTTGGAAGGGTGACATTTTGGCTAGTGACCAAAATGTAATTTTTGAAAACTGTGTGACTGTTTTAGAAAGGATTGAAACTTTGAATCTTTAAGGAGCTATTTACCCGAAAGGAGTTTCTCCAGATTTTTCTAAGATATTTAATGTTTTAATTCTGATTTTTAAACAGAAAGAAAGTGGAGGGAAGTTATTTCTAACTAATTTTCCTAAAATCTCATTTTCCTTTTCTCTCATTTTCTCTCAACCCAAACACTTTCTCTCCAGAGTTTTTCTTCTGATTTTGTCACCTAAACATCTCTTTTCAATTCTCTTTTGATTGCTAATCATCTCATCAACAAAACCTCACCATTTGCTAGTTGATTCTTCAAGCTTTTTGGTTCTAAAAGGGAGAAACTCAAGTTTGGAGTTAAGAACGTCCTTCTCCTCTAAACTCTCAGTTCTTTACTGAAATTCCTAAGTTCTCAATCCTTAATTGATGATTTATAAATGGTTTTAAAGTTGAGAAATGGATCTTGGCTTAAAATGCAAGATTTGGTGATTTTTGATGAATTTTCGTTTGATCTGTTAAAGCAGTGATTTGAGGTGTGTTTTTGATGTTAAATGAATGTTAATTTGATAAGGAATTGAGTTTTAATTAATGCAATCCCGGATAGGTAGGATTTCTTAAGTTTAGCTTGTGTTTCTTGGATGTTTTTGAGGTGATCTTGTGGATCTGATGTTGCTGGAGGTATAAGGATGTTATTAGGTCCTTTTTAGGTGTTAAATGATGCAAAAGGATGTTTAGTTTTGATGGTTTTTGGCTGGGCTTTGTTGAGGAGTTGTTTGGATGCATTTTCGGTTGTGTTTGGTAGCCGAAAATGGAGTGTGTATGAGAGCAGCGAGTTTAGGTGCTTTCATTGAAGCTATTAATGCATGATGATGCATTAATCCTCTGCTTTGATGTGTTTAAAATAGGGGAGTCATCTTTGGATCCAAGTGGTGGTGATCCGGAAGCTTAATTTGTGTTTCGGCAAGAGGTGAAACGGAATCGGTGAGTGGAATTGGGTTTTCGGCTTTGAAACCAATGTCTTGGGAGCTTAGTCTAAGTCTAAACAACTTTACTAAGCTCAAGTGTAAGTTTTCGGAAAAACTCTCTAGTGGTGGTCATGGTTTGGTTGATGTGCAATGTGGTTTATTGCATGTTTTAAATTCTGTTTTGAAAGCATGATTTAGCATGGTTATTGCTGATGTTGTAAGCCATAAGTTGAAGGAAGCTCAAGGTAAGAGTTCCTTGTTTTTGAACATTGTTTAAATGTGGTTTGATGCTTAAAAATGCATGATGATTATGGCTTGGTTAAATGCTTTAAAACAGTGGATTATTTTATGATAATGATGTATATTGGCAAGTGATGTTTTGAAAAAGGTTAAGGTCACCAAGGTGGTTAAAAGTCCTTGAGTGAGCCTTGTGGATTCTAAGAACTTCATGGTGGTTAAAAGTCCATGAGTGATTCTTGTTAAGGTCACTAAGGTGGTTAAAAGTCCTTGAGTGAGCCTTGTTACTTAAGAACATCAAGGTGGTTAAAAGTCCTTGGATGGTTCTTGTTAAGGACACAAAGGTGGTTAAAAGTCCTTGTGTGGTCCTTGCCATGGTGTTTAAAAGTCCATGGGCCAAGGTGTTTAAAAGTCCTTGGGGCCAAGGTGTTTAAAAGTCCTTGGGGTGAAACTTGTAAAGGACACAAAGGTGTTTAAAAGTCCTTGTGTGGTCCTTGTGAATTATAAGATCACAATGGTGTTTAAAAGTCCATGTGTGAGTCTTATGTTGATCTTGTTTTAAAAAGAAGGAATTTATCACTTGTGGCCAATATGACATGTAATGTTTTGGAAGCATGTATTGCTTCTTTAAGAATGCTTGTAAGCATGTATAAATGATGTTTTGAAGTATGATTTATAAAGTGTTTTATAAATGCATTATTGAATGGTTTTGAATGAGCATTCCTCACTAAGCTTTTGCTTACGCTCTCTCTCTCTTTTCTTAAACCAATAATGCAGAGCATTATAGTGCATTGAGGGCAGCAAGGAAGGCAAGCAATCAAGTGGGAATTAAGCTCAAGTACGGAAAGGTTTTCTTGTACACATTTAGCTTTTGGCATTTGGCAATGGGGGACCAATATGGATGTTTTGGGAGATGTTTTGAACTCACTAAGTTGGCTTAATGTTGTTAATAATGCTGGACTTTGTATTTGGTCATTATCTGCTTGGTTTTGAAGGTTTAGTGCTTAAATGGTTTGCTTGAGTTGGAAGCATGCTTAGAATTGGGGCTTTTCATATATGATGGTATTATGCTGATTGGTTGATGCAAATATGTCTCTTGTATGTTGAATTTTTTGCTGGTAAAGTTTGGTAGCATTTGGAGCATGATTGGTTGGTCAATTGTATGTTTAAGCAAGCAAATATCTGCATTCTGAGCAGGCCGTTTCGGAACTGTGGCTACCGTTTCGGAACAGGTGCCTTGTAGTAGCCCAGGCGTCCGAAACGGGAGACACCGTTTCGAAACGGGAAGCCCTCTGCCAGCCCTCGTTTCGGAACACGTTGCAGAACGGCCCCGTGTTTCGAAACAGGCTCTCCCTGTTTCGGAACAGTTGATCGTTGGGGGCTGACATTGGCAGTTAAATGTTTTGGAATGTTTGCGTTTTGGTCCTCAATCTTGTTTGTGCAATTGTATGAGTTTGGGATGTCCGTTTGAGCTGAAATTTGACAGAGAAGCATGAAATCGGACTAATTACAAGTCGGTAACTTTAATTTGAGTTAAGTCCCTGTAATTTACCGAATTTACATTTTGGTCCCTAAAGTTCTAATTTTGTTCAATTGGGTCCCTGTTTGATCTCTGATGTTTATGATCTTTGAGCATGTTATTTGTATGATCATAACTAGGCTTAATGCGCCTCTAGACAAGTTTAAAAAGAAAAAAAAGGGTCGTTAATCAAGGTTGACTTTCGGGTTGACTTTGGTTTTCCCCGTGTGACTTTCTTAATTCGGGTCAACCGTCTAGGCCGGGTTAAGGGGGTTACATTTGGTGGTATCAGAGCTGAGTTCTCGAGTAATTGGGAATGAATGTGTGCATGATTGAAGTACGTATGCTATGTACGCTTGTTGATTGAAAGAATGTTGAGTGGTTTGTGATTTGATGCAATTGAGTTGTATGCTGTGATGAAGCATGTTGTGGGGTACCCATTTCCAAATCAAAGCTAATGAAGTGATGTTGATTTTAAGTGAAATTGAGCTTGAGTACTTGGATTGCTTACCTTGCTGGACCTGACTTTGTTTATTTGCATTGTGATCGCATGGTTAGAGTATGGCACCACGTAGAGAGTATGGAAGTAATGTGCGAGCTACGGCTCCGAATGAGCATGAGAATGAGGAGAATGCGGGAAGTGCAGTGTTACCTCCTCCCCCACCTGGTGGTGGTGGTGCTGAGGGTGAAAGAGCTGAAGCTGCAGCTGGTGCTGGAGCTGCTGGACCTGAGGTTGGTCAGGGGCAAGCTATGCCTGACATGACGATGTTGGTACAAGCTATTGCTGGTGCTTTTCGAGCGGTAGTAGCTGGAGCTCAAGGAGCTGGGCATCAGGGAGATGCTGGAGTGAGACTACCCTTGGAGCGCTTACGCAGTCTAGGTGGGACTGAGTTCAGGGGTTTGTCTGCTGAAGGTTCTGAATCCTGGATGGAGAGTACCAAGAGGATCTTGGGTTAGATGAGTTGCACTGATGTGCAAAAGCTGGGTTGTGTAGTATCCTTGCTACATGATGATGCTTATACGTGGTGGACAACCACTATTGCTGGGATGGCTGATGCTGATGTAACTTGGACATTCTTCCAGAATGTGTTCAAGAGGAGGTATCTTGGTGTAAGGTACCTGGATGAAAAGAAGCGAGAGTTCATGTCTCTTACCCAGGGGAGCATGACTGTGGCTGAGTATGAAGTGCAGTTTGTTAGACTCAGTCAATATGCACCTGAGCTGGTACCAGATGAGCGGGCGAGGTGCGAAAGATTCCGTTATGGTTTAGTGACAGATGTGAAGATGTATGTGCTGGCCAACGAGTATGATGATTTTGATGTCCTCGTGGGCCAAGCTAAGGATATTGAGATGAACTTGGGTTTATCTGCTAGAGGTGCTGAAGCAAGTGCTGGAAAGCAAGCAGCTGAGTATAGTTTCGGTGGTGGACGAAACAAGAGGGGACGTGACCAGAAGTATCAGTCCTCGGCCAAGAGAGGTGGTGGAGCACCTGCTCGGGGAGGCAATGCTAGAGCTGATCCGAGTGCTTGTTGGATTTGTGGATCACGTGGTCATATGAAGCGTGATTGTCCTCGTGCTGTGAGGGAGGTGCAAGCTCCTGATGCGGCAGCTGGTAACGGGTGCTGGAATTGTGGATCTGCGGATCATTTGAGGCGAGAGTGTCCTATGTTGGCTGGTGGCCAAGTGCGTGCTCCTATTGTTGTTGCACCGCAGAGAGGTCGTGGGCGCGGCCGTGGTAATTTCCAGCAAAGAGAGGAGGGTGGTCGAGGAGTGGCCCATGTTGTGGCTATTCAGCCCGAAGGTGGAGGTCAAGCTAGGGTGTATGCTCAGCGGGAGGGGAGGAATGACGCGGATGTGATTGCAGGTACCTTTACTTTACAATCTTTGTCATTACTTTCCTTGATAGATTCTGGATCTACGCATTCATACATTTTGCGTGAGCATGCTGAATTGCTTGGTTTGCCTGTTGAGTCTTTGGATGTTGGAGTTCGTGTCACTAGTTCTTTTGGTGAGACTGTTGTGACTCGAAAGTTGTATAGAAGGTGTCCTTTGGTTGTTCAAGAACATGTTTTTCATGTTGACCTTATGGAGCTGCCTTTCTATGGTTTTGATGTAATCCTTGGTATGGATTGGCTTGTTGAGCATCGTGCTGTTGTGGATTGTGAAAATAAGCGAGTTTCGCTGAAGCTTGCGGATGATTACGAAGTTGTTGTGGTTGGTGAGAATGTGAAGTTTCTTGCCAATGTGGTGTCTACCTTGGAGGCAAGCAGGATGCTGAGGCAAGGTTGTGAAGCTTACCTAGCTTTTGTGATGAATCCTAGCTCAAAGGAGTTGTGCGTGCAAGATATCATAGTTGTGAAGGAGTTTCCTGGTGTGTTTCCTGAGGAGTTGCCTGGTTTACCTCCTAATCGCGAGGTGGAATTTGGAATTGAGCTGTATGAGAATACAACTCCTGTGTCCATTACCCCTTATAGAATGGCACCTAAGGAGCTGAAGGAGCTAAAGACGCAGCTGCAAGAGTTGCTTGATCGTGGTTTCATTCGGCCAAGTGTGTCACCTTGGGGTGCACCGGTCTTGTTTGTGAAGAAGAAGGACGGCACTATGAGAATGTGCATTGATTACCGTCAGCTGAACAAGTTGACTATCAAGAATCGGTATCCTTTGCCGAGAATTGATGATCTCTTTGATCAATTTCGGGGAGCTGCTGTGTTCTCTAAGATTGACTTGAGGTCAGGGTATTGCCAGTTGAAGGTGAAGGATGTGGATGTGCCTAAGACAGCTTTCAGGACAAGGTATGGGCATTATGAGTTCCTTGTGATGCCGTTTGGTTTAACAAATGCTCCTGCTGCTTTCATGGACATGATGAATCGTGTGTTTCATGAATACCTGGACAAGTTCGTTGTGGTGTTCATTGATGATATCCTCGTGTACTCGCGTACTGAGGAGGAGCATGAAGAGCATTTGAGGATTGTGTTGCAAGCTTTGTTGGAGAATCAGCTTTATGCTAAGTTGAGCAAGTGCGAGTTCTGGCTTAAGGAGGTGGTGTTTCTTGGGCATGTAGTTTCTGCTGAGGGGGTTCGTGTTGATCCTCAGAAGATTGAGGCGGTGATGAACTAGAAGGTTCCTAAGTCTGTTCATGAGGTTCGTAGTTTCCTTGGTTTGGCGGGATAATACCGGAGGTTTGTGGATGGGTTTTCTAAGATTGCTGCACCTTTGACGAATGTTGTTGCAAAAGGATGTTAAGTATGAGTGGACGGAGGCGAGACAGCAGGCTTTTGAGAAGCTTAAGGCGGCTTTGACGCAAGCTCCTATCTTGGTTCAGCCTGAATCAGGGAAAGAGTTTGTGGTCTACAGTGATGTGTCCTATGTTGGTTTAGGATGTGTGCTGATGCAAGAGGGTAAGGTTGTGGCTTATGCATCGCGGCAGTTGAAGGTGCATGAGCGCAATTATCCTACGCATGATATTGAGTTGGCTGCAGTGGTTTTTGCTTTGAAGATCTTGAGACATTATCTGTATGGTGAGAAGTGTACTGTGTACACGGATCACAAGAGTTTGAGGTATTTGATGTCTCAGAAGGAGTTGAATCTTAGGCAGCGGCGTTGGTTGGAGTTGCTCAAGGATTATGATCTGACGATTGAGTACCATCCTGGAAAGGCTAATGTTGTTGCGGATGCCTTGAGTAGGAAGGTAGCTGTTGAGCTGAGGGCTATGTTTGCCAGTTTGAGTATTTCGCGTGATGGTGGTCTTGTAGCTGAGTTGCAAGTGAAACCATCTATGGTTCAGTTGATCAAGGAAAAGCAGTTGCTGGATGATTCCTTGGTGTCTCATGTTCAGGATATCGCGGAGGGTAGGCCTTCGGATTTCTGCTTTAATGATGATGGTGTGTTGTGTTTTGGGAGTCGAATAGTAGTGCCCAATGATGTTGAGTTGAGGCGTGCTATTCTGACTGAAGGTCATAGTAGTCCTTTTGCTATGCACCCTGGTAGTACTAAGATGTATCGTGATCTTCGGGATGAGTACTATTGGGTGGGTTTGAAAAAGGATGTTGCGGAGTTTGTGGGCAAGTGTTTGGTGTGTCAGCGGGTTAAGGCTGAGCATCAGGTTCCTTCAGGGTTGTTGCAACCGTTGAGAATCCCTGAGTGGAAGTGGGAAAGGGTTACCATGGATTTTGTATCTGGTTTACCCTTGTCACCTTCGAAGAAGAATTCGGTTTGGGTGATTGTAGATCGTCTGACGAAGTGTGCGCATTTCTTGCCTGTGCATACTACGTTTTCCTTGGATAAGCTTGCGGAGCTGTATATTGCTGAGATTGTGCGGCTGCATGGTGTGCCTAAGTCGATTGTGTCGGATAGGGATCTGAGGTTCACATCGCGTTTCTGGCAGTGTTTGCATCAAGCTTTGGGTACAAGGTTGAATTCCAGTACATCTTATCATCCTCAGTCGGATGGTCAGTCAGAGCGTGTTATCCAGATTTTGGAGGATATGTTGAGGTGCTGCGTGATTGAGTTTCAGGGCTCTTGGGAGAAGCATTTGCCTTTGGTGGAGTTTGCTTATAACAATAGTTATCAGGCAAGTATTCAAATGGCACCTTATGAGGCTTTGTATGGGAGGAAGTGTAGGACTCCTCTTTGTTGGGCTGAAACGAGTTAAAAGTTGGTTTCGATGCCGGCTTTGTTGAAAGGAACCACCGAGAAGGTGAAGCTCATTTGTGAGCGGTTGAAGGCAGCCTCTGATCGGCAGAAATCTTACGCGGATTTGAAGCGTAAGGAGATTGAGTATGCGGTGGGTGATCGTGTGTTCTTGAAGGTTTCGCCTTGGAAGAAGGTGATGAGGTTTAGCCGGAAGGGTAAGTTGAGCCCTAGGTACATTGGACCATATGAGGTGGTTGAGCGTGTGGGTCATGTTGCGTATCGGTTGAGGTTACCTCAAGAGTTGGAGAAGATTCATGATGTGTTTCATGTTTCTATGCTCCGGAAGTATAGATCTGATCCTTCGCATGTGATGCCTGTGGATGAAGTGGAATTGAATCCGAATCTGACCTATGATGAGGAACCGGTGAAAGTTCTGGATGCGGATGGCAAGGTTCTTCGTGGCAAGACCATTGAGTTGGTAAAGGTGCTGTGGAAGCATCGCGGTGTTGAGGAAGCCACGTGGGAGCGGAAGGATGACATGCTGAAGCAGTTTCCTTATCTTTTTCCTTCAGGTAAATTTCGAGGACGAAATTTCTTAAGGGGGGAGAGTTGTAACGCCCCGGTTTTGGGCTTGGAAGTTTGGGCGTTGACCGGTTCGGTCAAAGTGCTGTTCGAATATAAAAAGGTGAAATTAGGAAAGCCTAGTTCGGGTTGCATTAAAAATATGGGAAAATGTTCTAAAATCCTCTTTTAATATATATAAGTGAACTGTGAAATCAATTTTACAAAATGAGGTTTGGAAGGGTGACATTTTGGCTAGTGACCAAAATGTAATTTTTGAAAACTGCGTGACTGTTTTAGAAAGGATTGAAACTTTGAATCTTTAAGGAGATATTTACCCAAAGGGAGTTTCTCCAGATTTTTCTAAGATATTTAATATTTTAATTCTGATTTTTAAACATAAAGAAAGTGGAGGGAAGTTATTTCTAACTAATTTTCCTAAAATCTCATTTTCCTTTTCTCTCATTTTCTCTCAACCCAAACACTTTCTCTCCAGAGTTTTTCTTCTGATTTTGTCACCTAAACATCTCTTTTCAATTCTCTTTTGATTGCTAATCATCTCATCAACAAAACCTCACCATTTGCTAGTTGATTCTTCAAGCTTTTTGGTTCTAAAAGGGAGAAACTGAAGTTTGGAGGTAAGAACGTCCTTCTCCTCTAAACTCTCAGTTCTTTACTGAAATTCCTAAGTTCTCAATCCTTAATTGATGATTTATAAATGGTTTTAAAGTTGAGAAATGGATCTTGGCTTAAAATGCAAGATTTGGTGATTTTTGATGAATTTTCGTTTGATATGTTAAAGCAGTGATTTGAGATGTGTTTTTGATGTTAGATGAATGTTAATTTGATAAGGAATTGAGTTTTAATTAATGCAATCCCGGATAGGTTGGATTTCCTAAGTTTAGTTTGTGTTTCTTGGATGTTTTTGAGGTGATCTTGTGGATCTGATGTTGCTGGAGGTATAAGGATGTTATTAGGTCCTTTTTAGGTGTTAAATGATGCTAAAGGATGTTTAGTTTTGATGGTTTTTGGCTGGGCTTTGTTGAGGAGTTGTTTGGATGCATTTTCGGTTGTGTTTGGTAGCCGAAAATGGAGTGTGTATGAGAGCAGCGAGTTTAGGTGCTTTCATTGAAGCTATTAATGCATGATGATGCATTAATCCTCTGCTTTGATGTGTTTAAAACAGGGGAGTCATCTTTGGATCCAAGTGGTGGTGATCCGGAAGCTTGATTTGTGTTTCGGCAAGAGGTGAAACGGAATCGGTGAGTGGAATTGGGTTTTCGGCTTTGAAACCAATGTCTTGGGAGCTTAGTGTAAGTCTAAACAACTTTACTAACCTCAAGTGTAAGTTTTCGGAAAAACTCTCTAGTGGTGGCCATGGTTTGGTTGATGTGCAATGTGGTTTATTGCATGTTTTAAATTCTGTTTTGAAAGCATGATTTAGCATGGTTATTGCTGATTTTGTAAGCCATAAGTTGAAGGAAGCTCAAGGTAAGAGTTCCTTGTTTTTGAACATTGTTTAAATGTGGTTTGATGCTTAAAAATGCATGATGATTATGGCTTGGTTAAATGCTTTAAAACAGTGGATTATTTGATGATAATGATGTATTTTGGCAAGTGATGTTTTGAAAAAGGTTAAGGTCACAAAGGTGGTTAAAAGTCCTTGAGTGAGCCTTGTGATTCTAAGAACTTCATGGTGGTTAAAAGTCCATGAGTGATTCTTGTTAAGGTCACTAAGGTGGTTAAAAGTCCTTGAGTGAGCCTTGTTACTTAAGAACATCAAGGTGGTTAAAAGTCCTTGGATGGTTCTTGTTAAGGACACAAAGGTGGTTAAAAGTCCTTGTGTGGTCCTTGCCATGGTGTTTAAAAGTCCATGGGCCAAGGTGTTTAAAAGTCCTTGGGGCCAAGGTGTTTAAAAGTCCTTGGGGTGAAACTTGTAAAGGACACAAAGGTGTTTAAAAGTCCTTGTGTGGTCCTTGTGAATTATAAGATCACAATGGTGTTTAAAAGTCCATGTGTGAGTCTTATGTTGATCTTGTTTTAAAAAGAAGGAATTTATCACTTGTGGCCAATATGACATGTAATGTTTTGGAAGCATGTATTGCTTGTTTAAGAATGCTTGTAAGCATGTATAAATGATGTTTTGAAGTATGATTTATAAAGTGTTTTATAATGCATTATTGAATGGTTTTGAGGATGTTGTTTGTTCAATTGGGTCCCTGTAATTTACCGAATTTACATGTTGGTCCCTAAAGTTCTAATTTTGTTCAATTGGGTCCCTGTTTGATCTCTGATGTTTATGATCTTTGAGCATGTTGTTTGTATGATCATAACTAGGCTTAATGCGCATATAGACAAGTTTAAAAAGAAAAAAAACGGTCGTTAATAAAGGTCGACTTTCGGGTTGACTTTGGTTTTCCCCGTGTGACTTTCTTAATTCGGGTCAACCGTCTAGGCCGGGTTAAGGGGGTTACATTACGCGTTTTGTAACATAAAGGGTAATTCTTTAAGAGATGAGGTAGGTACAAAATTCCTTACCATAAGGTGGGTTGGTTTAAGATTAGGACATATAGGGTAATAAATTCGGTAGTTAACTTCTTTACTATATATTTTGTAACGAATTAGGTAGGTGAGGTAAGATATGTTGTAGGTACGACATTTCTTACGCGTTTTGTAACATATAGGGTAATCCTTTAAGAGATGAGGTAGTTACAAATTTTCTTACCATAAGTTGGGTTGGTTTAAGATTAGGACATATGGGGTAATAAATTCGGTAGTTACGTTCTTTACTATATATTTTGTAACGAATTACGTAGGTGATGTGAGAAATGTTGTAGGTACAACATTTCTTACCAGTTTTTTAACTTATAGTGTAATCCTTTAAGAAATAAGGTAGCTATAAATTTTCTACAAAATTTAAGAGATGAGTTTGCTACAAAATTTCTTACCATAAGTTGGGTTGATTTAAGATTATGACATATGGGGTAATAAATTTTGTAGTTACCTTATTTATTATATATTTTGTAATGGATTGCGTAAGTTAAGTAAGATATGTTTTAGGTACAATTTTTCTTACGCGTTTTTTAACATATAAGGTAATTCTTTAAGAGATAAGGTAGCTACAAAAAAATTTACCATTAGTTGGGTTGGTTTACGATTTGGAGAAATGGGGTACTAAATTCGCTAGTTACCTCATCTATTATAATTTGTGTAATGAAATACGTAGGTGGGTTGCGATATGTTGTAGGTACGAAATTTCTTATGTGTTTTTATAATTTAAGGGTAATCCTTTAAGAGATAAGTAGCTACAAAATTTCTTACCATAAGTTGCGTTGGTTTAACATTTGGAGAAATGGGGTAACAAATTCGGTAGTTACCTTCTTTACTATATAGTTTGTAACGAATTACGTTGGCGGGGTGAGATATGTTGTAGGTAGAAAATTGCTTACGTTTTTTTGTAATATATAGAGTAATCCTTTAAGATATAAGGTAGCTACAAAATTTACTACTATGATAAGTGTTTCAATAACTACCATTTTTCTTACACATACTGTAACAAATTAGGTAACCGTATCATAACAAATTCCATAAGTGCCGACAACCGGTATTACCGGGAGACCAAAAATTAGCCTAATTTTAAGGGTCTTAACGCTAGAATCACCCCATGGAACTATGATTAACTAACGTACTTCTCTTTCCAAAGTCTGCATTTAAAAGAAAACAAAGAAACGGGAGTTTGGAAATTTAAATTTTTTTAGTTAATTGCATAATTCAGGAGTATATAATTTTTAACTTTTGTTCAATCTTTGTCCTCTACTAATGTGCACCAGATAACTAGTTTGTTCATACAAGTTACATGTATGGATGGAAGACAGGAAAAAATCAAGTGTGAAAAGAAAAGTGGGAACATGATCCATCTCTTTTTATTTTGAACCAAATAACATGAATCTATCTTATTGCTTTAAAAAAGAATGTTACAAATTCAAACTAGGGTATTTAAAAATAAATACTAAATTCCCACCGATCACTGCTGGCTGGCGCTTTCATTTTAGTCTTCCAAAAATTGGTCTTACAATTTCGTTACTATCGATTTAAAAATTTTCATCAACCGACCATTAAATTTCTTACCGATACCATTCCATCTTCTAACTTCTTTTCATCCTAAACAAATGAGATGTGGGCAAAATCTCAATGTCGAATCCTCAATATTTTTTTAAAATTTATTGGTGAAATTACATAATAATATATATTTGTATTTTTTCTTAACTTTTAGACAACACACATCTTACACACTAATGTTTAAATCCTCACATCTTTGATATTCATATGATTAGTTAAAATCTCGATAGACGTTTTATTGTAAGTGTAACCTTCCATGAGCTGTTCCTCCTCCCATACTACGTGGGTCAACAATGTTTTTGAAAAGTTGTCATATTCAAGTGTGAAGAAGCTCTCACATCACCATTACCTATAAAAATTTAAGGGTAAAGTACACAGACGGTCACTGAACTTTGGTAAAAAAAATAAAATGGTAACTAAACTTTCAAAAATCATAAAATGACAATTAAATTTTATGTTTTATAACAAAATGTAACTAGACGTTAAATGTCGTTAAGTGGCTGTTATAAACTTTGGCATAATTACACATTTAGTCCTTCATATTTATACATTCAATCAATTTAATCTTAATTTGCAACAATTCGCTAAATTTAGCCCTCGTTATTTACACATTCTTTTAATTTGGTCCTTAAAGCAAAATTCCAACGTATGGTAACATGATAAATAATTACAATTAATTTTTTATAGGAACTCGAAAACTCGACTCGACTCAAATCGAAAAAAATTCAAATAAAGTTTGAGTTGTAAAATATGACGCGTCAACTCGAATAACTTAAAATTTTTTGATTCGACTCGATCGAACGCCCATCTCTATCTTAAGATATGACGCGTCAACTCGAATAACTCTATATTCGAATATTTTAAATCATTTTTTCTTTTAAATCAAATATTTTTTAAATAGAATATTTAATATTTTCATATTTAAATCACATTGATTATTTAATAACAACTTCAAATATCCGATTCAAACGAAAAAAATGATTTAAAATATTTGAATATTTAATTAAATTTTTATAGGAACTCGAAAACCGGACTGGACTCTAATCGAAAAAATTTCAAATAAAGTTTGAGTTGTAAAATATGACGCGTAAACTTGAATAACTCAAAAAAAATTTTACTCGACTCGATCGAACGCTCACCTCTATCTTAAGATATGACACGTCAACTCGAATAACTCGAAATATTCGAATATTTTAAATGATTTTTTCTTTTAAATCGAATATTTTTTAAAATAGAATATTTAATATTTTCATATTCAAATCACATCCAATATTTAATAACTAATTTAAATATTCAATTTAATTTAAAAATATTCAATTTAAAAGAAAAAAATTGATTTAAAATATTCGAATATTAAATTAAATTTTTATAGGAAATCGAAAACTCGAATCGAAAAAATTTCAAATAAAGTTTGAGTTGTAAAATATGATGCGTCAACTCGAATATCTCAAAAAATTTTGGCTCAACTCGATCGAACGCTCACCTCTATCTTAAGATATGACGCGTCAACTCGAAATATTTGAATATTTTAAATCATTTTTTCTTTTAAATCACATCGAATATTTAATAACTAGTTTAAATATTCGATTTAATTTAAAATTGTTCGATTTAAAATATTCGAATATTTAATAAATATTTAAAGTAGTTATTAAATATTTGAATATTTGAAAGAAAAATATTTAAAATAGTTATTAAATATTCGAATATTTTCAATCATTTTTTCTTTTAAATCAAATATTTTTAAATTGAATTGAATATTTAAAGTAGTTATTAAATATTTGATATGATTTAAATATTCTATTTTAAAAAATATTCGATTTAAAAGGAAAAAATGATTTAAAATATTCGAATATTTCGAGTTATTCGTGTTGACGCGTTATATCTTAAGATAGAGATGAGCGTTCGGTCGAGTCGAGTCAAAATATTTCGAGTTATTCGAGTTGTCGCGTCATATTTTACAACTCAAACTTTATTTGAAATTTTTTTCGATTCGAGTCGAGTCGAGTTTTTGAGTTCCTATAAAAATTTAATTGTAATTATTTATCATGTTACCATAAATTTGGAATTTTTCTTTAAGACCAAATTGAAAGAATGCGTAAATAACGAGGGCTAAATTTAGTGAATTGTTTCGAATTACGACTAAATTGATTGAATGTATAAATATGAAGGACTAAATGTGTTATTATACCAAAGTTTATAACAGTCACTTAACGGCATTTAACGTCTAGTTACCATTTTGTTATAAAACATAAAGTTTTTTGCCATTTTGTGATTTTTGAAAGTTTGTTTACCATTTTGTTTTTTTTTTTTTGCCAAAGTTCAATGACCATCTGTGTACTTTACCCAAAACTTAAATTTGGCATAGTTCAAATTCGTTCGCAATTTGAGGAGCTTATTAAGCGAGTCGATCACGAGCTGAGTAATGCTTGATTTATTCTTGTTAAAATATCTTGTTGTTTGACTCGACTCGTTGCTCATTAAAAAATCTTATGTTAATTGAGTTTTTAACTATCATTTGAACTTCTTATAACATAATTTTTTTTAAGATAACAACAGAAAAATTATAAAAAATTTATAAAAAAAAGAAGGAGATGCTCACGAACTTATCGAGTCGAGTTGGGTCTTGTTTAACTCAACTCGCTAAAATCTCGAGTCAATTCGAGTCAAGCGTTGACCGAATTGAGCTAGAGATGTTTGCGAGCTGCTAAACTCAATTAGCATCCGTATTCATAATCTTGCCTTTTTCAAATTGACTCGATATGCAATCTCATCCCTTATAATGATGTTTTTCAATCTTTTCTCTTAAACCTTTTTAATAGTCGTAAGGTAATTATAAGATAGTATTTGTTCATATCTTTTTCTTAATTATTTTTTACAAGACGCATACGTCTTACTGACAAAATTGATTGAACTCGAGTCTACTGAAATAATCTTCATCCTCTTCTCTTTAAACTTATATATAAAGCAGCTAAACTTTAGAAAATATAATTGGAGTGGCAATCAAACCTTTCTCTAGTCTATGCATAGCTTCACAACCCAAATATCCAGCAACCCATTTCTTAGATTTGGTGAATTATCTTCAAGAAGTAATATTCAATCCTGTAAAAAAAAAACAAGAGGGGAAGAGGTACCCTTTTTCCATTCTCACATCACATGGGTATATATTCAAGAAGTCATCTCTTTGTGATATCATCTTTCTTGATAGTGAAATCCCAGAGATCTCCATATTTCTCATTGAAATCCCAAATGCTCATGGTGTTGTAGTCATTGATGAGCTTATCACGAGCTCCCCTTTCCATGTTATATATCTGAGGCTCAAAGTGGTGAGGCTTATCTGGTTTATCCATCTCTATTACACAGAATATAGCCGTAAACACCCCAGCTCCAATGAACAAGTACTCCCCCTACACCATTATTATTCAATTCATTTCATCAAACAAAAACATCTGGATCTGGTAATATGTTATTAATAACTGCTACTAGATCAAGATGTTGAAATGAGTTTTACCGGAACATTGAAAAACATCCCAGCTGCAACTGCAGGGAGGAAGAGCCATGACATAAGGCCTTGGAACCCTGTTGGTGGTTCAATAGCTTCAATATCATCAGCAATGGCTCCCCAAAATGATCCTGCAACTAAAACCTTCAATACCATTGTTTAAACACAAAGTCATGGACATTTCAATCTTTATTTTTAAGTACCTTTCTCCTCCTCTCCTTCAAAGTAAGTGTGGTGCCCATCATACTCCCCATACTTAAAATCTTCCTATAAACCAACAAAAACACAAGCATTGAAACCAACCAAACAAATACAAATACAGGTATTGAAAGAAAGATATGAGAAGCGGAGATGAATGAACTGACAGAGCTGACGCCATTGGTGGCCCATCTGTCAGTGGGGTCTTCATTAAGATCAGGTTCGATCTCCGACAACCCGGCAGCATGCAATCTTGTGAAGCTGCTGCTGCTTCTATTTCCGTGGTTTCTAACCACCTTCAAATTAACAAAACAAGCCTCTCTTTCTGTCTTGGTTTCAAGCTTCCTAAATCTGACTTTAGGCACCGAATTTACTGAGACAACTGAGAGTGCTGCCTGAATTGCCATTTTTTATTCTCTCTCTCTTTGTTTGTTTATCTTCTTTGTTAGCATTGAGCAATGTAGTAGCCAACCGTCTTCTTTCGTTTTTAATGGATTGAGCTTTCTAAGCGTTCTCCATCGTTCGTTTCATTTAATTCTTTGCTTCTTATCCATTTTCTAGGACATGTAAACTTTAAAGGCCTAAAATAGTTTATCCATGAGGACCCGTCAAGACTGATGGCCAAAGGCTTACTATATAACTATGGCCCGTTTTGTAATTATTTTTAAAAACATTAGGCGTGCTTCTAAGAGTTAAAAACAATGTAAATGGTAGAACAATTGTGTTTTCCAAAGTTTAAATTTTGTAGCTTTTAGCTTTTTCGAGAGTACTTTTAAATTAATTATTTATATAATCGTTTATATCACTAATTAGTTTATACTTTAAAAGGGCTTAAACGAAAGATAAGTGCTCAAACTATACATCTTTTGAACTTTAAGTGCCTAAAGTATTTTTATCACTAATTATTTTATACTTTAAAAAGGCTTAAACGAAATATAAGTGCTCAAACTATACATCTTTTGAACTTTAAGTGCCTATAAGTGCTCAAACTATACATCTTTTGAACTTTAAGAGTTAAAAACAATGTAAATGGTAGAACAATTGTGTTTTCAAAGTTTAAAATTTGTAGCTTTTAGCTTTTTCGAGAGTACTTTTAAATTAAATATTTATATAATCGTTTATATCACTAATTATTTTATACTTTAAAAAGGCTTAAATGAAATATAAGTGCTCAAATTATACATCCTTTGAACTTTATGTGCCTAAAGTATTTTTGAAAAAATAGATGCCTAAAGTTTCAACAGTTACAATTTTAAGTGCTTAACCATCAATGACCATTTAAAAAAACTTTCTCCAACCAGAACAAGACACGTGGTGTAACAACCCAATGTTTGGGTTAATAAATCAGGTCTCGGATATGGGTTTTGGACCTTTTAATTTGGTGGTTAAATTAAAAGGAAATTTTGGTTGGAAGCCCGATTAAAGGAATTTAAGGACTAAATTAAATAATGGATAAAGTTGGGAGGTTTAAATGAGATGACCATTTTTATGGGGAATACAATATTTATGGAGAGAGAGAGAGAGAGATTAAATAATGGATAAAGTTTGGAGCTTTAAATGAAAATTCAATAATGAGATGACCTTTTAGGTAGTTTACCCATTTTTATGGGGAATACAATATTTATAGAGAGAGAAAGTACCCATTCTTTAGGGCTATGCCCATGGGTGGTAGGAGACCGTTTGATTGGGATTGTAGTTTGCACTTCCATCCCGGGATATCATCTTGGACAAGTTCAAGAAGAATTACATCAGTGAGGTCCACATGAATAAGTTGAGAGATCAGTTCATGCACCTAGTTCAAGGGGACCAAACAATATTTGAGTATGAGCAAGATTCTCCATGGTCGAGCCATTATGCTCGTAGTTAGTTGCCACCGAGGAGTTAAGGTGTAAGAGGTTTAAGTATGGATTAAAGATTGACCTTTAGATGCATATGATAGCAGGTTCACATGGAAGATTCTTCGAGTTAACACATGGTGAAACGACCCAATGTTTGGGTTAATAAATTAGGTCTCGGATCTTACTTTCATTCAAAAAAATTATTATGTGGGAAAGTGCATATTCAGATGCCCCACGAGTTAAGGGCAACGATATTTGGAAAAGTTCTTGCGAATTTTGCGAAGGCAATCATGCATTCGAAAGTTACCCTCAACTTTTTGCAACAGACATGTCAAGGAAAACCACGCAAGAATGGTTGCCTGAATATGAACAACAGATGTTGCCGCAGTTGCCACCACAGCAGCAAGATTTTTCATGGTATGATAAAAAATCTCAAATTTTTTACCATAATAGTTTTGTTGAAGAAATCGACATGCCCTGGCAATGTAATCATCCTGAAAAGCAATCAACATCCTTGGAGGACACACTTCAAGCTTTCCTTGGGCTCACGGAAAATGTGACAACTGCCATGGACGCTAGCATCGCTAAGATTGATGCACTTATGAGCAATTCAGTCCCTATTAATGCTATGGATGAACATGAACAATTAAGCCTGAGGGATACTGATGTCTCAGGACAAAAAGACAAAGAGAAATGCGAGGAAATATCTCCGACGTGTGAGGAGCTATTACAAACTCCAAGCCAAGAGGATGCATAACACTGCCCGAACAACAAGATTGACAATTGTTCCGGCAGCTACGTAGAACCCTGCCCTAAGGACGAACTGACAGCACCTGAACAAAGCTATGCCTCAGCAGAGAGGCCCGCCACGACAGAAGCCTCCATAATGATGCCCACCTCGGCAGACACCTCGGCAGACACCTCGGCAACTATGGATTATATATATCTAGAGGAGTCGATGCAGGCAGATTTACAGCCGTCAAAATCTCTATTGATGGAGATTTTCAAAGAGCCTAAAGAGTTTTCCCTTAACCGGCACAACACTATGACAAAAGACTACCACAATAGTTGGTTGCCGCAGTAGCTGCCTTGATAGCAAAAGAAACTTTCCCCTATGACGAACTTCGACAAAAATGAGGTAAGTACATGGTTAGGTAGTTATATATTTTTCCTAATCACATGTCTATGCCTCCAGGAATAGGAACAAGAAGGAAGGTTCACATGGATTACAAGGGAACGAGGAAGAAGGACTCCTCCACCATGAGGATAATCACTAGATCGAGGGTGCGGATGGATTACAAGAAGTATCGAAAATGACCCTCTTGAGATAAACCGATAAAGGAATAGTTACTTTAGGAAATGCATATCAATGCACTCTTATAGTAACAAAAATTTTGTATAAATTTTTATTTTTCCACATCTTTATTGTTTTATTTAGGAGTAGATTTTACCTACTTAGGGCAAGATTTATTTGCGTTTTATTCCCGTCTCACAACTACTTACCCAGATTCAGACCTTAAGGAATCGAGCCGCCGAGCACAACAGGGGCAGCACTGTCGCAACCCGCAACTGGCGGAAGAGCAGATAACTCTTCCACATCTTCTCCACCATCTGACAGCAAATAAGCCTGATTTTTCTTTATCATTCTCATATTTATTTTTTAGTTTTAGATTTATTTTATGCATTGAGGGCAATGCCCATCTCGAGTTTGGGGGTTATAGTTCTCATATTTTTTAGGCATTTTAGTTGCATATAGATTTCATTGTACTTGCCTTCTTATCAATCGGAAAAGAAAAAAATTGTTAGAGCTTGTGCCTATGATAGGACATCCGATTAATTCTTCGCACCAATTTAAAATTGAACTTAAATCGGGGAAATCATGAATAACTTAGAATTTTCTATAATGGCCAAAAAAATTTACACTATTGTTACTTGCTAAGTTTGATAGAATATTTGATAACCATTGCCTACTTTGTTTTTAGAATTCTTTGCAAAGTTCTAACAATGGTTACAGATAGCCGCTGAGGCAGACAACAGAGACAGAAAAATCAAAGCACTGCCAAGGTAGAGAAAAACAAAGAAAAATTGTTGTTTTACCCTAGAGGTGCCTGAAACAGGCTTTAGGAAGAATCACGTGTGAGGACACTCTGCTGCTATCAAAGTCTATGAATCTGAAAATTTTGCAGTGACAAACAAATTAGCATGAGTGAATGAAAGTCTTCACGGGATGACTCTATTCCATGGGTTCGAGGTTTTGTAGTTTGGTCCTATCATAATTTCAAACCTAGAAGAGTAGTTGTGATGAGCTGAAGCCCTCATTGCCATGATTAAATAATTGTGCTTAATTGTGCTGCCTTGGCAGCAACCTTATATATCATAACAACGTCGTTGTTTATCTAGTTATTCTTCATATTCATCCTATACACAATCTTGCACACACTGTACTGGCATTATAGATTAATTCTGAGTTATTTCTTGTTATTTTCTCGTCACTAATCTAATGTAGGTGTCATGGCCTTGAGGTGCAGAATCAAGTTGAAAACATGTTTTTCTTTTTGATTAATATAAGGGCAAGTATGTTTAGGTTACATTGCTTGAGGACAAGCACTAGTTCGAGTTTGGGGGTGTGCAAAGTTTCCATAAGTTCTACATTTTATGCACATTCAATCTCATATTATTGTTGTTTTCAAGTGCATTTTAGGCATAACTAGGTCATGCATTGTATAAATACAATATTCTTTATTTTGCCATGCTTTTATTGAATATTTGTTATTTGGTATAATAAAGATGTTGTTTTAATGTATATTTAGTTTTTTAGGGCTAGAAGATGACAGGAGGAGGACAGACCAGAGGAGAGGATGCTGAGGTAGCAGACGGGGGCAGCAAAGTGAGCCTAGTGTCGCCCCGTACCGTCTAGGGTAGCAAACTGAGGAGTTGGAAAATTGGAGTGCGATCGATAGAGCAGAAAATCCCGATTCTAACGGTGTTGATCACGTAATTTTCAGACGCTTTAGCAGAATGCAAAGCCGCCCAAAGTGAAAGAATGAGCTTACTTGCGGAGCAAGGCAATGGGAAAAGAATTCCAAATTCAACTCAAAGAAGTCAGAATTTAAAGTTGTATTTAATGCAAAAGCTCTTTGAAGACTTCTACTCCAAGGAGGACTTAACATAGATTGTGGCCTATATATACTTCACATATTTTTGTATTTCGGGGGAGATATCTTAGGTTTTTCTATAGGCATAGCTTAGGTTTTCTTGTCGTCGTCATGTTCTAAACTTCTCTTGGGTTAAGGGATATGTTGTAATTAGTTGTGAGAATGGTTGTTTAAGTTTTTCAAGATTTGTTTTTGCAATAAAAATATTCCAAGTTTGTTTAATTTGTGTTCTTCAATTCTTCAGTTAGTTCCAAAAGTCCAGTTGAAGAAATCCATTTTTCGGGCACAAGAGTGTCAAACTCACGAAATAATTAAGTGCGGTCTCATCATGATGAGGTGTTGAATAATTCAGCTTAGACATAAGTTAGAATTTCAGCGGCTAAAAGGAGCAACCAATCGTCGACTGCTTGTCTTAGGTTTACGCTGAGATTGCTAGGTATTGCCTACATCACATGGTGACAGAATCCTTGCCTAGACATAGGAAGGATCACTTCAGAATTGCTTCGTCGAACTTGGAGTATCTGCTAGACTTGCCGCCGGCACTTCTCTCCATCTCACCTACCGGGACAACGAAAGTTGTAAGAGCAGAGTTATGTCGTGGCAGCAAAAGTTGCCCCAACCTCAATCCGCCATTACCCGCCAGGGCAGCAGACCATGGCAGCGTAGAACAACTTGACCTATTCAACGCAGTTTCATATTAAGTAGGAGCATAACCCTGCTCTTTATATCAACCTGATAACTTCCTTATTTACTTGTGTTTTTAGTTTACTTTTCTTCTCAACAATCACCTTACTTGTGCATTTACTTTACTTGTGCAGGAACAACAATTTGATCCCAGCTGTCCAACCCCTGTGGGAGACGATATCTTATATACTATAACTTGACAAGATTGTGCACTTGCGCTCATAAATAGAGTACACCTAAAATGCTCTACAACCATAAGTCCTTATTAGACTTCGTCTAGGAGGCTCCGTGCTACGAGGGGTTCAAAGAGAGTTGCTTCAAATCAGCTATCAAGAGTCAGACGAGGATCTAGACCAAGGTTCAAAGGGGTTCCTTAACTTTTTCTCGTCAGGAGAGTATTGATGGTTAGAGAGAGGGGGAGGAAGGGAGAAAGAGAGAGGGAGAGAAAGAGGGAGAGAGAGAGGGGAGGGAGAGAGAGAGAGGGAGATGGAGAGAAAGCAAGGGAGAGAGGGGGAGGGGGAGAGAGAGATTACCAATTCTTCAGGGCTATGCCAATCAGTGGTAGGAGACTGTTTGATCGGGATTGCAGTTTGCACTTCCATCCGGGGATATCATCTTGGCCAAGTTCAAGAAGAATTACAATAGTGAGGTCCACATGAATGAGATGAGGGATAAGTTCATGCACCTAGTTCAAGAGGACCAAACAACATTTGAGTATGAGCAAGATTCTCCATGGTCGAGCCATTATGGTCGTAGTTAGTTTCCATCGAGGAGTTGAGGTGTAAGAGGTTTAGATATGGATTAAAGATTGACCTTCAGATGCATGTGACATCGGGTCCACTTGGTACATTCTTGGAGTTAGCTAATAGTGCAAAGGCACTTGAACGACTTTAAGGTATGATATTGAGTCAGGTCGGGGACTCTAAGGGCCATGTTGTGGGGTCCCATAATGCTATAAGTCCTTATTAAGCTCCATCTAGGAGGGTCTGTGCTTCGAGGGGTTCAAAGAGAGTTTCTTTAAATTAGCTATCGAGAGTCGGTCGAGGATCTAGACCTTGGTTTGTAGGGGTTCCTTGACTTTTTCTTGTGAGGAGAGTACTAATGGTTCGGTCGGAGCATCGCTTCCACCAGTTTGTGAGCTTTGTAACCGACAGAATCTTGGAGTGTGCTTCTTGATACGTAGGGTTTGCTATAGGTGTCGAGCACCCGGTGACATGGCAAATGATTTCCCGGTCGCGGATGATGCTACTCCTGTTAAGTCTCGAGATTTGGTTCATTCTCAGCACGATCATAGTTCTACCAGAGGCGGTGCTAGGGCACCGTTTGGATATCAAGCTGTAGGTGCTATAAGATCCACCGACAAAGTCGACGCTCGAACCGTTACTAGACAGTCTGACGTTCAGGCCAGAGATGACAGCTTTTCCACCGATGATATATCAGGTACATGTGTTCCGTTTTGGGTTCAGTTGTGGCATTGATGGAAATCTGATTTCTCGTTCATACAATGATATTGATTCTCATTGAATAACTGTTGTGGTAAGTTCTTGTAGGTAAGGTTTTTACCCTGGATGGCGAGCGAGGATTGAGAGTAACAGTCCCCGTGGACTTGTTAGATTTGCTCTCTTTCTCTGGATACTAGATGTTACCCTTGTTATAGGTTGGTCGTTTGATCATGATGCATGCCTCAGTTTTCGAGCAAGAGTCTCGATGCTTCATGGTTCTTGGAGAGCCCATTTGTTGGTAATGGACATGAGGTACCAATTCATTTTGGAACGCCCGAGTAGTGCAGTACAAAGATAAATCGTGGTTTAAAAGATAAATACTATCGAATTGGGTTGAAGAAAGATGTGGCTGAGTATGTGAGTAAATGCATGGTTTTTCAGCGTGTGAAGGCTGAACATCAACATCCTTCAGGTTTGTTGCAACCGTTGAGAATTCTAGAATGGAAGTGGGAAAGAATTACAATGGATTTTGTATCAGGTTTGCCTTTGACACCTTCTAGGAAGAATTTAGTTTGGGTAATTGTTGATCTTCTTATGAAATGCGCACACTTCATAGTTGTTCATACTATGTACACATTAGATATGTTGGTTGAGTTGTACATCAAGGAGATAGTGCAATTTCATGGTGTACCGAAATCGATTGTGTCAGATAGAGATCCGAGGTTCACAGCTCGTTTTTTGGGAATGTCTGCATGATGCTTTGGGTACTCGATTGAATTTCAGCGCATCTTATCATCCACAAACAAACGGTCAATCAGAAATATCAATTCGGGTGTTAGAGGATATGTTGCGGTGTTGCATTATTGATTTTCAGGGTTTATAGGAGAAACATCTACCGTTAGTCGAGTTTGCGTATAATAACAGTTATCAGGCAAGCATTCAGATGGCTCCCTACGATGCTTTGTATGGTAGAAAGTGTAGAACACCTGTCTGTTGGGCTGAAGCAGGACAAAATTTACTATCATTGCTGGATATGCTTAACGATACTACAGAGAAGGTAAAATTGACTTGTGATCGCCTGAAATAAGCTACAGATTGTCAAAATTCTTATGCGGATTTGAAACGCCGAGAAATAGAGTATGTGGTGTGTGAGAAAGTTTTTATTCAAGTTGAGGATATGCCTTGTGTCGTAAATCTAGCTCGTTCATTTCATTTGTTGTAAAGAAATGATTTGATGGAAGGTTTTGTTTTATCAATAAATTATATGGTTTTAAAACTGCATTGTTATTGCTTTGGTTTTGACCACCGCTCACTAAGCTCTCTAGCTTACGCTCTCGTTTCCAACAATGCAGATCATTAGATCTTTCGGGGCAGCAAGGAGGCAAGGAAGGTGTCCAAGAGTTCCAATCGTAGCTCAAGTATGATTTATCCCAATAGTAGTGTAGTAGCAATGGGGCAAGACCTTTATGAGTGTAAGGAACGTGTGTTGAACTCCTTTTTTGTTGAGACATGTTTGTTATGATCTTTTGAAGTGGTTTAAGGTTTGCCAAGGTTTTAAAAAGATCATCTAGAAAAGATAACTTTAAAAACTTGTTCCTCTTTTAGGGTTGCTAATCAGAGAGAAATCTTCGGGTCTTTCTTCGGTTACTCCCGTTAGGCCACCTCTGGTTGGTCTGGTGGCTAGGTCGGGCTGATGAGGTTACATCTTTTGGTATCAGAGCTCAGTTTATCGAGCAATCGGGAAGGTAAGTGAGGTAAGTTTGACGTGCTTGTTTGTTGTTTGCTTTGTACGATGTTTGTAAGTGTGCTTGGAGTCTTGTTGTTGTGTAGGTTGTGGTTAAAGGCACCCATTTCTATACAGAATTGTGAAATGTGGTTTTTGAAATAAGGACTTGAGCATCTTGGACCCTTGGCATTGCTGACCCAAATCATTTTCGTTGTTTATTGTTGTGTTGATAGATTGTTATCTTTGGTGTGGTAAGATGTGACCGAGGCGTGGACCTACAGTTGGTAGTGTTGCTAGTTGGAATGTTGAGGATGTGCGATTGGAGAACTTGCTTCCTCCTCCACCGAGTAGTGGTATAGCTAATAATGGAGGTGTCAGACCTTAAGGTGGCCTGGGTCAGGCCAATGTTGATATGACTCCTTTGATACAGGCTATAGCCGGAGCATTTCAGACAGCACTGGCTGGGTATCAGGGGGTAGTTACACCACCTCAAGGTGAGAGGAGTGTATTACCCCTCGAGAGACTTTGTAGTTTAGGTGGAGTTGAGTTCCGTGGTTTTTCGCATGAGGGTTCTAAGGCTTGGCTCGAGAGTACTGTCCGTATCTTGGGTCAGATGGAGTGCACTGATGCACGGAAGTTAGGATGTGTCGTTTCTTTTCTTCAGGGTGATGCATATGCTTAGTGGACCACTGTTACTATTGGTATGCCTACAACTGATGTTACTTGGGATTTCTTCCAAACAACCTTCCATAAGAAATATCTCGGTCTTAGGTATCAAGATGAGAAGAAGAGAGAGTTAATGGCACTTGTTCAGGGTAGCATGAAAGTATCGGAGTAAGAGGTACAGTTCTTCTGGTTCAGTCAGTACGCATCAGAGTTGGTTCCCACTGAGAGGGAACGGTGTGAGGGGTTCCATTATGGCTTGATCAATGACGCGAAGACCTACATGTTAGCTTTAGATTACACATACTTTGATGTCTTGGTCACTAGAGCCAAAGATATCGAGCAGAATTTGGGCTCAGCATCTCGGGGCAGTGGGTCCAGTTTAGGGAAAAGGCATGCCGAGTGGGACAGAGATCGTGCCAAGAGGCACAAGGATAGAAGGAATCATGGTGTTCATAGGCGAGGTGGTGGTAACCCGGGACGAGGCCATAAGGGCCAAAGAGCTGCAAATATTTTCCCTGAGTGCGTTAAATGTGGGAAGCGACACTCTGGAGAGTGTTGCGGTGCTTATGGTACATGTTGGAATTGTGGTTCACGAGCAAATCTAAAGCAAGATTGTCCACACCTTATTAGGGATGGTCAGGCCCCGGCACGAGCTTCTGAGCATTAGAGAGGCCATGGGCGCGGCCGAGGAAACTTCCATTCTAGGAATGAAGGTCAGAGAAACATGGCGCACGTTGTCGTGGTACAGCCTGAGAGAGGTGGACCAGCTAGAGTTTATGCGCATCGTGAGGGTAGGAACGACACAGATGTGATTGCAGGTAATTTTATGTTGTAGTCGTTGAAATTGCTCTCTTTGATTGATTCTGGTTCTACGCATTCCTATATTTTGAGTGAGTATGCCAAATTGTTAGATATACTGTGTGAAATCTTGGATGTGGGTATGAATGTTACTAGTTCTTTTAGCAAAACAGTTATGGTTAGAAAGGTATATCGAAGATGTCCGCTAATGGTTCAAGGTCATGTGTTTCCAGTGGATATGATGGAATTGTCATTCTATGGGTTTGATGTGATCTTAGGTATGGATTGGCTCGTAGAGCACAAGGCTAAGGTAGATTTTGAGACAAAACGAATATCGTTGAAGCTATCAGACGATTACGAAGTAGTGGTAGTTGGCAAGAACATTAAGTTCTTGTCTAATGTTGTTTCGTTGTTAGAATGTCAGAAATTGTTGGACCAGGGTTGTCAGGCATATTTGGCTTATGTAATGAATCTGAATATGAGTGAAGCCCTACCAAAAGACATTAGAACAATTTGTGATTTTCCCGATGTATTTCTTGAGGAATTACCTACTGTACCGCCCGATTGAGAGGTTGAGTTTGCTATTGAGACATATGTTGATTCTGCTCATGTATCCATTGCTCCGTACCGAATGGCTCCGAAGGAATTGAAAGAGTTGAAAACACAGCTTCATGAATTGTTAAACCGAGGATTCATATGTCTGAGTATTTTGTCGTAGGGTGCACCTGTTTTGTTTGTTAAAAAGAAGGATGGTAGTATGAGAATTTGTATAGACTATCGACAGTTAAACAAACTGGCAGTGAAGAATAAGTATCCTTTGCCGAGGATTGACTATTTGTTTGATCTGCTGCGAGATGCTTCAGTGTTTTCTAAGATAGATTTGAGATTCAGTTATTATCAGCTGAATGTAAAAGAGGCAGATATACCGAAGACAACTTTCCACACTCGTTATGGCCATTACGAATTCTTTGTGATGCCCATTGGTCTGACTAACGCGTCAGCTAATTTTATGGATATGATGAACTGAGATATTTACGAGTATTTAGATTAGTTTGTTGTAGTGTTCAATTATGATATTCCGATATATTCTCGCATCGAGGAAGATCATGATAAGCATTTGTGGTTAGTGTTGCAAACTTTGCTAGATAACCAATTATATGCCAAGTTGAGCAAATGTGAGTTCTGGATTAGGGAAGTAGTCTTTCTAGGACATGTTGTGTCAGCCGAGGGAATCAAAGTGGATCCTAAGAATATTCAAGCAATTGTGAGTTGGAAGCAACCGAGATCGGTAACCGAAATCCGCAGTTTCTTAGGTTTGGCCGGTTATTATCGACGTTTTGTAGAAGGCTTTTCTTAGGTTTCGAATGGACAGGAGCAAGACAATAAGCCTTTGAGAAACTGAAAGAAGCTTTGACGAAAGCTCCTATTTTAGTGCAACCAGTGACAGGGAAGGAGTACGTGATCTACAGTGACGCATCCTATGTTGGTCTAGGTTGTGTGCTGATGAAAGAAGGAAGAGTAGTGGCGTATGCATCAAGATAGTTGAAGACACATGAGCGCAATTATCCTACACATGATATAGAGTTGGATGCGGTTGTGCTTTCCTTGATGGTTTTGAGACATTACTTTTATGGTGAGAAATGTACAATATGTACGGATCACAAGAGTTTGAAATACTTGATGACACATAAAGAATTGAATCTCAGACAGCGAAGGTGGCTAGAGTTGTTGAAATACTACGACCTTACGATTGAATACCATCCAAGGAAAGCCAATATGGTGGCTGATTCTTTGAGTAGGAAGGTGGAAGTCGAGTTGCGAGCAATGTTTGCTAGACTGAGTCTGTCTCACAATGGTAGTTTAGTGGTCGAACTGCAAGTGAAACCTTCATTGGTTCAAATGATCCAAGAGAAACAGATACAAGATAGCACGTTAGCATCTCATGTTCAGGATATTGCGGAAAGTAGACCTACAAATTTTAATTTCAATAACGATGGTGTTCTATGTTTCAAAAATAGAATAGTGGTACATGATAACATTGAGTTGAGACGTACCATTTTGATTGAAGCACATAGTAGTTTGTTTTCTATGCATCCGGGTAGTAAAAAGATGTATAGTGGTTTAAAAGATTACTATTGGATGGGTTGATGAAAGATGTGGCCGAATATGTGAGTAAATGCATGGTTTGTCAGCATGTGAAGGCTGAGCATCAGCTTCCTTCAGGTTTGTTGCAACAGTTGAGATTCTCAGAATGTAAGTGGGAAAGAATTACCATGGATTTTGTATCAGGTTTGCCTTTGACACCTTCTAGGAAGAATTCAGTTTCGGTAATTGTTGATCGTCTCACGAAATGCACACACTTCATAGCTATTCATACTATGTACACATTAGATAAGTTGGCTAAGTTATACATCAAGGAGATAGTGAGATTGCATGGTGTACCGAAATCGATTGTGTCAAATAGAGATATGAGGTTCACAGCTCGATTTTGGGAATGTCTGCATGATGCTTTGGGTACTCGATGGAATTTTAGCACATCTTATCATCCACAGACATATGGTTAGTGAAAAAAAGTGATTCAGGTGTTAGAGGATATGTTGCGGTGTTGCATTATTGATTTTCAGGGTTCATAGGAGAAACATCTACCGTTAGTAAGGTTTGCGTATAATAACAATTATTAGGCAAGCATTCAAATGGCTCCCTATGAAGCTTTATATGGTAGAAAGTATAGAACACATGTCTGTTGAGCTGAAGCGGGACAAAAGTTACTATCATTGCCGGATATGCTTAAGGATACTACGGAGAAGTTAAAATTGATTTGTGATCGCCTAAAAGTAGCTACGGATCGTCAAAAGTCTTATTCGGATTTGAAACGCCGAGAAATAGAGTATGTGGTGGGTGAGAAAGTTTTTCTGAAAAATTCACCTTAGAAGAAAGTGATGAGATTTGATAGGAAAGGTAAACTAAGTCCAATGTTTATTGGTCTGTACGAGAGAGTTTAATGAATTGGTCCCCTTACTTACAGATTGCGTTTGCCATCCGAGTTAGGAAAGATACATGATGTGTTCCATGTTTCAATGCTTCGAAAGTATAGATCAAATCCGTCTCACATTATACCTGTTGAAGAGATTGAGTTGAATCTAGATTTGTCTTACGATGAAGAACCAGTCGAAATCTTGGCTACAGACAAAAAAGTGTTGCATGGTAGAAGCATTGAGTTAGTGAAAGTGAAATGGCAGCGACATGGCGTGGAAGAAGCCACTTGGGAGAGAAAAGACGACATGAAGAAGCAATTTCCGCATCTCTTCCCATCGGGTAAATTATGAGGATGAAATTCCTTAAGTGGGGGAGAGTTGTAATGCCCTGGTTTTGGGCTTAGGAGTTTCGGTGATGGTTTTAGAGTTGGTCGAATTTGTTTTTGCAGTTTGGGTAGTTTGGGGTGAGTTTAGGGAAAACTACCCTCCAGTATTCTTAAAAATGTGGAAATAACTTCTAAAATCCTTATATATTATATATATTTCGTGTGCGAAATCAATTTTGGAAAATGTGTTTCGGAATTAGGACATTTTTGTCTAGTGTCTAAAATGCAAATTTTCAAATCTGTTTTAGTGACTGTTTTGTAAAAGAATAAAAATGTTGAATCTTTATGGAGCTAATTATCCAAGTCTAATTTTAGACTTTTCCCTTATTTATTCTATTCCTAAAAGTGAATTTAAAAAGGGTTTTAATTCATATTTTAAAAGGGTTTTATATCATTTCAAGATTTGATGTTAAAACTTCAAAAGGCTTTTCTCCATTCTCTTTTCAATCAAACAACACTTTAGCAACAAATTTTCAAAGGTAAACTTCTTTTTAAGTGGATTTCTAATCATCAAAGTATTTCCTTATGATTTTCTTCTAAAACCCAATTGTTTTCTCTTTGATTTCTTAAGTTTTTTCTTGAAAATCAAGGGAAAACTCTACCATTAGAGATGATCTGCATTTTTCTCCTCTAATGTAAGGTTCTTTATTGATATTCCCATGTTATTGATTATTTTATTGTCTTAGATTAAAGGTTTTACAAAGATATTTATGAAAAAGTGAGAAATCAAGCTAAAAATGGTTGTTTAGTGAGTTTCATTGTTGGATCAGGTTTTGTTGGGTTTTAGATTGTTATGTGCAATGTTTTTTATTTTGAAATATGTTGAGATAATGGGTTAATCAAAATAATCCCAGATTTAGTTAAGTTGGTGAAGTTTCAGATTGATATTTTTGGGTTTTGGCTTGGATTTGTGAGAAATCAGTAGCTGGTGGTTATTTGATGATGGGTTAATGTTTTTGGATGTTATTAGATGTATTTATGATGATAATCTTGATGGGTTTTTTCTGGAGATCGTTTGGGTGGATTTATTCGATGTTTTCAGCTTATTTCTGATATGTTTTGATGGCTGATTGTTGTTAGATGATGAGTCTCTTTTTCCAATAAGTTTTTGGGTTGAAGTAAAGTCTAATGTTCTGTTTTGTAATGGTTAGAAATATGGGTTTTAGATTCTGAATCATCAGACGTGTTTTTGGGTGATCCGGAGGCTTAAATCGACGTTTTGGCTTGTGTTTGTGGTTTACTAGTGAGTGGAAATGCTTTTTAAAGCTTTAACATGGTTAGGGACATGTTTTAAAGGGTTTGGATTGTGTTCGAGAGACCAATCTAAACTCAAGCGTAAGTTTGGGTGTTTCACCCTTGTTTTTACCTTGTTTCTGATTGTTTTGGTTTAATTTGATGATGATGCATATGCATAGATGGTTATAATAAATCCTATTGTTTTCATGCGTAATGAGTTGTTTTAAATGTTGTTATTTGAAATCCCATGAGTTGATGTCATGATTTCAAGGTTTTGAAATTATGTTGAGAAATGCCATGCATTGTATATGCTTTGAAATGAGATGTTGTGATCATGTTTATTCTTTGAAATTAGTGAATGATCTTGGAGGTAAATTGTATATTGGCAAGTGATGATTATGTATATATCGGATATGTTGATCGATCAATGGGATGTGGAGAGCTCTATTATACAAAAATCACTCGTGTGGTATCCTTCGGTTTCACAATAGGGGTAGTGCTATTGTGATGCGAGTGGTAGGGGTAGTGCTATCACCAACGGGCTCTGCGAGTAGTAGCATCCCGACCGAAGTGAATTCTATGCATCGGTAATGCATGTGACTTGATGGGAGTAGTGCCATCAAGGTGTCCGTATATCCGATTAGAGAGTGATAGGGGTAGTTCTACCACCTTGGGCTCTACGGGTGGTGGCATCCCGGATCACTTGTGGTCAATATACATGTGTTTATTTGCATTATGTTTATACTATGTCTTGCTATGGTATTGATCGTGTGTTGGTAAGTTGAGTTTCGACATGCATCGATAATGCATGGTTTGAACGAGTTTGGTAAGTTATGGTTAATATACATCGGTAATGCATGAGCTATGATATTGTGGTTTTGACTTGAGGATATGCCTTGTGTTGTAAATCTAGCTCGTCCATTGCCTTTGTTGTAAAGAAATGATTTGAAGGAATGTTTTGTTTTATGAATAAATTATATGTTTATAAAACAACATTGTTGTTGCTTTGGTTTTGAGCACCGCTCACTAAGCTCTCTAGCTTACGCTCTCTTTTCCAACAATGCAGATCGCTAGACCTTTCGGGGCACCAAGGGAGCAAGGAAGGTGTCTAAGAGTTCTAATCTTAGCTCAAGTATGGTTTATCCCAATAGTAGTGTAGTAGCAATGAGGGAAGACCTTTATGAGTGTTGGGAGCGTGTGTTGAACTCTTTTTTTGGTGAGACATGTTTGTTATGATCTTTCGAAGTGGTTTGAGGTTTGGTTTCGCTATTTTAAAGCTTAACTTGTGTTTTGACCTCTTATGCAAATGTGGTTCTTGGTATGTTTCGTTCTTGTTCTATCAATGCGCTGTAATGCTCTTGTTTGATGTTGTTAAGTTCCTTTATCTGAGAAATGCATGTTTTGTTGATCACTTGTTGTTGGGATGGTTTCGGTAAGCTTCGGAAATGCCTAAGACTCTTTTCAAACCAAACTGTGCACAGGGGTTCCGAAATAGGCTCGACCGTATCGAAACGTGCATGAATTATGCCTAGTTGTTTTGAAACGCCTCGTGGTGTTTTGGAATAGTTTGCGTCTGTAAAATATGGTTTTGAAACCATGTATCAAAACGGGCAGTGGTGTTTTGAAACACCTGCCAATTATGTTAGTTGAGGCATCTCCTAAGTTCTGTTTCTTGTGTTTTGGTCCCCGATTGATGTGTTATCGATTGGGTGAGTTTGGTTGGTTTTTTCGTGCTGCATTTTGGCATCCATGTATGAAAACTGACTAATTGCAAGATGGTAACATTAATATCATGTTAAGTCCTTGTTTTATGCTAGAAATGCATTTTGGTCCATGTATGCTTGTTTGCCAGCACGAAGATTGCTTCGTCGTGCTTTTATCAGCTACAAGTTTTCCTCACCTAGGTTATAAAAAAGAAATTTAAAAACTTGTTCCTCTTTTAGGGTTGCTAATCAGAGAGAAATCTTCAGGTCTTTCTTCGGTTAGTCTCGTGTGACCACCTATAGTCGGTCTGGTGACTAGGCCGGGCTGAGGGGGTTACACATTCCTAGCGTGGTTACCATGATTTGGTGATGTTAATTCCCGGACAATTTCGTAAGCTATGAGACATCCTCAACCCACGCAATGAACACGAGGGTTGATTGTCAAAAGCTTTAAAGCTTGCGAACAATTAAGAGGTTATTGATGTGTTTTATGAGGAAAGAGTGGGCCTACCTCTTGTTCATGGGTTAGAAGCCACGGTGGAGGTAATGTCAAGTTTGGTGTTAGTGCCCATCACCTTTTAGTATGGCACCGACAGAACCTCTAGAGTGAGGACTCTTTTGTAAAAGTGATTGAATGCGGGTGTCGTAGCCAAGTGGTTCACCTTGGGACCTGCCTTTGTTGGTATGACGACAAGTGTTGGCGTTGAATGTTGTAAACTGATGTGTAACAATGAAGGACCGCTACCTATTTCTCGATGTCGATGACCTTGCAAGAAATCATTGAGTTTCAAGGTTTTGTATGATGGTTTAAAGGTTGAGTACCATAAGTCAAATGTTTTAGAGAAGTCGTGATAAAGATTTTGTTCGACATGATGATTGGACTCTAAGGATAAGTCATGAAGTAGTTCGAATTCGTGAGTACGTTGGTATAATCTTGGGCTCGATGATTTGAAGGGTTGCTCTACCGAGTTTTTGATGAAGTGTTGACATATATGGTAAAACAATGTGAATTTTGTCAGAGTAGCGCAGCAGAAGTATGGTTTTTCGGTTATGGTTAGGTGGAACCAGATTTTTGTGTGATAGCGTCTTTTTGGAAGGACCATTTAAAATCCTTGAGAGATCTTTAGAGTTTCAGTACAACTGTTTGTTGGAATTAAGCGGTTGGTTTGGAAGAAAATGTTTGTATCTTCGAGAGTAGTTGCATGATTTTTTATCTCTAATACAGTTCGTAAGCGACAAAAAATTTCAATTGGAATCCAAGTGGCTCGATTAGTGGAGTTGCATGATTGTGAGTTAGCTCTCGTTTGAGTTGTGGCGAGTTCAAGTAAAGTGAAATGCTAATTTCGTCTTGCTTAGCCAAGTCGGGGATGAAAGGTTATTAATTCAAGATAGATCAATGGTAGAGTTTGATTGTCAGAATTTTGCATGTACTTGAAACGTTTGGTCATTGTGTTAATAATAGAAGAAGAAGTGTGTCTAATAGTACATATTTGATGAGGTGTTGTATTCTAGACGCAGATGAGATTTGAATTTAAAGGTTTTGAACCCTGAATGATGGTAGAGAGGTTTGTAATCTGAGATGAAACTTATCTGAAATAAGTTCCTTGTGTTGATGCTTAAATGGTATCCTTTGGGTCCATCCCATGTTGTCCCGAATTGGGGTTCGATGTGAGCGCTATTCGATTTATAAAAGTGGTCGTTAAGGGATTCTTGAGAAAAATGAGTTGAGAAAGGTCACGTTAAGAACTTCATCTTTAAGAGTTTTGTGAAAGGACCTTAGAGTCAAGGTGAACGTGTGTAAGATAGAGTAATAGTTGGACCTGCATTAGGTCCATCTCTTCGCTTCATTTAATTTCGAGGATGAAATTTCATTTGATGAGAGAGTTGTAAAAACTTGAATTTTTGAGTCAACGGGTAAGCGTTGACCCAGGTTATGAAACTTCGTGTTAGATTGGGTAATTGGACCCATTGGGCCAAGTTTAGGCCTAATTGGGTGAGAATTCGATCATATAGTCTTTGAGGGTGACCATTTTGTAAAAGGGGAAAAGCTTGAGGGTTTTATGTTGCGTTTAGAACCCTTTATAAACTAAAGGAATGACCACCCCTTTTAATAGCTGTGTTTCCCATGATAGAAATAAAAAGCAAGATCACTTTTTATTTTCCATCCATCTTTCATTTCCTCTCTTCCTCCAAGCTTTGTTTATAACTTTAAAACTCTAAAATTTACCAACCATTTCTCCCATTCAAGATCCTAGAATCAAGTATGTTAGTCCACATCTCTTGAGCTTCAAGAAAAATGTATTCTCTTCTCAAAAGGATAAGTTCTCAATTAATGAGTTTTTGAAGGATTTAGGGTTTCAAGAGTTTTTGCCCATTTCTTTTGTTGTAATTTTGTAGTAAAACCTTCCCTTAGATGTTATCTCAAGTCTTGTTTCATTTTCCACGTGTGTATGGCATGAGAAAGGTGATTGGGGGGTTTCTTCCAAGCTTGAATCAAAAGGGACATTGAAAGAGCTTTGTGTGGGGTGCTAAAATTCGGGTTTGTTTCTAAAGGTCAGTACATATCTATCTCATACTCTTCTTGAAACTCATAAATTAATTGCCCTGCTTTAATTTATGTTTGGGATTGATAGATTTGGTGTTTATGGTTATTTCGGTGCATTTTGGGTGGATGAGACATTAAAATCTTAACACTCGGATTTGTTGTTAATCATGTGTAAAAATGATGGTAAACCATCTAAATAACTTTCATAAGATGTAGGATCAAGTTAAGGAGTTGTTGGTTGAGATTTTGAGGCTTTGGCAATGATTTCCCGAGCATAGGAAGCCATTTATGGGTTTCGATTCCAGTATATGGGGAGCCCGTACTAGTACCATGTGTTCTAGGTTGAAGAACACATATGAACTGGGAGGGGCGTATCATTACACGATTGCAAGCCGTATCAGTATGATTAAACACGTACTGGTACTAACTATTTTATTGGAATTCTAGTGAGCTAATTTCTGTAATACCCTAAAATGTCGTCTAGAAGTATGTCACAAATTCAAGAGTAACCCAAATTGGCTTAAGATATCTTTGGATTAGGCAATTAATGTAACGCCCTGGTTTTGGGCCTAGATGTTTTAGACATCAGATCGGGCCGGTCGAAAATGGTTCGAATCGTATTAGGTGGTTTAGGGAAATAAAGGATCGGGAAAGGATAAAAATATAATAAAAATTGCTAAAATATTCTAAAATCATGTTTAAGGGGTTGGTCAAATCAATTTTACAAAATAAACTTTGTGACTGGTACATTTTGGGTAGTCACCAAAATGTAAAGTTTCAAAACTGTGGAAAAAATGCAATTTCAAAAGAGGAGTCAAAAATCTTAGAGTCTTTAGGGGGCTATGGTGCAATTAAACCTTCCTTAAATTGACATGTGTTTTAAAGGAGTTTATTTTAATTGATTAAAATAGTGTTGAGTTGATGGATTGAATGATCAAGACCAAGAGGGGGTGAATTGGGATTTTAAAACTTTGTTAGAGTGAATGGACAATTAAAAATGAAGAACAAAGGATTTTAGAGTGGTTCAAGTTCCAAATGAACTCTACACCCACTACCTTAGCTACCACTAAGGATTTGCAACAATTCACTAATTTGTTCTTCCCCTTTTCAAGGCTTAGGAGGTAACCTTTACACAACCGGTCAAATTTTCTACCCAAAATTTGACCAAACCCTCACTAATGAACAAAGAAGAAATTGGACAAGAAATATATCTCTCAAATACAATTTTGTCCCTTGAAGTACAACACTCAACCCAAATTTGAAGATAGAATAAGAATTGAATACAACTCAATTTGGGGTTTACAAGAAATTGGAAAATAGGCACACTTGAGGTTGGATTTTTGCTTGGATGTTTGTCTTTACTGCAATAGTTGTTGCTGGTCTTCAAAGAGCTTCAATTTATACCTTCTCTATCAACTCTAGCCATTTGGGTGGTTAGGGAATTGATTATAACCGTTGGGACCCTCTCTTTCCACCATAAATGCACTTTTGCAGCTATCCGTATCGGTACACGGGGAGCCATATCGATACCTGTCTCAAAACAGAAAGAGTCGTTGTACATAATAAATAGGGCGTATCAAAACGCACGTAAGTGTATCGGTACGGGTCATGGACCGTTTCGATACGGAAGAGACTGTATCGATACCTTTTTCTCAACTTAGCTCACTGGAAGTCTCTGTTTCGATATGGGGGTTTACCGTATCGATACGGGGGTTTACCGTATCGATACGGGTCAACTGCCACTTTAAATGTTAGTTACCTAAGGACTGACACCAACGGTCGAAAACATTTAAAACACTTCGAATTAAAAATTCAATTAAATCTGTAGCGATACGGGTTAAGCCGTATCGGTACACCATTCAAACTCCTTCAATTTTGCAGAGGGGCATATCGATATAGATTGAATCTGTTTCGATACGCTATTTCGATACGGTTAAGAACGTATCGAGACGCGTTTTTTTCAGTAGCCAACTTTGTAAAAAGGGTATCAATACGGTTGGAAGCGTATCAATACACTTGACCGATTTTCAATACTCTAGCCTTGGAACACTTAGAAAATATTTTGAGTTTGAGTTTTTCAAATCAGTTTTAAAGTGTTGGTGATTTATAAATTATTAAAGTGACTTAGAAATCAATTTCAAGTTTTCAATTTAATCCTTAACAATTTAGTTATATCAAAATCAAACATAGGTTTTGCAATCTCCCCCTTTTTGATATAACAAAACCAAAACTTGAAATTTTTGACACTTTGAACAACTTTGCAAGATAACCCCCCTTAATATTGAAAATCAAAAAATTTTAAGTGTGAGCTTCCCTCTCCCCTTTTTGTTAGATCAAAAATAATTGAGACATAATGTAAAGTGCATAAATTAGGCAAAAGGTATAAATAGGCAAGCAACATAAATATCATTAAGTTCAAATAAAGGATAACATCAACTTAAAAATCCAAACAACAGAAAATCAAAGCATATGTTTAAAATAATTCAAACTTAATCCTAAAAACATAAAGCAAAGGTGCATAAAATAAATATCCTAGATGATATGAATGGTATGCAAAGAAAGGCTACTATGCATCATCATCACCTTATTCATCATCTTCATCTTCGTCCTCAATTGGATCATCATTCCTCAAGGTTTGACGCCACTCGTCATGCAAAGCGGTGAGAGAGATATTCATTGAATTGTGACCGCCTTCAAGAGAAGTGAGTCGAGTCTCCACGTTCGTCATCCGTTCTTCAAGGCTTGTGAAACGAGTATCAATCGTGGTAAACCCCGAAGCCATGTCCGTGCACAATCCCGTGAATTGATCATTGAGGAAAGTCATTAGAGCATCCATGGAAGGTGGAGGAGGATGAGCTTGAAGAACTTGTTCAACTTGAGGATTAGCAAATTGTTCCGTATCGTCACTAGGGAGCTCGGATAGACGTAGCCAATTACCATTAAAGTAATGGAACTTACCCCTTGCAAGAGAGCGTTCATCGATGGGATCGGTGAGGGAAGTAGGGTTGTCATGCGAGCAATCAATCTCCTTTTGTTGGAAGAAGTAGCTTAGGGTCGTGTCATAGGTGAAGGAAGTGACAAGTGTGGTGTGGCGATGTTGCACGAGATAGACGATCTCCGCAAACATGATACGAGCAAGGTTCGGATGTTTTCTTTCACGGAAGCATCGAATCCAAAAGTCATCCACTTGGCGAATAGTAGAGTACTTCCCTCCGGAGGACCTAAACCACCAAGAGACCATCAAATGGAGGTTCCGATCCAGAGCATTTAGGGCGGTGACGGAACCACTAAGAATATGGCCAAGAGCATTCTCATCATCAAGGCCTTCATCCTCCAACTTAAAGACTTCACAAATAGATTTAACATCTATAGTGACCTTTTTACCCATAAGATAGGAATTAACAGCCGTAATAACACCATCTCGATTGGCACAACATTTGGAATTAGCATAAAAGATTAAAACCAAAATACGAAAATAAAACTCGAAATAGAGAGAAAATCCATACACTTCCATTCTTGGAGCAAATGTAGATATACAAATTTGAAACGCTCCGAGTTGAGAAAAGGAATAGAGATTACCCTCTCCGGACGGATCTTATAGTTTTGGAATTGACGAAAATAGGTGAGAGCTCCGGGGGATTGAAAAGAGTGTTGATAGATTTGAGTGAGATTCGGACGAGCACCATCTCCGGTATTGGATCATTCACCGGTTTCATTAAGACGTGATCTCTTCCTAGAAGGTGCCATGAACTAGAGAAAACAATGTATGCATTAAGATTTCTTCATTCATCTCATTGAAAAACCAAGAATCAAGGTAAAAAAATTTAAACCAAATTTTGAAAAGAAATTTTAAAACCAAGTTTGGTTGAGAAGACAAAAAAATAAAAAGAAATTTTTTTTGAAAACAAAAATAAAAAAATTAAAAGAAAAAGAAAGAGTTTTACCTTGAGATTGATTAGAGAGGAATGAAAGAAAAGCCTAGCACCTAATTGATGAAAAAGCCTTAGAGCTTTGCTTGATTTTGAAACCTCTTGATATTTTGAGTTGTGGTGTGAAAATATGAGGGAGGAAGAGGCTATTTATAGGCTGAAAACGGGTAGGGTTTTTAGGGTTTTGAGAAATTTTAATTTTGGTAAAAGTTGAACTCTTAAATGCCAAATTAAATCTGTCTACGCAATCGCGTATCGATACGGGGGTAAAAACGTAATTCCAATAAAAATGCATGTTGAAGGATCGTATCGAATCGGATGCAATCTGTATCGAAATGATTGTAGCTCGTATCGAAACGAGTTTAACCGTATCGATACCCGTTTAAGGCAAAATGAAGTCTGGGAAGCTAATGAAGTACTCGTATTGATAGGCGTAGAGCCGTATCGATACCATATGCCCAGAAATACATTTTAGGCCTAAAGAACAACCAAAAGCTCGATTCTAACATCTCCTAAAGGAATGCAAATGATGAATGAATAGTTCTAAGCATATTTTAACAGAATCATACTCCCCCTAGCTATAAGCATAGATATTTTCAAGAGTTACAACACATTAACATGCAATTTCACAAGATCAAGCAATTTAAGCACAAAAGGGTCCTAAAAGGTCAAGATAGGCTAGTTAGACCAAACTCTCTCCTAAGGGACCAAAAACGCTATTTATCTAAAGGCTTTGTAAAGATGTCCGCTAATTGGATTAAGGTGTCAACATACTATATAACAACATCTTCCTTAAGGACATGATCTCTAATGAAATGATGCCTTATTTCTATATGTTTGGTTCTAGAGTGTTGGATGAGATTTTTTGTCAAACATATGGCACTAGTGTTATCACACTTAAGGGGTATGGTTTCAACTTTAATACCATAATCTAAGAGTTGTTGCTTCATCCAAAGGACTTGAGCACAACAACTCCCTAAGGATATGTACTCGGCTTCGGTGGTAGATAAGGCTACATTATTTTGTTTCTTAGAGAACCAAGATATGAGCATACTACCTAGGAATTGACAAGTTCCCGAAGTACTCTTCCTATCGATTTTACACCCCCCATAATCTGTATCAGAATAAGCATGAAGGTTGAAGGTTGAGTCTCTAGGGTACCAAAGACCTAGTCAAGGGGTATCTCTAAGGTACCTAAAGATTCTCTTAACGGCTATAAGGTGAGACTCTTTAGGTATAGCTTGAAACCTAGCACACAAGCAAACACTAAACAAGATATATGATCTACTTGCGGTAAGGTAAAGCAATGATCCAATCATAGAACAATAAAGCTTAGAGTCAACACACTTACCTCCTTCATCCTTGTCAAGCTTTGTAGATGAGCTCATAGGTGTGGCTTGAGGCTTTGCATTCTCCAAGCCAAACTTCTTGAGCATATCCTTGATGTACATTGCTTGATTGATGAAGGTGTCATCCTTCCTTTGCTTGATTTGGAGTCCCAAAAAGAATGAGAGTTCCCCCCATCATGCTCATCTTGAATTCACCTTGCATTAGCTTAGCAATCTCTTTGCAATGACATTCGTTAGTAGAACCAAAAATAATAGCATCAACATAAATTTGTACTACTAAGATGTCATTTTTATACCTTTTTATGAAAAGTGTAGTGTCCACCTTACCTTTTTCAAAACCTTTTTCAATTAAAAAGTCTGAAAGTCTTTCATACCAAGCTCAAGGAGCTTGTTTTAAACCATAAAGGGCTTTAGTAAGTTTGAAAACATGATTTGGAAATTTTGAGTCTTCAAAACTCGGTGGTTGTTCCACATACACTTCCTCGTTTATAAAACCATTTAATAATGCGCTTTTAACATCAATTTGAAAAAGCTTGAAATCATGATAACATGCATATTCAAGCAACATCCTAATGGCTTCCATCTTAGCTACGGGTGCATAGGTTTCATCAAAATCTATTCCCTCTTCTTGAGTGTAACCTTGTGCTACTAGTCTAGCTTTGTTTCTCATAATATTACCACTCTCATCTAGTTTGTTCATAAAGACTCATTTAGTTCCTATAGTAGACTGATTACTAGGCCTATCAACTAATGTCCAAACATTACTTCTCTCAAATTGATTTAACTCTTCTTTATTGTCACAATCCAAAAATCATCTTTCAATGTTTCTTTTATATTCTTAGGCTATATGCATGAGATAAATGCAACATGGTTCATAAGTTTAAGAGAAGATCTAGTGGTTACCCCCTTGGATGGATCACCCAAGATTTCACCATCTTTGACATAGTTGAACTCCCTTGGGTAGCTCACTTCCTTTTTCCTCAAGAGCCAAGTCCTTCAAGGCTTCAAGAGGTGGATCTTGTGTATCCTCTTCTTTTGATGGAATCTCATCCTTCTTTGAAGGTTGTCCTCCATCAAAGACATTTATGATTCCTACATCATAATCATCACAAGAATCCTTCCTTGGAAGGAGGTTATCATCGAATACAACATGTATAGATTCTTCTACTACTAAAGTTCTTTTGTTAAATACACGGTAGGCTTTAGAGGTTAAAGAATATCCTATGAAAATAACTTCATCACTTTTTGCATCAAATTAACCTAAGTTGTCTTTTCCATTATTTAAAACAAAACACTTGCAACCAAATGGATGAAAAGAGCTAATGTTAGGCTTTTTAGATTTTAAAATCTCATATGGTGTTTTCTTTAAAATTGGCCTAATCATTACTCGGTTTACAATGTAGCAAGCGGTGTTTGTGGCTTCCGCCCAAAAATATTTAGGTAAATTGTTTTCACAAAGCATGGTTCTAGCCATTTCTTGTAAAGTTCTATTTTTCCTCTCAACTACCCATTTTGTTGAGGAGTTCGAGGAGCCGAAAAATCGTGGCTAATACCATTTTCATTTAAAAACTCTTCAAACCCTAAATTTTGAAATTCGGTTCCATGATCGCTTCTAATATGAGAAATTCTAAGTTCAAGATCATTTTGGGTTAGTTTTGAAAATGTGATGAATTTTTCTAAAGCCTCATCTTTAGTATTTAAAAATAGAACCCAAGTAAATCTAGAAAAATCATCAACAAGAACAAATGCATAAGATTTACCACCCATGCTCATAGTCCTCATTGGCCCAAATAAATCCATGTGGATAAGTTGTAAACACCTACTTGTAGAAACATCATTAATGGATTTAAATGATGACTTATGTTATTTACCCTTAGAGCATGCATCACAAATTTATTGTTCGAGAACTTAATCTTGGGTAAACCTCTAACTAGATCAAGGTAAACTAATTTTTCTAAAACACTAATGCTAGCATGTCCTAGTTTCCTATGCCATAGCCATGCATCATTTTCATTTTGAGCTACTAAACATGCATGGGATGTATGTATGTCATCTAAATGCACCATGTAAATGTTACCTATGCGATGACCTATGAGCATAATATTATTAGATTTAATGTCAACAATTTTCACCCATTTTTATCAAATAAAACATTAAATCATTTATCACATTATTGGTTTATGCTCAACAAATTATGTTTAAGACCATCTACATACAAGACATTTTCAATAAGAATGGTAGAGTGATTACCTATGGAGCCAATACCTTTAATGTGGCCTGTGGAGTTGTCACCAAATGTCACCATGGAGAAATCCTCCTCAAGTGCCATGAGGCAAAGGTTGGCCACTTCTTGTTCGTCATCCTCGGATGACTCCTAATCACTCCAAGTAGCAAGCTTGGCTTTGAGCTTCTTATTCTTCTCAAAGCCTTTCTTCTTGAGTTGAAGGCACTCTGAACGAATGTGACCGGGCTTATTGCACTCGAAGCAAGTGATTTGATCCCTCACTTCTTCTTTGCTTTTACCTTTGAAGTCCATCTTTCTTTGAATTTTCCTTTCACGGTTGGACCTCATGAATCGAGAGAACTTTTTGGCTATCATAGCCAATTCTTCAAGGTCATCCTCCTCACTAGAAGAGCTCTCCTCAAGTAATGAAGCTTTGAGAGTCACTCCCATTTTCTTCTTCTTTTCCACCGATAGCTTCTCCACTCTTTTCTTCTTCCTTTCCTTGCTTCATAATCTCATGAGTAACGAGAGAACCCACTAGCTCATCAAGTTTTAGAGTCTTCAAGTTTTTTGCCTCGATGATGGCGGTTCTCTTCCCATCCCAAGATTCGAGAAGTGAGTAGAGTAGCTTCTGGACAAGCTTGTCTTCCGGAATAGTCTCTCCAAATCCTTTAAGCCCGTTGACTATGGTTGAGAAGCGATCAAACATCTTGGACACCGTTTCGTCGGGCTCCATCTTGAAATTCTCATAGCTAAGACTGAGAATTCCAATCTTGGTTTCCTTCACATCATTGGTTCCTTCATAGGTGGTCTCAAGAGTATCCCACACTTCCTTGGCACTCTTAGTGGAGGAGACTTTGGAGTAGATGTCGAGACTAAAGGAGCAAAAGAGCATGTGAAGAGCTTTGTCATTTATTTGGATCTTTTTCCTCTCATCTTCACTCATCTCTATCTTTTTCTTTAGGACAATCTTTCCATCATCATCTCTCTTCAAAGGAATGTAGGGACCATCTTCAATGACGTCCCAAACCAAGTAATCATTGGACTTGATGAAGAGGCGCATCCGATTCTTCCAAAAAGGATAGTTGTCACCATTGAAAAATGGTGGCTTTGTGGTTGATTGTGACTCGTACATACTCAATCCGGAGGTAGATGCCATGGCTTGATTTTTTTAGTTGATCACACTCTTCCTAGGAACTCCTCTTGTGGTTGTGAATCCTTCAAAGAGGTAGGCTCTGATACCAATTGTTGAGTGGATCCATTGAATGATCAAGACCAAGAGGGGGTGAATTGGGATTTTAAAACTTTGTTGGAGTGAATGGACAATTAAAAATGAAGAACAAAGGATTTTAGAGTAGTTCAAGTTCCAAATGAACTCTACATCCACTATCTTAGCTACCACTAAGGATTTGCAACAATTCACTAATTTGTTCTTCCCCTTTTCAAGGCTTAGGAGGTAACCTTTACACAACCGGTCAAATTTTCTACCCAAAATTTGACCAAACCCTAACAAATGAACAAAGAAGAAATTGGACAAGAAATATATCTCTCAAATACAATTTTGTCCCTTGAAGTACAACACTCAACCCAAATTTGAAGATAGAATAAGAATTGAATACAACTCAATTTGGGGTTTACAAGAAATTAGAAAATAGGCACACTTGAGGTTGGATTTTTGCTTGGATGTTTGTCTTTAATGCAATAGTTGTTGCTGGTCTTCAAAGAGCTTCAATTTATACCTTCTCTATCAATTCTAGCCGTTTGGGTGGTTAGGGAATTCATTATAGCCGTTGGGACCCTCTCTTTCCACCATAAATGTACTTCTGCAGCTATCCGTATCGATACACGGGGAGCCGTATCGATACATGTCTCAAAACAGAAAGAGTTGTTGTACATAATAAAGAGGGCGTATCGAAATGCACGTAAGCGTATATGTATGGGGCAGGGACCGTTTCGATACGAAAGAGACCGTATGTTTTCAATTTTAAAGTGTTGGTGATTTATAAATTATTAAAGGGACTTGGAAATCAATTTCAAGTTTTCAATTTAATCCTTAACAATTTAATTATATCAAAATCAAACATAGGTTTTACAAATAGATTTTATAAATATATTAATTAATTAAATGGTTATTTGAGAGATTTCATTTTACGTAACTAATTTTCAATCCTGATTTTAGCTAAACATCTTTCTAAAAGACTTTTCACCAGATTTATTTTCTCTCAAACACTCTCTCTTTAGTTTTCATCATTTTCTAAGGATTCTCTTCAAGATTTTCAAGATTTGTGAAGGAAAAACTTGTCACTCTTTAAGGAAGGTAAGGATTATTGGTAAATCTCGTTCTCAACATTCAATCCAAGTTCATTATTGAAATTCCCAATATCTTTGGCTCCTAAATGTTGTTTTTGGCTGAGTTTTGGTTATAGTTTTGATTGAAGATCAAAATCTTGCAAAATTATAGTGTAAATATTGATTTTCGGAGTGTTGTTGATGAGCTCTGTTTCAGATTGATTTTAATTGAGTTTTGAGTTGATTATTATGTTGAAAAAGAGTTTTGATAATATAGATCCCAGAATCTTTCAGATCCTTGAGTTTCTTGATGGTTTTAGTTGGGTTTTTAAGGTGGTTTGATGGTGTTATGTTTGCTGGAGGTATAAAGAATGGTTTATGTTGTTTTTAGATGTGTTTTGATGTTTAATAACGGTTGTTTCAGATGGGTAAATTTGTGTAGTTTTGGTAAGCAACAAGTTTGTGTTTAGTTGCTGGTGTAGAAATGCATTTTAATGCATTTGGATCTTTGTTTTGGTGCTCTAAAAATAGGGGATTTTCATCCAAAAGCAAGCGAAGCATTTTTGGAGGCTTCGGAAGGGTGATCTTCGCATCGACGAGCGAGGTTTCACGTATCGGTAAGTGGAAATGGATTTTCCAGCTTTGTAACGCTTTGAGCGTGGTGTTGGGTGCTTAGTGTATGTTTGAAACACTTAGCTAAGCTTAAGAGTAAGTAAATCGAAATTCTCTCTCGGAATGTGCTATGTTTTTGTTGGAAATGCACTTGAATTAAATGTGGATTGATTACTATTTTAAAGCATGTTTTGAGCATTGATGATGCTGGTTTTTAATGCCATTTTGTTAAGGAAGCACATGGTAAGTGATCCTTAGATATATAAGGTTAATGCATTTGGTTTAAGTATGTTTATGCTTGTGTAAATGGCATTGTGATTTATGCTTGTAAAACAGTGAAATAATGATGTTAAATGATTATATTGGCAAGTGATGGAAATGGTTTTTGGTTACTTTAATCGGATATAGTTAGCTGGCTATAGGATTGGGTGCACCATGAATAAAGTCGCCTTGGATGTCGAGGGGTTGTAATTGTATCGTACACTCCATCCAAGTACCCTAATGATTGAGGTTAAGATCACAACGGTGGATGATTTAATCCCGTATGTGGATCTTATGGTATGTGTCCCGTGCTCTCGTTAGTGGAATTATACAACTACCGATGAGTGGTGCTGAGGGGTTGTGATTGTACCGCTAAACTCCACCACGGGTGTCACAACGGTTGATGGTTTAATCTCGTATGTGAGCCTTGAGGGTCCGGTAGTGTGTATGAAGCATGTGGGACAACGCTTGTAATCCGCGTATCCAATTGTGTAAATTGTTGGTTTTGATATGGATTGTTAATGATCACTTACGAGCCAATATAATGATGTTGAGAAATGAATTAAGCATGTGGTGCTTGGAATGTATGCTTGAATGCATGTAATGCTTGGTTTAAGCATGAGCAAAGGTTTTTGCTATTAATTTTAATGATGCTATTTGCAGGTGGTTTTGAAAGTGCAATGATGCTTTAAAAGTGCATGTTTTAAAGGAAGGCGTATGTCAGTAAATGATGACGTTTTGGTTCTATAAAATGCATTGATGAATGTTTGGTACTAGCGGTCCTCAATAAGCTTTATGCTTACGCTCATTTGTTTCATCAATGCAGAGAATTAAGCATTTGAGGCAGCAAGAGAGCAAGGGGGAAATCCAAGTATTTGGCTAAGCAATGTATGTGGTTTTACTTTAGTGTAATAAGAGGAAATGGGAGGGATTTCCACTCATGTGTTGTTTGGCGATGTTAAACCCGTTGAGCATGTTCAATTTATGTTTTGGATTTGTAATTGGCCTTATTTTTGTTTATGGCCTTATAACTTGGTTTTTGGCTATGCCATGTTTTAAGTTTAAAAGCATGCTTGAGTAGCTTTTACATCACCTTGAATTATCATGCTTGTTGCTTATGTTAAGCTGCTTGTTGATGCTTAGGTGTTTGGTAAGTTGTTTATAACATGTATGATTGATTAGGACTTGCTTAGATGTTGTTGAATGTGTTTTGCGGGTTTTGGAAATGCAATTATGGTAAACGTATCAATACTTGGGGTTGAGTATCGGTACACTAAGGCATATTTCAGGCTTTTCGGTTCAGGGGTATCGGTACGGATTGCCCGCGTATCGATACACCTAGGCCAAGTTTGAAGGTTGTACCGATACGCGTGGAAGCGTATCAATACGCTCTTCCCATCTTTTGCTTCTGTCAACCCGCGTATCGATACGGGCTAAGGTGTACCGATACAGGGTCATTAATTTCAGTTAATGGAATCTTTTTAACTTTGAATTGTTGCATTTTGGTCCCTGGTTGTTGTATGTTCAATTGGTTGAGTTTGGACGATCCGTTTGTGATGAAATTTGACCTAGTGGCATGTTACATATCTGAGTAAGGATTGGTATTTTTGAAATCAGGAAAGTCCCTATAATTCTTAGAAATTACAATTTAGTCCCTTAAGTTGTATTTTAAGCAATTGAACCCCTAATCGAACTCCGATCATTGTGTCGTTTTAACCTAATCGCTTTGCTGAACATATAAAATAATAATGTGCATCTAGATAATATAAAAAGGGTCCTTAATTGAGATTGAATTTAACGAGTTGACTTCAGTTTCCCCCGTGTAATCTTCTTAGTTCGGGTAGGGCGTCTAGGTCAGGTTAAGGGGGTTATAATTAAATGAATTAAGGAAAAGGAAGTATCTTAAAAATACTAGCTAAATTTTTATAGAATTATCCTTCATTAGATTAATTGAGTAAGCTAAGACTAAATAAGAAGAAAGGAGAAATTGGTGGCCAAATTGTTACGGTCTAAAATCGAATGATTTGATTACAAAGGCTTGCATGTAAACTTTAAAGAAATCCTAGGATTGTGTATGTGTCATGATATTGTGTAAGGCATGTGTACGGGTAAGGGGGAGTCTTGGTTATGGAGCAAACCAACCAAACTTCTTCATCATCTTCATCTCCCAAGATAGGCTGAAGCCCATGTTTAGAGTTTGAGAGAGAGATCTTGCAAGGGTCGGTAAAAATGAAGCTTCATCTTGATCCATTCTTCATGACGTTAACTGAAAAGCTTGAGGAGAAGGGTAAGAGATTCCCTTTCTTTCTTTTGATCTAAGATTCAACCATTAATTTCTTGGATACTATGTTGTTATTAGATTTGTTTGAAAAAAAAACAATCACATGCTACGAATCTTCTTAGATCATCTAAATGATATACATTTTGATTGCATTGCTTCTTTTGAATTTATAATCAAGTTCAAGATGCTAGGATTCCTTGATTTTGAGTCCTAAAGTTATTAAGATAAGTTGATTGTTATAATAGAACATTGTGTTGAGTTGTGTGGGGCTCGATTCGTTCAACCGATGTGGCTCACCAAGTGGTGGAGTGGTGGATTTTTGGGTGGAAGGGTTGTGGAAGCTAGAATGAAAATAGACACAATGATTTATAGTGGTTCAACCTTCTAACCAAGGTCTACATCCACTACCTTAGCTCCCTACTAAGGATTTCCAATCAATCCACTATTGATTCGTCCCCTTTTCTAGGCTTAGGAGGTAACCCTTATACACAATCAAGCTTTCTACTCAAAGCCTTGATTGAAACCCTCTCTTACAAAGAGAAACAATAAGCAAACTTAAATCCCTCTAATAGGTATTTGTTTGCACAATTTAGCACTCACCCAAAACCTAAAACACTTGAGCAAATCTGACAATTTTGGCTCACTAGTGTTTGTCTATACAATAAATGACAATTTAAGCTCTAAGATAATCTTTGATCATTTGTTGTTTGACAATATGAGCATTAGCCTTTACTTGATGCTTGGAGGTCCCTTTTATACTCCCAATTGAGTTTATAGTCGTTGCTAGCCGTTGGGATTGAATTGGAGCCGTTGAGGACTTTAATTCCCACCATAAATGTAGTTCTGCAGCTCCCTGTTTCGAAACAGCCGTGCCCGTTTCGAAACACTCTTTAAGTAGAAAGAGCCGTTGTAGTCTGACAAGCCACCTGTTTTGGAACGCCCCCTGGCCGTTTCGGAACACGTATCGAAACGCCTAAACCCGTATCGAAACGCCCTGCATTTAAATGTTAGTTAGGAAATAGCCGTTAGGGTTTATGACCGTTGTGGTCAATGCCACGTAGGCGTATCGAAACGACATAGCCCGTTTCGAAACGCTGGGCAAAAATCTCATCCAGGGAATGCCAGTTTCGATACGAGTATCGAAACGTTTTTGCTACTGGAATTCCCGTATCGAAACACCCTAAGGTGTTTCAAAACGCCTGGACAATTTTGTGAAGTTTGGTTTCGAAAAACATGTAAAACCCTTTTAAAAACTTTCCTAAACATAATTTCAAGTTGTTTGGACTTTGGAAATGTTTTAAATACTTTTTAAATCAGTCCAAAACATTTTTCAATTATTATATCAAAACATTAGTTCTACAATCTCCCCCTTTTTGATACAACAAAACTCACTTGAAAAATTGTTTTGGATTCTCCCCCTTTAACTTTAAAAATGTGAATAAGAGATTGAAGATATGAAATCAAATAAAGTCCCCCCTTATTCATTTGAAAATTCAATTTTTCAAACCATTTCTCCCCCTTTTTGTTATATCAAACAGAATTTAAAACATTAAGTTCAAAATAACAATAGAGGTAAAAATTGACAAAAATAAGAATTTAGTTTTAAAATGGCTCCCTATTACTCAAAGCATCATCAAAAATGTTAGTCCAACATATATGATCATCTAGTTCACATAAATAAAAATAAATCAAATAAAATAAAAAACAACTAGATTTTTACCAACACTTGAACCCAAGGGAGGATGTGAAGCCTTCCTTCTTCAAGTGTTCTTCCTTGTGTGCATGGAGCTCCCCCTCAATGTTTGACTTGTTGAACATCTCCATCACACCAAGCAAAAGACAATCAAGTAATTTTTTGTATCCAAATTGCTTTGGATCCATGAACATTAGTAGCACAAATTTTAGCCCCCCTTGGAATCCATTTTTCAATGTCATCCTTTTTAATTGAAGTGGTTAGTCCTTTTGGGACCCAAACACTTCTAAAACATTTTCCTTTCACAAATCTAGGGGCACTAGATTGTCTTACATAAAAATTTGATTTTCCAACATTGTTTTTCTTTTCAAGCTCTTTGGAAATCAAATCCTTTTCTTCTTGAACTTTTTGAAGCAAATTTTGTAAATCAAAACATTTTAATTCAAACTCTTCGAGTTTTGCTTCAAGTTCAAGTTTGGTTTTAGAAATCAAATCATTTTGAATTTTTAACTTTGAAATCAATTTATTGTTTTTCAAAATGTGATTTTTAAACTCTAAAACCAAATCATCATAGGCATCTTGTAATTCATCAAAAGAATAAGAACATGAAGTAGATGAATTAGAAGTTACCCTTGAATCTTCTTCGATGGCCATAAGGCAAAGGTTGGCTTGTTCATCGTCGGTGGAGTCCTCATCACTCCAAGTAGCCACATGTGGCTTCTTCTTATGGCTTGAAGTGCTTGCCCTCTCCTTTTTCTTGGAATCTCGTTCAAGCTCTCTCAAAGCTTTCTTCATGAACGGGGCACACTTCTTGAAGAGATGAACTATCTCTTCTTCTTCATCCTCCTCTTCTCTTGAGTAGACATGATGGCAAGTGGAGGATTTGAGAGCCATGGCACTTACGTTGATGCCTAGCCTTTTAATTTTCTTCTCTCCCATAGCTCTAATTTCTTCCCTCTTCTTCTCATCTTCTTTGTTCTTCTTCATGATTTGAAGAGTAAGGAGTGACTCCATGAGTTCATCAAGCTTCAAAGTCTTCAAATTCTTTGCTTCGATGATGGCGGTCCTCTTTGAGTCCCAAGACTCGGGAAGTGAGTAGATGAGCTTTCGAACAAGATTTTCCTCCGGGATGGATTCTCCATAGCCTTTGAGACCATTGGTGATAGTGGAGAACCTATCAAACATCTTCTCAATGTTCTCTTCCGGATCCATTTTAAAGTTCTCATACTCTAAGGTTAGGAGCCTAATCTTGGTTTCCTTGACTTCATCGGTCCCCTCGTATGTGACTTCAAGCTTGTCCCATACCTCCTTGGCACTCTCACAAGAAGACAACTTCTCATAGATGGTTGGGCCAAATGCACAAAACAAAATGTGCAAGGCTTTGCAATTAAGCTCCATCTTCTTGCGATCGTCGACACTCCACACCGCTTTGCTTCGTTGAGGCACGAACGAACCATCTTCAACTATGTCCCATAGCTTGTAGTCTCTTGATTTGATGAAGAACTTCATCTTTGTCTTCCAATGGGAATAGTGGGTTTCGTCAAAGAAAGGCGGTTTGTCGATTGATTGTGCCATTTGAGCCGGTTGATGAAAAAGTGATCGAGCTTGCCGGATCTTCTCAATAGGATGTGAATCCCCTTCGATTGAGTCAAGCTCTTATACCAATTGTTGAGTTGTGTGGGGCTCGATTCGTTCAACCGATGTGGCTCACCAAGTGGTGGAGAGGTGGATTTTTGGGTGGAAGGGTTGTGGAAGCTAGAATGAAAATAGACACAATGATTTATAGTGGTTCAACCTTCTAAACAAGGTCTACATCCACTACCTTAGCTCCCCACTAAGGATTTCCAATCAATCCACTATTGATTCGTCCCCTTTTTTAGGCTTAGGAGGTAACCCTTATACACAATCAAGCTTTCTACCCAAAGCCTTGATTGAAACCCTCTCTTACAAAGAGAAACAATAAGCAAACTTAAATCCCTCTAATAGGTATTTGTTTGCACAATTTAGCACTCACCCAAAACCTAAAACACTTGAGCAAATTTGACAATTTTGGCTCACTAGTGTTTGTCTATACAATAAATGACAATTTGAGCTCTAAGACAATCTTTGATCATTTGTTGTTTGACAATATGAGCATTAGCCTTTACTTGATGCTTGGAGGTCCCTTTTATACTCACAATTGAGTTTATAGTTGTTGCTAGCCGTTGGGATTGAATTGGAGTCGTTGAGGACTTTAATTCCCACCATAAATGCAGTTCTGCAGCTCCCCGTTTCAAAACAGCCGTGCCCGTTTCGAAACACTCTTTAAGTAGAAAGAGTCGTTGCAGTCTGACAAGGCACCTGTTTCGGAACGCCCCCTGGCCGTTTCGGAACACGTATCGAAACGCCTAGACCCGTATCGAAACGCCCTGCATTTAAATGTTAGTTGGGAAATAGCCGTTGGGGTTTAAGACCGTTGTGGTCAATGCCACGTAGGCGTATCGAAACGGCATAGCCCATTTCGAAACGCTGGGCAAAAATCTCATCCAGGGAATGCATGTTTCGATACGAGTATCGAAACGTTTTTACTACTGGAATTCTCGTATCGAAACGTCCGAAGGTGTTTTGAAATGCCTGGACAATTTTGTGAAGTTTGGTTTCGAAAAACATGTAAAACCCTTTTTAAAACTTTCTTAGACATAATTTCAAGTTGTTTGGACTTTGGAAATGTTTTAAATACTTTTTAAATCAGTCTAAAACATTTTTCAATTATTATATCAAAACATTAGTTCTACACATTGTTTGTTGGGTAGATGAGCTTAGAGCTTGATTTTGGTCACCTTGAATGCTAGTAACAAATTGAGACTGTTATGTCATAAAATGAATTGATAAGGGGCTATATTAGTAGATTAAAGAGGGTTAAATTGTGAAAATGAAATTAGGACTGCTTTGTATTCATTCATGGACTGTTTTGATCTAAATTGAAATTTTAGGAACTGTTTTTGATAAAATTATGGGTTGTTTTGTAACCTGGAAAATAGGGGACTGTTTTCCAAAGTTTTGGGGTATTGTTTTGCAAAGAATAAAGAGTGTTTTGATAAAATTATGGGTTGTTTTGTAAGCTAGAAAACATGGGACTGTTTTCCAAAGTTTTGGGGATTGTTTTGCAAAGAATAAAGACTATTTTGATAAAATTATGGGTTGTTTTGTAAGCCGGAAAACATGGGGACTGTTTTCCAAAGTTTTGGGGATTTTTTTCTAAGAATAAAGAACGTTTTGATAAAATTATGGGATGTTTTGTAAGCTGGAAAGCATGGGGACTATTTTCCAAAGTTTTGGGGATTGTTTTGCAAAGAATAAACATTGTTTTGATAAAATTATGGGCTGTTTTGTAAGCTGGAAAGCATGGGGACTATTTTCCAAAGTTTTGGGGATTGTTTTGCAAAGAATAAGCATTGTTTTGATAAAATTATGGGCTGTTTTGTAAGCTGGGAAAATAGGGGATTGTTTTATAAAGTTTTAGGGACTATTTTTGCAAATAATGAGGGATGTTTTGAAGAAATTGTGGGCTGTTTTGAAAACTAGTAATCCAAGGACTGTTTTGCAAAGATTATGACTGTTTTGTATCTAAACCGAATGATTTTACAAATTAGAAATTCAGGGGTTGTTTTGTACTAAAGAAAGAAAATGTGTGTACAATCTTGATAGTGAGATTTTGGTACCATTATGAAAGGAAATGCTATGTATGACAAATCCTATGCATGCATTATTATGTGATGTGTTAGTGTAAAATGGAGTGATTTCGATATATGTTTTCTTTGTCATTGTTCTAGACCAAGAGGTAGTTGTTGAAGCAAGGTCCAAGGTGGGTAGAAAGGTTGAAAAGTAATCAAGAATAGTGATTTGGGTTCAAGCTTATCTAAAATTTGGGAGTAAGCATACACTCTTCTACCTCTTATCACCCTGAGATGGATGGCCAAACCAAGAGAGTCAACCAATGTTTGGAGACTTATCTTAGATGTATGACTGGTGAAAAACCCAAAGAGTGGGGTAATTGGCTATACTTGGTAGAATGGTGGTATAACAGCTCAAACCACTTATCTATTCATACAACTCCATACCAAGTTTTATATGGAAAGGAGCCCATATTCCCCTCACTTATGTTGTTGGTGACTCAAAAGTAGCATCTGTGGATAAAAGTTTGTAGCATCGAGAGGTAACACTGAAAATGTTGAAGTTCCACTTGAGGAGAGCCCATGATAGAATGTGAATTTCGAGTGGGAGAATGGGTTTATCTCAAATTACAACCTTACAGACAACAATCAGTCAAGAATAAGAGCTGTCAAAAGCTTGCTCCTAAATATTTTGGTCCATTTATGATTAAAAGTAAAATAGGGAAGGTTGCCTATGATTTACAACTTACAACTGCCGGACCAGTCCAGGATTCACCCTGTGATATGTATCCGGTTGTGTGATGACCGAATTCGTATGTGATGTTGCCCGATCGTGATTCTAGTTTGAAGTTGCAAACTTGAAACTTGAGTGTGGAAGTGATGTATATGGAATGAAGATGGTGAAAGTTGTTGTTTTAATAGGTGCTGGAATGGTTGGTGATTATGGTTTGAAAGATAAATGCAAGGGAAAATGGATAGAAGTTGATATGGATATATGGAATAGAATCGGTATGGAAAAAGGAAGAACCAACAAGATAGTGAATGTTGACCCAAACCTTACACGTTCTTACCCTTTGCGAAATGATGGAAGAAGGTTGGATTGTGACCCTTTAGCTATAATTGAGCTAAGAACCAACAATATAATCAAATGGAAGTGATGGTGGAATGGTGGAACGTGACCCGCTAGCTAGAAAGCTAGGAACCAACGCTATAAATAGAATGGAATGAAAAGGGAAAATTTGCCACAAGACTAGCTTGAAAGCCGATAAAGTTCTTAAAGAACAATGAAGAGAACACTCTCATATATTTTCATCAAAAAAAGGTCCCCTACAAAGGCAAATGAGCATCCTATTTATAGTACATGGCAGCCTAGAATTTGAATGGACAAAACAATGCATTAAGGCTCCAATTTATGACATTCAATGGTTTGTCTTCAATCCTATCAAGTGTGGCTGGCCATTTGTGTAATTTAGAATGAATTTGGACATAATAAGGCTTGAATGAAGACTTATACACTGTAACCCCCTTAACCCGGCCTAGACGGTTGACCCGAATTAAGAAAGTCACACGGGGAAAACCAAAGTCAACCCGAAAGTCAACCTTGATTAACGACCCTTTTTTTTCTTTTTAATCTTGTCTAGATGCACATTAGTCCTAATTGTGATCACACAAACATCATACTCAAAGATCACAAGCATCAGAGATCAAACAAGGACCCAATTGAACAAATTACAACTTTAGGGACAAAATTGTAATTTCTGATAATTAAAAGGACTTAACCCAAATTTAAGTTACCAACTTGAAATTAATCAGGTTTCATGCTTCTCTGTGAAATTTCAGCTCAAAAGGACTTCCCATGCTCATACAATTGCACAAACATGTTTTAGGACCAAAATGCAAACAATTCAAAACATATAACTGCCAATGTCAGCCCCCAACGGTCGACCGTTCCGAAACAGGTAGACCCCGTTTCGAAACACGGGCCGTTCCGCAACGGGTTCCGAAACACGGGCTTGGCAGAGGCCAAACCGTTTCAAAACGGTGCACACTGTTCCGAAACGCCTGCACAGATTGCAGCAAAATGCATTCCAAATCATGCAATAGATCATTCAAACATGCTCCAAATGCTACCAAACTTTACCAGCATGCAATTCAACATATATAAGACTTGCAGGCATCAACAAATCATCAGAACAACATCATATGCAAAAAGCCCCAATTCTATAGGCATGCTTCCTACACAAGCTAGCTACTCAAGCACAAAACTTTCAAATCAAGCATGTAATGATCCAACACAAAAACCAGCATTCATATCATCATTCAACATACTTAGGGAGTTCCAAACACCTCCCAAAACATACACATTGGTCCCCCATTGCCAAATTTCCCAAAAGCTAAAAAGTACTTATAAAACCTTCCATACATTGAGCTTTACTTTCACTTGAATGCTTGCCCTCCTTGCTGCCCTCAAGGTTCTTTAATGCTCTGCATTATTGAATTAAGAAAACGAAGAGAGCGTAAGCAAAAGCTTAGTGAGGAATGCTCTTAAAAACCATTCAATAATGCAATTAAAAACATTTACAAAACATGCTTTAAATCAACCTTTGCACATGCTCAAAAGCATACTTAAAACAAGCAATCTCATGCTTCAACATAATATAACATTTCATATTGGCTCAAGTGATAGATTCCATTTCTTAAAACAAGTTCATCAACTTTCCCAAGGACTTTTAAACACCTTGGCCCCAAGGACTTTTAAACACCTTGGCCATGGACTTTTAAACACCATGAATGAGGACCACACAAGGACTTTTAACCACCTTTGTGTCCAAAGCTTGAATCACCCCAAGGACTTTTAAACACCTTGGCTCCAAGGACTTTTAAACACCTTGGCCCCATGGACTTTTAAACACCATGGAAAGGATCACCTAAGGACTTTTAACCACCTTAGTGTCCGCAACAAGAATCATCCAAGGACTTTTAACCACCTTGATGTTCTTAAGTAACAAGGGTCACTCAAGGACTTTTAACCACCTTAGTGACCTTAACCTTTTTAAAACATCACTTGCCAATAAACATCATTTTCATCAATTAATCCACTGTTTTAAAGCATTAAACCAAGCCATATTCATCATGCATTTAAAAGCATCAAACCACATTTGATCAATGTACAAAATCAAGGAACTCCTACCTAGAGTTACCTTCAACATATGGCTTACAACATCAGCAAAAACCATGCTAAATCATGCTTTCAAAACAGTAATTAAAACATGCAAATAACCATTTTGCATCACATCAAAATCATGGCCACCACTAGAGAGAAATTCCGAAAACTTACACTTGAGCTTAGCTAAGTTGTTTAGACTTAAACTAAGCTCCTAAAACCTTCAAACCTTGGTTTAAAAGCTGAAAACCCAACTTCACTCACCGATTTCCACTTTGCTTCAAGCCAAAGCACCAAATCAAGCTTCCGGATCAACAACTCTTGGATCCAAAGATGCCTCCCCTGTATCAACACATCAAAGCAGAGGATTAATGCATCATCATGCATTAATTGCTTCAATGAAAGCATCAAAACTCGCTGCTCTCATCCATACACCATTTTCGGCCACCAAACACAACCGAAAATGCATCCAAACCACTTCTAAACAAAGCCCAGCCATAAACCAGCAAAACCACACTTCCATTAACATCATATAACATCTAAAAACAACCTATTAACATCCTTATACCTCCAGCAACATCAGATCCACATGATCACCTCAAAAACAACCTTGAATCAACAGCTAAACTTAGGAAACTCAACCTATCCGGGATTGCATCAATCAAAACTCAATTCCTTATCAATTTAGAGTTCATTTAACATCAAAAACACATCTCAAATCACAAATTAATCAGATCTAACGAAAATCATCAAAAATCATCAAAATCTTGCATTATAAGCCAAGATCCATTTCACCACTTAAAAACCTTTAATTAAACTTCAATTAAGGATTGAAAACTTAGGAATTTCAGTAAAGAACTGATAGTTTAGAGGAGAAGGACGTTCTTACCTCCAAACTTGAGTTTCTCCTCTTTTTGGAATCAAAATCCTTGTTGAAACAAGTAGCAATTGATGAGGTTTTGAAGATATGTTGATTAGGAATCAAATGAGAGTTGAAAGGAGGGATTTAGGTGAGAAAATCAGAATCAATTCTCTGGAGAGAATGTGTTTGGGTTGAGAGAAAATGAGAGAAAGAAAATTAGGAAAAGTTGGTTACAAAATCCAAAAAAAAGCCAAATGGCTTTCCCTCCACTTTTAATATCATTTAAAATCAGAATTTAGACTTAAAATATCTTAGAAAAATCTGGAGAAACTCCCTTTGGGTAAATAGCTCCTTAAAGATTCAAAGTTTCAACCCTTTATAAAACAGTCACCAAACTTTCGAAAATTACATTTTGGTCACTAGCCAAAATGTCACACTTCCAAAACTCATTTTCCAAAATTGATTTAACAGTTCACTTAATTATATTAAAAGATGATTTTAGAACATTTTTCCATATTTTTAATGCAACCCGAACTAGGCTTTCCTAATTTCACCTCTTTAGATTCGAACAACACTTTGACCAAACCGGTCAACGCCCAAAACTCCTAAGCCCAAAACCGGGGCGTTACAACTCTCCTCCCCTTAAGAAATTTCGTCCTCGAAATTTACCTGAAGGAAAGAGATAAGGGAACTGCATCAGCATGTCTTCCTTCCGCTCCCACGTGGCTTCCTCAACACCTCGATGCTTCCACAGCACCTTCACCAATTCAATGGTCTTGCCACGAAGAACCTTGCTATCCGAATCCAGAACCTTCACCGGTTCCTCATCATAGGTCAAATCCGGATTCAAAACCACATCCTCCACAGGCATCACATGCGAAGGATCAGATCTATACTTCCGGAGCATAGAAACATGGAACACATCATGAATCTTCTCCAGCTCCTGAGGTAACCTCAACCTATACGCAACAGGACCCACACGCTCAACCACCTCATATGGTCCAATGTACCGAGGGCTCAACTTACCCTTCCGGCCAAACCTCATCACCTTTTTCCAAGGCGAAACCTTCAAGAACACACGGTCACCCACCGTATACTCTATCTCCTTACGCTTCAAATCCGCGTAAGACTTCTGCCGATCAGAGGCAGCCTTCAGCCGCTCACAAATGAGCTTCACCTTCTCGGTGGTCCCTTTCAACAAAGCCGGCATCGAAACCAACTTCTGACCAGTTTCAGCCCAACAAAGAGGAGTCCTACACTTCCTCCCATACAGAGCCTCATAAGGTGCCATCTGTATACTCGCCTGATAACTATTGTTATAAGCGAACTCAACCAAAGGCAGATGCTTCTCCCAAGAACCTTGGAACTCAATCACGCAACACCTCTACATATCCTCAAAAATCTAAATAACCCGCTCAGACTGACCATCCGACTGAGGATGATAGGATGTACTGAAATGCAACCTTGTACCCAGAGCTTGATGCAAACACTGCCAAAAACGCGATGTGAACCTCGGATCCCTATCCGACACAATCGACTTAGGCACACCATGCAGCCTCACAATCTCAGGAATGTACAGCTCTGCCAACTTATCCAAAGAAAACGTAGTATGCACAGGCACGAAATGCGCACACTTCGTCAGGCGATCCACAATCACCCAAACAGAATTCTTCTTCGAAGGAGACAAAGGTAAACCAGATACAAAATCCATGGTCACCCTCTCCCACTTCCATTCAGGGATTTTCAACGGTTGCAACAAACCAGAAGGAACCTGATGTTCAGCCTTAACCCGCTGACACACCAAACACTTGCTCACAAACTCTGCAACATCCTTCTTCAAACCCACCCAATAGTACTCATCACGAAGATCACGATACATCTTAGTACTACCAGGGTGCATAGCAAAAGGACTACTATGACCTTCAGTCAGAATAGCACGCCTCAACTCAGCATCTGCAAGCACTACTATCCGACTACCAAAACACAACACACCATCCTCATTAAAGCAGAAATCCGAAGGTCTACCCTCCGCGATATCCTGAACATGAGACACCAAGGAATCATCCAACAACTGCTTTTCCTTGATCAACTGAACCAACGATGGTTTCACTTGCAACTCAGCAACAAGACCACCATCTCGCGATATGCTCAAGCTAGCAAACATAGCCCTCAGCTCAACAGCTACCTTCCTACTCAAGGCATCCGCAACAACATTAGCTTTTCCAGGATGATACTCAATCGTCAGATCATAATCCTTGAGCAACTCCAACCAACGCCGCTGCCTAAGATTCAACTCCTTTTGAGACATCAGATTCCTCAAACTCTTGTGATCCGTGTACGCAGTACACTTCTCACCATACAGATAATGTCTCCAGATCTTCGGAGCAAAAACCACTGCAGCCAGCTCAATGTCATGCGTAGGATAGTTGCGCTCATGCACCTTCAACTGCCGCGACGCATAAGCCACAACCTTACCCTCTTGCATCAGCACACATCCCAAACCAACATAGGACGCATCACTATAGACCACAAACTCTTTCCCTGATTCAGGCTGAATCTAGATAGGAGCTTGCGTCAAAGCCGCCTTAAGCTTCTCAAAAGCCTGCTGTCTCGCTTCCGTCCACTCATACTTAACATCCTTCTGCAACAGCTTCGTCAAAGGAGCAACAATCTTGGAAAAACCATCCACAAACCTCCGGTAGTATCCCGCCAAACCAAGGAAACTACGGACCTCATGAACAGACTTAGGAACTTTCCAGTTCATCACCGCTTCAATCTTCTGAGGATCAACACGAATCCCCTCAGCTGAGACCACATGCCCAAGAAACACCACCTCCTTAAGCCAGAACTCACACTTGCTCAGCTTAGCATAAAGCTGATTCTCCAACAAGGCTTGCAAAACAACCCTCAAATGCTCTTCGTGCTCCTCCTCAGTACGCGAGTACACGAGGATATCATCAATGAACACCACAACGAACTTGTCCAGGTATTCATGAAACACACGATTCATCATGTCCATGAAAGCAGCAGGAGCATTTGTCAAACCAAACGGCATCACAAGGAACTCATAATGCCTATACCTTGTCCTGAAAGCTGTCTTAGGCACATCCACATCCTTCACCTTCAACTGATAATACCCTGACCTCAAGTCAATCTTAGAGAACATAGCAGCTCCCCGAAATTGATCAAAGAGATCATCAATCCTCGGCAAAGGATACCGATTCTTGATAGTCAACTTGTTCAGCTGACGGTAATCAATGCACATTCTCATAGTGCCATCTTTCTTCTTCACAAACAAGACTGGTGCACCCCAAGGTGACACACTCGGCCGGACGAAACCACGATCTAGCAACTCTTGCAACTGCGTCTTCAGCTCCTTCAGCTCTTTAGGTGCCATTCTATAGGGAGTAATGGACACAGGAGTTGTATTCTCATACAGCTCAATTCCAAACTCCACCTCGCGATTAGGAGGTAAACCAGGCAACTCCTCAGGAAAAACACCAGGAAACTCCTTCACAACCTTGATATCTTGCACCCTCAACTCCTTAGAGCTAGGATTCATCACAAAGGCTAGATAAGCTTCGCAACCCTGCCTCAGCATCCTACTCGCCTCCAAGGTAGATACCACATTGGCAAGAAACTTCACATTCTCACCAACCACAACAACTTCATAATCATCCGCAAGCTTAAGCGAAACCCGCTTATTCTCACAATCTACCACAGCACGATGCTCAGCAAGCCAATCCATACCAAGGATCACATCAAAACCATAGAAGGGCAACTCCATAAGATCAACATGAAAAACATGTTCTTGAACAACCAAAGGACACCTTCTATAAAGCTTTCGAGTCACAACAGTTTCACCAAAAGAACTAGTGACACGAACACCAACATCCAAAAACTCAACAGGCCAACCAAGCAATTCAGCATGCTCACGCAAAATGTATGAATGCGTAGATCTAGAATCAATCAAAGAAAGCAATGACAAGGATTGCAAAGTAAAGGTACCTGCAATCACATCTGCATCATTCCTTCCCTCGTGCTGAGCATACACCCTAGCTTGGCCTCCACCCTCAGGCTGAATAGCCACAACATGGGCTACTCCACGACCACCTTCCTCTCTCCTCTAGAAATTACCACGGCCGCGCCCACGACCTCTCTGCGGTGCTGCAACAACAGGAGCACGATCTTGGCCACCAGCCAACCTCGGACAATCTCGCCTCAGATGGTCTACAGAACCACAATTCCAGCATCCATTTCCAGCCGCTGCAACAGGAGCTTGCACCTCCCTCACAGCACGAGGACAGTCACGCTTCATGTGACCACGTGAACCACAAATCCAGCAAGCACTAGGATCAGCTCTAGCATAACCACCTCTAGCAGGTGCACCACCACCTCTCTTGGCTGAGGACTGATACTTCTGATCACGTCCCCTCTTGTTCCGTCCACCTCCGGAACTAAACTCAGCAGCTCTCTTGCCAGAACTAGCTCCAGCACCTTTCGCAGATAAACCCAAGTTCATCTCTATGTCCTTGGCTCGGCCCACCAACACATCAAAATCATCATACTCAGTGGCTAGCACATACATTTTCACATCCGTCACAAGACCATAACGGAACCTCTCGCACCTTGCCCGCTCATCAGGTATCAGCTCTGGTGCATACTGACTGAGTCGCACAAACTGCACTTCATACTCAGCCACACTCATGCTCCCTTGGGTAAGAGACATGAATTCACGCTTTTTCTCATCCAGATATCTCACTCCAAGATACCTCCTCTTGAACACATTCTGGAAGAATGTCCAAGTAACATCAGCTTCAGCCATCCCAGCTATGGTAGTCGTCCACCACGTATACGCATCGTCCTGCAGCAAGGACACAACACAGCCCAACTTTTGCACATCCGTGCAGCTCATCTGACCCAAGATACGCTTGGTACTCTCTAGCCAAGCTTCAGAACTCTCAGCCGACATACCCCTGAACTCAGTCCCACCAAGACTGCGCAAACGCTCCAAAGGTAGTCTAACTCCAGCATCTCCCTGATGCCCAGCTCCTTGAGCTCCAGCTACTGCTGCTCGAAAAGCACCCGCAATAGCTTGTACCAGCATAGACATATCAGGCATAGCTTGCCCCTGACCAACTTCTGGTCCAGCAGCTCCAGCACCAGCTGCAGCTTCAGCTCTCTCACCTCCAGCACCACCACCAGGCGGAGGAAGGGGTAACACTGCACTACCCGTGTTCTCTTCATTCTCGTTCTCATTGGGAACCGTAGCTCGCACGCTACCTCTTAACTCTCTACGTGGTGCCATACTTTTACCATGCAATCACAATGCAAATAAAACAAGTCAGGCCCAGCAAGGTAAGCAATCCAAGTATTCAAGCTCAATTTCATTCAAAATCAACATCATTTCATTAGCTTTTGTTTGGCAATGGGTACCCTCAACATGCAACATCACAACATACAACTCAATTGCATCAACATCTCAAACCACTGATCATGCTTTCACATAACAAGCATACAAGGCAAACATACTTCAATCATGCATACACTCATTCCCAATTACTCGAGAACTTAGCTCTGATACCACCAAATGTAACCCCCTTAACCCGGCCTAGACGGTTGACCCGAATTAAGAAAGTCACACGGGGAAAACCAAAGTCAACCCGAAAGTCAACCTTGATTAACGACCCTTTTTTTTCTTTTTTATCTTGTCTAGATGCACATTAGTCCTAATTGTGATCACACAAACATCATACTCAAAGATCACAAGCATCAGAGATCAAACAAGGACCCAATTGAACAAATTACAACTTTAGGGACTAAATTGTAATTTCTGATAATTAAAAGGACTTAACCCAAATTTAAGTTACCAACTTGAAATTTATCAGGTTTCATGCTTCTCTGTGAAATTTCAGCTCAAAAGGACTTCCCATGCTCATACAATTGCACAAACAAGTTTCAGGACCAAAATGCAAACAATTCAAAACATATAACTGCCAATGTCAGCCCCCAGCGGTCGACCGTTCCGAAACAGGTAGACCCCGTTTCGAAACACGGGCCGTTCCGCAACGGGTTCCGAAACACAGGCTTGGCAGAGGCCAAACCGTTTCGAAACGGTGCATACCGTTTCGGACGCCTGGGTTCATTCAAAGCACCCGTTCCGAAACGGTGCACACTGTTCCGAAACGCCTGCACAGATTGCAGCAAAATGCATTCCAAATCATGCAATAGATCATTCAAATATGCTCCAAATGCTACCAAACTTTACCAGCATGCAATTCAACATATATAAGACTTGCAGGCATCAACAAATCATCAGAACAACATCATATGCAATAAGCCCCAATTCTATAGGCATGCTTCCTACACAAGCTAGCTACTCAAGCACAAAACTTTCAAATCAAGCATGTAATGATCCAACACAAAAACCAGCATTCATATCATCATTCAACATACTTAGGGAGTTCCAAACACCTCCCAAAACATACACATTGGTCCCCCATTGCCAAATTTCCCAAAAGCTAAAAAGTACTTATAAAACCTTCCATACATTGAGCTTTACTTTCACTTGAATGCTTGCCCTCCTTGCTGCCCTCAAGGTTCTTTAATGCTCTGCATTATTGAATTAAGAAAACGAAGAGAGCGTAAGCAAAAGCTTAGTGAGGAATGCTCTTAAAAACCATTCAATAATGCAATTAAAAACATTTACAAAACATGCTTTAAATCAACCTTTGCACATGCTCAAAAGCATACTTAAAACAAGCAATCTCATGCTTCAACATAATATAACATGTCATATTGGCTCAAGTGATAGATTCCATTTCTTAAAACAAGTTCATCAACTTTCCCAAGGACTTTTAAACACCTTGGCCCCAAGGACTTTTAAACACCTTGGCCATGGACTTTTAAACACCATGAATGAGGACCACACAAGGACTTTTAACCACCTTTGTGTCCAAATCTTGAATCACCCCAAGGACTTTTAAACACCTTGGCTCCAAGGACTTTTAAACACCTTGGCCCCATGGACTTTTAAACACCATGGAAAGGATCACCTAAGGACTTTTAACCACCTTAGTGTCCGCAACAAGAATCATCCAAGGACTTTTAACCACCTTGATGTTCTTAAGTAACAAGGGTCACTCAAGGACTTTTAACCACCTTAGTGACCTTAACCTTTTTAAAACATCACTTGCCAATAAACATCATTTTCATCAATTAATCCACTGTTTTAAAGCATTAAACCAAGCCATATTCATCATACATTTAAAAGCATCAAACCACATTTGATCAATGTACAAAATCAAGGAACTCCTACCTAGAGTTACCTTCAACATATGGCTTACAACATCAGCAAAAACCATGCTAAATCATGCTTTCAAAACAGTAATTAAAACATGCAAATAACCATTTTGCATCACATCAAAATCATGGCCACCACTAGAGAGAAATTCCGAAAACTTACACTTGAGCTTAGCTAAGTTGTTTAGACTTAAACTAAGCTCCTAAAACCTTCAAACCTTGGTTTAAAAGCTGAAAACCCAACTTCACTCACCGATTTCCACTTTGCTTCAAGCCAAAGCACCAAATCAAGCTTCCGGATCAACAACTCTTGGATCCAAAGATGCCTCCCCTGTATCAACACATCAAAGCAGAGGATTAATGCATCATCATGCATTAATTGCTTCAATGAAAGCATCAAAACTCGCTGCTCTCATCCATACACCATTTTCGGCCACCAAACACAACCGAAAATGCATCCAAACCACTTCTAAACAAAGCCCAGCCATAAACCAGCAAAACCACACTTCCATTAACATCATATAACATCTAAAAACAACCTATTAACATCCTTATACCTCCAGCAACATCAGATCCACATGATCACCTCAAAAACAACCTTGAATCAACAGCTAAACTTAGGAAACTCAACCTATCCGGGATTGCATCAATCAAAACTCAATTCCTTATCAATTTAGAGTTCATTTAACATCAAAAACACATCTCAAATCACAGATTAATCAGATCTAACGAAAATCATCAAAAATCATCAAAATCTTGCATTATAAGCCAAGATCCATTTCACCACTTAAAAACCTTTAATTAAACTTCAATTAAGGATTGAAAACTTAGGAATTTCAGTAAAGAACTGATAGTTTAGAGGAGAAGGACGTTCTTACCTCCAAACTTGAGTTTCTCCTCTTTTTGGAATCAAAATCCTTGTTGAAACAAGTAGCAATTGATGAGGTTTTGAAGATATGTTGATTAGGAATCAAATGAGAGTTGAAAGGAGGGATTTAGGTGAGAAAATCAGAATCAATTCTCTGGAGAGAATGTGTTTGGGTTGAGAGAAAATGAGAGAAAGAAAATTAGGAAAAGTTGGTTACAAAATCCAAAAATAGCCAAATGGCTTTCCCTCCACTTTTAATATCATTTAAAATCAGAATTTAGACTTAAAATATCTTAGAAAAATCTGGAGAAACTCCCTTTGGGTAAATAGCTCCTTAAAGATTCAAAGTTTCAACCCTTTATAAAACAGTCACCAAACTTTCGAAAATTACATTTTGGTCACTAGCCAAAATGTCACACTTCCAAAACTCATTTTCCAAAATTGATTTAACAGTTCACTTAATTATATTAAAAGATGATTTTAGAACATTTTTCCATATTTTTAATGCAACCCGAACTAGGCTTTCCTAATTTCACCTCTTTAGATTCGAACAGCACTTTGACCAAACCGGTCAACGCCCAAAACTCCTAAGCCCAAAACCGGGGCGTTACATACACGTCCAAGTGATGGATCCTTTGATATTCCACTTGCTTGGCTGTTAAAAGTGCATGTAGATGACTTGGAATGAATCTGCCCATGTTTGCATCTAAGTGTATGTGTCTCTTCCACTTCCTTTCTTTATTTCTCAACTTTATTGGCTGAATAAAAGCATAATAAAGTCTTCTAAATGCTTCATCCCCCATGGAATTCAAAAAGACTCTCTCTTTGAATGGTGATAAAGATGGCATGTCTCCTTGAAGAAGATGAAAAGTCTTCAATTGTTTCCATCTTAATCCCAACGTATAATGACACTAAAAACACATAAAATATTAATCAAAATATGATAAAAATGTTATGCAAACTTAAAGAATTAATTGAACAAGTTCAATGAATGAACTAGTTTAATTAATGAACCTACATGCTTAAATGAAACACATACATAAGTGAAGTATTTTCATAAATGAAGTGCTTGCATAAATGCATAAACAAGCATATTTATTCTCATGGAATGAATGAACTATTATGCAACTACTCATGCAAATTCTTATGCAACTACTCATGCAAATTCGTATGCAACTTATTTCAACTTTCCAACAACCTCAAAACGTTGCAAGATCTAATTGTTGTTGTCATTTCTTCATTTATTTTCTAGCATTGGCAAAGCAAACTTTCCACAGCATCTTGAATCATTTTAGCTCTTGCACGAGTCATAGGACCTCTAGGAAATTCATTGGAATTCTTGCTGGTTGTGGTCACATCACCCTGTATTCCACGTACCTCAGTTGAAGAAATATATTGCAGATGCTGAATTTCAGACTGAGTTACCGATAATTGGTCCAGATGGTGGCATGAGCAAGGAGCCTGTTCGAATTTTGGATCGCAGAATTGGGAAAAGGGGCAACAGAGCAGTCACGGAAGTGCTTGTGGAGTGGGCAAATTCTTTCCCTGAAGATGCTACTTGGGAAGTGCTGCACCACTTGAAGATGCAATTTTCAAACTTTGATTCTTGAGGTCAATGATCTTTGGAAGAACGGGGCATTGTAACGAGCCAAACTAAAGAGAGAGTCAACTAGACAGCTAGACATTTATTTCTATTTTTTATTTGTTTTATTTCAATGGTTGTGTTAGCCGTTAAACTTGTTTAGTGAAATGTTGTGTTTCATAGTATTGGAACGTGGTCGTTTTGGGCTGTGTCTGCTCTAAGAACCTGAACCTTATCTTATTCAGTTATCAATTAGAATTAACTTGGTTATTCTCTCCTTATTTTCTCTGAATTTCTGTGTCTCCCTTTACTCTTATTTTTTCTCTTTTTTCCCCTAATTTCTTGATTCTAATATGTATCGTGACATATTGTAACTAAACAGTGAAGAATAATACAAACCCATCATCCATCTTCACCCTAAAAAACCTCTCCAATAAATGATTCTCATCATCTTCCTCTCTATACCTTTACTTCATCGAAAATTCAAATTTAAAAAATACACTAAAAGAATAAATTTGCTAAATCTCTCCCTATTGCCAAAAACTAATTTTCTAAATTTAGAATTAAGGTTTTGAAATTGAGAGAATTTAAAAATTAGGGTTTGTAAATTTGGGGATTTGGGTATTTGGATTTTTAGTGACTTTTTATTGTTTCTTAAACTGTGGCCTGCGGTGGGTTCTCTAAAGGAGGAACGCGGTGAACGACGGCGATAAAAGGGAAAGTGGAGGGGGACGAACCTTACGGTGGCGACGGTGGCACGACACAAACGAAAGAAGCAGTTGTTGCAAATGCACGATCCGAGAAGAGCGACGCAGTGGTGTTCGGTACTGGGTTCGTCGGCATCGGTCATGGAAGATGGTTGAAATGAAAATATCTCCGGACAAGGTGGGCGGTGTCGGCGACGGCTGCAAATTTGGTACACGGTGGTGTTTAGGGTTTCTGATATAAAAATAGATTTTGATATTTGATTCTAATATTTTAATTAAAAATAATACAGTAAAATAATATATGAAAAGTTTATTAAATTTAAATTGTAATTTTATTTTGGTCATGTTTGGCAATTAGTGAATGGCTTATAACGGATTACATTAGCTAATAGTCGATTGTATTAGTTGATTTGACTAGCGGATTGTATTAGTTGATTATATGAAAGTGTTTGGTAAAATTAATTGATAACTGATAGTTGTTTAATTATTTAAACAAGCAGAATGACATATAAGGACATGATTATATTCAATACTTATTTAAATAGTTTATTAGTTATCAATATCGTGTATCTATTAATATTAATTAGATTATGAAAATAATTTTTAATATAACATTACTAAGCATATTTGAAGGATCTATATATTAATTTATTATTTATATAATTATTTTTAATATAATTTAATTCATTATTAAATTTAAATACAAATATAAATGTGTGAGAATAAAAAGAAAAACAAAATAAGTTTACAAATGCCACAATGTAAATACGTGAGATTGAAGAATTAAAATAAAATAAGTTAAATTTATGTTATTTGGAGATTTTTTATAATTGTTAAAGGTAAAAGGTTGTTATAACTCTTATGTCAAAACCTCTAATTTCAAAATGCTCATATTAGCAGCTTTTTCAAAATTAGATGTTCCACCATAATCCGGACCACTATTTCAATCCACTCTTAACCAAACATCTAAATTAGCGGATTTGACTGGTCAAACCTCTAATTTTTACTCAAACCTCTAATTTTGGCTCAAACATCTCTTTACCAAACAAGGCCTTTGACTAATTACTAATTGTATGTCGAGTCACACAAAATTTTAATCTTTATTAAAAATTAATGGTATTAAACGATATATTGTGTTAGCATTGTTCAGTGATATACGAAGTCCGTTGTAGAATTATTATTATATATATATATATATAATAATAATAATAATAATAATAATAATAATAATAATAATAATAATAATAATAATAATAATAATAATAATAATAATAATAATAATAATAATAACATTTCAAATGATCAAGAATTAGATATTGCACAAAAAATGGTGCATCCAATATTGATTGGTGTATGGTTTTGGATTTGTTAATTTTTAACATATTTCTTTTATATGTATTTGTAGTATATTTTTTAAAATATGTTATATATACTTGTTTAATGATGATATATATATATATATATATTATATGTTTAAAATTTATATTTTTATGAACTGTTACCGTTCAATTTAAATCGGTTATCGCTTAAATAATTAATTAATTTATTCGATAAGGTTAACCGGTTAACCATGAACCATTTTACATCTAATATTATAAATAATATATATTTATTATTACTAACTTTAATAGCTTAGAAAATATCAACAAAAGAAATTCAAAGAAAGTCTTTAATATTTATATTAAAAATGTCTTTAAAGGTTAAAACAATTTAAAGGTTTAAACTACAATGCAAGTTTGATAGAGCGTAGAGTTCAAGGTTCTAAACCTTAAAATTTTAATTTTATTTCTATTTCTTTGGGTTTAAACTTCTAGCATGTGCCTTATTAAAAACCTCACTAATCCTAAGTAGAGGAAAAAGAGTCTGTTTTGATCAATTTTTATCGGTACGGTTACCTATTGTTTAGTCTGATTTTTCAATTTTTTGATACAATATATCTGTTAGGGATTTTATTTTTGAATAGACCAAAACACACATAAATAGTTGAAAGTGAGATGTTTTGATCGAGACAAAACTTAAACTACTTGGTATCGATTCATATCTATATCTTTACCTATATATCGATAATTACAGCATAATAAATTTCAAATTTAATTTCATTAAGTCAAATGACACCAAGAGAAAACAAAAAACTAAAGTCATTAAACAGGATAACTATATCATTTTATAAATTTAATAAGGAATTAAAATTCTTTTAGAAACTTATCCACTAATGTTAATTGCACTAGATATTATTTTTCTAAAATTTCGTTAAAAAATAAACCACCTATTATTATGCACGTAACACCATCTTCATAGATACGTTTTATAACTATTTTTGTCAAAATAGTAATATCACGGAACACCATCTTCATAGAACAACCACTCGTGACCTGCTTGGCTTTGTTTAAGATTAAAAAAACAAAAACAAAAACAAAATAAATAACACAAACTGAAGCCCTCAAACTTTAAATCTTTTCTCTTCATTCCTCTATATCATTATTATTATGATTATTATATTTATCAAATCCTTTATGTCATTTATTACGAACATAAGGTAGAATAACAGCTCAATTGCGCAAATCAATGATACTTTTACCTCCGTCCAATTCACTTTTTTTTTGAAAAGAAAGTATACAATAACTTACTATTGAATCCATCAAAGAGAATAATCAAATTTCGGTGACCGAAATCATTACTATAACTGTTCTTGAACTAGCTGCAATAAAAAAATAACATATTATATTTTCGAGTAGCTCGCGAAATTTTGGAGCGTATCAAATAGCTCAACTCGTTAAAAACTCAAGCCAAGTTCAATCGCGATCTATCTCGTCTATTTACGGCCCTACATGCATTTAGAGGATCATACATTTAAACCCATACTGTTTTAATATGTATTAAACATAAATATCCGAGACAAGTAAAAAAAAAAGTCTAGATGAGTTCAATATTTTTAACAAATTTTTTTGAAACAATTTTTTTAACAAATTTTAATCTTACTTTTTTTATGATTACATTTTAAAATAAAATCTAATCATTTAAATAATTCTAAAAAATTATATTTCCGTATATATATAAATAAATATAAAAACATTTAAAAGAGTATCGATAAACTCGACATGGTACACAAAACACACCAATACCGGTATGTACCACTACTAAAACAAAAACAGTATGTACTGATAAAATCAAAATGGTACACGAAACACACCAATAGCAGCATGTACCGCTACTAGAACAAAAACAGTATGTCAACTAATATTCAGCTTTGTATCCAATAGTTAGGAAAGTTGATACAAAACGAAAGGCAAACATAAGGTGCAAATGCAAACTACAATGAAAAAGGAATAAAATGCAGAAACAATAAAGTCAAGGGACATAATTGCAAATAGTTCATGTTATCTCAAGGGTCATTTCCATTTTCTAAGATATGGCATCCAGAAGCTGCATTTTTAGTAAAAATGCAAAACTAGGATACCAGATTCGCTTACAAGCCCTCGAGAACGATGGAACACAGGACAGGAACAAACAATGACAAAAACCAATTTCCCACCATTCAAAATGTAGAGAAGTAACAATAATGAAAGGCAAAATACAATTAGATCTTAGTCATGGTCAGCAAACCTGTTGCTTTCTCTTTTTTGGTCTCCTCTTTCTACGTGGTTTACGAGCATCAGAATTTGAACTTAAATTACTACTGTTTCCTGTGTTTGAATTTGAGGATCCCCCTGGCTTAAAGGAAGAACCACTTCTGCTATTTGATGTGTTGCTAGATGTGGACATTTCAGCTCTTTGCATGGATGAATTTCGGCTAGATGAAGATCCAAACCTTGATTTTACACGTACTGAACTTGAAAAAGAATTAGATGATGGCCTTGGAGGTGGCATTAAAGCTCTGGCAGAAACCTGTCTCTGTTACAAGTTGAAGCAAGAACAAAACGAAATGGTGAAAATGTCAAAACAGTTCAATTAATAATTTTCTAAAAATGAAACTACACAATTCTATACTGAACCTGGTTCCTTTCATCACTAGACATGCCAGATGCTGCTTTTCCGGAAGCACTAGAAGCCTGTTCCCTGCATATAAAATGCCTAGATGTTTGAGTGCAGTTTTCATCGTCACAAAAGGAGATTTGTGGCCTGTTAAACTAGAACGACCTTGCCATAAAAGGAAAAGATTAAATCCAAATAGTACATCTGCTAACGACAGAGTCAATAGTGATAACGATTAAGTGTTCAAGCGAAAAGTTCTTAATGGCAGCATCAGTTGCATCTCTAACTTATCCTGGTTCATAAGAGCAAAGTGCAATTGAACAGTTCAACTCACAGATATAAAATGTACCTGGTGCTTTTATCTGTCCATTCATCATCTGCGTCAACTTCATCACTTGAAGATCCATTTAAGAAGAAATCATCATCACTCAAATCCAACAGCCCATCATCCTCACTCCCTGTCTCTGTTAATCAAAGTCCAACCAGAAGATATCATTCTTTTGAACATAACAATAACATGTGAGTTCCGGAGCAATTAAGTCACTTCGTATAGATTAATGCACCTTCCATATCTTTCCCACTGGCAGCAGCAGCAATTAAGTTGGCTTTTATCAGCGTCCGCAATCTATTTCTCCTATCAACTACGTCTGAATCATCACATCCCATGAATAAAGATACATATTTCTCAGTCTTGGGGAAAAACTGCATTTGCAAATAGAAAATCAAAACTTCAGCTTTGCATAGTTTAGGAAAGCATACCGACTTCAAGTTCAAATAGTCAGTTAAATAACATTGTCCTGTCATTAACATTTGAAAAAAAAAACCCATCTAATTTTCATTCAGAAGACTGCAAATTTACAAAACAAAACAAATCTGCTAAAAAGATTACCCTAACATATTCAAGATCCTCTTTCAATTTAGATAGCTGGTCAGCAATCTCCGCGTCTTGTGCCTGACCAGATGAAGATCGTTGCAGCTTCTCCAAACGCCGAATCCTCCTTTCTATCTTTCTTCTTTCTTCAGTGACAATTAAGATATTAGCATATTAATGACTCATTCCCAAGATGAACTAATAAATACTATAACACTTTAAGAAAAGAAAAGATAATAGTAATTCTTTGTTTGTTTATTTTTTACCAAAAAACTTTATCTTTCTGTCCCTCAAGAAGATTTTTCGTTCCACAGCGAGACGGGTATGGATTTCTTGTTGTTTCTTAAGCTCTTCTAACTTATTTTCTTGAGCCTCTCTAACCTCGGGAGGAAGATCCTTATATTACATATGCAAAAAAGAAGGAAGAAAGTTGCAATTCAGAGATTTTTTTTTATCAAAAGCAATTCAGAGAATTTATAACACAAATTAAAACACTAAAAATGAAATTCTTATTAAAAGGGGAGAAAAAAAGAACTGAGATGAAGGATACCTTCCGCAGCATGCGTTCAATGGAGCGTATCTGGTTCTTGAGAGAAACGGCTTTTGGCTTCGGTTTCTTGTCTACGCCAGGTCCCTTTGATCGCCGACCGACGCGCTTCCCTTCCGCCACGCGCCGCTTACCGTAGCCACCGTGGGCCATGTCGCTTCTAACCTTTTAGCTCACTTTTTGTCACTGTTCTTGCTCCTTTATAGATATCCTTCAGCCTTTCCTGTTGAAGGTTATCTGGGGAAAAAAACTGTGTTCGTTTTCTGTTTAACCTAGCAAGGCCTCATGGACCAAATGCACTTGCCCTTTTATTATTAGGGTAAACTATCTAGCTGGTCCCCTTTGTTTTTGTTTTATTTGATTTTAGCTATCCTTTTGAAAAGAAAAAATTTGAGTTTTGACCGCTTATGTTATCGGTTGATAACGTTTTGATTAGTCAAAAGGGTTATTTTTTAATTTGACCCTTGAGTTTAATATAAAATATCAATTTTAACCCATATTTTTCTTCTTTCTCATTTTCACTTCTTTCTTTCATTTTCTCATCACATGAGCCATAACTATCAAACTCTCACCGTAGTCGTCGTCTAACCATCTTTTTCAGTGTCAAAGACACCAAATGATTTTTCTCTTTATTCAGAAAAGATCTCGATGATCTTTTACTAACATTGGATAGAAAAAAGGCTAAAGAGAGTATGTATTAAACTATCTCAATTTGTAAAACATGGTTTTTATACAAAAAGTTTGGTTGTCCGAAAACTCAATTTGGTAATTTGATTCGAGGGTAAAATACACAAATAGTTATTAAAGTATCTCAAAAATGTAATACGACCACTAAATTATCTCGAAAATATAAAATTGTCACAAAACTTTCAAAAATTACTTGCAATTATCCATAGAAAAAATGATATTCAAGTGTTTGTTCAATTGTTCAAGCCAAATGGTTCGAACTTTATTTTGAGGTACAAAAGGAGGGCATTTGAGGATAGTTATTCTAGGTAAAGTCCTTAATCAATGAGTAGCTTCCGGAGTTATGCAAATACAACGCCAAATATAATGTCTCAAAAGATAGGTACTTCTAAGAAAAGGAATTTAGAAGGAAAAGAGAGGGGCAAGTTTAAGGGAAAACTAAACAAAATGTTATTAAATCATATAGATTAGTACAAAAATACATAAAATATTATCAAAATTTTAACAATTTGCGTAAATTTATAACATTTTGTGTATTTTTACCTTAAATTTACTTATAAAATTCCTTACCTTATAGTTTTCGTAAAAGATCACATTGTATGACCTATGCTTGTAAATGAACCGAATAAACATGAATAAGGGCATGTTCATGTTCGTTCGTTTAATTTTAATTGATCAAACGAACGGATACGAACAACTAAACGACATAATTTCTTATTCGTGTTCGTTCGTTTAATTTTAATTGACCAAACGAACGGATACGAACTGTTGGTAATGCTTCAAGTATTACTAAAAAGCTATATCCCATATTGGTTGGGAAAATAGCTAGTGAAGGGTATTTATACCCATGCTTCCTCCCTCCCTTGTAGAGTGGGAAAGAACAAGGGAAGTCCTCGCGCGCTACTACCGCCGTCGTCCGGCCCGGGGGCTCGGGCTTGGGTAACACGCGTTTCTTCGACACATGCGCGCGCGGATCTATTCTTTTTGGAGAAAATTCGTATGGAATTTTTTTAAGAACAAAAGATTATATGTGAAAGAATTTTTTCTTATTTATAGGCTTTGAGAAAATTGTACCCTAAACCCTAAACTGTTCAAATTTAGAATTTATTTTTTTAATTAAATTCGAATATGAACGTTTGATACAGTACAATTTTATTTTGATCCAGTGCAGTTTAATTCGAATTTATTCGAATATAAACAGCTTGTTCCAGTGTTGAATTTAGATTGTTTTCTCAGTCAGATTCATGTGTTCATAAAGCTGTTACTGAGTTTAATCGCAGAATTAAAATGTTGTAATTTGAGAAGTTGTTACAACAAGTTAAATACTGTTGTTAATGTTGCGTGTAAAAGAGTCTATCGCAATTGTAGTGCAAGTGTACACGACGCAAGTAGTAAAGTGATACGAAGTATCAGATATCATCTCCATAGGGATTGGGCTAATAGTTTCATCTTAAATCACTGCACGCAAGTAAAGAAAATATTTGAGAAAGTTGTCACAAGAATAATAAAGAAAACTTAAATAAAAGAGTAGAGAAATCAAGATAGAGAGAATGGGCTGGTATTGAATTGCTCAGTAGTGCAGGTATTGCTGAGTCTAGGAAATCCAGTTCTGTCGTCGTCCCTATCGCGGCAGCACCTGTCGTGGCAGTAGTCCGTTGTTTGTCGCGGCAGCGAACACTCAACTCAGTATTTTAAGTTTGGCAAGAATCCCTGATGTGCCTTGGCCTATCCCTAGGTCCAAGTCTGTCGATGATCACGTCTTTGATGATACCTCCCGGCGTGAATCGAAGGATGAACACCGATGTTATTGAATTGTTCTTTAGCCACTTAACCTCGTCTTATCCCTAGGTCCGAGATAGTTCAACTATAAACTAGAGAACTCGCACTTATTCCTTTCGTATACTTAACTCTCCCGATGCTAAGTAAATCGATAACCTCACAATGCTCTCTCGATGCTCTTGCAAGATATTAATAACCAAAATAAGAGAACTTGAAGTTTATTTTATTGAACTGAAAATTCCTAAAACAAAACAACCCTTGCAACTACTTTACAAAACAACCCGTGGCCCTAAGGGGAATTTAGAACATGATGAGGGAAGGAAAACGGCTAGGGTTTTGGGAAGAAGGCTAGAGAATCGGTTGTCCTCTCCTTGGTCGAAATATATGCCCTTATATAGGCTTTGGGTCCAAGTTTTCTAAAATAGCAAGAAGACAACTTTAAATTAAAGTACAATTTTAATAAAGACTAAATATTCAAAGAATCTATCTTTAAGCCGCCATCTTTCTTGCTTGGGATTTTCTCTCCTTGAACTTTGGGCTTGGCATTCCTTTCGATCTGGGGCTTGGAAAAATATGGTGGTTTTACACGACAGACGGTGTAACCCCCTTAACCCGGCCAAGACGGTTGACCCGAATTAAGAAAGTCACACGGAGAAAACCAAAGTCAACCCGAAAGTCAACCTTGATTAACGACCCTTTTTTTTCTTTTTAACTCTTGTCTAGATGCACATTAATCCTAGTTGTGATCATACAAACCACATACTCAAAGATCACAAACATCAGAGATCAAACAAGGACCCAATTGAACAATTTACAACTTTAGGGACTAAATTGTAAATTATGATAATTATGAGGACTTAACCAAAATTTAAGTTACCATCTTGAAATTAATCAGATTTCATGCTTCTCTGCAAATTTTCAGTTCAAACGGACATTCCAAACTCATACAATTGCACAAATAAGATTCAGGACCAAAATGCAAACATTCCAAAACATTTAACTGCCATTGTCAGCCCCCAACGGTCGGCTGTTCCGAAACAGGGTGAGCCGTTTCGAAACACGGGGCCGTTCCGCAACGCGTACCGATACGCGGGCTTGCAGTGACCATTCCGTTTCGGAACGGTGTCACCCGTTTCGAACGCCTGGGCTGGTTCAGGGCACCCGTTCCGAAACGAGGGCTACTGTTTCGAAACAGCCTGCACAAAAAGCTGCATTTTGCTTACTCAAACACACAATTGATCATCCAAACATGCTCCAAATGCTACCAAACTTTCCCAGCATGAAATTCAACATATAAGAGACATAAAAGCATCAACCAATCATAAAAATAGCATCACATATGAAAAGCCCCGATTCTATGGCATGCTTCCTACACAAGCAATCCAATCATGCATAAAACCTCCAAATCAAACATGTAATGGCCAAATACAAAACCAGCAATATCCACATCATTAACATACTTAGGGAGTACAACACATCTCCAAAAACAACCACATGAGTTTCCCCCATTGCCAAATACCAAAAGCTAAATGTGTTCATAAAACCTTTCCATACTTGAGCTTAGTTTCCCCTTGGTTGCTTGCCTTCCTTGCTGCCCTCGAATCACCTTAACGTTCTGCATTATTGATTTAAGAAAACGAAGAGAGCGTAAGCAAAAGCTTAGTGAGGAATGCTCATAAAAACCATTCAATAATGCATTTATAAAACACTTTATAAATCATGCCTCAAATCATCATTTGCACATGCTCATAAGCATACTTAAACAAGCAATTCATGCTTCATATCATAACATGTCATATTGGCCACAAGTGATAAGTTTCATCATTTAAAAACAAGTTCAACATAAGACTCACACATGGACTTTTAAATACCATTGTGATCTTATAGTTTCCAAGAGCCACACAAGGACTTTTAACCACCTTTGTGCTCTTCCCAAGGACTTTTAAACACCTTGGCCCCAAGGACTTTTAAACACCTTGGCCCATGGACTTTTAAACACCATGGCAAGGACCACACAAGGAATTTTAACCACCTTTGTGTCCTTAACAAGAACCATCCAAGGACTTTTAACCACCTTGATGTTCTTAAGTAACAAGGCTCACTCAAGGACTTTTAACCACCTTAGTGACCTTAACAAGAATCATCATGGACTTTTAACCACCATGAAGTTCTTAGAAACCACAAGGCTCACTCAAGGACTTTTAACCACCTTAGTGACCTTAACCTTAATCAAACATCACTTGCCAATATACATTATTATCATCAAAATATCCACTGTTTTAAAGCATTAAATCAAGCCATATTCATCATGCACTTATAAGCATCAAACCACGTTTTAACCATGCTCAAAAACAAGGAACTCTTACCTTGAGCTTCCTTCAACATATGGCTTACAAAATCAGCAATAACCTTGCTAAATCATGCTTTCAAAACAGAATTTAAAACATGCAATAAACCACATTGCACAACAATCAACCATGGCCACCACTAGAGAGTATTTCCGAAAACTTACACTTGAGCTTAGCAAAGTTGTTTAGACTTAAACTAAGCTCCCAAGACATTGGTTTCAAAGCCGAAAACCCAATTTCACTCACCGATTCCACCTCGCCTCTAGCCGAAGCACAAATTCAAGCCTCCGGATCACCAACTCTTGGATCCAAAGATGACTCCCCTGTTTTAACACATCAAAGCAGAGGATTAATGCATCATCATGCATTAGTAGCTTCAAAGAAAGCACCTAAACTCGCTGCTCTCATCCACACTCCATTTTCGGCCACCAAACACAACCGAAAATGCATCCAAACCACTTCTCAACAAAGCCCAGCCATAAACCTTCAAAACCAAACATCCTTTAACATCATTTAACATCTAAAAAGAGCCTAACAACATCCTTATACCTCCAGCAACAACAGATCCACAAGATCTCACCAAAAACAACCTAGAATCATAAGCTAAACTTAGGAAACTCAACCTATCCAGGATTGCATTGATCAAAACTCAATTCCTTATCAAATTAACATTCATTAATCATCATTTTAACACCTTAAAACACTGCTTTAACAGATCCAACGAAAATTCATCAAAAATCACCAAATCTTGCATTTTAAGCCAAGATCCATTAAACAACTTAAAATCCATTTATAAAACATCAATTAAGGATTGAGAACTTAGGAATTTTAGTAAAGAACTGTTAGTTTAGAGGAGAAGGACGTTCTTACCTCCAAACTTGAGTTTCTCCTCTTTTTAGAATCAAAAACCTTGATGAATCAAGTAGCAAATGATGAGGTTTTGTAGATATGATGATTAGGAATCAAAAGAGAGTTGAAAGGATAGATTTAGGTGACAAAATCAGAAAGAATTCTCTGGAGAGAAAGTGTTTGGGTTGAGAGAAAATGAGAGAAAAGAAAATTGGAAGTTAGTTACCAAAATGGCCCAAATGGCTTTCCCTCCTCTTTTCATATGTTTTAAAATCAGAATATATCTTAATATATCTTAGAAAAATCTGGAGAAACTCTTTTTGGAATATTATCTCCTTAAAGATTCAAAGTTTCAATCCTTTCTAAAACAGTCACGCAACTTTCAAAAATTACATTTTGGTCACTAGCCAAAATGTCACCCTTCCAAACCTCATTTTGTAAAATTGATTTCACAGTTCACTTATATATATTAAAAGATGATTTTAGAACATTTTTCCATATTTTTAATGCAACCCGAACTAGGCTTTCCTAATTTCGCCTTTTTAGATTCGAACAGCACTTTGACCAAACCGGTCAACGCCCAAAACTACTAAGCCCAAAACCGGGGCGTTACAAATCTCCCCCCCTTAAGAAATTTCGTCCTCGAAATTTACCTGAAGGAAAGAGATAAGGAAACTGCTTCAACATGTCTTCCTTTCGCTCCCACGTGGCTTCCTCAACACCTCGATGCTTCCACAACACCTTCACCAACTCAATGGTCTTGCCACGAAGAACCTTGCTATCCGAATCCAGAACCTTCACCGGTTCCTCATCATAGGTCAAATCCGGATTCAATTCCACTTCCTCCACAGGCATCACATGCGAAGGATCAGATCTATACTTCCGGAGCATAGAAACATGGAACACATCATGAATCTTCTCCAACTCTTGAGGTAGCCTCAACCGATACGCAACAGGACCTACACGCTCAACCACCTCATATGGTCCAATGTACCTAGGGCTCAACTTACCCTTCCGGCCAACCCTCATCACCTTCTTCCAAGGCGAAACCTTCAAGAACACACGGTCACCCACCGCATACTCTATCTCCTTACGCTTCAAATCCGCGTAAGACTTTTGCCGATCAGAGGCAGCCTTCAAACGCTCACAAATGAGCTTCACCTTCTCAGTGGTTCCTTTCAACAAAGCCGGCATCGAAACCAACTTTTGACCCGTTTCAGCCCAGCAAAGAGGAGTCCTACACTTCCTCCCGTACAAAGCCTCATAAGGTGCCATCTGTATACTCGCCTGATAACTATTGTTATAAGCGAACTCCACCAAAGGCAGATGCTTCTCCCAAGAACCTTGGAATTCAATCACGCAGCACCTCAACATATCCTCCAAAATCTGGATAACTCGCTCAGATTGACCATCCGACTAGGGATGATAGGATGTACTGAAATTCAACCTTGTACCCAGAGCTTGATGCAAACACTGCCAGAAATGCGATGTGAACCTCGGATCCCTATCCGACACAATCGACTTAGGCACACCATGCAGCCGCACAATCTCAGCAATGTACAGCTCCGCCAGCCTATACAAAGAGAACGTAGTATGCACAGGCAAGAAATGCGCACACTTCGTCAGGCGATCCACAATCACCCACACAGAATTCTTCTTCGATGGAAACAAAGGTAGACCAGATACAAAATCCATGGTAACCCTTTCCCACTTCCATTCAGGGATTCTCAACGGTTGCAACAACCCTGAAGGAACCTGATGCTCAGCCTTAACTCGCTGACACACCATACACTTGCTCACAAACTCTGCAACATCCTTCTTCAAACCCACCCAATAGTACTCATCACGAAGATCACGATACATCTTAGTACTACCAGGGTGCATAGCAAAAGGACTACTATGACCTTCAGTCAGAATAGCACGCCTCAACTCAGCATCATTAGGCACTACTATTCGACTCCCAAAACACAACACACCATCGTCATTAAAACAGAAATCCGAAGGCCTACCCTCCGTGATATCCTGAACATGAGACACCAAGGAATCATCCAGCAACTGCTTTTCCTTGATCAACTGAACCATAGATGGTTTCACTTGCAACTCAGCTACAAGACCACCATCACGCGAAATACTCAAGCTAGCAAACATAGCTCTCAGCTCAACAGCTACCTTCCTACTCAAAGCATCCGCAACAACATTAGCCTTTCCAGGATGGTACTCAATCGTCAGATCATAATCCTTGAGCAACTCCAACCAACGCCGTTGCCTAAGATTCAATTCTTTCTGAGACATCAGATACCTCAAACTCTTGTGATCCGTGTACACCGTACACTTCTCACCATACAGATAATGCCTCCAGATCTTCAGAGCAAAAACCACTGCAGCCAGCTCAATATCATGTGTAGGATAATTGCGCTCATGCACCTTCAACTGCCAAGATGCATAAGCCACAACCTTACCCTCCTGCATCAGCACACATCCTAAACCAACATAGGACGCATCACTGTAGACCACAAACTCTTTCCCTGATTCAGGCTGAACCAAGATAGGAGCTTGCGTCAAAGCCGCCTTCAGCTTCTCAAAAGCCTGCTGTCTCGCTTCTGTCCACTCATAGTTAACATCCTTCTGCAACAACTTTGTCAAAGGTGCAGCAACCTTAGAAAAACCATCCACAAACCTCCGGTAGTATCCCGCCAAACCAAGGAAACTACGGACCTCATGAACAGACTTAGGAACCTTCCAGTTCATCACCGCCTCAATCTTCTGAGGATCAACCCGAATCCCCTCAGCAGAAACAACATGCCCAAGAAACACCACCTCCTTAAGCCAGAACTCACACTTGCTCAGCTTAGCATAAAGCTGATTCTCCAACAAAGCTTGCAGCACAATCCTCAAATGCTCTTCATGCTCCTCCTCAGTACGCGAGTACACGAGGATATCATCAATGAACACCACAACGAACTTGTTCAGGTACTCATGAAACACACGATTCATCATGTCCATGAAAGCAACAGGAGCATTTGTCAAGCCAAACGGCATCACAAGAAACTCATAATGCCCATACCTTGTCCTGAAAGCTGTCTTAGGCACATCCACATCCTTCACCTTCAACTGATAATACCCTGACCTCAAGTCAATCTTAGAGAACACAGAAGCTCCCCGAAATTGATCAAAGAGATCATCAATCCTCGGCAAAGGATACCGATTCTTGATAGTCAGCTTGTTCAGCTGACGGTAATCAATGCACATTCTCATTGTGCCATCCTTCTTCTTCACAAACAAGACTGGTGCTCCCCACGGTGACACACTCGGCCGGATGAAACCACGATCAAGCAGCTCTTGCAACTGCGTCTTCAGCTCTTTCAGCTCCTTAGGTGCCATTCTATAGGGAGTAATGGACACAGGAGTTGTATTCTCATACAGCTCAATTCCAAACTCCACCTCGCGATTAGGAGGTAAACCAGGCTACTCCTCAGGAAACACTCCAGGAAACTCCTTCACAACTCTGATATCTTGCACCCTCAACTCCTTAGAGCTAGGATTCATCACAAAAGCTAGGTAAGCTTCACACCCTTGCCTCAGCATCCTGTTCGCTTCCAAGGTAGACACCACATTGGAAAGAAACTTCACATTCTCACCAACCACAACAACTTCATAATCATTCGCAAGCTTCAGCGAAACTCGCTTATTCTCACAATCCACAACAGCACGATGCTCAGCAAGCCAATCCATACCAAGGATTACATCAAAACCATAGAAGGGCAACTCCATAAGATCAACATGAAAAACATGTTCTTGAACAACCAACGGACACCTTCTATACAACTTTCGAGTCACAACAATCTCACCAAAAGAACTAGTGACACGAACACCAACATCCAAAGAGTCAACAGGCAAACCAAGCAATTCAGCATGCTCACGCAAAATGTATGAATGCGTAGATCCAGAATCTATCAAGGAAAGCAATGACAAGGATTGCAAAGTAAAGGTACCTGCAATAACATCAACATCATTCCTCCCTTCCCGCTGAGCATACACCCTCGCTTGACCGCCACCTTCAGGCTGAATAGCCACAACATGGGCTACTCCACGACCTCCTTCCTCTCTCCGCTGGAAATTACCACGACCGCGCCCACGACCTCTCTGCGGTGCAGCAACAACAGGAGCACGCACATGATCACCAGCCAACCTAGGACAATCTCGCCTCAAGTGGTCTGCGGATCCACAATTCCAACATCCATTCCCAGCTGCCGCAACAGGAGCTTGCACCTCCCTCACAGCACGAGGACAGTCACGCTTCATGTGACCACGTGAACCACAAATCCAACAAGCACTCGGATCGGCTCTAGCATTGCCTCCTCTAGCAGGTGCACCACCACCTCTCTTAGTTGAGGACTAATACTTCTGATCGCGTCCTCTCTTATACCGTCCACCGCTGGAACTAAACTCAGCAGCTCTCTTACCAGAACTTGCTCCAGCACCTTTAGAAGATAAACCCAAGTTCATCTCAATGTCTTTGGCTCGGCCCACCAATACATCAAAATCATCATACTCGGTGGCCAGCACATACATCTTCACGTCCGTCACCAAACCATAACGGAACCTTTCGCACCTTTCCCGCTCATCAGGTACCAGCTCCGGTGCATACTGACTGAGTCGCACAAACTGCACCTCATACTCAGCCACCGTCATGCTCCCTTGGGTAAGAGACATGAACTCACGCTTCTTCTCATCCAGGTACCTCACACCAAGATACCTCCTCTTAAACACATTCTGAAAGAATGTCCAGGTTACATCAGCTTCAGCCATTCTAGCTATAGTGGTCGTCCACCACGTATAAGCATCATCCTGCAGCAAGGACACAACACAACCCAACTTTTGCACATCCGTGCAACTCATCTGTCCCAAAATCCTCTTGGTACTCTCTAACCAAGCCTCAGAACTCTCAGCAGACATACCCCTGAACTCAGTCCCACCAAGACTGCGCAGACGCTCCAAGGTAGTCTAACTCCAGCATCTCCCTGATGCCCAGCTCCTTGAGCTCTAGCTACTGCTGCCCGAAAAGCACCCGCAATAGCTTGTACCAGCATTGTCATATCAGGCATAGCTTGCCCCTGACCAACCTCAGGTCCAGCAGCTCCAGCACCAGCTGCAGCTCCAGCTCTTTCCCTCTCAGCACCACCACCACCAGGTGGAGGAGGAGGTAACACTGCACTACCCGCATTCTCTTCGTTCTCATTCTCATTAGGAGTCGTAGCTCTCACGTTACTCCTTAACTCTCTACGTTGTGCCATACTTTTACCATGCAATCACAATGCAAATAAACAAAATTAGGCCCAGCAAGGTAAGCAATCCAAGTACTCAAGCTCAATTTCATTTAAAATCAACATCATTTCATCAGCTTTGATTTGGCAATGGGTACTCACATCATGCTTCATCACAGCATACCACTCAAATGCATCAAATTCACAAACCACTCAACATGCTTTCACTCAACAAGCATACAAGGCATACATACTTCAATCATGCACACATTCATTCCCAATTACTCGAGAACTCAGCTCTGATACCACCAAATGTAACCCCCTTAACCCGGCCTAGACGGTTGACCCGAATTAAGAAAGTCACACGGGGAAAACCAAAGTCAACCCGAAAGTCAACCTTGATTAACGACCCTTTTTTTTCTTTTTAACTCTTGTCTAGATGCACATCAATCCTAGTTGTGATCATACAAACCACATACTCAAAGATCACAAACATCAGAGATCAAACAAGGACCCAATTGAACAATTTACAACTTTAGGGACTAAATTGTAAATTCTGATAATTATGAAGACTTAACCAAAATTTAAGTTACCATCTTGAAATTAATCAGATTTCATGCTTCTCTGCAAATTTTTAGTTCAAACGGACATTCCAAACTCATACAATTGCACAAATAAGATTCAGGACCAAAATGCAAACATTCCAAAACATTTAACTGCCATTGTCAGCCCCCAACGGTCGGCTGTTCCGAAACAAGGTGAGCCCGTTTCGAAACACGGGGTCGTTCCGCAACGCGTACCGATACGCGGGCTGGCAGTGACCATTCCGTTTCGGAACGGTGTCACCCGTTTCGGACGCCTGGGCTGGTTCAGGGCACCCGTTCCGAAACGAGGGATACTGTTCCGAAACAGCCTGCACAACAAGCTGCATTTTGCTTACTCAAACACACAATTGATCATCCAAACATGCTCCAAATGCTACCAAACTTTACCAGCATGAAATTCAACATATAAGAGACATAAAAGCATCAACCAATCATAAAAATAGCATCACATATGAAAAGCCCCGATTCTATGGCATGCTTCCTACACAAGCAATCCAATCATGCATAAAACCTCCAAATCAAACATGTAATGGCCAAATACAAAACCAACAATATCCACATCATTAACATACTTAGGGAGTACAACACATCTCCAAAAACAACCACATGAGTTTCCCCCATTGCCAAATACCAAAAGCTAAATGTGTTCATAAAACCTTTCCATACTTGAGCTTAGTTTCCCCTTGGTTGCTTGCCTTCCTTGCTGCCCTCGAATCACCTTAACGTTCTGCATTATTGATTTAAGAAAACGAAGAGAGCGTAAGCAAAATCTTAGTGAGGAATGCTCATAAAAACCATTCAATAATGCATTTATAAAACACTTTATAAATCATGCCTAAAATCATCATTTGCACATGCTCATAAGCATACTTAAACAAGCAATTCATGCTTCATATCATAACATGTCATATTGGCCACAAGTGATAAGTTTCATCATTTAAAAACAAGTTCAACATAAGACTCACACATGGACTTTTAAACACCATTGTGATCTTATAGTTTCCAAGAGCCACACAAGGACTTTTAACCACCTTTGTGCTCTTCCCAAGGACTTTTAAACACCTTGGCCCCAAGGACTTTTAAACACCTTGGCCCATGGACTTTTAAACACCATGGCAAGGACCACACAAGGAATTTTAACCACCTTTGTGTCCTTAACAAGAACCATCCAAGGACTTTTAACCACCTTGATGTTCTTAAGTAACAAGGCTCACTCAAGGACTTTTAACCACCTTAGTGACCTTAACAAGAATCATCATGGACTTTTAACCACCATGAAGTTCTTAGAAACCACAAGGCTCACTCAAGGACTTTTAACCACCTTAGTGACCTTAACCTTAATCAAACATCACTTGCCAATATACATTATTATCATCAAAATATCCACTGTTTTAAAGCATTAAATCAAGCCATATTCATCATGCACTTATAAGCATCAAACCACGTTTTAACCATGCTCAAAAACAAGGAACTCTTACCTTGAGCTTCCTTCAACATATGGCTTACAAAATCAGCAATAACCATGCTAAATCATGCTTTCAAAACAGAATTTAAAACATGCAATAAACCACATTGCACAACAATCAACCATGGCCACCACTAGAGAGTATTTCCGAAAACTTACACTTGAGCTTAGCAAAGTTGTTTAGACTTAAACTAAGCTTCCAAGACATTGGTTTCAAAGCCGAAAACCCAATTTCACTCACCGATTCCACCTCGCCTCTAGCCGAAGCACAAATTCAAGCCTCCGGATCACCAACTCTTGGATCCAAAGATGACTCCCCTGTTTTAACACATCAAAGCAGAGGATTAATGTATCATCATGCATTAGTGGCTTCAAAGAAAGCACCTAAACTCGCTGCTCTCATCCACACTCCATTTTCGGCCACCAAACACAACCGAAAATGCATCCAAACAACTTCTCAACAAAGCCCAGCCATAAACCATCAAAACCAAACATCCTTTAACATCATTTAACATCTAAAAAGAGCCTAACAACATCCTTATACCTCCAGCAACAACAGATCCACAAGATCTCACCAAAAACAACCTAGAATCATAAGCTAAACTTAGGAAACTCAAGCTATCCAGGATTGCATTGATCAAAACTCAATTCCTTATCAAATTAACATTCATTAATCATCATTTTAACACCTTAAAACACTGCTTTAACAGATCCAACGAAAATTCATCAAAAATCACCAAATCTTGCATTTTAAGCCAAGATCCATTAAACAACTTAAAAGCCATTTATAAAACATCAATTAAGGATTGAGAACTTAGGAATTTCAGTAAAGAACTGTTAGTTTAGAGGAGAAGGACGTTCTTACCTCCAAACTTGAGTTTCTCCTCTTTTTAGAATCAAAAACCTTGATGAATCAAGTAGCAAATGATGAGGTTTTGTAGATATGATGATTAGGAATCAAAAGAGAGTTGAAAGGATAGATTTAGGTGACAAAATCAGAAAGATTTCTCTGGAGAGAAAGTGTTTGGGTTGAGAGAAAATGAGAGAAAAGAAAATTGGAAGTTAGTTACCAAAATGGCCAAAATGGCTTTCCCTCCTCTTTTCATATGTTTTAAAATCAGAATATATCTTAATATATCTTAGAAAAATCTGGAGAAACTCTTTTTGGAATATTAGCTCCTTAAAGATTCAAAGTTTCAATCCTTTCTAAAACAGTCACGCAACTTTCAAAAATTACATTTTGGTCACTAGCCAAAATGTCACCCTTCCAAACCTCATTTTGTAAAATTGATTTCACAGTTCACTTATATATATTAAAAGATGATTTTAGAACATTTTCCATATTTTTAATGCAACCCAAACTAGGCTTTCCTAATTTCGCCTTTTTAGATTCGAACAACACATTGACCAAACCGGTCAACGCCCAAAACTACTAAGCCCAAAACCGGGGCGTTACAGACGGGCTGAATTTTCTCTATCTGTCGAGGTCCACTTTGCTTCTTCTCCTCAAAACTGCTGTCGTCCTCTGCTGTCACGGCGGCAACCATGGCAGCATCGTCCTCCTTGACTGCTCGTCCAGTTCCAGCTCTTCTGCTTCATTGCCCAGCGCCCGCCTCTCCTATCTGCTATAGCAGCAACCTGCAAAAGCAACCAATTTCAGTAGAAACTGTGCCTTTTAATATATTTGTGATGTTTAACTGTAAACTAACCTAAATGCAAAGAATAATGCTTGAATGCAGAAGAAATATGGGTTAAATAGGGGGCAAATAATAGAACTTTTACACACTCAACACACCCCAAACTCAAGTTTTTGCTTGCCCTCAAGCAACTAAGACCTAAAAGAAAAATGAAATATTTTTGTTTTGGCTTAAAACAGTGAACTTTCCCTTACCCGTCGTTCGTTCCTTGTGACGGCAGCAACCTGTCGGATAATCTAGTATCTGTCCGGAGTCTCACTATAGTCCTCGTGCAGTGTGTGCATGTTTGTGAACAGTTATATGCCAAGACTCTCTTAGTTTCACTAGAATATTTCAGCTCTTAACTCGAATTTTTATGCCAAAGGTTATATTTTGAAGGCATTTTTTTCATGCTCCTTTGATTCTTTTGTTTTGACTCGATTTCACTATTTTTAAGCTAAAGTTTCACTAGAGCCAGTTTTGGGCACCTCTAGCTAACTTCCTAGAGCCAGTTTCGAACACCTCTAGGGATGTTGAGTCTCTTTTGCTAACTTCTTTCCTAGAGCCAGTGTTAGGCACCTCTAGGGGCTATTGAAGTGCTAACCTTCCTATTCTAGTTGACTAAAAGAGTTCTAAGTAGTATAACAGTCACAAATGTGTTTAAGTTTTCAGAACTATAGAAAGGCTCTAAACTTCTCCTAAAAACTATCCTAAAGTCATTGCCACGACAGGGCTGTCACGGCAGGTAAGTTCAGTTCACAGTCTTCAGCCAAAGTTTTCAATATTTTCATCATTTTTTTAGAAAAATAAACTAGGTAAAGACACAAATTTTTAAACTAAGATGGACTCCATTAATGGATGGTTGCCACCCCCAAACTCGAGGGTTGCATTGCCCTCAATGCAAATGACAAATAAAGATAAAGATAAGGCAGTACATCACAAAATATATAGCAGGCAACAAAAAAAGAAGATAAGAACTTAAATTTTAATCGCTGTCTTCGCTGTTGCTGCTGAGTCTGATCTGGCGGCGGGCTCTAGCTTTCGGAGCTGGCTGGGGCACGGGGGAGACAGTTGTGTTCTTTGCTTTAGCCTCCCGTGGGGCTGGATCCTGGTTGGGGAGATGTGAGGGGGTTGCTCCACAACCTGAACTTCAGAGCTGCTGCTGCTGCTCTCCCCGCTGCTGCTGTCACTACTGCTGCTGCTGCTGGCTTTTGGCATGTTATTTTTATCTGCCATCCGCTTCTGCCTCTTCACCGGTGAGAACTCCTTCGAGCGATTCCTCTTGATAGAGGGTTCGTTGTCACTGGCGGCCCAAACGGAGGAGGAGGAGAATCCATCAACAAAGGCATCAAGCTCCTCCGATTCCATTCTACGTTTTGTGCCACAGGCAGATGGTTCAGCACGGGTGCTGCCCGTTGTTGTCGGGGCAGGTGATGGTGTTGAGGCGGCAGAGGGTGTCCGTGGGGTAGCAGCAGCTGTAGGAGTGTGGGCAGGTGTAGTGACAGTAAAGTAATGTGCAGGAAAAGTGGGGAAGGCAGCATCAGGGAAATTTAAAGAATTTTGTATAAAAGTTACCGTAGAGGCAGAAAAATCCCTGATGAAGGTCATTAAACCAAGCTGTCATTCCTCCAGCTTCTGAATTGTAGCTAATATCTGGGAGGAGGAGTCCGTCGGGGCGGCTACTGCGGCAGCTGGTTCAGTGTCTGGCTGCTTTGTCGTGTCGGCTGTGGTGGCAACTGGGTCGAATGACGATAGAGGAGTGGCAGCGGTCAGCTCCATGAGGCTGAGTATGTTCTTTTCAGTCCATCCTTTTCCTTGGATTCGCAAGTCAGTGATGACTTCTGGTACGCCATGGCCACGGCAGTGTGAGGTGATGAGGTACGGGAGGAAAAGGGGACCCGTCGGTCTGTGCGCACACTCCAAAATGCTCTCACGAATATAGCTGCCCACATTAATGGGCCGTTCATGTAAAATTGAGTGTATCAACGCTAACCTCGGTTGGTCGACCGTGGTATTGTGGGATGACGGCATGATCCTCTTTTTTTATGAAGGCATTCCATAACTTTGCCTCCGGTAGCAGCTGGGTCCGCTTTACTGTCCGTGGATTTTTCCGGCTGGTATTCCATTGAGTTCCCTCATTTGTTAGTTCTGCCATGACAGCGTCATAGGCAACAGTGTCTAATGTGTTGAGGAACTGCTGGTGAGTGTCGTCATTGTTGCCGATGTAGAATCTATATAAGGTGTTAATGTACTATGCTTCAAACGACACTTCTTTCCCTCGAACAATCACCGCTGTCGATCTCCTGCTGCTGATGGCAGCATAAAATTCTCGAACCAGCGTGACGTTCATTTCTTCAGGCTGCTCCGCAAAAGTTTGCCACTGTAAAGCTCGAACCTTCCGGGCTATGAATGGCTTGAGGCCCAGGTTTTCCTCTTGCGATGTATAGATAAATCCTCGCTCTTCCCACATATCTCTGCTGGCAAAGGAGCGTGGGGTAGTTGTTGTCGGTGTGGAACTGGAAGCAGCATTCCGTCGGGTTTTCCTATAAGACATTTTTTGTGCCAGGGTTGTGGAAATAAAATGAAAGCAAATAAAAATTAAAGAGAGAGAAAGTAAGAAAAACAAAGGTGAGTGAAAATGTAAAATGAAACGGGGTTATATAGAGAAGGATTTGCTGCCCGTTGAAGCTGTAACGGCAGGCGCGAATAACGGGGCCAGCTGTTATGCGTTAACGTGTCAGACGCGTCTGTCACGCGTTTCCGCGTCTGTGACGTGTTTCCACGTATGTCGTGACAGCGTGATGACAACTTGTATTTTCGCGTCTGTCGCAGCAGCTGTAACGACAAGCTTCAACATTTGGGCTTTGTTGGGCTGATGGATGGATGGTGGGCTAAGTTCACTTCTCATGTTCTTCTTGACTCATTTATTTCCTAAAAACAATAAAAATAAAAGCATTATTCAAATAAAATAAATCTTATTTCCTAATAAATAATATGTAATAATAAAATAAAATTAAAAATAAAATTTAGGTTAAATTAGGGATGCCGGGTGGGGCATCTCCTAAAGTAACCACTTCCTGCATCCCTAGGGCTTCAGTCCCTTGATAATTCTTCAAGCGCTGTCCGTTGACTTTGAATTGGTGCCCGTCTTTTAATGATCGGATTGTGATGGAACCATGGGGAAAAACCTGTACGACTTGGAACGAGCCAGACCATCTAGATTTCAGCTTCCTTGGGAAGAGTTTCAGTCTAGAATTGAAGAGCAATACAAGCTGTCCTGGGCAGAACTGTCGTGGCAGCAACTTCTTGTCATGCCACTTCTTAGTTTTGTCCTTGTAGATTCTTGCATTGTCATAGGCCATTGTCCGGATTTCTTCAATTTCGTTAAGATCTAACAGCTTTTTTTGCCCTGCCCTGTCCAAGTCCATATTCACTGCCTTGATCGCCTAGTATGCTCTGTGCTCTATCTCGACAGGTAGATGACATGTTTTTCCATAAATCAATCGGTACGGAGACATTCCCAATGGAGTTTTAAAAGCTGTCCTATAAGCCCATAATGCATCATTGAGGAGTAAAGACCAATATTTCCTAGTTGGCTTAACCATCTTCTCAAGAATGTTCTTAACTTCCCTATTAGATATTTCAGCTTGTCCATTGGTCTGTGGGTGATATGTTGTCGCGATCCGATGCTTGACACCATATTTCTTCAAGGCAACAACAATAACCCTGTTGTCGAAATGTCTCCCTTCATCACTAATAATCGCCTTAGGGATGCCAAACCTAGAAAAAATGTTTTTGTGTAAAAACTTTTGGACTGTCTTGGCATCATTCTTTTGAGTGGCGATAGCTTCAACCCACTTAGAGACATAATCTACTGCCATGAGGATGTATAGATTCCCACATGACGATGGGAATGGTCCCATAAAATCAATCCCTCAAACATCGAAGATCTCGACTTCTAGAATGTTCTGCAGTGGCATCTCGTTTCTCCTTGAGATGTTTCCTGTCCTTTGGCACCTGTCAAACTCTTGTAGAAGATTTGCGCATCTTTTTACAGTGACGACCAATAAAATCCTGACTGCAGCACCTTGGCAGCAGTTTTGTTGCCTCCTAAGTGACCTCCATACTGTGAAGCATGGTAGTGATGGAGTATGTCTTCTTGCTCTTCATGTGGTACACATCTTCTTATAACTTGATCTGCACAGATTTTGAAAAGAAGGGGCTCGTCCCAATAATAATGCTTAGTATCATTTTGGAACCTCTTCCTGGCTTGATAATTAAGATCAGAAGGAATTATTCTGCTAACTAAGAAATTAACGAAATCAACATACCAGGGGAGTTTAGAAGACTTACCTGCCGTCATGGCTGTCGCGGCAGTGATTGCGGCAGCAAAGAGCTGCTCGTCTGTGAAGGTCTCCAGTATGTTTGTCTCATCTGTTGGTAGACTCCGTCCCTTCTCCAACCTTGACAAGTGATCTACCACCTGATTTTCTGTCCCTTTTTGTCCTTGATTTCAAGGTCGAATTCTTGCAATAGCAGGATCCACCGTATCAATCGAGGGTTTGCATCCTTTTTCGCGAACAGATACTTCAAGGCAGAATTGTCCGTGTGCACTATGACCTTCGTTCCAAGTATGTATGAACGAAACTTGTCAGTGGAGAATACCACAGCTAACAACTCCTTTTCTGTGGTGGTGTAGTTTACTTGGGCGTCGTTCAATGTCTTGGTAGCATAGTATATGACATGAAATAATTTTTCTCTCCACTCCCTGACAGCATAGTCACTAGCATCACACATGATCTCAAATGGCTGTGTTCAGTCCAGTGGCTGTACTATTGGGGCTGTTACCAGTTTTTCCTTCAGAACCTTGAATGCTTCAGTACATTCTTCATTGAAGTCAAAGGGTCAATTCTGCTCCAGAAGATGGCACAAGGGCTTGGTGATTTTTGAAAAATTCGTAATGAATCTCCGGTAAAAACCAGCATGTCCCAAGAAACTTCTAATACCTTTGACTGTGGTGGGCAGTGGCAGCTTTTCGATCACTTCTATCTTAGCCCTGTCGACTTCTATCCCACGACAACTAATCTTATAGCCAAGGACTATCCCTTCATCCACCATAAAGTGGCATTTTTCCCAATTTAATACTAGGTTCGCTTTTTCAGATCTTTTGAGTACCTTTTCTAGATTGCCTAAGCAGCTTTCAAAATCGTCCCCAAAGACTGAAAAATCATCCATAAAAATTTCAAGGAAGTCCTCCACCATATCGGAGAATATGACCATCACGCACCTTTGGAAGGTGGCAGATGCATTGCATAGTCAAAAAGGCATCCTCCTAAATGCATACGTTCCGTAAGGGCATGTGAAGGTCATCTTTTCTTGATCTTCCGGTGCGATAGCTATTTGATTATAACCTGAATAACCATCAAGAAAACAATAGTAAGGTTTACCCGCTAATCTATCGAGCATTTGATCAATAAAGGGTAAAGGAAAGTGGTCCTTTCGGGTAGCTTTGTTAAGCTTCCGATACTCCATACAAACCCTTCAACCGGTCACAGTCCTGGTTGGGATTATCTCATTGTTTTCGTTGATCACCACGGTCATATTTCCATTCTTGGGAACGCATTGCACCGGGCTCACCCATTTGCTGTTGGAGATGGCGTAAATTATACCAGCATCTAACCATTTGGTTATCTCTTTACGCACCACCTCTTTCATCACATGGTTTAGCCGCCTTTGAGCATCTATAGTCGGCTTATGATCATCCTCCAAAAGGAGTTTATGCATACATAACGCTGGACTAATGCCTTGAATATCAGCTATCGTCCATCTAATTGCCTTTTTGTGCTGCTGCAGCATCCCTATTAACTGTTGTTCCTGTTCCTGCATCAACTTGGAAGAGATGATTACGGGCAACGTATCATTTGAACCAAGAAAAGCATACTTTAACTGCCATGGCAGGGGCTTCAGTTCTAAAACAGGGGGCTCAACAGTTGATGGCTTTTGGATTGCATGGTTATCCGAAGTATAATTTAAAGGTTCGAATAACTTACCTGGACGATCGCCTATCCAGTTTACCTCCTCCTGAACTTCAGTATCAGATGTATCGAATTCTGAGGAGTTGCTGTCGTTAGTGCTGTCGTGACAGTCTTGTAAGTGGCTGCCGAGGCAGTGACCAATTTTGATGTCGTGACAGCCCGACCTAATGCAGTGTTGATCAAGGGTAACTTCAATGATAACCTTGCATTCCTCGTCTGCATCAGCATGCTTCATTGCTTGGAGAACATTCAACTTTATTTCTTGATCGTTCACTCTCATGGTGAGTTCTCCTTTCTCCACATCAATCAGTGATCTTCTCGTGGCTAAGAAGGGTCACCTCAGGATGATTGGTGCGTTTTCATCTGCTTCGCAATCGAAAACAAGAAAGTCAGCAGGAAATATAAATTTATCCACTCTTACCAGAATATCTTCGATTTTTCCTTCCGGATGAACATAAGAGCGGTCTGCCAGCTGCAACATTACTGTCGTGGGCCGAGCTTTTCCAATACCTAATTTCTGAAAAACAGATTTTGGCATTAAATTAATACTAGCACCAAGATCACAAAGTGCCTTACCCACATATTTATCTCCAATTACACAAGGTATGATGAAGCTCCCCAGATCCTTCTTTTTCTGGGGTGCCTGCCTATGAAGAATACTCATGCATCCTTCTGTCATCTTAACCGTTTCAAACTCCCCAAGTTTAGATTTCTTTGACATGACATCCTTGAGAAATTTGGCGTAACCGGGCATCTCCCTCACGGCATCTAACAGCGGAATGTTAATATGAACATGCTTAAAAATATCATAAATCTTTTTGAGCTGCGATTCTTACTTCACTTGCTGTAACCGTTGAGGAAAAAGAGGTGGGGGATGATAATCAACAATACGTCCTTCCCAATGCATACGAATCTGAAGAGGTTTGGGTTCATCATTTTTCTCCTCTGTCGCCTCTACTGTCGTAACAGGTTTATCGGCAGCAGGCTGTTTGTTACCTGTTGGGGCAGCTTCCTCGGCAGGTCTGTCCAAGGCTGGTTTTTTCACTGTTTCAGCTTCCTTCTCTAGCCCTGGTAGTTTCTTCCCACTCCTAGTAGTAATGGCTTTACACTGCTCATGTGTGGGCTGCCTAACATTTTTAGTATTACTAGGAAATCCTCCAGTCTGCCTTGGCTTGATATGCTGAGAAACCTGACCCATTTGTGTCTCCAAAGATTTCAGAGTAGCTTCATGATTCGTCATCTGCATCTCTGTTTTATCCATGAATGTTTCTGTCTTCTTAACAAACTGATTCATGTTCTCAATATAAGTACCTGTCTGAGACATAAAAGTAGCCAGAGTCTGTTCCAGTATACTGTTTGTGGCAGCTGGTGGCTGTTGTTGCTGCTGCTGCAGTTGCTGTCGACTAAGCAATCTAGGTCCTCCCTGATTCTGATTATTATGTGCTTGAGGATTCAGGGCATTATTGGGATTACTCCAAGAAAACTTGGGATCCTTCCTCCAGTTGGGATTGTAGTTGTTGGAGTTATAATTTGGTTTATAGTTTCCAACATACTTTCCCTCTTCTAACTGAATAGGACACTCATCCGAAATATGATTTCCCTCACAAATTTCACATACCTCATCGACAGCAAATCCATGTTATGCGTCATCATTCAATAGCTTTTTCATTGCCTTAGTGAGATATGTCACTTGTGATTTCATCGTGCTGTCGGCCTCATAATCCTGAATAGTGGAACCCGTTTACCCCATCTTCTTGCTGTCGGAAACTACTCCTCATTCTTAGCCAGATTTTTCAATACTTGCATTGCCTCGTCCGGGTCTTTGTCCAATAGTAATCTGTTAGCTGCTGAATCAATTCGAATACGAGTTTGTAAGTTGGCAGCATTATAAACCTTAGTTACCTGGTTCCAGACGGGGAATCCATGCATTGGGCAGTTCCGTAGAAGAGTGGTAAATCTGTCCCAGGCCTCGTGCATCGGCTCGTCATCTTCTTGTTGAAAAGTAGCAATTTCATTACGTAATCGCTCAGATAAATGTGAAGGATTAAAACGAGATAAAAATTCACGAGACAAATCTGCCCAAGTTCTAATTGAACCCGTCATAAGTTTATTCCACCAAGTCTTTGCTCTGTCCCTCAATGAATGGGGAAATAACCGAAGCCTCAGTATCTCCGGATTAACTCCTGGTAGTCTAAACGAAACACAGATTTCCTGGAACGTTTTGAGATGCTCCCTAGCATCCTCTGTAACAGCACCACTGAATTGACCGACATTGTTGATCATGCTAAAATGTCAGGTTTCAGCTCGAAGTTGTCAACATCTATGTCTGGCAGCGTGGTTTCAGTTCTACATGATCATTCAACATGTAGTCACGACAGGACCATCGTCCGGCAGCGGCAGCAGGGTTGCCGATAGGCGGTCTAACCTCTCCATCTCCAACAGGAGGGTCGTTTCCTTGGTTGGCCATCATCTCTAACTGTTCCTCAAGGTACTCGTTCCTGGCTAGTATGTGACGAACTCGGTTCTTGAGATTGAATGAACGTTCGATTTCCAGATCTAATGGATACTCAGGATCTTTTCCTCGTCTCGATCTGCACATAAACAAGAAACCTTGTGAAGAGCAAGAGTCGAACAAACCAAAGAAAAACAGAAAAATAAAAATAAAAACAATAACGAAAAGTGCAGTAAAAGAAAAGGTAGAGCTATGTTGCCAATCCCCGGCAATGGCGCCAAAAACTTGTTGCGTGTAAAAGAGTCTATTGCAATTGTAGTGCAAGTGTACACGGCACAAGTAGTAAAGTGATACGAAGTATCAGATATCGTCTCCACAGGGATTGGGCTAATAGCTTCACCTTGAATCACTGAACGAAAGTAAAGAAAATATTTGCAAAAGTTGTCACGAGAATAATAAAGAAAACTTAAATAAAAGAGTAGAGAAATCAAGATAGAGAGAATGGGCTGGTATTGAATTGCTCAGTAGTGCAGGTATTGCTAAGTCTAGGAAATCCAGTTCTGTCGTCGTCCCCGTCTTGGCAGCACCTGTCGCGACAGCAGTCCGTTGTTTGTCGCGGCAGCGAACATTCAACTTAGTATTTCAAGTTTGGCAAGAATCCCTAATGTGCCTTGGCCTATCCCTAGGTCCAAGTCTGTCGATGATCGCGTCTTTGATGATACCTCCCGGCGTGAATCGAAGGATGAACACCGATGTTATTGAATTATTCTTTAGCCACTTAACCTCGTCCTATCCCTAGGTCCGAGATAGTTCAAGTATAAACTAGAGAACTCACACTTATTCCTTTCGTATACTTAACTCTCCCGATGCTAAGTAAATCGATAACCTCACAATGCTTTCCCGATGCTCTTGCAAGATATTAATAACCAGAATAAGAGAACTTGAAGTTTATTTTATTGAACTGAAAATTCCTAAAACAAAACAACCCTTGCAACTACTTTACAAAACAACCCGTGGCCCTAAGGGGAATTTAGAACATGTTGAGGGAAGGAAAACGACTAGGGTTTTGGGAAGAAGGCTAGAGAATCGGTAGTCCTCTCCTAGGTCGAAATATATGCCCTTATATAGGCTTTGGGTCCAAGTTTTCTAAAATAGCAAGAAGACAACTTTAAATTAAAGTACAATTCTAATAAAGACTAAATCTTCAAAGAATCTATCTTTAAGCCGCCATCTTTCTTGCTTGGGATTTTCTCTCCTTGAACTTTGGGCTTGACATTCCTTTCGATCTGGGGCTTGGAAAAATATGGTGGTTTTACACGACAGACGAGCTGAATTTTCTCTATCTGTCGGGGTCCACTTTGCTTCTTCTCCTAAAAACTGCTATCGCCCTCTGCTGTCACGGCGGCAACCATGGCACCATCGTCCTTCTTGACTGCTCGTCCAGTTCCAGCTCTTCTGATTTACTGCCCAGCGCTTGCCTCTCCTATCTGCTATAGCAGCAACCTGCAAAAACAACCAATTTCAGTAGAAACTGTGCCTTTTAATATATTTGTGATGTTTAACTGTAAACTAACCTAAATGCAAAGAATAATGCTTGAATGCAGCAGAAATATGGGTTAAATAGGGGTAAATAATAGAACTTTTACACACTCAACAGTTATACAGATTTAATTCTGTAATTATTTGGACAGTGAAATGTCTATTATGGACATAATGTTCAGCCTATAAAAAGAGGTGCTACATGCACCATTTGAATCATAAAACACATAGCAAACACTTCTAAATTCTCTCTGTTTTCCTCCATCGTTCGAGCATCATTCGAGCAGTACTGCCGTTGTTCACTCTAGAGTCGAGTGTACGATTCTTGGAGCGTCCGTGTGCACCTCGGGGGACGTTTTGCCTGTGAAGCGACTACACTGTTCGGGGCAGTTTTGTTTCTAAGGCAGTGGCCAACATACCACGACACAGTTCATCACTTTTTATTTTCTGCTTTGTTATTATTTCCAGTCAGTGCTAATCAGCCATTTTTGCAGTCATATTTTACCAACAATTTAGAAACAAAACTCATCTCCGATTCGGCAAAATGGTTTCCTCATCCGCACTACTAAGCAAGATCATTCCCGACCATTCCAAGCTTGATGCATTGGATGGTAGCAACTATCGAAGGTGGTCCCCACACATCTTAATTTTCTTTTGAGCAATTGGACCTTGACTATGTACTGCTCAACGAACCACCTGTTGCTGCCCCTATTGTTGCTATTCCTGTCGATAACCAAGGGCAGGATGATGCTGCCGCCGATGCTCTTGCTGCTGCCACCTTTGCCAAATATGAGAAGGACAACAAGACGGTCCGTGGCCATCTCCTAAGTCACATGTCCAACAAATTATTTGACATGTACCTTAAGGAGAGGAGTGCAAAGGTGATATGGGATTCTTTGGACACAAAATATGGCACCAATGACGCGGGGATCAAAAAGTACGTTGTGGGCGAGTGGTTGAAATTCCAGATGACCGACAAGAAGCCCATAATGGACCAGGTCCATGACTAGGAGAATCTTGTCTCGGACATCATCGCGGAAGGCATGCAGATGTGTGAGGTTCTGCAAGCAAATGTCCTGATCGAGAAGTTGCCAAAGTCCTGGTCCGACTATCGCAACTCCCTCAAGCACAAGAAAAGGGACATACCACTTTAGGAGCTGATCGGTCACATGAAAATCGAAGAGGCCAATCGTTTGAAAGATAAGGTTACTTACAACTTTAGTCACTTATCTTTTAAATCTAATTTAGTTGAGTCTAGTGGTGCTTCAGGGTCCGAAAATCCTTTTAAGAAAGGCCCCCAGAGCAAAAAGCCCAAACCACAGAAGACTACCAACTTCAAGAAACCGGTCAAGGCTAAGCCAGACGTGAAAACCATGAAGTGCTACGTGTGTGGGCAAGCTGGTCACAAGGCGTACCAATGTCAGCACCGTTTGGACCGCCAGAACGAGATTAGACCACACATGCATGTGGCGGAGGACATGGATGATGATGTCATTGTCGTGGTGGTTTCGGAGGTCAACCTTGTAGAGAAGAACACCGAGTGGGTCGTGGACACCGGAGCTTCTCGACATTTCTGCGCAAAGAAGGAGTTCTTCACCGAGTTCGAGGACGTGAAAAATGGTGAACGTGTGTACATGGGAAACTCCAGCAGCTCTCAAGTGATGGGCAAATGCAAGGTTTTACTCAAGCTGACTTCCGGTAAAACTTTGGCCCTTAACAATGTCCTATATGTGCCTGCCCTGCGTAGAAATTTGATCAGTGGCGGCCTCTTAAATAAGGTAGGCATTAAGTTAGTTTTTGAGACAGATAAACTTGTACTTTCCCGTAATGGTGATTATGTCGGGAAAAGTTTTTTAAGCGAAGGTTTATTTGTCATAGAAACTCAACTTAATGAAAATAATAAAGCTATCATTTTTGCTTATATTGTTGAGTCTGTTGATATGTGGCATGCTAGATTAGGACACGTAAATATTCAATCCCTAAAGAAAATGATGAATATGAATATTTTGCCTAAACTAGACATAACAAACAATAATAAACGTGAAGTTTATGTAGAAGCCAAGCATGCAAAACCTACCTTTAAAAATGTTTCTAAAAGAAAGACTGAACTGTTAGAACTTATTCATACTGATATAGCAGACTTTAGAAACACTAAAAGTAAAGGAGGAAAACACTACTACATAACTTTTGTAGATGACTTCTCTAGGTATACAAAAGTTTATCTCCTAAGAACTAAAGATGAAGCTGAAAACTTCTTTCTTATTTATAAGGCAGAATTTGAAAATCAGTTAGATAGGAGAATAAAACGTGTTAGGTCTGATAGAGGTGGTGAATATGGATCTAATTTTCTAAAAGAAGTTTGTTAGACGAATGGCATAATACATGAAACTTCATCCCCTTATTTTCCTCAACAGAACGGTATAGCCGAGAGGAAAAACAGAACTTTAAAAGAGATGATGAACTCATTGTTGATAAGTTCTGGGTTGTCCGACAACATGTCGGGGGAAGCCATTCTATCAACTAATCATATTTTGAACCGAGTACCTCATAAGAAAATTGATTCTACCCCATACGAATTATGGAAACGGTATGCCCCAAATTTACAATACCTGAAAGTGTGGGGTTGTTTGGCCAAAGTGGGGTTGTCAGACTTTAAGAAGTCCACCATTGGACCTAAGACCGTTGATGCAGTGTTTATAGGCTATGCTTCTAAAAGTGTCGCATATAGATTCATGACTTTACAAGACTCTTCTATTTGTGAATCTAGGGATGTTGTTTTCTTTGAAGATATCTTTCCTCTCAAGAAACCTAGATTAAGTGTTGAAACACAAATAGAAAACTTGTCATCCACTTCTTCTAGTGTGCTTGCTAGGTCTTCTCAAGAGATTGAATTTGAGCCTAGAAGAAGTAAGAGACAAAGAGTTGAAACCTCTTTTGGACCAGACTTCATAACTTCCTTTATTTCTGAGATAAATGATTTAGACACTCTTTCTGATCCTATAGCTCAAGCTTATTTGTTAGATGAGGATCCTAAAACTTACGAAGAAGCTATATGATCTATTGATGCTAGTTTCTAGAAAAAGCGCTATAAAAGATGAACTAGAATCAATAATGTCTAATTATACTTGGGAATTAGTTGACTTGCCTAGAGGATTCAAAACCATCAACAGTAAATGGGTCTTTCGAAAGAAACTTAGACCAGATGGTTCTATCCAAAGGTATAAGGCAAGGCTAGTAGTCAAAGGGTTCACTCAAAGATTTGGTCAAGACTTCTTTGATACTTATTCTCCCGTCACTAAAATCTCAACGATCCGTTCATTGTTTGCACTAGCCTCCATTCACAAGTTGCAAGTACATCAAATGGATGTAAAGACTGCATTTTTGAATGGGGATCTAGATGAGGAGATCTATATAGAGCAACCTCTTGGCTTCGAGGCGCCTGATATGGAAGGCAAAGTTTGTAAACTTAAAAAGTCACTTTATGGCCTGAAGCAAACTCCTAAACAGTAATATGAGAAATTTCATAAAACTATTCTTAGTTTTGGTTTTGTTGTGAATGGTTCGGATGCATGCATGTATTCGAGGATGTTTGGTACTGATTGTGTCATCATAAGCCTGTATGTTGATGACATGTTGATTTTTAGTACTAACATTGAGTCCATTAACAAAACAAAAAGTTTCTTGTCCACTAAGTTTGAGATGACTGACTTGGGAGAAATCGATCTAATCGTAGGAGTCAAAGTAATCAAATCTAAAAAGGGATTTTCTTTAAGTCAAACACACTATATCGAGAAAGTGTTAAAGAAATTTGACAGTTTTGATGTCATCCCTGTTCGAACTCCGTATGACTCTAGCATACATCTCTTTAAGAATAAAGGAAGTAGCATTTTTCAAACGGAATATGCCAAAATAATTGGCAATCTGATGTTCTTAATGAACTATACTCGGCTAGATATTGCCTATGCTGTAAGCAGACTTAGTAGATATACTCATAACCCTAGTGGTGAGCACTGGGTTGCTCTTAGACGCTTACTTAAGTACCTTAAGGGTACTATGGACTGGAGACTTTAGTTTGTTGGCTTTTCTTCTACATTAGAAGGATATTGTGACGCCAACTGGGTCTCTGATAGTGATGAAGTAAGCTCTACGAGTGGGTATGTATTTACTTTGGGAGGAGCAACAATTTCTTGGAAGTCTTCAAAACAGACTTGTATTGCTCGCTCTACTATGGAGTCAGAGTTTATAGCTCTTGACTTAGCTGGGCATGAAGCTGAGTGGCTAAGGAGTTTGTTAGCCGATATTCCGTTATGGGGAAGTCCGACTCCTCATGTTTCCTTGTTGTGTGATTCACAAGCTGTGATTTGTGTTGCCAAGAGTCAAGTTTACAATGGTAAAAAGAGACACATTCGCATAAGACATAAATCTGTTAGACACTTAATAAGGAATGGAGTACTCTCTTTAGAGTATGTGAAGTCGGAAAGAAACCTAGCAGATCCGCTTACCAAAGTGTTAAGTCGGAAGTTGGTCCTAGATTTGTCGAGGGGATGGGTTTAAAGCCCATTGGTTGAGGAATTCATGGTGGATACCCAACTTAGTTATCTAAGTTCAATGTGGTCAAACGAAACCATAGAAAGACTCATAGTGTATATTTCTCAATGTCTATCCCTATGACGAATGATGTACATGTCTAGGTTGAGTACTATTACTCTTAATAAATTCATAGCCCAAGTTTTGGGTGGTCTTTGTAAGAAAGACTTGATGAATTTACCGAATCATAGTTGAATACTTATTCTTAATAAGTTCATAACACAAGTCTGAATGTGTTGTCCTATTGAGAAGGATAAGATGAACTTACCGCCAGAAAAGGTTGAGTTTCAAGAAACTCTTAATGAATTCAAAGTTTGAATGATCCTATTGAGAATGACATTTTGAATTCACCGATAATGAGGTTGAATATTTATTCTTAATGATTTCTTATCCCAAGACTGGGTGGTTCATTTTAAATGAACTTGAAGAAATCACCATATATCTATAAGAGGTTGAGCCATTACAAATGGTTCTTAATTATTTCATAGCTCGATTTCAGGGTGGTTTATATCGAGATAAACTTGATGAAATAACCTATGTAAGTGAGAAGGTTTAGCCACCTTCTGTGAAAAATGTTGGGCCGTTTTTCTAATACACTTACTAGAATCCTGAGGTAAGATGGCCAAATATACACTTGTGTATATATATCTTACACATCGAGAACTTCGGTGGATGAAGGAGTTTGTTGTGTGCTATGAGTTTACCCCTATCTTAGAAAGTTCAAGACTAGTTTCACTTATCTAAGAGAAGGATCGCTCATCATCACTATGTACTAGTTCAAGATACGTTCACTAGTGCTTAAGCAACTAATTACGCTATTTCTCGTCTGAGGAGGTCTGTGTTTGAGATACAAATGAATTCTTTCGCATTAGTGGGGGAATGATGGTAATGCTTCAAGTATTACTAAAAAGCTATATCCCACATTGGTTGGGAAAATAGCTAGTGAAGGGTATTTATACCCATGCTTCCTCCCTCCCTTGTTGAGTGGGAAAGAACAAGGGAAGTCCTCGCGCGCCGCCGCCGTCTGGCTGGCTTTGGATCGGGCTCGGGTAACACGTGTCTTTGACACGTACGCGCGCAGATCTATTCTTTTTGGAGAAAATTCGTATAGAATTTTCTTAAGAACAAAAGATTATATGTGAAAGATTTTTTTCTTATTTATAGGCTTTGAGAAAACTGTTCGAATTCAGAATTTATTTTTTTAATTAAATTCGAATCTTAACGTTTGATACAGTACAATTTTATTTTTATCCAATACAGTTTAATTCGAATTTATTCGAATATAAACAGCTTGTTCCAGTGTTGAATTTAGACTGTTTTCTCAGTCAGATTCATGTGTTCATAGAGCTGTTACTGAGTTTAATTGCAGAATTAAAATGTTGTTATTGAGAAGTTGTTACAGCATGTTAAAAACTGCTGTTATACAGATTTAATTCTGCAATTATTTGGACAGTGAAATGTCTATTATGGACATAATGTTCAGCCTATAAATAGAGGTGCTACATGCACCATTTGAATCATAAAACACATAGCAAACACTTCTAAATTCTCTCTGTTTTTCCTCCATCGTTCGAGCATCATTCGAGCAGTACCGCCGTTGTTCACTCCATAGTCGAGTGTACAATTCATGGAGCGTTCGTGTGCACCTCGGGGGACATTCTGCCTGTGAAGCGACTACACTGTTCGGGGCAGTTTTGTTTCTAAGGCAGTGGCCAACATACCACGACACGGTTCATCACTTTTTATTTTCTATTTTGTTATTATTTTCAGTCAGTGCTAATCAGCCGGTTTTGCAGTCCTATTTTACCAACATGACCAACTAAACGACATAATTTCTTATTCGTGTTCGTTCGTTAAGGAAAGTTGCTTGTCTGTGTTCGTTCGTTAAAGAATGTAGCTTGTTCGTGTTCGTTCGTAAGGAGTGTAGCTTATTCGTGTTCGTTCATATTTGTTTGTGAAAATGATAAACGAACATAAGTAGGGTTCGTTTGTTTACAGGCCTAGAGATGAAAAGTCTAGGTTTTTTCATTAGAAGTTTGAAAGTCTCGTACATTGATTATTGTGTAATTTTTTTCTTTTTATTTCATATATGTTTTTAATTTTTTTTAAATATAATACTTTTTTATGATAAATAATAATTATAAACAGGTATATGTGAATAAATTTAAATGAACGAACATGAAGAAACTAACATAAACGAACGGATTACGGAACATTCACGAACATAAATAAACGAACGAGCCCTTTTTTCTTGTTCGTTCATTTAATTAAACCAACAAAAAATCTTGTTCATGTTCGTTCATTTAATAAATAAACGAACTTCCTATCATACGGTTCACGAACGGTTCATTTACAACCTTAGTATGGTCCTTAATTTTTTTTAATTTTATAATATATATTTATATCTATTTATATATCAAATCAAACTAATAATCTCAAAAATAAAATTTATATACGATTATGAATTAAATTTAAGAATCAATCTGCAGCTCATGGCTTAACTTATATGATACATGTCCAATGAATTTGGTTCATATGGATACTAATAAATCATTAGTTGATCCGTTCAGCACTATAAAATTATGCATTTCTTATGGTGTTGCAATTACTCATTTTTGTCCGAGTTGTAAAATATTATAATAGTATTGCTAATTAATATAGTATATTATATGGGAAATTCTAATTACCAACGGCTTAATAAACAACTAAAAAACGGCGGACTAATATAAACCGTTGGATAAGCCGATTGGAGCTGAAGAAATAACAACTGTTGGATTTAAAGATAAAAAGGGTTTATTAGGCTTTTGTGGCATCATGAACAATTTGGGTTTTTCATTCTGTATTTTTAAGGTTTTGTGGAATTTTTCGGTTGGGATTTGAAGTACTTCTCGACACACATATAAAACAGGGGAAAATATATTGTTTTGTGTTTATTAGATATGTTTTTTGTTAATGGTATAAGTTTGGTCGTTACGTACATAACGTTAACATAATTTTGTAGATTGAAGTTGGTAGCAATGGAGAAAGTTTGTGAAGCTGAGGTAAATGGTGGACAAGGTACAGGAAGAAAATTGTCAGCATATATGTTGTTCTAGTAAGTTATAGTTGAATGATGGTGACATTGTTCAAATTCTAAGTTGATAAGCATAATTTAATCTGTACTCTAATAACGAAATGAATTTTGTACAATTTTAGTGAATGTATAAGACTTAAGGGTGGTAAAAAGAAAATGAACAATACTGTAAGTAAGATGACAAAATTGTTATTGTGTTTTGGTATTATTTTGTAATGTGTTCATGTTATTCAAATTTAATAAGTGTGTAAATTGTACAGGCGAAGAAAGCACTAGGGAAGAGATGGTCAGAGATGAATGATGAAGAAAAGAAGCCATACTTGGATAGGTACAAGGGGCTGAAGGAATCTGAAATGGAAAGCAATAGGAAAGGGAAGTCGAAGAAATTTATGGAAAAAGGAGAAGTTAAAAAGGCAAGTGGATGTTTATATTTATTTTTACTGAAAGTGGTTATTGTATGAATCATGTGCTGGATATATTTAAGCGTAACATAACGGGAAAATTTGTTGTATTAAATGTTGTAGAAGTTGTCATCGAGGTGCAGTATGAAGAAGGTATCAAGCTTGTTTAAAGAGATGGAGAAGATGAAAATTGACGGTGTTCTTAACGACATCGGGTTAGGAGCATTATGGGAATGATTTCGTGAGAAATTAAACGGGACCTTTGTTGGGAGTTAGCGGAGAAGTTTGATCTTGAAACGTCCACGATAGAATTTAGTGAACACAAGATATATATTTTAGTAGAAGATGTTGAAGCAATTTTGGGTTTAAAGAACGAAGGTTTAGATGTGGAAGTGGCGACGCGAAATGTAAGTGGAAATGAACTAGCAAAGAAGTACAAAATCAACACGAAGATTTCATATAAAGAACTTTTAGATGAGATACTAAGTGGAGGTTTTGAGGCTGAGGAGTTGAAAGCGCGTGTACTGTTGTATGTTGTTGGTTTGTTCCTAAGTCTGAATGCCAACCTTGTGCCTTCCATGGAACATTTCAAGATGTCGTGCTAACCCGGTTTGAGGGGGAAGTTAAATTGGCATAAATATGCGTACAATAGGTTACTTGATGGAGTAGCCAAAGTTAAAGCTCGAGATGGGTTGGTATATATGATGGGCTGCATTCCTATCCTAGAGGTAATGTATTATTAAGATTGAGTATTGTTTGAACGTAATAGTTGATTGAGGCAAGATTTACCTTTATAGTAATCGTATGTTTTTATTATTGTTAAATGTATGTGAGACTATTCGATTACTAGAATGGAGTTGCAAGTAGAGTGTCAGCGTCTGCTGATGGGCGCGGTCGCATACATGCGTGGGGGCAAAAGGATGTCAGCAGGATTGTTGGCCGCCTAAAGGAAGAGCGACCTGACAAAAAATTGAAAGTAAGTGTCAAAAACAAGTTTGTATTGCATTGGGTTAAGGGTTGTAATGACATGAAATGAATTAATTAGTAATGTTTGTAGGCATTTGCTTCTAATGATGAATGGTGCGCGGAGGGAGAAGACGGTGGAAGCAACAATGGTAGTAATGATGTTATAATGAAGATGTTGCAGAAGGTAATTTTAGAGTTGGGGGAAATAAAAGAGAGTGTCCAAGCTCGTGTTGAGAAGGATAATAAAATAGAAGAAACTTTGAAGGAAGAATCTAATAATGTTGTGGAAAAGGTTGATGGTTTGTGTGTGGATATGATGTATATGAGGAAGGCTCTACGCAAAGCTGATGCAAAATTTGGAATAGGTCTTGACGCAGACGAAGCAATGTCGGACAAACTTGAAGTACAAGAGGCTGAGGAGAATGATGATCGTAGTAGTGACCCTAACTTGTTAATGATAGAGGATCTGACGTTTGTTAAAGAAGACAATGCAACAAGCTCGTAGAGAAAGAAAAAGGTATGATGAGTATAAATTTAAGAGTTATGGTTAACGTTGCATTAATTGAGTGTACGAGGTAGTTGTTGTTGATATATTTGCGGTCAACTTGTAGGGAAACCCAATTGTCGAAGCAAAATCAAAGGTTAGTGGGAAAACGAGTCGATTAGGGGTGAAAAGGAGAAATATGAAATAAGTGCGCATTTGCACACAAGGGCGATTTCGAGCCTCGGTTGGTTTTAGTAGGCACATGAAAATAACTTGAAATTCAGTTCTTTGTAATATGAATTGAATGCTTTAGTTTGGTTTTTAAACGGATGGATGATTTGGGTTACATTTGTTTAGAACGTTAATCATTTGTACTATTTTTAAATAAAGGCTTGTTAAATAACGTACGTTTAAGATAATATATGAATTGGGTAGAAGTTGTAGTACATTAGAACTTATTAAATATTGCATGCTTTAATGTTATTTAATAGTGAGGAATAAATGTTGAAGTGTTGCAGATGTTGACGTGTGTTGAAATAGCTGATGGGGTTGGGCCGTCAGCGAAAGTAACATGTGACTATATCTGGGATATAGCCTTGACAGAAGGGTAAGCAATCCATATGACTTATAGAATGTAGTTCGTTTCAATTTAACATGCAATTTTTATGTGTATGTACAGGAAAATCCTAGTAGATTTTGGTCACCTTTATTTGACTGTATTTGACGCTGATACGTTACGACCAAATTGCTGGGTTGGTTCAAGGGTCAGTAAAGAACCCATTTTGTACTAATAAATCAAGTCATTTTTAAGGCAGTGTATAATGACATTTGATTTATGTTATTGGTAACATTTAGGTCATTGATGTTGTTGGTTGGTGGATTGTTGATGAAGATAGTAGGACAAATTGTAAAGCAAGGAGAGGGTACATACCTTGCTCATTGAGTGTACGTAAAATCTGTTTTCATGTTATTGTTGAATAACAAAGGACTTATGCGTTTGTAAAACATTGAGAATAATAATGGTTGTCGTGTAGGATCAACTCCAACGAGGGCAATTGGATGGTTCACAGCTTGCTTCTTATTGGCGTAAGAGTTATGGACCATATGTTAGACTTAGCGACTGTAAATTGGTATGAAGAACGAGAAAACATTTAACTAAACTTTGCAATGTATTACGTAGATATATTATATGGGGTATACTTATGTGGAGTTTAATTACTGAAATAATTGATGGTCGGTCTTTATCCCTATAAATGAAAATAATAATCATTCGTACATGTGCATTCTGGATATCGAGCGGGGGAAGCGAAGATACTGGACAACTTGCCCACAACGCGGGGAAATGCTTCAAGAGTGGGTGTAACACAGAAGTTGGTAATAATCGTAAACTTATAACAATTTAACAATCTTTACTTATGTTAGTCAGTATTTAAAAAAGTATGTGTGTATGTGCATCTAGCTTAAGAAGCTAGGTGAGTGTTTGTTCGATGAGAAGTTTGTAAATATTTTTGGCTCACCATCAAACGCAATTTCTGACCCCCCAGTGATGGTGGCTAAATGCAGACGTCAAGGCAATGGGTATATTGTACTTGAAAAAGTTGAAATGTTTTTTTTGCTAGAATTTGATATGTTTGTTAATAATTTTATGTTTAAAGTAGTATTTCTTTGAACATATTATTGTGGGGTTTATTGCATTCAGTGGATGCTATTATGGCACACAAAACGTGCTGAGGAAGTGGTACGTTCTGCTGTTGTCTACATACATGTTAATAACTGTTCCATTGAACGAATTATATAATCCAAACTAATGCATCTATTGTTAAAACTTGTGTTGCTAGACTGTCGGGGTATGAGACAGAATGCATATTTTGTATGATCTTGTGAATCATGATAAGAATAAAAGGAGGCGGGAAATTGCTGTTGAAACGAAAGCACATGTTGCTCAGCTTCAGTCACAACAATATGTCAGCCGTGTTAGCATTTGTCGACATCAATGGTGAGGGAGTTACTGCTATGTGTGTTTTTCCTTAACCGTTAACTGTCCTTTAAACATTTCAGCTAATGTTCATATCTTTTCGATATATGTTGTGGTTATGAACATATTGAAGTTGGAGAGGAGTTGCATTTATTTGGAAGGGAATATGTTTTGTATGTATGAAAAGCACATGATATAGAAGATGACCCTTTTTTTGATCAGGTTGCTAGAGGTTTGTAGATAATTTTTGAATTGGACACAAAGAAGTCGGGTAGCATATGGTTGTATAGGATGATTTCCTATATTTGTACATGTACAACATATGGACTACATGGTTTAAGAATCGGAAATAGGTTATACTTGTAAAGGGTTTAGGGTATCGCAAAGATGCATTATATGTTGGGAAATCATATATATATATATGGCTTTAAAGCATAGACATTTTCCATGGTTGCACTTACATTTATGTACTGTCCATTTCATAGTCAGTACTGTCTGAAGATGGTCTAGTTCCAAAAGGAGAAGTACTGTATCATATAAAGTTAATTACAATGGCGTTGATTGTAACAAGAATGGTGTAAAGATTTAGGAAGTTCCATAAAAGTGTACCATGGATGTTGTAGTTGGAGGGATACTAAAAAATTTAATGTTGTCCTCGTTTGAAAGATGTTGGTCCTAACAGAAATGTGGATGCAAACAAGCGTTAATCATCATATAAACGTCAATAACGCATGGTGATAGTAAAAAGAATCGTGCAAAGTAAGATGAAGTTGCATAAAATTGTACCATGGATGTTCCAGGTTGAGGGATATTAAAAAAATTTCGTCATCCTCAATTGAAAATTGACTGAGATTCGGTTGAGCTTCGAACATGTCGACGACATTTGAGATATCAATTTCCTCTTCAGAAAGGCATGTTGTTTCCACAAATGTTGGGGTTGGAAGTTGAAGCTTAAGACGTGGGCATGTGTTTCTATTGTGTCCCTCCAATTTGCAAAAGGAACAATGAAAGATTTGTGACTTTGCACGTTGATTTTTGACATTGGTTTTTCGTTTTGCTTCTTTTCGGTGCGGGTCCCTAACGGGTCGTTTGCCTTCTTTCTTTGATGAAGACTCCTTCAAGGTTGTGGAGTGATCAAAATCAGCAGTTAATCTAAGTATCTCATCTTTTGTGCTCCGAAACGTTTCGTCAGTCTGAGATGCAAAGTAGCACAACTGCGTGGAAAGTGCTCGCAGAGAAGCGAATCGAGCCATTTGTTTCATTTCCGGATGCACGTTGAAGTCAACAAATGATGGCGCCGCAATCTTTGCATCTTTCGTCCACCGCGGATGTATTAAACATTTTGGGATCTCAGAGAAGTCTTCCAACTTGATAACGTGCAACTGATGGTGACATGGAAGGCCGACTGTCTCATATTTCCTGTAGGAACATGTTATGTTCTGCGTTGCGACCTCAAGAACCACCTCATACAATTTCGAAGGATCCTTATACTTTGTTAACCGATATGTCCGGAAGCCTCCAGCTTCGACAATTGGATGTATAGGACGATACAATGTCTCATGTTTAAGTTCAGACTGAACAATTTGGAATGATGCTCGTGTATATACGTCTGCTGCATTCCTTTCAAGTTCATTCATTTTGGTCATAGGAAAAGGTGTCGCATTTGAACTGAAGAAATCTTCCCTTAACTCTTGAATTCGCATCTCATTGATCCCATTGTCAATGGCACGGACAACGTCTATATATGTCTTCTTAGAAGTGGGCATAATATTTTGTAACCCCCTTAGCATGGCCTAGACGCTTGACCCGAACTACGAAGATTATACAGGGAAAACCAAAGTCAACCCGAAAGTCAACCTTGATTAACGACCTTTTTTTCTTTTTATCTTTTCTAAATGCAATATTACTCCTATGTGATCACCCAAGATCATAGGAAGGAAATGCACATCGATCAGAATTCAATTAGGGGTTTAATTGTAAGAATTAGACTTTTATGGACCAAAACGTAAATTTTGCAAATTACGAGAACCTTGCAGATTTTAAGTTTACCAATATTCAATTAATCTTTTTTCATGCCACACTATTAAATATCAACTAAATCGGACATTCCAAACTCATCCAATTGCATCCATAAACATCAGGGACTAAAATGTAAGAAACAAGAACTTGAAACAGTTCAAAATCCAAAACAACGGTCGGGTGTTTCGAAACGCTGAGCCTTGTATCGAAACGGCTGTATTGAAACATGGCTTTCCAGTAGCCAAAGCGTTCTGGAACACTCTTACCCGTTCCGAAACATTCTGGCCATTTCAGGCCCCTGTTCCGAAACAAATAAGGGCGTTTCGATACGCCCAGCCTTGCAACTACATACTTAGCTGGGTTTTCACACTTAAACATGTCCAGAAAAGTCCCAAAGCATACTACAACATACTAGCAACATATTTAAGCATCAGAGATCATCACTATGAAGCATAAACCAAAGCAAGTAATCAATCATGCAATCATTGGAACTATAGGCATGCTCCATAGTCGTAAAAACCATATGAAAGCCACAAGCCACAAACCAACCCATAAATGACATTTACAAACCTCAAATACCGTAATAAACTTGAAACAACCACAGGGAGTTCAAAATACATCTCCCAAAACCAACCATAGGTCTCCATTTCCAATTATCATTACTAAAGTATATGTAAACGTCACCATACTTGAGCTTTTTACTTCCTTGGATATCCTTAGCCTCCTTGCTACCCAAAAATGTCTCAATTATCTGCATCGTTGGTAAAAGAGAGTGTAAGCACATATGCTTAGTGAGGCAAGCTCTAAGAAAAACCAACACAACAATGCAACTTTAAAACTCTATCTCAAAAACCATTTTCTACAACATGCTCTTTCTATCTCATGCTTGAAAACCATTTCAAAGCAATTCTCCATTTGATACCTTCCATCTAACTCATGCATTTAACCAATGAAAATCTCATGGCGAAGCCATACACATGCTTAATGAAAACAAAAGCATTTCATAAACCACAAATCTCATATGCATTTCTCATAGCATAAAAACATCTCAACATTTGGTACATGCGAATCAAATACAATCTCATATATTGGCATTTCATATTACATCTTTACTCGGATATGCAGATTAGCTTGACTTAAAGCCAAGTCCTACCCCGGTGGAATCTCACATCACCAGACTCTGATGGCGGTATCTCTCTTCGCCACAAAGCTTGGGTGTTTCACCAAGACCTACACCGATGGTATCTTTCATCATCGAATTCTCACTTTGGATTGGGATGGCACTACCCCCATTGCCCGACTCCAAAGATCACAAACGAGTTTTTAGTTTATAGTGCACTTTCATCCTATTGGTCGACCAATTATATTCGGTAATTATCTCATCATTTATGCCAATATATTACATTAAAATCATCATCTCACCTACTATTTTGATGCAACATTTCTCAAATCTTTCTCATCTCATTTCAAAACCATAACTCATGCTTCGCATTAAATCAAAATCTCAAAACTCTTTACTACAACATGCTATCTCATGGAATCAACACATAGCATCATCTCATGCTACAAATCATGCATAAAATAGTAGGAATTTGTATATCTCAAAACAAGAGCATGTTAAAAGCATTTAGGGACATCAACCACATATCGAGAGAAAATCTAGCCATACTTACTTCCATACTTAGGATGGTGTTTCAAACCAATCCTAAATCCCCAAACCTTGTTTCCTTGTCCCTCAAGGACTTCTAAAACCATTCGCACTCACCAATTACGTCTCGCTTGCTTGCCGAAACGATATCTAGGCTTTCGGAACCTCCGAATCAACACCAAAAGCGTCCAAAGATGTCTCCCCTGTTTATTACACATAAGAGCAGAGGATTAATGCATCATCATGCATTGAAATCACCAGCCACTCATTCAAACTCGCTGCACTACTCAAAAGCACCATTTCGGCTATCCGAAACAACCGAAATCACCTCTAAACTTTTTCAAATCAAAGGCAAGCCAAGATCTATCAATTCTAAACACTTATAAACCTCAATCAACAACAAAAATGACCAAAAACACATTCTTATATCTCCAGCAACAACAGAACACCAAAAACACTCCAAAAACCACAAATTTAGCATCTAAAACATAGGAATCCAAACCTATTTGGGAATCATTTGTTAAAACCTCATTCATAACATCAATTGTCATCCAAAACACATTAGAAATCAACCTCAAAACAGAGCTTAACAAAGAGTTACGAAAATCATCAAGATCTCACCAAGAATCTTGAGTTTTACAACAATTTCATGCTTCTAACATTAAAGCAACTAAAAAATCATTAACAAAGGATTGATAACTTGGGAATTTCAGTAAAGAACTGATCATTAGAGGAGAAGGACGAAGCTTACCTCTAATGGCTGATTTCTCCTCAATTTGGGCAAGATTTCTTGAAAATCCAAAGTAAAAACAAAAGGATTTAATGAAGCAAAGGTTGGAAATCCTTAGGAGAATGAAATCTCAGCAAAATAGATGAAAACCAGATATTATTTGGTGAGGGAAATGTGTTTGGCTAAGTGGAAGTTGAGAGAAAATGAAACGAGGGAAAAAGTATCGTAAGGTAGTTATGAAAAGTCAAAAATGGAATTTCTCTCTTAATTCCTTTAATTAAATCATTATTAAAAATCCCAAATTAAAGAGAAATATGATGAAAAAACAATTTGGTAAAATTAGCTCCTTAATGATTCAAAGTTTCAATCCTTTACAAAACAGTCACTAGTCAACTTTTGCAAAAACCGCAATTTGTTCACTACACCGAAATGTAGTATTTCCAAATCACATGTTGTAAAATTGTTTTCACCATAATCACTTATATAATAAATGAGGATTTTTAGATATTTTTCCATATTTTTAAAGCATCCCGAACTCAGTGTTCCCTAAACCTCCCTTAAAGATTCGAACCGTTCACGACTGGCCCGATTCAACCTATAAAACATCTAGGCCCAAAACCAGGGCGTTACATATTTAGCGATGCATTCAAAGCTTCGCACCTTTGGGTTTATCGAAGATTGGCGAAGAAATGTCCTGTAAGATATGCTTGTGCCCACATAGCCGTTGTCTGATCCTTCTCTACAACCCAAGGATGATGTTCGACGTTAAACTGTTTAACATATGACCTCCACTCCCGGTCAAATTCCTCAATTGTCCACCAAGATGGCATGCATCTCTTAAATGTAGAAGTAAATTTTGTGTCACCAACGTTTGCCTGAGCATTTCGTGACAGATGCCATGAGCATATGCAATGGCAAGCAAGCAGGAACACCGTTTTTATTGCTCTATGCATGGCCCTATCACCGTCTGTGATAACTAAAACTGGAGCCTTGTTACACATTGCCTCTGCAAATTGTCTCAGTACCCATTCAAAAGAATCGACAGTCTTGTCAGCTAGAATTGCATCACTGAAGACAATTGTTTGGTGATGATGATTGACACCCAGAATAGGCATTAGAGGCCGACCATAGATATTACCTTTGTACACCGTGTCAAATGCAATGACATCACCAAAGCATGCGTAGTCAGACCTCGATGTTGAATCAAACCAAAAAAAGATTATGCAACGCCCTTGAGTCATCAAGATCATATTGCATGTAGAACCCGGTATCCTGCTCTTTCTTCAAGTCAAAGTAAGTTATGAGGGCATTTACATCACCGTCACGAATTTCTTCAGAGTTTGACTGATGCAGTGAGTTGTACAAGTCTTTCCTTATGAAACCAACATTGTGGAAACCACCTGATTGTTGCGTGAAAAAAATTCATAATTTGTGATGTTTTCACCCCCCATATTTTTCAATGCACGTGCCTCATTTAGATCACCCTGTGTAACTTCTCCACTTGACCAAAGAAACAGACGCATAATAGGTTGGCACAACTCGTGATTATGTGCATTATGAAAAAATGATATACGCCACTGATCCGAATCACAACATTGAACAACAATTTTTGCCTTGCAACCGATGTGTGTTATAGCGCGGGGCGCACGTTTACAATCAGCATCATTAACAGAAGCTCTGCGTTTGCCTGCCCGGCTGCAACAAAATTCTTGTGATATTAATGAACCAAGGCCATCATACCTTGTTGTTGATCGACACACACTAAACCCATAGTTTATTGCCTATTATTTATAATACTCTCATGCAGCCTCACGAGAGTTAAACACCAAACCATCTAAATTTTCTGGCATAAACGGTTCATTTGATGTGCGTCCATGAGCCATATTATTCTCTCCAACGTTGTCATCCATGTATGATACAAATATTCAATAGTGCGTACGAACCTAAAGTTTATTGCTTACCGTTGAAATCAATTAGTACAATAAACATATGTAAAACATGGGAGTACTAGGTTTAAAAAAATTTTCTTACCTTCACCTCCGATGTTCTGGTTGAGGAGAGAGTTTAAGAGATGTATGGAACTGACACTTGAAGAGGAGAGAGTTTGAGTTTAATGAAGTTGCTCTCTCTAGTAATAAAAAGGAAATAACTTAGTTGGTGGTAACATTTATTATGCACCAACTTTCTTGTTGGTTGAAATAAATGCGTTGAGATCAAGTTTCGAAACCACCATAATATAGGTTTCGATACCCCCTTCAGGATCACCGAAATAAGTGTTTCTGCCAAACCAGCATCAGAATCAGAAAAGAAGGTTTCGATACCCCTTTAGGACAACTGAAATACGTGTTTCTGCCAAACCAGTATCGGAACCAGACAATGCAGTTTCGAAACCCCTTCACAACCCAAAACAACAACACCCAAACCCCTATGGGGGGAATCGAAATCGGATGAGCAGGTTTTGGAGGGAGAGCAGTTATTTATTTAAACATTTTTGCAACATTAAAAGCCGTGAACGCCTCCTTCTTCTACTTAACTCCACATAGAAAACCCTAAAGCGAGAATACCAGTGTCGCAAAAGTGGTTCTCATCCAATCTCAAATCCAAAGGAAGCTTTACAGAAACTTGAAATACAAATTACTCGCGTTGGTTCTTCAATTTGTGCACTGGGTGCTTGAAATTCATACTATTTGGTAAGTAAATCAAAACATTAGTGACTGTGTTGCATCATGAATCGAAATCTGGTATTTTTTTGCATCTTCGTTACTTTTATATAAACATACGTCTTTTAAACTTGCTTCTTTTGCATGATTTTTTTTATAGGAAGCTTAACCGTGTAGCCGTAGCTCTTCATTGTCTTAGATATGCCTCCTAAAAAGAATCCCGGTAAAGGTAAACGACCTAGATATGAACGCGCTGCTTCTTCAAGTTCTCAAGAACCTCCTCCACCTCCAAATATTTTTGTTGAGTGGATCGATTGAATGATCAAGACCAAGAGGGGGTGAATTGGGATTTTAAAACTTTGTGGGAGTGAATGGACAATTAAAAATGAAGAACAAAGGATTTTAAAGTGGTTCAAGTTCCAAATGAACTCTACATCCACTACGCTAGCTACCACTAAGGATTTGCAACAATTCACTAATTTGTTCTTCCCCTTTTCAAGGCTTAGGAGGTAACCTTTACATAACCGGTCAAATTTTCTACCCAAAATTTGACCAAACCCGCACAAATAAATAAAGAAGAAATTGGACAAGAAATATATCTCTCAAATACAATTTTGTCCCTTGAAGTACAACACTCAACCCAAATTTGAAGATAGAATAAGAATTGAATACAACTCAATTTTGGGGGCTTAGAAGTTTAGGGTCTGAACCGGGCCGGTCTGATTTTCGGTTCTAATATAAAAGGAGGTTTTATGGAAAGCCTAGTTCGAGATGCTTTAAAAATATGGAAAAATATCTAAAAATCCTCTTTTAATATATATAAGAGAGTGGTGAAATCAATTTTACAAAATAAGGTTTGGAAGTGCAATATTTTGAAATAGTAACTAAAATGCGATTTTTGAAAAGTTCAGTGGTGACTGTTTTGTAAGGATTGAAACTTTGAATCTTTAAGGAGCTAATTTACCCAAGAATGATTTCTCTAGATTTTTCTTAGATTTAAATGATTTAATTAATGTTTAATTAATTAAATGAAAAGTGGAAAACCACATTTTAGATTTTCATAACTAACTTTTCTTAAAACTTTCTCATCACTTTTTCTCTCAAAATTCCCTCATCCAAACACTTTTCTCCAGCATCTTTTCCATTGATTTTCAAAGAAATTGATGAGGATTCAATCAACAATTAATTCCTAATCCTTACTACATCAAATCCTTTTGATTTGCTCATTGGATTTTCAAGAAAATTGGCTCTAATCAAGGAGAAATCTACATTTAGAGGTAAGGTTGTTCTTCTCTCTAAATGCTCAGTTCTTTACTGAAATTCCCAAGTTATCAATCCTTAATTTAAGTTTTATAAATGGTTTTGATGATATGAACTTGATTTTGGCTTAAAACTCAAGATTTGGAGGAAATCTTGAAGAATTTTGTGGTGATTGTTTGGGCTCTATTTTGAGATGATTATAAAATGTATTCTGGATGTTTAATGATGTGTAAATGAGGTTTGATCAATGCAATCCCGAATAGGTTGAATTTCCTAAGTTTTTGCTTATGAAAATGGTGGTTTTTGGGGTGATCTTGCTGTTCTGTTATAGCTGGAGGTATAAGGACGGGTTTAGGTTCATTTTGGATGTTAATTGATGTATAGAAATGGTTAGAAGTGATGGATCTTGGCTGGGTTATGTTTTGGAAGAGTTTGGAGGTGATTTCGGTTGTGTTTGGTAGCCGAAATGTTAGAATTGGTTAGAGCAGCGAGTTTAGGTGTGATGGCTGAAGATTTTAATGCATGATGATGAATTAATCCTTTGCTTTGATGTGTTTAAAACAGGGGAGACATCTTTGGAAACTTGTGGTGTTGATCCGGAGGCTTGATCGGCATTTCGGCAAGCTTGCGAAACGGAATTGGTGGGTGAAGTTGGGTTTCTAGCTTTGTAACGAATGTTTGAAGGTTTTGGTAGCTTAGTTTAAGTCTAAGCAACTTAACTAAGCTCAAGAGTAAGTTTTCGGGAAAACTCTCTCTTTGATAAACCATGAGTTGGTTGGATGCATTGTCTTTAATTTGCATGTTTAAATTCTGTTTTGAAAGCATGTTTTAGCATGGTTAATGCTTGTTTTGAAAGCCATATGTTGAAGGATGCTCAAGGTAAGAGATCCTTGGTTTGACATTTGTAAATGTGGTTTTGATGCATAATGATGCATGATGATTAAATGGCTTTGATTAATGCTTTGAAACAGTGAATTGTTGATGATAAATGATGTATAATAGCAAGTGATGTGTTGCTTTTAAAGTACTTGAATCGGATATAGTTAGCCGGCTATAGGATTGGGTGCACCGTGAATTAAGTCTCCTTAGATGTTGAGGGGTTGAGATTGTACCGTAAACTCCATCCAAGTACACTAACGAGAAAGGTAAGATCACAATGGTGGTTAAAAGTCCATGTGTGGATCTTGTGTTGTGTGTCCTGTGTTCTCGTTTGTGAAGTTATACAACTACCGACGAGTAATGTTGAGGGGTTGTGATTGTACCGTTAGACTCCATCACGGGTGTTGAAGGGTTGTGATTGTACCGGTAAACTCCACCTTGTGTGTTCGGTAGTGTGTATGAAGCGTATGGGACAACGCTTGTAATCCACGTATCCGATTGTGTTTTGTGTTGTAAATGGTTATGGATTATCACTTGAAAGCCAATATGACATGTTGGTTTAATTGAAGCATGAGATGCTTGTTATGTATGCAAGGTTGCATGAATAATGATGATTATGTGATGAAAGGCTTTGTTAAAAGTGTTTTATAAAAAGCATTATTGTGTTGTTTCTTTGGAGCATGCCTCACTAAGCAAATGTGCTTACGCTCTCTCTCTTGAACCAATAATGCAGATAATTGAAGTATTTGAGGGCAACAAGGAGGCTTAGAATCCAAGGGAAAGCTAAGCTCATGTATGGTGATGTTTTCACAACACTATTAGTTTTTGATAATTTGGCAATGGGAACCTAGGTTGTGTTTTGGGAGATGTTTTTGACTCCCTAATTGTGGCATGATGCCTTTGATGGTTTGGAAGTGTCAATGGTTATTTTGATGCCAATTTTGGTGTTTTGATGGTTGTTTGGTTTTGGATATTAGGATGCATGCCTATAGACTTGTGGATTTCCATGATTGATGCCATGAACGTGTTTTGATGTTGCAAACATGTACCTTATAGGTATGATGACTTGTTGGCATGATTAGGAAGTCAATAGGATGTGTTTGAGTGGTTAAATGCATGTTAAATCAGCAAATTCTGTAGTTTCTGGGCAACCCGTATCGATACACTCATAGGCGTTTCAAAACGGAGGCCTGTAATGGCCTTGGTGTTTCGAAACGGATGGTGACCGTATCGAAACAGTTTGGCCACTGGAAGGCCCTGTTTCGAAACAAGTCTCGCAACGAACCCGTGTTTCAGAACGGTCAACCCCGTTTCAAAACAGGTGACCGTTGGGCACTAATTTGAATGGTTTAAAGATTTGCAATCTTTACGTTTTAGTCCCGAAAATTGTATTTGCAATTGCATGAGTTCGAGATGTCCGATGAAGATGAAATTTGACAGAGAAGCATGTAATATGAATAATTTAACATTGATAACTTAAAAATCAGTTAAAACCTTCTAATTTCTAGAATTTACAATTTGGTCCCTAATATTCGTGATTTGTACAATTGAGTACCTTATCGATATCTGATTGCTGTGTTGTTCACATTAATGTTTCTCAAGAGTACACTTAGAGTTAATGAGCATCTAGACAAGCTTAAAAAGAAAAAAATAGGTTCGTTAACCAAGGTTGACTTTCGGGTTGACTTTGGTTTTCCCTGTGTAATGTTCGTAGTTCGGGTCAACCGTCTAGGCCGGGCTAATGGGGTTACATTGGGTGGTATCAGAGCCAGGTTCTCGAGTAAATGGGAATGGTTATGTGGGTGATGTATGTGTGATTGCATGGTATGCCTTTTAAATGAAAGTATGATGTATGAATTATAAAGTATGTTGCAATTGTGATGCCATGCCATGTCGAAGCAAGTTAGAGGAACCCATTGCCATATCAAAACTAATGAAAGGAATTGTTTTTGAAAAATGAGCTTGAGTGCTTGGATTACTTACCTTGTTGAGCCTAATTATGTTTATTGCATTTGTGTCAGTGCATTGTTTTTCTTGTAAAATGGGGCCTCGTAGAGAAATGAGGATGAACACGAGAGATATGGCTCAGAATGAGAACGAGGAAAACGTTGAGAATGTTGTGGATATACCTCCTCCTCCTGGTGGTGGACCGCCTGGTGGTGGTGGTGCTGGAGGTGATGGTGTTGGTGTTGGTGCTGGTGCTGGAGTCGCTGGACCTGATGGTGTGCAGGGGCAAGCTGCTCCTGACATGACTGTTTTGATACATGTTATTGCTGGAGCCTTTCAGGCGGTAGTAGCTGGAGCTCACGGAGCTGTACATCAGGGTGATGCTAACGTGAGATTACCTTTGGAACGTCTTCGCAGTCTGGGAGGGACTGAGTTCAGAGGTTTATCTCCTGAAGGTTCTAAATCTTGGTTGGAAATTACCAAGAGGATTTTGGGACAAATGAACTGCAATGATGTGCAGAAGTTGGGTTGTGTAGTATCGTTGTTACATGATGATGCATATACTTGGAGGACGACTACTGTCTCCGGAATGGAGGAAGTTGATGTGACTTGGACGTTCTTTCAGAACGCGTTCAAGCGAAAGTATCTAGGTGTGCGATACCTGTATGAGAAGAAAAGAGAATTCATGTCTCTTGTGCAAGGAAGCATGATGGTGGCTGAGTATAAGATCCAGTTTGTCCGTCTTAGTCAGTACACACCTGAGCTTATCCCTGATGAGCAGGAGAGGTGTGAGCGTTTCCGATATGCTTTGGTAATGGACGTGAAGACCTTCATGCTTGCAGCTGAGTACACAGATTTTGATGTGCTGGTTAGTAGGGCAAACGACATTGAGCAGAACCTGGGTTTATCTTCTAGAGGTGTTGGTTCTAGCTCGGGCAAAAGAGCTGCGGAGTATAGTTCCGGTGGTGGACAGAACAAGAGAGGACGAGATAAGAGGTATCAGTCTTCTGCTAGGTGTGGTAATGGAGGGCATGGTGCGCATGTTTAGGGAGACAAGATGAGAGCTGATCAGAACACGTGCTGGACACGTGGATCGCGTGGCCATTTGAGGCGTGATTGTCCTCGAGCAGCGAGGGAGGTGCAGGCTCCTGTGGCAGTGACCGGTAATTCGTGCTGGAATTGTGGTTCGGCAGACCACATGAGGAGGGAGTGTCTTTTGTTGGCCGGTGGTGGTCAGGGATGTGCTCCTGGAGTTGTTGCACCATAGAGAGGTCGTGGGCGCGGCCGTGGTAACTTCCAGCGCAGAGATGATGGTGGGAGGAATGTGGTGCATGTGGTGGCTGTTCAACCTGAGGGTGGTGGCCAGGCTCGAGTGTATGCTCAGCGAGAGGGGAGAAATGACACGAGTGTGATCGCAGGTACCTTTACTTTGCAATCCTTGTCATTACTTTTCTTGATTGATTCTGGATCTACACACTCATACATATTGCGTGAACATGCTCAATTGCTTGGTTTACCTGTTGAATCTTTGAATGTTGGTATGCGTGTAACTAGTTCCTTTGGTGAGACCGTTGTGACACAGAAGTTATATAGAAGATGTCCTTTGGTAGTGCAAAACCATGTTTTTCTTGTTGATCTCATAGAATTGCCATTCTGTGGTTTTGATGTAATCCTTGGTATGGATTGGCTTGTTGAACATCGAGCTGTGGTGGATTTTGAGAACAAGCGAGTTTCGTTGAAGCTTGCGGATGATTATGAGGTAGTGGTGGTTGGTGAGAATGTGAAGTTTCTTGCCAATGTGGTGTCTAATTTGGAAGCAAGCCGAATGTTGAGGCAAGGTTGTGAGGCCTACCTATCCTTTGTTATGAATCCTAGCTCTAAGGAGTTGCGAGTCCAAGATATCAGGACTGTGCGAGAGTTTCCTGGTGTGTTTCCGGATGAGTTGCCTGGTTTGCCTCCTAATCGAGAGGTGGAGATTGGAATTGAGCTGTATGAAAACACGACTCTAGTGTCCATAACTCCTTACCGAATGGCACCTAAGGAGTTGAATGAGCTGAAGACGCAACTTCAAGAGTTGCTTGATCGTAGTTTCATTCGGCCGAGTGTGTCACCTTGGGGTGCACCGGTCTTGTTTGTGAAGAAGAAGGATGGCACTATGAGAATGTGCATCGATTATCGTCAGCTGAACAAGTTGACTGTCAAGAATCGGTATCCATTGCCGAGGATTGGTGATCTTTTTGATCAATTTCGGGGAGAGGGTGTGTTATCTAAGATTGACTTAAGGTCAGGTTATTACCAGTTGAAAGTGAAGGATGTGGATATGCCAAAAACAGCCTTCAGAACGAGGTATGGGCATTATGAGTTCATTGTGATGCCGTTTGGTTTGACGAATTCTCCTGCAGCTTTTATGGACATGATGAATAGAGTGTTCCATGAATACTTGGACAAGTTTGTGGTGGTGTTCATTGATGATATCCTTGTGTACTCTCGTACTGAGGAGGAGCATGAGGGGCATTTGAGGATTGTGTTGCAGGCTTTGTTGGAGAATCAACTTTACGCTAAGCTGAGCAAGTGTGAATTCTGGCTTAGGGAAGTTGTTTTCCTTGGGCAAGTGGTTTCTGCTGAGGGGATTCATGTTGATCCTCAGAAGATTGAGGCGGTGATGAATTGGAAGCCTCCTAAGTCTGTTCATGAAGTCCGTAGTTTCCTTGGTTTGGCGGGATACTACCGGAGCTTCGTGGATGGATTTTCAAAGATTGCTGCACCTTTCACGAAGTTGTTGCAGAAGGATGTCAAGTATGAGTGGACAGAAGCGAGACAATAGGCTTTTGAGAAGCTTAAGGCAGCTTTGACGCAATCTCCTATCTTGGTTCAACCTGAATAAGGGAAAGAGTTTGTGGTGTACAATGATGCATCCTATGTCGGTTTGGGGTGTGTGTTGATGCAAGAGGGTAAGGTGGTGGCTTATGCATCGCACCAGTTGAAGGTGCATCAGCGCAATTATCCTACGCATGATATTGAGTTAGCTGCGATGGTCTTTGCTTTGAAAATTTGGAGATATTACCTGTATGGTGAGAAGTGTACTGTGTACACGGATCACAAAAGTTTGAAGTATCTGATGTCTCAGAAAGAGTTGAATCTTAGGCAACGACATTGGGTGGAGTTGCTTAAAGATTACGATCTGATGATCGAGTATCATCCGGGAAAAGCTAATGTTTTAGCGGATGCTTTGAGTAGGAAGGTGGCAGTGGAGTTGAGGGCTATGTTTTCCAGTTTGAGTATTTCGCGAGATGGAGGTCTTGTGGCTGAATTGCAAGTGAAACCATCTTTGGTTCAGTTGATAAAGGATAAGTAGCTGTTGAATGATTCCTTGGTGCTGCATGTTCAGGATATTGCTGATGATAGACCATTGGATTTCTGTTTTAATGATGATGGAGTTCTATGTTTTGGGAGTCGGATAGTAGTGCCGAATGATGTTGAGTTGAGGCGTGCTATTCTGACTGAAGCTCATAGTAGTCCTTTTGCTATGCACCCTGGTAGTACTAAGATGTATCGTGATCTTAGGGATGAGTACTATTGGGTGGGTTTGAAGAAAGATGTTGCTGAGTATGCGGGTAAGTGCATGGTTTGTCAGCGAGTTAAGCCTGAGCATCAGTTTCCTTCTGGGTTGTTGCAACCGTTGAGGATTCCTGAGTGGAAGTGGGAAAGGATTACCATGGACTTTGTGTCTGGTTTGCCTTTGTCACCATCGAAGAAGAATTCGGTGTGGGTGATTGTGGATCGCCTTACGAAGTGTGCACATTTCTTACTTGTGCATACTACGTACACTTTGGAAAAGCTTGCAGAGCTGTACATTGCTGAGATTGTGCGGCTGCATGGTGTGCCAAAGTCTATAGTGTCGGATAGAGATACGAGGTTTACGTTGCGTTTCTAGGAATGTTTGCATCAAGCTTTGGGTACACGGCTGAATTTCAGTACTTCTTATCATCCACAGTCGGATGGACAGTCTGAGAATGTTATACAAGTGCTGGAGGATATGTTGAGGTGCTGTGTGATTGAGTTTCAAGGCTCTTGGGAGAAGCATTTTCCTTTGGTGGAGTTTGCTTATAACAATAGCTACTAGGAAAGTATTCAAATGGCACCTTATGAAGCCTTGTACGGGAGGAAATGCAGAACTCCTCTTTGTTGGGTTGAAACAGGTCAGAAGTTGGTTTCAATGCCAGCTTTGTTGAAAGAAACCACCGAGAAGGTAAAGCTCATTTGTGAGCGATTGAAGGCAACTTCTGATCGACAGAAGTCTTACGCAGATTTGAATCGTAAGGAGATTGAGTTTGCGGTGGGTGACCGTGTGTTTTTTAAGGTTTCGCCTTGGAAAAAGGTGATGAGGTTTGGTCGAAAGGGTAAGTTGAGCCCTAGGTACATTGGACCATATGAGGTGATAGAACGTGTGGGTCCTGTAGCGTACAAGCTGAGGTTACCGCAAGTGTTGGAAAAGATTCATGATGTGTTTCATGTCTCTATGCTTCGGAGGTATAGATCGGATCCTTCACATGTTATGCCTGTGGAGGAAGTGGAGTTGAATCCAGACTTGACTGATGATGAGGAGCCGGTGGAAATTCTGGATTCAGACAGTAAAGTTCTTCGAGGCAAGACCATTGAGTTGGTAAAGGTGTTGTGGAGGCATCGTGGTGTTGAGGAAGCCACGAGGGAAAGAAAGGATGACATGAAGAAGCAGTTTCCGTATCTCTTTCCTCCAGGTAAATTTCGAGGATGAAATTTCTTAAGGGGGGAGAGTTGTAACACCCCAATTTTGGGGGCTTAGAAGTTTAGGGTCTGAACCGAGCCGATCTGATTTTTGGTTCAAATATAAAAGGAGGTTTTAGGGAAAGCCTAGTTCGGGATGCTTTAAAAATATGGAAAATATCTAAAAATCCTCTTTTAATATATATAAGAGAGTGGTGAAATCAATTTTACAAAATAATGTTTGGAAGTGCAACATTTTGAAATAGTGACTAAAATGCGATTTTTGAAAAGTTCAGTGGTGACTGTTTTGTAAGGATTGAAACTTTGAATCTTTAAGGAGCTAATTTACCCAAGAATGATTTCTCCAGATTTTTCATAGATTTAAATGATTTAATTAATGTTTAATTAATTAAATGAAAAGTGGAAAACCACATTTTAGATTTTCATAACTAACTTTTCTTAAAACTTTCTCATCTCTTTTCCATTGATTTTCAAAGCAATTGATGAGGATTCAATCAACAATTAATTCCCAATCCGTTCTACATCAAATCCTTTTGATTTGCTCATTAGATTTTCAAGAAAATTAGCTCTAATCAAGGAGAAATCTACATTTAGAGGTAAGGTTGTTCTTCTCCTCTAAATACTCAGTTCTTTACTGAAATTCCCAAGTTATCAATCCTTAATTTAAGTTTTATAAATGGTTTTGATGATATGAACTTGATTTTGGCTTAAAACTCAAGATTTGGATGAAATCTTGAAGAATTTCGTGGTGATAGTTTGGGCTCTATTTTGAGATGATTATTAAATGTATTTTGGATGTTTAATGATGTGTAAATGAGGTTTGATCAATGCAATCCCGAATAGGTTGAATTTTCTTAGTTTTTCCTTATGAAAATGGTGGTTTTGGGGGTGATCTTGGTGTTCTGTTATAGATGGAGGTATAAGGACGAGTTTAGGTTCATTTTGGATGTTAATTGATGTTTAGAAATGTTTAGAAGTGATGGATCTTGGCTGGGTTATGTTTTGGAAGAGTTTGGAGGTGATTTCGGTTGTGTTTGGTAGCTGAAATGTTAGAATTGGTTAGAGCAGCGAGTTTAGGTGTGATGGCTGAAGATTTTAATGCATGATGATGAATTAATCCTCTGCTTTGATATGTTTAAAACAGGGGAGACATCTTCGGACACTTGTGGTGTTGATCCGGAGGCTTGATCGGCGTTTCGGCAAGCTTGCGAAACGGAATTGGTGAGTGAAGTTGTGTTTCCAGCTTTGTAACGAATGTTTGAAGGTTTTGGGAGCTTAGTTTAAGTCTAAGCAACTTAACTAAGCTCAAGAGTAAGTTTTCGGGAAAACTCTCTCTTTGATGAACCATGAGTTTGTTGGATGCATTGTCTTTAATTTGCATGTTTAAATTCTATTTTGAAAGCATGTTTTAGCAAGGTTAATGCTGGTTTTGAAAGCCATATGTTGAAGGATGCTCAAGGTAAGAGATCCTTGGTTTGACATTTGTAAATGTGGTTTTGATGCATAATGATGCATGAGCATTAAATGGCTTTGATTAATGCTTTGAAACAGTGAATTGTTGATGATAAATGTTGTATATTGGCAAGTGACGTGTTGGTTTTAAAGTACTTGAATCAGATATAGTTAGCCGGCTATAGGATTGGGTGAACCGTGAATAAAGTCTCCTCGGATGTTGAGGGGTTGAGATTGTACCATAAACTCCATCCAAGTACACTAACGAGAAAGGTAAGATCACAATGGTGGTTAAAAGTCCATGTGTGGATCTTGTGTTGTGTGTCCCGTGTTCTCGTTAGTGAAGTTATACAACTACCAATGAGTGTTGTTGAGGGGTTGTGATTGTACCGTTAGACTCCATCACGGGTGTTGAGGGGTTGTGATTGTACCGGTAAACTCCACCTTTTGTGTTCGGCAGTGTGTATGAAGCGTATGGGACAACGCTTGTAATCCGCGTATCCGATTGTGTTTTGTGTTGTAAATGGTTATGGATTATCACTTGAAAGCCAATATGACATGTTGATTTAGTTGAAGCATGAGATGCTTGTTATGTATGCAAGGTTGCATGAATAATGATGATGATGTGATGAAAGGCTTTGTTAAAAGTGTTTTATAAAAAGCAATATTGTGTTGTTTCTTTAGAGCATGCCTCACTAAGAAAATGTGCTTACGCTCTCTCTCTTGAACCAATAATGCAGATAATTGAAGTATTTGAGGGCAAAAAGGAGGCTAAGAATCCTAGGGAAAGCTAAGCTCATGTATGGTGATGTTTTCACAACACTATTAGTTTTTGATAATTTGGCAATGGGAACCTAGGTTGTGTTTTGGGAGATGTTTTGGACTCCCTAATTGTGGCATGATGCCTTTGATGGTTTGGAAGTGTAATTGGACATTTTGATGCTTGTTTTGGTGTTTTGATGGTTGTTTGGTTTTGGATATTAGGATGCATGCCTATAGACTTGTGGATTTCCATGATTAATGCCATGAACGTGTTTTGATGTTGCAAACATGTACCTTATAGGTATGATGACTTGTTGGCATGCTTAGGAAGTCAATAGGATGTGTTTGAGTGGTTAAATGCATGTTAAATGACCAAATTCTGCAGTTTTTGGGCAACCCGTATCGATACACTCATAGACGTTTCGAAACGGGGGCCTGTAATGGCCTTGGTGTTTCGAAACGGATGGTGACCGTATCGAAACGGTTTGGCCACTGGAAGGCCTTGTTTCGAAACAAGGCTCGAAACGAACCCGGGTTTCGGAACGGTCAACCCCGTTACGAAACAAGTGACCGTTGGGCACTGATTTGAATGGTTTTAAGCTTTGCAAGCTTTACGTTTTAGTCCCGAAAATTGTATTTTCAATTGCATGATTTCGAGATGTCCGATTAAGGTGAAATTTGACAGAGAAGCATGTAATATGAAAAATTTAATATTGGTAACTTAAAATCAGTTAAAACCTTCTAATTTCCAGAATTTACAATTTGGTCCCTAATATTCGTGATTTGTAAAGTTGAGTCCCTTATCGATATCCGATTGCTGTGCTGTTCACATTAATGTTTCTCAAGAGTACGCTTAGGGTTAATGAGCATCTAGACAAGCTTAAAAAGAAAAAAAGGTCGTTAACCAAGGTTGACTTTCGGGTTGACTTTGGTTTTCCCCGTAAAATCTTCGTAGTTCGGGTCAACCGTCTAGGCCGGGCTAAGGGGGTTACAAAGTCTGTCGATGAACACGTCTTTGATAATACCTCCCGACGTGAATCGAAGGATGAACACCGATGTTGTTGAATTCTTCTTTAGCCACTTAACCTCGTCCTATCCTTAGGTCCGAGATAGTTCAACCGTAAACTAGAGAACCCGCACTTATTCCTTTCGTATACTTAACTCTCCCGATATTAAGTAAATAAATAATCTCACAATGCTCTCCCGATACTCTTGCAAGATTTTAATAACCAGAATAAGAGAACTTGAAGTTTATTTTATTGAACAGAAAATTCCTAAAACAAAAGCAATCCTTGCAACTACTTTACAAATCAACCCGTGACCCTAGGGGGAATTTAGAGCATGTTGAGAAAGTGAAAACGGCTAGGGTTTTTGGGAAGAAGGCTAGAGATAGGTGATGTCCTCTCCTAGGTCGAATTACATGCCTTTATATAGGCCTTGGGTTCAAGTATTCTAATATGGCAAGAATATAAGTTTAAACTAAAGTACAACTCTATTAAAGACTAAATCTTCAGAGCATAAGTCTTTAATTCGTCCTTCCTTCTTGCTTGGAGTTTTCTTCCTTGAACTTTGGGCATGGCCTTCATTCTGATCTAGGGCTTGGAAAAATATGAGGGTATTCCACGACAGACGGACTTAATTTTCTCTTTCTGTCGAGGCCAACTTTGCTTCTTCTCCTCAAAATTGTTGTCGTCTTTGGCTGCCACGGCGGCGGCCATGGCAGCATTGTCCTCCTCGTCTGCACATCCAGTTCCAGCTCTGCTGCATCTTGCCCAGCACCTGCTTCTCCATCTGCTACAACAGCAACCTGCAAAAGCAACCAATTTCAGTAGAAACTGTACCATTTAATATATTTGTGATGTATAACTGAAATCTAACCTAAATGCAATGAATTATGCTTGAATGCAACATAAATATGGGTTAAATAGGGGGTAAATAATAGAACTTTTACACACTCAACACACCCCCAAACTCACGTTTTTGCTTGCCCTCAAGCAATTTAGACCTAAAAGAAAAATAAATATTTTTGTTTTGGCTTAAAACAGTGAACTTTCCCTTACCTTCCATTCATTCTCTATTGTGAGCAACACCTTGTCGGATAATTTAGGATTCGTCCGGAATCTTGCTATAGTCCCCGTGTAGTGTGTGCATGCTTGTGAACAATTATATGCCAAGACTCCCTTAGTTTCACTAGAATATTTCAGCCTCTAACTTGAATTTTTATGCCAAAGTTTTTCTTTTTGAAGGCACTTCTTATGCTCCTTTAATTTTTTTTTAGACTCGATTTTATTTTTTTAAGCTTACGTTTGACTAGAGCCAGTTTAGGACACCTCTAGCTAACTTCCTAGAGCCGGTTTCGGGCACCTCTAGGTGTATTGAGTCTATTTTGCTAAACTTCTTTTCCTAGAGCCAGTGTTAGGCACCTCTAGGGGCTATTCAAGTGCTAAGCTTCCTATTCTAGTTTACTAGTAGAGTTCTAGGCAATTTAACAGTCACAAATGGTGTTTAAGTTTCAGAACTATAGAAAGGCTCTAAACTTATCCTAAAACTATCCTAAAGGCACTGCCACGACAGAGCTGTCACGACAGGTAAGTTCAGTTCAAAGACTTAAACCAAAATTTTCATTTTTAAAGAAAAAATAAACTAAGTAAAAAACACAATTTTTAAATTAACTAAGACTCCATTAATGGAGGGATGCCACCCCCAAACTCAAGGGTTGCATTGCCCTCAATGCATATGACAGTAAAAAGAAAATGAAAAGTACATCACAAAATATATAAAAGCAGACAACAAAATAAGGTAAGAAACTTAAATTTTATGCGTTGTCGTCGCTGCTGCTAAGTCGGATCTGTCGGCGGGCAGGGGCCTTCTTGACTGGCTGGCGGATGGGAGAGGCGGATGTGTTCTTCGTTTTGGCCTCCCTCGGAGGTTGAATGCGGGTAGGGGAGATGTGAGGGGGTTTCTCCACTACCTGTACCTCCTAGCTGCTATTGCTGCTGCTACCGCTGATACTCCCGCTATCCTTCTTGTTCTTATCTGCCACTGTCTTCTGTCGCTTTACCGATGTGAACTCATTGGATAAATTCCTCTTGACAGAGGGTTTATTGTCTGATTCCTCCTAAATTGAGGAAGAGGAGAAACCGACTATGAATGCATCGAGTTCTTTCAAGGGAATTCTTCTCTTGGTTCCTCGGGCAGGGGTATCAGCTGCGCGGTTGCTGCCTGCAGCTGTCGTGGCAGGTGTCGGTGTGGATGCTGCAGAAGGTGTCTTGGGTGTGGCAGCAGGTGTAGGGGTATGGGCAGGGGTGGTGGCAGCAAAATATTGGAATGGAAAGGTAGGAAATACAACATCAGGGAAATTAAGAGAAGTTTGAATGAATTGTACCGTAGCTGTAGTGAAATCCCTAATGAAGCTCATAAGGTCGAGCTGTCGTTCCTTTATCTTTTTTATGGCAGCGAGGATCTGGGAGGAGGTGTCGGCCGGAGCTGCTGCTGCTCTGGGCTGCCTGGCTTCCGTGGCAGCAGGTTCAGTGTCTGTCGTATTTGCTGCTGGGGCAGTGGGATCGAAAGACGACAGCGGGGTGGAAGCAGTAAGTTCCATTAAGCTAAGTATATTTTTCTTAGTCCAGCCCTTCCCTTGGACTCGTAGATCAGTGGCAGCTTCTGGTACATGGTGGCCGCGGCAGAGGGCGGTGATGAGGTAGGGGAGGTAGAGTGGTCCTGTCGGCCGGTGTGCACACTCCAAAATACTTTCTCGGATGTAGCTGTCAACATTAATAGGCCTCTCATGTAGAATAGAATGAATGAGGGCTAACCTGGGTTGGTCGACACTGGTATTGTGCGAGGATGGCATGATTCGTTTTTTTATGAAAGCGTTCCATAGTTTACCCTCCGGGAGAAGTTGAGTTCTCTTCACCATCCTCGCTTTCTTAGGATTAGTGTTCCACTGAGTACCTTCATCCGTGAGCTCTGCCATGATAGCATCGTAGGCAGCAGGGTCTAAGCTATCCAGAAATTGCTGGTGACTATCCTCGTTCCTGCCTACATAAAATCCGTAGAGGGTGTTGATGTATTCTAACTCAAAGGGCACCTCTCTCCCTCTAACGGTGACTGTTGTCGCGGTTCTGCTGCTGATGACAACATAGAAATCTCGAACCAGAGACACATTCATCTCCTCTGGTTGTTCTACGAAGATCTGCCACTGTAAAGCCTTGATTTTCCTAGCGATGAATGGCTGCATTCCCAAATTCCCCTCCTTGGAAGTGTAGATAAAGCCCCTCTCCTCCCACATGTCACGTATCTAGAAGGATCATGAGGTTGATGCTGCCAGGGTAGAGCCTGAAGCAGCACTCCCGCGAGTGTTTCTAGAAGACATGGTTGCAAGGATTGTGTAAACAAAATGAAAGTAAGTGAAAATATGAGAGAAAGCAAGTAAGAAGAGTAGAAGTGAGTGAAAAAAATGAATAGTAAACGGGGTTTATATAGGAGAGAGTTTGCTGCCCGTTGGAGCTGTAACGGCAGGCGCGAATAACGGGGCCAGCTGTTACGCGGTTTCTTACGCGTCTGTCACGGGTTTCCGTGTCTGCTGCGCGTCTGTTACGCGTTTGCGTGTCTGTCGCGACAGTGTGTTGACAGCCTGTATTTTCCGCGTCTGTCGCGGCAGCTATAACGGCAGGCTCCAAAGTTGGGCTATTTGGGCTGATGGAAAGATGGTGGGCTTAATTCACTTCCCCTTTTCTTCTTGTCTCCTTTATTTCATAAAAATAATAAAAATAAAAACATTTTTTCCTAAAAATATTAAATCTAATTTCCTAATAAATAATAAATAATAAAGATAAATAAAAATAAAATTTAGGTTAAATTAGGATGCCAGGTGGGGCATCTTCTAAGATAACAACTTCCTGCATTCTTGGGGCTTCAGTCCCCTGATAATGCTTCAATCTTTGTGCATTGACTTCGAATTGGTGCCCGTCTTTTAAAGATCTGATCATGATGGCACCATGGGGAAAAACCTGCACCACTTGGAATGGGCCAGACCATCTAGATTTCAGCTTCCCTGGGAAGAGTTTCAACCTAGAGTTAAATAGAAATACAAGCTGCCCTGGGCAGAACTGTCGTGGCATCAACTTCTTGTCATGCCACTTTTTGGTCTTGTCCTTGTAGATTCTTGCGTTGTCATAGGCCATTGTTCGAATTTCTTCAATTTCGTTCAGATCAAGTAGCCTTTTCTGCCCTGCTTTTTCCAAGTCCATATTAACTGCTTTGATGGCCCAGTATGCTCTGTGCTAGATCTCGACAGGTAAATGACACGTTTTCCCGTAAATCAGCCGAAAAGGGGACATTCCCAATGGAGTTTTGAACGCTGTCCTGTAGGCCCATAATGCATCATTGAGGTGTAGAGACTAGTCTTTCTGAGTTGGCTTTACCATGTTTTCAAGAATGTTCTTGACCTCCATGTTGGATATTTCAGCCTGTCCATTGGTCCGAGGGTGGTATGTTGTTGCAACCCGATGCTTGACACCATACTTTTTTAAGGCAGCAGCTATAACCCTATTGTCAAAATGCCTCCCTTCATCACTGATGATCGACTTATGGATGTCGAATCTGGAAAAAATGTTTTTATGCAAAAACCTTTGAACCATCTTGGCATCATTTTTCTGAGTGGCAATTGCTTCAACCCACTTGGACACAAAATCTACTACCAAGAGGATGTATGAGTTCCCACATTAAGATGGGAATGGTCCCATAAAATCTATCCCCAAACGTCGAAGATCTCGACTTCAAGAATATTTTGCAGCGGCATCTCGTGTCTCCTTGAGATGTTTCCCGTTCGTTGACACTTGTCGCAGTTCTTGTAGAATATTTGAGCATCTTTGTACAGTGACGACCAATAGAATCCTGACTGCAAAACCTTGGCAGCAGTTTTGTTACCTCCTAAGTGTCCTCCATACTGTGAAGCATGACAGTGATGAAGTATATCTTCCTATTCATCATGTGGTACACATCTCCTTATAACCTGATCTGCACAAATTTTGAAAAGAAGAGGTTCGTCCCAATAATAATGATTAACATCATTTTGGAACCTCTTCCTAGCTTGATAATTAAGGTCAAGAGGAGTTATTCCGCTAACTAAAAAATTAATGTAATCAGCATACCATGGGAGTTCAGAAGACTTACCTGCCGCCATGGCTGTCGCAGCAGTGATTGTGGCAGCAAACAGCTGCTCATCAGGGAAAGTCTCCAATATGTTTGTCTCATCTGCCGGTAGACTCTTTCCCTTCTCCAAACTTGACAAGTGATCTGCCACTTGATTCTCTGTTCCCTTTTTGTCCTTGATTTCAAGGTCGAACTCTTGCAGTAGCAGAATCCAAAGTATCAGTCAAGGCTTTGCATCCTTTTCCGTGAACAGATACTTCAATGTAGAGTGGTCTGTGTGGACTATGACCTTCGTTCCAAGTATATAAGAACGAAACTTGTCAATGGAGAATACCACAACTAATAATTCTTTCTCTGTGGGGGTGTAGTTCTCTTGGGCGTCGTTCAGTGTTTTGCTGGCGTAGTATATGACATGAAAAAGTTTGTCTTTCCACTGCCCAAGTGCTGCCCCGACAGCATAGTCACTCGCATCACACATGATCTCAAACGGCAGTGTCCAATCTGGTGGCTGTAATATTGGGACTGTTACCAGCTTTTTTTCAGAACTGTGAATGCCTCAGTACATTCAGCGTTAAAGTCAAAGGGTCGGTTCTGCTCCAGAAGATGGCATAGGGGCTTGGTGATTTTTGAGAAGTTAACAATGAACCTCCGATAAAAACCAGCATGTCCTAAGAAACTTTTGATTCCCTTGACTGTGGTGAATGGCGGCAGCTTTTCGATCACTTATATTTTAGATCTGTCGATTTCTATGCCACGACAGCTAATCTTATGGCCAAGGACTATCCCTTCATCCACCATGAAGTGACACTTTTCCCAGTTCAACACCAGATTTGTTTTTTCACATCTCCTGAGCACCTTCTATAGGTTGCCTAGGCAGCTTTCAAAGTTGTCTCCAAAGACTGAAAAGTCATCCATGAATATTTCTAGGAAATCCTCCACCATATCGGAGAAGATTGCCATCATGCACCTTTGAAAGGTGGTTGGTGCATTACAGAGTCCAAAAGACATTCTCTTAAAAGCGTAAGTTCCGTAAGGGCATGTGAACGTCGTCTTTTCTTGATCTTCCGGTGTGATGGCTATTTGATTGTAACCTGAGTAACCATCAAGAAAACAATAGTAAGGTTTACCCGCTAATCTATCAAGCATTTGATCAATAAAGGGTTAAGGAAAATGGTCCTTCCGGGTAGCTTTGTTAAGCTTCCGGTGGTCCATACAAACCCTCCAACCGGTCACAGTCCTGATTGGGATTAGCTCATTGTCTTCATTGGTTACCACGGTCATTCCTCCTTTCTTTGGAACGCACTACACTAGGCTCACCCCTTTTCTATCCGAGATGGCGTAGATTATGCCAACATCTAGCCATTTGATTATCTCTTTACGCACTACTTCTTGCATAGCATGGTTTAGACGCCTTTGTGCATCAATAGTCGGCTTATGATCATCCTCTAAAAGAATTTTATGCATACATAATGCCGGACTGATGCCTTGGATATCAGTTATCGTCCATCCAATTTCCTTCTTGTGCTGCTGTAGCATCCTTATTAACTGTTGTTCCTGTTCCTGCATCAACTTGGAAGAGATGATTACGGGCAACGTATCATTTAAACCAAGGAAAACATATTTTAGCTGCCCTGGCAGGGCCTTAAGATCTATAACAGGGGGCTCAACAATTGATGGCTTTTGAATTACATGGTTATCCGAGGTATAGTTTAAAGGCTCGAACAACTTACCTGGATGATTGCCTATCCAATTTACCTCCTCTTGATCTTCAGTATAAGATGTATCAGATTCTGAGGAGTTGCTGTCGTCGGTGCTATCATGACAGTCTTCTAAGTGGCTGCCAAGGCAGTGACCAATTTTGATGCTGTGGCAGCCCGACCTGATGCAGGGTTGGTCAAAGGTAACTTCAGTGATAACCTTGCATTCTTCTTCTGCATCAACATGCTTCATTGCTTGGAGAACATTCAACTTTATTTCTTGATCGTTTACTCTCATGGTGAGTTCTTTTTTTTCCCACATCAATCAGTGATCTTCCCGTGGCTAAGAAGGGTCGCCCCAGGATGATCAATGCGTTTTCATCTGCTTCACAATCTAAGACAAGAAAGTCAGCAGGAAAAATAAAATTATCCACCCTTACCAGAATATCTTCGATTTTTCCTTCTGGATGAACGTAAGAGCGGTCTGCCAACTGCAGATTTACTGTTGTGGGCCGAGCTTTTCCAATACCTAATTTCTGAAAAACAGATTTGGGCATTAAATTTATACTAGCACCAAGATCACAAAGTGCCTTACCCACAAATTTGTCTCCGATTACGCATGGTATGATGAAGCTCCCAGGATTCTTCTTCTTCTGGGGTGGATGCTTGTGCAGAATACTCATGCATCCTTCTGTCATCTTAACCGTTTCAAATTCCCCAAGTCTAGATTTCTTCGACATGGCATCCTTGAGAAATTTGGCATAACCGGGCATCTCCCTAACATCATCTAACAGCGGAATGTTGATATGAACCTGCTTAAAAATATCATAAATCTTCTTAAGCTGTGATTATTGTTTCAATTTCTGTAGCCGTTGAGGAAAAGGAGGTGGGGGACGATAATCAGCAATGCATCCTTCCCACTGCATACGGATCTGAGGAGGTTTAGGTTCATCATCTTTCTCCTCTGTCCCTTCTACTGTCGTGACAGGCTCATCGGCAGCAGGCTTTTTGTTACCTGTCGGGGCAGCTTCCTCGACAGTCGACTCCAAGGCTGGTTTCTTTACTGATTCAGCTTCCTTCTCTGGCCCTGGTAGTTTCTTCCCACTCCTAGTAGTGATAGCTTTGCACTGCTCATGTGTGGGCTGTCTAGCGTTTTCAGTATTGCTAGGAAATCCTCCATTCTGCCTTGGTTTAATATGCTGGGAAACCTGACCCATTTGTGTCTCCAATGATTTCAGAGTAGCTTCATGATTGGTCATCCGCATCTCTATTTTGTCCATGAAAGTTTATGTCTTCTTGACAAAGTGATTCATGTTCTCAATATAGGTTCCTGTTTGAGACATAAACGTAGCCAGAGTCTGTTTCAGTATACTATTTGTGGCAGCTGGTGGCTGTTGTTGCTGCTGCGGTTGCTGCCGAGTCAGCAATCTAGGTCCTCCCTGGTTCTGATTATTTTGTGCTTGAGGATTCAAAGCGTTATTAGGATTGCTCAAAGAGAACTTGGGATCCTTTCTCCAGTTGGGATTGTAGTTGTTGGAGTTATAATTCTGCTTATTGTAGTTCCAACATACATCCCTTCTTCTAACTGTATTGGACATTCCTTCGAACTGTGATTTCCTTCACAAGTTTCGCATACCTCTTCAGTAGAATAAATAGGCTGTGAATCCTCCTTCAAGAGCTTTTTCATTGCCTTCGTGAGGTATGCCACATGTGATTTCATTGAGCTGTCGGCCTCATAGTCTTTTACAGCTAGAACCCGTTTACCCCCTCTTCTTGCTGTCAGAAACTGTTCCTCATTCTTCGCCAGATTTTTCAATATTGCCATTGCCTCATCTGGGTCTTTGTCTAGTAGTAATCCATTTGCTGCTGAATCAATTCTGATACGAGTTTGTAAATTGGCAGAATTATAAAATTTGGTTACCTGGTTCCAAATGGGGAATCCATGAATCGGACAGTTCCTTAGAAGAGTGGTAAATCTGTCCCAGGCCTCGTGCATTGGCTCGTCATCTTCCTATTGAAAAGTAGCAATTTCGTTACGTAATCGCTCAGATAAGTGCGAAGGATTAAAATGAGACAAAAATTCACGGGTTAAATCTGCCCAAGTTCTAATTGAACCCGGTGTTAGTTTATTCCACCAAGTCTTTGCCCTGTCCCTCAATGAATGAGGAAATAACCGAAGCCTCAGTATCTTTGGATTAACTCCTAGTAGTCTAAACGAACCACAGATTTCCTGGAACGTTTTCAGATGCTCCCTAGCATCCTCTGTAACAGCACCACTAAATTGGCCAACGTTGTTGATCATGCTGAACATAACAGGTTTCAGCTCAAAGTTGTCAACAGCTACATCTGGCAGGGTGGTTTCTAGTTCTACATGATCATTAAACATGTAGTCTCGGCATGACCGGCGTGCGACAGCGACAGGAGGGTCGGCAAGTGGATCGTTCCTTCCATCTCCGACATGATTGTTATTATCCTGGAGATCCCCTGGGTTGTTAATGGCTGCTAACTGTTCTTCAAGGTATTCATTTCTGGCTAGTACGTGGCGAAGTCGGTTCCTAAGATTGCACGAACGTTCTATTTCAGGGTCTAATGGATACTCAGGCTCCTTTCCTCGTCTCGATCTGCGCATAAACAAGAAACCTTGTGAAAAGCACAGGTTGAACAATCCAAAATAAAACAGAAAAATAAAAAGAAATGCAGTAAAAGATAGGGTAAAGTTATGTTGCCAGTCCCCGGCAACGGCGCCAAAAACTTGTTGCGTGTAAAAGTGTCTATCGCAATGCAGTGCAAGTGTACACGACACAAGTAGAAAAGTGATACGGAAGTATCAGATATTGTCTCCACAGGGACTAGGCTAATAGCTTCACCTTGAATTACTACACGAAAGTAAAGATAATAGTTTAAGTTGTTGTCACGAAAATAATAGAGAATACTGGAAAATAGGATTAAAATAATCAAGATAGAGAGAATAGTTTAAGTTGTTGCACTCGTCGCGGCAGCGGTCTGTTGTTAGTCGCGGCAGCGATCACACAATTATTTACTTCAAGCTTGGCAAGAATCCCTGCTATGCCTTGGCCTATCCCTAGGTCCAAGTCTGTCGATGAACACGTCTTTGATAATACCTCCCGGCGTGAATCGAAGGATGAACACTGATGTTGTTGAATTCTTCTTTAGCCACTTAACCTCGTCCTATCCCTAGGTCCGAGATAGTTCAACTATAAACTAGAGAGCCCGCACTTATTCCTTTCGTAAACTTAACTATCCCGATATTAAGTAAATAAATAATCTCACAATGCTCTCCCGATACTCTTGCAAGATGTTAATAACCAGAATAAGAGAAGTTGAAGTTTATTTTATTGAATAGAAATGTTGAGTGTGTAAAAGTTCTATTATTTACACCCTTTTAACCCATATTTCTGCTGCATTCAAGCATCATTGCATTGCATTTAGGTTAGTTTACAGCAAAACATCACAATTGGATTAAAGGCACGGATTCTACTAAAAGATGGCTTATTTTGCAGGTTACTGCCATATTTGACGGAGAAGGCAGACGCAGGGCAGAGAAGCAGAAGAGCTGAACTAGACAAGCAGACGACGAGAGCGAAGCTGCCATAGAGCTGTCGTGACAGCAAGGTGACAGCAGCCTTATGAAGAGGAAAAGTAAAGTGGACCTCGATAGATAGAGAAAAATATGCTCGTCTGTCGTGTGAAAACCAAACAATTTTCCAAGCCCCGGATCAAAAGATATGTCAAGCCAAAGCTCAAGGAGAGGAAATCCCATGAAACAAGGAGGCGGCTGAAAAGTAGGATACTTAGAGATTAAGTCTTCATTAGAATCTTACTTTTAATTAAAGTTGTAATCCTTGTTAACTTAGAATACTTGAGCCCAAAGCTTATATAAGGGCTTAGATTTTAACCTAGGAGAGATAATACCCCATAACCGATAACCAAACCCCTCCGCCGTCTGTCCGTCGCCGACATGTTCTAAATTCCCCCTAGGGCCACGGGTTGTTTTGTAAAGTAGTTGCAAGAGTTGTTTTGTTTTAGGATTTTCCAAGTTCAATAAAATAAACTTCAAGTTCTCTTATTTTGGTTTTCAATATCTTGCAAGAGCATCGGGAGAGCATTGTGAGGTTATCCATTTACTTAGCATCGGGAGAGTTAAGTATACGAAAGAAATAAGAGCGAGTTCTCTAGTTTATAGTTGAACTATCTTGTGCCTAGGGATAGGGCAAGGTTAAGTGGCTAAGGAAGAATTCATACACATCGGTGTTCATCCTTCGATTCACGCCGGGAGGTATCATCAAAGACGTGTTCGTCGACAGACTTGGACCTAGGGATAGGCCAAGGCAGATCTGGGATTCTTGCCAAACTTGAAGTACGGAGTTGGTGTGTTTGCTGTTGCGACAGCCAACGGACAGCCGCCGCGACAGGTGCTGCCGTGACGGGCACGACGATAGAACTGGAGTTCCTAAACAATCCAATACCTGCACTATTGAGCAATTCAATACCAGCCCATTCTCTCTATCTTGATATCTCAATTCTTTTATTTACGTTTTTCTTTATTATTCTCGTGACAATTCTCTTAATTATTTTCTTTACTTCGTGCAGTGAAATAAGGTGAAGCTATTAGCCCAATCCCTGTGGAGACGATATCCGATACTTTGTATCACTTTACTACTTGCGTCGTGTACACTTGCACTACAATTGCGATAAACTCTTTTACACGCAACAAGTTTTTTGCGCCGTTGCCGGGGATTGGCAACATAACTACACCTTTCTTTTATTGCACTTTTCGTTTTTGTTTTTGTTTTTGTTTTTATTTTAATTTTTCTTTTTCTATTTTTTGTTAGTACTTTCAACTCTTGCTTTTCACAAGGTTTTCTTGTTTATGCGCAGATCTAAAAGAGGTGAAGATCCTGAGTTTAAATTAGATCCAGAGATCGAACGTTCCTTCAATCTCAAGAAACAACTTCGCCACCTTTTAGACAGGAACGAATACCTTGAGGAACAGCTAGAGAAGATGGCCCGTAATCCGCCCGTTGGTGGAGGTATACCGCCTGTCGGCGACCCGCCTGCGGCAGATGGGCGACGGTCATGTCGAGACTACATGCTGAACGATCATGTAGAATTGGAGACCACGCTGCCGGATATTGAAGTTGATAACTTTGAGCTTAAACCTGTCATGTTTAGTATGATCAACAATGCCGGTCAGTTTAGTGGTGCTGTGACAGAAGATGCTAGAGAGCATCTCAAAACGTTCCAGGAGATCTATGGTTTGTTTAGACTGCCAGGAGTTAATCCGGAGATACTGAGGCTTCGGTTATTTCCCCATTCATTGAGGGACAGAGCTAAAACTTGGTGGAATAAACTTACGCCGGGTTCAATCGTAACTTGGGCAGATTTATCTCTTGAATTCTTATCTCGTTTTAATCCTTCGCATTTATCTGAGCGATTACGTAACGAAATTGCTATTTTTCAATAGGAAGATGACGAGCCGATGCACGAGGCCTGGGACAGATTTACTACTCTTCTACGAAACTGCCCAATGCATGGATTCCCTGTCTGGAATCAGGTAACTAAATTCTATAATGCTGTCAACTTACAAACTCGCATTCGAATTGATTCTGCAACAAACGGATTATTATTGGATAAAGATCCAGACGAGGCATTACAAGTCTTGAAAAATCTAGCTAAAAATGAGGAGCAGTTTCCGACAGTAAGAAGAGGGGGTAAACGGGTACTTGCTGTCAAGGACTATGAGGCCGACAGCACTATGAAATCACAGGTAGCATTCCTTACTAAAGCAATGAAAAGGTTATTGAATGAAGATGAATTACAAGGATTTGCTGTCGAGGAAGTTTGTACCATCTGTGAGGGAAATCATAGTCGGGATGAGTGCCCAATACAAATAGAAGAGGGAAAATATGTTGGAAATTACAAGCCGAATTATAATTCCAACAATTACAATCCTAATTGGAGGAAGGATCCCAAATTTTCCTAGAGTAATCCTAACAACGCCCTGAATCCGCAAGCACACAATCAGAATTAGGGAGGACCGAGATTGCTGACGCGACAGCAACTGCCGCAGCACCTGCCGCCGCACCTACCGTCGCAGCAGCAACAACAGCCACCACCTGCCACGAGCAGCATATTGGAACAGACACTGGCCACTTTTATGTCTCAGACCGGTACGTATATGGAGAATATGAATCAGTTTGTCAAGAAGACAGAAACCTTTATGGATAAAATAGAGATGAGGATGACAAATCATGAAGCTACCTTGAAATCTCTAGAGACACAAATGGGTCAGGTTTCGCAACATATTAAGCCGAGGCAGAATGGAGGATTTCCTAGCAATACTGAAAATGCTAGACCGCCCACACATGAGCAATGTAAGGCGATTACTACTAGGAGTGGGAAGAAACTACCAGGGCCGGAAAAAGAAGCTGAAACAATAAAGGAACCTGCCTTGAATAAACCTGCCGAGGAAGCTGCCCCGACATGTGATAAACAGACTGCTGCCGATGAGCCTGTCATGACAGCAGAAGCGACAGAGGAGAAAAAAAGATGATTATCGTCCTCAGATTCGCATGCAGTGGGAAGGATGTATTGCTGGTTATCGTCCTCCACCACCTTTTCCTCAACTGATACAGCAAGCTAAGCATGAATCTCAACTTAAAAAAATTTATGATATTTTTAAGCAAGTTCATATTAATATTTCGTTGTTAGATGCCGTTAAGGAAATGCCCGGTTATGCTAAATTTCTCAAGGATGTCATGTCGAAAAAATCTAAACTTGGAGAATTTGAAACGTAAAGATGACAGAAGGTTGCATGAGTATTCTTCATCGGCAGCCACCCCAGAAAAAGAAGGATCCAGGGAGCTTCATCATACCTTGCGTAATTGGAAATAAATTCGTGGGTAAGGCACTTTGTGATCTTGGTGCTAGTGTTAATTTAATGCCAAAGTCTGTTTTTCAGAAATTAGGTATTGGGAAAGTGCGGCCCACGACAGTAACTCTGCAGCTGGTAGAACGCTCTTACGTTCATCCAGAGGGAAAGATTGAAGATATTCTAGTAAGAGTGGATAAGTTTATTTTTCTTGATGACTTTCTTGTTTTAGATTGTGAGGCTGACGAAAACGCACCAGTCATCCTTGGGCGACCCTTCTTAGCCACGGGAAGATCACTGATTGATGTGGAGAAAGGAGAACTCACCATGCGAGTGAACGATCAAGAGATTAAGTTGAATGTTCTCCAAGCGATGAAACATGCTGATGTGGACGAAGAATGCAAGGCTATCACTGATGTTACCCTTGATCAACCCTACATCAGGTCGGGCTGTCACGATATTAAATTTGGTCACTGCCGCGGAAGCCACCTACAGGCCTGTCACGACAGCAACAACGACAGCACCGACGACAACAACTCCTCTGAATCCGATAGATCTGATACTGAAGATCAGGAGGAGGTAAACTGGTTAGGTAATCGTCCAGGTAAAGTATTCGAACCTTTGAATTATACTTCGGATAACCATGTAATCCAAAAGCTATCTATTGTTGAGCCACCTACCTTAGAACTTAAGCCCCTGCCAGGGCAGCTTAAATATGCTTTTCTTGGTTCAAATGATACGTTGCCCGTAATCATCTCTTCTAAGTTGCCGCAGGAACAGGAAGGACAGCTAATCGACATGCTAAGGCAGCACAAAAAGGCGATTGGATGGACTATTGCTGATATACAAGGCATTAGTCCGACATTATGCATGCACAAAATCCTCCTCGAGGAAGATCATAAGCCGACTATAGATGCCCAAAGGCGGTTAAACCATGCGATGAAGGAGGTAGTGCGTAAGGAGATAATTAAGTGGTTAGATGCTGGTATTATTTACGCCATCTCCGACAGCAAATGGGTGAGCCCAGTGCAATGCGTTCCAAAGAAAGGAGGAATGACCGTGATAACCAACGAGAACAATGAGTTAATCCCAACCAGGACTGTGACCGGTTTGAAGGTTTGTATGGACTATCGGAAGCTTAACAAAACTACCCGAAAGGACCACTTTCCTTTACCCTTTTATTGATCAAATGCTTGATAGATTAGCAGGTAAGCCTTACTATAGTTTTCTTGATGGATATTAAGGTTATAATCAAATTGCTATTGCACCGGAGGATCAAGAAAAGACGACTTTTACATGCCCCTACGGAACATACGCATTTAGGAAGATGCCGTTTGGACTCTTCAATGCACCTGCCACCTTCCAAAGGTGCATGATGGCCATATTCTCCGACATGGTAGAGGACTTCCCTTAGATTTTCATGGATGATTTTTCCGTCTTTGGAGACAATTTTGAGAGCTGCCTCGGCAATCTAAAAAAGGTACTTGAAAGATGCGAAAAAGCTAATCTTGTTTTGAATTGGGAAAAATGCCACTTTATGGTGGACGAAGGGATAGTCCTAGGCCATAAGATTAGCTGCCGTGGGATAGAAGTCGACAGGGCCAAAATAGAAGTAATAGAGAAGCTGCCGCCGCCGACCATAGTCAAGAGCATTAGGAGTTTTTTAGGGCATGTTGGTTTTTTTCAAAGATTCATTGCAAATTTTTCAAAAATCACCAAGCCGCTATGCCATCTTTTGGAGCAGAACCGACCCATTGACTTTATTGATGAATGTACTGAAGCATTCAAGGTTCTGAAGGAAAACCTAGTAACAGCCCCCATAGTACAGCCACCAGACTGGACACAGCCATTTGAGATTATGTGTGATGCTAGTGACTATGCTGTCGGGGCAGCACTTGGGCAGCGCAGAGATAAGCTGTTTCATGTCATATACTATGCCAACAAGACATTGAATGACGCCCAAGTGAACTACACCACCACAGAAAAGGAGCTGTTAGCTATGGTGTTCTCCATCGACAAGTTTCGTTCTTACATACTTGGGACGAAAGTAATAGTGCACACAGACCATTATGCCCTTAAGTACTTGTTTGCGAAAAAGGACGCAAAGCCTAGACTGATACGGTGGATCTTACTATTGCAAGAGTTCGACCTCGAGATCAAGGTCAAAAAGGGGACAGAAAATCAGGTGGCATACCACTTGTCAAGGTTGGAGAAGGGACAGAGTCTACCAATCGATGAGACAAATATACTAGAGACCTTCCCTGATGAGCAGCTCTTTGCTGCCGCAATCGCTGCCGCGACAGCCAAGGCGGCAGGTAAGTCTTCTGAACTCCCCTGGTATGCTGATTTTGTTAATTTTATAGTTAGCGAAATACTTCCTTCTGATCTTAATTATCAAGCCATGAAGAGGTTTCAAAATGATGTTAAACATTATTATTTGGAGGAACCTTTTCTTTTCAAAATGTGCGCAGATCAGGTTATAAGGAGGTGTATACCACAAGAAGAGCAAGAAGACATTCTACATCACTGCCATGCTTCACAATATGAAGGTCACTTAGGAGGCAACAAAACTGCCGCCAAGGTGCTGCAGTCAGGGTTCTACTGGCCAACACTGTATAAAGATGCACAAGACTTTTACAAGAACTGTGACAGGTGCCAGCGGACAGGTAACATCTCGAGGAGAAACGAGATGCCACTACAAAACATTCTAGAAGTCGAGATCTTCGATGTTTGGGGGATTGATTTTATGGGACCTTTTCCATCTTCATGTGGAAATCTATTCATCCTCCTAGCAGTGGATTATGTCTCCAAGTGGGTAGAAGCAATCGCAACTCAAAAGAATGATTCCAAAACGGTCCAAATTTTTTTGCACAAAAACATTTTTTCTAGATTTGGCATCCCTAAGGCGATTATCAGTGATGAAGGGAGACATTTTGATAATAGGGTAATTGCTGCCGCCTTGAAGAAATATGGTGTCAAGCACAGGATCGCGACAACATACCACCCACAGACCAATGGACAAGTTGAGATATCCAATAGGGAAGTTAAGAACATTCTTGAGAAGATGGTTAAGCCAACTAGGAAAGATTGCTCTTTACTCCTTAACGATGCACTATGGGCATATAGGACAGCTTTCAAGACTCCATTGGGCATGTCTCCATATAGATTAATTTATGGAAAAACCTGTCACTTGCCTGTCGAGATCGAGCACAAAGCATATTGGGCAATCAAGGCAGTAAAATGGACTTGGACAAGGCAGGCCAGAAAAGGCTGTTAGATTTAAACGAGATTGAAGAATTAAGAACAATGGCCTACGACAATGCAAGAATTTACAAGGAGAAAACTAAGAAGTGGCATGACAGGAAGTTGCTGCCACGACAGTTCTGCCCAGGGCAGCTTGTGTTGTTGTTCAATTCTAGACTGAAACTCTTCCCAGGAAAGCTAAAGTCTAGATGGTCTGGCCCCTTCCAAGTGGTACAAGTTTTTCCTCATGGTGCCATTACAATCAGATCATTAAAAGACGGGCACCAATTCAAAGTCAATGGATAGCGCCTCAAGCATTATCAGGGGACTGAAGCCCCAAGAATACAGGAAGTGGTTACTTTGGGAGATGCCCCACAAGGCATCCCTAATCTAACCTAAATTTTATTATTATTATTTATTTTTATTATTTATTATTAGGAAATTAGGTTATTTTATTCGAATAATGTTTTTATATTTCTGTTTTTAGGAAATAAAGGAGTCAAGAAGAAAAGGAGAAGTGACCCAAGCCCACCATCCATCCATCAGCCCAACAAAGCCCATTTATTGCAGCATGTCGTTTCAGCTGTCGCCGCAGACACGGATAAGACAGGCTGCAACAGACTGACACGACAGACGCAGAAGCGTGTGACAGACGCGTAACAGACGCATAATTACGTGTCAGACGCGTCAGACACGCCAAATCTTATCAATGGCCCCGTTATTCACGCCTGCCGTTACATCATTAAACGGGCAACAACTCGACCGCTATAAAACCCCATTTTCATTTTCATTTTTCATCACTTCTGCATATTCTTACTTGCTTTCTCCTCTCGTTTTTCTTTGCTTTCTTTATTTTCACAACCCTTACAACTAATATGTCGTCTAGACAGACCCGCCGCAGTGCTGCCTCAGCCTCTTCATCAGCCGCACAGTTGGCCTTCGCAACCAAGGAATTATGGGATGAAAGGGGTTTCATCTACGTCCGAAAGGCACTAAACATGGGGCTCCGACCATTTATCGTGAAAGCAATACGAGCTCAACTATGGGAGCAATTCGCCGAACAACCGGCAGAATTAAATGACACGTTGGTGCGGGAGTTCTATGCTGCCATTGACAGCAGGTCGGCGACATCCGTAATTGTCCGAGGGGTAGAGGTGCCATTTACGGCTGACAGCATCAACCACATGTATGGCCTATACTTTGGCCCCAACGATGATGCCCATCAGCAATTTTTAGACACCCTCGATTCTGCCGCCTATGGTGCTGTCATGGCGGAGGTGACGGAAGAAGGAACGGAGTGGACAACAAGCAAGAAAAACCCCAACTCCGTAAAAAGGGGACAGCTGCTCCCAGAAGCAAAGCTATAGAACGCTTTCATCAAGAAGCGTATCCTGCCGTCTTCCCATCACACGACGGTGAACCAGCAGCGGCTCACCCTCATCCATTCAATCATGCACGACCGGCCTATCAACGTGGGCCGTTATATGAGGGAGAGCATTTTGGATTGCAAAAAAAAAAATCTGAAAACAATTAAACTGTTGGCTTAAAACTGTGAAGTTAACTTACCTGTTATGACATCTCTGTCGTGGCAGCATCTTTAGGACAGTTTAAGGAGAAGTTTAGAGCCTTTCTATAGTGAAACTAAGAGAAGAATTATAGTGAGATTCCGGACAGATCCTAACTAGAGGTGCCCGAAACTGGCTCTAGGAAGCTAATTAGAGGTGCCCAAAACTGGCTCTAGAAAAATTTAGCTTGAAAATAGACGAAAAAGAAGCATGAAAATGTGTCTTCAATAAAATAAACTTTGGCATAAAAATTCGAGTTAAAAAGTTGAATATTCTAGTGAAACTAAGAGAGTCTTAGCAGATAACTGTTCACAAGCATGCACACACTGCACGAGAACTATAGTGAGATTCCGGACAGATCCTAATCTCTCCGACACATTGCTGCCGCCACAGAGAATGAGCGACGGGTAAGGGACAGTTCACCGTTTGAAGGCCAACACAAAAATTTTCATTTTTCTTTTAGGTCTTAATTGCTTGAGGACAAGCAAAAACTTGAGTTTGGGGGTGTGTTGAGTGTGTAAAAGTTCTATTATTTACACCTCTGCTGCATTCAAGCATCATTGCATTGCATTTAGGTTAGTTTACAGCAAAACATCACAATTGGATTAAAGGCACGGATTCTACTAAAAGATGGCTTATTTTGCAGGTTACTGCCATAGTTGACGGAGAAGGCAGGCGCAGGGCAGAGAAGCAGAAGAGCTGAACAGGACAAGCAGACGACGAGAGCGAAGCTGCCATGGAGCTGTCGTGACAGCAAGGTGACAGCAGCCTTATGAAGAGGAAAAGTAAAGTGGACCTCGATAGATAGAGAAAAATCTGCTCGTCTGTCGTGCGAAAACCAAACAATTTTCCAAGCCCCGGATCAAAAGATATGTCAAGCCAAAGCTCAAGGAGAGGAAATCCAATGAAACAAGGAGGCGGCTGAAAAGTAGGATACTTAGAGATTAAGTCTTCATTAGAATCTTACTTTTAATTAAAGTTGTAATCCTTGTTAACTTAGAATACTTGAGCCCAAAGCTTATATAAGGGCTTAGATTTTAACCTAGGAGAGATAATACCCCATAACCGATAACCAAACCTCTCCGTTGTCTGTCCGTCGCCGACATGTTCTAAATTCCCCCTAGGGCCACAGGTTTTTTTGTAAAGTAGTTGCAAGGGTTGTTTTGTTTTAGGATTTTCCAAGTTCAATAAAATAAACTTCAAGTTCTCTTATTTTGGTTTTCAATATCTTGCAAGAGCATCGGGAGAGCATTGTGAGGTTATCCATTTACTTAGCATTGGGAGAGTTAAGTATACGAAAGAAATAAGAGCGAGTTCTCTAGTTTATAGTTGAACTATCTTGTGCCTAGGGATAGGGCAAGGTTAAGTGGCTAAGGAAGAATTCATACACATCGGTTTTCATCCTTCGATTCACGCCGGGAGGTATCATCAAAGACGTGTTCATCGGCAGACTTGGACCTAGGGATAGGCCAAGGCAGATCTGGGATTCATGCCAAACTTGAAGTACGGAGTTGGTGTGTTTGCTGCCGCGACAGCCAACGGACAGCCGCCGCGACAGGTGCTGCCGTGATGGGCACGACGACAGAACTGGAGTTCCTAAACAATCCAATACCTACACTATTGAGCAACTCAATACCAGCCCATTCTCTCTATCTTGATATCTCAATTCTTTTATTTACGTTTTTCTTTATTATTCTCGTGACAATTCTCTTAATTATTTTCTTTACTTCGTGCAGTGAAATAAGGTGAAGCTATTAGCCCAATCCATGTGGAGACGATATCCGATACTTTGTATCACTTTACTACTTGCGTCGTGTACACTTGCACTACAATTGCGATAAACTCTTTTACACGCAACAAGAAAATTCCTAAAACAAAAGCAATCCTTGCAACTACTTTACAAATCAACCCGTGGCCCTAGGGGGAATTTAGAACATGTTGAGAAAGGGTAAACGACTAGGGATTTTGGGAAGAAGGCTAGAGATAGGTGATGTCCTCTCCTAGGTCGAATTACTTGCCTTTATATAGGCCTTGGGTTCAAGTTTTCTAATATGGCGAGAATATAAGTTTAAACTAAATTACAACTCTATTAAAGACTAAATCTTCAGAGCATAAGTCTTTAATTCGTCCTTCCTTCTTGCTTGGAGTTTTCTTCCTTGAACTTTGGGCTTGGCGTTCATTCTGATCTAGGGCTTGGAAAAATATGAGGGTATTCCACGACAGACGGGCTTAATTTTCTCTTTCTGTCGAGGCCCACTTTGCTTATTCTCCTCAAAAATGCTGTCGTCCTTGGCTGCCACGGCGGCCGCCATGGCAGCATCGTCCTCCTCGTCTGCACTTCCAGTTCCAGCTCTGCTGCATCCTGCCCAGCGCCTACTTCTCCATCTGCTACAACAACAACCTACAAAAGCAACCAATTTCAGTAGAAACTGTGCCATTTAATATATTTGTGATGTATAACTGAAATCTAACCTAAATGCAATGAATTATGCTTGAATGTAGCAGAAATATGAGTTAAATAGGGGGTAAATAATAGAACTTTTACACACTCAACACATAGCTCACTGGAAGTCTCCGTTTCGATAGGGGGTTCACTGTATCGATTCGGGTCAACTGCCACTTTAAATGTTAGTTACCTAACGACTGACACCAACGGTCGAAAACATTTAAAACACTTCAAATAAAAAATTCAATTAAAACCGTATAGATACGAGTTAAGCCGTATCAGTACACCATTCAAACTCCTTCAGTTTTGCAGAGGGGCGTATCAATACAGATTGAATCTGTTTCGATACGTTGTTTCGATATGGTTAAGAGCGTATCGAAACGCGTCTTTCCTGTAGCTAACTTTGTAAAAAAAGGTATCGATACGGTTGGAGATGTATCGATACACCTGACCGATTTTCAATACTTTGGCCTTGGAACACTTAGAAAATATTTGGAGTTTGAGTTTTTCAAATATGTTTTAAAGTGTTGGTGATTTATAAATTATTAAAGGGACTTAGAAATCAATTTCAAGTTTTCAATTTAATCCTTAACAATTTAATTATATCAAAAATCAAACATAGGTTTTACAATTTCCCCCTTTTTGATATAACAAAACCAAAACTTGAAATTTTTGACACTTGGAAAAACTCTACAAAATAACTCCCCCTTAATATTTTCTAGGTAACTTTTAAGTTTGAAAATCAAAATTTTTAAGTTTGAGGTTCCCTCTCCCCCTTTTTGTTAGATCAAAAAATAATTGAGACATAATGTAAAGTGCATAAATTAGGCAAAAGGTATAAATAGGCAAGCAACATAAATATCATTAAGTTCAAATAAAGGATAACATCAACTTAAAAATCCAAACAACAGAAAATCAAAGCATATGTTTAAAATAATTCAAACTTAATCCAAAAAACATAAAGCAAAGGTGCATAGAATAAATATCTTAGATGATATGAATGGTATGCAAAGATAGGCTACTATGCATCATCATCGCCTTCTTCATCATCTTCATCTTTGTCCTCAATTGGATCATCATTCCTTAAGGTTTGACGCCACTCGTCATGGAAAGAGGTGAGAGAGATATTCATTGAGTTATGACCGCCTTCAAGAGAAGTGAGTCGAGTCTCCACGTTTGTCATCCGTTCTTCAAGGCTTGGGAAACGAGTATCAATCGTGGTAAAACCCGAAGCCATGTTCGTGCGCAATCCTGTGAATTGCTCGTTGAGGAAAGTCATTAGAGCATCCATGGAAGGTGGAGGAGGAGGATCTTGATGAACTTGTTCAACTTGAGGATTAGCAAATTGTTCTGCGGCCTCACTAGGGAGCTCAGATAGACATAACCAATTACCATTAAAGTAATGGAACTTACCCCTTGCAAGAGAGCGTTCATCGATAGGATCAATGAGGGGAGTTGGGTTGTCATGCGAGCAATCAATCTCCTTTTGTAGGAAGAAGTAGCTTAGGGTCGTGCCATAGGTGAAGGAAGTGACAAGTGTGGTGTGGCAATGTTGCACGAGATAGACGATCTCCGCAAACATGATACGAGCAAGGTTCGGATGTTTTCTCTCACGAAAGCATCGAATCCAAAAGTCATCCACTTGGCGGATAGTAGAATACTTCCCTCCATAGGGCCTAAACGACCAAGAGACCATCAAATGGAGGATTCGATCTTGAGCATTTAGGGTGGTGACAGAACCACTAAGAACATGGCCAAGAGCATTCTCATCATCAAGGCCTTCATCCTCCAACTTAAAGACATCAAAAATAGATTTAACATCTATAGTGACCTTTTTACCCATTAGATAGGAATTAACAGCCGTAACAACACCATCTCGATTGGCACAACATTTGGCATTATCATAAAAGAATAAAACCAAAATACGAAAGTAAAACCTGGGAATAGAGAGAAAATCCATAAACTTCCATTCTTGGAGCAAAGGTAGATATTCAAACTTGAATTGCTCCGAGTTAAGAAAAGGAATAGAGATTACCCTCTGTGGATGGATCTTATAGTTTTGGAATTGACGAAAATAGGTGAGAGCTCCGAGGGATTGAAAAGAGTGTTGATAGATTTGAGTGAGATTTGGACGAGCACCCTCTCCAGTATTGGATCCTTCACCGGTTTCATTATGACGTGATCTCTTCCTAGAAGGTGCCATGAACTAGAGAAAACAATGTATGCATTAAGATTTCTTCATTCAACTCATTGAAAAACCAAGAATCAAGGTAAAAAAAAATTTAAAACCAAATTTTGAAAAGAAATTTTAAAACCAAGTTTGGTTAAGAAGAAAAACAAAACAAGAAAAAATTTGAAAACGAAAATAATAAGAAAAAATAAAATAAAAAGAAAGGGTTTACTTTGATATTGATTAGAGAGGAATGTAAAAAAAGCTTAGCACCAAATTGATGAAAAAGCCTTAGAGCTTTGCTTGATTTTGAAACCCTCTTGATATTTTGAGTTGTGGTGTGAAAATATGAGGGAGGAAGAGGCTATTTATAGGCTGAAAACAGCTATGGTTTTTAGGGTTTTGAGAAATTTTAATTTTGGTAAAAGTTGAAATCTTAAATGCCGATTTAAAGTTGTCTGTGCAATCGCGTATCGATACGCCTGAGGGTGTATGGATACGGGGGTAAAAACGTAATTCCAATAAAAATGCTCGTTGAAGGATCGTATCGAAACATATGCAATCCATATCGAAACGACTGTAGCTCGTATCGAAACGAGTTTAACCGTATCGATACCCGTTTATGGCAAAATGAAGTCTGGGAAGCTAGTGAAGTACTCGTATCGATACGCGTAGGGCCGTATCGATACCTTATGCCCATAAATCCATTTTAGGCCTAAAGAACAACCAAAAGCTCGATTCTAACACCTCCTAAAGGAAAGCAAATGATGAATGAGCAGTTCTAAGAATATTTTAACATAATCATACTCCCCGTAGCAATAGGCATGGATATTTTCAGGAGTTTCAACACACAAACATGCAATTTCACAAGATCAAGCAATTTTAAGCACAAAAGAGGTCCTAAAAGGTCAAGATAGGATAGTTAGACCTAACTCTCTCCTAAGGGACCAAAAACGCTCCTTATCTAAAGGTTTTGTAAAGATGTCCGCTAATTGATTTAAGGTGTCAACATACTATACAACAACATCTTCTTTAAGGACATGATCTCTAATGAAATGATGCCTTATTTCTATATGTTTGGTTCTAGAGTGTTGGATGGGATTTTTTGTCAAAAATATGGCACTAGTGTTATCACACTTAAAGGGTATGGTTTCAACTTCAATACCATAATCTAAGAGTTGTTGCTTCATCCAAAGGACTTGAGCACAACAACTCCCTAAGGATATATACTCGGCTTCGGTGGTAGATAAGGCTACACTATTTTGTTTCTTAGAGAACCAAGATATGAGCATACTACCTAAGAATTGACAAGTTCCTGAAGTACTTTTCCTATCGATTTTACATCCCCCATAATCCGCATCCGAATAAGCATGAAGGTTGAAGGTGGAGTCTCTAGGGTACCAAATACCTAAACAAGGAGTATCTCTAAGGTACCTAAAGATTCTCTTAATGGCTATAAGATGATACTCTCTAGGACTAGCTTGAAACCTAGCACACAAGCAAACACTAAACAAGATATCTGGTCTACATGCGGTAAGGTAAAACAATGATCCAATCATAGAATGGTAAAGATTAGAGTCAACACACTTACATCCTTCATCTTTGTCAATCTTTGCATTTTCCAAGCCAAACTTCTTGAGCATATCCTTGATGTACTGTGCTTGATTGATGAAGGTGCCGTCCTTCCTTTGCTTGATTTGGAGTCCCAAAAAGAATGAGAGCTCCCCCATCATGCTCATCTCGAATTCACCTTGCATTAGCTTAGCAAACTCTTTGCAATGACATTCGTTAGTAGAACCAAACTACTAAGATGTCATTTTTATACCTTTTTATGAAAAGTGTAGTGTCCTCCTTGCCTTTTTCAAAACCTTTTTCAATTAAAAAATTTGAAAGTCTTTCATACCAAGCTCTAGGAGCTTGTTTTAAACCATAAAGAGCTTTAGTAAGTTTGAAAACATGATTTGGAAATTTTGAGTCTTCAAAACCTGGTGGTTGTTCCACATACAGTTCCTCATTTATAAAACCATTTAAAAATACGCGTTTAACATCCATTTGAAAAAGCTTGAAATCATGATAACATGCATATGCAAGCAACATCCTAATGGCTTCCATTGTAGCTACGGGTGCATAGGTTTCATCAAAATCTATTCCCTCTTCTTGAGTGTAACCTTGTGCTACTAGTCTAGCTTTGTTTCTCACAATGTTACCACTCTCATCTAGTTTGTTCCTAAAGACCCATTTAGTTCCTATAGTAGATTGATTACTAGGCCTATCAACTAATGTCCAAACATTGCTTCTCTCAAATTGATTTAACTCTTCTTGCATAGCCATAATCCAAAAATCATCTTTCAATGCTTCTTTTATATTCTTAGGCTCTATGCATGAGATAAATGCAACATGGCTCATAAGTTTAAGAGAAGATCTAGTGGTTACCCCCTTGGATGGATCACCCAAGATTTCACCATCTTTGACATAGTTGAACTCCCTTGGGTAGCTCACTTCCTTTTCCTCAAGAGCCAAGTCCTTCAAGGCTTCAAGAGGTGGATCTTGTGTGTTCTCTTCTTTTGTTGGAATCTCATCCTCCTTTGAAGTTTGACCTCCATCAAAGGCATTTATGATTCCTACATCATCATCACCACAAGAATCCTTCCTTGGAAGGAGATTATCATCGAATCCAACATGTATAGATTCTTCTACTACTAAAGTTCTCTTGTTAAATACATGATAGGCTTTAGAGGTTAAAGAATATCCTATGAAAATAGCTTCATCACTTTTTGCATCAAATTTACCTAAGTTGTATTTTCCATTATTTAAAACAAAACACTTGCAACCAAAAGGATGAAAATAGCTAATGTTAGGCTTTTTGGATTTTAAAAACTCATAAGGTGTTTTGTTTAAAATTGGCCTAATCATTACTCGGTTTACAATGTAGCAAGCGATATTTGTGGCTTCCGCCCAAAAATATTTAGGTAAATTGTTTTCACAAAGCATGGTTCTAGTCATTTCTTGTAAAGTTCTATTTTTCCTCTCAACTACCCTATTTTGTCGAGGAGTTCGAGGAGTCGAAAAATTGTGGCTAATACCATATTCATTTAAAAACTCATCAAACCCTAAATTTTGAAATTCGATTCCATGATCACTTCTAATATAAGAAATTCTAAGTTCAAGATCATTTTGGGTTAGTTTTGAAAATGTGATGAATTTTTCTAAAGCCTCATCTTTAGTACTTAAAAATAGAACCCAAGTAAATCTAGAAAAATCATCTACAAGAACAAATGCATAAGATTTACCACCCAAGCTCATAGTCCTAATTGGCCCAAATAAATCCATGTAGATAAGTTGTAAACACCTACTTGTAGAAACATCATTAATGGATTTAACGGATGACTTATGTTGTTTACCCCTAGAGCATGCATCACAAATTTTATCGTTTGAGAACTTAATCTTGGGTAAACCTCTAACTAGGTCAAGGGAAACTAATTTTTCTAAAACACTAATTCTAGCATGTCCTAGTTTCCTATGCCATAGCCATGCATCATTTTCATTTTGAGCTACTAAACATGTATGCGATGTATGTATGACATCTAAATGCACCATGTAAATGTTACCTATGCAATGACCTATGAGCATAATATTATTAGATTTAATGTCAACAATTTTGCACCCATTTTTATCAAATAATACATTAAATCCTTTATCACATAATTGGCTTATGCTCAACAAATTATGTTTAAGACCATCGACATACAAGACATTTTCAATAAGAATGGTAGAGTGATTACCTATGGAGCCAATACCTTTAATGTGGCCTTTGGAGTTGTCACCAAATGTCACCTTTCCTCCACTTTTTGGCTTTAAATCCATGAATCTACTCTTGTCTTCGGTCATATGCCTCGAGCATCCACTATCAAGGTACCATGAGTTTTGACTTTGTGCTTTGGCCTTGTAGCAATGCTCCCCCTACAAACAAAGATATTAAACTTTTGTTTTTGCTACCCAAATCATTTTGGGTCCACGAGTGTTAGCTCCCAATACCTTGGTTCCCTTAGGAATCCAAGGTGCCATAGCAACAATATTATTAGATTTTACAAGTTCCTTAGGAACCCATACACTTCTAATCTTTTTAGTTCTATTATGTCTAGGGAAGCTACTTTGTTTGTAGTGATTAGTCTTTCTCCTAGGTTGGTTTGTTTTAGAAGATTCACCTTTTTCATGCTTCACACTACCAACATATTTAAAAGACTCTTTGAGCTTGTTAAGCTCACCTAACACCTTTTGGTGTTCACTATTGCATTGAGAAAGAAGATTATTTAGGTCTACATTTTCATCTTGGAAAAACTTAAGTTCATCTTTCAAACCTAAAATCTTTTTCTCAAATTTTAAGTTAGCTTGAGAAAGTGAGTCATTTTTATCATTTAATTCTGAAATAATTTTCTTATTCCTAATGACCAACTCCTTGTATTTCTCAACTAACTCATCATATGCATCATTTAATTCATCAAATGTAAAATTAAAAGATGATGAGTTAGAGGTTAACATGGAGGAATCCTCCTCAAGTGCCATGAGGCAAAGGTTGGCCACTTCTTGTTCGTCATCCTCAGATGACTCCTTATCACTTCAAGTAGCAAGCTTGGCTTTGAGCTTCTTCTTCTTCTCAAAGCCCTTCTTCTTGAGTTGAGGGAACTCTGAAAAGAATGTGACCGAGCTTATTGCACTCGAAGCAAATGATTTGACCCCTCCCTTCTTCTTTGCTTTTACCTTTGAAGTCCATCTTTCTTTGAATTTTTCTTCCACGGTTGGACCTCATGAATCGAGAGAACCATTTGGCTATCATAGCCAATTCTTCAAGGTCATCCTTCTCACTAGAAGAGCTCTCCTCAAGTAATGAAGCTTTGAGAGCCACTCGCATTTTCTTCTTCTTTTCCACCTCTAGCTTCTCCACTCTTTTCTCTTCCTTCTTCTTTTCTTCTTCCCTTCCTTGCTTCATAATCTCATGAGTAAGGAGAGAACCCACTAGCTCATCAAGTTTTAAAGTCTTCAAGTTTTTGGCTTCGATGATGGCGGTTCTCTTCTCATCCCAAGATTAGAGAAGTGAGTAGAGTAGCTTCCGGACAAGTTTGTCTTCTAGAATAGTCTCTCCAAATCCTTTAAGCCTGTTGACTATGGTTAAGAAGCGATCAAACATCTTGGACACCGTTTCGTCGGGCTCCATCTTGAAATTCTCATAGCTAAGATTGAGAATTCCAATCTTGGTTTCCTTCACATCATTGTTTTCTTTCTAAGGTGGTCTCAAGAGTATCCCACACTTCCTTGGCACTCTCAATGGAGGAGACTTTGGAGTAGATGTCCGGACCGAAGGAGCAAAAGAGCATGTGAAGAGCTTTGTCATTTATTTGGATCTTCTTCCTCTCATCTTCACTCATCTCTATCTTCTTCTTTAGAAAAATCTTTCCATCATCATCTCTCTTCAAAGGAATGTAGGGACCATCTTCAATGACATCCCAGACCAAGTAATCGTTGGACTTGATGAAGAGGCGCATCCGATTCTTCCAAAATGGATAGTTGTCACCATTGAAGAATGGTGGCTTTGTGGTGGATTGTGACTCGTATGTTGGAGTATGCCCAAAGACCAATCATATGATGATTGAATAGACGTACTATTTTACTAGATTTATCAAGTAATGACATTGTCGTTATTATCATTTGGTATGTTTCTGTGCATCAAACTAACCATTGGATAATAATGTCCATACAATAATATGATTATTGTTAAATAGGATCCTTAGTCGAATATTATTATGGGTACGTACAGTGATAATATATAAAGACTAATATGTGGTTGATTGATAACAAGTGTTGTCATTGGCATAAAGATGTCAAAATCAACACATAAGTATTTGTTAGAGAACAACATACTGGATTGACCTGCTATGAGCATGTTTCTTGGGTAATTATGTAACAATCACAACATTGCTCATTATAAACATATGTATAATCCTCAGACTTGAGATCAACATGATTTCAACATAAAGATTTACGTATTTTGACATAGTCAAACGTGTGTCGTAACTGACTACATTATAAAGACTGATGATTGGATACGTGATGACCTATATAGTGAAATATGGTTGATCAAGAAAGGATTTGTCCCTCCTACATAATGGGAGAAATATCTTCGGCAACTTGATTGAGTGAGATTAGAAAATGCATGGCCATGCTCGAATATTATGATATGAGATATCATAGAGATTCGTTTGTCATAATCTACTCAAGACATCAAGAAACACTAGATGGACAACGCAAGTGTGACTAACCCATGACTTGTGTTCATCTAAGATATAAAGGACAAAAGGATGAAATACATAAAGGAAGTTTATTCAGGAATTAGAAAAGTCAAACCATGACTTCATGCAACTTAGGTAGAATGATGTATTTCTAGATGCCACTCATTGCTTGTAAAATTAGAACAGTTCTAATTCTGCTACTAACGTTGCATGAACCTACAAGGGTCACACCCTTCGAATGAACGAACAACAAAAATGGAAACCATACTCCCTATTTTAGGGAGGTTGCCGAAAATCACCTATGGGGTAGGGGAAATCGGCAACTCCCTTAAATGGGAATAATATTGGATAAATATTGTATTTATCAGATATTATTTAGAGTATGGAAAATATTTAGAGACTTAAATTCTTGGGTGATGTTTATGTATGAGATGCATGTTGTTTCATTCGATTTAGATATTTATCGTTTATCGTATCACACCTAATAAAGACTTATTTCGATTATCACTGAATGATTAAGAGTTAATGATAACTATGTTAGGTTGCTTCAATGCTAAATGTTAAAATGTTGATACTAATACTTAGTCTAGAGAACAAGTAGTTGTTCGTAGTTTCATAGATTTATGAAATCTCTGAAAGGGCTTCTAATTTGATAAAAGTTATCAAACTATCTTTCACGGTGAATCCATAAGAGTTATGGTTAGACGTTATGAAAAATGCATGTCTAGGATTGGCATCATCAAAGACCTGGTACTTAAGTGTGCCTAGTGCGCCACCTCTGTTTCATGTTGATCTACCCGGTGCATTTGTTCATTAATGCAAATGGTTTATGAAACCTCGTGATCCTTATTTGGCCCATTAACCGCAACATAAGCATAATCAGTTTAAAACTTCGTAAACACGTCGTTACTTTGTTCGCACGATGTTTGAAATGCATGTTAGATTGCACGGTGTTTGTTTTGCATGTTTATAGCCCATAGCCTTTATAGTTTTGGTTTTTATAAATATGGCCTGTGTGTCGTGCCTTTCTCTATCTTCTATTGTACTTCACTTCTCATCTCACTCCCTCGTATGTAACGCGAGTTTCTGAAAATTGTAAATACTAATGGAGATAAAGCAAGAACCAAGGTAGCAGCGTGGTGAGCCTTCCCTGGTGGACCGGGCGTTTCAGAAGCAGATTCTATCTTCAGTAGAATGGTCCTCCCATTGGCTTGGGACGTGTCGCCTTAGGTTAAGAAGGGCTATAATCATTGCATATTTATTTACCGCTTATATTTACCTTGTATGTGATGCAATGAATGTTTTATAAGCATGCTTAAACATAGTTCTATTGATAGGATCAATGTTAAAATGATGAGATAATTAAGTAAATCCCTCACTATAATTCTAAGTCTGTTTTAACCATCCAATATTTACCCTCGTTAAAGCTTCGATCGATATAATGCGAGCTTTGCAAAAGCAATGTCACATTTATCTATCTTAGTTAAACGCGAAGAATAAGCTAGTGATATTCGCCGGTTGATATATTGGTATTGACTTAGCTGGGTTGTTCTAATAGGATTAGAAAACCTAGTGGTTAAAAGTTTTGGTTAATCATAAGATGATTTAAAGAACAAGAGTTGTTCGCCAAAAGATGAGGAATTACATGAGATGTAATTAGTAAGGTGTTACTTACCTAAATAACCATTTCCTAAAAGACTGGCCAAAGCGGATTTAGGAATGGTGAAATACAGATCCTCACTCATTTGAAAAACTATCGAAACATTTTTCCGAAATTAAAACTAGAGGGTTTTTAATTTTGAAGAAAACAGTGGGAGTAAATTTATAGTAAATACCTATCTATAAAATTTAAAATTTAGTAAAACTTATATAGCATATTTTCTTTGTTGTAGAAGTAATGGAAAATAATACTCTATCTCTGTGATCTATCCTTGAGAAGGATAAGCTCAATGGCATAAACTTCCATGACTAGTTCCGCAATTTGAGAATTGTTCTCAAACAGGAAAAGAAGGAATATGTCATTGAAGAACATGTTCCTGATGAACCGGTTGCCACTGCTTCCAGAGCTGACAAAGACAAGTTTAAGAAACACATGGACGACATGCTGGATGTCGGTTGTCTTATGCTTGCCTCCATGACCCCCGAGCTTCAGAAGCAACATGAGGACATGGTAGCTTATGATATGATTCAAAATCTCAAGGAGATTTATGAAGGGCAAGCTCGTCAAGAGAGGTACTTGACCTCTAACGCTCTGTTTCAATGCAAGATGAGTGAGGGATCTCCCGTAGGAGCTCACGTCGTCAAAATGATGGGCTACATCCAAACGTTGGAGAAGCTCGACTTTCCGCTGAAAGACGAATTAGCTACTGATGTCATCCTGCAATCGTTGTCGGATAGTTTCAATCAGTTCGTCCTTAATTTCAATATGAATGAAATTAACAAGACGCTGCCACAGTTGCTTGGCATGTTGAGAACTGCTGAAATCAACTTGAAGAAGGTAGGACCTAAACATGTTCTGATGGTCCGCAAGGGCAAGAAGAAAGGTAAATCGGCAGCAACGTCTAAAGGTGATGGTAAGACCAAAACCGATGGAAAGGAGGTAGTGAAACCTAAGAAGGGAATCAAGAAGGATGGAAAATGTTTCCATTGCGGTAAGACCGAACATTGGAAGAGAAACTGCCCCACACAGCTACAAGAAGTCAAGAAAGCAAAAACGAGTGAGGCATCAACCTCAGAGGCTTCTAAAGAGAAGGCATCAGAATAGATATGGACCTGCAAATGGAAATAAAGCAAGAGTTGCTACATCATCCATTAGGACATGTGTTTTTGCTTAAATAGATTTGTTTTAGTTTTTAAGATTATTATTTTGTGCCTAAGTTTTAGTTATCTTGTAAGGACAAGATATTTTAATTTTGAGATTATTTAAATAAATGTTATTCTTTTAATCTCTTATGGCACAACGAATCAATGATCTTTAAACTAATCAAATCAATAATATTTATAAGATAAATAAAACAAATGACTAATCTCAAACTCGTTAAAAGTATTAAGGTAATTTGATGAGATCAAATTCAAGAATACTTAAAGTTTGATGAACTTTCAAAGAATATGGGATTGTCCCATAATTAAATCCTACAAGTGGAACAAAAAGTCTTTGAAAGAGAATCAAATATGTTAGACATGTTTTGATTCAAAACAAGTCATTTTCGACTTCTTTACACACTAGAAAAACAACTCTCACACTTAATCGTTTTTTTCCTTGGTTTGAAACGCCATTTAAGATATGGACTAAGAATTGTTCTAGAATACCTTTGAAGTTTTAAGGTTACTTACATGTTAAAATGTTTACAAAGTTCGAACCTTAAAAACTCCATTTATTGTTTATCCTAACGAGAACAAAGCATTTGTTTCTCAAACTAGAGTTTATCTTGAAAGAGATTAATTCTCACAAAGGGATATTATTTCTTCAACTTTAACGAGAAAAAAATATTTGTTGATCAAACGATAGTTTATCTCAAAAGAGAATACTTATCAGTAATGGATTTCATTTTTCAACGAGAACAAAATGTTTGTTGCTCAAATGAGAGTTTCTCTCGAAAGAGATTACCTCTCACAAAAGGAAAAAATGGAATTTGGAATTTGAAGAAAACAAATTTATGCACCAAAGATTGTGAATGTTCCACAAATGATCAAGGAACATTGGAACAAAAGACAACCATTGTGTTGATCCTTAAGAGAATACCATATACATGAGAAATATGGATTTCTCACTATCTGTACATGGAAACACTCTTATTTTCGGATCAAGATAAAGACTAGGTCTTATCATAAAGCAATGGTGAGCCCAAAATTCGAGAAATGGCTAAGAGCCATGAGCGATGAGATGAAATCCATGTCTAAAACCAAGTATAGACTTTGGTTACCTAAAAGGGTAAAACCTAAGAGGTATGGATGAGTTTTTCAAAAAGGAAAAACCGACATGGATGATAAAACAAACAAAAGATGATTCATCGCTAAACGTTTTCGACAAACTTCATAGTATAGAGTATGATAAAGCATCTTCCTTGTAGCTATGTTTAATCCATCTTAATCTCACTTGCAAGTAGTTACATACCATGATTATGGAATCAAATAAAGGAATGTCAAAACCGCTTTCCTAAGGGAAAAACTTGAAACAGGTGTGTACATGACACATCCAGAAGGTTTTGTCACTCCAGTAAACACTTGGAAGGTATATAAGCTACAAAGGTCTATCCGTAGACTAAGGCAAGCTTCTCGAAGTTGGGATATTCGTTTCAGAAGATACAATCAAAAGGTTGGTTTATCTAGAAACAAAGGAGAGTCTTGTTTTCAAAAGAGCTAGTGGGAGCATTGTTACTTTCCTAAGTATTGTATGTAGATGACATACTCATCAAAAGGAACTAAAGATCGCAATCCAATTTTCATTAATAAAAGATACTGCGAGTTAGAAACATGAGACAATATCTAACTCTACAACATAGGCTGAATGTATTACAGTCGACATAGCAATAAAGAAGGATGTTTGGATCTGAAGGGTTCACTTCTGAACTAAGGGTTGTTCCCAGCATATTATATGCTACATAACTCTGTTATGATGGAACCTTTGCGCAAGCAAATAAAACCCTGATCTCATCAATAAATCCAAACATATTCTAAAGTGCTTACATCTTGGAGATGTGAAAGTATGCAACATACGCACAAAGTTGATAACTTTGTCAACTCTCTGACAAAGCTTTTGACACAGCATAAACATGTCATTTACACTAAGCCATATCGTATTAGATACGAGAATGATTGATAACAAGTGTTGTCATTGGCATAGAGATGTCAAAATCAACACATAAGTATTTGTTAGAGAACAACATACTGGATTGACTCGCTATGAGCATGTTTATTGGGTAATTATGTGACAGTCACAACATTGCTCATGATAAACATATGTATAATCCTCAGACTTGAGATCAAAATGATTTTAACATAAAGATTTACGTATTTTGACATAGTCAAACGTGTGTCGTAACTGACTACATTATAAAGACGGATGATTGGATACGTGATGACCTATGTAGTGAAATATGGTTGATCAAGAAAGGATTTGTCCCTCATACATAATGGGAGAAATATATTCGGCCACTTGATTGAGTGAGATTAGAAAATGCATGGCCATGCTCGAATATTATGATATGAGATATCATAGAGATTCGTTTATCATAATCTACTCAAGACATCAAGAAACACTAGATGGACAACGCAAGTGTGACTAACCCATGACTTCTGTTCATCTAAGATATAAAGGACAAAAGGATGAAATACATAAAGGAAGTTTATTCAGGAATTAGGAAAGTCAAACCATGACTTCATGCAACTTAGGTAGCAATGATGTATTGCTAGATGCCACTCATTGCTTGTAAAATTAGAACAGTTCTAATTTTGCTGCTAACGTTGCATGAACCTACAAGGGTCACACCCTTCAAATGATACGAACAACAAAAATGGATACCATACTCCCTATTTTAGGGAGGTTACCGAAAATCCCCTATGGGATAAGGGGAATCGGCAACTCCCTTAAATGGGAATAATATTGGATAAATATTGTATTTATCAGATATTATTTAGAGTATGGAAAATATTTAGAGACTTAAATATTATAGAATAAGATTCTAGAAATTTAAATATATATTTGGAATTTATATAATGTATATTTAATTCCATGTTTATGTAGAATTAGATTCTACATAATTAAAAATATATATTTAAATATATTTAAATCCAAGTAAAGATAGAATGAGATTCTATATAATATATATATATATATATATATATATATATATATATATATTTGGATTAAATATAATGTATATTTAAATCCATGTTTTATGTAGAATAAGATTCTACATAATTATATATATATATATATATTTCATTTAATATTATTAAATATAATGTATATTTAATATAAACCAATTTCCAGTAGAATTAGATTCTATGAATTTTGGTTGAACTTGGATTTAAGGTATTCAACTAGAATTAAGTCTCTGAATACTATTTAAAGGGACAAGGGCTAGCAACCAAATCATACCTTTTCCTCCTCTTGAAGATTTCGACAACACCCTTAGGGATTCCCCATTGGAATTCGACATATCCCAGAAAGCTCTCTAAGAAGCTGTTCAATATTTTTCTGGTGTTCTACTTGCCCCATGGAAAATCCCTGAAGGTTTCCTTGCTCGATTGCAAGTCCCGGTTGAACTCCTGGTCGATTTTAGACTCCCTCAGGATTCCCTAGAGGGATTTCGACTTCTCCCTAGAAGGTTTTCAAACCTTTCAAATTTATCCCTAAGTGTTAGGGAGGCGAAAACTTTGTTCGTTTTGTTCGGGTAGACTCCGTAGAGGTCGTTGCGAACCTGTGACAATTCCGGTTTTACTTGACGTGGTTATTCCGACATACGGTCGATTTTCCAGTTTCCAAAGTTTTAAAAGGTAACTCTTCATCTTTTCACCCCGGATTCGTTCCTGTACATGGATCCTGGCTAGATTACGTTGGTTTAATTTTTTCGCTGCGCCACGGGGCGTGCCGACGTGATCCAACATCGTACATACTCGATCCGGAGGTAGATGCCATTGCTTGATTTTTTCGTTGATCACACTCTTCCTAAGAACTCCTCTTGTGGTTGTGAATCCTTCAAAGAGGTAGGCTATGATACCAATTGTTGAGTGGATCGATTGAATGATCAAGACCAAGATGGGGGTCAATTTGGATTTTAAAACTTTGTGGGAGTGAATGGACAATTAAAAATGAAGAACAAAGGATTTTAGAGTGGTTCAAGTTCCAAATGAACTCTACATCCTAACCTTAGGTACCACTAAGGATTTGCAACAACTGACTAATTTTTTCTTCCCCTTTTCAAGGCTTAGGAGGCAACCTTTACACAACCGGTCAAATTTTCTACCCAAAATTTGACCAAACCCTAAAAAAGAAATAAAAAAGAAATTGGACAAGAAATATATCTCTCAAATACAATTTTGTCCCTTGAAGTACAACACTCAGCCCAAATTTGAAGATAGAATAAGAATTGAATACAACTCAATTTTGGGTTTACAAGAAATTGGAAAATAGGCACACTTGAGGTTGGATTTTTGCTTGGATGTTTGTCTTTAATGCAATAGTTGTTGCTGGTCTTGAAAGAGCTTCAATTTATACCTTCTCTATCAATTCTAGCCGTTTCGGTGGTTAGGGAATTGATTATAGCGGTTGGGACCCTCTCTTTCCACCATAAATGCACTTCTACAGCTATTTGTATCGGTACACGGGGAGCCGTATCGATACCTGTCTCAAAACAGAAAGAGTCGGTGCACATATTAAAGAGGGCGTATCGAAACATACATAAGCGTATCGGTAGGGGACAGGGACCGTTTCGATACGGAAGGGACCGTATCGATACCTTTTTCTAAACTTAGCTCACTTGAAGTTAGTTACCTAACGACTGACACCAATGGTCGAAAACATTTAAAACACTTCGAATTAAAAATTCAATTAAAACCGTATCGATACGGGTTAAGCCGTATCGATATACCATTCAAACTCCTTCAGTTTTGTAGAGGGGCGTATCGATACAGATTGAATCTATTTCGATACGTTGTTTTGATACGGTTAAGAGTGTATCGAAACACGTCTTTCTAGTAGCCAACTTTGTAAAAAATGTATCGATATGGTTGGAGGTGTATCGATACACCTGACCGATTTTCAATACTTTGGCCTTGGAACACTTAGAAAATATTTGGAGTTTGAGTTTTTCAAATCAGTTTTAAAGTGTTGGCGATTTATAAATTAATTAAGGGACTTAGAAATCAATTTCAAGTTTTCAATTTAATCCTTGACAATTTAATTATATCAAAATCAAACATAGGTTTTACAATTTTGCTACTTTGTTTTCGTGATGACGCTGGTCTTTAGCGTTACCATGAAGTTTATGCTGGAAAAAAAAGATTAGACAGGAGCGAACCATAGACTTAGATTTCTTGACTTCAGAGGATTATCAGTTCGATTTTTGGGAACTTTTTGTCGAATGGGGATGGATGAACTATCTAGATATTAAACCCATTGTGTACGAAAACCTTGTCATATAATTTTATGTGAATGCTACCCTTGTTCATGATGGAAGAACACAAACCAAGGTTGTAGAGATTGAGTCATTTCTAATGGGCAGGGAAATTAGTATAACTGAAGACATTATTGCTAAACTCCTAGGTGTCAAAAATAGTGGAGAGTGGTATGAAGCCGAGCGTGTCCCTATTAAGTTTGATGATTATAGCCCCACACATCTTCACATATCTGAAAGGTTGTTGCATCTCATGACAACTTGGTTCTTTCGGCCCTCCGGTGGACGATGCACTCGCATGCGTCATACCGATTACTGGTGATTACACCAATTTCATAGGAGAACGCGACCCACCATAGCCCGAATTATCTTCAAGTCTCTTGTGCAACTCATTAGAAACCATGTAAGTAGCTCCATCAATTATGCATGTGTTCTAAGCCACATATTTGACTGTTTAAATATTAACACCACCTTGGACACCCCAATTCAGCTGATGAGTAAAATTGATGAAACAACTACTAGGAAGACGAGTTGGACGTTCAATGGGGTTGAATGGGTGCATAAAAGAGATGAAGATGAAGCAAGAATTGCCGGAGGAAATGAAGATGAAGCAAGAATTGCCAGCGAAAATGAAGATGCAGCAAGAATTGCCGGAGGAAATGAAGATGCAGCGAATGCTCCACTCCCATCACACTTGAGTCCCTCTATGATGCTGTCACGAGTGGCTTTCAGAACTTGGATGCATTTATGCGCTCTAGTCATGTAGAGACTCAAGCCTGTCTTGGGAGCTTAGAAGATCGTGTTAAATCATTGGAGCTTTATTTTCATCGGCATGAAATTCCACCGACATCGACTCCGTATGCGCCGGAGCATGAAGATGGTTAGGCTATTCTGCATTGTATAACGAGTTTCTTATATTACACCTTGCACCGAAAAATATTTTGTTCTACTGCTTCATGAACATTGTTCGATGTTTATTGTAATATACAATGGTTCAGCTCCCTTTGCCTTTGGTTTAACCTTGCATTGTGTTTACTTTTTTTCAAACTTTGATTGTGTTCGTGAACATAACATTGGATTGTTTGAATACATACAGATTATATCCCATGTAATTCAAGAGAAGAGCAATATCATGAAGAAGATGGTCCAGTAGAAGGGCATGATCATGCGAGTGCTCCGACAAAGACGCCTGAAGTGAGTCAAACTTACGTGGGCATGAAGCTTCATCAAGTTGGCATAACGCCAAGTAATACAATAGGCTCTGATATTCAGAGACCCAAGCGTGCTCCTGAAATGTATGGGGAGTGGTACCGAAACGTACCCGCTGCCCCGTCGAAGAAGAAGCTTCTTATTCTTGATTACAATGGCGTGCTTGCTAGTGTTATGAAAGGCGGTATAACTTTTCTCCCGCTCTTCAATTCAAAATTTTTAGAAAATAGTTTATAAAATGATTTTTAACGTTGGCAGGTGTGCAACTGCGCCCTGGTGATGTCGACTTTCTGCATTTTTGTTTTAATGCGTATAAAGTGGCTATTTGGTCTTCAAGGAAAAAGTAATGTGGACCTCTGCCCCCAACCTAAATCAATTGAATTAACCAATCTTTTACGAATATTGGTTTTCTCTTATATTGTTCATCATTGCAGACAAAACCTTAAGTGGGCGTTTTGGAGAGTCAGCAGTCTTAAACACCACTTTGCCTTCATTTGGGTAACTTATGTCTGCTTTTCATTAACGCATCTTTATAAATTTGTACTCATTTGAAGGCATTCATTTCAATTATGCAGGATCAGGATATGTGTGACGAACATCCCTCAAACCCAAATATATTTGTCAAAAATCTGAGCTGTGTGTGGGCTGTTATGCCTGAGTATAACGAAACAAACACAGTGGTGGTTGACGACTTTGCAGATAAAATGATTAATAATCCGGTCAGAAAATAACTCAACCTATTTCTTCTTACTTTCAGCCATATAATCAATGAATCTTTTTTAAAGTAATTATGTTTTCGATTATGTTCATGTCTCAGAAGAACACCTACATATGTCCTAAATCCTACAAGGAACTAGATTAGACAACTGATAAAGCATTAGGTAAAACTTCCGAGCTCAAGCATCTTTATTATAAAGTTGGACCATTTTCTTAAACTCAAAGCTAATTATATAATTAATGTACTTGCATTTGATCTTAGAAAAAGGTGGTTCCATTCGGGTATATATAGAAAACTTGGCTGCATTAGACAATATTCAAGAGTATGTCAAGCATCATCCTTCTGTTGATTGACTGTATGTCATCATGATCGTCAATTCTTCAAAAATTTTGCCCATTCGACTAATCTGATCTGTATTATATGTTTCTTAGTGTTCTTTAATTGTGTAAATACAACAAACACTGTTAAATATGTTCAAATCGCAATGTAAATATTTGTTTCTTATTCGTAAATGTTTCAAATTGTACTTATGTCATCATTATATGATCAAATGTCATTGTAATATTTTGTTTATCATTCTAATAATTGCTCATTAGTTTATGATTATTTTATAATCTTCTACACAAACGAAAAACCTTGCCAAAATTTATAAAGGATCGCTAAACCTACACTGAAACCCTTTACTGGTGGTTCCGATGCCACCTACTGGAATGAATTTTTTTTACGAAACTGTGATACCAGTACCGAAACCCCATATAGGTGGTTTCGATGCCTCCTACTGGAATGAATTTTTTTTCGAAACTGTAAAACTAGCACCGAAACCCCATATAGGTGGTTTCGCTGCCACCTACTGGAATGAAATCTTTTTTCCGAAACTGTGAAACCAACATCGAAACCCCATATATGTGGTTTCGATCCGACCTACTGGAATGAATTTTTTTTAAAGAGAAAACGGTATATACATTTTTAATTACATTGTTTCATGAAGGTTCAAAATGGGTCATGTAGTTGTAAGGAATTTTGTACATACACAAATTCTTACCCAAAAGCATACTTTGGTACAATTTTTTATAATGATGTGTGTATATACAAATATTAGTAGCATTTCTCAAACTTTCTCCCATAGAAAATGGTATATACCTTTTTTTATTACACAATTTCTCCAACTTTCATTATGTCTCATGTACTTGTAAGGAAATGTGTACATACACATTTTGTTACCAAAAAACATACTTTGGTACAAGTTTTGTAAGGAGCATCGAAACCATCTATATGTGGTTTCGGTGCTGGTTTAGCAGAATGGGTGATAATGGATCTTGTTCTAAGGAATTGAGTACATACAAAATTTACTTTGGTATAGGTATTACAACGATTTATGTATATACAAAAATACAAAATGGGAAAATATTGATCACATTGAAGGCGGCATCAAAACCACCAAATTGTTGTTTCGGTGCTGGTTTGGCAGATACGTAAATATTTCGACTTCAAGAAACCCCTTATTAGTTGAAAATTAACATTTGGAGTAAGACAGAAGGATCATATTAAATTTAAGGATGAAGTATATTTATGAAACAAAAAGACTTAAGTCCCAAGTGCTTCAATTACATATTGAAATAAAAAATGAAACTAAAAGAATGGAGCCTCCTCAATCGTCATCCCTGGCCAAGGAAATGACCTTCATGCCCTCTACCACCCATGGCACTTGTACCAGCCTCTCATTGTGAACTGTGCTGACCAACCATCTGTGCATATGATCGCATCTCAAACTTGACCCTATAGTTGCCTAATGAACAAAACATGTATGCATAAGTATGAGCAGAAATGCATCTTGTATAAAAGAAGAAAATGATAGAGAAAACCTTGAGAATGGCGGTTGAAGTTGTCGATGTCTTCTTTGGCAGCCATATAACTATAAAGTTGGCACTGTCTAGCTGGACCATACAAGAAGGCCTGACAACGTTGCCAAGGCTCTCTATTGAAACCTTGGGCAGCAAACTGGGTATGCATATGTTGAGCATCGAAATAACCTCTTGCCGTGCTCTCAAAAATTAGAAGGCTCATCCTACAATGGCCATGAGGACCGTAGGAATGGTGAGCCTTAACAACAATATCATAGGACCTGAAATAGTCAAGAAGCTCTTGGTGTCCCATACCAAGCCACTGCAGCAGAAATTCAAGACATTAGAAGTTAAGGAATTGTAATATTCATGAAAACACAGTTCAAAAGTTATATAACTACCTTCCCATTTGCATCTTGATGAAGCCTTGTGTTCATTATCATCACCATGGGTGTCTAGAGTATTTGGTGATTTGCTTCCTCATTGTTTGAAGGCGGGGGGCAGACAATAGTAGTATCATTCTGATTATATCTCAAACCATTCCATTCCTCATAAGCTTGACCTTGAGGAACAACTGAAGTACTCCTTCTACGCAATTCCTCGTCCGATAGCTAAGCAAGTTGGCGATGGAGTTTGAGCTTTGCTTCGCCTTTGGTTTTGGCATGTGTTACTAGAGACTGAAGGCCACAAAACCTGTGAGTGGCACGAGGACCTCCTTCACATGCTGGACACTTCCATTGAGTAGAAGGGTCATTGATTGTGTTCATTCTATCGAAGGTCTCGAAATTTTTTTGAACCATATGCTTGTTTTCAGTGTCTCATGGCTTTGTTCCTCCTCTTCATCAGAATCAAAATAGACATCATCACCGGTGTTTGATTTTGAGTCGAAATCAAATTTCCTCTTTGCCCATGGCTGAGGATTGTGACTAGAAGCTCTGCTCGAACTCATTCTATCTGAAGATATTGAATAGAATATGGTGAAGGAGAACTGATTATAGAACTATACGAATGGTTGATTATATTATGTTGAAGATGTTGTAAAGAGTAAAGAGAAGAGTTGTTAATTAATAGGGAATTTTAGTTATGAGGGAAATTGAAAACTAAGAAGGGAAAGTGAGAGGGCACAATGCATGTTCATCAAAGGTACATGAACATGAAACAGTGCATGTGATACAAGTCAAAAGACATGAAACTGAAAAGGCAGATTCGTTCTGGGGGGTATCGAAACCAGCTTTATACAGGATGACCAATAAACGGTGCATGTGATTACAGTGAAAAGACACAACAATGAAAAGGCAGATTTCTTTTAGTGGTATCGAAACCATTTTCAGGGGTTTCGGTACTGTATACACTTAGTAGTAGCAAATGTACACAAATTGGACCATAGTCACTCTTGCAACATTGGGTATATAACTAATTTAGTTAAAAAGACAAGTGGATGTTTATATTTTGGTTGCCACCTAATCGAATGAAAAAAAATTTGCTCATTCTTTCAGAGCAGCATCGAAACCCCATATAGGTGGTTTCGATGCTACTTAGCGGAATGAAAATTTTGCACATACTGTCAAACCAACACCGAGCCCCCATATAGGTTATTTTTATGCCACCTACTGGAATGAAATTTTTTTACCTTGTAGTAAGGAATTGTGTTTGTACACAATTTCTTAAAAAGGTGGAGCAAATTTACCCCAACAAAAAAAGTCATATGGAATTGGGTATATACCTAATTTCTTATAATTTCAGTAAGAAATTAGGTATATATGGTAAGAAATTGTGTACAAAGACAACTCCTTACCTATTTTGTACCAAATTGTGCATTCTTGTAAGAAATTGAGTACAAACACAGTTTCTTACAAAGGTTTGAGCAACTCTACCCCGAGTAAAACATTCGTAAGGAATTGGGTATATACTTAATTTCTTATAATTTTAGTAAGAAACTAGGTATATTAGGTAAGAAATTGTGTACAAACACAACTCCTTACTTATTTTGTACCAAATTGTGCATTCTTGTAAGAAATTGAGTATAAATACAATTTATTACAGAAGTTTGAGCAACTTTACCCCAACAAAAAAATTCGTAAGGAATTAGGTATATACCTAATTTCTTACAATTTTAGTAACAAATTAGGTATATTTAGTAAGAAATTGTGTAAAAACACAAATCCTTACCTATTTTGTATGAAATTGTAGATTCTTGTAAAAAATTGAGTACAAACACAATTTCTTACAAAGGTTAGAGCAATTTTACCCCAACTAAAAAATTTGTAAGGAATTGGGTATATACCAAATTTCTTACAATTTTATTTCCTAAAATATAAATAAATAAACTAAAATAAATAAAATAAAATAAAACTAAGTTAAATTAGGGATGCCTTGAGGGCATCTCCTAAAGTAATTACTTCTTGCATCCTTGGGGCTTCAGTCCCCTGATAGTGCTTTAGCTTTTATCCATTGACTTTGAATTGGTTCACATCCTTCATTGATCTGATTGTAATGGCACCATGAGAAAAAACTTGGACTACTTGGAAAGGGCCATACCACCTAGATTTAAGCTTTCCTGGAAAGAGATTCAACCTAGAGTTGAACAACAATACCTTCTGACCTGGGCAGAACTGTCATGGCAGCAGTTTTCTATCGTGCCAGTTCTTTGTTTTGTTCTTGTAGATCTTGGCGCTATCGTAGGCCATGGCTCAAATTTCTTCAATTTCATTCAAGTCCAGTAGCCTTTTCTGCCATGCCTTGTCCCAATCTATGTTAAATGTCTTGATAGCCTAATATGCTTTATGTTCTATCTCGACATGTAAATGACAAGTTTTTCCGTAAATGAGGCGGTAGGGTGAAATTCCCATTAGCGTTTTAAATGTAGTCTTGTAGGCCTAGAGTGCATCATTTAGGTGAAGAGACAAGTCCTTTCGAGTTGGTTTTACCATCTTCTCAAGGATGTTCTTCACTTCTCTATTTGAGATTTCGGTCTGCCTATTGGTTTGAGGGTGATATGTTGTTGCAATTCGGTGTTTTACTCCGTATTTCTTTAGTGCATTAGCAATTACCATGTTGTCAAAGTGCCTACCCTCATCACTAAATCTCCCTTGGGATGCCAAACCTTGAGAAGTTATGCTTGTGGAGAAATCTTTGCACGGTATTGGCATCGTTCTTTTGAGTGGCGATAGCTTCTACCCACTTGGACACATAATCTACTGCAGCAGGATGTATAGATTCCCACAAGAGGCTGGGAATGGTCTCATGATGTCGATTCCCAAAACATAAAAAATTTCGACCTCAAGAATGTTCTGCAGTGGCATCTCATGCTTTCTAGATATGTTTCCAGTCCTTTGGCATTTATCACAGCTCTTGTAAAAATCTTGTGCATCCTTGAATAGTGTAGGCCAATAGAATTCAAATTGCAGAACCTTGGCAGCATTTGTATTTCCTCCCAAGTGTCCTCTATATGGGGCAGCATGGCAGTGGTGAAGCACTTCTTTCTGTTCCTCTTGTGGTATGCATCTCCTGATCATCTGATTTGCACAGTGCTTGAAGAGAAGAGGTTCATCCCAATAATAATGTTTTGCATCATTTTGGAACCTCTTCCTAGCTTGATAATTAAGTTCAGGAGGTAATAAACCACTTACAATGTAATTGACAATGTCAGCATACCAAGGGGTTTCAGGGAACTTACCTGCCGCCATGGTTGTTGCGGCAGTACTGGTGGCAGTGAATAACTCCTCGTCTGGGAAAGTTTCTAGTATGTTGGTCTTGTCTTTCTCTTGATTCTTTCCCATCTCCAGTCTTGAAAAGTGATCTGCTACTTGGTTTTCTGTCCCCTTTTTGTCCTTGATGTCAATGTCGAATTCTTGCAGCAGCAGAATCCAACGTATCAATCTTTTCTTGGCATCCTTTTTGGTGAACGAATATTTGAGTGTTGAATGATCTGTATGGATCACCACTTTTGTTCCAAGTATATATGGTCGGAACTTGTCAATTGCAAACACCATTGCTAGTAACTCCTTCTCTGTTGTGATTTAATTTATGTGGGCATCATTTAGAGTTTTGCTGGCATAGTAGATCACATGGAAGAGTTTCTCCTTCCTCTGCCCTAGTCCTGCCCCGACAGCATAATCACTGGCGTCACACATTATCTCGAATGGTAAGCTCTAGTCGGGTGGCTGCACTATCGGGGTTGTTACCAGCTTTTCCTTCAGTATCCTGAATGCTTCAGTACATTCAGTGTGAAAGTCAAATGCACGATTCTGTTCCAACAGGAGACACATGGGTTTAGTAATTTTTGAGAAATTGGAAATGAATCTTCGATAAAACCCTACATACCTTAAGAAACTTCTTATTCCCTTGACTGTGGTGGGTGACAACAATTTTTCAATAACTTCGATTTTAGCTCTGTCTACCTCTATGCCACGACAGCTAACCTTGTGTCCCAACACTATGCCCTCGTCCACCATAAAGTGGCATTTTTCACAATTTAAAACAAGGTTTGCCTCTTCACATCTTTCAAGCACCTTCTGTAAATTGCCTAGGCAATCATCGAAACTGTCCCCAAAGACAGAAAAGTCGTCCATGAATATTTCCAGGAAATCTTCCACCATGTCCGAAAATATTGCCATCATACATTGCTGGAATGTTGCTTGAGCATTGCATAGTCCAAATGGCATTCTTCGAAAAGCGTATGTTCCGTACGGGCATGTGAAGGTTGTTTTCTCTTGGTCCTCCGGTGCGATTGCGATTTGGTTGTAACCTGAGTAACCATCAAGAAAACAATAGTAAGGCTTCGCCGCTAATCTATCTAACATTTGATCGATAAAGGGTAAGGGGAAGTGGTCCTTCTGGGTAGCTTTATGAAGCTTTTGGTAATCTATACAAACCTTCCAACCAGTCACAGTCCTGGTTGGGATTAGTTCGTTGTCCTTGTTTGTTACCACGGTTATGCCTCCTTTTTTCGGTACACATTGCAACAGGCTTACCCACTTGCTATCCGAGATGGCGTATATTATCCCAGAATCAAGCCACTTTATGATTTCTTTTCGAACCACCTCTCGCATAGCTTCATTTAGTCATCTTTGGGCATCAATTGGTGGCTTATGGTCATCCTCCAAGAGAATCTTATGTATGTACAATACCGGACTGATGCCTTGGATATCGGCAATGGTCCATCCAATCACCTTCTTATGCTGTCGTAACATTCTGATTAGCTGATGTTCCTATTCCTGCATTAACTTAGAAGAGATGATTATGGGCAACATATCATTTAAACCAAGAAAAACATATTTAAGTTACCCTGGCAGGGGTTTAAGATCTAAAATAAGTGGTTGTTCAATGGAAGGCTTTTGGATTACATGTTCATTCGAGGTATAATTCAAAGGCTCGAAGAACTTACCTGGACGTGTGCCTATCCAATTTACCTTCTCAGGACCTTCAGTATCAGATGCTTCATTGTTTGAGGAGTTACTGTCGTCAATGCTGTCGTGACAGTCTTCAAGGTGACTGCGGTGGCAGTGGTCAAATTTTCTGTCCTGACAGCTTGATTTGATGCAGGGTTGGTCTAGGATGACTTCTAATATTGCCTTGCATTCTTCCTCTGCATCAGCTTGTTTCATTGCTTGGAGAACATTGTGCCTTATTTGTTGGTCATTGACTCTCATAGTAAGTTCTCCTTTCTCTACGTCGATCACTGTTCTGCCTGTGGCTAGGAAGGGTCACCCCAGGATGATCGGTGCATTTTCATCTGCTTCACAATCTAAAATAAGAAAGTCAACAGGAAAAATAAACTTATCCACTCTTATCAAGATATCTTCAATCTTTCCTTCTGGTTGTACGTAAGAGCGGTCTGCCAGTTGCAGCATGACTGTCGTGGGCCTTGCTTGTCCAATACCTAGTTTCTGAAATACAGATTTGGGCATTAGACTAATGCTAGCACCAAGATCACAAAGTGCCTTACTCACAAACTTGTCACCAATTATGCATGGTATGACGAAGCTTCTAGGATCCTTCTTCTTTCGGGGTGGACGCTTATATAGGATTTCCATGCATCCTTTTGTCATCATCACTGTTTCAAATTCCCCAAGTCTGGACCTCCGGGACATTGCATCCTTAAGAAACTTTGCATAACCAGGCATCTGCTTAATGGCTTCTAACAGCGGAATGTTGATGTGTACTTGCTTAAAGACATCATAGATTTTCTTAAGCTGGTACTCCTGTTTCTGTTTCTTTAACCGCTGTGGAAAAGGTGGTGGAGGACGGTAATCTTCAAGGCGTCATTCACATGGAAGTCGGATCCGAGGAGGCTCAAGATCTTCAATTTCTTCTCTCTGCTCCTCTGTTTCTTCTGCTGTCGTGGCAGGTGTGACGACATCAAACTGTTTCTCTTCTGCCGGGGCAGTGTTCACGACAGGGGTCTGTAAGGTCTGTTCCTTACTTGGTGTTTCTTTTATTGTCGGCCCTTGTAGTTGTTTCCCAATCCTCGTTGTAATATCCTTGCACTGCTCATGTGTGGGTTTTCTAGTGACCCCAGTATCACTAGGGAATCCTCCATTCTGCCTTGGGTTTATGAACTGTGAAACCTGGCACATCTGTGTCTCTAAGGATTTTAGGGTAGCCTCATGGTTTGTCATTCTCATCTTTTTCTTGTCCATGAAGGATTCAGTTTTCTTGACAAAGTGATCCATATTTCCGCTATAGGTTTCAAACACCTCTTCGGCAGAAAATACAGCTTTAAAATCCTTCCGCTGCAGGTTTTCAACAATCTTAGTGAGGTATGCAATCTGAGTTTTGACCGAGTTGTCAGCTTCGTATTCCTTTACAGATATTCCTCGTCTACCTCCTCTTTGAGCTGTAGGAAACTGCTCATCGTTCTTTGCCAACTTTTTCAACACCAGCATTGCATCGTTTGGTTCTTTATCCAGTAATAACCCATTTGCTGCTGAATCTATCCTCATTCGAGTGTGTGCATTGGTAGCATTGTAGAATTTGACAACGTGATTCTATACAGGGAAACCATGCGTTGGGCAGTTTCGTAAGAGAGTCGTAAATCTATCCCACGCCTCATGCATTGGTTCGTCATCTTTCTGTTGAAAAGTAGCAATCTCGTTACGCAATCTTTTAGATAATTGAGAAGGGTTAAAACGAGAAAGAAATTTACGACAGAGATCCGCCCAAGTTCTTATAGAACCCAGTGTTAACTTATTCCACCAAGTTTTTGCTCTATCCCTCAATGAATGAGGAAATAGCCGGAGCCTCAGTACTTCCAGACTTATTCCTGGTTGTCTGAACGATCCAGATCTGCTGGAAAGTTTTAAGATGTTCACGTGCGTCCTCAGTAGTAGAACCACCAAATTGGCCAGCGGAATTTATCATGCTGAACATAACAGGTTTCAGTTCGAAGTGTTCAGCTTCCACATCTAGTAGCGTAGTTTCCAGTTCAACATGGTTGTTATCCATGTACTCTCGACAAGTTTGTCGTGCTACTGGGGCAGCAGGCCGCAGCAGATCGTTTCTGAGATCATTAGGAGGATCTACATTACCCTTGGGGTTGTTGTTGTTGTCATCTTCCCTATTGCCTTGTCTTCCGTTCACTATTGCTTCCAGTCTTTCCTCAAGATAGTTGTTTCTTTCTATCAAGAGTCGGGCTTGGTTCCTGAGTTGATATGTGCGTTCGATTTCTGGGTCTAATTCGTACTCAGGTTCCTTACCACGTCTCGATCTGCGCATAAGCAATAAGAGAACCTTGTGAAAAGTACAGGGAAAATAAAACAATTAAAAACAGAAAATAAAAATAAAAACAAAGTGCAATAATTAAAAGGTAAGGTATGTTGCCAGTCCCCGGCAACGGCGCCAAAAACTTGTTGCGTGTAAATAAGACTATCGCAAATAGTGCAAGTGTACACGACGCAAGTAGTAAAGTGATACTAGAGTATCAGATATCGTCTCCACATGGACTGGAAATAACTTTATCCTTAAATTGCTGCACAAGAAAAAGAAATAGTTTAAATGATTGTTTGAAGAAATCTTGAGTAATAACTAAAGTAAAAGATACGGTAATCAGATTGAGAGAACAGGCCAGTATTGATTTGCTCAGTAGTACATGTGTTGCACTGTTCAGAGGAACTTATGTTGTTCTATCGTCGTGCCTGTCGCGGCAGCACCTGTCGCGGCAGAGGTCCATTGATGTCGCGGCAGCGATCAACAACTCAATACTTCAAGTTTGGCAAGAATCCTTGTTATTACTTGCCCTATCCCTAGGCCCAAATTCTGTTGATGAACACGTCTTGGATGATACCTCCCGACGTTAATCAAAGGGTGAATACTAATGTTTGTGAATTCTTCTTTAGCCACTTAACCTTGTACTTATCCCTAAGCCAAGATGGTTTAACCATAAACTGGAAAACACGTATTTACTCTTTTCGAATGCTTAACTCTCCCGATATCAAACAAATGGATAACCTCACAATGCTCTCGCGATGCTCTTATGAGATGTTGAAAACCAGAGTAAATAAACTTGAAGTTTTATTACTTGAACAGAAAAATCCTAAGAACAATACAATCCTTACAACTACTTTACAAGATCAACCCTTAGCTCTTGGGAAAGTTTAGAACATGATGGAGAGAGAGAAACGACTAGGGTTTTGGGGGAAGACAGCTAGGAGCTAGATATCCTTCCCTAAGTCGAATTACATGCCTTTATATAGGCCTAGAGTTCAAGTTTTCTAATATGGCAAGAATACAAGTTTAATTTAAAGTACGACTCTATTAAATACTAAATCTTCTAAGTAGATGTCTTTAATTCGTCCTCTTTTCTTGCTTTGACTTTCTTCCTTGAACTTTGGGTCTGGCCTTCCATATGCTTCAGGGCTCAAAAAAATATGGGAGTGATCCACGACAGACCGGCTTGAAATCCTTATCTGTCGAGCTCCACTTTGCTTTTCCACCTCAGTGTCCTGATGTCATCATCGCTGCCACAGAAGATGTCACGACAGACAGTGCTCTATGTCCTTCAACTCCAGCTCCGCAACTCACCTCTGTTCCTTTGCTGCCCTGGCTGCTGCCGCAGCAGATACCTGCAAAAGTGACCAAATTCAGCAGCATCTGTGCAGTTTTATCTAATTGTGATGTGTATGCAAAAATCTATCCTAAATGCAATAAATCATGCTTGAGTGCAACAAAAATATGGGTTAATGAAGGGTAAAATATAGAACTTTTATGCACTCAACAATCAGCCTATGCAACTTTTTTATGAAAATAATAACCAAAATCTTGGCTTCTAGGCTCAAACCCATTCCCTCTAACATCATTCCCCAAAACTAATCTGCCTTTGTGAGTGGCCGTCTCATACATGACAATATTATCCTAGCCCACGAAGCTTTTCATGCCATAAAAAGAAGGAGAGAAAGAGCACAAGGAGTAATGGCCATAAAAATTGACCTTCAGAAAACTTACGACAAAGTGGATTGAGAGGTCCTTCACTTAATTATGAGAAAATGGGTTTTGATCAATGGTGGACTGATCGGGTTATGAAGTGTTTTACCTCGGTCTCATTATCCATTGTTTTGAATGGGGAGAAACAAAATCCTTTCAACCAGAAAAGAGGCTTGAGACAAGGGGATCCTCTCCCCATCCTTTTCCTCTTCGTCTCTAATGTTTTTACATGGCTTGTAGAAAAAGAAATACAAGACCAAAGACTATTGGGCTTTCAAATCGCTAGAGGATGCCCCATTATAAGCCATTTGATGTTTGTGGATGATTGAATTCTCTTCACAAAGGTGGACATAGTGAACTCTATTAATGTGATTATTCTTCTTGAAAACTACCAGATACGCACAGGACTCACGGTTAACATGGGTAAATCGTCGGTTTTTTCAAACCAAACATTAGCCCACGTCACAAACCATACCTCACCAATGCTCTTGACTTCAAAGCTATGGAAGAGTGAAGCAAATATTTAGGACTCCCATCTATTTGGGGAAGGGGAAAAAAGCTCTCACCTTCTTTATGGAAAGAATCCAAAGAAAACTTCAATGGTGGAAATCAAAATTTTTATCACAAGGGGGAAAAAAGCTATCGTCTTCCATTGTATGTTATGCAATGCTTCCAATTATCGTTTACCTTTTGTGATGAGCTAAATTCCCTTCTAGGAAAATTCTGGTGGAATGGATCAAATGAAAGCAGTCTAGGAATTCATTGGATGAATTTGGGAATGCTACGTAAATCAAAGGATCTCGGGGTCATTGGATTCAGAGACCTTACGACTTTCAACAAAGCCCTAGTTGCCAAGTAAGTAAGGAGAATTCTTAAGAACCCGGATTCCCTTGTGGCACAAGTCCTTCGAGGAATTTACTTCCCAAACGACAATATGTTCCACCCTAACAAACGCAATAACCCCTCATGGGCTTGTACGAGCATAAGGGAAGGCCTAAAAGCTATCTCGGGTGGCACTTTATAGAGAGTAGGGAATGGAAATTTGATATCCATATGGGATGATTGATGGATCCGAATTTGGCATCAAAATGCATCTTCCCATCCAGACAATCATACTCTAGGGACGTCTATGCGAATGACCTTATTGAAGTAAATCTTCACCAATAGAAAATGGAGAAACTCCAAGACTTGTTCTCGCCAAAAGAAATTGAAGCGATCTTATCTTTATCTATAGGAGGACCTAATGTGGCTGATGAGTTAGTTTGGTTTGCGAATAAAAATGTGGAATACTCAGTTAAATCTGGATACCACTCTATTTTCAACACAAGCATGGAACTCAACCCTAGCACTAGTACTTCCCCTTAGTCAGACCGATCTATCTGGAGGTGGATATGGGGCATTCCTATCCCTACAAAGATCAAAATGTTCATATGGAAAGCCTCTCATAATGTTTTCTCGACTAAAGGTTGTCTAGAGAGATGTTTCCATGGAAAATGACAATTTTGTGATACTTGTTCGAGATGTGGAATGGAATCATAAACAATAGAATATAAATTGTTCTTTTGTCCTTTTGTGAAAACAGTATGGAGAGCTTCAGGGTTTAGTTATTCCCCATCTTCTATTGGTTTCCCAGCTTTCTTCACATGGTGGGAAAAATAGTTGAGCTAAGGAAACTTGGAAACATGTACGAAGGTTTACGAGTCATTTCTTTTCTATGTTGGCATTTATGGAGATCTAAGAACTACTTTCTGTTTTCTTCTATTGTTGATTCCCCTATTGAGGTCTAGCTCAAAGCCCAAGCTTTCTTCTTAGAGTTTTTCTCATATAACTCCTCGAATGAAAAGAGCAATAGGTCTCTATCCTCTCGAACTCAAAGCCAACTATGATGCATCTGCTGATGTCTCTTCAGGGGACACTTCAACGAATGTCCTGTTTCAAAATGGAGAAGGGAAGCTTGTAGGAGGTCGAGTGTCAACCTTCCCAACTACTTCAATAGCTTGTGTTGAGGTTATAGCAGTTCAGATGGCAACTCAAGCTGCAATTGAAGAGGGCTTTCAAAAAGTGATTTTTGAATATGATAATGAAGGTGTCATTATCCGTCTTAACTCTAAAATGCAAAATCTACTTCAATAGCTTGTGTTGAGGTTATAGCGTGGGATTCAGCCGCTATTGAAAGCGATATCATCAACCTAGCAAAATCTTATCCCTGTTTCTCTTATGTTGCTGTGAAACGATCCTGTAACTAAGCTATTGACTGGGTTGCAAGGCCAGTTCAATTGGGATCATGTCCACTAGATTGGCTACTGTGCTTGCCCCATGAATTGAGATTATTATAGTAAACTTCGTTTGACTTTAATTCTATGCCTATTTTCAAAAAAAAAAAAAAAGAAAAAAGATGGGAACAGGCAGATAATGAGGTTTTAAAATTAGAAATTAAGCTCACGTCTTAAATTTGTTGGAACATTGTGCAACATGGTGCAGTTTTAGTTTATGAGAGTGGAGACAATCCTTTAGTTTGTTGAATGCTCTTAATATTATTTTTTTCTAACACTTTGTTTTATTAAGAGGGAGAAGAAAGTCGATACGTTTTTGTTTGGATATATTTGTCCTGAGTTTATTTTGTCGGTAATTGGGTATTTTGATCAATGTAAAAAATATTTAATAAGTTTAGTTATTAAAATTTTTCACTTGACAATTATTAACTCAGGGATGGAGGCATTAAGCCCTTAGAGGGGTTCGTGCCCCCAACCTCTATTTTTTTAACCTTTGCGATAAAGATTTTTTTAAATGAATTAATTATACATTTACCCCTTATTTTGAAATATGTAAATTACCATCAACTTTTAATTATGAATTCGTCCTGTATCAACGATAATTAATTTTGAAATAAAATATCCTTATTTCTATATATGTGTCATGATTGCTTGCTATTTTATTTTTAAATTCTCTTTAAAAAGATAATAAATATTAATCATTATATTAAACTTAACAAGTAGTCTTAATAAAAAAGCGGATGATGTTTATACTTGTAGACTCGATTTCAAAAAGATTTTTGTGTAAAATATGTATCTATTGTCAAAGTATTAAGAATATATATAAACAAATATTATATTGTAATCATGTTAAGACTATTAAAAAAATATTAATCATCATGTTTTATTACCGTTCAATATTTGAAAAGAATTCGGAACATTTTAATAATATTTTTTCATTTCAATTCTTTTATATGATACGACTCATGAAAGCAGTGGTGTATCTATGCGTTAGGATAGGCGGGATTATGCCTACCTGTACTTTTTAAAGTTCATACATTTGACATTAATTTTTTACGAATTATATTTTAATTTTTTTATTTTAATGACTAGTAGGGTGGGTAAAAATACCCGACTCGGTTGACCCGACCCAAAAACCCGACGACCCGAACCTAAAATGTTAGGTAATTCTTGAAAAAAATTACCCGACCCGGAAAATTTCCCGGGACACAGGCCGGAAGTTTCCCCTTACCGGGTACCCGACCCGATAAAATTTAATACATATTTTTTATATTTAAATTATATTTTTATTTTATGTTTCTTAATATTTTCAATCTAAAATTAAGTTTAAATCCCTACATTTTTTCTATACTTCTATTATATTCTTTTAAGTTTTAAGTTTAATTTTTTAAAATATTTTTGTGTTTAACATGTAATTTTTTTAATTTTAGAATTAAAAAAATAGGAATCAAGTACCCAGATATAATGGGCCGGGACACGGGCCGCTTAATGAGGTACCCGATTTTTCGGGTAGCCGAATATCAGGTACCCGACAATGCCCACCCCTAATGACTAGTGCTACCCATAAAAAATATTTCTCGATCAGCTACTGCACCAGAGATTACTTAAACTTTGTGCTTAGTCAAGAAAAGATAAATTATTGGAACAAAAGTAAAAGGCATGCCATATTCCTGGCAGCAACGATATGTCAAGAACTTTGAGACAAAATTTATACTCCAAGAACTTAATCTTATGGACAAAGCCACAAACTTTTAAATTTTCTATTAATAGGGTTTCCTTCACAAACTAGTTAGCATTCGATCTTGATAAAAAAAACTAGTTAGCATTCGATGTTTCTTCGATGTTAGGAAAAGAAATTATTTATATATTAATACTTTCATTTCGTCTGTTTGTTCTTTATATCAATTTATTTACTTATAAATTATAATTATTAGGTTATTGATCATAATATTTAAAATTATGTTTGAATATTGTATTGATTATTCTAATTACACTCGTACAAGTACATTACTTGCAATTATATTACTACTAATATCTCCCATCTAATTACATTTTAAGCCTTGTATTTTTGAAATACAAAGAATTCAAAAAATACATAGCATTCTGTGTAATTTTATGATAGTATTTGTTCATTTTTTCTTTAACACATTGATAAAGCATATAGTACCAGAGACAGACACTTAATTTCATGTTAGGGGTATGAACTTTTATTATTCGTAAATCTATATGAGAAATTGAAAATCACAGAGGTGCAGAATTAAATCATCAATATAAAATACATAAAAAATAAATTATATAAAAATTTAAAATTTTCAAGAGGTAAACTACTCTTCTTATCTTCCTCGATCCATCCCTAACACACTACCTTACAGGTACACTGCTGAAATTTATCACTTAAAAATCACAATATTACTTTTTCTATTATGTCCGCTCATAAAATTTTATCTTGTACTTTTAAAATACAAGGATCTATTTCTTTTAGATAAAATGTGTATTTTATTATCCAAAACACAACAAAAAAACTGCTACCAATAACAGTTCACTATGATAGGGATCATCTCTGTCACATAAACAATTAAAAGATCCCTAATCTATACATAATTGATCATTGGCAGTATCGTCTCTATCAATATGTCTGTCCTTAAGCTTAATGCTAATTGTTTCCCTGATGTCATTAACAATGTCTCCAACTCCTCGAGAAGAACTTCTGCACAGTCTACAGTTCTTCTCTCTCCAAATATGGTAAATAAAGTTGCACCAAGCAAGCTTTAACACAAGCACAACTAGCGTTTTACCCTTCAAATGATCAACAACCCACTGCAAATCAACTGCCCACACCCACAAAGGCCTGTTCAATCCACATAAGTTTAAAACAGCAGTCCACACTTCATGGGCAAAAGAGCACTCAGAGAAAAGATGTTTTCGTATTTTCTGAGCATTAGAGAACAAAAGACAATCCACATCTCGTATAATTCACAGGCGCATCAGCCTCGATTTAGTAGGTAATCTATCCAAAAGAGCCATCCAAACAATTATAGAATGCTTAGGTATATGGAAAGCAAACCAAAGTACTTTCTGCTACTGCACCTTCACCTTCACATCTCTTATTTTATCTCAGATCTAGGATAACTTCACTATGTCTCAGTTTTATGAGTTACTAAACAGATTTGTAGCTATACTTCTAAGCTTCAGCTGCTTTTTGACAATCCAACTAAAGTGAGGCCTAATTTCTACAGAAGGACCTAAAGTTAAGTACATAGATTTTTTTTCGGCTGAAAAAAGTTGCAAGGCTTTGATAACTTCTTGACAATACGTGATGTGGATCGCACAATCAACTATAATAAAAAAAGTGCATGCTATTTTTTAATTCTAGGGTTAGTAGCTAATAATAAACTTTCCTTACTCTTTAACTAATTTATTAGGGTTTAAATATGACAAGAGTAAAAAAAAAATCAACTTCTCCACTTCTCCACTCCTTCATTTTCTCTGAGATTACAAAACTTCTTTAAGTCTTTCTTCTTCTTCTTCATCGTTTTTCTTTACCGGCGGCGGCCTTTGGCCGTTCTGCTGGTTCTGTACATAAATAAAATTCATCTTTTTCGATGAATATTTCGTTTCTCAAGTTTGTTTCTTGTTTTTCTTCTACTTTGTTGGATTCCTATTCAAATCTGCTTTTATGGCAGTTCTTTTGTCTGCTTGGTGGCAGTTCTTTCGTCTGATTTTAGCAGTTTTTGTATGTCTTCATGACAGTAGTCTGTCTTTTGACAGTTACGCGTTCGAGTGACGAGTATCAACGAACGCTTTTCAACGAAGGATGTCGTTCTATACATGCTATGATTCCCTTTTGTGGTTGTGCCGACATGCCAAGAACAAGTAGCAGAAGAATTTTGCTACATTCAAAGAGCAGTCAAGGCAAAGTTATAGTTTTTCTGGATTTTTATCAGAAGATTTCTTCAGATGGTGTTAGGTATGGTATTTTAACGTTTTTCACACCTTTAGAATTTTATTATTTTGTTCTGCGTTGTATTTATCTTGTAAAAGGTGTGATTCTTTTGTATTTCTTTTGCCGTTGAATATAATCCAGATTCAAAAAAAATATGACAAGAGTCTACCTTCAACAAAAAATAGGACAAGAGTCGTTGTAGCCTTTTTGAAATTTAAAACTTAGTCTTCATACTTTAATTTAAATTTTATTTAAAAATTTTATTTTTTCGTTAAATTTCTTTGCTAGTAATTAACATGACAATTATAAGAAGAGAAAAATAATTTTATAGCCTAATTTTTGTCAACTTGAATATTACTCTTTTAAAAAAATATATACATAATTGTATTCATATTTTTATTAAAAAATCATACACCACTTTTAAAATTACTAATTTAAATAACTCTTTATAGTTAACAAATTAAAATACAAATCATTAGCGTTTGGATAAGAAATTTAAATTTTTAGAGATTTTTTAAATATCATTGTTTGAATAAATAATTATTTAAGAGAGATTTAGGATATTAAAATTTTATGTGTTTTAAAATAATTATAAAATAAAATTAATGACATTAAAAATAAATAATATAATATACAATTTGCATAAAACATACCATCTTATTTTAATTTTTAAAAGAAAATATACATTGACATTAAATAAAATGATATTTTAAATTTTAAAATTTATATTTTGATGTTAATGTGTGCGAGGTTGTTTGGTGGAGTTGTCTTGGCGAATGTGTTGGTTCGATCCTGTAACGCCCCGGTTTTGGGCTTAGGAGTTTTGGGCGTTGACCGGTTTGGTCAAAGTTCTGTTCGAATCTAAAAAGGTGAAATTAGGAAAGCCTAGTTCGGGTTGCATTAAAAATATGGAAAAATATTCTAAAATAATCTTTTAATATAATTAAGTGAACTGTGAAATCAATTTTGGAAAATGAGTTTTGGAAGGGTGACATTTTGGCTAGTGACCAAAATATAATTTTTGAAAGTTTGGTGACTGTTTTATAAAGGGTTGAAACTTTGAATCTTTAAGGAGCTATTATTCCAAAAGTAGTTTCTCCAGATTTTTCTAAGATATTTTAAGGATTTATTCTGATTTTAAAACATATCAAAAGTAGAGGGAAAGCCATTTTGGCCATTTTGATAACTAACTTCCTATTTTCCTTTCTCTCATTTTCTCTCAACCCAAACACTTTCTTTCCAGAGAATTGTTTCTGATTTTCTCACCTAAATCCCTCCTTTCAACTCTCTTTTGATTCCTAATCAACATATCTACAAAACCTCATCATTTGCTACTTGATTCATCAAGGTTTTTGATTCCAAAAAGAGGAGAAACTCAAGTTTGGAGGTAAGAACATCCTTCTCCTCTAAACTATCAGTTCTTTACTGAAATTCCTAAGTTTTCAATCCTTAATTGATGTTTTATTAAAGGCTTTTGAGTTGTGAATTGGATCTTGGCTTATAATGCAAGATTTGGTGATTTTTGATGATTTTCGTTTGATCTGTTAAATCTGTGATTTGAGATGTGTTTTTGATGTTATTTGGACTCTAAATTGATAAGGAATTGAGTTTTGATTAATGCAATCCCGGATAGGTTGAGTTTCCTAAGTTTATCTTGTGATTCTTGATTGTTTTTGAGGTGATCTTGTGGATCTGATGTTGCTGGAGGTATAAGGATGTTAATAGGTTCTTTTTAGATGTTAAATGATGTTAATAGATGTTTGGTTTTGTTGGTTAATGGCTGGGCTTTGTTGAGAAGTGGTTTGGATGCATTTTCGGTTGTGTTTGGTGGCCGAAAATGGAGTGTGGATGAGAGCAGCGAGTTTAGGTGCTTTCATTGAAGCAATTAATGCATGATGATGCATTAATCCTCTGCTTTGATGTGTTAAAACAGGGGAGGCATCTTTGGATCCAAGAGTTGTTGATCCGGAAGCTTGATTTGGTGCTTCGGCAAGAGGCGAAGTGGAATCGGTGAGTGAAATTGGGTTTTCGGCTTTGAAACCAATGTCTTGGGAGCTTAGTTTAAGTCTAAACAACTTTGCTAAGCTCAAGTGTAAGTTTTCGGAAATACTCTCTAGTGGTGGCCATGATTTGATTGTTGTGCAATGTGGTTTATTGCATGTTTTAAACTCTGTTTTGAAAGCATGATTTAGCATGGTTAATGCTGTTTTTGTAAGCCATATGTTGAAGGAAGCTCAAGGTAAGAGTTCCTTGTTTTTGAACATTGATTAAATGTGGTTTGATGCTTTTAAATGCATGATGAATACGGCTTGGTTTAATGCTTTAAAACAGTGGATAAATTGTTGATAATGATGTATATTGGCAAGTAATGTTTTGAAAAGGTTAAGGTCACTAAGGTAGTTAAAAGTCCTTGAGTGAGCCTTGTTTACTTAAGAACGTCAAGGTGGTTAAAAGTCCTTGGATGATTCTTGATACGGACACAAAGGTGGTTAAAAGTCCTTGTGTGGTCCTTCCATGGTGTTTAAAAGTCCATGGGCCAAGGTGGTTAAAAGTCCTTGGGGCCAAGGTGTTTAAAAGTCCTTGGGGTGAAACTTGACACAGACACAAAGGTGGTTAAAAGTCCTTGTGTGGTCCTTTCCATGGTGTTTAAAAGTCCATGGGGCCATGGTGTTTAAAAGTCCATGGGGCCAAGGTGTTTAAAAGTCCTTGGGGCCAAGGTGTTTAAAAGTCCTTGGGGTGAAAGTTGATGAACTTGTTTTTAAAGAAATGGAACTTATCACTTGTGGCCAATATGACATGTTATGATATGAAGCATGAGATGCTTGTTTAAGTATGCTTTTGAGCATGTGTAAATGATGATTGAAGCATGATTTATAAAGTGTTTTATAAATGCATTATTGAATGGTTTTATTGAGCATTCCTCACTAAGCTTTTGCTTACGCTCTCTTTCGTTTTCTTAAATCAATAATGCAGAACATTAAAGTACTTTGAGGGCAGCAAGGAAGGCAAGCATTCAAGTGGAAGTTAAGCTCAAAGTATGGAGGTTTTATTAAGTACATTTTAGCTTTTGGTAATTTGGCAATGGGGGACCTATGTGTATGTTTTGGGAGAGGTTTTGAACTCCCTAAGTATGTTGAATGTTGTTGAGAATGTTGGTTTTTGAGTTTGGCCTTTACATGCTTGAAATGGAAGTTTATGCTTGAATGGTTTGCTTGTGTAGGAAGCATGCCTATAGATTTGGGGCTTTTCATATATGATGTTATTTTGTTGAAATGTTGATGCATGTATGTCTCATATATGTTGAATTGCATGTTGGTAAAGTTTGGTGGTAATTGGAGCATGATTGGATGTTTAATTGCATGTTTAAGTATGCATTTTGGGGCAATCTGTGCTGGGCGTTTCGGAACAGTGCCTGCCGTTTCGGAACGGGTGCCTTAAACAAGCCCAAGCGTCCGAAACGGGAGAGACCGTTCCGAAACGGTTTGGCTACTCCCAGCCCGTGTTCCGGTACGCGTTGCGGAACGGCCCGTGTTTCGAAACGGGCTCTGCCTGTTCCGGAACGGGTGACCGTTGGGGGCTGACATTGGCAGTTAAATGTTTTGAATTGTTTGCGTTTTGGTCCTGAATCTTGTTTGAGCAATTGTATGAGTTTGGGAAGTCCTTTTGAGCTGAAATTTTACAGAGAAGTATGAAACCTGATTAATTTTAAGTTGGTAACTTCAATTTGGGTTAAGTCCTCCTAATTATCAGAATTTACATTTTGGTCCCTAAAGTTGTAAATTGTTCAATTGGGTCCCTGTTTGATCTCTGATGTTCATGATCTTTGAGTATGACGTTTGTATGATCATATCTAAGGTTAATATGCATCTAGACAAGATTTAAAAGAAAAAAAGGGTCGTTAATCAAGGTTGACTTTCGGGTTGACTTTGGTTTTCCCCGTGTGACTTTCTTAATTCGGGTCAACCGTCTAGGCCGGGTTAAGGGGGTTACATTTGGTGGTATCAGAGCTGAGTGCTCGAGTAATTGGGAATGAATGTATGCATGATTGAAGTATGTTTGCCTTGTATGCTTGTTGATCGAAAGCATGTTTAGCGGCTTGTGATTTTGGTGCAATTGAGTTGTATGCTGTGATGTAGCATGATGTGGGTACCCATTGCCAAATCGAAGCTAATGAAATGTTGTTAATTTTGAATGAAATTGAGCTTGAATACTTGGATTGCTTACCTTGCTGGGCCTGACTTTGTTTTATTTGCATTGTGATTGCATGGTAATAGTATGGCACCACGTAGAGAGTTACGAGGTAATGTGCGAGCTGCGGCTCCTAATGAGAATGAGAATGAGGAAAACACGGGTAGTGCGGTGTTACCTCCTTCTCCGCCTGGTGGTGGTGGTGCTGGGAGAGAAAGAGCTGAAGCTGCAGCTGGTGCTGGAGCTGCTGGACCAGAGGTTGGTCAGGGGCAAGCTATGCCTGATATGTCTATATTGGTACAAGCTATTGCGGGTGCTTTTCGAGCAGCAGTAGTTGGAGCTCAAGGAGCTGGGCATCAGGGAGATGCTGGAGTTAGACTACCTTTGGAACGCTTACGCAGTCTTGGTGGGACTGAGTTTAGGGGTATGTCTGCTGAGAGTTCTGAAGCTTGGTTAGAGAGTACCAAGCGAATCTTGGGTCAGATGAGCTGCACGGATGTGCAAAAGCTGGGTTGTGTTGTGTCCTTGCTGCAGGACGATGCGTATACGTGGTGGACGACCACCATAGCTGGAATGGTTGAAGCTGATGTGACTTGGACATTCTTTCAGAATGTGTTCAAGCGGAGATATCTTGGAGTGAGATATCTTGATGAGAAGAAGCGTGAATTCATGTCTCTTACCCAAGGGAGCATGAGTGTGGCTGAGTATGAGGTGCAGTTTGTGCGACTCAGTCAGTATGCACCTGAGCTGATACCTGATGAGCGGGCAAGGTGCGAGAGGTTCCGTTATGGTCTTGTGACGGATGTGAAAATGTATGTGCTGGCCACCGAGTATGATGATTTTGATGTGTTGGTGGGCCGAGCCAAGGACATTGAGATGAACTTAGGTTTATCTGCGAAAGGTGCTGGAGCAAGTTCTGGCAAGAGAGCTGCTGAGTATAGTTCCGGACGTGGACGGAACAAGAGGGGACGTGATCAGAAGTATCAGTCCTCAGCTAAGAGAGGTGGTGGTGCATCTGCTAGAGGAGGCAACGCTAGAGCTGATCCTAGTGCTTGTTGGATCTGTGGTTCACGTGGTCACATGAAGCGTGACTGTCCTCGTGCTGTGAGAGAGGTGCAAGCTCCTGTAGCGGCAGCTGGTAATGGATGCTGGAATTGTGGATCCGCAGACCACTTGAGGCGAGATTGTCCTAGGTTGGCTGGTGATCAGGTGCGTGCTCCTGCTGTTGCTGCACCACAGAGAGGTCGTGGGCGCGGCCGTGGTAATTTCCTGAGGCGAGAGGAAGGTGGTCGTGGAGTAGCCCATGTTGTGGCTATTCAGCCTGAAGGTGGAGGCCAAGCTAGGGTGTATGCTCAGCGTGAGGGAAGGAATGATGCGGATGTGATTGCAGGTACCTTTACTTTGCAATCCTTGTCATTGCTTTCTTTGATTGATTCTGGATCTACGCATTCATACATTTTGCGTGAGCATGCTGAATTACTTGGTTTACCTGTTGAGTCTTTGGATGTTGGTGTTCGTGTCACTAGTTCTTTTGGTGAAACTGTTGTGACTCGAAAGCTTTATAGAAGGTGTCCCTTGGTTGTTCAAGAACATGTTTTTCATGTTGATCTTATAGAGTTGCCCTTTTATGGTTTTGATGTGATCCTTGGTATGGATTGGCTTGCTGAGCATCGTGCTGTGGTAGATTGTGAAAATAAGCGAGTTTCGCTGAAGCTTGCGGATGATTATGAAGTTGTTGTGGTTGGTGAGAATGTGAAGTTTCTTGCTAATGTGGTGTCTACCTTGGAGGCGAGCAGGATGCTGAGGCAAGGTTGCGAAGCTTATCTAGCTTTTGTGATGAATCCTAGCTCTAAGGAGTTGAGGGTCCAAGATATCCGAGTTGTGAAGGAGTTTCCTGGTGTTTTTCCTAAGGAGTTTCCTGGTTTACCTCCTAATCGCGAGGTGGAGTTTGGAATTGAGCTGTAAGAGAATACAACTCCTGTGTCCATTACTCCCTATAGAATGGCACCTAAGGAGCTGAAGGAGATGAAGACGCAGTTGCAAGAGTTGCTTGATCGTGGTTTCGTCCGGCCGAGTGTGTCACCTTGGGGAGCACCGATCTTGTTTGTGAAGAAGAAAGATGGCACTATGAGAATGTGCATTAATTACCGTCAGCTGAACAAGTTGACTATCAAGAATCGGTATCCTTTGCCGAGGATTGATGATCTCTTTGATCAATTTCGGGGAGCTGCTGTGTTCTCTAAGATTGACTTGAGGTCAGGGTATTATCAGTTGAAGGTGAAGGATGTGGATGTGCCTAAGACAGCTTTCAGGACAAGGTATGGGCATTATGAGTTCCTTGTGATGCCGTTTGGTTTGACAAATGCTCCTACTGCTTTCATGGATATGATGAACCGTGTGTTTCATGAACACCTGGACAAGTTCGTGGTGGTGTTCATTGATGATATCCTTGTGTACTCGCGTACTGAGGAGGAGCACGAAGAGCATTTGAGGATTGTTTTGCAAGCCTTGTTGGAGAATCAGCTTTATGCTAAGCTGAGCAAGTGTGAGTTCTGGCTTAAGGAGGTGGTGTTTCTTGGGCATGTGGTCTCAGCTGAGGGGATTCGTGTTGATCCTCAGAAGATTGAGGCGGTGATGAACTGGAAAGTTCCTAAGTCTGTTCATGAGGTCCGTAGTTTCCTTGGTTTGGCGGGATACTACCGAAGGTTTGTGGATGGTTTTTCCAAGATTGCTGCTCCTTTGACGAAGCTGTTGCAAAAGGATGTTAAGTATGAGTGGACGGAAGCGAGACAGCAGGCTTTTGTGAAGCTTAAGGCGGCTTTGACGCAAGCTCCTATCTTGGTTCAGCCTGAATCAGGGAAAGAGTTTGTGGTCTATAGTGATGCATCCTATGTTGGTTTGGGATGTGTGCTGATGCAAGAGGGTAAGGTGGTGGCTTATGCATCGCGGCAGTCGAAAGTGCATGAGCGCAATTACCCTACGCATGATATTGAGCTGGCTGCAGTGGTTTTTGCTCTGAAGATCTGGAGACATTATCTGTATGGTGAGAAGTGTACTGTGTACACGGATCACAAGAGTTTGAGGTATCTGATGTCTCAGAAGGAGTTGAATCTTAGGCAGCGGCGTTGGTTGGAGTTGCTCAAGGATTATGATCTGACGTTTGAGTATCATCCTGGAAAAGCTAATGTTGTTGCGGATGCCTTGAGTAGGAAGGTAGCTGTTGAGCTGAGGGCTATGTTTGCTAGCTTGAGCATATCGCGAGATGGTGGTCTTGTTGCTGAGTTGCAAGTGAAACCATCTTTGGTTCAGTTGATCAAGGAAAAGCAGTTGCTGGATGATTCCTTGGTGTCTCATGTTCAGGATATCGCGGAGGGTAGACCTTCGGATTTCTGCTTTAATGATGATGGTGTGTTGTGTTTTGGGAGTCGGATAGTAGTGCCTGCTGATGCTGAGTTGAGGCGTGCTATTCTGACTGAAGGTCATAGTAGTCCTTTTGCTATGCACCCTGGTAGTACTAAGATGTATCGTGATCTTCGTGATGAGTACTATTGGGTGGGTTTGAAGAAGGATGTTGCAGAGTTTGTGAGCAAGTGTTTGGTGTGTCAGCGAGTTAAGGCTGAACATCAGGTTCCTTCAGGGTTGTTGCAACCGTTGAAAATCCCTGAATGGAAGTGGGAGAGGGTTACCATGGATTTTGTATCTGGTTTACCTTTGTCTCCTTCGAAGAAGAATTCTGTTTGGGTGATTGTGGATCGCCTGACGAAGTGTGCGCATTTCTTGCCTGTGCATACTACGTTTTCTTTGGATAAGCTGGCAGAGCTGTACATTGCTGAGATTGTGCGGCTGCATGGTGTGCCTAAGTCGATTGTGTCGGATAGGGATCCGAGGTTCACATCGCGTTTCTGGCAGTGTTTGCATCAAGCTCTGGGTACAAGGTAGCATTTCAGTACATCCTATCATCCTCAGTCGGATGGTCAGTCTGAGCGGGTTATCCAGATCTTGGAGGATATGTTGAGGTGCTGCGTGATTGAGTTCCAAGGTTCTTGGGAGAAGTATCTGCCTTTGGTTGAGTTCGCTTATAACAATAGTTATCAGGCGAGTATACAGATGGCACCTTATGAGGCTTTGTACGGGAGGAAGTGTAGGACTCCTCTTTGTTGGGTTGAAACTGGTAAAAAGTTGTTTCGATGCCGGCTTTGTTGAAAGGGACCACCGAGAAGGTGAAGCTCATTTGTGAGCGGTTGAAGGCAGCCTCTGATCGGCAAAAGTCTTACGCGGATTTGAAGCGTAAGGAGATAGAGTATGCGGTGGGTGACCGTGTGTTCTTGAAGGTTTCGCCTCGGAAGAAGGTGATGAGGTTTGGCCGGAAGGGTAAGTTGAGCCCTAGGTACATAGGACCATACGAGGTGGTTGAGCGTGTAGGTCCTGTTGCGTATCGGTTGAGGTTACCTCAAGAGTTGGAGAAGATTCATGATGTGTTCCATGTTTCTATGCTCCAGAAGTATAGATCTGATCCTTCGCATGTGATGCCTGTGGAGGAAGTGGTTTTGAATCCGGATTTGACCTATGATGAGGAACCGGTGAAGGTTCTGGATTCGGATAGCAAGGTTCTTCGTGGCAAGACCATTGAGTTGGTGAAGGTGCTGTGGAAGCATCGAGGTGTTGAGGAAGCCACGTGGGAGCGGAAGGAAGAAATGCTGAAGCAGTTTCCTTATCTCTTTCCTTCAGGTAAATTTCGAGGATGAAATTTCTTAAGGGGGGGAGAGTTGTAACGCCCCGGTTTTGGGCTTAGGAGTTTTGGGCGTTGACCGGTTTGGTCAAAGTGCTGTTCGAATCTAAAAAGGTGAAATTAGGAAAGCCTAGTTCGGGTTGCATTAAAAATATGGAAAAATGTTCTAAAATCATCTTTTAATATAATTAAGTGAACTGTGAAATCAATTTTGGAAAATGAGTTTTGGAAGGGTGACATTTTGGCTAGTGACCAAAATGTAATTTTTGAAAGTTTGGTGACTGTTTTATAAAGGGTTGAAACTTTGAATCTTTAAGGAGCTATTATTCCAAAAGTAGTTTCTCCAGATTTTTCTAAGATATTTTAAGGATTTATTCTGATTTTAAAACATATCAAAAGTGGAGGGAAAGCTATTTTGGCCATTTTGATAACTAACTTCCTATTTTCCTTTCTCTCATTTTCTCTCAACCCAAACACTTTCTTTCCAGAGAATTGTTTCTGATTTTCTCACCTAAATCCCTCCTTTCAACTCTCTTTTGATTCCTAATCAACATATCTACAAAACCTCACCATTTGCTACTTGATTCATCAAGGTTTTTGATTCCAAAAAGAGAAGAAACTCAAGTTTGGAGGTAAGAACGTCCTTCTCCTCTAAACTATCAGTTCTTTACTGAAATTCCTAAGTTCTCAATCCTTAATTGATGTTTTATTAAAGGCTTTTGAGTTGTGAATTGGATCTTGGCTTATAATGCAAGATTTGGTGATTTTTGATGATTTTCGTTTGATCTGTTAAATCTGTGATTTGAGATGTGTTTTTGATGTTATTTGGACTCTAAATTGATAAGGAATTGAGTTTTGATTAATGCAATCCCAGATAGGTTGAGTTTCCTAAGTTTATCTTGTGATTCTTGATTGTTTTTGAGGTGATCTTGTAGATCTGATGTTGCTGGAGGTATAAGGATGTTAATAGGTTCTTTTTAGATGTTAAATGATGTTAATAGATGTTTGGTTTTGTTGGTTAATGGCTGGGCTTTGTTGAGAAGTGGTTTGGATGCATTTTCGGTTGTGTTTGGTGGCTGAAAATGGAGTGTGGATGAGAGCAGCGAGTTTAGGTGCTTTCATTGAAGCAATTAATGCATGATGATGCATTAATCCTCTGCTTTGATGTGTTAAAATAGGGGAGGCATCTTTGGATCCAAGAGTTGTTGATCCGGAAGCTTGATTTGGTGCTTCGGCAAGAGGGGAAGTGGAATCGGTGAGGGAAATTGGGTTTTCGGCTTTGAAACCAATGTCTTGGGAGCTTAGTTTAAGTCTAAACAACTTTGCTAAGCTCAAGTGTAAGTTTTCGGAAATACTCTCTAGTGGTGGCCATGATTTGATTGTTGTGCAATGTGGTTTATTGCATGTTTTAAACTCTGTTTTGAAAGCATGATTTAGCATGGTTAATGCTGTTTTTGTAAGCCATATGTTGAAGGAAGCTCAAGGTAAGAGTTCCTTGTTTTTGAACATTGATTAAATGTGGTTTGATGCTTTTAAATGCATGATGAATATGGCTTGGTTTAATGCTTTAAAACAGTGGATAAATTGTTGATAATGATGTATATTGGCAAGTGATGTTTTGAAAAGGTTAAGGTCACTAAGGTGGTTAAAAGTCCTTGAGTGAGCCTTGTTTACTTAAGAACATCAAGGTGGTTAAAAGTCCTTGGATGATTCTTGATACGGACACAAAGGTGGTTAAAAGTCCTTGTGTGGTCCTTCCATGGTGTTTAAAAGTCCATGGGCCAAGGTGGTTAAAAGTCCTTGGGGCCAAGGTGTTTAAAAGTCCTTGGGGTGAAACTTGACACGGGCACAAAGGTGGTTAAAAGTCCTTGTGTGGTCCTTTCCATGGTGTTTAAAAGTCCATGGGGCCATGGTGTTTAAAAGTCCATGGGGCCAAGGTGTTTAAAAGTCCTTGGGGCCAAGGTGTTTAAAAGTCCTTGGGGTGAAAGTTGATGAACTTGTTTTTAAAGAAATGGAACTTATCACTTGTGGCCAATATGACATGTTATGATATGAAGCATGAGATGCTTGTTTAAGTATGCTTTTGAGCATGTGTAAATGATGATTGAAGCATGATTTATAAAGTGTTTTATAAATGCATTATTGAATGGTTTTATTGAGCATTCCTCACTAAGCTTTTGCTTACGCTCTCTTTCGTTTTCTTAAATCAATAATGCAGAACATTAAAGTACTTTGAAGGCCGCAAGGAAGGCAAGCATTCAAGTGGAAGTTAAGCTCAAAGTATGGAGGTTTTATTAAGTACATTTTAGCTTTTGGTAATTTGGCAATGGGGGACCTATGTGTATGTTTTGGGAGAGGTTTTGAACTCCCTAAGTATGTTGAATGTTGTTGAGAATGTTGGTTTTTGAGTTTGGCCTTTACATGCTTGAAATGGAAGTTTATGCTTGAATGGTTTGCTTGTGTAGGAAGCATGCCTATAGATTTGGGGCTTTTCATATCTGTGCTGGGCGTTTCGGAACAGTGCCTGCCGTTTCGGAACGGGTGCCTTAAACAAGCCAGGCGTCCGAAACGGGAGAGACCGTTCCGAAACGGTTTGGCTACTCCCAGCCCGTGTTCCGGTACGCGTTGCGGAACGGCCCGTGTTTTGAAACGGGCTCTGCCTGTTCCGGAACGGGTGACCGTTGGGGGCTGACATTGGCAGTTAAATATTTTGAATTGTTTGCGTTTTGGTCCTGAATCTTGTTTGAGCAATTGTATGAGTTTGGGAAGTCCTTTTGAGCTGAAATTTTACAGAGAAGTATGAAACCTGATTAATTTTAAGTTGGTAACTTCAATTTGGGTTAAGTCCTCCTAATTATCAGAATTTACATTTTGGTCCCTAAAGTTGTAAATTGTTCAATTGGGTCCCTATTTGATCTCTGATGTTCATGATCTTTGAGTATGACGTTTGTATGATCATATCTAAGGTTAATATGCATCTAGACAAGATTTAAAAGAAAAAAAAGGGTCGTTAATCAAGGTTGACTTTCGGGTTGACTTTGGTTTTCCCCGTGTGACTTTCTTAATTCGGGTCAATCGTCTCGGCCGGGTTAAGGGGGTTACAGATCCTTTCTCGGTCTCCTCACCTTGGTATTTGTTGGAAATCGTCGTTTTTGGTACGTTTTAGTTTGATGGATAAGCTAGAGGAAAGCCAGGCGCTACGGGGTTTGGTGGTGTTCTTCGGGATGATTCAGAAAAAGTACTTGCATTGTTTCCGAGACCGTTGGGTGTGTTGGATTCTAATGCGGCTGAATTCCGTGCGTTTGAGTTCGTTTTTTCGATGGTATCCAGTTTAATTTAGGCATCTCGTTGTGTGATGATTGTATAAGACTTGAGTGTTTGAATTGGATGGGTATAACATTCTTGGCAACGACCTTGGCGTCTTTGGAATATTTTTGTTTCTATTGATTCCCTATGCTTTTCTATGTCAAATATTTGTTTCCATCATGTGTATCGTGAGGCCAATGTTCTTGTAGACACTTTAACGAAGGAGGGAGTCGATAAGGTAGTGATATTTCATGCATGTATATTAGTCTTGGCTGTGGGGATGATTGCTAGATGCTAGCCGTATATGTTGGTGACAAGCTGTTGGGGTGTTTGAGTATGATGGGTGCCGACCAGAGGCAGTTTGCTCGGTTTCGGGTGGCTATTTAAGATATATTGAGGAAATTTAAGTTTTGGAAATTAAATATATATTGAGGAAAAGTAAAATCAATTTTGGAAAATAAGTTTTGGAAATTTAAGATTTCGGTTTGGTGAATATTTTGTAAATAGTGCAAATTGGTTTTTAAGGACTAAATTAATAAGATGCCAAGACTTAGAATCCTTAGGGAGCTTATATCTATTTTGTGAACCTTTTTCCCTCAAATTGACAATTTTAATGGTTTAATTGAAAGGATTTTTAAAAGGGATTTTAAAGTAAAAAGGAATTTTAATAGCTAAAAGAGATTTCACGTAACTAACTCTTCTCTCATTTTCACCAATCACCCAAACACTCTTCTTTTTCTCTAAAATTTCAGAGAGTTCGGTTTTCTAAAATCTTTTTGGTTAGCAAATGATTTCTTTGAGTTTCTATTCAATTTCCTAAAACTATCTTGAAAGACTTATTCAAAAGCTTGTCATTTGAGGGGAAGAGGCAAGGTTAGAGGGGAGAATACATCGGAAGCAATCGGTGAAGTTTCAGGGGCTTCAGACACTTAATTTTGCGTCGGCAAATCTTGGTTTCACGAGTCGGTGAGTGGGAACATGTTTTCTAGCTTTGAACCACTTAAAAGGTGGTTTTGGGAACTTAATGTAATCTAGAAACGCTTAACTAAGTTCGGAAGTAAGTAAATGAGATTTTCTCTATCGGATTGTGCTATTATGAATTATTGATGCACTTGATTTTAAATGCATGTTACCTGCTATTTTAAAGCATGAATTGAAGTAAGTGATTTACTGTTTTTGATGATATATTGAGGAAGGATGCACATGGTAAGTGATCCTTGTGTGTATATGTTTATACGTGTTTTTATGAAGCATGGTTTGATGCATTGAAACGTGACTTATTGGTAATGCTTTGATAACACTGAGGTTTGTGCTAAATGAGAATTATATTGGCAAGTGATGTTGTGAAAAATGGTTTATAAATGAAATCGGATATAGATAGCCGACTATAGGATTGAGTGCACTATAAACAAGCCGCCTTAAATGTTGAGGGGTTTATACAGTGTACAAAATACTCCATCTAAGTACCATAACGATTGGGGAAAGTGTATAGTGCCACGTCTCTCGTTATTGGGGTTATACATCTACCGATGAGTGGTGTTGAAGGGTTTGTACGATGTACTGCATACTCCACCACGGTGTCACAACGCTGGGGTTAGCTCCCGTGTGTGAACCTTGTGATGCCGGTGAGATTGTATGAATAGTTGGGACAACACTTGTAAATCCGTGTATTCGATGTGGTTTTGAGAAATGAGTATGTTGATGATCACTTATGAGCCAATATAATTGATAAAGTAATATGAAATGGTTAATGATGCATATTATGTAAATGCATGCTCTACTTTTTAAGCTTTGCATATGGTAGCTATGCATGAAAAGGCTTAAGTTGACTGTTAGCAATGGAATTGCTGTTTAGTTTTTAACACATGTTGCATGATGTTTAACATGTTGATTTGTTAAGGAAAATGCATGGTTTTAAAGATGGCATGATGGTTTTCAAATGATGACAAATGGATTTAATGCATTGATAGTGTTTTGGTTTTGAGCACTCCTCACTAAGCCTTGTGTGCTACGCTCTCATTTGTCCATCAATGCAAATAATTGAAGCTTAGGAGGCTGCAAGAGGCAAGGGATTCCAAGAGACTTTGTTTTGAATGTATATTTAGTTTATGAACTAGAGTAATAAGGGCAATGGGGGTTCCATAGTTTATATGGGTGATGTGTGTGAACACCCTTTGTGAGTGTGTCTACTTTATGGTTTTAAACTTGTAAAAGGGCCTTTATTTGATGGATTGTGCTTTAGCTTGAGGTTTGACTCTTGTGTGGCTTATTTACGAGGTTGCTTGCCTATAGTTTACCATTGTTGCAATTTTCCATGATTTGATGTTGATTATGCCAAGAATGTTTGAGGATGGATGTTTAAATATGATGTATGCATGTTGGAAGCATGTTGGATTGGTTTAGGATGGATTTAAGTGTGAAAATCCAGCAAAAAGTGTCATTACAAGCCTGAAATGGTCTAAGGCTTTCGAAACAAGGGAGGTCTGCTCTGGTGCGTTTTACTACTGGAAACTACAGTTTTGAAACGCCTCTAAGGTGTTTCGATACGAGCTCGTGTTCTGAGCAGTGAGGACTTGTTTCAATACACATGTTTCGATACAGGGCAACTTGTACCCAAACGACTGGCAGTAACATGACTAATTTGAAGATGATAACTTAAAATTGGAAGAATCCCTTGTATGGTGTCATGTTTAGAAAATGGTACCTAAAATCGTAATTGATGCAATCAATATCTGATTGAGTTATGAATGTTCCGCTGCGAGGTTAAACATTTAGGACACTAATGAGCATTTAGATAAGATAAAAAATAGGGTTGTTTATTGGAGTAAACTTCCCGGTTTTCTTCAAAATTCCCCGTGTGACACGTTTGGTTCGGTCTACCATCTACGCCAGGTCGAGGGGGTTACATTCAGTGATATCAGAGACAAGTTTCGATAGAATGGGATGATGGTAAGGTGGCAATAAGTTGATGTGATGTGAATTCAAGTGATTGATGATGTTTGCTTTGCATGGTGATTGTTATAATCATGTTGAGGATGATCAAATGATATGGATGCCATGCATGATCATTATGATTTAAATGTGTGATGTTATATACATTATGATGTTGTGGGCTGGATTTGATTGATTGTGATGCACGATGCTTGTGATACGTATGTTATATGCCTTATGCTATGATTGGGGAAAATTGGGATACTCATTGCCTCATTACTATAGTAAAGAGTTTTTAAATTGAAATAAAAGTCTTGGATCCTTGCTTGAAGTTGGCCTGATTTCTTGTTTTGTTTTATTATCATGCCTTATTTATAATAGTACACTGAGACCGAGGAAAGAGCTACATTTGAGTATGATTGCTCATGCTGGTGAGCAAGAAAATCAAGAGAACGAGGTTCTACCTCGTGGGAATTTACCTTCTACACCGCCTCCACCTAGGGGTGAGAAGCAAGGACATCATGGGCAAGCTGGTACTGTGTTGGGTGATTTGACGTCTTTGGTTCAGGCGATGACTGGGGCATTCCAGGCAGCTGTTGCTGGAGTGCAGGTGCAAGCACCTGTTGCTGTGAAATTAGGTTTGCCGTTGGAACATTTACGAAGTTTGGGAGGCGTTGACCATATTGGTTTGTCTCATGAGACATCTAAGGCTTGGATGGCTAGTACGTTCTGAATTTTGGATCAAATGGGGTGCAATGATGCACGTAAGCTGGAATGTGTCTTTTCTTTGTTGCATGGTGATGCATGCAGTTGGTGGACGACTGTGACTGCGGCTATGGAGCCCAGTGAGGTGGATTGGGAGTTCTTCCAAGCTGCCTTTAAGAAGAAGTATCTAGGAGTCAGATACTTGGATGACAAGAAGCATGAGTTTATGTCCTCGATTCAAGGTATCATGACAGTGTCTAAGTATGAGTTCCAGTTGGTTCGATTGAGCGAATATGCTCCTGAATTGGTGTCGAGTGATAGGCATTGATGTGATTGCTTCCAGTATGGCTTGGTGCTGGAAGTGAAGACTTTTAGGTTGGCCTCTGATTATATAAATTTCGATGTGTTGGTGACGCGAGCTAAGGATATCAAACAAAGTTTGGGCTTGTCCTCTCGCTTGGGTGGTTCCAGCTCGGGTAAGAGAGATGCAGATTCTGGTCCTGGTGGTGGATAGTATAAGAGGCATCGTGATTGTAGGTATCGGCCTGAGCCAAGGCGCGGGAATGTTGGGCGTGGTGCGCTAGTTCAGGGTAACATGGTGAGATCTGAATAAAATGCTTGTTTGGTATGTGGATCGCGTGAGCACTTGAGGCGAGATTGTCCTCGTATAGCTCGAGAAGCGTAGGTCCTACGGCTATGGCAGCTCACTCTTGTTGGACTTGCAGATCGACTGATCATTTGAGGCGTGATTGTCCCTTATTGACTGGAGGTGGTCAGGATTGGGCACCAATTGTTGCACCACATAGAGGCCGTGGGCGCGGTCGTGGTAATTTCCAGCGTAGGGAAGATGGACAGAGAGGTGTAGCACATGTTGTGGCTGTTCAACCCAAGGGTGGTCGTCATGCGAGAGTGTATGCACATCGCGAGGGACGTAATGACACTGGTATGATTGCAGATAGTTTCAGTTTGTAATCCTTGTCATTGTTATCTTTGATTGATTATGGATCTACGCATTCATACATCTTGAGTGAGCATGCACATTTGCTTGATATCCCTGTTGAGATGTTACATGTGGGAATGTAAGTAACTAGTTCTGTTGGTGAAATTGTTGTTATGAGAAGGTTGTATAAGCGATGTCCTTTATATGCTCAAGGTCATGTGTTTATAGTTGATTTAATGGAGTTACCTTTGTATGGTTTTGATGTAATCCTTGGGATGGATTGGTTGTCCGAGCATATGGCTGTGATCGATTTTGATGTTAAGGGAGTTACCTTGAAACTTGCTGATGATTATGAAGTGGTAATCGTAGGCGAGAATGTGAAATTCTTGTCCAATGCAATTTTGGTTCTTGAAGCGAGTCGTATGATAGAGTTGGATTGTGAAGCTTGCTTGCTTATGTGATTAATCTTGGTACAAAGGAGGTGCGAGTACAAGACATACGAACGGTATGTGAGTTTTTGGGTGTCTCTTCGGAAGAGTTTCTTGGTTTGCCACTGATCAGAAAAGTTGAGTTTGGCATTGAGGTGTATGAAAATACGACTCTAGTGTCTAGTGCTCCCTATCGAATGTCACCTAAGAAGTTGAAAGATTTGAAGACACAAACAACTTCAAGAGTTTCTAGATCGAGGATTCATTAGACCTAGTGTATCACCTTGGGGTGCACCGATCTTGTTTGTAAAGAAGAAAGATGGCATGATGCGTATGTGTATAGTTTATCGGCAACTGAACAAGTTGACGATTAAGAACAAGTATCATTGCCAAGGATTGATTATTTGTTCCATTAGTTTTAAGGTGCTTCAGTGTTTTCTAAGACTGGTTTGAGGTCTGGATATTATCAATTGAAGGAATTGGATGTAGATGTGCCTAAGACAGCTTTTCGTACAAGGTACGAGCATTATGAGTTCTTGGTGTTGCCGTTTGGTTTGACAAATGTGCCTACTGCATTCATGGATATGATGAATCCTGTGTTCCATGAGTGTTTTGATCAGTTTGTGGTAGTGTTTATTGATGATATTCTCTTGTACTCTCGTACCGAGGAGGATTATGATAAGAATTTACGTATCCTGTTGCAGGTGTTGTTGGAAAACCAGCTTTATGCTAAGTTGAGCAAGTGCGAGTTTTGGCTTAGGGAAGTTTTCTTCCTTGGACATGTGGTGTCGACCGAGGGTATCCGAGTTGATCGACATAAAATTGAAGCGTTGATGAATTGGAAGACGCCTAAATCGGTGACGGAAGTGCGTAGTTTCCTTGGTTTGGCAGGATACTATCGATGGTTTGTGGATGGTTTGTCTAAGATTGCAACTTCGTTGACCAACTTGTTGCAAAAGAATATTCATTTTGAGTGGACAAATGTTAGACAACAAGCTTTCGTGATGTTGAAGGAAGCTTTGACGCAAGCTCCTGTCTTGATTCAAACTGAATCAGGTAAGGAGTTTGTAGTTTATAGTGATGCGATGTACATTGTTTTAAGTTGTGTGTTGATGAAAAGTGAGAAGGTTGTTGCGTATGCATCTAGGCAATTGAAGGTGCATTAGTGCAACTATCCTACTCATGATTTAGAGCTTGCTACAATTGTGTACGCTTTGAAGATTTGGAGGCATTATCTCTAGAATGAAAATTGTTTGGTCTACACAGGCCATAAGAGTTTTAAATACCTAATGTCTCAGAGAGAGTTGAATCTTAGGCAACGAAGATGGTTGGAGTTGCTCAAGGATTAAGATTTGACGATAGAGTATCATCCTGGAAGGCCAATGTTGTGGTTGATGCCTTGAGTAGGAAGGTAGTCGTTGAGTTGAGAGCGATGCTTTCTTGGTTGAGTATATCGAGAGATAGTGGATTGATAGCTGAGTTTCAAATGAAACATTCCTTGATTCAGTTGATTAAGGATAAGTACTTGTTTGCTGATTCTTTGGTGCCTCATGTTCAAGATATAGCGGATGAAAATGAAACGGAGTTTTGTTTTAATGATGATGGTGTTTTATGCTTTAAAAGTTGAATAGTTGTGCCGAAGGTTGCTGAGTTGAGGCGCACTATATTTTTTGTGAAGAAGGTGGGCCTCATTAAAAACCCATCTAAAGCTTATTGTTCCGAGAGGAACAATAAATCACCTATGAGGAGAAAAGAGTGCCCATTGTATTGAGATCGTTGAGTGGAAAGCTCCACAATTACATAGATACGAATATGATTTGGGTAATTAGTTCCAAAAGACACAGATGTCATGGAACGTAAAGCTCTCGAGGCCAAGGTATGTGCAACATATTTTTCTTTTCGAGGTACAAAGCAAATGCAAACAGAAGGTGAAAGAGCAATCAAAGACTTGGCTTGCGCAATCAAGGGCTCCAAGGTGGAAAGGTGTTCCTCTTGGTGATTGATTTTGTTAACGATAAAAGCCAAGTCTGTCTCAATAGGGACATTGGACCAGCCCTGATCATGCACGAACCCGATGCCTGCGATTACTTCGTGGGCTTCAATAGTGGCATCATCCAAAAAGCTACCCAGGGGAAAGACGATCCACCGACGACTACCCCACACAGCAGCCCGTGTGATTGGATCATAAGCCCCATCAATGTTGACTTTAATCGACCCATTACAGGGCCGCTGCCAACGGGGTCGTGGGATAGGGGGCAGATCTCCCTAAAGAGGAGTCGAAGGTGCATTAGCTTCCGTATATTCGCGCAAGAGGCTTAAAGAGTTGAGAGCCATCAACCACGAGGGTTGAAGATGACGATTATAGAGCCAATCATTAGGACGGTTCCAAAGATTCTAGTACATCGTAAGAAAAAGCGCAAAGGACTGAGAAGGCAATGTTGTGGCTGCTTCCTCCAACAAGCGGATCGAGGAGTCAGCTAAACTCGTCATGATAGAAGTAGGTAGACTTGAAAGTTGGAGAGTGAGGCACATTATTTTGACTGAGGCACATAGCAGTCCTTTTGCTATGCATCCTGGTAGTACAAAGATGTATCGTGGAATGAAAGATGAGTACTATTAGGTTGGGTTGAAGAAGGATGTTGCAGAATTTGTGAGCAAGTGTATGGTTTGTCAGCGTGTGAAACCTGAGCATCAATTTCCTTCCGGGTTGTTGCAACCCTTGAGGATACCAGATTAGAAATAGGAGAGGATTACGATGGATTTTGTGTCTGGTTTGCCTTTGACCCCGTCAAAGAAGAACTCCATTTGGGTGATTGTATATCACCTTACGAAGTGTGTGCATTTGTTAGCTATGCATACTACATATTCGTTGGATAAGCTGGCAGGGTTGTACATTGCTGAGATAGTGCGTTTTCATGGTGCACCGAAATCGATAGTATCAGATAGGGATCCGAGGTTGACAACGAGGTTTTGGGAGTGTCTACATCAAGAGTTGGGTACGCGTTTGAATTTCATTACCTCCTATCATCCTCAAACGGATGGACAAACGGAACGAGTTATCCAAGTGCTCGAGGATATGTTGAGGTGTAATGCCCTGGTTTTGGGCCTAGATGTTTTAGAGGTTGAATCGGGCCGGTCGGGAACAATTTGAACCCTTTAAGGTTGGTTTAGGGAACACCTAGCTCGGGATGCTTTAAAAATATGGAAAAATATCTAAAAATCCTCATTTATTATATAAATGTTTATAGTGAAAATAATTTTACAAAATGTGATTTGGAAATATTACATTTTGGCGTAGTGACCAAATTGCAGGTTTTGCAAAAGTTGACTAGCGACTGTTTTGTAAAGGATAGAAACTTTGAATCTTTAAGGAGATAATTTTACCAAATTGTTATTCATCAGATTTATCTTTAGTTTGGGAGTTTTAATAATGATTTAATTAAAGGAATTAAATGGAAAATTATATATTGACTTTTCATAACTACTTTACGATACTTTTCCCTCTTATTATTTTCTCTCAACTTCCACTCAGCCAAACACATTTCCCTCACAAAAGATCCTCTGGTTTTCATCTCTTTTGCTAAGATTTCATCTTCCTAAGGATTTTTTATCTTTAATTCATCAAATTCTTTTGTTTTCACTTTGGATTTTCATGAAATCTTGCTCTAATTAAGGAGAAATCAGCCAATAGAGGTAATCTTCGTCCTTCTCATCAAATTCCCAAGTTATCAATCCTTTGTTAATGGTTTTAAGTTTTTTTAATGTTATAATCAAGAAATAGTTGCTAAATTCAAGGTTCTTGATGTGATTTAGATGATTTTAGTATTTCTGAGTTAAACTCTATTTTGAGGTTGATTTCTAACATGTTTTGGATGATATTTGATGTTGAGATTGAGGTCTTAACAAGTAAATCCCAAATAGGCTTGGGTTTCTAAGTTTTAGATGTTAGATTTGTGGTTTTTGGGGTGTCTTTGGTGATCTGTTATTTCTGGAGATGTAAGGACATGTTTGTGATGATTTTTGACGTTGATTGAGGTTTAGAAAGGGTTAGAATTGTTAGATCTTGACTGGGCTTTGATTTGAGAAAGTTTGAAGGTGATTTTGGATATTTCGGAGAGCCGAAATGGTGTTTTTGAGTAGTGCAACGAGTTTGAAAGTTTGGCTGGTGATTTTAATGCATGATGATGCATTAGTCCTCTCCTCTTTTGTGTAATGAACATGGGAGATTTCATCGGACACATTTGGTGTTGATCTGAAAGTGTTGGAGGCCTAGAAATCGTTTCGGCAAGCAATCGAAACGTAATCGGTGAGTGCAAATGGTTTTAGAAGTCCTTGAGGGACAAGGAAACAAGGTTTGGAACACCATCCTATGTCCGGAAGTAAGTATGTTTAGAATTTGCTCTCAAAAGTGGTTGATTCCCCTAAATGTTTTTAACATGCTCTTGATTTGAGATAGATTTGAGAATTGTTGCATCAAAACAGTAGGTGAGATGATGATTTTAATGTAATATATTGGCATAAATGGTGAGATGATTACCATATATAATTGGTCGACCAATAGGATAAAAGTGCACCATAAACTAAAAATTCGTATGTGCTCTTCAGAGTCTAGCAATGGGGGTAGTGCCATCCCGATCCAAATTGAGAATCCGATGATGAGAGATACCATCGGGGTATGTCTTGGTGAATCACCCAAGCTTTGTGGCGAAGAGAGATACCTCCATGAGAGTCCGGTGATGTGAGATTCCATCGGGGTAGGACTTGGCTTTATGTTAAGCTAATCTGCATATCCGAGTAAATATATAATATGAAATGCCAATATATGAGATTGTGTTTGATGGTTTTGAATGTCAAGCATGTATGGCTTTTCCTTGAGTTTTGCATCGGTTGAATGCATGAGATTGATAGATAGATGGTACATATGATTTTCAAATGGAGAATTGCTTTTAATGGTTTTCAAGCATGAGATAGAAAGACCATGTTGTACAAAATGGTTTTTGAGAATGAGATTTAAAAGCTTACATTGTTGTGTTTGTGTTTTTGGAGCATGCCTCACTAAGCTATCGTGCTTACGCTCTCTTTTACCAACAATGCAGATAATTGAGACACTTTGGGCAGCGAGGAGGCTTATGAAGATCCAAGGGTTTGTAAAGCTCAAGTATGGTGATGTTTTAAACTTTCTTTAGTAATGATATTTGGCAATGGGGCCTAGTGGTTTGCTTTGAGATATGTATTTTGGACTCCCCGTGATTGATCCAAGTTTTGTATTGCTCATATGGTTTGTAAGAGGCCTTTATTCTTATTTTTGCGCTTATTCTTGCTATATGGTGTGATTGTGGTTTGATTCTTAAGCATGCTTCATGGATTCCCTTGCTATGCTTGAGTTAAAAAACTAAATGTTGTTATGTGTTTGGAATTGCATGTTTATATGTTTAAGTAGATGCCAATAGCATGTAAGTATGATTTGTGGAAAAATTGTTGAAGTTTGAAATGATTTTGTGGCTGAATTTTGGACAATTCTGGTATGCATATCGATACACGGGCTTGCGTATCGATACACATAAGTCAAATCTGTGCTTTTCTACACATGCGTTTTGGGACGATTGTGAGGTGGTTTGGTACGGGCTTGAAGGGCATACGAATACGCGGGGAAGCGTATCGATACGCTCTCTGTGGCTTTGGTCACTACCATCCCGCGTATCGATATGGTCTCAAGCGTATCGATACGCGACTGTTAATTCTGTTAATAGCATCTTTGTATGTTTGAAATTGTTGCATTTTAGTCCCTGTTTTTCCGGTGTGCAATTGAATGAGTTTGGTTAGTTGGTTTTTGATGAAAATTTGTAGAGAAGCATGAACATGAGTAGTTAAGTAATGGTAAACTTAAAATCATTAAAGCCCTTGTAATTCGTAGAAATTATATATTGGTCCCTAAATGTCTAATTTGTGCAATTAAACCCTAAACGTGATCCGATCGATGTGCCATTTCTTCCTATGGTCTTTGGTGGTCACATAGGTTTAATGTTGTATCTAGAAAAGAAAAAAAAGAAAAAAAAGGGTCGTCAATCGGAGTTAACCTTAACGAGTTGGCTTTGATTTTCCCCGTGTAATCACCTCGGTTCGGGTCAACCGTCTAGACCTGGTTAAGGGGTTTACATTTGTTGGCATGAGAGTTAGGTTTGTGATTAATTGGGGCATTCGTAAGTGGTTTGTAAGTGTAAATATGAGTGGTTATGACCTTTGTGAATGCATGTTATGTGATTGTGCAATGTTCTAGCTTTAATGAGATGTAATGCATGCAAGTTGATGGATTGAGATGAATTTGTGATGCTATGCTATGACTGGAAATATAGATGGGGAACTCATTTCCATAGCATTACTATTGGAAAGAATTGTTTTGAAAATGAACTTGAGCACGTTGGATTTCTTGCCTTATATTGCCTAACTGAGATTTATTGCATTTTTCTAGTTGCATTGTTTTGAAATGGGGCCACACAGAGAGCATAGAATGAACATGTGTAACGCGGTCGAGAATGAAACGAATGAGAATGATGAGCGTGTCGAGAATCTACCGCCTCCTCCTCTCGGTGGACCACCCGGTGGTGGTGGAGCGGGGGTTGGTGCCGCGGAAGCTGGAATAGGGTTTGCTAAACCCGAGGAAGCACGAGGGCAAGTTGCTCCTGTCATGACAGTGCTGATCCATGCTATTGTCGGAGCCTTTCGGGCAGTAGTAGCTGGAGCTCATGTGGATGCACCTCAGGCTAGTGCTGGTGCGATTTTGCCTCTGGAGCAACTCTATAGTCTGGGAGGGACTGAGTTTTGGGGGCTAACCCCTGAAGGTTCTGAGTCTTGGTTGGAGAGCACCAAAAGAATCGTTGGACAAATGAATTGTAATGTTGTCCAGAAATGGGGGTGCATCGTATCTCTGTTGTATGGCGATGCCTAAACGCAGTGGACGACCACTATAGCTGGTTTAGAGGATGTTGAGGTGTCTTGGACATTCTTTCTGAACGCGTTCAAGGGGAAATATTTGGGAGTCCGTTATTTGGACGAGAAAAAGAGGGAGTTTATGTCCCTAGTACAAGGTAGCATGTCTATGGCAGAATATGAAGTACAATTTGTACGCCTTGGCCAGTATGCGCCAGAGTTGGTCCCTAGTGAACGAAAGAGAGGCGAACGGTTTAGATATGGGCTGGTGGCTGATGTGAAAACTTATATGCTTGCATCAAGTTATACCGATTTTGATGTCCTGGTCACTCGAGCCAAGGACATTGAGTTGAACCTTGGTCTGGCGTGTCGAGCGGGAGGATCTAGCTCGAGGAAGCGACCTGCGAATCGTGATATTGGAAGGGATCGATTCAAGAGGTCTAAGGATAGAAGGTCACACATGGATGCTAGACGTTGGGGAGGTAACCACGGGAGAGGCCAGCAAGTGCTGAATGCTTTTGTTCGTTACCCTAAATGTAACCGGTGTGGTAGGAGACACACGAGAGAGTGTTGGGGCAATGTTGGTACGTGCTAGAATTGTGGTTCTCGTGGGCACATGAAACGAGATTATCCTCAGTGGATATGAGAAGGGTAGGCTCCAGTGAGTGTGACTGAGCCGTAGAGAGGCCGTGGGCGTGGCCGCAATAATTTTCATTGTATGGATGATGGTGCGAGGAATGTGGCACATGTTGTAGCTGTTCAGCCTGAAAGAGGTGGCCATGCTAGAGTGTATGACCATCGTGAAGGCAGGAATGACTCGTACGTAATTGCAGGTACCTTTACTTTGAAGTCTTTGTCCTTACTTTCTCTGATTGATTCTGGATCTATACACTCGTACATAATGCGTGAACATGCTCAAATGCTTGGTTTGCCTGTTGATTCTTTGGATGTTGGTATGCGTGTGAGTAGTTCTTTCGGTGAAACGATAGTAACAAGGAGGTTGTATAGGAGATGTTCCTTAAAGGTGCAAGAACATGTGTTCTTGGTGGATCTTATGGAATTGCCTTTCTATGGATTCGATGTAATCCTTGGTATGGATTGGCTCGTCGAGCATAGAGCAGTTGTGGATTTTGATAATAAGCGGGTTTCGTTGAGACTTGCTGATGATTATGAAGTTGTGGTGGTAGAAGAGAACGTGAAGTTCTTATCTAATGTGGTTTCGACCCTTGAAGCGAGTTGGTTGTTGCGTCAAGGATGTGAAGCTTATTTAGCTTTCGTAATGAATCACAGGACGAAGGAAGTGCAGTTGCAGGATATAAGGACGGTGCTTGAATTCCCTGGGGTATTTCTGGAGGAGTTGCCTGGTTTGCCGCCTAGTCGGGAGGTTGAGTTCGGAATTGAGTTGTATGAGAACACATCTTTGGTGTCCATCGCTCCCTATTGAATGGAACCTAAGGAGTTAAAGGAGCTGAAGACGCAAATTCAGGAGTTGCTTTATCGAGGCTTTATTCGGCCTAGTGCGTCACCTTGGGGTGCACTGGTGTTATTTGTTAAAAAGAAAGATGGTATAATGAGAATGTGCATTGATTACCGTCAGCTAAATAAGATGGCTATCAAGAATAAGTATCCTTTACCAAGGATTGATGATATTTTCGATCAGTTTCGTGGAGCGGTTGTGTTCTTAGATAAAGATATACGGTCAGGATATTATCAATTAGAGGTTAAGGATGTGGATGTGCCGAAAATAGCTTTCGAACGAGATATGTGCATTATGAATTTCTAGTGATGTTGTTTGTTTTGATGAATTCTCCTGCTCCTTTAATGGATATATGAACAGGGTGTTTCATGAATTCTTGCATAAGTTCATTGTGGTGTTCATCAATGACATCCTTGTGTACTCTCGTACTGGGAAGGAGCATGAGGAACATTTGAGGATTGTTTTACAAGTGCTGCTAGAGAATCAGCTTTATGCTAAGCTGAGTAAATGTGAGTTTTTGTTGAAGGAGGTTGTTTTCCTGGGTCATGTGGTTTCGGACGAGGGAATTCGTGTAACCCCCTCGTCCCGGTCTGGCTGGATGACCGGTCCGAGTAGGCCACACGGGGAAAACCGAAGCGAAACCCGTTAGGGTTCCCCCTCGGTTAGCAACCCTAATTTTTTTAATTTTAAACTTGTCTAGAGGAGTATTAAATCCTAAGTGATCAAACAGCGGAACAACATACACGAGACAATCACACGAACCCAACCCAACATTTAACAGCCCAATTTTAGACTTAAGCTGCAGGCGGTATCGATACTCTTAAGGAGTGTATCGATACCCCTTGACTAGGTTAACTGGTCAGAGTCAACCCGTATAGACCGTATCGATACGCCCAAGGAGTGTATCGATACTCTCCCCAACGGTTGACTTCTCACGGTCAACGCTAAGATGACCGTATCGATACGCTAGAGACCCCTTTCGATACCAAAATGGACAGTAGCTCCAGTGACCAAAAAGGTATCGATACGCCCCCTCGTGTATCGAAACACGAGGCCTGAAACAAGAAGGCCGTATCGATACGGGTCCAATCGTATCGATACCCCTGCTACGAACTTACAAGTTTTAGCTGATTTAAGGCACAAAGATGACCCTAGATCCCTCTAAAACCTCAACCAACACACTAGCATCACTCCTAAGGCAAACCAACCATAAAAGCATGCTTTAACATGAAGCCAAATGTCACAAATCAACACAAGGTGATGCACAACCATACAAGTAACTTAGCATTCAATCATGAAACAAGACATCCATACTAGGCATTCCCACCAAAGGCAATTTAGCATTTAAAGTCATACATGAGAGCTCAAAGGCCCGAATGGCACACGATAACACATAAGAGGTTTGCACCCACGACAATGCAACCTAAACATCTAAGGCATGCAACCACACTCAAACATTCAACATGACATGACATGCTTTACAACCAAGGCCAAATCAAACATCAACATACATGAGTCATAAATAGCTCACACAAAACCCTTGTTACATTGCTATCTAATACAAAATTTACCACCGTACTTGAGCCACAAACTTGGAAAGCCCTTCTTGCCTTACATCGAGCTAACACCACGCTAATGATCTGCATTTTTGAACATTGAGAGCGTAAGCTATATGCTTAGTGAGGGTGCTCTAACACGAAAAACATCAACAATGCATTGGTTCAAGCATGTAAATCCTAATCTCACATACATCAAACATTGGCATATAATCAAGTAGATCTAGCTAGTCTTTCAAGTGGCATAATATGTCATCCTACATCATACTAAGCATCAAGCATCAATATCAACAATCATATATCAACATCATATATCACAATATATGAACAAGTTAACTGGCCACTTTCAATTACCCCGATTTTGCGGATTTAAACCTCAACAACACTTTACCTCGGTGGGATTACACTCATCACCGTACCTTGCATGTGCGGGATTCCACTCATCGCCACATGCCCTACGGATGGGATTTCACTCATCATCCCGTAGAAATATATAAAAGCTTCTGGTGGAATATTACATCACCGTACTCCTCCTTGATGACTTAACGCCATCAAGGCCACGTATATTTGACTCAATTTGTGTGCACACTAATCCTAATGATCGATCATTTACAACCGATAATTTATTTAGTGCCAATTTTCATAACCACATCATATATCATCAATCTCATTCCATGCTCACCACATATATACATTTCATGATATACATGCACCAATTTAACCACAATTCACAAGAGCATAGATAGGCAAATACACAATAGCATTTAATGCAATCAAAGGCTATAATTATCAACTTGAAATAAGGGAAATGTCATACCAAGCACATTCCACACACACACTCTACACGCATTCGAACCAAACTTTAAATCAAGTTTGAAACCACTCACCGCCCTTCCTTAGCAACCGAAACAATCCTCCTACGAACCCGGATTCGGTCCCAAAGCTCCTTCGACGACTACTCTTGCTTCTAGCCAACCAAAAACTCAACAAACAACCACAATCAATGCTAATATTCAAACAACACTCAACCTTTGAGTTCAAACCAAGCTTCACCCCAAATTTCCAAATCAAAATAATCCCCAAAATACCAATTTTCGAGCTCCCCTAGAACCTTGCTGAAAACTCCACTTTCAAACATCCAAAAGACTCTCAAATGATCCCAAAACACCCTCCTAACATATCTAAACCAACAGCCCTTCAATTTCAACCTTAAACCTCCCAAAAATCCAAGTTTTGACCTCTCAAAAATGGTCCCAAGAACCCATTTCGGGTTTTCAATAAAACCCACCCAAATTAACATATGTCGGATATCTTGATGTGATTAAAACAAAACCTAACTTACCATTTCAAAACAAAATGAAAATCACCATAAAAACCCAAACTTTAACCAAACCCAAATTTTCCAAAGTTCATAGTTTTTAAATCTAAAACCATGGGTAGATAGAGAATGGGGAGGGGAGTAAGAAAATGATTTTTACCTTTCAAAAAGACCTTGGATTGAAGTTGTAATCCAATGGAATAGTAACTTATGGGTTTAGGGAGGTTTTTTTTTGTTTCTAACGTTGGAGAAGGGGATAAAGGGGGAGGAAGACAACTTTTAATTAAAAGTGGTCTTGCTTTTCAAAACATTTGGGTAAAATTACAACATGGGTCCTTCCCCTTTATACCAAAGCTCAAATGGATCCAATTTAGGTTGAATTGATTTTAATTTAATTTTATTGACTCGGACTATAAGCCCGACTAACTCCAAACCCCAAAACACGGGTGTTACAACTCTCTCCCACTTAAGGAATTTCGTCCCCGAAATTACCTGACCGAAAGAGATACGGAAACTGCTTTTCCATATCCTCCTTCCTCTCCCAAGTGGCCTCGTCCACACCTCTACGTTGCCACCGCACCTTCACTAACTCAATCGATCTACCCCTCAACACCTTACTGTCAGAAGCTAAGATCTCAATGAGCTCTTCTTCATATGTCAAATCCGGATTCAATTCAATCTCTTCTACGGGCATAACATGTGATGGATCGGACCTATACTTACGAAGCATCGAAATATGAAACACATCGTGTATCTTCTCTAGCTCGGATGGCAATCGCAACTGATACGCAACCGGACCAACCCTCTTCACAATCTCATACGGTCCTATGTACCTCGGACTCAACTTCCCGTTTCGGCCAAATCTCATCACTTTCTTCCACGGAGACACTTTCAAGAACACCTTCTCACCCACTGAGAACTCAACTTCCTTCCTCTTCAAATCGGCATAGGACTTGTGCCTATCCGAAGCAGCCTTCAAACGGTCACAAATCAATTTTACCTTATCGATTGTCCCCTTGAGCAAATCCGGCATAGGTAACAACTTCTGTCCCACTTCGGCCCAACAAACTGGAGTTCTACACTTTCGGCAATACAAGGCCTCATACGGAGCCATCTGAATGCTTGACTGAAAGCTATTATTGTACGCAAACTTTACTAGAGGCAAATGCTTCTCCCAAGTACCCTGAAAGTCAATGATACAACAACGCAACATATCTTCTAAGATCCGAATAACCCTCTCTAACTGATCATCTGACTGAGGATGATAAGAAGTGCTGAAGTTCAAACGGGTACCCAAAGCTGTATGCAGACACTCCCAAAATCTTGAAGTAAATCTCGGATCTCTATCTGACACAATGGACTTCGGCACACCATGCAGTCTAACAATCTCACCGATGTACAAATCGGCCAATCTATCTAAAGTGTAAGTGGTATTGACTGCCAAGAAGTGAGCACACTTCGTAAAACGATCCACTATCACCCAAACTGAGTTCTTCTTCGTAGGAGTCAAAGGCAAACCCGAAACAAAATCCATGGTGATGTTCTCCCACTTCCATTTCGGAATTCTCAACGGCTGTAACAAACTTGAGGGAACCTGATGTTCCGCCTTCACTCTCTGACACACTAGGCACTTACTCACAAAGTCGGCTACATCTCTCTTCAAGCCAACCCAAAAGTACTCATTCTTCAAGTCACGGTACATCTTCGTACTTTCAGGATACATAGCAAACAGACTACTGTGGGCTTCAGTCAAGATCGTACGTCTCAAGTCACTGTCCTCTGGCACAACTATTCTGTCTTTGAAACACAAAACCCCATCAGTACTGAAACTGTAGTATGATGATCTACCCTCGACTATATCTTGCACGTGAGGTACCAAAGATCTATCTAAGAGTTGTTTCTCTCTAATTAACTGACCTAGAGTAGGTCTAACCTGAAGCTCGGCTATCAAGCCACCATCTCCGGACAAACTCAATCTCGCAAATATGGCTCTCAAGTCGACGACCATCTTCCTACTTAGTGCATCGGCCACTACATTGGCCTTACCCGGATGGTACTCAATAGTAAGATCATAGTCCTTTAGCAACTCTAACCATCTACGCTGCCTGAGATTCAAATCTCGCTTAGTCATAATGTATTTCAAACTCTTGTGATCGGTGTACACTGTTCATTTCTCAACGTACAAATAGTGCCTCCAAATCTTCAAAGCAAACACAACTGCAGCTAACTCTATGTCATGGGTCGGATAGTTGCGCTCATGGGTCTTCAACTGTCTTGAGGCATAAGCCACTACTCTCTTGTCTTGCATCAGAACACATCCTAGCCCCACATAAGAAGCATCACTGTAGACTACATAGTCCTTCCCGGACTTTGGCTGAATCAAGATCGGTTCTTGGGTCAAAGCTTCTTTCAATTTCTTGAAGGCTCTCTGTCTTGCATCTGTCCACTCAAACTGAACACTCTTCTGAAGTAACTGTGTCAATGGAGCGGCTAACTTAGAGAAACCCTCTACAAATCTTCTATAGTATCCGGCTTAGCCTAGGAAGCTATGTACCTCTGTTACAGACTTCGGTTGCTTCCACTCAACAATGGCCTCAATCTTCTTCGGATCAACTCTAATCCCATCGGCTGACACTACATGTCCTAAGAAGACTACCTCACGGATCCAGAACTCACACTTGCTGAGTTTCGCATACAACTGATGATCTAGCAAAGTCTTCAAAACTAATCTCAAGTGTCGGTCATGGTCTTCTTCAGTTCGCGAGTACACCAAAATGTCATGAATAAACACAACTACGAACTGATCTAGATATTGATGAAATATCCTATTCATCATGTCCATGAAAGTAGACGGTGCATTAGTCAACCCAAAAGGCATGACTAAGAACTCATAATGACCATATCTAGTCCTAAAGGCCGTCTTCGGTACATCAACTTCTCTTACCTTTAGCTGGTAGTAACCCGATCTCAAGTCAATCTTTGAAAAGACCGATGCTCCTCTCAACTGATCAAACAAGTCATCAATTCTAGGCAACGAATATTTATTCTTCACTGTTAATTGATTCAACTGTCTGTAATCTATACACATTCTCATGCTTCCATCTTTCTTCTTCACAAACAAAACTGGTGCACCCCAAGGTGAAGAGCTAGGCCTAATAAAGCCTCGATCTGTCAATTCTTGCAACTGAGTCTTCAACTCTTTCAATTTTTTCGGTGCCATGCGATAAAGAGTAATTGAAACAGGAGCTGAATCAGAATAAGTCTCAATGGTAAACTCTACCTCTCTGTCCGGTGGTAACCCTGGCAACTCTTCCGGAAACACACTAGGAAAGTCGCATACTGTCCGGATGTCCTGAGGTCTAACCTCACTCATGTTAGGGTTCATCACGTACGCTAAGTATGCTTCGCACCCCAACTCAACTAATCTCTTAGCCTCTAATACTGAAACCACATTGGACAAGAACTTCACGTTCTCACCCACCACTACAATCTCATAGTCATCTGTGAGCCTCAAAGAAATCCGCTTAGTTTCAAAATCTATCCTAGCTCTATGCCCCGTGAGCCAATCCATACCCAGAATCACGTCAAAACCATAGAAAGGAAGCTCCATCATATCCACTGGAAACACATGCCCCTGAACCATCAACGGACACCTTCGATACATCTTCCTAACTACTACCGTGTCCCCAAAGGAACTAGTAACACTAACTCCTACCTCTAACATCTCACAAGGCAAATTCAAAGACTGCACATGCTCACTCAATATGTAGGAATGTGTAGACCCAGAGTCAATGAAAGAAAGCAAACCCAAAGACTGTATTGAGAAGTTACCTGCAATCACATCTGTGTCATGTTGATCCCCACGCTGAGCATAAACTCTGGCTTGACCTCCGCCCTCTGGCTGAACTTCAACTACATGTGCTATGTTCCTCTGACAATCGTTCCTCGGCTGGAAGTTACCTCTACCGCGCCCGCGGCCTCTCTGAATGTCGTTGGCCCTAGCAGGAGCCTGAGCTGGTGCCTATCCCACCTGATGTGGACAGTCACGCCTAATATGGTCTCTAGCACCACAACTCCAACAAGAATGAAAATTTCCCCAACACTCACCGATGTGGTTCCTCCCGCAAGTAGCACATGTGGGCAACTTCCCACCACCTCTCTGGCCCTGGTGGCCCCTACCGTGGTTACCGCCACCACGCCTATGATCATACTAATGCATGTTGTCCCGATGCCTCTTGGCATCACCTCTATCAATGTTGCTGGACCTCTTACCCGAACTAGATCCACCTGACCGTCTAGTCAAACTCAAACTGTGCTCTAAGTCCTTGGCCCTCGCGACCAAGACATCAAATTCAGTATAGTCTGAAGCTAGAGTATACGTCTTGATCTCTTCACTCAGCCCATAACGGAAGCGGTTACAACGCTCCACCTCAGTATGTACAAGCTCAGGTGCATACTGACTCAATCTGACAAATCGGATATCATAATCGGTCACAGACATACTCCCCTAAAGCAATGCCATAAACTCTCTCTTCTTCTCATCAAGGTATCGCGGACCCATATACTTCTTATGGAAAGCTGTCTCAAAGAACTCCTAAGTGATCTCGGCCTCAACCATACCCGTAGTAACGGTGACCCACCAGGTGTAGGCATCACCCTGAAGCAAAGACTCAACACATCCCAACTTGCGCTCACCAGTACACCCCATCTGAGAAAGGATACGGACAGTCTTCTCAAACCATAACTCTGATCTCTCCGGAGTAGCACCTCTGAACTCTTCGGCCCCAAGGCCCCGCAGTCTCTCTAAAGGTAATCTGGTGCCCTCACCCTAATGGTGTGCTACCTGACCCCCAGCTACTGCAGCCTGAAATGCCCCAGCAATTGCTTGAACCAACGGAGCTAAGTCAATCCCAGTCGGTCCTTGGCCACCTTGGCCTCCTTGTGGTCCCTCTCCCTCGGCCCCGGCCTCACCTCCCGCTCCCGGTGGAGGAGTGGTGGTGGTGGAGGCGCTCCAACTCCAACCACAGGCTCTCCCACTTGAGCCTCAACTCTCACTACTGGCTCAACTCCCGGAGCCGCTGCCCGTGGTTCCGGTTGAACCATCCTAGGCCTCCCACGTGGTCTCATGCTACAGCTAGCAAGATATAAACTACAACAAGAAACAGATAAGGATTACATTAGTCAAAGCAAGGGTCCAAGAGTGCTCAAGTACTCCTTTTCCCAAAATTCCTTTTAAATTAAGTAATAGTAGCAATGAGCACACACTCTACACCAGACACAACAACACATGCTTCAAACATCATACGAACAGTCAAATATTCAAGAATTCATGGCAAGACATGCATCGGACATCACCATCATTTAACACATCAAGCTTACCTCACTTACTTGCCCGAGGTCTCGGTAACCTCAGGCTCTGATACCAACAAATGTAACCCCCTCGTCCCGGTCTGGCCGGATGATCGGTCCGAGTGGGCCACACGGGGAAAACCGAAGCAAAACCCATTAGGGTTCCCCCTCGGTTAGCAACCCTAATTTTTTTCATTTTAAACTTGTCTAGAGGAGTATTAAATCCTAAGTGATCAAACAGCGGAACAACATACACGAGACAATCACATGAACCCAACCCAACATTTAACAGCCCAATTTTAGACTTAAGCTGCAGGCGGTATCGATACACTTAAGGAGTGTATCGATACCCGTTGACTAGGTCAACTGGTCAGAGTCAACCCGTAGAGAATGTATCGATACGCCCAAGGAGTGTATCGGTACTCTCCCCAAAGGTTCACTTCTCACGGTCAACGCTAAGATGACCGTATCGATACGCCAGAGACCCGTTTCGATACCAAAATGGACAGTAGCTCCAGTGACCAAAAAGGTATCGATACGCCCCCTCATGTATCGAAACGCGAGGCCCGAAACAAGAAGGCCGTATCAATACGGGTCCAATCGTATCGATACCCCTGCTACGAACTTACAAGTTTTAGCTGATTTAAGGCACAAGGATGCCCCTATATCCCTCTAAAACCTCAACCAACACACTAGCATCACTCCTAAGACAAACCAACCATAAAAGAATGCTTTAACATGAAGCCAAATGTCACAAATCAACACAAGGTGATGCACAACCATACAAGTAACTAAGCATTCAATCATGAAACAAGTCATCCTTACTAGGCATTCCCACAAAAGGCAATTTAGCATTTAAAGTCATACATGAGAGCTCAAAGGCCCGAATGGCACATGATAACACATAAGAGGTTTGCACCCACGACAAGGTAACCTAAACATCTAAGGCATGCCGCCACACTCAAACATTCAACATGGCATAACATGCTTTACAACCAAGGCCAAATCAAACATCAACATACATGAGTCATACATAGCTCACACAAAACCCTTGCCACATTGCTATCTAATACAAAATTTACCACCGTACTTGAGCCACAAACTTGGAAAGCCCTTCTTGCCTTGCTTCGAGCTAACACCACGCTAATGATCTGCATTGTTGAACATTGAGAGCGTAAGCTATAAGCTTAGTGAGGGTGCTCTAAAATGAAAAACATCAACAATGCAGGGTTCAAGCATGTAAATCCTAATCTCACATACATCAAACATTGGCATATAATCAAGTAGACCTAGCTAGTCTTTCAAGTGGCATAATATGGCATCTTACATCTTACTAAGCATCAAGCATCAATATCAACAATCATATATCAACATCATATATCACAATATATGAACAAGTTAATTGGCCACTTTCAATTACCCCGATTGTGCGGATTTAAACCTCAACAACACTTTACCTCTGTGGGATTACACTATTAAAGAAAATAAGCAGTTTGTTAGAGTTGTTAGTGGGCCGTTTTGGGCTGTTTCATTTACATTTTGATATTGGCTATATAAGCCAACAATTGTAATGGGTCAATAGTTTTGAGAAAATATTACTTCAGTTTAATAAAGAAAATAGATTTTAATTCATTGTTTTCTCTGTATCAAACACGACCTTCACACTTTTCCCCCTTATCTCCACCGTTGTCATTTCCGTTAACCATCTCCGGCCACCATGGCACCATTATCACATGGTATCATTCGCCGTGTCGATCCTGAAGCTTTTTCCGCCGCCCCGCTGCTGATTGCTTCAGACTTTAATCATCGTCGTTCATCAGTTTTATTTTTCGTTCAGATCAAGAATTTGTCTTTCCATTCAAATCTGTAACCTCGCCTTCAACGTCGCCATTGAAAATCCTGACGTCGTCCTTAATCTGTTGCTGTCGTTTGGGTCTTTTATCACAATCTTGTTCTTCGTTTGGGATGATGGCGTTCTTAACGTCTCTTCCTTCACTGCGAGTTGGATTTCGATGACTACATGTTCTAACGGATCTTGATGATTTGGTGAGATCCTTCAATTCTCTGTTTGTTGTATTGTTCATCTTCTATTGCATGATCTATAGCTGCCTTCAGAGGATAATCTTCTCTTGTCATCTGTCACGCATTTTGTTAAACTCTGTGTTATGATTGATGGCTTCGTGATTTCGCTTGGTGATGGTGGTATCTAAAAGCTGGTTTGCGATTATTGCTTGTTGTTTTTCAATTGATCTATGATGCTTCTTAGATTTTCAATTGATCTATTTTTTGTGAAGAGAATGCGTCAATTTTATACAAACGCCAGATCAACGGGATTGTAATCATCACATTGAGTCAAAAGCTGTTGGTCATAGAAATTGAAGGATCTCTCATTGATATCGATATGTGGTTTTGTGTAAGGAGTTAATTTTGATTTTCTAAGTTGATCTAAATGAGGATATTAGATCTTTTGGGGTCCATTCGACTGTTTGTTCAACACTTCTGAAACATGGGATGTTCAACTGCTGATTCTTTTCATCTGGTTATTGTGTGTCTGGTTTGATTCACCTTCCTATAGCTTATCATCATTTGGTATATTGTGCCATTGATGTGCATTATATGTTGCTGGTTCCTGATCTGAATTGCTCCTACTCTGATATCTGCTGAAAGTTTCTATTATTTGGTTAATTTGCATCCCTGCTGAAAGTTGGTAAAGGCTAAGATTATGTTCAAGATCAATTTTGGTTTCCCATTGCTTCATTGTTTGTTGCTTCTTCTCACAAAGTACACATGGAACTTGAGACTTAACAGCCAAGTGTCCATAGAAGAAAATTTCTGGGGAGAATTAAGTGTTTAACAGCCTTGTTCTCTGTTAACCAGACATAAGAGGGTACTTTCTTGCCCAAAGGAGGCTTCAGATTGTATCCGGGAGTTTGTAGCTTAACTGCCTTGCTCCCAACAAAAAGAAGGGTCGAATAAGTGAGAGGGAAGACGGTAAAGATGAAAGAAGAAGTTTCGGATGAAATTTCAAAAAAAAAAGTTGTAGGATAGAAAGGTGAGTAAAGAAGGACGAAAGGAAAAAGAATTCCTTCGATTCTCGGTAAGCCACCAAGTAAAGAGTACAAGTTTTTTTTAAGGAATTCTGATGAAAGAATGAAGGAAGAAATCATTTTTTTTAAATGTGTACTAGCTCTACCAGCTTCCGGTTTCCATTTGATTCAACTTGAAGATCTTTATATTTGATTCAACTTAAAGAAGAAGAAGAAGAAGAAGAAGAAGAAGAAGAAGATGGTGAATGCAGATATGTCAAGGTAGCAGTTCACTTGCACATGTAATTTCAGCTCTTTGTTTTTTTTAACATATCGATTTGAAGAAAGAAGAAAAGAACAAGAAGCAGGGTGAATGTTAAAGAAAATAAGAAGTTTGTTAGAGTTGTTAGTGGGTCGTTTTGGGCTGTTTCATTTACATTTTGATATTGGCTATATAAGCCAACAATTGTAATGGGTCAATAGTTTTGAGAAAATATTACTTCAGTTTAATAAAGAAAATAGATTTTAATTCATTTCCGTTAACCATCTCCGGCCACCATGGCACCATTCTCACATACACTCATCACCAGACCTTGCATGTGCGGGATTCCACTCATCGCCACATGCCCTACAGATGGGATTTCACTCATCATCCCGTAGAAATATTTAATAGCTTCCGGTGGAATATTACATCACCGTACTCCTCCTTGATGACTTAACGCCATCAAGGCCACGTACATTTTGACTCAATTTTTGTGCACACTAATCCTAATGATCGATCATTTACAACCGGTAATTTATTTAGTGCCATTTTCATAACCACATCATATATCATCAATCACATTCCATGCTCACCACATATACCAACAAATGTAACCCCTCGTCCCGGTCTGGCTGGATGACCGGTCCGAGTGGGCCACACGGGGAAAACCGAAGCGAAACCCGTTAGGGTTCCCCCTCGGTTAGCAACCCTAATTTTTTAAATTTTAAACTTGTCTAGAGGAGTATTAAATCCTAAGTGATCAAACAGAGGAACAACATTGTAACACCCCAATTTTGGGCTTAGAAGTTTTGTGTTTGAACTAGACCGGTCGGATTTTCGGTTCGAATATAAAAGGTGGTTTTAAGGAAAGCCTACTTCGGGATGCATTAAAAATATGGAAAAATATCCAAAAATCCTCTTTTATTATATATAAGAGAGTGGTCAAATCAATTTTTCGAAATGAGGTTTGGAAATGTGACATTTCGAGTTAGTGACTAAAATGTAATTTTTGAAAAGTTGGTGACTGTTTTAAAAGGATTGAAACTTTGAATCTTTAAGGAGCTAATTTACCCAATAAGAGTTTTCTCCAGATTTTTCTTAATATTAAACATTTATTAAATGATATTTAATAAAAGGAAAAAGAGGGAAATGGATATTTTGGTTTTCATAACTAACTTTTGTTAAATTTTTCCAACATCATTTTCTCTCCATTTTCTTTCAGCCAAACACTTTTCTCCAGCCATTTTCCCTCTGATTTTGACATCTATAAATGAGATTTCAATCTCCAATTGATCTCCTATCATTACTACATCAAATTCTATTCATTTGCTTATTGAATTTTCAAGAATTTTGGCTCTAAACAAGGAGAAACTCACATTTAGAGGTATGAACGTCCTTCTCCTCTAAATACTCAGTTCTTTACTGAAATTCTCAAGTTCTTAATCCTTGATTTGAGTTTTATTAAAGGTTTTGATGTTGTGATCTTGATTTTGGCTTAAAATGCAAAATTTGGATTTAATTTTGAAGAAATTCGTAATAATTGATTGGGATCTGTTTTGAGATGTCTTTTTGATGTAATTTGGATGTCTAAATGATGTATAATTGAGGTTTGATCAATGCAATCCCGAATAGGTTGATTTTCCTAAGTTTTTACTTGTGAAAATGGTGGTTTTTCGGGTGATTTTGGTGTTCTGTTAATGCTGGAGGTATAAGGACGTGTTTGGGAACATTTTGGATGTTAATTGATGTTTATAAATGGTTAGAAGTGATGGATCTTGGCTGGATTAAGTTTTGGAAGAGTTTGGAGGTGATTTCGGTTGTGTTTGGTAGCCGAAATGTTGGATTTGGGTAGAGCAGCGAGTTGAGTTGTGTGGCTGGTGTTTTTAATGCATAATGATGCATTAATCCTCTGTTGTTATGTGCTTGAAACAGGGGAGAATGATCCGTGAGCAATAGATGTGGCGTTGAAGGTTTCAGATGCTTGGAAGGCTTGTTGGCTAGCCTTGTTTTGTGTATCGGTGAGTGAAGTTGGGTTTTCAGCTTTAAAACCAAGGTTTGAAGGTTTTGGGAGCTTAGTTTAAGTCTAAACAACTTAGCTAAGCTCAAGAGTAAGTAAATGGAATTTCTCTCTTGGTTTGTGATATGAATTGGTTTTTAAAGCACTTGTGATTTTTGGATGCAATGCATGTGATTTGCATGTTTAAAATTCTGTTTTGAAAGCATATTGTAGCATGGTTTAATGCTGGTTTTGAAAGTCATGTGTGAAGGATGCTCAAGGTAAGAGATCCTTAGTTTTGTACATTGGAATTGTGGAATTGATGCATAGTGTTGCATGTTGTTTAATGGCTTTGTTTAATGCTTCAAAACATTGAATTGATGAAGGTAATTGGTGGTTTTGGCATTTTGGTTATGCTTGTAAAAATAATGGATTTAATGTGGTAAAATGGTTATATTGGCAAGTGATGAAAGTGGTTCTTGGTTACTTTAGTCGGATATAGTTAGCCGGCTATAGGATTGGGTGCACCGTGAATAAAGTCGCCTTGGATGTCGAGAGGTTGTGATTGTACCGTAAACTCCATCCAAGAATCCTAGCGATTGAGGAAATTGGTGTCACCACGATGGAGGTTGGCTCTCGTGAGTGGGCTTGGTTTAGTGCTACTACGATGGAGGTTAGCTCTCGTGGGTGGGCTTGGTTTAGTGCCACCACGATGGAGGATGGCTCTCGTGGGTGAACCTTGTTAAAGTCACCATGATGGAGGATGGCTCTCATGGGTGGACTTTGTTAAGCGTCACAACGGTGGAGGGTTGGTCCTGTGTGTGAGCTTGGTTAAGGTGATTACAATGGTTGTGGTAGCTTCCATGTGTAAGCCTTGTGATGTGTCCGCCTCTCGCTAGTGTATTATACAACTTCCGATGAGTGATGTTGAGGGGTTGTGATTGTACCGTTAAACTCCATCACGGGTGTTGAGGGGTTGTGATTGTACCGGTAAACTCCACCTTCTGTTGTTCGGAAGTGTGTATGGAGCGTGTGGGACAACGCTTGTAATCCGCATATCCGATTGTTTATTGGATCTTGTGTGTGGTTAAGATCACAATGGTGGTTAAAAGTCCATGTGTGGATCTTGTGTATGGTTAAGATCACAATGGTGGTTAAAAGTCCATGTGTGGATCTTGTGTATGGTTAAGATCACAATGGTGGTTAAAAGTCCATGTGTGGGTCTTGTGTAATGAAGCATGTGATGCTTGAAATGATGCAAGGTTGCATGGAAAGTGTGTAATGTACAAAGAATGCATGTATTGCTTGTTAAGCATGAACAAGTGTTTATTTTCTATTGAGAATGATGCATATGTGCATGGAATCTCTTTAATGCATTGAAGTCTTGTGAGGGCTTGTTTTAAAGGCATGTAATGCAAATGTTGAGTTTGTGGTTCATGTGTTGCATTTGTTTAATGCATGTGATTAATTGAAGGAGTAAGTGGTTTTCAATGGTTTCTTGCTTTGAAATGATTTTCAAGAATGAGAAAAGTATAGTGTGAAGTGGAAGTGTTTTCCAAGGATTTTGTAGTTAACTTTGCATATGATGTTCATGCATGGAAAGGTTAAATTGATGGTTTTGCAAGGATGTGCTTTGAAGTGAGATACTTAGCTTTTCTAAGCTAAGGGTTGGTTTTCATGTTTGAGCAATGCATGATTTAAAGCATGTTGTTAAAAAGAGTTTTCAAACATAGCTTTTGTTTATCGAATTGTGTTTTCTTTTAAAAGAGGTTTTATGACTCACTGCATTGATGGTGTTTTGGTTTTGAGCATTCCTCACTAAGCATTATGTGCTTACACTCCTTTTTGTCCATCAATGCAGATTTTTGAAGTTGGGACAGCGAGAAGCAAGGGATTCAAGGAGAGCTCCACTTGAGATGTATTTCTCGGTTAATAGCTATAGATAATAAAGGCAATGGGGGGAGAGTCTTTTATGTTGATGTTTAATGAGATTGTGTATGTTGGACAAGTTTGGTTTATGGTTTTGAACTATGTGGTTTAACGCTTGCAACGTTTGAATCTCCTTATTCATAAGTCGTTATGATATGCTTCTTGTTTTAAAAGCATGATTAAGTGTTGGATGTGTTGAATGAGTTGGTGCACCTAGGGGTGGTTTTGTATCTAGATTTTGATGCAATTTGGTAGGTATGATGTTTGGCATGTTTTTGATTTATTGTGGAATGGTTTGGAGCATGTTTGATGGGGTTTAAAGGTGTTAAAACATGTCTATCTGCTGTTTCTGGGCAGGGTGTTTCGAAACACCCTTGCCTGTTTCGAAACAGGCCCTTGATTTGGCCTGGGTGTTCCTGAACGGCCTAGACCCATTTCGGAACACTTTGGCTACTGCCAAGGGGTGTTCCTGAACGGCCTAGACCCGTTTCGGAACACTTGACCGTTGGGCATAAAATTTGAATGGTTTTGAGGTTTGCAAGCTTTACGTTTTAGTCCTGATTCTTGTATGTGCAATAGCTTGAGTTTGAGATGAAATTTGGCAGAGAGGTATGAAACATGACTAATTACATAATGGTAACTTAAAATTTAGCAAAGTCCTCTTAATTTTTAGAATTTACAAATTGGTCCCTAAATTCATATTTTGTGCAATTGGGTCCCTTATTGTTTTTCGATTGCTGTGATTTTTGAGTATGCTTATCTCAAGAGTATGCCTAGGTTTAGAGTGCATCTAGACAAGTTTAAAAAGAAAAAAAGGGTTGTTAATCAAGGTTGACTTTCGGGTTGACTTTGGTTTTCCCCGTGTAATCTTCGTAGTTCGGGTCAACCGTCTAGGCCGGGTTACGGGGGTTTACAAACATACACGAGACAATCACACGAACCCAACCCAACATTTAACAGCCCAATTTTAGACTTAAGCTGTAGGCGGTATCGATACACTTAAGGAGTGTATCGATACCCTTGACTAGGTCAACTGGTCAGAGTCAACCTGTAGAGACCGTATCGATACGCCCAAGGAGTGTATCGATACTCTCCCCAACGGTTCACTTCTCAAAGTCAACGCTAAGATGACCGTATCGATACGCAAGAGACCCGTTTCGATACCAAAATGGACAGTAGCTCCAGTGACCAAAAAGGTATCGATACGCCCCCTCGTGTATCGAAATGCGAGACCTGAAACAAGAAGGCCGTATCGATACGGGTCCAATCATATCGATACCCCTGCTACGAACTTACAAGTTTTAGCTGATTTAAGGCACAAGGATGCCCCTAGATCCCTCTAAAACCTCAACCAATACACTAGAATCACTCCTAAGGCAAACCAACCATAAAAGAATGCTTTAACATGAAGCCAAATGTCACAAATCAACACAAGGTGATGCACAACCATACAAGTAACTTAGCATTCAATCATGAAACAAGACATCCATACTAGGCATTCCCACAAAAGGCAATTTAGCATTTAAAGTCATACATGAGAGCTCAAAGGCCCGAATGGCACATGATAACACATAAGAGGTTTGCACCAACGACAAGGCAACCTAAACATCTAAGGCATGCCACCACACTCAAACATTCAACATGGCATAACATGCTTTACAACCAAGGTCAAATCAAACATCAACATACATGAGTCATACATAGCTCACACAAAACCCTTGCCACATTGCTATCTAATACAAAATTTACCACCGTACTTGAGCCACAAACTTGGAAAGCCCTTCTTGCCTTGCTTCGAGCTAACACCACGCTAATGATCTGCATTGTTGAACATTGAGAGCGTAAGCTATAATCTTAGTGAGGGTGCTCTAAAACGTAAAACATCAACAATGCAGGGTTCAAGCATGTAAATCCTAATCTCACATACATCAAACATTGGCATATAATCAAGTAGACCTAGCTAGTCTTTCAAGTGGCATAATATGGCATCTTACATCATACTAAGCATCAAGCATCAATATCAACAATCATATATCAACATCATATATCACAATATATGAACAAGTTAATTGGCCACTTACAATTACCCCGATTGTGCGGATTTAAACCTCAACAACACTTTACCTCGGTGGGATTACACTCATCACCGAACCTTGCATGTGCGGGATTCCACTCATCGCCACATGCCCTACGGATGGGATTCCACTCATCATCCCGTAGAAATATATAAAAGCTTCCGGTGGAATATTACATCACCGTACTCCTCCTCGATGACTTAACGCCATCAAGGCCACGTACGTTTTGACTCAATTTGTGTGCACACTAATCCTAATGATCGATCATTTACAACCGGTAATTTATTTAGTGCCAATTTTCATAACCACATCATATATCATCAATCACATTCCATGCTCACCACATATATACATTTCATGATATACATGCACCAATTTAATCACAATTCACAAGAGCATAGATAGGCAAATACACAATAGCATTTAATGGAATCAAAGGCTAGAATTATCAACTTGAAATAGGGTAATGGCCTACCAAGCACATTCCACACACACACTCTACACGCACTCAAACCATACTTTAAATCAAGTTTGAAACCACTCAACGCCCTTCCTTAACAACCGAAACAATCCATTTACGAACCCGGATTCGGTCCCAAACCTCCTTCGACGATTCCTCTTGCTTCTAGCCAACCAAAAACACAACCAACAACCACAATCAATGCTAATATTCAAACAACACTCAACCTTTGTGTTCAAACCAAGCTTCACCCCAAATTTGCAAATCAAAATAATCCCCAAAATACCAATTTTCGAGCTCCCCTAGAACCTTGCTGAAAAATCCACTTTCAAAAATCCAAAAGACTCTCAAATGATCCCAAAACACCCTCCTAACATATATAAACCAACAACCCTTCAATTTCAACCTTAAACCTCCCAAAAATCCAAGTTTTGACCTCCCAAAAATGGTCCGAAGAACCCATTTCGGGTTTTTAATAAAACCCACCCAAATTAACATATGTTGGATATATGCACATATGTTGGGTAGAATTCATCAAAACAAACAACATCACTAGAAATTCATATATCTCAAAAAGACCTTGGGTTGAAGTTGTAATCCAATGGAATAGTAACTTATAGGTTTAGGGAGGGTTTTTTTTGTTTCTAACGTTGGAGAAGGGGATAAAGGGGGAGGATGACAACTTTTAATTAAAAGTGGTCTTGCTTTTCAAAATATTTGTGTAAAATTACAACATGGGTCCTTCCCCTTTATACCAAAGCTCAAATTGATCCAATTTAGGTTGAATTGATTTTAATTTAATTTTATTGACTCGGACTATAAACCCGACTAACTCCTAACCCCAAAACACGGGTGTTACAATTCGTGTTGATCCTCAGAAGATTGTGGCGGTGGTGAATTGGAATCCTCCTAGGTATGTTCATGAATTTCGTAGTTTCCTTGGTTCGACGGGTTACTTTCGAAGGTTTATGGATGGGTTTTCCAAGATTGCTACTCCTTTGATGAAGTTATTGCAAAAGAATGTTAAGTTTGAGTGGACGGAATCAAGACAACATGCTTTTGAGAAGCTAAAGGAAGCTTTGACGCAAGCTCCTATCTTGATTCAACTTGTATCATGAAAAGAGTTTGTGGTGTATAGTGACGCATCCTATGCTGGTTTGGGGTGTGTGCTTATGCATCGTGGCAGTTGAAGGTGCATGAGCATAATTATCCTACACATGAAATTGAGTTAGCGACATTGGTGTTCTCTTTAATGATCTAGAGACATTATCTATATGGTGAGAAATGTACGATGTACACAGATCATAAGAGTTTGAAGTACCTCATGTCTCAAAAGGATCTAAATCTTCAGGAACGACATTGGGTGGAATTGGTTAAGGATTATGACCTAATGATCGAGTATCATCTGGGAAAGGCCATTGTTGTGGCCGATGCTTTGAGCAGGAAAGTGGCGGTGGAGTTGTGGGTGATGTTTGCTTGTTTGAGCATATCACGAGATGGTGGTCTTGTTGCTGAGTTGCAAGTGAAGCCATCTTTGGTTTAGTTGATAAAGGGTAAGCATTTGCTTGATGATTCTCTTGTACCACATGTACTAGACATTGCGGAAGGAAGGCTTTCGGACTTCAATTTCAATGATGATGGTGTTCTATGCTTTGGGAGTCAGATAGTGGTGCCGAGTGATGTGGAGTTGAGGGGCACTATTCTGACTGAAGCTCATAGTAGTCCTTTCTTTATGCACCCTGGTAGTATGAAAATGTATCGTGATTTGAAGGATGAGTACTATTGGGTGGGGTTGAAGAAAGATATTGCCGAGTTTGTTAGCAAATTCATGGTTTGTCAGCGGGTTAAGGCTGAACATCATATTCCTTCTGGTTGTTGTAGTCGTTAAGAATCCCAAAATGGAAGTGGGAAAGGATTACCATGGACTTCGTGTCTGGGTTGTCGTTGTCGCCATCGAAGAAAAAATCTATTTGGGTGATTGTGGATCGTCTTACGAAGTGTGCACATTTCTTGTCTGTGTAGAACTCCCCTTTGTTGGGCTGAAACATGGCAGAAGTTGATTATGATGCCAACCTTGTTGAAAGGAACAACCGAGAAGGTGAAGCTCATTTGTGATTGTTTGAAGGCAGCATCGGACCATCAAAAGTCTTACAAGGATTTGAAGCGAAAGGAGATAGAGTTCACCGTTGGCGAACGTGTGTTTCTGAAAGACTCACCTTGGAAGTAGATGATGAGATTTGGCAGGAAGGGCAAATTGAGTCCGATGTTTATTGGACCATATGAGGTGATAGAACGTGTGGGTCATGTTGCTTACAAGATGAGACTACCTTCAGAGTTGGAAAAGATACATAATGTGTTCCATGTATCCATGCTTCGAAGGTATAGATCGGATTTGTCGCATGTTATGCTCGTAGAAGAGGTTGAGGTGAATCCGGAATTGACATATGATGAAGAGCCTGTTGAGATAATGGATACGAATAGTAAGGTTCTTCGAGGTAAGACCATCGAGCTGGTTAAAGTCTTGTTGAGACATCATAACGTTGAGGAAGCTACGTGGGAAAGGAAGGATGACATGAAGAAGCAATTTCCTTACCTTTTTCCACAAGTTAAATTTCAAGGAAGAAATTTCTTAAGTGTGGGAGAGTTGTAACACATTGGTTTTGGGCATAGATATTTTAGAGGTTGAATCAGACCGGTCGGGAACGGTTCAAACCCTTTAAGGTTGGTTTAGGGAACATCTAGTTCGAGATGTTTGAAAAATATGGAAAAATATCTAAAAATCATCATTTAATATATAAATGTTTATAGTGAATTTTTTTTACAAAATGTGATTTGGAAATATTAAATTTTGGCGTAGTGACCAAATTGCAGTTTTTGCAAAAGTTGACTAGTGACTGTTTTGTAAAGGATTGAAACTTTGAATCTTTAAGGAACTAATTTTACCAAATTATTTTTCATCAGATTTCTCTTTAATTTGGGAGTTTTAATAATGATTTAATTAAAGGAAATAAAAGGAAAATCATATGTTGACTTTTCATAACTAGTTTACGATAATTTTCCCTCTTTTCATTTTGTCTCAACTTCCACTCAGCCAAACACATTTCCCTCACCAAAGAACCTCTGGTTTCCATCTCTTTTGCTGAGATTTCATCTTCCTAAGGATTTCTTATCTTTACTTCATCAAATTCTTTTGTTTTCACTTTCGATTTTCCAGAAATCTTGCCCAAATTAAGGAGAAATCAGCCATTAGAGGTAAACTTTGTCCCTCTCCACTAATGATCGGTTCTTTACTGAAATTCCCAAGTTATCAATCCTTTGTTAATGGTTTTTAAGTTGTTTTAATGTTATAATCAAGAAATAGTTGCTAAATTCAAGGTTCTTGATGTGATTTTGATGATTTTCGTATTTCCGAGTTAAACTCTGTTTTGAGGTTGATTTCTAAAATGTTTTGGATGATATTTAATGTTTAGATTGAGGTTTTAAACAGTAAATCCCGAATAGGCCTGGGTTTCTTAGTTTTAGATGTTAGATTTGTGGTTTTTTGGTGTTTTTGGTGATATGCTATTGCTGGAGATATAAGGACGTGTTTGTGATGATTTTTTATGTTGATTGAGGTTTAGAAAGGGTTAGAATTGTTAGATCTTGTCTGGGCTTTAATTTTAGAAACTTTGGAGGTAATTTCGAATATTTCGGATAGCCGAAATGGTGTTTTTGAGTAGTGCAACGAGTTTGAATGAGTGGCTGCTGATTTTAATGCATGACGATGCATTAATCCTCAGCTCTTATGTGTAATGAACAGGGGAGACTTCATCGGACGCATTTGGTGTTGATTCGAAAGTGTTGGAGGCCTATAAATCGTTTCGGCAAGAAAGCGAAACGTAATCGATTAGAGCAAATGGTTTTAGAAGTCCTTGAGGGACAAGGAAACGAGGTTTGGAACACCATATTAAGTCCAGAAGTAAGTATGTTTAGAATTTGCTTTCAAAAGTGGTTGATGCCCCTAAATGTTTTTAACATGCTCTTGATTTGAGATAGAAAAATTCCTACCGTTTTATGCATGATTTAAAACATGAAAATGATGTTATGGGTTGACCCAATGAGATAGCATGACTTTGTAAAGAGCTTTGAGATTTTGATTAAATGCTATGCATGGATTGTGGTTTTGAAATGGGATGAGATAAATTTGAGAAATGTTGCATCAATACAGTAGGTGAGATGATGATTTTAATGTAATATATTGGCATAAATGATGAGATGATTACCTGATATAATTGGTCGACCAATAGGATAAAAGTGCACTATAAACTAAAAATTCGTATGTGCTCTTTGGAGTCGGGCAATGGGGCTAGTGCCATCCCGATCCAAAGTGAGAATCCGATGATGAGAGATACCATCGGGGTATGTCTTGGTGAAACACCCAAGCTTTGTGGCGAAGAGAGATACCGGCATGAGAGTCTGATGATGTGAGTTTCCACCGGGGTAGGACTTGGCTTTATGTCAAGCTAATCCGCATATCTGAGTAAATATATAATATGAAATGTCAATATATGAGATTGTTTTTGATTCTCATGTACCAATATTGAAATGATGTTTATGCTATGATAAATGCATATGAGAATTTGAGACTGGTGAAATGCTTTTGAATGTCAAGCATGTAAGGTTTTGCCATGAGTTTTGCATCAATTGAATGCATGAGATTGATAGGTAGATGGTACATGTGATTTTCAAATGGAGAATTGCTTTTAATGGTTTTTCAAGCATGAGATAGAAAGAGCATGTTGTATAAAATGGTTTTTGAGAATGAGATTTAAAAACTTGCATTGTTGTGTTTGTGTTTTTGTAGCATGCCTCACTAAGCTATCGTTCTTACGCTCTCTTTTACCAACAATGCAGATAATTGAGACACTTTGGGCAGCGATGAGGCTTAAGAAGATCCAAGGGTTTGTAAAGCTCAAGTATGCTGATGTTTTAAACTTACTTTAGTAATGATTTTTGGCAATGGGGCCTAGTGGTTTTCTTTGGGAGATGTATTTTGGACTCCCCGTGGTTGATGAAAGTTTTGTATTGCTCATATGGTTTGTAAGAGGCCTTTATTCTTGTTTTGGTGCTTATTCTTGCTATATGGTGTGATTGTAGTTTGAGTCTTAAGCATGCTTCATGGATTCCCTTGATGTGCTTGAGTTAAACAACTAAATGTTGTTATGTATTTGGAATTGCATGTTTATATGTTTAAGTAGATGCCGATAGCATGTAAGTATGATTTGGGGAAGAATTGTTGATGTTTGAAATGATTTTGTGGCTGAATTTTGGACAGTTCTGGTATACATATCGATACACGGACTTGTGTATCGATACACATAAGCCAAATATGTGCTTTTCTACACAAGCATTTCAGTACGATTGTGAGTTTTTTTGGTACGAGCTTGAAGGGCGTAACGGTACACGGGGAAACGTATCGATACACTCTCTGTGGCTTTGGTCACTACCATCACGCGTATCAATATGGTCTCAAGCGTATCGCTATGCGACAATTAATTCTGTTAATAGCATCTTTGTATGTTTGAAATTGTTGCATTTTAGTCCCTATTTTTCCGGTGTGCAATTGAATGAGTTTGATTAGTCGGTTTTTGATGAAAATTTGTAGAGAAGCATGAAACATGACTAATTAAGTAATGGTAAACTTAAAATCATTAAAGCCCTTGTAATTCGTAGAAATTGTATATTGGTCCCTAAATGTTAAATTTGTGCAATTAAACCCTAAACGTGATCCGATCGATGTGTCATTTCTTCATATGGTCTTTGGTGGTCACATAGGTTTAATGTTGCATCTAGAAAAGATAAAAAGAAAAAACGGTCGTCAACCGGAGTTAACCTTAATGAGTTGGCTTCGATTTTCCCCGTGTAATCACCTCGGTTCGGGTAGACCGTCTAGACTGGGCTAATATGGTTACATTTGTTGGTATTAGAGCCAGGTTTGCGATTAATTGGGGCATTGGTAAGTGGTTTGTAAGTGTAAATATGAGTGGTTATGACCTTTGTAAAAGCATGTTGTGTGATTGTGCAATGTTCTAGCTTTAATGAGATGTAATGCATGCAAGTTGATGGATTGAGATGAATTTGTGATGCTATGCTATGATTGGGAGTATATATGGGGAACTCATTGCCATATCCTTAGTATTGGAAAGAATTGTTTTGAAAATGAACTTGAGCACCTTGGATTTCTTGCCTTATATTGCGTAACTAAGATTTATTGCATTTTGCTAGTTGCATTGTTTTGAAATGGGGTCACGCAGAGAGCATAGAATGAACATGTGCAATGCGATTGAGAATGAAACGAATGGGAATGATGAGCTTGTCGAGAATCTACCGCCTCCTCTTCTCGGTGGACCACCCGGTGGTGGTGGAGCGGGGGTTGGTACTGCGGAAGCTGGAATAGGAGTTGTTGAACCCGAGGGAGCACGAGGGCAAGCTGCTCCTGACATGACAATGCTATTCCAGGCTATTGCTGGAGCCTTTCGGGCAGTAGTAGCTGGAGCTCATGTGGCTGCATCTCAAGCTGGTGCTGGTGCGAGTTTGCCTCTGGAGCGACTCTGTAGTCTGGGAGGGACTGAGTTTAGGGGGCTGACCCCTGAAGGTTCCGAGTCTTGGATGGAAAGCACCAAGAAAATCGTTGGACTAATGAATTGTAATGATGTCCAAAAGTTAGGATGCATCGTATCTCTCTTGTAGAGCGATGCCTACACGTGGTGGACGACCACTATAGCTGGTTTAGAGGATGCTGAGGTGCCTTTGACGTTCTTTCCGAACGTGTTCAAGTGGAAATATTTGGGAGTCCGTTATTTGGACGAGAAAAAGAGTGAGTTTATGTCCCTAGTACAAGGTAGCATGTCGGTGGCGGAATATGAAGTACAATTTGTACGCCTTAGCCAGTATGCGCCAGAGCTGGTCCCTAGTGAACGAGAGAGATGCGAACAATTCAGATATGGGTTGGTGGCTGATGTGAAAACTTGTATGCTTGCATCAGATTATACCGATTTTGATGTCTGGCGTGTCGAGCAGAAGGATCTAGCTCGAGTAAGTGACCCGCGAAGCGTGATATTGGAAGGGATCGATTCAAGAGGTCTAAGGATAGAAGGTCACACATGGATGCTAGAGGTTGGGGAGGTAACCACGAAAGAGGCCAACAAGAGCCGAATGATTTTGTTCATACCCCTGAATGTAATCAGTGTTGTAGGAGACACACGGGATAGTGCTGGGGCAATATTGGTACGTGTTGGAATTGTGGTTCCCGTGGGCACATGAAACGAGATTATCCTCAACAGATACAAGAAGGGCAGGCTCCGGTGAGAGTGGCTGAGCCACAGAGAGGCCATTGGCGCGGTCGCAGTAATTTTCAGTGTAGGGATGATGGTGCGAGGAATGTGGCACATGTTGTACCTGTTCAGCCTGAAGGAGGTGACCAGGCCAGAGTGTATGCCCATCGTGAAGGCAGTAATGTCACGGACGTAATTGCAGGTACTTTTACTTTGAAGCGAGTTGGTTGTTGCGTCAAGGATGTGAAGCTTATTTAGCTTTCGTAATGAATCTTATGATGAAGGAAGTGCGGTTGTAATATATAAGGACGATGCGTGAATTCCCTGGGGTATTTCTGGAGGAGTTGCCTGGTTTGCTGCCTAGTCGGGAGGTTGAGTTCGGAATTGAGTTGTATGAGAACACATCTCTTGTGTCCATCGCTCCCTATTGAATGGCACCTAAAGAGTTAAAGGAACTGAAGACGCAACTTCAGGAGTTGCTTTATCGAGGCTTTATTCGGCCTAGTGCGTCACCTTGGGGTGCACTGGTGTTATTTGTTAAGAAGAAAGATGGTACAATGAGAATGTGCATTGATTACCGTCAGCTGAATAAGATGACTATCAAGAATAAGTATCCTTTACCAAGGATTGATGATATTTTCGATCAGTTTCCTGGAGCGGTTGTGTTCTTAGAGAAAGATCTACGGTCAGGATATTATCAATTAGAGGTTAAGGATGTGGATGTGCCGAAAATAGCTTTCGAACGAGATGTGTGCATTATGAATTTCTAGTGATACTGTTTGGTTTGATGAATTCTACTGCTGCTTTTATGGATATATGAACAGGGTGTTTAATGAGTTCTTGCATAAGTTCATTGTGGTGTTCATCAATGACATCCTTGTGTACTTTCGTACTGGGAAGGAGCATGAGGAACATTTGAGGATTGTTTTACAAGTGCTGCTAGAGAATCAGCTTTATGCTAAGCTGAGTAAATGTGAGTTTTGGTTGAAGGAGGTTCTTTTCCTCGGTCATATGGTTTCAGACGAGGGAATTCGTGTTGATCTTCAAAAGATTGAGGAAGTGGTGAATTGGAAGCCTCCTAGGTCTGTTCATGAAGTTCGTAGTTTCCTTTGTTCAGTGGGTTACTTCCGATGTTTTATGGATGGGTTTTCCAAGATTGGTGCTCCGTTGACGAAGTTATTGCAAAAGGATGTTAAGTTTTAGTGGATGGAATCAAGACAACATGCTTTTGAGAAGATAAAGGAAGCTTTGACGCAAGCTCCTATCTTGATTCAACTTGTATCAGGAAAAGAGTTTGTCGTGTATAGTGGTGCATCCTATGTTGGTTTGGGGTGTGTGCTGATGCAAAAAGGTAGGGTAGTAGCTTATGCATCGTGGCAGTTGAAGGTGCATGAGCGTAATTATCCTTACACATGACATTGAGTTATCGACAGTGGTGTTTGCTTTAAAGATCTAGAGACATTGTCTATATGGTGAGAAGTGTATGGTGTACAAAGATTATAAGAGTTTGAAGTATCTCATGTCTCAAAAGGAGCTAAATCTCCAGTAGTGATGTTGGGTGGAATTGCTTAAAGATTATGACCTAATGATCGAGTATCATCTGGGAAAGGCCATTGTTGTGGCTGACGCTTTGAGCAGAAAAGTGGCGGTGGAGTTGAGGGCGATGTTTGCTTGTTTGAGCATATCACGAGATGGTGGTCTTGTTGCTGAGTTGCAAGTGAAGCAATCTTTGGTTTAGTTGATAAAGGGTAAGCGGTTGCTTGATGATTCTCTTGTACCGCATGTACTAGAAATTGCAGAAGGAAGGCTTTCGGACTTTAGTTTCAATGATGATGGTGTTCTATGCTTTAGAAGTCAGAAAGGATTACCATGGACTTCGTGTCTGGGTTGTCATTGTCGCCATCGAATAAAAACTCTATTTGGGTGATTGTGGATCGCCTTACGAAGTGTGCATATTTCTTGTCTGTGCATACTACGTATACCTTGGATAAGTTGGCTGAGTTGTACATTGTTGAGATTGTACGATTGCATGGGGTGCCAAAATCCATAGTATCTGATAGAGATCCAAGGTTTACATCGAGGTTCTGAGAATGTTTGCATCAAGCTTTGGGCACATGGTTGAATTGTAGTACTTCTTATCATCCGCAGACGGATAGACAATCAGAGCGTGTTATCCAAATTCTTGAGGATATGTTGAGGTGTTGCGTTATTGAGTTTCAAGGATCTTGGGAGAAACACTTGTCATTGGTTGAGTTTTCTTATAATAATAGTTACCAGGCAAGTATTCAAATGGCATCGTATGAGGCTTTAGACGGGAGGAAGTGTAGAACTCCCCTTTGTTGGGCTGAAACATGGCAGAAGTTGATTATGATGCCAACCTTGTTGAAAGAAACAACCGAGAAGGTGAAGCTCATTTGTGAGCATTTGAAGGCAGCATCAGACCGGCAAAAGTCTTACGAGGATTTGAAGCATAAGGATATAGATTTCGCGGTTGGCGAACGTATGTTTCTGAAAGTCTCACCTTGGAAGAAGATGATGAGATTTGGCCGGAAGGGCAAATTGAGTTCGAGGTTTATTGGACCATATGAGGTGATAGAACCTGTGGGTCATATTGCTTACAAGCTGAGACTGTCTTCAGAGTTGGAAAAGATACATAATGTGTTCCATGAATCCATGCTTCGAAGGTATAGATCGGATCTGTCGCATGTTCTGCTTGTAAAAGAGGTTGAGCTGAATCCGGATTTGACATATGATGAAGAGCCTATTGAGATTCTGGATACGGATAGTAAAGTTCTTCGAGGTAAGACCATTGAGCTGGTTAAATTCTTGTGGAGACATTGTAGCGTTGAGGAAGCCACGTGGGAAAGAAAGGATGACATGAAGAAGCAATTTCCTTACCTTTTTCCACCAGGTAAATTTTGAGGACGAAATTTCTTAAGTGGGGGAGAGTTGTAACGCCCTGGTTTTGGGCCTAGATGTTTTAGAGGTTGAATCGGACTGGTCGGGAACAGTTTGAACCCTTTAAGGTTGGTGTTGATCCGAAAGTGTTGGAGCCCTAGAAATCGTTTCGACAAGCAAGCAAAACGTAATCGGTGAGTGCAAATGGTTTTAGAAGTCCTTGAGGGACAAGGAAACAAGGTTTGGAACACCATCCTAAGTCTGGAAGTAAGTATGTTTAGAATTCGCTCTCAAAAGTGGTTGATGCCCCTAAATGTTTTTAACATGCTCTTGATTTGAGATAGACAAATTCCTACCGTTTTATGCATGATTTAAAACATGAAAGGAGGTTATGGGTTGATCCCATGAGATAGCATGACTTTGTACAGAGCTTTGAGATTTTAACATGCCACCCTGATCCAAAGTGAGAATCCGATGATGAGAGATACCATCGTGATAGGTCTTGGTGAAACACCCAAGCTTTGTGGCGAAGAGAGATACCGACATGAGAGTCCGGTGATGTGAGATTCCACCGGGGTAGGACTTTGCTTTATGTCAAGTTAATCCGCATATATGAGTAAATATATATTATGAAATGCCAATATATGAGATTGTGTTTGATTTACATGTACCAATATTGAAATGATTTTTATGCTATGATAAATGCATATGAGATTTTGAGACTGATGAAATGCTTTTGAATGTCAAGCATGTAAGGCTTTGCCATGAGTTTTGCATCGATTGAATGCATGAGATTGATAGATAGATGATACATGTGATTTTCAAATGGAGAATTGCTTTGAATGATTTTTCAAGCATGAGATAGAAAGAGTATGTTGTAGAAAATAGTTTTTGAGAATGAGATTTAAAAACTTGCATTGTTGTGTTTGTGTTTTTGGAGCATGCCTCACTAAGCTATCATGCTTACGCTCTCTTTTACCAACAATACAGATAATTGAGACACTTTGGGCAGCGAGAAGGCTTAAGAAGATCCAAGGGTTTGTAAAGCTCAAGTATGGTGATGTTTTAAACTTACTTTAGTAATGATATTTTGCAATGGGGCCTAGTGGTTTTCTTTGGAAGATGTATTTTGGACTCCCTGTGGTTGATGCAAGTTTTGCATTGATTATATAGTTTGTAAGAGGCGTTTATTCTTGTTTTGGTGCTTATTCTTGCTATATGGTGTGATTGTGGTTTGAGTCTTAAGCATGCTTCATGGATTGCCATGCTATGCTTGAGTTAAACAACTAAATGGTGCTATGTGTTTGGAATTGCATGTTTATACGTTTAAGTAGATTCCAATAGCATGTAAGTATGATTTGCGGAAGAATTGTTGAAGTTTGAAATGATTTTGTAGTTGAATTTTGGACAGTTCTGGTATGCATATCGATACACGGGTTTGCGTATCGATACACATAAGCCAAATCTGTGCTTTTCTACACAGGCGTTTCGGTACGATTGTGAGGTGTTTTGGTACGGGCTTGAAGGGCGTACCGACGCGGGGAAGCGTATCGATACCTCTCTGTGGCTTTGGTCACTACCATCCTTCGTATCGATACGGTCTCAAGTGTATCGATACGCGACCGTTAATTTTGTTAATGGCATCTTTGTATGTTTGAAATTGTTGCATTTTAGTCCATGTTTTTCCAGTGTGCAATTGATTGAGTTTGGTTAGTCGGTTTTTGATGAAAATTTGCAGAGAGGCATGAAACATGACTAATTAAGTAATTATAAACTTAAATTAAGTAAGCCCTTGTAATTCGTATAAATTACATTTTGGTTCCCAAATGTCTAATTTGTACAATTGAACCCTAAACGTGATCCGATCGATGTGTAGTTTCTTCCTAGGGTCTTTGGTGGTCACATAGGTTTAATGTTGCATCTAGAAAAGATAAAAAGAAAAAAAGGGTCGTCAATCGTAGTTAACCTTAACGAGTTGGCTTCGGTTTCCCCCTTGTAATCACCTCGGTTCGGGTCTGTAACCCCCTTAACCCGGCCTAGACGGTTGACCCGAATTAAGAAAGTCACACGGGGAAAACCAAAGTCAACCCGAAAGTCAACCTTGATTAACGACCCTTTTTTTATTCTTGTCTAGATGCACATTAACCCTAGTTATGATCATTCAAACAGCATGCTCAAAGATCATAAACATTAGAGATCAAACAGGGACCCAATTGAACAAAATTAGAACTTTAGGGACCAAATTGTAATTTCTGCAAATTATAAGGTCTTAACCCAAAATAAAGTTACCAACTTGTAATTAGTCAAGTTTCATGCTTCTTTGCAAAATTTCAGCTCAAACGGACATCCCAAACTCATGCAATTGCAAAAACAAGTTTCAGGACCAAAATGCAAACATTTTAAAACATATAACTGCCAATGACAGTCCCCAACGGTCTGGTGTTCCGAAACAGGGAGAACCTGTTTTGAAACGCGGGACCGTTCCGCAACGAGTTTTGAAACGAGGGCTGGCAGAGGACTTTCTGTTCCGGAACGATGTCTTCCGTTTCGGACGCCTGGGTTACTACAAGGCACCCGTTCCGAAACGGTAGCTTCCGTTCCGATACGGCCTGCTAAAAAAGTAGGAAATTTCTAGCTTAAACACACAATTGATCAACCATACATGCTCCAAATGCTACCAAACTTTACCAGCAACACATATAACATACAAGAGACATATTTGCATCAACCATTTATCATTATATCATCATATATGAAAAGCTCCAAATCTAAAGGCATGCTTCCTACTTAGCAAACCATTCAAGCACTAAAACCTCCAAACCAAACACATGATGGCCAATTACAAAATCCAGCATTATTAAAAACATTAAACAAACTTAGGGAGTTCAAAACATCTCCCAAAACATCCACTTTGGTCCCCCATTGCCAAATGCCATAAGCTAAAAGTGTATAAGAAAACCTTTCCATACTTGAGCTTAATTCCCACTTGATTGCTTGCCTTCCTTGCTGCCCTCAAAGCACTTTAATGCTCTGCATTATTGGTTTAAGAAAAAGAGAGAGAGCGTAAGCAAAAGCTTAGTGAGGAACGCTCATTAAAACCATTCAATAATGCATTTATAAAACTCATTGATATACCATGCTTCAAGCAACATTAACCATGTTCTTAAACATTTAAAACAAGCATCTCATGCTTCAAGTATCATTTAACATGCTCAAAAATATTTCAACAAGCATCTCATGCTTCAAGTTCATAACAAGTCATATTGGCAACAAGTGATACATTTCACATAAGATTCACACATGGACTTTTAAACACCATTGTGATCTTATCCCCATGGACTTTTAAACACCATGGACCCATGGACTTTTAAACACCATGGCAAGGACCACACAAGGACTTTTAACCACCTTTGTGTCCTTAACAAGAATCTCCCAAGGACTTTTAAACACCTTGGAGTTCTTAAGTAACCAAGGCTTACAAGGACTTTTAACCACCTTGAGCCTTAACCAAGAACCAAACATGGACTTTTAAACACCATGTTGTTCTTAAACTTTCCAAGATCCACACAAGGACTTTTAACCACCTTTGTGATCTTAACCAAGAACCATCTAAGGACTTTTAACCACCTTGATGTTCTTAAATATACAATGCTCACACAAGGACTTTTAACCATCTCTGTGACCTTAACCATCACTTGCCAATATGCATCATTATCATTAATAATCCATTGTTTTAAAGCATTAAACCAAGCCATAAACATCATGCATCTTTAAGCATTAAATCACATTTAAACAATGTTCAAAAACAAGGAACTCTTACCTTGAGCTTCCTTCAACACATGGCTTAAAATCTCAGCAAATTAACATGCTAGATATGCTTTCAAAACAAATTTAAAATCATGCAAACAAAACACATTGCATACAACCAAACCATGGCCATCACCAAGAGAGTTTTTCCGAAAACTTACTCTTGAGCTTAGCTAAGTTGCTTAGACTTAAACTAAGCTCCCAAACCTCCAAAACACTGGTTTCAAAGCCGAAAACCAAAATCCACTCACCGATTCTGTTTTGCCTCTTGCCGAAACACAAATCAAGCTTCCGGATCACCACCACTTGAATCCAAAGATGACTCCCCTGTTTTAAACACATCAAAGCAGAGGATTAATGCATCATCATGCATTAATAGCTTCAATGAAAGCACCTAAACTCGCTGCTATTATCCATACTCCATTTTCGGCTACCAATCACAACCGAAAATGCATCCAAACCACTCCTCAACAATGCCCAGCCAAGAACCATCAAAACTAAACATCCTTTACCATCATTTAACATCTAAAAAGGACCTAACAACATCCTTATACCTCCAGCAACATCAGATCCACAAGATCACTCCAAAAACAACCAAGAATCACAAGCTAAACTTAGGAAATTCAACCTATCCGGGATTGCATTAATTAAAAGTCAATTCCTTATCAAATTAACATTCATTTAACATCAAATAAACACCTTAAAACACAGCCCAATAAGATCAAACGAAAAATCCTTCAAAAATCACCAAATCTTGCATTATAAGCCAAGATCCATTACACAAATTTAAAACCACTTATTAAACATCAATTAAGGATTGAGAACTTAGGAATTTCAGTAAAGAACTGAGAGTTTAGAGGAGAAGGACGTTCTTACCTCCAAACTTGAATTTCTCCCTTTTTGGAACCAAAATCTTGAAAATCCAATTAGCAATTGGTGAGGTTTTGTTGATGAGATGATTAGGAGTCCAAAGAGAATTGAAAATAGGTATTTAAGTGACAACATCAGAGGAAAAAGCTCTGGAGAGAATGTTTGGTTTGAGAGAAAATGAGATGAAAGGAAAATTGGAAAAGTTAGTTGAAAATGGAAAATAACTTCCCTCCAGTTTTCTTTTGTTTAAAACTCAGAATTAAATCACTAAATATCTTAGAAAAATCTGGAGAAACTCCCTTTGGGTAAATAGCTCCTTAAAGATTCAAACTTTCAATCCTTTCTAAAACAGTCACGCAGTTTTCAAAAATTACATTTTGGTCACTAGCCAAAATGTCACCCTTCCAAACCTCATTTTGTAAAATTGATTTCACAGTTCACTTATATATATTAAAAGAGGATTTTAGAACATTTTTCCATATTTTTAATGCAACCCGAACTAGGCTTTCCTAATTTCACCTTTTTATATTCGAAAAACACTTTGACCGAACCGGTCAACGCCCAAACTTCTAAGCCCAAAACCGGGGCGTTAAAACTCTCCCCCCCTTAAGAAATTTCGTCCCCGAAATTTACCTGAAGGAAAGAGATAAGGAAACTGCTTCAGCATGTCATCCTTCCGCTCCCACGTGGCTTCCTCAACACCACGATGCTTCCACAGCACCTTTACCAACTCAATGGTCTTGCCACGAAGAACCTTGCTATCCGAATCCAGACCCTTCACCGGTTCCTCATCATAGGTCAGATCCAGATTCAAATCCACTTCCTCCACAGGCATCACATGCGAAGGATCAGATCTATACTTCCAGAGCATAGAAACATGAAACACATCATGAATCTTCCCCAACTCTCGAGGTAGCCTCAGCTTGTACGCAACAGGACCCACACGCTCAATCACCTCATATGGTCCAATGTACCTAGGGCTCAATTTACCCTTCCGGCCAAACCTCATCACCTTCTTCCAAGGCAAAACCTTCAAGAACACACGGTCACCCACCGCATACTCAATCTCCTTACGCTTCAAATCCGCGTAAGACTTCTGCCGATCCGAAGCTACCTTCAACCGCTAACAAATGAGCTTCACCTTCTCGGTGGTTCCCTTCAACAAAGTCGGCATCGAAACCAACTTTTGACCCGTTTCAGCCCAACAAAGAGGAGTCCTACACTTCCTCCCGTACAAAGCCTCATAAGGTGCCATTTGAATACTCGCCTGATAACTATTGTTATAAGCAAACTCCACCAAAGGCAAATGCTTCTCCCAAGAGCCCTGAAACTCAATCACGCAGCACCTCAACATATCCTCCAAAATCTGGATAACACGCTCTGACTGACCATCCGACTGAGGATGATAGGATGTACTGAAATTCAACCTTGTACCCAAAGCTTGATGCAAACACTGCCAGAAACGCGATGTAAACCTCGGATCCCTATCCGACACAATCGACTTAGGCACACCATGCAGCCGCACAATCTCAGTAATGTACAGCTCCGCAAGCTTATCCAAAGAAAACGTAGTATGCACAGGCAAGAAATGCGCACACTTCGTCAGGTGATCCACAATCACCCAAACCGAATTCTTCTTCGATGGTGACAAAGGTAAACCAGATACAAAATCCATGGTAACCCTTTCCCACTTCCACTCAGGGATTCTCAACGGTTGCAACAACCCTGAAGGAACCTGGTGCTCAGCCTTAACTCGCTGACACACCAAACACTTGCTCACAAACTCCGCAACATCCTTTTTCAAACCCACCCAATAGTACTCATCCCGAAGATCACGATACATCTTAGTACTACCAGGGTGCATAGCAAAAGGACTACTATGACCTTCAGTCAGAATAGCACGCCTCAACTCAGCATAATTGGGCACTACTATTCGACTCCCAAAACACAACACAACATCATCATTAAAGCAGAAATCCGAAGGTCTACCCTCCGCGATATCCTGAACATGCGGCACCAAGGAATCATCCAGCAACTGCTTTTCCTTGATCAGCTGAACCAATGATGGTTTCACTTGCAACTCAGCCACAAGACCACCATCACGCGAAATACTCAAACTGGCAAGCATAGCCCTCAGCTCAACAGCTATCTTCCTACACAAGGCATCCGCAACAACATTAGCTTTTCCAGGGTGATACTCAATCGTCAGATCATAATCCTTGAGAAACTCCAACCAACGCCGCTGCCTAAGATTCAACTCCTTCTGAGACATCAAATACCTCAAACTCTTGTGATCCGTGTACACAGTACACTTCTCACCATACAGATAATGTCTCCAGATCTTCAGATCAAAAACCACTGCAGCCAACTCAATGTCATGCGTAGGATAATTGCGCTCGTGCACCTTCAACTGCCGCGATGCATAAGCCACCACCTTACCCTCTTGCATCAGCACACATCCCAAACCAACATAGGACGCATCACTGTAGACCACAAACTCTTTCCCTGATTCAGGCTGAACCAAGATAGGAGCTTGCGTCAAAGCCGCCTTAAGCTTCTCAAAAGCCTGCTGTCTCGCTTCCGTCTACTCATACTTAACATCCTTCTGCAACAGCTTCGTCAAAGGTGCAGCAATCTTAGAAAACCCATCCACAAACCTCTGGTAGTATCCCGCCAAACCAAGGAAACTACGAACCTCATGAACAGACTTAGGAACCTTCCAGTTCATCACCGCCTCAATCTTCTGAGGATCAACACGAATCCCCTCAGCAGAAACTACATGCCCAAGAAACACCACCTCCTTAAGCCAGAACTCACACTTACTCAGCTTAGCATAAAGCTGATTCTCCAACAAAGCTTGCAGCACAATCCTCAAATGCTCTTCATGCTCCTCCTCAGTGCGCGAGTACACGAGGATATCATCAATGAACACCACAACTAACTTGTCCAGGTATTCATGAAACACACGATTCATCATGTCCATGAAAGGAGCAGGAGCATTTGTCAAACCAAACGGCATCACAAGGAACTCATAATGCCCATACCTTGTCCTGAAAGCTGTCTTAGGCACATCCACATCCTTCACCTTCAACTGGTAATACCCTGACCTCAAGTCAATCTTAGAGAACACAGCAGCTCCCCGAAATTGATCAAAGAGATCATCAATTCTCGGCAAAGGATACCGATTCTTGATAGTCAACTTGTTCAGCTGACGGTAATAATTGCACATTCTCGTAGTGCCATCTTTCTTCTTCACAAACAAGACCGGTGCTCCCCAAGGTGACACACTTGGCCGAAGGAACCCACGATCAAGCAACTCTTGCAACTGCGTCTTCAGCTCCTTCAGCTCCTTAGGTGCCATTCTATAAGGGGTAATGGACACATGAGTTGTATTCTCATACAGCTCAATTCCAAAACTCCACCTCGCGATTAGGAGGTAAACCGGGCAACTCCTCAAGAAACGCACCAGGAAACTCCTTCACAACTCTGATATCTTGCAGTCGCAACTCCTTAGAGCTAGGATTCATCACAAAAGCTAGATAAGTTTCACAACCTTGCCTCAGCATCCTGCTCGCCTCCAAGGTAGACACCACATTGGCAAGAAACTTTACATTCTCACCAACCACAACAACTTCATAATCATCCGCAAGCTTCAGCGAAACTCGCTTATTTTCACAATCCACAACAGCACGATGCTCTGCAAGCCAATCCATACCAAGGATTACATCAAAACCATAGAAAGGCAACTCCATAAGATCAACATGAAAAACATGTTCTTGAACAACCAAAGGACACCTTCTATACAGCTTTCGAGTCACAACAGTCTCACCAAAAGAACTAGTGACACGAACTCCAACATCCAAAGACTCAACAGGCAAACCAAGCAATTCAGCATGCTCACGCAAAATGTATGAATGCGTAGATCCAGAATCTATCAAGGAAAGTAATGACAAGGATTGCAAAGTAAAGGTACCTGCAATCACATCCGCGTCATTCCTACCCTCCCGCTGAGCATACACTCTAGCTTGACCTCCACCTTCAGGCTGAATAGCCACAACATGGGCCACTCCTCGACCACCTTCCTCTCTTCGCTGAAAATTACCACGGCCGCGCCCACGACCTCTCTGCGGTGCAACAACAAAAACAGGAGCTCGCACTTGGCCACCAGCCAACATAGGACACTCTCGCCTCAAGTGATCCGCAGATCCACAATTCCAGCACCCGTTACCAGCTACCGCAACAGGAGCTTGCACCTCCCTCACAGCACGAGGACAGTCACGCTTCATGTGACCACGTGATCCACAAATCCAACAAGCACTCGGATCAGCTCTAGCGTTGCCTCCCCGAGTAGATGCTCCACCACCTCTCTTGTCCGAGGACTGATACTTCTGATCACGTCCCCTCTTGTTCCGTCCACCACCGGAACTATATTCAGCTGCTCGCTTTCCAGCACTAGAACCAGCACCTCTAACAGATAAACCCAAGTTCATCTCAATATCCTTTGCTCGGCCCACCAACACATCAAAATCATCATACTCGGTGGCCAGCACATACATCTTCACATCCGTCACTAAACCATAACGGAATCTTTGGCACCTCGCCCGCTCATCAGGTACCAGCTCAGGTGCATACTGACTGAGTCGAACAAACTGAACTTCATACTCAGCCACAGTCATGCTCCCTTGGGTAAGAGACATGAACTCCCGCTTCTTTTCATCCAGGTACCTTACACCAAGATACCTTCTCTTGAACACATTTTGGAAGAATGTCCAAGTTACATCAGCATCAGCCATCCCAGCAATAGTGGTCGTCCACCACGTATAAGCATCATCCTGTAGTAAAGATACTACACAACCCAGCTTTTGCACATCAGTGCAACTCATCTGACCCAAGATCCTCTTGGTACTCTCCATCCAAGATTCAGAACCTTCCGCAGACATACCCCTGAACTCAGTCCCACCAAGACTGCGTAAACGCTCTAAGGGTAGTCTAACTCCAGCATCTCCCTGATGCCCAGCTCCTTGAGCTCCAACTACTGCCGCTCGAAAAGCACCAGCAATAGCTTGCACCAACATCGTCATGTCAGGCATAGCTTGCCCCTGTCCAACCTCAGGTCCAGCGACCCCAGCACCAACTGCAGCTTCAGCTCTTTCACCCTCAGCACCACCACCACCAGGTGGAGGAGGTAACACCGCACTTCCCGCATTCTCCTCGTTCTCATTCTCATTCGGAGCCGTAGCTCGCACATTACTCCTCAACTCTCTACGAGGGGCCATACTCTAACCATGCAATCACAATGCAAATAAACAAAGTCAGGTCCAGCAAGGTAAGCAATCCAAGTACTCAAGCTCATTTTCATTTAAAATCAACATCATTTCATTAGCTTTGCTTTGGCAATGGGTACCCACAACATGCTTCACCACAGCATACAACTCAATTGCATCAAATTCACAGACCACCCATCATGCTTTCACTCATCAAGCATACATAGCATACATACTTCAATCATGCACACATTCATTCCCAACTACTCGAGAACTCAGCTCTGATACCACCAAATGTAACCCCCTTAACCCGGCCTAGACGGTTGACCCGAATTAAGAAAGTCACACGGGGAAAACCAAAGTCAACCCGAAAGTCAACCTTGATTAACGACCCTTTTTTTATTATTGTCTAGATGCACATTAACCCTAGTTATGATCATTCAAACAGCATGCTCAAAGATCATAAACATCAGAGATCAAACAGGGACCCAATTGAACAAAATTAGAACTCTAGGGACAAAATTGTAATTTCTGCAAATTATAAAGTCTTAACCCAAAATAATGTTACCAACTTGTAATTAGTCAAGTTTCATGCTTCTCTGCAAAATTTCAGCTCAAACGGACATCCCAAACTCATGCAATTGCAAAAACAAGGTTCAGGACCAAAATGCAAACATTTCAAAACATATAACTGCCAATGACAGTCCCCAACGGTCTGGTGTTCCGAAACAGGGAGAACCTGTTTCGAAATGCGGGACCATTCCGCAACGAGTTTCGAAACGAGGGCTGGCAGAGGACTTTCCGTTCTGGAACGATGTCTTCCGTTTCGGACGCCTGGGTTACTACAAGGCACCCGTTCCGAAACGGTAGCTTCCGTTCCGATACGGCCTGCTCAGAAAGTAGGAAATTTCTAGCTTAAACACACAATTGATCAACCATACATGCTCCAAATGCTACCAAACTTTACCAGCAACTCATATAACATACAAGAGACATATTTGCATCAACCATTTATCATTATATCATCATATATGAAAAGCCCCAAATCTAATGGCATGCTTCCTACTTAGCAAACCATTCAAGCACTAAAACCTCCAAACCAAACACATGATGGCCAATTAAAAAATCCAGCATTATTAACAACATTAAACAAACTTAGGGAGTTCAAAACATCTCCCAAAACATCCACTTTGGTCCCCCATTGCCAAATGCCATAAGCTAAAAGTGTATAAGAAAACCTTTCCATACTTGAGCTTAATTCCCACTTGATTGCTTGCCTTCCTTGCTTCCCTCAAAACAGTTTAATGCTCTGCATTATTGGTTTAAGAAAAAGAGAGAGAGCGTAAGCAAAAGCTTAGTGAGGAACGCTCATTAAAACCATTCAATAATGCATTTATAAAACTCATTGATAAACCATGCTTCAAGCAACATTAACCATGTTCTTAAACATTTAAAACAAGCATCTCATGCTTCAAGTATCATTTAACATGCTCAAAAACATTTCAACAAGCATCTCATGCTTCAAGTTCATAACAAGTTATATTGGCAACAAGTGATACATTTCACATAAGATTCACACATGGACTTTTAAACACCATTGTGATCTTATCCCCATGGACTTTTAAACACCATGGACCCATGGACTTTTAAACACCATGGCAAGGACCACACAAGGACTTTTAACCACCTTTGTGTCCTTAACAAGAATCTCCCAAGGACTTTTAAACACCTTGGAGTTCTTAAGTAACCAAGGCTTACAAGGACTTTTAACCACCTTGAGCCTTAACCAAGAACCAACCATGGACTTTTAAACACCATGTTGTTCTTAAACTTTCCAAGATCCACACAAGGACTTTTAACCACCTTTGTGATCTTAACCAAGAACCATCTAAGGACTTTTAACCACCTTGATGTTCTTAAATATACAATGCTCACACAAGGACTTTTAACCACCTTTGTGACCTTAACCATCACTTGCCAATATGCATCATTATCAATAATAATCCACTGTTTTAAAGCATTAAACCAAGCCATAAACATCATGCATCTTTAAGCATTAAATCACATTTAAACAATGTTCAAAAACAAGGAACTCTTACCTTGAGCTTCCTTCAACACATGGCTTAAAATCTCAGTAAATTAACATGCTAGATATGCTTTCAAAACAGATTTAAAATCATGCAAACAAAACACATTGCATACAACCAAACCATGGCCATCACCAAGAGAGTTTTTCCGAAAACTTACTCTTGAGCTTAGCTAAGTTGCTTAGACTTAAACTAAGCTCCCAAACCTCCACTCACCGATTCCGTTTCGCCTCTTGCCGAAACACAAATCAAGCTTCCGGATCACCACCACTTGAATCCAAAGATGACTCCCCTGTTTTAAACACATCAAAGCAGAGGATTAATGCATCATCATGCATTAATAGCTTCAATGAAAGCACCTAAACTCGCTGCTCTCATCCATACTCCATTTTCAGCTACCGAACACAACCGAAAATGCATCCAAACCACTCCTCAACAATGCCCAGCCAAGAACCATCAAAACTAGACATCCTTTATCATCATTTAACATCTAAAAAGGACCTAACAACATCCTTATACCTCCAGCAACATCAGATCCACAAGATCACTTCAAAAACAACCAAGAATCACAAGCTAAACTTAGGAAATTCAACCTATCCGGGATTTCATTAATTAAAACTCAATTCCTTATCAAATTAACATTCATTTAACATCAAATAAACACCTTAAAACACAGCCCAATCAGATCAAACGAAAAATCCTTCAAAAATCACCAAATCTTGCATTTTAAGCCAAGATCCATTACACAACTTTAAAACCACTTATAAAACATTAATTAAGGATTGAGAACATAGGAATTTCAGTAAAGAACTGAGAGTTTAGAGGAGAAGGACGTTCTTACCTCCAAACTTGAATTTCTCCCTTTTTGGAACCAAAATCTTGAAAATCCAATTAGCAATTGGTGAGGTTTTGTTGATGAGATGATTAGGAGTCAAAAAAGAATTGAAAAGAGGTATTTAAGTGACAAAATCAGAGGAAAAAGCTCTGGAGAGAATGTTTGGTTTGAGAGAAAATGAGAGAAAAGGAAAATTGGAAAAAATAGTTGAAAATGGAAAATAACTTCCCTCCAGTTTCTTTTGTTTAAAACTCAGAATTAAATCACTAAATATCTTAGAAAAATATGGAGAAACTCCCTTTGGGTAAATAGCTCCTTAAAGATTCAAAGTTTCAATCCTCTTTAAAACAGTCACGCAGTTTTCAAAAATTACATTTTGGTCACTAGCCAAAATGTGACCCTTCCAAACCTCATTTTGTAAAATTGATTTCACAGTTCACTTATATATATTAAAAGAGGATTTTAGAACATTTTTCCATATTTTTAATGCAACCCGAACTAGGCTTTCCTAATTTCACCTTTTTATATTCGAACAGCACTTTGACCGAACCGGTCAACACCCAAACTTCTAAGCCCAAAACCGGGGTGTTACAGGGTCAACCATCTAGACTGGGCTAAGGGGGTTACATGAGGTGTTGTGTTATAGATTTCCAAGGTTATTGCGAAAAACAATTGTTTTTAGTGGAATTTTCCTACAATAATAGTTTTAAAGCGTGTATACAAATTGGCTTCGTATGAAGCTTTGTATGGAAGAAAGTGTAGAACGCCTCTTATTTGGGCGGAGGCAAGGCAGAATTTAGTTTCCTTGCAAGATTTGCTTAAGGGAATGACTGAGAAGGAAAAGCTTATTTGTGATTGGTTGAAGGCTGCATTGGATCGTCAAAAGTCCTACGTGGATTTAAAGTGTAAGGAGATTGAGTTTACGGTTGGAGATCGCGTGTTCTTGAAGGTATCTCCTTGGAAGAAGGTGATTAGGTTTGGACGTAAGGATAAGCTTAGTCCAAGGTTTATTGGATCTTATGAGGTTGTGTACCGTGTTGGTCATGTTGCATATTGGGTGAGGTTGTCTCTCGAATTGAAGAAAATCCCTGATTTGTTTCATGTTTCGATGTTGCGAAGGTATAGATCGGATCCATCTTATGTTATGCCTATTAAGGAGATTGAGTTGAATCCGAATTTTTCTTATGATGAGGAACCAGTTGGGATTCTTGATTCTACTAGAAAAGTTCTTTATGGTAAGACGATTGAACTTGTGAAGGTATTGTGGCGACATCGAGGAGTTGAAGAGGCCTCATGGGAAAGCAAGACGGACATGTTGAAGTAGTTTGCGTACATTTTTCCTTTAGGTAAAATTTCAAGGACAAAATTTCCTAAGTGGGGGAGAATTGTAATGCCCCGGTTTTTGGCATTGAGGTTTTAAAGGTAGATTAGGGTTTGATGATTCTAGATTAGAGATATGGGTTAGATCGAAGTTGGTTCAACGAAATCTTAGTTCGGGGTGTGATAAAATTGTGCGAATTTTTTTAAAATCCTCTTTAAATATATATTGAGGGAAAGTAAAATCAATTTCGGAAAATAAGTTTTGGAAAGTTATGATTTCAGTTTGGTGACTATTTTGTAAAAAGTGTAAAATTGTTTTTTAAGGACTAAATTGAAAAGGGGCCAAGACTTAGAATCTTTAGGGAACTTATATCTATTTTGTGAACCTTTTCCATCAAATTGACCATTTTAATGGTTAAATTAAAAAGGATTTTTAAAGTTATTTTAAAGTAAAAAGGAATTTTAATAGCTAAAAGAGATTCCACGTAATTAACTCTTCTCTTATTTTCATCAATCAGCCAAACAATCTTATTTTTCTCTAAAATTTTAGAGAGTTCCATTTTCTCGAATCTTTTTTGGTTAGCCAATGATTTCTTTGGTTTTCCTTTTAATTTCCTAAAGCTATCTTGAAAGACTTCTTCAAAATCTTGTCATTTGAGAGGAAGAGGCAAGGTTACAGGGGAGAATACATTGGAAGCAATTGGTGAAGTTTCATGGGGCTTCAGACGCTTAATTTCGCATTGGCGAATCTTGGTTTCACGAGTCGGTGAGTGAGAATGAGTTTTCCATCTTTGAAGCACATAAAAGGTGGTTTTGGGAACTTAGTGTAAGCTTGAAACGCTTTACTAAGTTCGGATGTAAGTAAAAACGATTTTTTCTCTCGGATTGTTCTATTATGAATTGTTGATGTACTTGATTTTAAATGCATGTTAACTACTGTTTTAAAGCATGTATTGAAGTAAGTGATTTACTGTTTTTGATTATATATTGACGATGGATGCACATGGTAATTAAGTGATCCTAGTGTGTATATATTTATACGTGTTTTATGAAGCATGGTTTGATGCTTGAAAATGTGACTTATTGATAATGCTTTGAAAATAGTGAGGTTTGTGCTAAATGATAATTATATTGGCAAGTGATGTTGTGAAAAATAGTTTATAAATGAAATCAGATATAGTTAATCGGCTATACGATTGAGTGCACTAGAAACAATTCGCCTTGGATGTTGAGGGGTTTATACGGTATACAAAATACTCCATCCAAGTACCCCAATGATTGAGGAAAGTGTATAATGTCTTGTCTCTCGTTTGTGGGGTTATACATCTACCGATGAGTGGTGTTAAGGGGTTTATACGGTGTACCGAATACTCCACCACGGGTGCCACAACGGAGGGGGGTAGCTCCCGTGTGTGAACCTTGAGATGTCGGTGAGAATGTATGGAGTGTTGGGACAACACTTGTGAATCCGTGTATCCAATGTGGTTTTGAGAAATGAGTATGTTGATGACCACTTGTGATCCAATATAATTGTTAAAGTAATATGAAATGGTTAATGATGCATATTATGTAAATGCATGTTCTACTCTTTAAGCTTTACATACAATAGCTATGCATGAAAAGGCTTAATTTGAGTGTTAGCAATGGAATTGCTTTTGAGTTTTTAACACATGTTGCATGATGTTTAACATGCTAATTTGTTAAGAAATGTACATGGTTTTACAGAGGGCATGATGGTTTTCAAATGATGGAAAATGGATTTAATACGTTGATGATGTTTTGGTTTTGAGCACTCCCCACTAAGCCTTGTGTGCTTACGCTATCATTTGTCCATCAATGCAAATAATTGAAGCTTAGGAGGCAGCAAGAGGCAAGGGATTCCAAGGAACTTTGTTTTGAATGTATGTTTCGTTTATAGACTAGAGTAATAAGGCAGTGGGGGTTCCATAGTCTATATGGGTGATGTCTGTGAACAACCTTTGTGAGCGTGTTTGCTTTATGGTTTTAAACTTGTAAAAGGGACTTTATTTGATGGATTATGCTTTGGCTTGAGTTTTGACTCTTGTGTGGCTTACTTACTAGGTTGCATGCCTATAGTTTATCATTGTTGCAATTTGCCATGATTTGATGTTTCCTATGCCTAGAATGTTTGAGGATGGATGTTTAAATATGATGTATGCATATTGGAAGCATGTTGGATTGGTTTAGGATGGATTTAAGTGTGAAAACCTGCAAAAAGCGTCATTACAGGCCCAAGTGTTTTGGTACACTGGAGCCTATACCGAAACAGTGAGCATGAAATGGCCTAAGGGTTTCTAAAGAAGGGGGTCTGTTCTTGTACGTTTTGCTACTGGAAACCACAGCTTCGAAACACATGTAAGGTCTTTCGATACGGGCTCGTGTTCCGATCCGTGAGGACATGTTTCGATACATGGCATCATGTACCGAAACGACTGTCAATTCAATTAGTTAATGGAATATTCTGAAGATCTGATTCTTTACGTTTTAATCCATGAATGTTGTGGATGCAATTATATGAGCATGAATGCTTATTTTGAGTTGAGTTTTGACTGAGAAGCTTGTAACATGACTAATTTTAATATGGTAACTTAAAATTCGAAGAATCTCTCGTATTTTATCAAGTTTACAAAATTTTCCCTAAAATTATAATTGAATGCAATCGATATCTGATTGAGTTATGAGTGTTCCACTGCGAGGTTAAAACCTTAGGAAACTAATGAGAATTTAGATAAGATAAAAAATTGAGTTGTTTATTGGAGTAAACTTCCCGGTTTACTACAATATTCCCCATGTGACTCGTTTTGTTCGGTCTACCGTCTTGGCCAAGTCGAGGGGGTTACAGGACGAGGTGCATTAAATTGAAATATTGTTGAGTAATTAAAAAAACTTCTTAATTTGGATTTGAATAAGAGATTTGAGCCACTTAAATCCTCTTTTAAAATATTAAATAAATTTTAAAATTTCATATTACTTTTTACCAAAAACAAGTCTTTTTCTTAGAATTTTTTAAAAATATTGAATGAATTAAATCTTCTCATCAAAATTCTTCATCCAAATGCACTTTAAAAGACATTATTTTTTTATAGGAATTTAGGCCTCGTTAGTAACCCCCTTCATACCGACCAAACAGGTTCAGTCGGAAGCGGAAGGAGGAAAAGAGTGCCTATGACTTTATTTATAATAAAAGGTTATACAATCCATAACAAACAATCTGTCAATAACGCCAAAACCCCAAATACAATGAACCTAAACCAAACATAAGCTTACATACTTAGTCATTACCATATAAAAATAACCTCGCAAGAATAACACTTAACCCATTCATGCTTTAGCAAGATTGTTTGATTCGATATTGCAGTGCCTGGGAGTGAACCGAAAAATGCAAGACCATTGTTTACCGAAAAAATATAAAATAAAAAATCTAAAAACTTGTTATTTTTTATCGGCAAAATAGTATGATTTATAGAAGAAAGATCATACAAGTCGAAACATTTTCACGTGTCTAGTTTAAAAACTCCCTAAGCCTAAAAAGGAGGAGAAGAGTACACATGAAAATATTAAGCAAACAATGATTGAGAACACCCAAGGAGGATCACCAAGAACCACCCATCTAACAAAAGAAGTAACAAGCGATATGTTATTGCAATGCAGTCATCGAAACTTTGCATTATTTCATCAAAACATGTACTAAAAGACCAAATAGAAACAATAGTCAAAAAGGAATAATCATGAAACACCAAACTTTGAACAACAAGATCACTTCAACTGTACCACAAAATCAAGTACGAAGACCAACATCCCATTCGCAAGAGAATCAACTAAACTATTAGATTCCTTAAACACATGACATAAAGCAAACACACTTCAAATGACGGAAAAACTCAATTATTCATTGAAAAGAGTCCCAATATCGCCAATGCCTCTTAGAGAATATTGTGCACCAAGAAACAACTACACTTGAGTCCGATTGGACAATTAAACTGAATGAGGAAGAAACTCATATCGAATTCAGCACAAACGCAAGGGCATGAACTACCACACGAAGCTTAGCATCATTTGATTTCATTGCGCAAACAATCTTAATTCTGCCCATAGTCGAATATGCTCATCCAATTTACACGATCATACACATCACATATGCAACACTCAAAATTCTCAATTTCCACTTACCCCGAAAAACCGAAAAACTCTGATGCACCACCAAACTTGTCATCAAAACCTTAAGCTCTCCCAAATTACCAACAATCCTTTCGATGATCACATAGAAGGAGCCACAATGAACATGAAGCACGTCCAACTTTGTTTCTTGCAAAAATATGCAGCATGTCAGCATAATATTTTCGAACTAATCCCTAAATCACTTTTTTTTCACCAAATCGCCTTTAATTAATCAAGTCTTATGTATTCATGTCAAATATCAACTCAATCCAAACATTCAAACCCAAATAATTGCATCCACAACATTTAGGGACTAAAATGTAAGAAATAAGAACTTCATATTAGTCCAATAACCGAAATAACAGTTACCCGTATTGATACACTAGGACCTGTATCCATACGCTTTGCTTGATTTTAAATCCCGGAATTTCAGTAGCCAAAACTCGTACTGATAAGCCCCCGTGTACCGAAATACCCAAGCTTTTACACATGACTCATACCGAAACGGTACCCCGTGTACCGAAACAAAAAGCCTGGAATGGCTTATCAGTACCGATACGAGGGCACGCGTAGAGATACGCTTGGGCCCTTAATGCCCAATTTTGTTGGTTTAACACGCATTTGAGGATACCAAAATACCCTAACATGCTTCTAACATCTTTCCACATATCATGGGATCAAACCTTAGCTAAACACAACAAACATAAAATCAATTCAAATCTTCATGCTTCATTTGGGAATCCATAGGCATTCTTCTTATAAACCAAGCCAAGCAATGTTCAAAAACCAAACCAAAGGAATTATCAATCATTAGAGGCTAATTACAAGTCTAAATCAGCAGCATAAACTTACGCAAACATGGAGTTTAACAAAAATACTCCCAAAACAACAACGGAACCCCGATTGCCCTTATTACTAAAAGTCCAGTTTAAAACCATATTTTCAAGAACAAAGTCCTCAGATCCTCCTTGCTCACTTTGTACCTCAACTCTTTTAATTCTATGTATTGATGGACAAAGAGAGCATAAGAACACTAGGCTTAGTGAGGAGTGCTCAAAACAAAACATCATCAATGCAATTTCAGACATATTTCTCAAAACCATTGAAATCGTCATTTCAATCCATTTGCAAAACATCATGCCCTGAAACCATGCACTTAAACCTTTGCAAAAACTAGTATGTCAAAGCATATGTGTCATATGTCATGCTTAAACAGCAAGTCCCGTTGCTAACCCTCTGTTTAAGCTTTCCCATGCATAACGCACATATACAAGGCTTAAAGAGAAAACATGTATAAATCAACATTATACAACATCATCATCAACATGATACATCAACAATTATATTGGCTTACAAGTGATCATTAAGCAAGTTCCATTTCAAAAATAGTTTATCGGATACACGGATTCAACAAGTGTTTTTCAAACACTTCAAGCCATCTGAACCGGAACAATGATACAATCACAATCACGCTACCATAACCCCGACCATCGGTTAGACGTTCAATCCACTAACCGGAGTTTACGGGACACCAACCCCTCAACCGTTAGGGTACTTGGATGGAGTTACGGGAAACTAACCCCTCGACATCCAAGGTGACTTGTTTATAGTGCACTCAATCCTATGGGCAACAAACTATATTTGATAACATTTTAAACCACGTGACTTTCCAATATATTTCACTCTTAAACATTAACCCACTGTTTTCATATGCATCAACACAAAAACTTTTCGAAAGCAACAAACCGTGCTTTAATCACAAGTATAAAACACATGCTTACATGGGTCACTTACTACGTGCATTCATCCCCATTTCATGATTAAAAACATTATATTTCATACTTTAACTAATGCATAAATAGTAGGTATTACAAAATTAAACAAAGTGCACAAACCATTTCATAAAAGCACGACAGAGAGAGAGAATCCACTTATACTTACTTCCGAACTTAGACTAGCGTTTCAAGCTCAATCTAAATTCCCAAAACCACCTTCAAACCTTTTTAAAGCTATGGGTTTCGTTCTCGCTTACCGAAACGTGAAACTTCAATTCACCGACGTGAATCAAGCAGTTGAAGCCTCCAATGCTTCACCGATAGCCAACGGATCGACCTCTCTTATTTTAACCACGTTACAATAGAAGATTAATGCATCATAATGCAATAAAAATCCCAACAACCAATTCCTCAACATTGCCTTGCTAAAAGCTGCCAAACGCCCAATCGAAATAATCGAAACCAACATCTAAAGACCTTCAAAATTAATCCAACCAAAATCTAACACTTTCAACCATCAATTAACATCAAAAGACATCTGAAAAACATCTCATAACATCCACATACTTACAACAATCATTACACCACCTTAACTCCCCAAAAACAAATAACTATCAACCTAAACAATTAGAGATTCTTATAGTTTCGAGATTCCAATGTTAAAACCATTATTTCAACATTATGAAACATCAAAATCATGATTAGAATCAATCAAAAACCCAATAAAAGAGATCCAATCAGAAAATCACATAAATCCAACAATTAACCATTAATTTAATCATATCACCTAATTAAATCATAAACCTAATTAGAAAACATATTTAAAGAGTCAAGAACTTGGAAATTTCAATAAAGAACATTGATTAGAGGAGAAGAACAAAGATTACCTCTAATCCCTTGCTTTTCCCTTAATTGGCAAGATTGGATTTAATTCTTCAAGAAAACAAATGAAGCTTGTTGTAGAAATCCTAGGTGTACATTTAGAGATCAAAGCTGAATGAAAAGGAATAAATCTCTAGAGATTTTGGAGGAGAAAAGCTAGTTTGGCTAATAAGAAAGTAGAGAGAAAATTGAGAGAAAGGAAGTTACGTAAGAAAATGTTTTGTTTAACTAAACTCTTTTATTAAAATTCTTCTCATCCTTAAGTATCATTTAATTAAAAAATTTATTAAAAATTCCAAAATTTAGGGAAATAGCCGATTAAAATGAAATAGCTTCTTAATGATTCAAAGTTCCGACTCTTTACAAAACAATCACTAAAAACAGTTTTGCCAAAATTACATTTTAGACACTAGTCCTAAAATGTCACACTTCCAAGTTGTTTTTCCCGAAATTGATTTCACCATAATTCAACATATAATTAATAAGGATTTCAACCATTTCCTATATTTTTATCATGTATAAAAATATCCAATCTCGAATACGATTCGAATCTCTAACCCGGTCCACCAGACAGTCTAATTAACCCCCAAACCACTAGGCCCAAAATCTGGGGTTAGAGCTCTCTCGCACTTAGGAAATTTCATCCTCGAAATATTACCTGGAAGAAAAAGGTGCAGAAATTACTTCAACATGTCCACCTTGCTTTCCCACGGGGCCTCCTCAATTCTCCGATGTTGCCACAACACCTTCACAAATTCAATTGTCTTACCAAGAAGAACTTTACTACTTGTATTAAGAACCTTTATCGATTCCACATTTAAGACAAATCCGATCGTAACTCAATATCTTCCACTAGCATAACATACGACGAATCTGACCTATACCTCTACAACATCGACACATGAAACATATAATGCATTTTCTCCAACTCAGGAGGTAATTTCAAACGTCACGCAACATTACCAACACGCTCAACAACCTTGTACGGTCCAATAAACCTTGGACTAAGCTTACCCTTACATCCAAACCTCATCACCTTCTTCCAATGTGATACTTTTAAAAACACAGGATCACCAACCGCATACTCAATCTCTCTACGCAACGAGACAATCTCTCTACGCTTTACTTTCTCATTTCTGCTTTTCAACACATCAGTCAAGAAAACGTGCTCTTCCTAAACCTCATCCCAACACAAAAGCGTATGACACCTCCTACCATACAAGGCCTCATACGATGCCATTTATATACTAGGTTGGTAACTATTATTATACGTTAACCCTACTAAAGGCAATTGTTTCTCCCAGGTTCCTAGGAACTCAATGATACAACATGTCAACATATCCTCCAAGACCTAGATCACACGTTCAGACTGACCATCTGACTGAGGATGATACGAAGTTCTGAAATTCAACCATGTACCCAAAGCTCGATGAAAACATCCCCAAAACCTCACCGTGAACCGTTAATCTCTATCTGAAACTATAGACTTGGGAACCTCGTGCAACTGCACAATTTCAACAATATACACTTCCGCAAACTTTTCCAAAGTACATGTTGTATGCATTGGCACAAAATGTGTATACTTTGTAAATTGATCAACAATCACCCAAATGGAATCCTTCTTAGTTGGTGTTAATGGCAACCTGGACACAAAATCCATGGCGATTCTCTCCCATTTCCATTCCAGTGTCCTTAAAGGTTGCAACAACCCGGAAGGAAATTGATGTTCGTCCTTGACACGCTGACACACCGTGCACTTAGCAACAAAATCAGCCACATCTTTCTTTAAACCAACCCAACAGTAATCTTCTTTAAAGCCTCGATACATCTTAGTACTATCGAGATGCATAGAAAACGGACTTCTATGCGCTTCGGTCAAGATAGTGCGCCTCAACTCGTCATCATTAAGCACCACTTTTCGATCATTGAAACACAACACTCTGCCATCATTAAAATGGAAATCCATAAAATTTCCATCCAGTGTCCTCAACTCATCTTTTTATCAACTGTGACAAAGATGGCTTCACTTGCAATTCGGCCAAGAGACCACCATCTTACGTCACACTCAACCGTGCAAACATTGCTCTTAACTATACCACAACCTTGCTACTCTAGGCAACAACCACAACATTAGCTTTACTCAGGTGATACTCAATCATCAAATCATAATCCTTAAGCAACTCCAACCATCTACACTACCTAAGATAAAACCTCCAAATCTTTAAGGCAATTACCACCGCGGCAAGCTCAAGATCATGGGTAGGATAATTGCACTTGTGTACCTTCAATTAATGAGATGCATATGCCACAACCTTCCCTCCTTGCATCAACACACAACCCAAACCAACATATGATGCATTAATATACACGACAAACTCCTTACCCAAATAAGGTTGAATCAATATAGGAGCTTGCGTCAAAGCATCCTTCAACTTCTTGAAAGCTCGTTGTCTATCCCCTGCCCACTCAAAAAGAACATTCTTTTGAAACAACTTGGTCAAAAGAGCATCAATCCTTGTAGAACCATCCACTAACCTACAATAATAACTAGCCAATCTATGAAAACTACGGACTTCTGACACAGATTTAGGAGATTTCCAACCCATCACAACCTGAATCTTATGTAGATCGACTCAAATTCCTTCGGCTGACACAACATGTTCGAGAAAGACAACTTCCTTGTGAAAAAACTCACATTTATCAACTTAGCATACAACTGGGCTTAGAAGTTTAGGGTCTGAACCGAACCGGTCTGAGAAATACTTCGAATTTAAAAGGAGGTTTTAGGGAAAGCCTAGTTCAGGATGCTTTAAAAATATAGAAAAATATCTAAAAATCCTCATTTAATATATATAGGATAATGGTGAAATCAATTTTACAAAACAAGGTTTGGAAATACTACATTTCGGTGTAGTGACCAAATTGCAAATTTTGCAAAGTTTAGTAGTGATTGTTTTGTAAAGGATTGAAACTTTGAATCTTTAAGGAGCTAATTTACCCAAAATGTTTTTCTCCATATTTTTCCTTAATTTGGGTGATTTAATTAATGTTGTAATTAAATAAAAGAAAGGAGAAAACTACCTTTTTGATTTTCATAACTATCTTTCTCTAATTTTCCCTCATTCATTTTTCTCTTAAAATCCTATCATCCAAACACATTTTCTCCAGCAAAATTCACATCGATCTTCACTTCAATTGATGAGATTTCCATCATCTATTGGTTTCTAATCAATCTTGCAACAAATCCTTTTGATTTCCACATTGCATTTTCATGGAATTTTGCCCAAATCAAGGAGAAATCATCATTTAGAGGTAAGATTTTTCTTCTCCTCTAAATACTTCATTCTTTACTGAAATTCCCAAGTTGTCAATCCTTTATTAAAGATTTATAAATGGTTTTAATGTTAGAAACATGATTTTGGCTTAAAACTCAAGATTTTGGAAGATATCTTGAAGATTTTGGTTGTAATTGATTGAGCTCTGTTTTGAGATAGTTCTCTAATGTATTTTGGATGTTTAATGATGTTAGAAATGAGGTTTTATGAATCCAATCCCGAATAGGTTGTGTTTCCTAAGTTTTGGCTTATGAAAATGGTGGTTTTTGAGGTGTTTTTAGTGTTCTATTATGGCTGGAGGTATAATGACGAATTGACAGTTGTTTTTGATGTTCATTGATGTTTAGAAATGATTAAAGTGATGGATCTTGGCTGGGTTAAGTTTTGGAAGATTTTGGAGGTGATTTCGATTGTGCTTGGTAGTCGAAATGTTGTGGTTGCTCAGAGCAGCGAGTTTAGGTGTTTTGGCTGAAGATTTCAATGCATGACGATGCATTAATCCTTGTCTTTTATGTGTCTAAAACAGGGGAGACATCTTCAGACACTTTTGGAGTTGCTCCGGAAGCTTAATTGGCGTTTCGGCTAAGAAGCGAAACGAAATCGTTGAGTGCGATTTGGTTTGAAGTCCATGAGGACAAAAATACAAGGTTTGGTGATTAAGGAGAGGTTTGAAACACCTTCCTAAATCTGGAAGTAATTATGACTTGATTTGATCTCTCTTAACTAGATTTTTCCCCTAAAATACTTTTACATGCTCATGGTTTGTGATTGTTAAATTCCTACTGTTGTTATGCATGTTTTGGAGCATGAGATTATCCTTGTAGAGATGTCATGAGATGGCATGTTGCATTGTATAGATTTGAGCTTTTGGTTTAAAGCAAATGTATGATTTATGATTTGAAATGTGGTGAGAAAACCTTTGGGTTTATTGCATGAAAAACAGTAGGTGTGATGATATTATAACTCATTATATTGACATATAGGTTGAGAAACTTACCGGATATAATTGATCGATCAATAGGATAAGAGTGCACTATAAACTAAAAATTCGTATGTGCTCTTTGGTTAAGCCAAAGGGAGATATTCTGATGATGGGCATTCCATCGGGTAGGACTTGGTGAAATACCCAAGCTTTGTGGTGATGAGAGATTCCGCCATGAGAGTACGGTGATGAGAGATTCCACCGGAAGTTGTTGCTAGACAAGTGAGTATGATGATGTGAGATTCCACCGAAAAAGTGTAGTGTAGAAATGTGTCCGCATATCCGAGTATTGATGAGATGCTAAATGCCAATATAGATGATTAAATGGTTTTGTTACACATGTACCTTTGGTGAAATGATTTATGCTATGAGATATGCATATGTGTTTTGTTTAGAAATGTTTTGACAATTCAAGCACGTGAATGGCCTCGCCATGAGATTTTCATTGGTTTTAATGCATTAGATAGAATGAAGGTACATGTGTTCCATTGAGTTTGCTTTGAAGTTTTCCAATCATGAGAAAGAGATGAGCATGTGGTTTAAAAGCTTTGATGAAAGTGTTTTCTAAAGATGCATTATTGTGTTGGTTTTCTTTAGAGCATGCCTCACTAAGCATTTGTGCTTACGCTCTCTTTGACCAATAATGCATATAATTGAGGTGTTTTGGGCATCAAGGAAGCTAAGTTCATCCAAGGAAGTCCAAGCTCACGTATGATGAAGTTTTCATACACTATTAGTTTTGATAAATTGGCAATGGGAACCTAAGATTAGTTTTGGAAGATGTGTTAAACTCCCTAAGGTTGTGGCATGTTTTCCTTGGTTGGTTTGAATTGTAAATGGCCTTAATTGCTTGTTGGAGGTTTGATTTCCCTATTTGGTTTTGATATTAGGAAGCATGCCTCTAGATTTGTGTGTTTTCAAGTTTGATGCTATGAAGGTGTTTAGGGGTTCTAAATATGTTCCTTACATGGTTGATGACTTGTTGATATGTTTGGGAAGTCATTTCGGTGTGTTTAAATGGGTTTATGCATGAAAAACCAGCATTAAATGCAGTTTCTGGGCAAACCGTATCGAAACACACTCTAGTGTTTCGAAACGGGGGCCTGAAATGGCCTTCGTGTTTCGAAACACTAAGGGTTGTTTCGAAACGTTTTGGCTACTAAAATGCCATGTTTCGGAACTGGTCTCGGAACCAACCCGTGTATCGAAATGGTCAACGTTGTTCCGATCCTGCGTTTCGATACAACAGGTGGTTATTTCGAAACAGGTGACCGTTGGGCACTGATTTGAATGGTGCTGAAGTTTGCAAGCTTTACATTTTAGTCCCAAATGTTGAAGTTGCAATTGCTTCAGTTTGAGATGTTCAATTAAGATGAAATTTGGCAGAGAAGCATGTAACAAGACTAATTTCATATTGGTAACCATAAAATCAGTAAAGATCTTCTAAATTTCAGAAATTACAATTTGGTCCCTAAATTTGTAATAAGTGCAATTGAGTCCTTATATGTCATCCGATCGTTGTGCGTTTCTCAAATATATTTTATGAGTACTCACTTAGGGTTAACGTGTATCTAGACAAGATTAAAAAGGAAAAAAGGGGTTGTGAATCAAGGTTGACTTTTGGGTTGACTTTAGTTTTCCCCGTGTAATCTTCGTAGTTTGGGTCAACTGTCTAGGCCGGGCTAAGGGGTTAAATTTGGTGGTATTAGAGCTTAGTTCTCGTACAATTAGGATTTGTGATGTGGGTGATGTATGTGTAATTGCATGATGAGCCTTTTGGGTGAAAGAATGTTGTGTGATTAGTGATGCATGGTTTCAATTGTGATGTTATGCTATGTTGGAGTGTGTTAGGGGATCCCATTGCCAAGTCAAAACTAATGAAAGGAATTTGTTTTCGAAAAAGAGCTTGAGTACTTGGATTACTTACCTTATTGAGCCTAATTGTGTTTATTGCATTTGTGTCAGTGCATTGTTTTCTTGTAAATGGGGCCACGTAGAGAGATGAGGATGAATACAAGAGCTATTGCTCAGAATGAGAATGATGAGAATGTTGTGGATTTACCTCCTCCTCCTGGTGGTGGGCCACCTGGTGGTGATGGTGGTGCTAGAGTGGTAAATGCTGGTGGTGGTGCTGGGGTCACTAGACCTGAAGGTGTACAGGGGCAAGCTGCTCCTGATATGACTGTGTTGATTCAGAGTATTGCTAGAGCCTTTTAGGCAGAAGTAGCTGGAGCTTATGGAGTTGCGCATCAGGATGATTCTAATGTGAGATTGCCTTTGGAACGTCTTCGCAGTCTAGGAGGGACTAAGTTCAGAGGTTTATCTCCGGAAGGATCTGAGTCTTGGTTGGAAAGCACCAAGAGGATTTTGGGTCAGATGAACCGCAATAATGTGCAGAAGCTGGATTGTGTGGTGTCACTGCTGCATGGTGATGCTTATACGTTGTGGACGACCACTATCTCTGGGATGGAAGAAAATGAGGTGACTTAGACGTTCTTCTTGAGTGCGTTCAAGCGGAAGTATCTGGGTGTGCGATACCTGGATGAGAAGAAAACATAATTTATGTCTCTTGCGCAAGGTAGCATGCCGGTGGCTGAGTATGAGATTCAGTTTGTCCGCCTTAGTCAGTATGCACCTGAGCTGATCCCTAATGAGCGGGAGAGGTGCGAACAATTTCGATATGGGTTCGTAACGTATGTGAAGACTTTTATGCTTGCTGCTGATTATACATATTTCAATGTCTTCCTCACTAGAGCCAAAGACATTGAGTCAAATCTTGGTCTGACTAGCCGAGCGGGTGGATCTAGCTCTCGGAAGAGAGCGACTGAATGCGATTATGGTAGAGATCGCAACAAGAGGCATAAGGATAAGAGGTCGCACTTTGATTCTAGGTGTGGAGGTGGTAACGCTGGTAGATGTCAGCAAGGACCTAATGTTGTTCAGAGGACTCTTGAATGTAACCGTTGTGGTAGACGACATGGTGGCGAGTATTGGGGTAACCTTGGTACATGCTGGAATTGTGGAAACCGTGGACAATTGAAGAAGGATTGTCCTCAGTCTTTGAAGGAAGGACAAGCTCTGGTGAGAGCAGTTGAGCCACAGAGAGGACGTGGGCGCGGTCGTGGTAACTTTCAGCGCAGAGATAATGGTGGGAGGAATGTACCACATGTTGTGGTGGTGCAACCTGAGGGTGGTGGCCAGGCTCGAGTGTATGCTCAGCGTGAGGGAAGGAATTATATGGATGTGATCGCAGGTACCTTTACTTTGCAATCCTTATCATTACTTTCTTTGATTGATTATGGATCTACACACTCGTACATATTGCGTGAACATGTTCAAATGCTTGGTTTACATGTTGAGTCTTTGGATGTTGGTATGTGTGTGACTAGTTCCTTTGGTGAGAGAGTTGTAACACGAAAGTTGTATAGAAGATGTCCCTTGAAAGTGCAAAACCATGTTTTTCTTGTTGATCTCATGGAATTGCCATTCTATGGTTTTGATGTAATCCTTGGTATGGATTGGCTTGTTGAACATCGAGCTGTAGTGGATTTTGAAAGTAAGCGAGTTTCGCTTAAACTTGCGTATGATTACGAAGTGGTAATGGTTGGAGAGAATGTGAAGTTTCTTGCCAATGTGGTGTCTACGTTAGAAGTGAGTTGGATGCTGAGGGAGGGTTGCGAGGCTTACCTAGCCTTTGTGATGAATCCTAGTTCAAAGGAGTTGAGCGTTCAGGGTATTAGAACTGTACGTGAGTTCCCTGGAGTGTTTCCGGAGGAGTTACCTGGATTGCCGCCTAGTCGAGAGGTGGAGTTTGGAATTGAGCTGTATGAAAACACAACTCCAGTGTCCATTACTCCCTATCGCATGGCACGTAAGGAGTTGAAGGAGTTGAAGACGCAGCTTCAGGAGTTGCTTGACAGTGGTTTTATTCGGCCTAGTGTGTCACCGTGGGGTGTACATGTCTTGTTCGTGAAGAAGAAGGATGACACTATGAGAATGTGCATTGATTATTGTCAGCTGAACAAGTTGACTATCAAGAATCGGTATCCTATGCTGAGGATTGATGATCTTTTTGATCAATTTCGGGGAGCGGCCGTGTTCTCCAAGATTGACTTAAGGTCAGGATACTACCAGCTTAAGGTGAAAGATGTGGATGTGCCAAAAATAGCCTTTAGAAAGAGGTATGGGCATTATGAGTTCCTTGTAATGCCGTTTGGTTTGACGAATGCTCCTGCAGCTTTCATGGACATGATGAATAGAGTGTTCCATGAATATTTGGACAAGTTTGTTGTGGTGTTCATTGACGATATCCTTGTGTACTCTCGTACTGAGGAGGAGCATGAAGGTCATTTGAGGGTTGTCTTGCAAGCGCTTCTGGAAAATCATCTTTATGCTAAGCTAAACAAGTGTGAGTTTTGGCTAAAGGAAGTTGTGTTCCTTGGTCATGTGGTTTTGGCTGAGGGGACTCGTGTTGATCCTCAAAAGATTGAGGCGGTTATGAATTGGAAGCCTCCTAAGTCTATTCATGAAGTCTGTAGTTTCCTTGGGTTGGCAGGATATAATCGGAGGTTTGTGGATGGATTTTCGAAGATTTCTGCCCCATTGACGAAGTTGTTGCAAAAAGATGTAAAGTATGAGTGGAAAGAAGCAAGACAACAAGATTTTGAGAAGCTTAAGTCAGCTTTGACGCAAGCTCCTATCTTGGTTCAACCTGAATCAGGAAAAGAGTTTGTGGTGTACAATGACGTATCCTACGTTGGTTTGGGGTGTGTGCTAATGCAAGAAGGTAAGGTGGTGGCTTATGCATCGCGATAGTTGAAGGTGCATGATCGCAATTATCCTACGCATGATATTGAGTTAGCTGTGGTGGTTTTTTCTTTGAAGATTTGGAGACATTATCTGTATGGTGAGAAGTGTACTGTGTACACAGATCACAAGAGTTTGAAGTATCTGATGTCTCAGAAAGAGTTGAATCTTAGGCAACGATGTTGGGTGGAGTTGCTTAAAGATTACGATATGACGATTGAGTACCATCTGGAGAAAGCTAATGTTGTGGCGGATGCCTTGAGTAGGAAGTTGGCGGTGGAGTTAAGGGATATGTTTGTCAGCTTGAGTATTTCGCAAGATGGAGGTCTTGTGGCTTAATTGCAAGTGAAACCATTTCTGTTTCAGTTGATTAAGGATAAGCAGTTGTTGGATGATTCTTTGGTGCCACATGTTCAGGATATTGCTGAGGATAAAACATCGGATTGTTGTTTTAATGATGACGGAGTTCTATGTTTCAGTAGTCGGATAGTAGTGTCAAATGATGTAGAGTTGAGGTGCACTATTATGACTGAAGCTCATAGTAGTCCTTTTGCTAAGAACCCTGGTAGTACAAAGATGTATCGTGATCTAAAGGATGAGTATTGTTGGGTGGGTTTGAAGAAGGATGTTGCGGAATATGTGGGTAGGTGTATGGTTTGTCAGCAGGTTAAAGCGGAGCATCAATTTCCTTCAGGGTTGTTGCAACCTTTGAAGATTCCTGAATGGAAGTGGGAAAGGATCACCATGGACTTTGTGTCTGGTTTGACTTTGTCGCCATCGAAGAAGAATTCGGTCTGGGTGATTGTGGATCGCCTTACGAAGTGTGCGCATTTCTTACCTATGCATACCACGTATACTTTGGATAAGCTTGCAGAGTTGTACATTGTTGTGATTGTGCGTCTGCATGGTGTGCCAAAGTCTATAGTGTCAGATAGAGACCCGAGGTTCACATCGTGTTTTTGGGAATGTTTGCATCAAGTTTTGGGTACGCGGCTGAATTTCAGTACTTCTTATCATCCAAAATCGGATGGACAGTCTGAGCGTGTTATCCTAGTGCTTGAGGATATGTTGAGGTGCTGCGTGATTGAGTTCCAAGGCTCTTGGGAGATGCATTTGTCTTTGGTGGAGTTTGCTTATAACAATAGCCACCGGGCAAGTATTCAAATGGCACCTTATGAAGCCTTGTATGGGAGGAAGTGCAGAACTCCTCTTTGCTGGGCTGAAACAGGACAAAAGTTGGTCTTGATGCCAGCTTTGTTGAAAGGAGCCACCGAGAAGGTGAAGCTCATATGTGAGCGGTTGAAGGTAGCTTATGATCGACAGAAGTCTTACCTGGATTTGAAGTGTAAGGAGATTGAGTTTGCGGTGGGTAACCGTGTGTTCTTGAAGGTTTCGCCTTTGAAGAAGGTGATGAGGTTTGGCCGGAAAAGTAAGTTGAGCCCTAGGTATATTGGACCATACGAGGTGCTTGAACGTGTGGGTCCTGTTGCTTATATGATGTGTTTCATGTCTCTATGCTTCGGAGGTATAGATTGGATCCTTCGCATGTTATGCCTGTGGAGGAAGTGGAGTTGAATCCATATTTGACATATGACGAGGAGCCGGTTGAGATTCTGGATTCGGACAGTAAAGTTCTTCGAGGTAAGACCATTGAGTTGGTTAAGTTGTTGTGGAGGCATCGTGGTGTTGAGGAAGCCACGTGGGAAAGAAAAGATGAGATGAAGAAGCAGTTTCCTTACCTTTTTCCTCCAGGTAAATATTGAGGACGAAATTTTTTAAGAAGGGGAGAGTTGTAACACCCCAATTTTGGGCTTTGATGTTTAGGGTCTGAACCGGACCGGTCTGAGAAACAGTTCGAATTTAAAAGGATGTTTTAGGGAAAGCCTAGTCCAGGATGCTTTAAAAATATAAAAAAAATATCTAAAAATCCTCATTTAATATATATATAGGAGAATGGTGAAATCAATTTTACAAAACAAGGTTTGGAAATACTACATTTCGGTGTAGTGACCAAATTGCGAATTTTGCAAAGTTTAGTAGTGACTGTTTTGTAAAGGATTGAAACTTTGAATCTTTAAGGAGCTAATTTACCCAAAATGTTTTTCTCCAGATTTTTCCTTAATTTGGGTGATTTAATTAATGTTTTAATTAAATAAAAGAAAGGAGAAAACTACCTTTTTGATTTTCATAACTACCTTTCTCTAATTTTCCCTCATTCCTTTTTCTCTCAAAATCCTATCATCCAAACACATTTTCTCCAGCAAAATTCACATCAATCTTCACTTCAATTGATGAGATTTCCATCATCTATTGGTTTCTAATCAATCTTGCAACAAATCCTTTTGATTTCCACATTGCATTTTCATGGAATTTTGCCCAAATCAAGGAGAAATCATCATTTAGGGGTAAGATTTTTCTTCTCCTCTAAATACTCCGTTCTTTACTAAAATTCCCAAGTTGTCAATCCTTTATTAAAGTTTTATATATGGTTTTAATGTTAGAAACATGATTTTGGCTTAAAACTCAAGATTTTGGAAGAGATCTTGAAGATTTTTGTTGTAATTGATTGGGCTCTGTTTTGAGATAGTTCTCTAATGTATTTTGGATGTTTAATGATGTTGGAAATGAGGTTTTATGAATCCAATCCCGAATAGGTTGTGTTTCCTAAGTTTTTGCTTATGAAAATGGTGGTTTTTGAGGTGTTTTTGGTGTTCTATTATGGCTGTAGGTATAATGACGAATTGACAGTTGTTTTTGATGTTAATTGATGTTTAGAAACGATTAGAAGTGATGGATCTTGGCTGGGTTAAGTTTTGGAAGAGTTTGGAGGTAATTTCGGTTGTGTTTGGTAGCCGAAATGTTGTGCTTGCTTAGAGCAGCGAGTTTAGGTGTGTTGGCTGAAGATTTCAAATGCATGACGATGCATTAATCCTCTGCTTTTATGTGTCTAAAACAAGGGAGACATCTTCGGACACTTTTGGAGTTGATCCGGAAGCTTAATTGGCGTTTCGGCTAACAAGCAAAATGAAATTGGTGAGTGCGATTTTGTTTGAAGTCCATGAGGAAAAAATATAGGATTTGGGGATTTAGGAGAGATTTGAAACACCTTCCTAAATGTATGTCTTGATTTGATCTCTCTTAAGTAGAGTTTTCCCCTAAAATACTTTTACATGCTCCTGGTTTGTGATTGTTAAATTCCTACTATTTTTATGCATGTTTTGGAGCATGAGATTTTGCTTGTAGAGATGTCATGAGATGGCATGTTGCATTGTATAGATTTGAGCTTTTGGTTTAAAGAAAATGTATGATTTATGATTTGAAATGTGGTAAGAAAACCTTTGGTTTATTGCATGAAAAACAATAGGTGTGATGATATTATAACACATTATATTGGCATAGAGGTTGAGAAACTTACCGGATATAATTGACCGATCAATAGGATGAGAGTGCACTATAAACTAAAAATTCGTATGTGCTCTTTGGTTAAGCCAAAGGGAGATATTCCGATGATGGGTATTCCATCGAGTAGGACTTGGTGAAATACCCATGCTTTGTGGCGATGAGAGATTCCGCCATGTGAGTACGATGATGAGAGATTCCACCAGAAGTTGTTGCTAGACAAGTGATTACGGTGATGTGAGATTCCACCGGAAGAGTCTAGTGTAGAAATGTGTCCGCATATCCGAGTATTGATGAGATGCTAAATGTCAATATAAATGATTAAATGGTTTTGTTACACATGTACCTTTGGTGAAATGATTTATGCTATGAGATATGCAAATGTGTTTTGTTTAGAAATGCTTTGACAATTCAAGCACGTGAATGGCCTCGCCATGAGATTTGCATTGGTTTTAATGCATGAGAAAGAATGAAGGTACATGTGTTTCATTGAGTTTGCTTTGAAGTTTTCCAAGCATGAGAAAGAGATGAGCATGTAGTTTAAAAGCTTTGATGAAAGTGTTTTCTAAAGATGCATTATTGTGTTGGTTTTAGAGTATGCCTCACTAAGCATATGTGCTTAAGCTCTCTTTTACCAATAATGCAGATAATTGAGGTGTTTTGGGCATCAAGGAACCTAAGTTCATCCAAGGAAGTCCAAGCTCACGTATGGTGAAGTTTTCATACACTATTAGTTTTGATAAATTGGCAATGGGAACCTAAGATAAGTTTTAAGAGATGTGTTAAACTCCCTAAGGTTGTGGCATGTTTGCTTTGATTGGTTTGAATTGAAAATGGCCTTAATTGCTTGTTGGAGGTTTGATTTCCCTATTTGGTTTTGATATTAGGAAGCATGCCTCTAGATTTTTTTGTTTTCAAGTTTGATGATATGAAGGTGTTTAGGGGTTCTAAATATGTTCCTTACATGCTTTATGACTTGTTGATATGCTTGGGAAGTCATTTGGATGTGTTTAAATGGGTTTATGCATGAAAAACTAGCATTAAATGCAGTTTTTGGGCAAACCGTATCGAAACACCCTATAGTGTTTTGAAACGGGGGCCTGAAATGGCCTTCGCGTTTCGAAACGCTAAGGGATGTTTCGAAACGTTTTGGCTACTGGAATGCCATGTTTCGGAATTGGTGTCGGAACCAACCCGCGTATTGAAACGGTCAACGCCGTTCTGATCCTGCTTTTCGATACAGCAGGTGGGTGTTTCGAAACAGGTGACCGTTGGGCACTGATTTGAATGGTGCTGAAGTTTGCAAGCTTTACATTTTAGTTCCAAATGTTGAAGTTATAATTGCTTGAGTTTGAGATGTTCAATTAAGATGAAATTTGGCAGAGAAGCATGTAACAAGACTAATTTCATACTGGTAACCATAAAATCAGCAAAGACCTTATAAATATCAGAAATTACAATTTGGTCACTAAATTTGTAATAAGTGCAATTGAGTCCCTATATGTCATCCGATCGCTGTGCTTTTCTCAAATATGTTTTATGAGTACTCACTTAGGGTTAACTTGCATCTAGACAAGATTAAAAAGAAAAAAAAGGTTGTGAATCAAGGTTGACTTTCGGGTTGACTTTGGTTTTCCCCGTGTAATCTTCGTAGTTCGGGTCAACCGTCTAAGCCGGGCTAAGGGGGTTACACCTCTTCTGTACGGGAGTACACAAGGATATAATCAATAAACACAACCACAAATTGATCCAAAAAATCATGAAATACTCGGTTCATAATATCCATGAATGTAGAAGGGGCATTAGTCAAATTAAAATGACATCACCAAGAACTCATAATGCCCGTACCTCGTACGAAAAGCAATTTTAGGCACATCCACATCCTTTACCTTCAACTGATAGTACCCAAACCTTAAATAAATCTTAGAGAACACTGAAGCACCTCAAAACTAATCAAAGAAATCATCAATCCTCGACAAAGGATACTTGTTCTTAATCATCAACTTGTTCAGTTACTGATAATCAATGCACATACACATTGTGCCATCATTCATTTCCACAAACAACATTGGCGCACCCCAGGACCAAACACTAAGCCGAATAAACCCTCAATCAAGCAACTCCCGACGTTGCATCTTCAACTCCTTCAATTCTTTCGGAGCTATACGATAAAGAGCTATAGACATTGGAGTCGTATTTTCATACAACTCGATGCCAAACTCAACCTCTTTATTTGGCAGCAAACCAGGGAATTCCTCCAGAAAAGACACTTGGAAAATCACATACTATACGTATGTCCTGAAAACACACCTCCTTGGATCCCAAATTCATAACATAGGCCAAGAAAGCATTACAACCCGATTCCATCAAACAACTTGCTTCTAAAGCTAAAATGACATTGGACAAGAATTTAACATTCTCACCCATGATTACCATTTCGTAATCATCAGCAAGTTTCATGGTAACTCGCTTAGTTTCAAAATCAACCAAAGCTCTATGTTCTCACAACCAAGCCATACCCATGATTACATCAAAACCGTAAAACGAAAATTCCATCAAATCAACTGCAATCACATGACCTTAAAAAGTAAAAGGACATATCCTAAACTAGCGTATCAAGAACTAGTTATTTGCATTCCCACATTGAACACCTCAACCAACATATCAAGAAAATGTCCGTGCTCACGCAAAATATATGAATGCGTAAAACAATAATCAATCACAAATAACAATGAAAAACATTGCAATGTAAATGTATCTATAATCACATCAGTGTCATTGCATCCTTTGTGATGTGCATACACCCTCGTAGAACTACCACCCTCGGGTTTAACTGCCACTACATGAGCCACAGTCCTCTAACCATCCTCCCTACGTTGGAAGTTACCATGACCGCACCCACGACCTCTCAGGGGTGCAACAATAGGTGCCCTAGCCTAACCACCACTAGCCAACAACGAAAAATCATGTCTCAAATGATCAGCCGATCCACAACTTAAACAAGCGTTGGCCGCCACTACAGCAGGGGCCTGTCATTCATGAGCCAGACGCGGACAGTCTCGCCTCAAGTGGTCATGCGATCCACACACCCCACAAGAGTTAAAACCTTGTCTAGCATGAGCACCTTGCCCCTATGATCCACGCCCCACACTACCTCCACCACGCCTCGCCTCAAGACAATACTTCTTGTCACGTTTCCTTTTATACTGACCTCCACCGTAATTAAAGTCTGCAACTCTCTTATCCGATCCCAAACCACTTACAGAAGATGATAAACCCAAGTTCTTCTCAATATCCTTCGCTCGTGTAACTAACACGTTGAAATCAGTGTAGTCCATAGCCAACATTAAAGACTTAACATGTTGTACCAATCCGTAACGAAATCGATCACAACGATGCCTATCATTCGGTACTAACTCAGGAGCATACTGGCTCAACCGAACAAACTATATCTCGTACTCAGCAACATACATACTGCCCTACACTAGAGCCATAAACTATTTCTTCCTTTCATCCAAATATCTAACTCCCAAATACTTCTTCTTAAAGGCAACTCGAAAGAAATCCCAAGTCATATCATCGAGTTCCATGCTAGCGATCACCGTAGTCCACCAACTATATGCGTCTCCTTGCAATATAGAACAACACAACCTAACTTACGGTCATCATTGCACCCTATTTGATACAAAATTCGTTTCATTCTAGCCATCCACTCCTTGGATGCTACGAGTGCCAACCCTCAAAACTCAACTCCTCTAAGGCTACATAGAAGTTCCAACGACAAACCCATTTGTCATTGAAAGCTGCAGGCACCTGCACTCTAGCAACCGCAGCCTGGAAAGCTCCAGTCATTTCCTAGACTAAAGGCGTCAAATCACCCAACACTGGCTCAACTGGCGAAGGGGGTACTTGCTCCATATTTTCAAGTGGATTAGGCGAAAGAGGTGGCAAACCTCTAGGAGGTACATCATTCTCCTGATTTCCCTACCCTCCGGCAGCAGCAATCATACCAGATCGTAACTCTCTCCTTGATCCCATCGTGCTAACATATCTAAGGCGTGATATTTTAACAAAACAAAAAAATTAGGTCAGCTTCAAGCAAGGATCCAAGACTTCCATTTCAAATCGAAACAAACCTCACATAGCATTTCACAAACAACGTACACATAACAATCACCATGTATAGAAAACAACAACATTCAACTAACATCAACATCCCATTTTATCGCAAACTTGGATTAAGCTATCAACAAAAACACTAATCAATCACAACTTACCTCCCCATTATCACAAACCTAGCTCTGATACCAACAAATGTAATCCGCCCAAACTAGCCTAGACGCTCGACCGAACTGAGTGAGTTATATTAGGTTTGTCGAAGCAAACTCGTGAGATGGTTAACCGAATTACGTACATTTTTTCTTTTTATCTTGTATAGATGCAAATTACTAACATATGATGGACATGCTAGCAGCGGTTCGAATCATACTCAAATCGGACATCAAGAGAGTTTTCAATTACAAATGTGAACATTAAGGGACCAAATTGCAAATCTAGAAAATAATAAGGACTTTTCTAAATTTTACGTTGCCAACGTTTAATTAATCAAATTTCATGTATTAATGTCAAATACAACTCAATCTAAACATCCAAACCCAAATAATTGCATCCACAACATTCAGGGACTAAAACATAAGAAATCAGAACTCTAGATTAAGCCAATAAACAAATTAACGGTTACCCGTATCGATACACTAGGGACCATATCAGTACGTTTTGCTTGATTTTATGTCCTAGAATTCCAGTAGCTAAAACTCGTACCAATACGCCCTCGTGTACCGAAAACACCCAAGCTTTTACACATGACTCGTACCGAAATGATTACATGCTTCTAACATCTTTCCAACTTATAATGGGATCAAACCTTATCTAAACACATCAAATATAACATCAAATCACTTCTTCATGCTATATTTGGAATCTATAGGTATGCTTCCTATAAACAAAGCCAAGCAAACTTCAAAAACCAAACCAAAGCAATTACCAATCTTTAGAGGCCAATTACAAGTCTAAACCAGAAACATAAACTTCCCCAAACAGGGAGTTTAACAAACATACTTTGAAAACAACAACGGTACCCTCATTGCCCTTATTACTAAAAGTATAGATTGAAACCATACTATCAAGAACGAAGTCCTCGGATCATCCTTTCTCACTTGCTGCCTCAACTCCTTTAATTCTCTACATTGATGGACAAAGAGAGCGTAAGAACAATAGGCTTAGCGAGGAGTGCTCAAAACAAACCATTATCAATACAATTTAAGACCAATTGTAACGCCCCGGTTTTGGGCTTAGAAGTTTTGGGTTTGGACCGGCTCGGTCAAAGTGCTGTTCGAATATAAAAAGGTGAAATTAGGAAAGCCTAGTTCGGGTTGCATTAAAAATATGGAAAAATGTTCTAAAATCCTCTTTTAATATGTACAAGTGAATTGTGAAATCAATTTTACAAAATGAGGTTTGGAAGGGTGACATTTTGGGTTAGTGACCAAAATGTAATTTTTGAAAACTGTGTGACTGTATTAAAAAGGATTGAAACTTTGAATCTTTAAGGAGCTATTTACCCAATGAAGTTTCTCCAGATTTTTCTAAAATATTTAAGGTTTAATAAATGTATTTTAAATAATGTAAAAAGGAGGGAAGAAGATATTTTGTCATTTTAACTAACTTTCTCAAATTTTCTATTTTCTTTTCTCTCAACTTTTCTCTCAACCCAAACACTTTTCTCCAGCAAAATTCTCTCTGATTTTGACTTCCAAAGACTAGATTTCAATCCTCATTTGATTTCTAATCAATCATTCAACAAAACCTTAGCATTAGCTTATTGGATTTTCAAGATTTTGGTTCCAAAAAGGGAGAAACTCAAGTTTGGAGGTAAGAACGTCCTTCTCCTCTAAACTCTCAGTTCTTTACTGAAATTCCCAAGTTCTCAATCCTTGATTTGTGATTTATTAAAGGTTTTACAATTGGAATCTTTATTTTGGCTTTAAAATGCAAGATTTGCTTGATTTTTGTGAATTTTCGTGTGATCTGTTTGGGCAGTGTTTTGAGGTGTCAAATTGATGTTAAATGAATGCTAAATTGATTAGAAGTTGAGGTTTAATTAATGCAATCCCGGATAGGTTGAATTTCCTAAGTTTTACTTGAGTTTTTTGTTGTTTTTGAAGTGTTTTTGATGATCTGTTATAGTTGGAGGTATAAGGATGTGTTTGTGATCATTTTGGATGTTAATTGATGTTTAAATATGGTTAGAAGTGATGGATCTTGGCTGGGTTATGTTTTGGAAGTGTTTGGAAGTGATTTCGGTTGTGTTTTGTAGCCGAATTGTTGGTTTTGTGATGAGCAGCGAGTTGAGTTGTGTTGCTGGTGTTTTTAATGCATAATGATGCATTAATCCTCTGTTGTTGTGTGCTTGAAACAAGGGAGTTTGATCTGTGAACTTTAGAGGTGGTGCGGAAGGTTTCGGATGCTTGGAAGGCTTGTTGGCTAGCCTTGTTTTGTGTATCGGTGAGTGAAGTTGGGTTTTCAGCTTTTAAACCAAGGTTTGAAGGTTTTGGGAGCTTAGTTTAAGTCTAAACAACTTTGCTAAGCTCAAGAGTAAGTAAATGGATTTTCGCTCTTGGTTGTGTTGTAAATTGGCTTTAAAAGCAATTGTGGTTGATGGTTGCAATGCACTTGATTTGCATGTTTTAAATTCTGTTTTGAAAGCATATTTAAGCATGGTTTAATGCTAGTTTTTAAAGCCATATGTGAAGGATACTCAAGGTAAGAGATCCTTGGTTTTATACATTGAAATTGTGGTTTTGATGCATGGTGTTGCATGATGTTTAATGGCTTTGTGTAATGCTTTAAAAACAGTGGATTGATGATGGTAAATGATGGTTTTTGCATTATGGTTATGCATGTGAATCATTGGACTAATATGGTAAGATGGTTATATTGGCAAGTGATGTAAGTGGTTCTTGGTTTCCTTGATCGGATATAGTTAGCCGGCTATAGGATTGGGTGCACCGTGAATAAAGTCGCCTTGGATGTGGAGTGGTTAAGAGTGAACCGGTAAACTCCATTCAAGTATCCTAATGAGATGGTTAAGGTCATAATGGAGGTTGAGTGCCCATTCGAGGACCTTGGGTAAGCAAAGGTAGTAAAGGTGGTTAAAATTCCATTTGTGGACCTTGTGCTTGTTAAGATCGCAATGGTGGTGCAAAGTCCATGTGTGGATCTTGTATAGGGTGTCCCGGATCTCGTTAGTGATGTTATACAACTACCAATCGGTGATGCTAAGGTTGTATGGTGTTTAAAAGTCCATACATGGGAACCTTGAGCATGTTAAGGTCATATGGTGTTTAAAAGTCCATATATGGGAACCTTGTGAAAGTTAAGGTTGTATGGTGATTGAAAGTCCATACATGGGAACCTTGAGGAAGATAAGGTTGTATGGTGGTTAAAAGTCCATACATGGGAACCTTGTGAATGGTGAGGTCAAATGGTGGTTAAAAGTCCATTTGGGGACCTTGGATTGGTAGTGTGTATGAAGGGTAGGGACAACGCTTGTGATCCACGTATCCGATTGGATGTTGAGTTGAAAAGTGGATTTGGATTATCACTTGAAAGCCAATATGATGTTCTTGATTATAATGAAGCATGAGATGCTTGGAATGATGCATGGTTGCATGGGAAGTGCATAATGTATTGAGAATGCATGTGCGCTTGTTAAGTTTGAACAAGTGTTGATTATCTATTGAGAATGATGCATGTGTTCATGAAATCTCTTTAGTGCATTGAAGTCTTGCTAAGACTTGTTTTTAAAGGCATATGATGCAAATGTTGATGATGAGGTTCATACGTTGCATTTGTTTAATGCATGTGTTGGATTGATTAAATAAATGATTTTAAAAGGTTTCTTGTTTGAAATGATAACCAAGTAAGAGGAATGTATAATGTGAAGTGGAAGAGTTTTCCAAGGTTTTGAATTTAAATTTGCATTTGGTGTTTATGCAATGAAAGGGTTAAATTGATGTTTTGCAAGTTGTGCTTGAAAAGGTTTACTTAGCTTGCTAAGCTAAGGGTTGGTTTTTCATGTTTGTGCTATGCATGATTTGGAGCTTGTTGTTGAAAAGGGTTTTCAAACATTGCTTTGGTTAACAAATCGAGTTGCTTTTGAAAGAGGTTTTACGACTCGCTGCATTGATGGTGTTTTGGTTTTGAGCATTCCTCACTAAGCATTATGTGCTTACACTCCTTTTTGTCCATCAATGCAGATCTTTGAAGTTGGAACAGCGAGGAGCAAGGGATTCAAGGAGGACTCCACTTGAGATGTATGTCTCGGTTAATAGCTATAGTTAATAAAGGCAAAGGGGGAAGAATCTCTTATGTTGTTGTGTAACGAGATTGTGTATGTTGGATCAGTTTGATTTATGTTGTTGAATCACATGGATTAATGTTGCAACGTTTGGATCACCTATGCTTAAGTTGATTTGCTATGCATCTTGTTTAAATGCATGAATGAGTTTTTGAATGTGTCTAATGTGTTGGTGCACCTAGGGGTGATCATGTATCTAGATCTTGATGCCTATATGTTCCTTATGTGTTGAGTAACTTGCTGGTGTGGTTTGATTGCATTTCGGGCATGTTCGGTTGGCCAATTGTGTGTTTAAGCAAGCATTGTGCTGCATTCTGTGCAGGACGTTTCGGAACAGTAGATACCATTTCGGAACAGGTGGCCTGTAGTAGCCCAGGCGTCCGAAACGGGAGACACCGTTCCGAAACGGGAAGCCCTCTGCCAGCCCTCGTTTCGGTACGCGTTGCGGAACGGCTCCGCGTTTCGAAACAGGGTATCCCTGTTTCGGAACACTTGGCCGTTGGGAGCTGACATTGGCGGTTAAATGTTCTGAAATGTTTGCAAATTGGTCCTGAATCTTGTATGTGCAATTGTATGAGTTTGGAATGACCGTTTGAGCTGAAATTTGGCAGAGAAGCATGAAACTTGATTAATTACAAGATGGTAACATTAATTTGGGTTAAGACCTTATAATTATCAGTTTTTGCAATTTGGTCCCTAAAGTTGTAAATTGTTCAATTGGGTCCCTGTTTGATCTCTAATGTTTATGATCCTTGAGCATGCTGTTTGAATGATCATAACTAGGGTTAATGTGCATCTAGACAAGTTTTAAAAGAAAAAAAAGGGTCGTAAATCAAGGTTGACTTTTGGGTTGACTTTGGTTTTCCCCGTGTGACTTTCTTAATTCGGGTCAACCGTCTAGACCGGGTTAAGGGGGTTACATTTGGTGGTATCAGAGCTGAGTTGCGAAAGCTTGGGGAAAACGGTAAGTTGTTGTAATGTGTGTTTGATGTCTATCTTGATGTATGGTTGAAAGCTGGTTGAAACACGTGTTTCTGAGTAAGTTGTTGATGTTTTCGAGCATGCTTTGTGGTTATGAATCTTGGTTGAGCTAATGTGGGTTTGTGCTGATGTTGTGAGTTGGTTTTATGCATATTGAAAGTGTAATGAGTATGAGATGTTGATATTATGCTGTTGTGAATGGATGTTGTTTGATGTAAGCATGATCGAAGTATGTTGTTTGATATGCTTGATGTTGTGATATCCATGTTTTTGTGGACTGTTATGTCATGTAAAAGGGGAGGATTCGGGATACCCATTGCCTTATTATTATAGCTATTGTGTTATTTTGGAGTTGGAGTTTGAATCCTTGCTTAAGGCTGGTCTAACTAGTTTGTTTGTTTTGTTGTGATTGAATGTTGTTAATAGTATGGCGAAATCGATGAAAGAATGTCAGTTGGGTGAGATGGTTGCTGCTTTAGGGCAGGTTGTTAGGGCGTGGAATTCACCTTTTAGTGGAGGTGTTTTGCCTTAGTCTTCTGCGCTTGGTGATGAGGTATTGAGACAGGAGGAAGAAGCTGGTTCTGTGATGAAGAGTTCATCACCTGTTGCTCAAGAGGTGTTGGGAACATCTCAGGTTGCGGCAAAAGTAAAGTCGGCAGGTGTGCTGGCTGTGGGATGTGTGGGTTTGTCGAAGCAGCGTTTGCTTGATTTGGGTGCTGTGGAGTATCATGGTTCGACACCTGAGACGTTTGAGGTCTGGTTGGCCAGTGTGGTTCTGATTCTGGATCAGGAAGGTTGTGATTATGCTTGTAAGCTGGGAAGTGTTGTCTCTTTGATGTTGGAGGACGCATGTTCCTGGTGGACATCTGTGGCGGTGGCATCGCACATCCATGATATTGATTGGGACTTCTTTGTGTCTGCCTTTTATGAAAGGTATCTTGGAGAGAAATATCCAAGGGTTAAGCAGTGTGAAGATAGTGCAGATCTGGGGCAAGTGCTGGTTGAACAAGGAGTGGAGGCTCAGCTACCGGTGTGTAATCGTTGTTGAAGGCGTCATGTTGGAGGTTGTTGGGGCGCAGGTACTTGTTGGAACTGTGGTTCTAAACAGCATGTGAAGCGTGATTGTCCTCTTGGAGTGAAGTCAGCTTCAGTGGTAGCCAAAGGGTCTCTGAAGGGTCGTGGGCACGGCCGAGACAAAGTTCGAAGGTGGCATAAAGAGCAGAAAGTTATGAAGAGTTTGGGAAAGGAAATCTGTTGGAAATATGGGTTTGCTGGACATATGAGGCGTAGTTGTTTGAAGTTGGCTCGAAACAGCCAAGGTTCCTTACCGCAAGGAGTTGGTGGTGACTTTAGTGTGTTAGCTGATGCTGCAGCGGTGCGGCTAGAGGATGATGGTTCTGCGAGTAAGAGAGCTCGTCTGATGAAGCTTCAGGGTGGTAATGTGTTTTCAGGTAACCTTGTTAAGTAACCTTGCCTAGCTATCTTAGTTGGTTTCTGTTGGTTTACCTTGCGTAGTGAGTATGATCTTGTTGCTAGCATGCTGAGGTAGTTGTTGTTGTTGTATTTGTTTGGAAACATCACTAGCGTGAAGTAGGCTTAAGTGAGTATCTTGTGGTTAATGGTTGTTGGAATGATGGAGTTAGACAAGTTAGAAGTGAGGTAGGAGGTTGTTCTTAGACGGATTCTGAGGATGTTATTGGAGGGTGTGAGCTGGCATTCATGCACAGTTAAAATCATTGTTATATGATATATTATATATGTGTTGGTCCATGCATACATGTGGCATGACATTAGAGGTTTTGCATACATGTACATCAGGCATTGATAGGGCATATTGGTGATCATGCATACGAACGTTCACACTCGCTAATAACTAATCGAATCTGTTAGTGTTGTGGTTGGGTTAGGTTGGATGATGGGTTTTTAGAGGTTGTTTTGGTGCTGAGTGGAAGTTAGAAGTAATGGAGAATATTAAGCTAGTTGCTAGTAATAGTGAGTGTGGTATAGCTCGTTGGTAGAAGGAAAGTGTTTGATGCCTGAAGAGTTTAGTGGTTTGGTGGTGAGGAGTACCGGTTGAGGTTAGAATCGGTCAACTGGTTTGAATAGCTAGTAGAGGTGGTGGTTCCTCGATGTTAAGTGATGTTGAGGATAGTGGATGTGTTTTTAGAGTGCTGAGATAGCTTGGCATTAATGTTGTAGTCGAAGGGTTGTTTATGTAGGTGAGGGTTTGTAGTAACCTTCGAGGAGTTGAGAAGATGGTATGTGTGTTTAAGTTGGGCGATGTTCTAGTAAGGCGAGTGTTATGGTCGAAGCTTGAAGCGGAAAGGTAATGAAAGATCGAAGGCCATTGTTGGTTGGCTGGTTGTGAATAAGTAATTCTTTTTGAGATCAGCTGGTGGTATGTGGAATGGTGGGCGAAGTCAAGGTTGGGGTTTGTAACGTGATTGTCTGTCGATGAGTGAGCTATTCTGGTGAGTCGATGGTAAAAATAGCGGTGGATGTGAAGTAAGGACAGTAATACGTGGAGAGGTTGGGTAAGCAGTTACTGCTTAAGAATTTTTGCTTGCTTGAAAAATCTTGGAAAGAGGTTGGGAAGTTTGCAAGGGGTTTTAGAAGCAGTGAAAGTGGTGGGGTTACATAGCGGCTGAACTGGTTTGGTTGGTACCACTGTGTGAACAGGTTTTTGGAGTTGTGTGACAAGGTGTTGTAAGCTGTAGAAGTTTGAGGTTCTTCAGGTGTTGATGAGGCTATATGTGTTCCAGAGTGGTGAAGGGTTAAGTTGTGCTTATCTTAGGGTGTTCTGGAATTGGGAACAGTAAGTGGTGGTGTTGAGTTTGGGTGGAGTTGTGGAGAGAGTGTTCAGTGGTGGATAAGTTTCCTGTGTTGCCTTGTGTGTTGCTTTGGGAAGTTTGGTTGTTCTCTTTTCGCCAATTGAAATTTCGAGGACGAAATTTCCTAAGAGGGGGAGAGTTGTAACGCCCCGGTTTTGGGCTTAGAAGTTTTGGGTTTGGACCAGATCGGTCAAAGTGTTGTTCGAATATAAAAAGGTGAAATTAGGAAAGCCTAGTTCGGGTTGCATTAAAAATATGGAAAAATGTTCTAAAATCCTCTTTTAATATGTATAAGTGAATTGTGAAATCAATTTTACAAAATGAGGTTTGGAAGGGTGACATTTTGGGTTAGTGACCAAAATGTAATTTTTGAAAACTGTGTGACTGTTTTAAAAAGGATTGAAACTTTGAATCTTTAAGGAGCTATTTACCCAATGGAGTTTCTCCAGATTTTTCTAAAATAATTAAGGTTTAATAAATGTATTTTAAATAATGTAAAAAGGAGGGAAGAAGATATTTTGTCATTTTAACTAACTTTCTCAAATTTTCTATTTTCTTTTCTCTCAACTTTTCTCTCAACCCAAACACTTTTCTCCAGCAAAATTCTCTCTGATTTTGACTTCCAAAGACTAGATTTCAATCCTCATTTGATTTCTAATCAATCCTTCAACAAAACCTTAGCATTAGCTTATTGTATTTTCAAGATTTTGGTTCCAAAAAGGGAGAAACTCAAGTTTGGAGGTAAGAACGTCCTTCTCCTCTAAACTCTCAGTTCTTTACTGAAATTCCCAAGTTCTCAATCCTTGATTTGTGATTTATTAAAGGTTTTACAATTGGAATCTTGATTTTGGCTATAAAATGCAAGATTTGCTTGATTTTGGTGAAATTTCGTGTGATCTGTTTGGGCAGTGTTTTGAGGTGTCAAATTGTTGTTAAATGAATGCTAAATTGATTAGAAGTTGAGGTTTAATTAATGCAATCCCGGATAGGTTGAATTTCCTAAGTTTTACTTGAGTTTTTGGTTGTTTTTGAAGTGTTTTTGATGATCTGTTATAGCTGGAGGTATAAGGACGTGTTTGTGATCATTTTGGATGTTAATTGATGTTTAAATATGGTTAGAAGTGATGGATCTTGGCTGGGTTAAGTTTTGGATGTGTTTGGAAGTGATTTCGGTTGTGTTTTGTAGCCGAATTGTTGGTTTTGTGATGAGCAACGAGTTGAGTTGTGTTGCTGGTGTTTTTAATGCATAATGATGCATTAATCCTTTGTTGTTGTGTTCTTGAAACAGGGGAGTTTGATCCGTGAACTTTAGAGGTGCTGCGGAAGGTTTCGGATGCTTGGAAGGCTTGTTGGCTAGCCTTGTTTTGTGTATCGGTGAGTGAAGTTGGGTTTTCAGCTTTTTAACCAAGGTTTGAAGGTTTTGGGAGCTTAGTTTAAGTCTAAACAACTTTGCTAAGCTCAAGAGTAAGTAAATGGATTTTCGCTCTTGGTTGTGTTGTAAATTGGCTTTAAAAGCAATTGTTGTTGATGGTTGCAATGCACTTGATTTGCATGTTTTAAATTATGTTTTGAAAGCATATTTAAGCATGGTTTAATGCTAGTTTTGAAAGCCATATGTGAAGGATACTCAAGGTAAGAGATCCTTGGTTTTATACATTTTTAATTGTGGTTTTGATGCATGGTGTTGCATGATGTTTAATGGCTTTGTGTAATGCCTTAAAAATAGTGGATTGATGATGGTAAATGATGGTTTTTGCATTATGGTTATGCATGTGAATCATTGGACTAATATGGTAAGATGGTTATATTGGCAAGTGATGTAAGTGGTTCTTGGTTTCCTTGATCGGATATAGTTAGCCGGCTATAGGATTGGGTGCACCGTGAATAAAGTCGCCTTGGATGTGGAGTGGTTAAGAGTGAACCGATAAACTCCATCCAAGTATCCTAACGAGATGGTTAAGGTCATAATGGAGGTTGAGTGCCCATTCGAGGACCTTGGGTAAGCAAAGGTAGTAAAGGTGGTTAAAATTCCATTTGTGGACCTTGTGCTTGTTAAGATCGCAATGGTGGTGTAAAGTCCATGTGTGGATCTTGTATAGGGTGTCCCGGATCTCGTTAGTGATGTTATACAACTACCAATCGGTGATGCTAAGGTTGTATGATGTTTAAAAGTCCATACATGGGAACCTTGAGCATGTTAAGGTCATATGGTGTTTAAAAGTCCATATATGGGAACCTTGTGAAAGTTAAGGTTGTATGGTGATTGAAAGTCCATACATGGGAACCTTGAGGAAGATAAGGTTGTATGGTGGTTAAAAGTCCATACATGGGAACCTTGTGAATGGTGAGGTCAAATGGTGGTTAAAAGTCCATTTGGGGACCTTGGATTGGTAGTGTGTATGAAGCGTAGGGACAACGCTTGTGATCCGCGTATCCGATTGGATGTTGAGTTGAAAAGTGGATTTGGATTATCACTTGAAAGCCAATATGATGTTCTTGATTATAATGAAGCATGAGATGCTTGGAATGATGCATGGTTGCATGGGAAGTGCATAATGTATTGAGAATGCATGTGTGCTTGTTAAGTTTGAACAAGTGTTGATTATCTATTGAGAATGATGCATGTGTTCATGAAATCTCTTTAGTTCATTGAAGTCTTGCTAAGACTTGTTTTTAAAGGCATATGATGCAAATGTTGATGATGAGGTTCATATGTTGCATTTGTTTAATGCATGTGTTGGATTGATTAAATAAATGATTTTAAAAGGTTTCTTGTTTGAAATGATAACCAAGTAAGAGGAATGTATAATGTGAAGTGGAAGAGTTTTCCAAGGTTTTGAATTTAACTTTGCATTTGGTGCTTATACAATGAAAGGGTTAAATTGATGTTTTGCAAGTTGTGCTTGAAAAGGTTTACTTAGCTTGCTAAGCTAAGGGTTGGTTTTTCATGTTTGAGCTATGCATGATTTGGAGCTTGTTGTTGAAAAGGGTTTTCAAACATTGCTTTGGTTAACAAATCGAGTTGCTTTTCAAAGAGGCTTTACGACTCGCTGCATATGGTGTTTTGGTTTTGAGCATTCCTCACTAAGCATTATGTGCTTACGCTCCTTTTTGTCCATCAATGCAGATCTTTGAAGTTGGAACAGCGAGGTGCAAGGGATTCAAGGAGGACTCCACTTGAGATGTATGTCTCGGTTAATAGCTATAGTTAATAAATGCAAAGGGGGAAGAATCTCTTATGTTGTTGTGTAACGAGATTGTGTATGTTGGATCAGTTTGATATATGTTGTTGAATCACGTGGATTAATGTTGCAACGTTTGGATCACCTATGCTTAAGTTGATTTGCTATGCATCTTGTTTAAATGCATGAATGAGTTTTTGAATGTGTTTGATGTGTTGGTGCACCTAGGGGTGATCATGTATCTAGATCTTGATGCCTATATGTTCCTTATGTGTTGAGTAACTTGCTGGTGTGGTTTGATTGCATTTGGGGCATGTTCGGTTGGCCAATTGTGTGTTTAAGCAAGCATTGTGCTGCATTCTGTGCAGGACGTTTCGGAACAGTAGATACCGTTTCGGAACGGGTGGCCTGTAGTAGCCCAGGCGTCCGAAACGGGAGACACCGTTCCGAAACGGGAAGCCCTCTGCCAGCCCTCGTTTCGGTACGCGTTGCGGAACGGCCCCGCGTTTCGAAACAGGTTCTCCCTGTTTCGGAACACTTGGCCGTTGGGAGCTGACATTGGCGGTTAAATGTTCTGAAATGTTTGCAAATTGGTCCTGAATCTTGTATGTGCAATTGTATGAGTTTGGAATGACCGTTTGAGCTGAAATTTGGCAGAGAAGCATGAAACTTGATTAATTACAAGATGGTAACATTAATTTGGGTTAAGACCTTATAATTATCAGTTTTTGCAATTTTGTCCCTAAAGTTGTAAATTGTTCAATTGGGTCCCTGTTTGATCTCTGATGTTTATGATCCTTGAGCATGTTGTTTGAATGATCATAAGTAGGGTTAATGTGCATCTAGACAAGTTTAAAAAGAAAAAAAAAGGGTCGTCAATCAAGGTTGACTTTCGGGTTGACTTTGGTTTTCCCCGTGTGACTTTCTTAATTCGGGTCAACCGTCTAGACCGGGTTAAGGGGGTTACACCAATTTCTTAAAACCATTGAAATCATCATTTCAATCCATTTGCAAAACATCATGCCCTGAAAATCATGCACTAAAACCATTCCAAAGCAACCAGATTAAACCATATGCATCATGTATCATGCTTAAACAACAAGTCTTGTTCTTAACCCTCAATTTAAGCTTTCCTATGCATAACATCCATATGCAAGGTGTTACCTCTCCAAAAGTAATGTTTTTAATACCAATCTTATAATACTTTTGCTTGCTTTTAGGTAGATTTAGTTGCATTAGGATGTTAAAACCATGCATTTACATAAGGAGTGTGGAATTTTGTCAATGCCAGTATGAAAGTTTGTTTTGTTGGAAATTTTGCAGGTTTGGTATAGTATTTGGCATAGAACAATAACATAGTTATGATTGCCAAGAAGAATTCCAGGTGTTGTTGGCACAGAAGAACTAGACAGTGTCAGGCACTTGTTGGTAGAAAAGCGCCCCTGATGCCACGCCAAGAGGTTGTTGAACCCCGAGAAAATAGGATAGGATTAGGCTTCTAAAAGAACACAATTTGATCAATCTCGGAAAAAAATTACGGATAAGGTGATGCCAAGTTATGTTGGGAAAGACATGCAAAGCTTGGATACCAAGGTAACATCGACATGATGACGTCAACCCTAGCCTTATGAGCTTATCACATGATCAACTTATCACTAATAAGATTATCACATTCAAATTCGTATAAGATCACATCTATTATCCCTTCAACATTTAAAATTCAAATGAAAAGGCTTATCCTATGGCTTCCTCACATGCCAAGCTTGGTGCCAAGGCAGCATTGGCACGATAATGTCAGTCCTAATCTGATCAGCTTATCACACATCTTGATATACTTATCAAGGATAAGATGACCACATCCATATCCCTTGCACGTTCAAATTCAAATCAAAGACTTATCCTAGCCCTCCTTGCACTCCTATTTAAACACCAAGCAAGTATGCATTTGGAGAACAATAAATTGAAGAAGGAGAAAAACGATGAAAAAGATGAAGGCTTGAACTTGAGAAGCGGTCTACAACAATAGAGAAGGAGGAATTAGAGACGATAAGATCAAAGGCATAAAGATTCCATGAGACATCGGGAATCTATTGAAGGGTTGTATCGAGAGACCTCCTTCCTTGCTTTAATTCTTGTTGATCTTTTGTATTTCTTTCTTGTGTTTAAGAATGCTTTCAAACCTATCTTTTTGTGTTTTATATTTAGTTGTTAATAATTCAAACGCCCTGGCATTATTGGTTTATCTAGCATGCTTTACTATTTTCTAACTGTCTTGCTAAGCGAGAGCTGTCATTACTATTTTTAAATACTTTGCCAAGTGAGAGTTGGCATTGTTGGCCTATTGCTCCTCAATATCTTAACAGACTTTAGTGGGAACGATCAGTTGCTGGATACTAAGGCAAGATGCTTCGAGAAGTAGATGAACTTACTTCGGGAGTGAGTCTACCCTTTGAAGTGTAGATTGGGACTTAATCAAATTGATTTATGAAAAATATCGCTATAGAGATATAAGAGTTTCTTTCATGGTTACTTTCGGGCATTGCCATCAACAGAGGCAATGCCAACTTTGAATCTGCTCAGCAATCAATGCCAAGGAAGAACATTATTACTAGTTGACATTCCTAGCATGAAATTCAGACATTATTTTCCAAAGCATTGTTATCATTCTTGCACCTATTGTTTGCCAGACTGTTATCAATTCATCACTGTAATCCTTACTTTACTTTAGCTTATTTTACTTCTAGTCTCTTACTTCAATCGTTACCTCAATCTATTGCAACCATCTTTTATCTTCTAGTTCACAAGTAATAATCGTGGCAATGAATTCCTAGGCAATCCCCGAGGAGATCATACTCAACTCACTACTATATTACTTGGTGATCGTGTATACTTACACATAAAAGACGTACAACTAATAATCTTTTGTCTTTTATCTTCTAGTCTCTTGCATTGTTTTTACTTGCTTATTTATACTGAATACTTAATCTTTTGCCATGTAATATTATATCAACAAGTTTTTGGCATTGTTGCTGGGAATTCCAACGAAATTGACTGTTTTGATTTTTACCTTTTTTTTGTATATGTACAGGAGCAACATTGCGAAGGAATATTTACAAGATGACCCAACCCTACGCAAGCTAAGAAGAGAACATCGAGAAAAGTCTTGTGACGGAAATGCTGAGCTAGATAGTGCCATAAACAATGCTAATAACCAGGAGACGCTGACAATGCCTGCAGTTATACCACCAACTCCTGCTATTGTTGCTCATATACCTAAAGAACGATCTATTATAGAACATCTAGCACCCACCATAGATGATTTGAATCCATCACTGGTAATGCCAGCGATAAATATGGCTTACTTTAAGCTTAAACCGATAATGATTAAAATTCTTAAGGATGTAGGTCAATTTGATGGATCACCTATAGGGGACCCAATGAAGGATTTGAAGCAATTCATGGAGGTTTACCAACTATCATGCCAACCTGATGTGAATGAAGAAACAATAAAGCTGAATCTATTCTCATTTTCCTTGCGAGATAGAGCTAAATTCCTTGCCATCCGGATCAGTTACTTCGTGGGAAGAATTATACCAGAAGTTCCATGTGAGATTCCAATCACCTAGACTTAATGCCAAGCTGCAAAGTGAAATCATTACCTTTAGGCAAGCTGATGATGAAACTTTCCACGATACTTAGGAGCAATTCAAAGACCTATTGAGAAGATACCCCATGCATGGATTCCTTACTTGGACCCAAATGGAGTTTTTTACATCGGACTCAATGCCCATGCTAGAACCTTTGTAGATGCTTCGGCAAATGGTTCATTGCTAAACAAGAAATGCATGGAGGCGTATGACATCCTTGAAAGGATTGCTGCCAATGGTTTCTAGTATTCTAATTACAACACATTAAACAACCATTAGATAACAACTTTGCTTAAAAAATGAAAGTAAATGCCAAAACAATTTTAATGAGCTAGTTAAATTAATGCAACTAGTTGCATAGAATGAACTAATTTATTTAAATAACCAGCACACTAAATGGTTCACAATCATAAGAAAACTAACATGAATTAAGAAACTCATGCACGAGTAGGATGTTGCATTGTTCAATCGAAGACAATGTTTCTCTCTTCAAGTTCATGCTTCGATTGAACAAATTTCCCATAGCTTCTTAGAACTTCTAGGATCTAGCACGAGTCATAGGTCCATTAGGAAATTCCTCCGGGTCCTTGTAGGTTGTGATCACATCAGTCCCTCCCTCTTGAAGCGATTTGTCCCCAAATCGTATCCTACATGAAAAGGAGATAAATCAGCCACATTGAAAGTTGCACTGACATTATACTCACCTGGGAGGTGTAGTTGATAGGCGTTGCCATTGACACGCTTGATTACTTGGAAAGGTCCATCCCTTATAAGCATCAATTTTTACTTGTGTTTGGCTGGGAACCTTTCTTTACTCATGTGCAACCAAACCCAATCCCCAGGTTCAAATATTCCTCGTTTTAGTCCCTTATTAGCTTGTTGCTCATATTGCCTGGTTCTCTTTTCGATATTGTCCCGCACTTGTTGATGGAGCTTCTTGACAAATTCAGCCTTGTTTATTCCATCTTTTTTCACAATTTGATCAGCGGGCAAAGGTAATAAATCTAATTGGGTTAAAGAATTGAAACCATACACTATTTCAAATGGTGACATTTTAGTTGCAGAATGAATGGACCGGTTGTAAGCAAACTCCACGTGTGGCAAGCTTTCCTCAAAAGTCCTCAAAATCTTCTTGATGATTGTCCTCAACAACATGGACAATACCCGGTTCACCACTTCAGTTTGACAATCCATTTGTGGATGACAAGTTGTGGAAAACAACACCTTGGTTCCAATCTTGTTCCATAATGTTATCCAAAAATGGCTTAAGAACTTCTTATCCCAATCATATACGATAGTTCTTGGAACGCCATGTAATCTCATTGTTTCCCTGAAAAACAAATTAGCAACATGTGAACCATCATTAGTCTTATTACAAGGAATAAAATGAGCCATTTTATAGAATCGATCCACTACTACAAAGATGGAGTCTTTGCTATTCTTGTTTACGAGGCAGCCTAAGTACAAAATCCATGGATATATCCATCCAAGGTGCATTAGGAATAGGTAATGGTGTATATAGGCCATGGGGCACCACTTTCGGCCACATGTGATACAATGCTCACATAGTCTCTCAATATCTCGTTTCATCTTCGGCCAATACAAGTGTTCTTGAAGCATGCTCAAGGTCTTAGCTACTCCAAAATGCCCCATTAATCCACCACCATGTGCTACCTTGAGGAGTAACTCTCGAATGGATCCTTTTGGGATGCAAAGCTTCCCTTCCTTGAATAGGTATCCATTGTCCCTACAGAACTTATCATGTGCACCTTTTTCACAAAGCTTATATACTTCACCAAAATCAGGGTCAGACTCGTGTAATTCCTTAAAGAAAGCAAAACCCAATAATTTAGAGTCTAAAGTGTTAAGAAGGGTATACATGCGTGATAGTGCATCAGCAACAATGTTTTCCTTACCCTTTTTATACTTGATCACAAATGGAAAGGCTTCAAGAAACTCAACCCACTTGGCGTGCCGCTTGTTTAGCTTATGTTGTTCCCTAATGTGCTTTAATGCTTCATGATCAGTATGGATGATAAACTCTTTTGACCAAAGGTAGTGCTGCGATGTTTATAGGGCCCGAATTAGTGCATGCATTTCTTTATAATAGGTTGGGTAGTTGAGTGTAGCTACACACAACTTCTCGCTGAAGTAGGCTATAAGACGTTCTTCTTGAGATAAAACCGCTCCAATTCCTAAGCCTGATGCATCACATTCAACCTTAAAAACCGTGTTAAAATCAGACAGAGTTGACAAGGGTGCGTTAATTAAGCAATCCCTAATCATTTTAAAGGATTCCTCTTGTTCTTCACCCCAAAAGAAATTAGAGTTCTTTTTAATGACTCTTGTTAATGGGCGGCTAAGGTGCTGAAATTTGACACAAATCGATGGTAGAAGCTTGCTAAACCATGGAAGCTTCTAACTTGGCTAAAGCTTGATGGTCTAGGCCATTCCTCAATTGCCTTAATCTTCTCTCTGTCAACCTCCAAACCATCTTCACTCACAACAAAACCTAGGAAAAAAACCTTATTACTGCAAAATGTGCATTTTTGTAGATTAGCATAAAGTTTTTCATTTCTCAATACATCTAATACAAACCTTAAATGCTGAACTTTATCATTCAAACTCTTGCTATAAATTAGAATATCATCAAAATACACTACACAAAATTTACCCTAGAATTGTCTAAGGATGTGATTCATTAACCTCATGAAAGTGCTCGGGGCATTAGTTAGGTCGAAAGGTATAACAAACCACTCATATAATCCTTGCTCAGTCTTGAATGCAGTTTTCCACTCATCCCCTTCTCGCATACGAATTTGGTGATAACCACTTTTAAGATCAATCTTAGAAAAGACATTAGAACCACTAAGCTCGTCTAACATATCATCTAAACGTAGAATGGGATGACGATACTTTACCGTTATTTTGTTCACTGCACTGCAGTACACACACATGCGCCCTGTACCATCTTTCTTAGGCACAAGTAGAACCGGTACTGCACAAGGACTAAGGCTCTGTCTAACATAACCCTTTTTCAATTAAAACTGAAACTTTCCTTTGTAACTCTTTGGTCTCCTCGGGGTTACTTCGGTAAGCTTGCTAATTAGGGATGATAGCACCGAGAACAAAGTCTATTTGGTGCTCCATTCCACGAATTAAAGGCAACCCACATGGAATTTCCTCCAGAAATAGGTCTTCGTATTCCTGTAGCAATGAAACGATAAAAGATGGAAAATTTGGGTCAAGATCATTAGTACTTAATAAACTCTCCTTGTACATGAGAAGAAGAACCTCTTTTCAAACAATACGCACTTTCTGATTTCTTTCTCTTTCGCAAAGATGCTCACATTTTTCTCTCTTCTTTTTCACTCTCTTTTGATTTTCCCTCAAATATTACTTCACTCTCAAAATTTTTGTCACTCTTTTTGGCTTTTTCAAAGCTTACTCTTAAACGTATTTGATCTTGGTGAACTTGCTTTGGTGAAAGCGGGGTTAGGGTGATCTTTCTAGCTTCATGGGTGAGAGTATACCGATTGGTATAAGAATCATGTATGACTCTCCTTTCGAACTACCATGGTCACGCTAACAAGAGATGACCGGAATGCATTGGCACGACATCACATATCACCTCATTTTTATATTTGCCAATGGAAATGGCACAATGACTTGTTTGGTCACTTTGAGTTCTCCACCATCATTAAGCCACTGCAACTTGTAGGGATGTGGATGTTTTGTTGTTGTTAAACTGAGATTTTCTACCATGAAAGTACTAGCAACGTTAGTGCAACTACCACCATCTATTATGATAAAGCATACCTTTCCATTAATACGGCAGCAAGTATTGAAGATGTTCTCGCGTTGCTTATCCCTCTCAATTGCTTGCATGCTTAGGATCCTTTTAACAACAAGGACCTCTCCATCAACGACTTGTTCTAACTCTTCTTCCCCTCTAAATTCTTTGTCTTCATCTTCTTCCTCTTCTTGGTCAGTTTTGATCTCTCCATCATCTCGGATGAACATTGTGTTGCGGTTAGGGCATTGACTAGTAATGTGACCTCGACCCAAACACATGGAGCATTGGACATCACAAGATCGAACTGGCATTGTTGTGCTCTTTCCCTTGCTAGTTTTAGCAATGGGTTTGGCACTATTTGTTGGAACACTTCGTTCATTAGGTGTAAAGGATGCCTTCTGTTTGTAGGTACCTTGCTCCCATTTCGAAGAGAAGCCTCCATAGGCACAGGTTGTGCCCTTCCTTTTGAGTTGCCTCTCGACCTTCATGGCCATATGAACCATGTCTTCGATCTCCACATAATGTTGCAACTCAATGCTGGCTGCAATATTAGGATCAAGGCCGGATAGAAATCTAGCCATGGTGGCTTCTCGATCCTCATATTGTTGGCTTCGATCATGGCTACTTCCATCTCTTTAAAGAAGTCCTCAACACTACGGTTGCCTTGAGCGAGATTTTGAAGCTTGTTGAACAACTCCCTATGATAGTGAGTTGGAATGAACCTCCTACGCATAACGACTTTCATCTCATTCCAAGTAGAAATTTGATGTTCACCACTGCGTCTCCTGCTAGATGTCAACTGATCCCACCATATTAATGCATAATATGTAAATTCAATGGCAGCAAGTTTTACCTTCTTAAGCTTAGAGTAGTTGTGGCACTCAAAGATGTGCACAACTTTCTTTTCCTATGAAAGATAGGCTTCAGGATCCGTTCTTCCCTAGAAAGGAGGAATGGCAGTTTTGATGTTGCTAAGATTATCATCAACTCTTGGGCGAGCTCTTTGGTACCTAGGCTCTTGACACCTCGAACCTTGATAGGAAGCTCGCTCATCTACTTGTTCATCATCCACTTCGTCGTCATAATCTTCCTCATGCTCTGAATTATACCTCCTTTGAGATCTTTCCTCCATTTGTTCTAGTCGCACTTGCATTGGCCCTAACCTTTGTTGCAACAACCTGTCCATTTCTCGGATAATATCTTTAAGATTGGAATTAGTTGCATCCACATTAACATTATTACTAGCACCAATAGTGTTTATCATAGAATCTTGAGACATGATTAACTAATAAACCTAACTAGCACAAATTCTCACTGTAACACTCCAGGAAAAAACACTCACACTTGTGTTTCACTTGGGATGGCTTTTACCTTCGATGTGCACTCTTGACTTTTACCGCTCTTGTTATCCTTTCAAAGTCCTTCGAGAACTTACTCAAGGCTCAACAAGTTTTTCTTGTAGAATTCGGCTGAAACAAAATGGTTAAAATACGATAACAAGAAAATTCTAAAAAACTGAGTGGTTAAATATGAATTAACAATTTTGAGAAAGAAAAGAAAAAATGGGATAACAAGAATAACAACCAAACCTCTTTTTTTTTGTAACATAAGATTGATCCCTCCCTCTTGATCTATTATTTTTTTATCGATTTTTTTATTTTTTAAAGGTTTTTTTTTATTTTTTTTCAATATTACGGGAGATGAATCGAACAACTTACTAAATTGCCAACGTTCTGATACCAATTGATATGAATCCGATTGTGTTGTGACCGAATTTGTATGTGTGTTTGCCCGATCGTGACTCAAGTAAGTGTTTCAAAAAAATGTAGAAATGGTTTTTTTAAAGGATGGGTGATGTTGAATTTTGGTTTGATGGTGGATACTTAAGATATGATATAAAGGGGGAAATGATAAGGTGAATGGGTGAAAATGATATGTGTAAATGGAAGATGGAGTGATGGATGGTGAAATGAAATGATAGTGTAAGTGTGTTGGGCTGAAAAAAAGATGAACCAACACTAAAAAGTGATGACTCAAACTTTATAAAATTCATAAACTAGAATTTGGGTGGAAGGAGATGGATTGTGACCCGGTTGTTATTAACAACTAGGAACCAACAATATAACAAAATGAGATGGGTAGAATGCCACAAGAGTCCACTTGAACCTGATATAGTTCTTGTAAACAAGAAAAAGAGAACACTCTCAAAGTTTATAATATGATCAAAAAGTCCTTTACAAAAGAAAATGGATGCCTATTTATAGGTGTAAGGTAGCAGCAAATTGAATGGGCTAGACAAGGATTAAAGACTCATTATGCTGGTGCTAAAGGCATATAAAATCTTAGGTTACTCCTTCTCCAATTGATAGCTGAAAAGTTGGTGTTGCATGAGGATGAATCGAACAACTTACTGAATCGCCAATGTTCTGATACCAATTGATACCAATTGATAGCTGCCTATTTTTTATTTGTTATTTCGATTTTTTTCAATATTTCAGGAGATGAATCGAACAACTTACTGAATCACTAACGTTCTGATACCAATTGATACGAATTCGGTTGTGTTGTGACCGAATTTTTATGTGTGTTTGCCCGATCGTGACTCAAGTAAGTGTTTCAAAAAATTGTAGAAATTGTTTTTTTAATGGATAAGAGATGGTGAATTTTGGTATGATGGCGGATGCTTAAGATATGATATAAAAGGGGAAATGATAAGGTGAATGGGTGAAAATGATATGTGTAAATGGATGATGGAGTGATGGATGGTGAAATGAAATGATAGTGTATGTGTGTCGGCGTGAAACGAGGATGAACCAACACCAAAAAGTGATGACTCAAACTTTATTTAATTCATAAACCAGAATTTGGGTGGAATGAGATGGATTGTGACCCACTTGTTATTAACAACTAGGAACCAACAATATAACAAAATGAGATGGGTAGAATGCCACAAGAGTCCACTTGAAGTTGATATAGTTCTTGTAGAACAAGAAAAATAGAACATTCTCAAAGTTTATAATATGATCAAAAAGTCCCTTATAATAGAAAATGGCTGCCTATTTATAGGTGTAAGGTAAAAGCAAATTGAATGGGCTAAACAAGGATTAAAGACTCATTATGCTGGTGTTAAAGGCATATAAAAGCTTAGGTTACTCCTTCTCCAATTGATAGTTGAAAAGTTGGTGTTGGATGAGGATGAATGTGGACAACCATGTCGTCCAAAGAAAGAAACCCATGAGCTGCCAACTTGAGTAACTTGTCATTCATTCTCCTATAATTGTCTGGTGAAGTTAAAGCGGCACAATGAAAAAGGATATGCTTGAAGAATGAATCAACAACATTGAATACAACTTTGAATGGTCTCTTAAATTTGAATGATGTTTATTCCTTATTGAAATTCCAGCCTGCACTGTCTTCAGAAAAACAATCATATCTCAAGCTACCGATATCGAATTGAAGAGATTCAAAAAGAATTAGAAAGGTAAGAAATAGGAGAATAAGTTTGATGCAGACATTAAAACCCAAATTTGTCTTGATCTAAACCAATAATGGCAAATAAATTGACTGATTTTTGATCTTGTAAAGAAACAGCTTCAAACATGTCTTAAGTGGCCATTGAATTCCATCCTTAAGTGTTGTCCCTTAAATGTTATTTTAATCCATGCCATTACTCTTCTTTAAAGGATGACAATGAAGGCCTTAATGGTGTGTCTTCCTTAAGCCAAAAACCGATCAGCTTTAAGAAGGCTTAAAGTTGCTCTTTAAGTGGTGTTAACGCCTTCAAGTGTGGTAATTTGTTCTCTTCAATTGTATGGTAACCGATTAGCCTTGATGTTTCTTCAACTGCCTTCAATTGGTGGCAAAAGCCTTGTCCATCTTAAGAAGATGATTAGCCATTTGTCAATTGAATACTCTAATTATAACACATTAAACAACCATTAGATAACAACTTAGCTTTAAAAATGAAAGTAAATGCCAAAACAATTTTAATGAGCTTGTTAAATTAATGAAACTAGTTGCATATAATTAACTAATTTATTTAAATAATCAGCACAGTAAATGACTCACAATCATAAGAAAACTAACATGAATTAAGAAACTGACACACATTAAATAAACTAACATGCTTAAATGTTCTAGACAAGCATAAACGAATTAGAATGCTTAGATGAACATTAAGCCTTATTTATTCATGCAAACAAGCTAAAATTAAATATATATAACTTAATAAAAACTCATGCAAACTCGTGCACAAGTTGGATGTTGCATTGTTCAATCAAAGATGGTATTTGTCCCTTCAAGTTAAAGCTTCGACTGAAGAAATTTCCAATAGCTTCTTGGAACTTCTTGGACCTAGCACGAGTCATAGGTCCACTAGGAAATTTCTTCGGGTCCTTGCGGGTTGTGATCACATCACTTTGTCACAATGTACGGTCCTTCCCAATTAGGCGCCCATTTTGCTCGGGGATCACATTGGATTGGCAGCTTCTTCTTTAATATCATATCGCCTTCTTGGAATCTTCTAGGGCGACACTTCTTCTCATAAGCCCTTATCATTTTCCTTTGGTATATTTGATCCTGACATACGGCTTTCAACCTCTTTTCTTCAATTAAAATCAATTGGTCATACCTTGCCTAAACCCATTCAGCTTCATCTACCTTGGCCTCCATCAACACAAGAAACGATGGTATCTCAACCTCAATTAATAGCACAACTTCTACTCTATATACTAATGAGAATGGAGTTGCCTAGTAGATGTTCGTACCATTTTTCGATATGCATACAAGGCAAAAGGTAACTTTTCATGCCAATCTTTATAAGTGTTAGTCATTTTTGCAACTATCTTCTTGATATTTTTATTGGCCGCCTCCACTACTCCGTTTATCTTCGGGAGATAAACTACTGAGTTGCGGTGCTAAATGCGAAACCGCTCACAGAACCATGAAATCATTCAGTTGTTCAAGTTAGAGGCATTATCAGATATTATGCTCTCTTGTATACCATATCGACAAATGATCTCCTTCTTTAAGAAATTGCAAACAATGGACCTAGTTAAATTTGCATACGAGGCCACTTCCACCCATTTTGTGAAGTAATCGGTGGCTACCATAATAAAGTGATGTCCGTTTGACGCCTTTAGATGAATCTGCCCAATGACGTATATGCCTCACATAGAGAATGGCCAAGGAGATGGCATGACATGAACACACTGAGGAGGCACGTGAATCTTTTCGGCATAAACCTGGCAGTTGTGACATTTACGAGAGTAATTAACGCAATCTCCTTCCATTGTTGACCACTAATACCCAAAACGCCTAATTCTTCTTGCCACAGTGAAACCACTAGGGTGAGTTCTGTAAACTCCCTCATGAACCTTTTCCAATATCAATTGTGCATCTTTTACAACCACACATCTTAAAAGCACATGATCCCAACTTCGTTTGTAATGGATTTCTCCATCAAGATTGTATCTTGATGCCATTTTCCTAATCATCCTCTTTTCATTTTCTGAGGCATGTGCTGGGCATTACTGAAGCTTTATGTATTGCAAAATGTCATGGTACCACGGCAAGCCATCTGCCTCTTCTTCTACGCTGTAACAGTGCGCTGGGGACTCCAACATTTGCAACTTAATAGTCATCATCTCAGAACCTTCACTTGCTTTAAACATGGCAGCCAAAGTAGCTAACGCATCATCCATCTGATTATATTCTCCTCGGAGATGCCTAAAGGTGATCATATCAAATTCTCTAGTTAATTCAAGGACCAAATTGTAATACTCTATTAATTTTGCATCCTTTGTTTCCCATTCGCCACGTATTTGGTAGATGATCAACGTCGAATCCCTATCGACCTTCAAATTTTGGATCTTTCTATCAATGGCTTCCCTTAGACCTAATAAGCATGCCTCATATTCTGCCATATTATTAGTGCAAAAGAATTTCAAACGGCAAGTAAAAGGATAATGATATCCTTTCGGTGAAGCCAAAACTACCATGATACCTCGTCCTAGAGCATTTACAACACTGTTAAAATGCATGACCCAATATTCTATTGGTGGCTCTTCATTTTCTGTATTTCACATTAAATCCTCATCGGGGAAACTAAAATCTAACGCCTCATAATCATCTTGAGCATGACTTGCAAGAAAATCCGCTATGGCACTTCCTTTTATTGCCTTTTGATTCACATACTGAATATTAGATTCTGAGAGCAACATCTACCATCATGTTATTCTTCCTGATAGAGCTGGAGCTTCTATCATAAACTTTAATGGATCTAGTTGTGAGATAAACCATGTGGCATGAAACAACATATACTCCCTAAGCCTTTTAGTAGCCCATACCATAGCACAACATACTCTTTCAATTAGAGTATATCTTGCTTCACAGTCAATAAACTTCTTGCTTACATAACATATTGCCCTTTCCTTCCTTCAAGTTTCATCATGCTACCTCAATACGTAACCCATTGAATTCTCATACACTGTTAGATAGAGTATCAACGATTTCTTAAAACAGATGGCACCAAAACTGAATGATTATTTAATTGCTCCTTGATCTTTTCTAAGGTCGCCTTGCATTCTTCATTCCTTGTCCAATATTGTTCTTTCTAAGCAACCTGAATATTGGATCACATTTATTCGTTAGTTGGGAGATGAAACGGGCTATATAATTCAACCTTCCCAGGAATACCCGAACTTGCTTCTTTGTTTGGGGTGGTGGAAGCTCTTGTATGGCCTTTATCTTTTCAAGATCAATTTCAATTCCTCTTCTGCTTACTACAAAGCCTAACAACTTTCCAGAAGTAACCCCAAATGTGCACTTGGCAGGATTAAGCTTTAACTGAAAATTTTCTCAATCTTTGAAAAAGCTTACTCAGTTTTACTAGATGCTCCTCTTCCTGTCTAGACTTGGCAATCATATCATCCACATACACTTCTATTTTCCCATGCATCATATCATGGAAAAGAGTAACCATACCTCTCTAATAAGTTGCCCCCGCATTTTTCAATCCGAAAGGCATTACTTTATAGCAAAAGGTTCCCCAAAGTGTTACAAAAGTAGTTTTTTGCATGTCTTTTGGGCACATCTTTATTTTTCAATTCTAATGATCGGTTGTATTGTCTACCAAGGTGTCGATATGTGGGAGCCAAAAGTTATCTTTGAAACTTTCCCAATAAAGATATCTGTAGTCGACACACATCCTTACTTTTCCATCTTTCTTAGGCACTAGAACAATGTTTGCCAGCCATTCTGAATGGTTAGCCGCCTCGAGGAATCCTTTATTGTTCTACTTCTTTACCTCATCCATGATTTTCATAAGTGTACCAGCCTTCATCCTTCTGAGCTTTTGTTTTACAGGCTCACATCACTCCTTTATAGGAAGCCTATGCATAACAATATATGTATCAAGGCCAGACATATCCTGATACGACCAGTCAAAAATGTCTTTATACTCTTGTAGAAGCTCAATCAAACATTGTCGCGTCTTAATTAAGATGGTGGTACCAATCTTCACTTCACGCTTCTCTTCTTCGGTTCCAAGATTCAAAACTTCTAACTCTTCCTTGTGGGGAAGAATTTGCTTTTCCTCTCCCTCTACCATTCTAAGCAAATCATCGGGCAAGTCATACTCTTCCTCATCATTAATACTCCCAACTTCCTCTAAACACAGTGGTAACTCAAAATTAACCTCAAAGTCCGACCGGGGTCATTTGTATCGTTGATATCTAAAAACCTTCAAATAAAAAAGACAAAAACATATACCTAGAAAGAAAGAATGGATGAAATGACATGGTTTGTTTTTTTATGGTTTGCTTTTTGGTTTTTTTAAGATCTTTTGCTTTTTCATTTAGCATTGCGAAAGAAAGTTTGCCACACGATATTATTGGGAAAATATGCATCCTTTATTTAAATAATAACCATGGTTTTGACATAGACCCTTATTACATAAGATCTCTAACTACCCCTGGGCATAAGGGTAAAAGAGTTTGTTTTGAGAATTACTCTGAGGCAGTCTTAAAAACTTTTGGAACTAGTTCAGCGGTCCAGTTCTTCAGCTCAGCATTGGGGCAAATCTTCGACAGGTACTTGTTTCACCCTCCCTCTTTGTTTGTGATGACATTAATGCTCAAATTCTCAAAAGCCTCGCAAAATTCATCCTTTCCTTTCTCCTCCTCATCAAAACGGGCATTAGGGTCCAGGAGTCCTCCCGCCCTGAAAGTGTGACTTAAGGGTGGGTACGTCATTGGGTCCCACTCGACTTCTCGTCCACTCAACTTTGCCTTCCTCCTTTCTTGTTGTTTTCTGAACTCTAGTTTCCTTTTCCATTTAGTGGGCTTCAAGCCGAAACCAAACCGGTCGTTCTTTATTGGGATCTCCACTGGGCAAATCCTTCCTTGACTGTTCTTTCCAAATCCCATTCCTACCTTGGCTCCTTTTCAAAGTGGTTGCTTCACTTGCATCTCTACGCAACTTGACAACTCCGGTTCTGGCACCATGCTCCCTTCAGTGACAAAGGTTACATTGACTAGCTCCAACATTCTAGAATGACACTGAAGCGCCCCTCATCCACTTTAATGTACGACATATCAGTGATTACCGATGCATTGATTTACTCTTCCGCACCAATCATGATCAATTGTCGATCAATAAATAACTTCAACTTTTAGTGAAGAGTAAAAGGTACTGCACCTGCTGTATGAATCCATGGGTGCCAAAGCAAACAACTATAGTTGGGGTTTATATCCATGACCACGAAGTCTATCTCAAATATTGATGGTCCAATCTGCATAAGAACTTCAATTTTTCCCAACACATCCCTTTGGGTCCCGTCAAAGGCCCGTTTTGTATTTTGATAAGCTCTCATGTGAGAAATATCAATAGGCAACTTTTTCAACGTTGCCAAAGGGAGAACATTCAAAGTTGATCCATTGTCAAAGAGAACTCCTTATAGCATATATACCTTGCATCTTGTAGAAATATGGAGTGGTTTACATGATCCTCTTCCCTTAGCAGGTATTTCTTCATCACTAAATGATATGAAATTATTAACTGTAATATTATTGACCAACATATCCATCTTGTCAGTCGTGATTTTCTTTTGCCACAAATGTCTTGTTTAACACATTCAACAAGGCGTTCCAATGACCCTCAGAACTCAGTAGCAATGACAGCATAGAAATTTGTGCCGGAAGTTTATGTAGATGCTCCAGTACACTGTATTCGTTGTGCTTGAGTATTTTCAAAAACTTTTGGGCCTTTTATTCCTTCAATGGATCATGAATCTCTGGCGTTTTCTCTTGGAAGAAGTCTTTCTCTACGGTGCATCTCTATCTTCGTCTTTTGGTACGGTGTAGAGTCTTCCACTTCTTGTGAAATAACCTACCTCATTAACAGGTTCTTTTTTTCTTCCTTCTTAAACTGTCGAGCTCCTCAGATTCGTCACTTCTCAAGCATAGTTCCAAGGAACTTGTTTATTGTCCTTATATGGGAATGGGGTTGATACCTTTACAGCCAATCGTGGGGTCACACCCCTAGCTTGTTCGCTAACTCTTACCTTGGTCTTGATCACCAAAGGCTTCATTCCTGCATATATCTATTTAGAGGATGATTTCTCTGACACACACACTTCCATCTTCTGCTCTTTCTGCTCTTAAAATTCTAACACATTACAATAAACTTTTGCCTACACTAACTGCTTAAACTCCAAGCAATTTTCAATTTTATGCCCCTCCTTCTGATGGCATTCACAATACAATCCTTCAATCGTTTCTTCTTTAAACCTTCCTTTTATCACCCCAACTTTGACCATATGGGTCCATACACATTTCATGGATGCTTTAACCTCGGAAACATATTTCTTGTTGGTGTGAGCTTCCTCCTCTATAACAGCATTTATTTGCGTCTTTTGGTGGTTTGGCAAAGGATTCCCTTTTTCTTCAGAAGTTTCGAATGAAAACATGCTTGATTTCTTTGAATCATCTACCACCCTTTTGAATGATGTCCAATTCTCAATGGTATGCCCCTTACTCCTACGTGGTATTCGCATTGGGCATTCTCATCGTACCATGGCGAATAAGGTGGTGAGAACGGAGGAACATATCTTGGCAGCACCGTCTATGATTTAACCAACTCAGCAAATAACTCTGCATACGTTAGTGGGATGGGAGGAAAGTACGGTCTTGAGCTCCCTTGATATCATCGCTCTCCTTTTGGGGCATTTGCGACTGTTGGAGCTGAGGTGTTGGGTTTGTTGAAGGTATTGGGCTTGTAGAACACTACACCTGTTGAATAACTTGAGTTTTAGACAGTTGTAGCATTGACTTCACTATTTCTCTTCTTATATGTCTTCTTTGTTTCCATATTGTCCAACTTTCCACTCTTCATAGCTGCTAGGATTAGTTCACCATTCATTAGTATGTCCGCAAAGTTATTCGTAGCATGATTGAGCATGCGATCATAAAAAAGGAACCTTTAGAGTTTCCACAAACATCGGGGTGATTTCATTTTCTCGTAGTGGTGGATGCACCTGTGCTGCTACATACCTCCATCATTGTGTATATTGTCGAAAGCTCTCGTGATGCTTCTGCTCCATCCCTTGCAAGACCAAACGGGTTGGAACAATGTCTGAAATATGCTTGTATTCTTCACTAAAGGCTCTGGACAGACCATTCCATGATTTCATGTTCACCCAACTTACTTGCGAATACAAACATGCAGCGGATCCTACTAAGGTGTCATGGAAGCAATGAATGAGCAGCTTCGCGTTGTCAAGGTATATTGACATCTTTCTTCAATACATGGTTAAATGTGCCGATGGGCATGTGGTCCTATTATATTTCTCAAAGTCTGGGATCTTGAATTTTGGTTCTGCAACTATTTCAGTTACCAAGCTCAAGTCCTTGGCATCCATTCGACCATGAGCAACTCCATCTTGGAAGGATTTGATCATTCCCTCTAACTTCTCATATTTATCCTCCCACTTCTTCCCAATTTTAACCTTATCGGCGATTTCATCGAGGTCAGGTACCTCGTAATTATTAGCCTCTCTGTTTGGAACATGAGTAGAGGATTCAGTGACATGGAATGGTTTTTTGGCTGGCAACAGTCTCTTTCCTAAAGGCCATTCCTAGGATTCATGGAATTGTACTAGTGTTTCCTCCTTCTTAAACCGCATCTGGATCCTAGAACCCTAGCATGGCAGCTATTGAAGTGACTGCCTTTTGATGAACCGACTCAATTTGTTGTTTCAGGTCGGCTTCCATTTTCTCCAACTTGTCTGGAGTGCCCTTATGGTTTGCCTCCGAAGCTGTCAGCCTTAAATCAGAGTTCATGGCTCGAGTTTGGGCACGTGTATCATACTTATGAGTTGTCTTACCTGTTTTGAATATTCTGTCGTTTTTTATATTTAGTTAGTTTTTTACATGAATGAATGTATGCAAAAATAAATTCACATAAGCAAACAACAAAATAGTGCAAATGCATGAATGAAGTCAAAGGGCCATTAATTCCATTGAAAATCTACTCTTAAAAAGAAACTCTTTATTGAATATGAAAGCTCTTTATTTCATCTTTTTTCTTCTTTTTTTCAAATTACAAATATTTTTCCGGCTCGTACACCTAACTCCTTGATTTCTTCTACAAGCCACATAAGCCTTGGTCTAACTTCTCCAATTGGCTTGATGTACTGACAAAGAGTTGCAGCTTCAGTTGCCAACATTATCACGTGCCTGGCCATATCTTGGACATGTGTAATCACCATCCTATCGAACTCATCTCTCTCGGAACCTTCGAGCATTATCTCTGAGGTGGGTGAACCAATACTCCTTTCCTCATTCGGCTATATCTTCAAGATCTAATATCTTTTTTTTCTATATTTTTGAACGAGATAATCCATTTCCTCAACTCGCTCTTTCAAGAAGCCATTCTCGCTTAAACTAGCGTGGAGTTCCTCATAGATATGGTTATCTAGCTCAATGATGTAGGTCTGGCATTGCTTCAACTTCTTAGAGGTTTCATCATAGGCTGACTGTAACTTTAGCAAACGTATTTTGTTGTCAAGAGCTTTCCTCTTCCATGCATTCGAATCTTCATTCACCTTTTCTTGAAGCCGCTTATCCTTCTCATTTTCCACTACTTGTTTCACTTTCTTTCTTTCACCGGTCAAGGCCGGTCAAAACTTCTCAGCTTCCTTCTTACTGTGATCCTTCTCTTTCTTTACAGCTTGCTCTATCTCCTATCTCCATTGTTCTGGGCTTTTTCGAGATCTGCATATTGAACAATGGCTTGAAGCTTAAAGAAGTCAACCCTCTTAATCTCATATCTTTCTTCTAAATTCTCATACATCTTTCGCACTCAGTTGGCTTCTCCTTTGTGCTTTTCTACATCAAGGTTGTCTTCAAACTTATCTCGCTGATTTTGTTGTTTGAGAGCTTCAATTTCCAACTTAGCTTGTCTTAGCTCTTCTCTCAAAATGTCGACCTCTTAAGGAATCACTTTCTAATGTTTTTATATAGACATGGCAGGCCCATGAGTAGGTAGCATAATCTTGTCATTCATTCTCGTATGCTTCCAAATATCATAATCAGGGGTATTCATGCAATAATTGGTAGAGTCCGGCTTCATGTAGTAACAATCATTCCATGAATCACTGATTTCTTGTACCTTCCGTCTAAACTCTCCTTGAAACTCGAATTTTGATATGCGAAGCTCGGTGGTGAAAGGAAAAAACTGTCGTGACCATATTGACGTGAAACTAGCAAAGGTGCACAACCAATTCCTCCCAATAATCCCAACAACATCAAGAAGTTGTAATCTCCACATATGTATCTCACTTTAGCATGATCCATCCATGGTACCATCCCCTTGATGTCTTCGTCACGACGATCCCTGAAGATATCTACCCACTTGCTTCTCCTGACACTCAGCCAATCCTGTGCCTAAACTTCATGAAGTGGGGAAAAGTTCAGAGAAAACACATTTGGTAAGGCCAAAGTTGAACACTCCCAGAAATGACAAAGGGCCCAAACCTGAAGCAAAGGAGCACACCTTCGACTTTTTGGCAAGAACTCAAAGATATGAAGGTTCCAGCTAACACTACATGCACTAGATTGACATTCCTTTTCAATTGCTCAAAGAAATTAAACAAGGCCACATCAATATTTCCCAACAGTTTTAGAAAAATTACTAGGCCATAAATTGCAATAGCTAGGAGATCCACCCTTTTGCTATGTCTAGATGAACGAAAATGACGTTTCGAATGCTTGACCAAGGAAAATTAAAACTTGCCCCTCTCTTTCCTATCAACCCTTCAGCCCATTCATCGCTCAATTCGGAAAATGTAGCAAGTCTTGAGTGTGGGTTCTTGTTCTTGGGCGGCTTTGCATATACCCAATTCGCGTTCACCTCGTGTATATTGAACAAAGCGAAGTATTCCTCGAAAGTAGGCATCATATCCTCTCCATTCATCGCTCATCAACCTGTACATACAGGAGATATTCTATGTCGCCATAGGATTCACAAAACAAATGTTTGGTCTTATAATCAAAACGGTTCCAAATCTCATGTAAATATTGCACGTTGTTCTGCTTGACACTAATATGGACGTACTCTGAAGTGTCTGTCTCATGACCCACACCCAAAATGTCTCCGTATGCTCTTTGGTTGAACTCAGACCAGTTACGTACTTTCGCATTCTCCTCCTCATTCTTTAAGAGCCTTCCGTCCATAATGAGAGTTTTTTGCTTGAGAATTTTTCTAGAATCGACACCTTCTAAACATGGAATGATGCACATGCAAAACAAACAAGATAGGGAACAGATATTTAAAAAAAGAAAGGGAAAAATCAGTCAAAGACAAATTAGTGGCACAATAATTCTGGGACGGCACTCCAACATTTCAGGACATGTCTCCACGGTTTATTCTTGTGACTCAACACCCTAGGCTTTCCGCAAGGCTCTATTTGGGGTAGGCTCTAGATTCTCAAACTTGGTTTGGTTCTGAAAAGGTATCTTAGTTGTACTAGTTGTCCCCTACTAAGGGTAGAAAGGCCCTCGATTCTCACCCATTACAGGCTCCAAACGAATCGAGTTCAACTCAGAAGGACTCACCACCGATTCTTTATCAAAGAATCAATATCCTCACGAAGATAAGGGAATGAGTCTCGAAGGTACTTGCTAGGCTAAGACGAAGAATCAACATTCTTACATGAGCAAATCGTGTTCCCCCCAATTAAACGAAGGAGACAAAGCTCGGGAATAGAGCTTGGAATTAAGTCTTAAATGCGTAAAATAGAATTATATTCACTTAAACGAAAAAATAAATTAAACCTATTGTGAACTTGCAAATTCCATATTTAAAAAAAACTTTTTTTGAAAACCATTATAAAATAATTTGTGGCATGACCCCTTTCTTGTTTAAAAAAACATGTCCCCAATGGAGTCATCAAGCTGTCGCAACCCTTTTCAGCTTCGACTTTTTGAAAACTTAAAAAAATGGAGTCACCACCAATCTTTTTGAAAAGTATGATTGGATCACTTAAAAACGGGGTTATTTCAATAAAAATGTTTTGATTAATAAAACAACAGTTTTGGTCTACGAAAACCAGAAAATAGGTTTGGGGGTCGGTTACGCATGGGGAAGGGTTAGCACCCCCACAACGGCCAAAATTGGTACCTAATTGATTTTTAAATTGTTTTCAAAACTAGAATTTGCAAGATGAAGGTTCAACTTTATTATTCCGATTAATGAATATCAGTCTATTTAAACGGCATTATTGCCAGGGAGATGAACTTTAATCACCGCCAACATTTCTGGCGCTAACTCCTCATTCTTGTTTGATAAGACACCGTATTGAATTAATTCCACTTTTCACGCAATATGAAAATTTTATGTGTTAAGCCATTATTTATTCTAGATTTGATCATTTAAAATCTTAAAAAGGTCTAAGTGCTTTATTCCTAATTGAGGGTTTGAGTTTGTTTTATTTTAGCGAAGAAAATCTTTCTACAAACAAGTCTCTATCTAAACTTTTAGAACCTAGTCATAACTTTTGACCTAATTCTAAAGAACAAACAAGAAACTTGAATTATTCTTTTGTGTTTTTACTTTTTATCGTTTCATTAAAAAAAAACCTTTATCTCTTTTTACTTTAAAACCTAAACCCTTCTTTTTGACATTTTTCACATTTTAGTCTTATTGAATTTTTTACATTTTATTCTTTTTTATTTTATTCCAAAAGGAGTTTTCTTTAAAGGCTCCAAAGATTATCACATTTTAGACTTATTTTAGAAATGCTTTCTCTTTATGTTTTTTTTTCAAACTTTATTTCTCTAAGAATTCTAAACTTCTACCTATAGTTATTAAAGTCCCTCTTTAAATTTTTATCTTTATCCTAATTTTCTTTTCTTTGGAAAACTTATTATTTATTATTTTCTAAAAACACCCTTATTTACTTTTTCTCAAAAAACAATTCTTAAAATTACTTAAGCACCTTTATTATTAAATTTCAAAACTTATTTTTATTTTCTAACAAATTAAACCCCTTGGTTTTAGTTTTTTTATTTAAAACAACATTAATTCATTTTTATTCCTAAATCTAAAAAAACACTTTTAAGGCTCAATTATTTCATTTCTAAAGATCCAAGCTCCTAAAACATCAACTTTTAAACATGCAAGAATTTTAAAGATTAAACTAAAGATTAAAAAAATCTAGAACAAAAATATTACCTGATCCGAGAAACGATTTTCCAATTTCAACAAACACAACCCAAAAACAAACAAAAATAAACACAGCACAATAAAACAAGAATCAACCAAGAACAAGTATGAAACTCACTAAAAGAAATTTTAAAGAAACGAGAATTTTTTTACCAAAAACGAAGAACTCGTATGCGATCGTTCACTAATTGCTTCCCAAACACCTTTGGAAAATTGCCCCAAAACTCGAACTTCACTCCAAAAATTTCTAGCAAACTCAGAGAAATTTTTAAAGGATTTTCGGATTTTTTTAGCTTTGCTTTTTGCTCTCCAAGTTTGTGTTAAACAGTGGGGTTTGGGGGGTTTATACTTGAATTTGAGCTTACAAATCAAGCCAAATCATGATTTAATCCCCAAATTGGATCTAAAATCAGACAATAGGCATGATTCTCGGTAAAACCCCCAAAAAATCATCTGATTTGATTCAAATCCATAATCGAATTTTCCCCTTGATTCGAGCCCTAATTTAAAACCTTCTTCACTTATTTTTGCAGATTTCGGTGACTACGGTGGACGATAGTGAACGACATTGGTGTAGTTGGGTCAGCGACGACGAGACTCGTCGACCGACACCAATGACGACGGCATCCGTGACCGGTGGACGGCAGACGGTCCCCTGGCAGGGGCGCCATGTTTTATTTATTTATTATTTTTGTTGTTTTTTTTTGTTTTCCTTTTTATACTTATTATTATTTTTTACCCAAATGGGTTTTTTAAAGTAGGCCTTTGCAACATAAATATTTGCATTTTTCAAAATGGACGTATTATTTGATCTTTTTTTAAATGGGTTTAAAAAATGGTCTTTTTGGGATGGGCTTTTTGGATTCTTTTATTTTAGAATGGGCCTTTATTACTTAAAGAAAAAAAGGATTTATTTTTTTAATTATTTGATAATGGTGGGTGAGAATTTTGTTACAACACATCTCAATCAAACATTGATTAGGCACTCAATTGATTACAAACACGTTTTAGTGACCATTTTGTAATTTTAACAGATTACAGGGAATTCTTCATTTTTTACGTTGCCAACCATTAGCTAGGCACACTACATGCTACATTGTCACACATCTCAGTTAAAAAAATCATCCAAGCTCATTTAGTTGCATCCACAACATTCAGGGACTAAAACGTAAAGAAACAAAATTCCAAAAGATTTCATCAACCACTTTTTCAGCTTGGTGTATCGATACACTTAGCCTTGTATATATACACATTGTTTCAAAACGAGTCTAAGTGTTTCGGTACACGAGCCTATATCGAAACACTCCTAGAAGTGTTTCGGAACTTGAAATTCCAATGGCCAGACTTATCGAGCATGTTCCGATTCACTTAGCCATGTTTCAAAACATCAAGCCATTTCAGAGACCTCATTTCGATACAGCCTTAGGCGTATCGAAACACTGGACCTGAAATGTCCTATTTTCGCAGGTTTTTCACACTTACATGCATTCATAATCAACCAATCAGGCTTCCAACAAGCATACAACTTATCTAAACATCGAACCTCAGTCATACATGGAAAAATCAACATCATAGCATGGCAATATGCATCAAGGGTAAACTATGGGCATGTTACATTTGAAAAATAACCATTAATATTCCAAAACACAAATTAAAGCAAATACCAGCAAGTAAAGGCAATTTACAAGTCAATATGGGCATCACAAACTTGCCAAAAAAAGGGAGTTTCAAAACATGTTATTTCTCTACATTGTTGGAAATTGAGAACATAATCAATAATGCCTAGTAAGGGATGCTCAAAACAAACCAACAACAACAATGAATTGTAAACCATTTCTCAAGTGGAAAACGTTATTTCATCATGCTCAATCTATCTCATGCTTGAAACCATTTTCATGGCAAAAACCACATCATTAAAAACCCATGTACCATCTATCTCAGACATTAATCATAATAAAAAATCTCAAGGAAAAGCTACTCATGCTTGTTTCTCATAAAACATTTCTTAAGTCATGTTCTCATATGAAAACTCAATATATAAAATCATTTATAAACAAGGTACATGTGAATCTCATACATTGGCATTTTAGCAACATTACTCGGATAAGCGAATAGCTTGCGGAATCTCATATCGTCAAGTCCTACCTCGGTCGAATCTCACATCATCGATGTAACGCCCTGGTTTTGGGCCTAGAAGTTTTGATGTTGAATTAGACCGGTCTAGAAAGGTACAAATATTTAAGGTAGGTTTAGGAAACACCTAGTTCAGGATGCTTTATGTTGAGTGTGTAAAAGTTCTATTATTTTCACCCTTTTTAAACCATATTTTTGCTGCATTCAAGCGTCATTGCATTGACTTTAGGTTAGTTTACAGCAAAACATCACAAATATAGTAAAGGCACAGATTCTACTAAAAGATGGCTGATTTTGCAGGTTGCTGCCATAGTAGACGGAGAAGGCGGGCGCAGGGCAGAGAAGCAGAAGAGCTTAACTGGACAAGCAGACGATGAGGACGATGCTGCCATGGATCTGCTGTGACAGTAGAGGACGACAGCAAGTTAATGGAGAAAAAGCAAAGTGGACCTCGATAGATAGAGAAAATTATGCTCGTCTGTCGTGTGAAAACCATATATTTTTCCAAGCCCCGGATCAAAAGATATGTCAAGCCAAAGCTCAAGGAGAGAAAATCCAAAAAACAAGGAAGGCGGCTGAAAAGTAGGATCCTTGAAGATTAAGTCTTTATTAGAATCATACTTTTAATTAAAGTTGTAATCCTTGTTAACTTAGAATACTTGAGCCCAAACCTTATATAAGGGCATATATTTTAACCTAGGAGGATGATATCCGATACCCCATAACCGATAACCAAACCCCTCCGCCGTTTACCCGCCGTCGATATGTTCTAAAAACCCCCCTAGGGCCACGGGTTGATTTGTAAAGTAGTTGCAAGGGTTGTTTTGTTTTAGGATTTTTCAAGTTCAATAAAATAAATTTCAAGTTCTCTTATTTTGGTTTTTAATATCTTGCAAGAGCATCGGGAGAGCATTGTGAGGTTATCCATTTACTTAGCATCGGGAGAGTTAAGTATACGAAAGAAATAAGAGCAAGTTCTCTAGTTTATAGTTGAACTATCTTGTGCCTAGGAATAGGGCAAGGTTAAGTGGCTAAAGAAGAATTCATACACATCGGTGTTCATCCTTCGATTCACGCCGGGAGGTATCATCAAAGACGTGATAATCGACAGACTTGGACCTAGGGATAGGCCAAGGCAGATCTGGGATTTTTGCCAAACTTGAAGTACTAAGTTGGTGTGTTTGCTGCCGCGACGACCAACGGACTGCTGCCGCGACAGGTGCTGCCGTGACGGGCGCAACGACACAACTGGAGTTCCTAAGCATTACAATAACAGCACTACTAAGCAATTCAGTACCAGCCCATTCTCTCTATCTTGATATTTCTACTCTCTTATTTACGTTTACATTATTATTCTCGTGACAATTCTCTCAAATATTTCCTTTACTTTCGTACAGTGAACTAAGGTGAAGCTATTAGCCCAATCCCTGTGGAGACGATATCCGATGCTTTGTATCACTTTACTACTTGCGTCGTGTACACTTGCACTACCATTGCGATAGACTATTTTACACGCAACAAGTTTTTGGCGCCGTTGTCGAGGATTGGCAACATAACTACACCTTTCTTTTATTGCACTTTTCGTTTTTGTTTTTGTTTTTCTTTCAATTTTTATTTTTCTATTTCTCTTTGGTGCTTTCAATTCTTGCTTTTCACGAGGTTTTCTTGTTTATGCGCAGATCTAAAAGAGGTGAAGATCCTGAGTATCCATTAGATCCGAAAGTTGAACGTTCCTTCAATCACAAGAAACAACTTCGTCACATTTTAGCCAGGAACGAGTACCTTGAGGAACAGCTAGAGAAGATGGCCCGTAACCCGCCCGCTGGTGATGGTATACCGCCTGTCGGCGACCCGCCTGCCGCTGACGGACGACGGTCCTGCCGTAACTACATGTTGAACGATCATGTAGAGCTGGAGACCACGCTGTCGGATATTGATGTTGATAACTTCGAGCTCAAACCTGTCATGTTTAGTATGATCAACAATGTCGGGCAGTTTAGTGGTGCTGTGACAGAGGATGCTAGGGAGCATCTCAAAACATTCCAGGAGATCTGTGGTTCGTTTAGACTGCCAGGAGTTAATCCGGATATATTGAGGCTTCAGTTATTTCCCCATTCATTGAGGGACAGAGCTTAAACTTGGTGGAATAAACTTACGCCGGGTTCAATTATAACTTGGGCAGATTTATCTCGTGAATTTTTATCTCGTTTTAATCCTTCGCATTTATCTGAGCGATTACGTAATGAAATTGCTAGTTTTCAACAGGAAGATGACGAGCCGATGCACGAGGCCTGGGACATATTTACTACTCTTCTACGAAACTGCCCAATGCATGGATTCCCCGTCTGGAATCAGGTAACTAAGTTTTATAATGTTGCTAACTTACAAACTCGCATTCGAATTGATTCTGCAGCAAATGGACTATTATTGGATAAAGATCCGGACGAGGCATTGCAAGTTTTGAAAAATCTGGCCTAGAATGAGGAGCAGTTTCCGACTGCAAGAAGAGGGGGTAAACGGGTACTTGCTGTCAAGGATTATGAAGCCGACAGCACGATGAAATCACATGTAGCATTCCTTACCAAAGCAATGAAAAGGTTATTGAATGATGATGGATTACAAGGATTTGCTGTCGAGGAAGTATGTGATATCTGTGATGGAAATCATAGTCGGGATGAGTGCCCAATACAAGTAGAAGAGGGAAAATATGTTGGAAACTACAAGCCAAATTACAATTCCAATAATTATAATCCCAATTGGAGGAAGGATCCCAAATTTTCCTAGAGTAATCCCAATAATGCCTTGAATCCTCCAGCACACAATCAGAATCAGGGAGGACCTAGATTGCTGACGCGACAGCAACTGCCGCCGCAACAACAACAGCAGCAACCAGCTGCCACGAGCAGTATACTAGAACAGACTATGGCCACCTTTATGTCTCAGACAAGTACTTATATTGAGAATATGAATCAATTTGTCAAGAAAACAGAGAATTTCATGGATAAAACAGAGATGAGGATGACAAATCATGAAGCTACTTTGAAATCTCTGGGAGTGGGAAGAAATTACCAGGGCCGGAAAAAGAAGTTGAAACAGTAAAGGAACCAGCCTTGTACAAACCTGCCGAGGAAGCTGCCCCGATAGATGACAAACAGACTGCTGCCGATGAGCCTGTCACGACAGCAGAAGCGACAGAGGATAAAATTGATGAACCTAAACCTCCTCAGATTCGTATGCAGTGAGAAGGATGTATTGCTGACTATCGTCCCCCGCCACCTTTTCCTCAACGGATACAGCAAGCTAAGCAAGAATCTCAACTTAAAAAGATTTATGATATTTTTAAGCAGGTTCATATTAATATTCCGTTGTTAGATGTCGTTAGGGAGATGCCCGGTTATGCTAAATTTCTCAAGGATGTTATGTCAAAAATATATAAACTTGGGGAATTCGAAACGGTAAAGATGACAGAAGGTTGCATGAGTATTCTTCACCGGCAGCCACCCCAGAAAAATAAGGATCCGGGGAGCTTAATCATACCTTGCTTAATCGGAAATAAATTTGTGGGTAATGCACTTTGTGATCTTGGTGCTAGTGTTAATTTAATGCCAAAGTCAGTTTTTCAAAAATTAGGTATTGGAAAGGCGCGGCCCACGACAGTAACTCTGCAGCTGGCAGACAGCTCTTACGTTCATCCAGAGGGAAAAATTGATGATATTCTGGTAAGAGTGGATAAGTTTATTTTTCCTGCTGACTTTCTTGTTTTAGATTGTGAGGCACACGAAAACGCACCAGTCATCCTTGGGCGACCGTTCTTAGCCACGGGAAGATCATTGATTGATGTGGAGAAAGGAGAGCTCACCATGCGAGTGAACGATCAAGAGATTAAGTTGAATGTTCTCCAAGCAATGAAACATGCTGATGTGGACGAGGAATGCAAGGCTATCACTGATGTTACCCTTGATCAACCCTGCATCAAGTCGGGCTGTCACGATATTAAATTTGGTCACTGCCGCAGCAGCCATCTACAGGACTGTCACGACAGCACTGACGACAGCAACGACGACAGGAACTCTTCTGAATCCAATACATCTGATACTGAAGATCAGGAGGAGGTAAACTGGACAGGAAATCGTCCAGGTAAGTTATTTGAACCTTTGAATTATACTTCGGATAACAATTTAATCCAAAGGCCATCTACTGTTGAACCACCTACCTTAGAACTGAAGCCCCTGCCAGGGCAGTTAAAATATGCTTTTCTTGGTTCAAATGATACGTTGCCCGTAATCATCTCTTCTAAGCTGCCGCAGGAACAAGAACGTCAGCTAATCGGCATGCTAAGGCAGCACAAAAAGGCGATTGGATGGACGATTGCTGATATACAAGGCCTTAGTCCGGCGTTATGCATGTACAAAATCCTCCTCGAGGAAGATCATAAGACGACTATAGATGCTCAAAGGCGGCTTAACCATGAGATGAAAGAGGTGGTGCGTAAAGAGATAATAAAGTGGTTAGAGGTTGGTATTATTTACGCCATCTCCGACAGCAAATGGGTGAGCCCGGTGCAATGTGTTCCCAAGAAAGGAGGAATGACCGTGGTGACCAATGAGAACAATGTGATAATCCCAACCAGGACTGTGACCGGTTGGAGGGTTTGTGTGGACTATCGGAAGCTCAACAAAGCTACCCGGAAGGACCACTTTCTTTTACCCTTTATTGATCAAATGCTTGATAGATTAGCGGGTAAACCTTACTATTGTTTTCTTGATGGTTATTCAGGTTATGATCAAATTGCTATCGCACCGGAGGATCAAGAAAAGACGACTTTCACATGCCCCTACGGAACATATGCTTTTAGGAGGATGCCGTTTAAATTATGTAATGCACCCGCCACCTTCCAAAGGTTCATGTTTGCTATATTCTCCGACATGGTAGAGGACTTCCTTGAGATATTTATGGATGATTTTTCAGTCTTTGGAGACGATTTTGAGAGCTGCCTAGGCAATCTACAAAAGGTACTTGAAAGATGTGAAAAAGCAAACCTAGTTTTAAAATGGGAAAAATGCCACTTTATGGTGGATGAAGGGATAGTCCTTGGCCATAAGATTAGCTGCCGTGGGATAGAAGTCGACAGGGCCAAGATAGAAGTCATAGAGAAGCTGCCGCCGCCGACCACAGTCAAGGGCATTAGAAGTTTCTAAGGGCATGCTGGTTTTTATCGAAGATTTATTACAAATTTCTAAAAATCACTAAACCCCTATGCCATCTCTTAGAGCAGAACCGACCCTTTGACTTTAATGACAAATGTACTGAAGCATTCAAGGTTCTGAAGGAAAAACTAGTAACAGCCCCCATAGTACAGCCACCAGACTGGACACAGCCATTTGAGATTATGTGTGATGCTAGTGACTATGCTGTCGGGGCAGCACTTGGGCAGCGCAGAGATAAGCTGTTTCATGTCATATATTATGCCAGCAAGACGTTGAATGACGCCCAAGTGAACTACACCACCACAGAAAAAGAGCTATTAGCTGTGGTATTCTCCATTGACAAGTTTCGTTCTTACATACTTGGGACGAAAGTAATAGTGCACACAAACCATTCTGCCCTAAAGTATTTGTTCGCAAAGAAAGATGCAAAGCCTAGATTGATACGGTGGATCCTGCTATTGCAAGAATTCGACCTTGAGATCAAGGACAAAAAAGGGACAGAAAATTAGGTGGCAGATCACTTGTCAAAATTGGAGACGGGACAGAGTCTGCCAATAGATGAGACACACATACTGGAGACCTTCCCAGATGAGCAGCTCTTTGCTGCCGCAACAGCCATGACGGCAGGTAAGTCTTCTGAACTTCCCTGGTATGTTGATTTCGTTAATTTTATAGTTAGCGGAATACTTTCTTCTGATCATAATTATCAAGCCAGGAAGAGGTTACAAAATGATGTTAAGCATTATTATTGGGACGAACCTCTTCTTTTCAAACTATGTGCAGATCAGGTTATAAGGAGGTGTGTATTGCAAGAAGAGCAAGAAGACATTCTCCTTCACTGCCATGCTTCACAATATGGAGGTCACTTAGGAGGCAACAAAACTGCTGCCAAGGTGCTGCAGTCAGGGTTCTACTGGCCGACACTGTATAAAGATGCACAGGACTTCTACAAGAACTGTGACAGGTGCCAGCGGGCCGGTAACATCTCGAGGAGAAACGAGATGCCACTGTAGAACATTCTAGAAGTCGAGATCTTCGACGTTTGGGGGATTGATTTTATGGGACCTTTTCCATCTTCATGTGGAAATTTATACATCCTCCTAGCAGTGGATTATGTCTCTAAGTGGGTTGAAGCTATCGCCACTCAAAAGAATGATGTCAAGACAGTCCAAAAGTTTCTACACAAAAACATTTTTTCTAGATTTGGCATCCCTAAGGCGATTATCAGTGATGAAGGGAGACATTTTGACAATAGGGTTATTGTTGCCGCCTTGAAGAAATATGGTGTCAAGCATAGGATCGCGACAGCATACCACCCACAGACCAATGGACAAGCTGAGATATCCAGTAGGGAAGTTAAGAACATTCTTGAGAAGATGGATAAGCCAACTTGGAAAGATTGGTCTTTACTCCTTAATGATGCATTATGGGCATATAGGACAGCTTTTAAAACTCCATTAGGCATGTCTCCATATCGATTGATTTATGGGAAAACCTGTCATCTGCCTGTCGAGATAGAGCACATAGCATATAGGGAAATCAAGGCAGTGAATTTTGACTTGGACAAGGCAGGCCATAAAAGGCTGTTAGATCTGAACGAGATTGACGAAATACGGACAATGGCCTACGACAATGCAAGAATATACAAGGAGAAAACTAAGAAGTGGCATGATAGGAAGTTGCTGCCACGACAGTTCTGCCCAGGGCAGCTTGTATTGTTGTTCAATTCTAGACTGAAACTCTTCCCAAGGAAGCTAAAATCTAGATAGTCTGGCCCGTTCCAAGTAGTACGAGTTTTTCCCCATGGTGCCATCACAATTCGATCATTAAAAGATGGGCACCAATTCAAAGTCAATGGACAGCGCCTCAAGCATTATCAAGGGACTGAAGTCCCAGGAATACAGAAAGTTGTTACTTTAGGAGATGCCCCACAAGGCATCCCTAATTTAACATAAATCTTATTTTTATTTATTTTTCTTATTTATTAGAAAATTAGGTTTATTTTATTCGAATAATGTTTTTATATTTTCTGTTTTTAGGAAATAAAGGAGTCAAGAAGAAAAGGAGAAGTGACCCAAGCCCACCATCCATCCATCAGCCCAACAGAGCCCATTTATTGAAGCCTGTCGTTCGAGCTGCTGCCGCAGACACGGATAAGACAGGCTGTCAACAGACTGTCACGGCAGACGTAGAAGCGTGTGACAGACGCGTAACAGACGCATAAATGCGTGTCAGACGCGTCAGACATGCCAAAGCTCAACAGTCGCCCCGTTATTCACGCCTGCCGTTACAACATTAAACGGGCAGCAACTCTACCTCTATAAAACCCCGTTTCATTTTCATTTTCCTCACTTCTGCTTATTCTTACTTGCTCTCCCCTTTCGTTTTTCTTTGTTTTCTTTACTTTCACAACCCCTTGCAACTAACATGTCTTCCAGACGTACCCGCCGCAGTGCTGCTTCCACCTCTTCACCGGCAGCACCCACCCCGCAGTGCTTCGCAACTAAGGAATTATGGGAAGAAAGAGGCTTCATCTACATCCGAAAGGCAGAAAACATGGGGCTTAAACCATTCATCGCAAGGGCGATAAAGGCTCTACTATGGGAGCAGTTTGCCGAACAACCAGCTGAAATGAATGAAACGCTGGTGAGGGAGTTCTATGCTGCCATTGACAGCCGGACGGCAAGATCAGTCATTGTTCGAGGGACAGAGGTACCTTTCACAGCAGAACGCATCAACAATATGTATGACATCTACTTTTGTCCCAACGATGATGCCCATCAGTAGTTTTTGGACACACTCGACTCTGCTGCCTTCGGTGCTGTCATGGAAGAGGTGACAGAAGAAGGGACAGAGTGGAATACGAGCAAGAAAAACCCCAACACCGTCAGAAGGGTGCAGCTGCTCCAGAAGCCAAGTTATGGAATGCTTTCATTAAGAAGCGCATTCTGCCTTCCTCCCATCACACGACAGTGGACCAGCAGCGGCTAGCCCTTATATATTCTATCATGAACAACCGGCCCATCAACGTGGGACGCTACATGAGGGAGAGCATCTTGGACTGCACCAACAGATCAACCGCTCTCATCTGTCTGCCTTTCATGATCACATCACTCTGTCGTTGCTCTGCCGTACCAGAAGCCACCACCGATAAACTGGTCAAGGGACGGGGCTGGACCGATAAGAACATTACCAGCCTCATGGAGCTAACAGTCGCAACCCCCCTCTCCTCCTTCAACCCGGCTGCCGCTCCAGCAGAATCATCCGAGGAACCTGCCCCTGAACCTGCCGTAGCAACTGCTCCGACAGACCAATCTGCTCAAATCCTTGCTGCCTTACAGCAGGTGGAAGACAGACAGATGGGGCTGATGACATTCATCAGGGATTTCTCCAACTCAATGGTAAATTTCATTACCAATACTTTAAATTATCCTGATGTTGTTTTCCCCACCTTCCCTGCCCACTATTTCACCACCCCACCCATGTCCACACACCTACACCACCTGCTTCCCCACACGCACGTTCTGCTCCTTCCACCCCATCACCTGCCCCGACGGTAGCTGGCAGTCCTCCGGCAGACACCTCCGCCCGAGGAACGAAGCGACAGCCCTCGGATGACATCGATGCTTATGTTGCTGGTTTCTCCTCTTCCTCCGTCTCGGCCGACAGCGAAGCAGAACCTCCTATTCGGAGGAATTTGGAGAAGGACTTCACACCTGTCAAGAGGCAGAAGATGATAGCCAACAGAAAGCGCATGCCAAAGGCCAGCACCACCACCACCACCAGCAGCACTTGGGATAGCGGCAGCAGCTCTGACATCCAGGTTGTGGAGCAACCATCCCAGCCTGCCCCACAGCCCAGAATCCGCCGCCAAATCCGTGTCAGCAGTAGCAGTGAGGACATCACTTAAATTTAAGTCTTTTATTTTCTTCTTATTGCTGCCTGCTTTATCTATATTTTGTGATGTACCTGCCTTCATTTTTTTCTGTCATTTGCATTGAGGGCAATGCAACCCTCGAGTTTGGGGGTGGCAACCCTCCATTTTAATGGAGTCTTAGTACATCTTATTTACCTGTTGTGTCTTTTATTTATCTCTTAAAAAAATCAGAAAAAGACTAAAAACTGTTGGCTTAAAATTGTGAAGTAAACTTACCTGTCATGACAGCTCTACCGTGGCAGCTTCTTTAGGACAGTTTAAGGAGAAGTTTAGAGCCTTTCTATAGTTCTGAAAACTTAAACACCATTGTGACTGTTATACTGCGTAGATTTCTTTTAGCCAAACTAGAATAGGAAGCTTAGTACTTGAATAGCCCCTAGAGGTGCCTAACACTGGCTCTAGGAAAGAAGTTTAGCAAAAGAAGCTCAAAAACCTAGAGGTGCCCGAAACCGGCTCTAGGAAGCTAACTAGAGGTGCCCAAAACTGACTCTAGTAAAACTTAGCTTGAAAATTGAAGAAAAGAAGCATGAAAATGTGTCTTCAAAAATAAACTTTGGCATAAAAATTTGAGTTAAAAAGTTGAATATTCTAGTGAAACTAAGAGAGTCTTAGCATATAACTGTTCACAAGCATGCACACACTACACGAGGACTATAGTGAGATTCCGGACAGATCCTAATCTTTCTGACAGGTTGCTGTCGCCATAGAGAATGAGCGACGGGTAAGGGACAGTTCACTATTTGAAAGCCAACACAAAAATATTCCTTTTTCTTTTAGGTCTTAATTGCTTGAGGGAAGCAAAAACTTGAGTTTGGGGGTGTGTTGAGTGTGTAAAAGTTCTATTATTTACACCCTTTTTAACCCATATTTCTACTGCATTCAAGCGTCATTGCATTGCATTTAGGTTAGTTTACAGCAAAACATCACAAATACAGTAAAGGCACAGATTCTACTAAAAGATGGCTGATTTTGCAGGTTGCTATCATAGTAGACGGAGAAGGCGGGCGAAGGGCAGAGAAGTAGAAGAGCTGAACTGGACAAGCAGACGATGAGGATAATGCTGCCATGGATCTGCCGTGACAGCAGAGGACGACAGCAAGTTAGTGGAGAAAAAGCAAAGTGGACCTTGATAGATAGAGAAAATTATGCTCGTCTGTCGTGTGAAAACCATATATTTTTCCAAGCCCCGGATCAAAAGATATGTCAAGCAAAAGCTTAAGGAGAGAAAATCCCAAAAAACAAGGAAGGCGGCTGAAAAGTAGGATCCTTGAAGATTAAGTCTTTATTAGAATCATACTTTTAATTAAAGTTTTAATCCTTGTTAACTTAGAATACTTGAGCCCAAAGCTTATATAAGGGCATATATTTTAACCTAGGAGGATGATATCTGATACCCCATAACCGATAACCAAACCCCTCCGTCGTTTACCCGCCGTCGATATGTTCTAAAAACCCCCTAGGGCCACGGGTTGATTTGTAAAGTAGTTGCAAGGGTTGTTTTGTTTTAGGATTTGTCAAGTTCAATAAAATAAACTTCAAGTTCTCTTATTTTGGTTTTTAATATCTTGCAAGAGCATCGGGAGAGCATTGTGAGGTTATCCATTTACTTAGCATCGGGAGAGTTAAGTATACGAAAGAAATAAGAGCAAGTTCTCTTGTTTATAGTTGAACTATCTTGTGCCTAGGGATAGGGCAAGGTTAAGTGGCTAAAGAAGAATTCATACACATCGGTGTTCATCCTTCGATTCACGCCGGGAGGTATCATCAAAGACGTGATCATCGATAGACTTAGACCTAGGGATAGGCCAAGGCAGATCTGGGATTCTTCCCAAACTTGAAGTACTGAGTTGGTGTGTTTGCTGCCGCGACGACCAACGGATTGCGGCCGCGACGGGCACAACGACAGAACTTGAGTTCCTAAGCATTACAATACCTGCACTACTGTGCAATTCAATACCAGCCCATTCTCTCTATCTTGATATTTCTACTCTCTTATTTACGTTTACTTTATTATTCTCGTGACAATTCTCTTAAATATTTCCTTTACTTTCTTGCAGTGAACTAAGGTGAAGCTATTAGCCCAATCCCTGTGGAGACGATATCCGATACTTCGTATCACTTTACTACTTGTGTCGTGTATACTTGCACTACCATTGCGGTAGACTATTTTACATGCAACACTTTAAAAATATGGAAAAATATCTAAAAATTCTCATTTATTATATAAGTGGTTATGGCGAAAACAATTTTACAAAATATGATTTGGAAATATTACATTTTGGAGTAGTGACCAAATTGCAGTTTTTGCAAAAGTTAACTAGTGATTGTTTTTTTAAGGATTGAAACTTTGAATCTTTAAGGAGCTAATTTTACCAAATTGTTTTTCATCAGATTTCTCTTTAATTTGGGAGTTTTAATAATGATTTAATTAAAGGAATTAAGAGAGAAATTCTATTTTGACTTTTCATAACTACTTTACGATACTTTTTCCCTCTTTTCATTTTCTCTCAACTTCAACTCAGCCAAACAAATTTCCCTCACCAAATAATCTCTGGTTTTCATCTCTTTTGCTGAGATTTCATTCTGCTAAGGATTTCCAATCTTTACTTCATCAAATCATTTTGTTTTTACTTTGGATTTTCAAGAAATCATGCCCAAATTGAGAAGAAATCAACCATTAGAGGTAGGCTTCGTCCTTCTCCTCTAAAGATTAGTACTTTACTGAAATTCCCAAGTTATCAATCTTTTGTTGATGGTTTTTAAGTTGTTTTTATGTTATCAATGTGGAATGGTTGTTAATTTCAAGATTCTTGATGAGATCTTGGTGATTTTCGTATCTCTATGTTAAGCTCTGTTTTAAGGTTGATTTCTAATGTAATTTGGATGATATTTGATGTTGAAAATGAGGTTTTAACAAATAAATCCCAAATAGGTTTGGATTCCTAAGTTTTACATGTTAGATTTGTGGTTTTTTGGATCTGTTATTGCTAGAGGTATAAGGACGTGTTTGTGATGATTTTTGGTGTTAATTGAGGTTAAGAAATGATTAGAATTGATAAATCTTGGCTGGGCTTTGATTTGGGAAAGTTTGGAGGTGATTTCGGTTATTTCGGATAGCTGAAATGGTGTTTTTGAGTAGTGCAGCGAGTTTGAATGAGTAGCTTGTGATTTCAATGCATAAAGATGTATTAATCCTTGGCTCTTATGTGTAATGAACAGGGGCGACATCTTCGGACGCTTTTGGTGTTGATCCGGAAGTGCCAGAAGCTTAGGAATCATTTCGGCAAGCAAGCGAAACGTAATTAGTGAGTGCGAATGGTTTTAGAAGTCCTTGAGGGACAAGGAAACATGGTTTGGGGATTTAGGATTGGTTTGAAACACCATCCTAAGTCCGTAAGTAAGTATGGCTAGATTTGCTCTCTATACGTGGTTGACACCCTTAAATGTTTTTAAGATGCTCTTGTTTTGAGATAGACAAATTCCTACTGTTTTATGCATGATTTATAACATGAAATGATGTTATGTGTTCATTCCATGAGATAGCATGTTTTGGTGAATGGTGTTGAGATGAATTATGGTTTTGAAATGAGATGAGAAAGATTTGAGCAATGTTGCATCAAAATAATAGGTGAGATGATGTTTTTAATATATTATACTGGCAGAAATGATGAGATGATTACCAGATAAAATTGGTCGACCAATAGGATGAAAGTGCACTATAAACTAAAAATTTGTACGTGCACTTTGGAGTCGGGCAATAGGGGTAATGCCATCCCGATCCAAAGTGAGAATCTGATGATGAGAGATACCATCGGGGTAGGTCTTAGTGAAACACCCAAGCTTTGTGGCGATGAGAGATACCACCATGAGAGTCTGCTGATGTGAGATTCCACCAAGGTAGGACTTGGCTTTATTTCAAGCTAATCCGCATATCCGAGTAAAGATGTAATATGAAATGTCAATGTATGAGATTGTATTTGATTCACATGTACCAAATGTTGAGATGTTTTATGCTATGAGAAATGCATATGAGACTTGTGGTTTATGAAATGCTTTTGTTTTCATCAAGCATGAGTATGGCTTGGCCATGAGATTTGCATTGGTTAAATGCATGTGTTAGATTGAAGGTACATGTGATTTTCAAATGGAGAATTGCTTTGAAATTGTTTTCAAGCATGAGATAGAAAGAGCATGTTGTAGAAACTGGTTTTTGAGATAGAGTTTTAAAGTGGCATTGTTGCGTTGGTTTTACATAGAGCTTGCCTCACTAAGCAAATGTGCTTACGCTCTCTTTTACCAACAAAGCAGATAATTGAGACACTTTTGGGCATCAAGGAGGCTAAGGATGTCCAAGGAATTGAAAAGCTCAAGTATGGTAATGTTTACGTATACTTTAGTAATTGAAAAGCAGATAAGAAAACGTTGCAAGTTTATTATGGTATATGTGGTTGGTAAATGTCCTTTACGGTTTGGTTTGTGGTTTGTGGCTTTCGTATGGTTTTCATGACTAGGAGGCATGCCTTTAAAACTTATGCATGTATGATGCTAGGTTTTGGATCATACTTCGTAATATATGTCGTTGACGCTTAAACACGTTGTTAGTATGCTGTGGTATGATTTGGAACATTCCCGGTTGTGTTTGGGTGTGAAAACAAGCAAAGTTTGTAGTTGCAGGGCTGGGCGTATCGAAATGCTCTTAACTGTTTTGAAACGGTCATCAAGTTTCGGAATGAGTAGGAACGTTCTTGAAGGCTTTGGCTACTGGAAAGCCATGTTCTAATACGGGTCTAGGAACGCACCCGAGTACCAAAATGGTCAACCCAGTTTCGGTACGATCATTCTGATACAGGGCTTAGTGTTTCGAAACACTCGATCGTTGGTCTGGATTTTGAACTATTTCAAGTTCTTGCTACTTACATTTTAGTCTCTCATGTTTATTAATGCAATTGTTTGAGTTTGGAATGTCTGATTGAGTTGATATTTGACAGAGTGGCATAAAATAGGAATAATTGAATATTGGTAACACTTAAACCTGCGAGGTCCTTGTAATATACAACATTTACATTTTGGTCCCTAAATGTCCAATTTGTGGAATTAAACCCCCAATTGAATTCCGATCGGTATGGCTTTTCTTCCTATGATCTTGGTTGGTCACATAGGATTAATATTGCATTTAGAAATGATAAAAGAAAAAAAAGATCGTCAATCGGAGTTAACTTTAACGAGTTGGCTTCGGTTTTCCCCGTGTAATCACCTCGGTTTGGGTCAACCGTCTACACCGGACAATTGAATTCTCATAGAGGTATCTCTCATCGCCACAATGCTTGATGGAATCTCTCATCATCAAGACCTACCGTGGTAGAATCTCTCATCACCACATCTCACTTCGGAACGGGATGGCACTACCTCAATTGCCCAAACTGAAGAGCGCATGCGAATTTTGTATATTATATTGCTCTTTTCATCCTATTGGTCGACCAATTATATACGATAATAGTAATCTCATCGCATGCAAATATACACTTTTAAACATTATTTACCTACTATTTTTCAATGTATAATCATATATCATTCTCATCGAATTATAAAAGCAGAAATAATGCATAGCATAATCTCAACAAATTGTATCTCTTTGAAATTATAGATCTATCTCATGGGATTGCGTAAATCATCAAATCATTTCTCATAGAATGCATAAAACAGTAGGATTAATTCTATCTTCAAAACATGAGCATGGTCGCATAAAAAATGGGATAAACCTGAGAAACGAGAGCGAAACATTTCATACTTACTTCCGAGCTTAGATTATTGTTTCAGGCTTAACCTAAACCTCTAAACCTTGCTTTCAAACCTTTGAAAAGCTTTAAAACCAATTCCGCTCACCAAAAACGCCTCGCTTGCTTTGTTGAAGCGTAATCAATCTTCCGGATCAACCACAACTCCTTTTGAAGCTAACGAAACACCGTCCCCTACTTCTTACAAATGCAAAACAAAGAATTAGTGCACCATATTGCACCAAAATCCCCAGCAACACAACATCTCAACTTCTACCCACAATCGCCAAGCAATTTGCAACCGAAAACATCGGTGAACCCTTTCTACTTAAACTGCAGTTGTTACCCAAAAAAATTAACATCTAAAAAACATCGATTAAATCTAAAAACATCATTTCGACACCAAAGAACCTCCATCTATCGATTAACCAAACAAACAACCCATAATCTCAAAGTTTTCACTCAAGAAATCAAGCAATTTTACTAGTTTAAGGTTTCAATTTCTTAAACTCATTAAATCAACATTCCAACACATCATAATCATAGCTAAATTTCATTATAAACAAATCATAACCAAGATGCTATTTTAGCTAGATCTCTTGTTTAACCCCAACAAACATTAATTAAATCCATTTTCCACAAACGTAATCTCAAAACCCAATAGAAAACACTCATAAAAGACCAAAACCTTGGGAATTTCAATAAAGTATTTATCATTAGAGGAGAAGAACGAAATTACCTCTAATGTTAGCTTTTTCATCCAATTGAATAGATTTTTATGAGAAAAATCAAAGATTCAAATAAAAGATATTGATAGTAAATCAATAGGAAATCATTTGATAGAAAAATAAAACAAATACAATGTTTACCTTAAGTCTTTGAAGAGGAAAACAATGTTTGGCTGAAGAGAATTTGAGAGAAAATGATAGAGAGAAAGTTAGTTACATAAGATGTGTTTTTAGAAAATAAAGGCTATTTAGTCTTTTTCCAACTCTTTTTATTTATTAAAACCATCTTAAAATAAATCAATTAAGAGGAAAAAGGCTGAATTAGACCTTTGGTCAATTACACCTTAAATATTAAAAGTTATGGTCTTTTATAATTTAGTCACTTGAAAAATAGTTTACAAAAATCGCATTTTAGTCACCAAATCTAGAATGTCTTTCTTCCAAAACTCATTTTCAAAAAATGGTTTCACCAAAATCATATATTTAAAAAAATTACGATTTTAAAATGTTTCCCCATATATTTTACCTCATTCAAAAAACATTTATTCCAAATTATTCCTGAAACTAATCTAGCTTGCTCGAACTGATTCTAACAGACTTCCTAGCCCAAAATCGGGGCACTACAGCAGCCGCATTTCTCTCTCTTTCTTAGCTCACAAAATATCCTCTTTTTCTGAACCTCTCTTAAATGTGGGTGTCTTGTCCTTTATATAGTGGGGGCTCCTAGGGGTTTATGCCCTAAATTCCAAGGGAATATTCTCGTTCACATGTAGACTCACAACTACCTGATAGGTTCACATGTCGGGCTGAAAAATATCCTCATCTCTTTGTCCTCTAGCACGCCCATAAATGCTATCCAAACTGCTATGGCAAAATATCCCCAGATCAAGAAAACACAAGTGTTGGAAGAAGAGTTGGTGGAAAAGATAGAGATGGTTCTGAGAGGCGAGACATCCTATTTTGAAATAATAGATGGTGGGATCTTTTACTTCAAAGGTTGGTTATGTGTCCCAACTTTGGAGGAGTTGCGGGACCGTATCAGTCAAGAGGTGCACCGTAGTCTGTTTTCTATGCATCCGGGTAACAATAATATGTACCAAGACCTTTGTCCTTTTTATTGGCGGCTTAATATGAAAAGAGATGTGTCCGAGTTTGTGACTAGATGCTTAGCGTGTCAGCAAGTTAAGTTTGAACACCAAGTTCCTTTGGGCTTGCTTTAGCCCATCCAAACTCCACAATGGAATGGGATCGAGTGAACATAGATTTTGTGACGGGTTTTCCATAGACCCAAAGGAAACATGATGCTATATGGGTAATAGTAGATCTGTTGACCAAGTCTGCTCAATTATTGACTGTGCGTATAGATTTTACGCTTGACAGGTTGGCGCGGTTGTACAACCAAGAAATTGTGAGGTTGCATGAAGTGTCATCGCCAATCATATGAGATATAGATCCTCGGTTCACAACAAGACTATTGAAGAAAATTCATGAAGCTTTGGAGGATATGCTTCGATGTTGTGTCATTGATTTCGAGGGGAGTTTGAAAGAGCAACTACCCATTATTGAGATTTCCTATAATAATACTTTCCAATAAAGCATTATGTTGACTCCTTTTAAGGCCTTGTATGAGTATAAGTGTTATACATCATTATGTTTGTCGAATCTCAATGAGAGGAAGATTGTGGGGTCAGATTTGATTAGACAAACCAAGGAGAAGGTTCAGATCATCAAAGAAAGATTGCAAGTTGAGCCCAAGGTTTATTAGACCGTATAAGATCCTAGAGAGAGATGGACCCGTGGATTACTGTTTAGCCATGCCTCTAGAGATGGCGCACATTCATAATGTGATCCATGTGTCTATGTTGAGACGTTACCGTTCTGACCCTTCTCATGTCATACTACTTGAGAAGATTGGGATCAATACCAATTTCACCTTTGAGGAAGAGCCGATAAGAGTTTTTGCTAAAAGATTCAAGGAGTTGCGCAATAAGAGTATTCATCTAGTTAAGATGTTGTGGAGGAACCATGGAGTCGATGAGGCTACATGGGAGACCGAGGAGGATATGAAGTTGCTCTATCCGCATCTATTTCCATCCGATAAATTTCGAGGAAGAAAATTTCTTTAAGGATGTGAGAGTTGTAACGACCCAAATTTCGGAATCAGAGGGTCGATTTAACCCAAGTTGTGGCTTCACATTCAAACCAATGTTTGGGCCTTTGAGAGCCTTAATGTGCTTGTATATGGTTGTTGGGCTTGTTTTTTGGGCTTGTAGATTAGTTGGGAGGATGATAGGATGGTAGAGAGGTAAATTCCTCTTTTGAAGAGGAATAAGAGGATGGCTCTTTAATTCTCAGCAGAAAACCAAGAGAATTAGCTCAACATTGTCCCCTTGTCTTCTACCTTCATCCATCCTCATCCCCTAATCCCACCTAAAAGATAAAGGTTGAATCTTTCTGTTTTGGAGTGTGAGTCCCAGATTTTGGGTTATAGACAAGTAGTTCAACATTCAAGGATCTATGTTTTGAGGTAAGATTCATCAAGTTTGGTGGAGGTTAGAAATGAGTGTTTTTGTGGAAGAGTTCTAAGATGAGATTCAATCTCTGTTTTCTAGTCCTAAGAGTAAGCTTAGTTGGATTCCTTATCTCCTTCAAGTTGTAACTCATTTACAACTTTCTTGTGTAGTGAAAGAGGTTAGGAATTCTTCCAAGGATCTTGGGAAGAATAAAGCTTGAAGACCTTGGTCGGAGGATTGTTTTCCATCTTTTGAAATCAAGGTTAGTACACTACTAAATTCCCGCCTTCATGGACATCCTTAATTTGATTTCTTTGTGTGCTTGAGTGGTGTTTTATTTTTTAGTTTCTTAGAGCCTTGATCATGGCAAAACTTGGTTTGGTTGTTAAAATCATGTTAAAATTGTAGGAAACCACCTAAAACACCTTCTATAAATTCTAGGTTCGTCTTGGGGTCTTGCCTTTAGGTTTTGGAGGAATGAGAGGTGATTTACGAACTCTAGAAAATGAATTCTAGGTTTGAGTACCGATACGGGATGGACGTGTATCACTACCCTATGTTCTGAGTGATGAGCATAGGCAAACTTTAAAAGGTGTATCGATACAAGCTCAGGCCATATCGGTACCCCTTTTCTTAGTAAAATTCCAATAGAAAAAGATTTTACCGATATGCTTTGGAGCGTATCAATATCGAAGGGGTATCAGTATAGGGCCCTATGTATTAGTACGGGTTTGTGAGTTAAACCCCTTTTCATGTGAAGCCGAGTATCGATACAAATAGGGTGTGTATCGGTACCCAGAGATATGCATCGATAATCGTGGTTGGTTATCGGTGCCCTCTAGGCAATCTACCTGAAAATACATTTTAAGTTTAAGGGGCTTTTAATTCGAGCGCTATGGCCCAATGGGATTCTAAAATGGTAAAATAAATGGTAAATTGAGAAACAAGGATTCAACTCTCATATATGAGCATAATGTGTAATAACTTGGTAAATGTTGGGTGACTTGTTTGTAATAGTAACAATAGGGATCCTTGGTGGATCAAGTAATGTTACATGCCAAGTAAGGGCACTTGTGTGGTAGAGTCACCTTGATTGATTGGATCTGGATACCCATTGAGCATTTTGCAACACACATGAGATGATATTTCGGATGTATGTTCCCAAGGTTGTGTAACATCGAGCCTCATGTGAAGATAGTCGATGAAAGATTTTAAGTACGAGTGTACGTTCTCGAGGCTGTGTGAAATCGGACTTCACTCAGAGTGTACGTTCCTAAGGTTGTGTGACATCGAGCCTCACTCCAGGTTTGTTTGGTATGATGCTCATGCGCTTTGTATGATTTATGCATCCTTGTTGTTTGCTATGATTTTAGGTGGCTAGATGTAGCGTCATGTGTTATTGTATTGCCATGATATCATTGTAGACTCTCTTTTGGGAGTTGTGTAAAATGAATGTTGGCAAAAGGTATAAATGATATGTATTGTGCAAGTTATGCCAAGAGTCTTTTGCGTGCGAGTATGCACGGTTTGCAAGTAATAAAGCTTGGTAAGCTGAGTTATTAATCACACAAAGATTGTCTTGAATTCGATTGTTTGATTGATACTTTCTTTGGAAGAAAATATTATTGTTTTCAAGGTTGTTTTGAAACTAAAGAAAAAAAGGGAAAATGAAGTAAAATGCTGGCAAGGAAGGTGTTTCTAAATGAGTGATGCTTGTTGGTAGAGAATGTCTAGATTAAACACGGCTCATGCCAAACTTCATTGGCAAAATTGTCTTGGCATTGTTAATTAAGCAGATTCAACATTAGCAAAGCCTCTCTCTATGGTCATTACCCTAAATTGGCCATGTAAAAACCTCTATATCTATAGTGTATGTTTTTTAACCCAATTTGATTAAAACCAATCTATACTCCGAGGGGGTAGATTTCACTTCTGAAGTAAGTTCATATACTTGAACGACTTCTCTCGAAGCTTCTCTCCCAAGTATTCAACAACTTAATCCTCGCTAGCCCAAGTCTGTTAAGATATTATGAAGCAATGGGCGTATTGTGCTAGCTCTCTCTTGGTAGAGTGTTTAGGAAAAATTAAAATATGTCAAATAGAAAAACTTTGCCAAAAATAGAATTATTATAAAGGAACTAAGGCATGAAGCCAATATTCTATCCAAACATCCCCTACCAACTATGAAAATTAGTTCATGGTGATGGGGTTAACCAATACAACCATAATCATTTTCAAAAACATCACAATAAAAAAATAAATATAAACAACTTGTGCCAAGGGAATACGTAGAGGGGTCTCTCGATACAGCCCTCCACGCCAGGCTCTCAGCCAAGAGGTTGAACCACCCTTCCTTGGTGTAGCCGGCTCTCACTCGCGTGTCACTCCAACTTTGTACTCTGATCACTCTAGGTCTTCACCCGATCACTCTCGATTCCTTGCTTCGTCTCTATACTCCAAGTGCTTGATCGGTTGGTCTTAATATAGGTGTGTGCGGGAAAGGATGAGATAAGTCTTTTTATTTGTATTTGAAATGATCAAGGGATAAGTGATAGAGCTCTATCCGATCATTTTGATATCTTATCATCTCGGTGTGATAGCTTATTAGGCTAGGGCTGACATCATCATGCCGATGCTGCCTTGGCATCCAAGCTTGGCACAACGTCGCCAACATCACATAGCACAACCTTATCCACTATATTTTTGGAAGTTGATCCAATTGCGAACTTTTAGGAGCCTGATCCTTTCCTAATTGTTGGGGGGTTCATTATATCTTGGATCGGAATCAAATGCTCCATCTGCCAACAAGTGCTTCGCACCATCTGGTCCTTCTGTGCCAACAAAACTTGACATTCACCTTGGCATTCCTAACTACGTTCCTATTTGTGTTGCGTTCCTATGTCCATTTCTTTTCCAAATCCGATGCCAAACCTTCAAAAATAGCCACACAAAAAAACCTTTCACTCTGGCATAGGTAACCTACTAACTCCTTGATGAAAATGCATGATCCTAACAAATTAATGCAACTAAATGCACTCAAAAGCATATCAATATAGGCATTAAAAATAATACTTTTGAGAAGTTAACACACCCCAAACCCTGCTCATTGCTTGTCCTAAGTAATACAAAAGATAGAAAAACAAAAATAGTGAAAATAATATCTCGGAAAAATTTTGGTTGGAATGCCAACAAATGTTGGCAAGATAAGTTTGATGCTAATATTGCCCTCAAGAATCACAGTGCACAATGCAAAGCAGGAAATAATTCAAGCGCAATAATATAACTCTAGTCTAAAGGCATGATATGTGCGCAAAGTGTGGGAATTATGTGTGACGCCCAAGTTTTTGGTCCTAGGCGTTTGTAGGTTGGGTTTAAGGTCCGTTGGACCGAGACAACAAATTAAGGTTAGTTCGAGATTGGTTCAGGGAAAACCTAGTTCGGGAAGTGATAAAAATATGGGAAAATTTTCTAAATTTCTTTTTAGATATATATAAGGGGGTGGTGAAGTCAATTTTGGATAATTATAATTGGAAGGTGGACATTTTAATTTAGTGACTAAATTGTAAAAATTGAAAAATGTTTTTAATGGCTAATTTGCAAAGAGCCAAAAATTAGAATCTTTAAGGAGCTAAAGTAATTGTAATAAGCTATTGCTTTAATTTGACATGTTTTAATTGGAAAGATTAAAAAGGTTTGGATTAAAAAGGCAATTAAAATTTACAAACTTATTTTGACGTAACTTCCATTTCTCACTATTTTCTCATCATCCAACTACCTATATTCTTTTTAAAACTTCCAAATATCTTTTTGTTTCCATTTTACTTTAAATTTCCAAAAGATATCCATGTAGTTTCCTCAACTAGTTTCAATGGTTTATTCAACATTTTCAAACAAATCTTGTCAATTGAAGGAATATCAAGGGATTAGAGGTAATTTTCAAGCTTCTCGTCTAATAAAAGTTCTTTAATGAAATTCCCAAGTATTTGGCTCTTTAATTATGTTTCTTAACACGATTTAATGATTGATTTGAAGAAAATGGCTAAATCAAGCTTTAAAAGATGATTTTGTGTAATTTTCGTAATGGATCTGTTTTGGCTAGTTTATGATTGATTTTAATCATGTTTTCGAAGTTTATTAATGTTAAGATTGAGATTTAAGCATGGAAATACTTTTAAGCCCCTAAGCTCGACCTAGACGTCCGACCCGAACCAAAGAGATTATACGGGGAAAACTGAAGCCAACTCGTTAAAGCTGACTTCGATTAACTACCCTTTTTTTCTTTTTATATTCTTCTAGATGAGATTTAAAACTTTATGCAATCAACAAAACATTTAGAAAGAAACGACGTAGCAAACATATAATGTTTAGGGAATCAATTGAATGTTTTAAGCTTTTACATACCAAAACGTAATTTCCGTAAATTAGAAGGACCTTTCCCATTTTAAGGCTATGGACCTTTAACTAATCATAAAACATGCTTCTCTAACAAATTTCAGCACAAACGCATCCAATTGCATACACAAAGTTTAGGGACTAAAATGTAACATTTCAGACTTTTAAAGATTCCAATTAACCAATTTAACGGTCAGATATCAGTACTCCTACAACCTGTATCGATACTTGGGAAGGCAGTAACCAAAGTTTGAAAGAGGGTATCGATACCCTTCCCCGAGTAACGGTACAAGTGTGCATGGTATCGATACACTTCCAAAACGTATCGATACCCCTACACCAATATGGCAAAAATTAGCCTATAATTATAGATACCGAGTCCCGCGTATCGATACCCATACCAGAAGTGCACAAGAAACAACCTCTTAAATGCATCAAACATCATCCGATCACACCCATGACTCATATACATGCAGATATAATCAGATCAAACATATATGCAACACAAACTAGCCACATAACAAGCATTAGGCACATAAATTCATTTTGAATAAGCAACGAATAAAGCATGCCTTCAACCACAAACCGAAGAATGACTAAAGCACCAATTAAAGGTTCAAAAACCACATAGAGGCCAATTACAAAAACGCAAATGCCTACTAAACTTGCTCAACACTAGGAAATACCATAACAACAATATTTAAAGCATTTGACACCCCCATTGCCTTTATTACTCTAGTCCAAAACCAAAGCTTACCTTCAATCAAAGTCTTCCATCGATCCCCTTGCTAGTGTTTCCTCCGAGGCTTAAATTGACTGCATTGATGAACAAAAAGAGCATAAGCATATACGCTTAGTGAGGATTGATCAAAACACATCAACAATGCAGTTTTTAAAACACAAGTTGAAACCATATCATGTTGAATCTCATTTCAAGCTTTCAAAACCAAAGCAAACCATTCTTTAACCATGTTCTACATGTATCATTAGCCATATGCATTGTTCACAATGCAAATCAACATTAAGCCTCACTTTCTTTATTCGCATGCATTGTTAACAATGCAAATCCATATTAAGACTCACTTGTTTAATTCACATGCATAGATTTGTCCTATTCAACATATCATCATCAAGCATCTCATGCACAATAATCCATTATACATTCATTATAATCATGATACATGGGCAACAATAAACACATATATTGGCTTACAACACCACGACATAGGCTCAACCCTATCTGTTAGGATAGACTCACTTCTATCACTTTTACAAACAATATCGGATACAAAGACTTGTATAGGCTCACCCCTATACTCAATGATGGGCTCACCTCCATCATAATGGCTATGAATGGAATTAGGCTCACCCCTAACCCATAGTGATAGACTCACCTCTACCACCTGCAATAGGCTCACCCTTATTACGTCACATAGCTAGACACACGTACGCTTTATAGATTATATTGCACCCACATCCTATTGGTTGACCAACGTATCTGTATATTAAAAAAGATCATTCACTTGCCAATATACCCATAAAACCATGTTAACTCACTACTTACAATGCATCATTAAAATCATCTCATATACCAAAATTAAAAATGCTTTTAAATAACAAATACCATCTCATACAAGATCATACCATCTTGTATCAAACCAAACAATTTCATGGGATAAACACATCCACTCACCGATACGTGAAACTTCACGTGTCGACGTGAAGATCACTCGTCCTAATCTTTCAAAATCGCTTTGCTTGCTCCCAGATCAATGACCCCCTGCGTTTAGAGCACCAGAAACATAGATCCAATGCATCAAAATGCATTTTAACTCCAGCAACTAAACATTAACTCGTTGACCAGAAAAATAACATTAATTCACCCATCTGAAACAATCGAAAACTCATTCGATTGCTTCCTAAACCACGCCCAGCAAACAATCAACACTTCCAATCATTAATATTCAACAATTTACATCCAAAAACAACCTAAACCCTTCCTTTTATCTGCAACAATCATTTAACCATCAAATCACTTCAAAAACACAATTAAAACTATAATAAAACTCAAAGATCTCAAGGATTTTGGGATCTAAATCATTAAAACTCTTTTTCAACATTACAATCACCTCAAAACTCAATTATAATTCATCTAAAACAGAGCTCATCAATAACACTCCGAAAATCAAGAACTAAACCTTCGTTTTGAAAGATTTTGATCTTAAATAAAAACTCAGTTAAAAACCACAATCTAGAGTAATAAATCTTGGGAATTTCAATAAAGAACCTTGATTAGAGGTTGAGAACGATATTTACCTCCAACCCTTGCTTTTCTTAAGATTTTACAAGTTTTGCTTTACAATTCTTGAAGAAAATGAAGAGAAATCTTTAAAATGGTTATGCGAGTAAAGTGAGAGTGTTTAGGAGAAAAGAAATCTAGAGGAAAGACTTTAGAAAGGTGTTTTGCTGAAAATGAAGAGTAAAAAGTTAGTTAAGTAAATGAAACTTCCAAATTAATGATTTTATTTGATAAATAAATTACATCCCCTTTTTAAACAATTACATAAAATTCATTTCAAACACATGTCAAATTAAGGAAACGTGTAATTGCACAAAAGCTCCATAAAGATTCTAAGATTTTGACTCCTCTTTTGAAATTTGCATTTCCCACAGTTTTAAAACTTTACAATTTGGTAACTGCCCAAAATGTACAACTTACAAAACTCATTTTGTAAAATTGATTTGACCAACCTTTTAAACATGATTTTAGAGGATTTTAGCAATTTTTGTCATATTTTAATCCAATCTTGAACCTTGATCACCCTGAACCACCTAACACGATCCGAACCGTTTCCAACCAGTTCACTTAACCTGATCTGATGTCTAAAACATCTAGGCCCAAAATCGGGGCATTATAACTCTCCCCCACTTAGGAAATTTCATCCTTAAAATTTTATCTGCAGGAAAAAAATGCGAGAATTGCCTCAGCATGACGGTCATGCTTTCCCATGTGGCCTCCTCAACTCCTCGGTCTCGCCACAACACCTTCAGAAGCTCTATCGTTTTGCCACAAAGAACATTGTTACTCTAGTCAAGGATCTTCACTGGTTCCTCATCATAGAACAAATCTGAGGTCATCTCTATCTCCTCAATAAACATCACATGCGATGGATCCGATCTATACCTTGCAACATCGAAACATGAAACACATCATGGATCTTTTCCAACTCGGGAGGCAACCTCAACCGATAAGCCACAAGACCAACACGATCCAAAACTTGATAAGGTCCAATAGACCTTGGGCTAAGCTTACCCTTACTCCCAAATCTCATCACCTTCTTCCAAGGAGACACTTTCAAAAACACACGTTCGCCAAGCACGAACTCTATCTCTTTACACCTCAAATCCGCATAAGACTTCTGGCGATCCGATGTAGCCTTCAACCGCTCACAGATGAGCTTCACCTTATCTGGTGTTCCCTTGAGCATATCCGGCAAGGAAAGCAACTTTGCCCTGCCTCAGCCCACCAAAGAGGCGTTCTACACTTTCTACCATACAAGGCCTCATACGATGCCATTTGAATACTTGCCTAAAAACTATTATTATAAGAAAACTCAACCAACGACAGATGCTTTTCCCAAAAACCCTGTAAATCAATTACACAGCATCGCAACATATCCTCAAGCACCTGGATAACTCGTTCTGATTGCCCATCCGACTGAGTATCACACGAAGTGCTAAAATTCAACCGTGTACCCAACGCCTGGTGCAAACACCCCCAATACCTCGCTGTAAACATCAGGTCTCTATCCGACACTATGGATTTGGGCACACCGTGCAACCGCACAATCTCAGCAATATACATCTCAACTAGCTTATCCAACGTGTACGTAGTATGCACACCCAAGAAATGTGCACACATCGTAAGTCAATCCCCAATCATCCATTTCCACTCCGGTATTCTCAAAGGCTGTAACAAACCGGTAGGAAACTAATGCTCAACCTTCACCTGTTAGAAAATCATACACTTTGACAAACCGTCGATAGTAACCAGCCAAGCCAAGGAAACTACGCACCTTCGTCACTGACTTAGGTGGTTTCCAATTCATCACCGCCTCAATTCTTATGTGGATCAACCCAATTACCTTCGGCCGAAACTACATGTCTAAGAAAAACCACCTTCTTGAGCCAAAACTCACACTTGATCAGCTTAGCATAGAGCTGATTCTTCAACAGCACTTGCAACACAATCCTTAAGTGCATATCATGATCCTTCTCGGTACACGAGTACAAAGAAATATAATCGATAAACACAACCATAAATTGGTCCAGATACTCATGGAGCACTCTATTCATCATGTCCATGAATACAACTAGTGCATTTGTCAACCCAAACGACATCACCAGAAACACATTATGGTCGTACCTAGTCCGAAAGCTGTCTTAGGTACATCCACATCCTTAACCGTAAGTTGATAGTACCCAAACCTCAAATCTATCTCCGAGAACACCGAAGCACCCCAAAACTAATCAAACAAATCATCGATCCTTGGCAACGGGTACTTGTTCTAAATCGTCAACTTGTTCAGTTGCCGATAATCAATGCACATACACATGGTACCATCCTTTTTCTTTACGAACAAAAATGTTGCACCCCAAGGTGAAATAATCGGCCTTATGAACCCTCGGTCAAGCAACTCTTGAAGCTACGTGTAACACCCGTGTTTTGGGGTTGGGAGTTCGGTTTGTATGTTGGGTTCGAGTCATCTGAATCGATTTAATTTAATTAGACCTTAGTTAAATTTAAATGAGCCTAAAATTCTAATAATGACATTTTTGTAAATAAGTGAAAATAAAGAAAGACAAGCTTTTGAATCAAAAAGAAAAAAAAATCTTCTTCCCATTTTGCTTCTCACGTGAAAAACCTCCCAAAACCCAAAATCACTATTCCATCTCTTTTCTCCATCAATTTAAGGGCTCCATTCAAATTAATTTCGTTTTTTGAATTCTCCTTTTCATCCCAATAATTTCCATGGTTTTAGATTTCAAAACCATCAACATTTTAGTTTTTCAAAGTTTGAAGAAAGCATGAAACTTTAATGGGTTTTCAACCTTTTCTTGGTTTTTTTTAGTTGATTTTTGAGTTCACCTTACCTTAATACACCTCATATTTTGAAATGGAGGGATTTTGAAAAAAATCCCGATATGGGTCTTGGGGTCATTTTTGAAAGTGTCAAAACTTGAAATTTTGATGTGGTTTTGTGATGGGTTGAAGGGATGATGGTATAGGGTTGTTAGGAAGGTGTTTTGGAAGGATTTAGAGGTCATTTGGGTGTTGGAAATGGTAGATTTCAGCTGGGTATTATTGGTGTACGAAAATGTGAGTTTTGTGGTTAGTTTGAGTTTAAAATTATGAAGTTTTGGCTTGTGATTGTGGGTTGAGGTTGTGGCTGAGTTTAGCATTGATTTGGCGAGTAATACCTTGTCTTTTGATTGGTTAGAAGCAAGAGGAAACATCAGAGAAGGTTCGAGATAGATTCCGGAAATTTTGGAGGCTTGAGTGGCTTTGCTTGGTTTGCTAAGGAAGCCTGGTGAGTGAAACTTTCAAATTTATTTAAATTGGTTAAAGTGTGTGTAGTTGAGGTTTGGAATGTTCTTGGTAGGCCATTCCAAGGTAGAAGTTAAGTTGGTAGCTTAACTTCTTGTGTGTTTATGAGCTTTAAATGTTTATGCCTATTATGGTCTTGTGAAGCATGATTTGGTTATGTATTAATATACATTGATGTGTGTGATGATGGATGTGTGCTATAAATGATGGTTGTTATGATGTGGTTTTGATAGTATGATTGGCACTAGTTAACTTATCGGGTATAAGTGATCGATCATTAGGATTAGTGTGCACACGGTTGAGTCAAATTTGCGCGTGGCCTTGGTGGTGTTAAACCATCAAGGAGGAGTACGGTGATGTAATATTCCACCAGAAATGTTTATATTATACATGATGATGAGTGGAATCCCATCTGTAGGGCATGTGATGATGAGTGGAATCCTATCCATGTGAGGTCCGGTGATGAGTCTAATCCCACCGAGGTAATGTTGTTGTTGAGTGTAATCCGCGTATTCGAGTAAACTAATAGTGGCCAATATACTTGTTCATGTGGTTATGTTGTTTAGATAAGTGCTTTATCTTGTTGAGCATAATATGAAGTATGATACCATATTATTGTCTCTTGTGTTGCTAGCTAGACTACTATGTTGATGCCTATGCATGTTGTTGTTAAGTGTGATGTTAAGGATTAAATGCTTGAACCCTGCATTCTCATTGTTTTTGGTTTTAGAGCATCCTCACTAAGATTCTAGCTTACGCTCTCGTTTTTCGACAATGCAGATCATTAGCGTGGAGTTAGAAAGGAGCAAGGTGAAGGGGGCATTCCAAGCTTTTGTAGTTGCTCAAGTATGGTTTAGTAAATAAAGTAGTAGTTTAGCAATGGGGATGCTATGTGTTTGTATGAGCATTGTATGACTAATAAATTTTGAATGTTGTTTATGCTATATGTTGTTTTGTATGAGCATGTAAACCCTATGTGTGGAGACATGAACCTTTTGGCTTTTAAGATGTTGAGTATGCTTGAAATGCAATATCTATATTTATATGAATGCCTTGTTGTAAATGCCTCGTTGATCACCTAAATTGCTCTACATGCTAGTTCTTGGTTGCTAGATGATGTATGGTTGGTTGTATGTGGCTAGGGGAGTCGAAAATTGCATTTAGAGTTGAGTTTCATATTGTTTTGCTGCAATTTGGAGTCTTGCAGTGCAGGGCATATCGATACGCCTAAGGGTCGTATCGATACGGTCCTACACTTTGAGACTCAGAATTGGCTTAGGATACAAATACTCGGGGGCGTATCGATACATCCAATCTTTACTGGAATTCTGAGATTTTCACGAGTCTTTGGCGTATCAGTACGAGCTCTAAGCGTATCGGTACGGTTTTATATCGTTGACCGCAAGATGTTGACCGAGGAAGGTGTATCGATATGCCCAAGGGCTGTATCGATACGGTCTCCCTAAGTTGACTGGAGGTAGTTGACTTGGTCAAGGCGTAACGATACCCTTGTCTTGTGTATGGATACGACTTGCTGTGAGATTTAAAATGGGCTGTTTAACATATTGTTTGAGCTTGGTTGCTTTTATCTTGTGATGTTTTCCGTTGTCGTGATCACTTAAGGAATAAGTATGCCTTTAGAGAAGATATAATTAAAAGGAATTTTCTAGGTTTGCTAACCAAGGTGGGACCTTAACGGGTTTCACATCAGTTTTCCCCGTGTAGCCTACTCGGACAGGTCACTCGACCAGATCGGGACGAGGGGGTTACATTTCTTGGTATTAGAGCCCGAGGTTACCGAGATCTCGAGCAGGTAAGTGATGTAAGTTTGATGTGTTAAGAAATTGTTATGTCTCGTTGTATGCTTTGCCAGGTATGCTTGTTTTTTATTTTTTCGTATGATGTTTGGAAGCATGATTGTTGTATCTGGTGTAGTGTCGAGTTCCCATTGCTACTATTACTTAATTTGAAAAGGTTTCGTAAAGGAAAATACTTGAGCACATTTGGACCCTTGCCTTTGCTAACATAATCCTTATATGTTTGTTGTTGTAGTTGTTATCTTGCTAGCTGTGATAAGAGACCAAGAGGGAGGCCTAGGATGGTTTAACCGGAACCACAGGCAACAGCTCCAGGAGTTGAGCCAGTTGGTGAGGCGCATGCTCCTCAACCTCCTCCACCTCTTCCTCATCAAGAGGGAGGCGAGGCGGGGGCCGAGGGCGTAGAACTTAAGGTTGGCAACCGACCAGAATAGATTTAGCTCCTCTAGTTCAGGCAATAGCCGAGGCTTTTCAGGATGCAGTGGCTGGGGGTCAGGCAGTGGCACAACCCCAGGGAGAGGGTACTGGTTTACCATTAGAGAGACTCCACAGTTTGGGAGGTAAAGAGTTTAGAGGGTCGACACCCGAGAGGTCCGAGACTTGGTTTGAGAAGACCGTCCGTATTCTGGCACAGATGGGATGTACCGTGGAATGCAAGCTAGGGTGTGTTGTATCTCTGCTTCAGGGTGATGCCTACACTTGGTGGGTCACCATCACTACGGGTATGGTAGAGGTTGAGATCACTTGGGAGTTTTTCGAGTCAGCTTTCCGTAAGAAATATTTGGGTCCCCGTTATCTCGATGAGAAGAAGAGGGAATTTATGGCTTTGCTTTAAAGGAGTATGACTGTTACAGACTATGAGATCAGATTTGTCAGACTGAGTCAGTATGCATCTGAGCTTGTTCCTACTAAAGTGGAACGTTCTAACCATTTCCGCTATGGGTTGAATGAAGAGATGAAGAGGTACACTTTAGCTTCTAACTACACAGATTTTGATGTCTTGGTCGCGAGGGCTTAGGACTTAGAGCACAATTTGGGCTTGACCAAACGATCTGGTTGTGGCCATCAGGGACAACAGACATCACTATGATCATAGACATGGTGAAGGTAACCACGGTAGGGGCCATCAGGGCTAGAGGTATGGTGGGAGTTTGCCCGAGTGTGCTCGTTGCGGGAGGAATCACACCGGTGAGTGTTGGGGGAACTTTCACTCGTGCTGGAGCTGTGAAGCTAGGGATCATATTAGGCCTGACTGTCCACATCAGGTGGGGCAGGCACCAGTTCAGGCTTAGGCTCCTGCTAGAGCCAATGACTTTCAAAGAGGTCACGGGCGCGGTAGAGGTAACTTCCAGCCGAGAAATGATGACCAAAGAAACATAGCGCATGTAGTTGCAGTCCAGCCAGAGAGCGGAGGCCAGGCCAGAGTTTACGCTCAGCGTGAGGGTCAGCACGAGACAAATATGATTGCAGGTAACTTCTCGATACAGTCTTTGAGTTTGCTTTCATTGATTCACTCTGGGTCTACACATTCTTATATACTGAGTGAGCATGCAAAGTTGTTGAAATTGCCTTGTGAGGTATTAGAGGTAAGAGTTAGTGTTACTAGTTCCTTCGGGGATACAATAGTAGTTAGAAAGATGTACAGAAGATGTCCGCTAATGGTTCAGGGGCATGTGTTTCCAGTTGATATGATGGAGCTACCGTTTTTGTAACCCCCGTAGCCCGGCCTAGATGCCCGACCCGAACTACGGAGATTACACGGGGAAAACCAAAGTCAACCCGAAAGTCAACTCTGGTTAACAACCCTTTTTTTTCTTTTTAATCTTATCTAGATGCACATTACTCCTATGTGTGACCATACAAACAACATGTTAAAAGATTACATCCATCAGAGATCAAACAAGGACCCAATTGAACAAATTACAACTTTAGGGACCAAATTGTAATTTCTGATAAATTAAAGGACTTAACCCAAATTAAGGTTACCAACTTGGAATTAGTCAGGTTTCATGCTTCTCTGTGAAATTTCAGCTCAAAAGAACAACCACAGCTCATGCAATTGATTATACAAGATTCAGGACCAAAACGTAAACAAAACAAAACATTCAAAGATTCTTTTAACTGATTTTAACGGTCCGGTATCGATACGCCACGTGTCGTATCGATACTCGGGGAAGGCAGTAACCAAATTCAAGCAAGGGTATCGATACCCTCCCCCCAGTATCGATACTCCATTCATGTGGTATCGATACCTGTTCATCAGGTATCGATACCCCTGGCCTGAAACTTGCAAATTTGGCTAAGGTGTATCGATACCCTAAGCCCGAGTATCGATACCCCTGTCTGCAGACAACTCCAAAACAGCATCAAACATGCTTTAAACATCAAATTAACATCACCAAACCATTACACAAAGTCAACCAACATGCAAGGACCTCATTTGCATCAGCAATTTAACACATTAACATCATATAAGAAAAACCCCAATTTGTATGGCATGCTTCCTAGTTAAGCCATCCATTCAACTCCAAACTTGCAAAACAAGCATATAAGGTTCCAAATCAAAAACCAACATTCTCAACAACATTTAACAGACTTAGGGAGTTTTAAACACCTCCCAAAACATATACATTGGTCCCCCATTGCCAAATCAACCAAAAAGCTAAAAGTGCTTGTAAAACCTCATACATTGAGCTTAAGTAGAACTTGATTGCTTGCCCTCCCTTGCAGCCCACAAGATGCTCTAATTCTCTGCATTATTGAATTAAGAAAACGTAGAGAGCGTAAGCAAAAGCTTAGTGAGGCATGCTCATTTAAAACAATTCAATAACGCATTTAAAACCATTTACAAAACATGCTTTAAATCAATCCATGCATAAGTTCAAAGCATTCTTAAAACCATGTAACCACATGCTTATAACATAATCAAACCAAGCATCACATGCTTCTTACATACTTTCCATGTCATATTGGCACAAGTGACAAATTCCATTTTGGAAAACAAGATCATCATCTTTCTCAAGGACTTTTAAACACCTTGACCCCAAGGACTTTTAAACACCTTGGCCATGGACTTTTAAACACCATGAATGGACCACACAAGGACTTTTAACCACCTTTGTGTCCGTAGCTTGAATCATCCCAAGGACTTTTAAACACCTTGGCCCCAAGGACTTTTAAACACCTTGGCCCCATGGACTTTTAACCACCATGGAAAGGAGCACCTAAGGACTTTTAACCACCTTAGAGTCCGCAACATCGAAGGACTTTTAACCACCTTGATGTTCATGTAACAAGGCTCACTCAAGCACTTTTAACCACCTTAGTGACCTTCACTTTTTCAAAACCATCACTTGCCAATATACATCAATTTCATCATAATATCCACTGTTTTAAAGCATTTAAACCAAGCCATTTCATCATGCATTTCATGCATCAAATCCACATTTAAACAATGTACAAAATCAAGGAACTCCTACCTAGAGTTACCTTCAACACATGGCTTAAATCAACAGTAAAATCCATACTAAAACATGCTTTCAAAACAGTAAACAAATCATGCAAATCATCACTTTGCAAAACATCAAGTCATGGCCACCACTAGAGAGAAAATCCGAAAACTTACACTTGAGCTTAGCAAAGTTGTTTAGACTTAAACTAAGCTCCCATAACCTTCAAACCATTGTTTAAAAAGCTGGAAAATCCATTCCAAAGTTGCACTCACCAAATCCACTTAGCTTCAAGCCTAAGCACCAAATCAAGCCTCCAAGTCAACCGAACTTGAATCCAAAGAAGCTTCCCCTGTTTCAACACATCAAAGCACAAGATTAATGCATCACCTTGCATTAATTGCTTCAATGAAAGCACCTAAACTCGCTGCCCTCATCCAAACTCCAATTTCGGCCACCAAACACAACCGAAATTGCATCCTAAACACTTCCAAACAAAGCCCAGCCATAAACCAGCAAAACCACACTTCTATTAACACCAAAACACATCTAAAAACAACCTAAAAGCAACCTTATACCTCCAGCAACACCAGATCACCAAGATCACCTCAAAAACAACCTTAAAACACAAGCTAAACTTAGGAAAAACAACCTATCCGGGATTGCATCAATCAAGACTCATTTCCACATCAATTTAATAATCATTTAACATCAAAAACACTTCTCAAAACTCAGATTTAACAAATCAAACGAAAATCAAGTGAAATCATCAAAATCTTGCATAATTAGCCAAGATCCATAAATCAACTTGCAAACCTTTAATTAAACATCAAATTAGGATTGAAAACTTTAGGAATTTCATTAAAGAACTTAAAGTTCAGAGGAGAATCGTTCATACCTCCAAACTTGTGATTTCTCCACTTTTTGGAATGAAAACTTTGTTGAAACTTGTAGCAATTGAGTAGGTTTTGTTTGCACAATGATTAGCTATCAATTGTGAGTTGAAAGGATGATTTTAGATGAAGAAATCAGATCAAAATCTCTGAAAATGGTGATGTTTGGTTGGAGAGAAAAGGAGAAAAGAAAATAGGAAGTTAAGAAAGAAAAAATAGTAAAATGAGTTTCCCTCCTTTATCAAACCTTTAAAAATCAGATTTTAGGATTAAAGTATCTTAGAAAAATCTGGAGAATTCACTATTGGGCAAATAGCTCCTTAAAGATTCAAAGTTTCAATCCTTTTAAAAACAGCCACCAACTTTGCGAAAATTACATTTTGGTCACTAGCCAAAATGTCAACCTTCCAAAACTCATTTTCCAAAATTGTTTTCACAGTTCATCAATATATATTAAAAGATGATTTTAGAACATTTTTCCATATTTTTAATGCAACCCGAACTAGGCTTTCCTAATTTAACCACTTACGATTCGAAGAGCACTTTGACCAATCGGTCAACGCCCAAGACTTCTAAGCCCAAAACCGGGGCGTTACAACTCTCCCCCCCTTAAGAAATTTCGTCCTCGAAATTTACCTGAAGGAAAGAGATAAGGAAACTGCTTCAGCATGTCTTCCTTTCGCTCCCACGTGGCTTCCTCAACACCTCGATGCTTCCACAGCACCTTCACCAACTCAATGGTCTTGCCACGAAGAACCTTACTATCTGAATCCAGAACCTTCACCGGTTCCTCATCATAGGTCAAATCCGGATTCAAAACCACATCCTCTACAGGCATCACATGCGAAGGATCAGATCTATACCTCCTGAGCATAGAAACATGGAACACATCATGAATCTTCTCTAGCTCCTGAGGTAACCTCAACCGATACGCAACAGGACCCACTCGCTCAACCACCTCATATGGTCCAATGTACCGAGGGCTCAACTTACCCTTCCGACCAAACCTCATCACCTTCTTCCAAGGCGAAACCTTCAAGAACACACGGTCACCCACCGCAAACTCTATCTCCTTACGCTTCAAATCCGCATAAGATTTCTGCCGATCCGAAGCAGCCTTCAACCGCTCACAAATGAGCTTCACCTTCTCGGTGGTCCCTTTCAACAAAGCAGGCATAGAAACCAACTTTTGACCAGTTTCAGCCCAACACAGAGGAGTCCTACACCTCCTCCCATACAGAGCCTCATAAGGTGCCATCTGTATACTCGCCTGATAACTATTGTTATAAGCGAACTCAACCAGAGGCAGATGCTTCTCCCAAGAGCCTTGAAACTCAATCACGCAGCATCTCAACATATCCTCCAAAATCTGAATAACTCGCTCAGACTGACCATCCGACTGAGGATGATAGGATGTACTGAAATGCAACCTTGTACCCAGAGCTTGATGCAAACACTGCCAAAAACGCGATGTGAACCTCGGATCCCTATCCGACACAATCGACTTAGGCACACCATGCAACCTCACTATCTCAGCAATGTACAGCTCTGCCAGCTTATCCAAAGAAAACGTAGTATGCACAGGCAAGAAATGCGCACACTTCGTCAAACGATCCACAATCACCCAAACAGAATTCTTCTTCGACGGAGACAAAGGCAAACCAGACACAAAATCCATGGTAACCCTCTCCCACTTCCATTCGGGGATTTTCAACGGTTGCAACAAACCAGAAGGAACCTGATGTTCAGCCTTAACTCGCTGACACACCAAACACTTGCTCACAAACTCTGCAACATCCTTCTTCAAACCAACCCAATAGTACTCATCGCGAAGATCGCGATACATCTTGGTACTACCAGGGTGCATAGCAAAAGGACTACTATGACCTTCAGTCAGAATAGCACGCCTCAACTCAACATCAGCAGGCACAACTATCCGACTACCAAAACACAACACTCCATCCTCATTAAAGCAGAAATCCGAAGGTCTACCCTCCGCGATATCCTGAACATGAGACACCAAGGAATCATCCAACAACTGCTTTTCCTTGATCAACTGAACCAAAGATGGTTTCACTTGCAACTCAGCAACAAGACCACCATCCCGCGATATGCTCAAGCTAGCAAACATCGCCCTCAGCTCAACAGCTACCTTCCTACTCAAAGCATCCGCAACAACATTGGCCTTTCCAGGATGATACTCAATCGTCAGATCATAATCCTTGAGCAACTCCAACCAACGTCGCTGCCTAAGATTCAACTCCTTCTGAGACATCAGATACCTCAAACTCTTGTGATCCGTGTACACAGTACACTTCTCACCATAGAGATAATGCCTCCAGATCTTCAAAGCAAAAACCACTGCAGCCAACTCTATATCATGCGTAGGATAATTGCGCTCATGCACCTTCAACTGCCGCGACGCATATGCCACAACCTTACCCTCTTGCATCAGCACACACCCCAAACCAACATAGGATGCATCACTGTAGACTACGAACTCTTTCCCTGATTCAGGCTGAATCAAGATAGGAGCTTGCGTCAAAGCCAACTTCAACTTCTCAAAAGCTAGCTGCCTCGCTTCCGTCCACTCATACTTAACATCCTTCTGCAAAAGCTTCGTCAAAGGAGCAGCAATCTTGGAAAAACCATCCACAAACCTCCGGTAGTATCCCGCCAAACCAAGGAAACTACAGACCTCCTGAACAGACTTAGGAACCTTCCAGCTCATCACCGCTTCAATCTTCTGAGGATCCACACGAATCCCCTCAGCTGAAACAACATGCCCAAGAAACACCACCTCCTTAAGCCAGAACTCACACTTGCTCAACTTAGCATAAAGCTGATTCTCCAACAAAGCTTGCAAAACCACCCGCAAATGCTCTTCGTGCTCCTCCTCAGTACACGAGTACACGAGGATATCATCAATGAACACCACAATGAACTTGTCCAGGTATTCATGAAAAACACGATTCATCATGTCCATGAAAGCAGCAGGAGCATTTGTCAAACCAAACGGCATCACAAGAAACTCATAATGCCCATACCTTGTCCTGAAAGCTGTCTTAGGCACATCCACATCCTTCACTTTCAATTGATAATACCCCGACCTCAAGTCAATCTTAGAGAACACAGCAGCTCCCCGAAACTGATCAAAGAGATCGTCAATCCTCGGCAAAGGATACCGATTCTTGATAGTCAACTTGTTCAGCTGACGGTAATCAATGCACATCCTCATAGTGCCATCTTTCTTCTTCACAAACAAGACAGGAGCACCCCAAGGCGACACACTCGGCCGGATAAAACCACGATCAAGCAACTCTTGCAACTGCGTCTTCAGCTCCTTCAGCTCCTTAGGTGCCATTCTATAGGGAGTAATGGACACAGGAGTGGTATTTTCATACAGCTCAATACCAAACTCCACTTCGCGATTAGGAGGTAAACCAGGCAACTCCTCAGGAAAAACACCAGGAAACTCCTTCACCACGCGGATATCTTGCACTCTCAGCTCCTTAGAGCTAGGATTCATCACAAAAGCAAGATAGGCTTCACAACCTTGCCTCAGCATCCTACTTGCCTCCAAGGTAGAAACAACATTGGCAAGAAACTTCACATTCTCACCAACCACCACTACTTCATAATCATCCGCAAGCCTAAGCGACACCCGCTTATTCTCACAATCCACAACAGCACGATGCTCAGCAAGCCAATCCATACCAAGGATCACATCAAAACCATAAAAGGGCAACTCCATAAGATCAACATGAAAGACATGCTCTTGAACAACCAAAGGGCACCTTCTATACAGCTTACGAGTCACAACAGTTTCACCAAAAGAACTAGTTACTCTAACACCAACTTCCAAAGACTCAACAGACAAACCAAGCAACTCAGCATGCTCACGCAAAATGTATGAATGAGTAGATCCAGAATCAATCAAGGAAAGCAAAGACATGGATTGCAAAGTAAAGGTACCTGCAATCACATCAGCATCATTCCTTCCTTCGCGCTGAGCATACACCCTCGCCTGGCCTCCACCCTCAGGTTGAATAGCTACAACATGAGCTACTCCTCGGCCACCTTCCTCACGCCTCTGAAAATTACCACGGCCGCGCCCACGACCTCTTTGCGGTGCCGCAACAGCAGGAGCACGCTCTTGACCACCAGCCATTCTCGGACAATCACGTCTCAAGTGGTCAGCAGAACCACAATTCCAGCACTCATAACCAACATTACCAGCTGCCACAACAGGAGCCTGCACCTCCCTTCCAGCACGAGGACAGTCACGCTTCAAGTGTCCACGAGAACCACAGATCCAACAAGCACTAGGCTCAGCCCTAGCAAAACCTCCTCTAGCAGGTGCACCTCCACCTCTCTTAGCTGAAGACTGAAACCTCTGATCACGCCCTCTCTTGTTCCGTCCACCTCCGGAACTATACTCGACAGTTCTCTTCCCAGAACTAGCTCCAGCACCTTTCGCAGACAAGCTCAGATTCAACTCAATATCCTTGGATCGACCAACCAACACATCAAAATCATTGTACTCAGCTGCCAACATATAGGTCTTAACATCCGGCACTAAGCCATAACGAAACCTTTCGCACCTCTCTCGCTCATCAGGTACCAGCTCCGGTGCATACTGGCTAAGGCGTACAAACTGTACCTCATACTCAGCCACACTCATGTTCCCCTGAGCCAGAGACATGAATTCACGCTTCTTTTCATCCAGATATCTCACTCCCAGATATCTCCTCTTGAACGCATTCAGGAAGAATGTGCAAGTGATGTCAGCTTCAGCCATCCCAGAGATTGTGGTCGTCCACCACGTATAGGCATCACCTTGCAACAAAGATACCACACAGCCCAACTTTTGCACATCCGTGCAACTCATCTGTCCCAGAACACGCTTGGTGCTCTCCAGCCAAGCTTCCGACCTCTCAGCTGACATACCTCTGAACTCAGTCCCACCAAAACTGCGCAGACGCTCTAAGGGTAGTCTTACACCAGCATCTCCCTGATGCCCAGCTCCTTGAGCTCCAGCTACTGCTGCTCTAAAAGCACCCGCAATAGCTTGTACCAAAGCAGACATGTCAGGCATCGCTTGTCCCTGACCAACCTCAGGTCCTGCAGCTCCAGCACCAGCTGCCTCAGCTCCAGCTCTTCCCCTCTCTGCACCACCACCAGGTGGAGGAGGAGGTAACACAGCACTACCAGTGTGCTCATCATTCACATTCCCTTCAGGAGTCGTAGCTCTTACGTTACTCCTTAACTCTCTACGTGGTGCCATACTTTACCATGCAAATACAATGCAAAATTAAAACAAGTCAGGCCCAGCAAGGTAAGCAATTTCAAGTATTCAAGCTCAATCTCTTTCAAAAACAACATCATTTCTTTAGCTTTTGTTTGGCAATGGGTACCCTTATCATGCATCATCACAACATACTTCACAAAAACATCATCAACATAATTCACTGAACATGCTTTCACTCAACAAGCATACAAACCAAACCATGCTTCAATCATGCACAACAACATTCCCAATTACTCAAGAACTCAGCTCTGATACCACCAAATGTAACCCCCGTAGCCCGGCCTAGACGCCCGACCCGAACTACGGAGATTACACGGGGAAAACCAAAGTCAACCCGAAAGTCAACTCTGGTTAACAACCCTTTTTTTTTCTTTTTAATCTTATCTAGATGCACATTACTCCTATGTGTGACCATACAAACAACATGTTAAAAGATTACATCCATCAGAGATCAAACAAGGACCCAATTGAACAAATTACAACTTTAGGGACCAAATTGTAATTTCTGATAAATTAAAGGACTTAACCCAAATTAAGGTTACCAACTTGGAATTAGTCAGGTTTCATGCTTCTCTGTGAAATTTCAGCTCAAAAGAACAACCACAGCTCATGCAATTGATTATACAAGATTCAGGACCAAAACGTAAACAAAACAAAACATTCAAAGATTCTTTTAACTGATTTTAACGGTCCGGTATCGATACGCCACGTGTCGTATCGATACTCGGGGAAGGCAGTAACCAAATTCAAGCAAGGGTATCGATACCCTCCCCCCAGTATCGATACTCCATTCATGTGGTATTGATACCTGTTCATCAGGTATCGATACCCTGGCCTGAAACTTACAAATTTGGCTCAGGTGTATCGATACCCTAAGCCCGAGTATCGATACCCCTGTCTGCAGACAACTCCAAAACAGCATCAAACATGCTTCAAACATCAAATTAACATCACCAAACCATTACACAAAGTCAACCAACATGCAAGGACCTCATTTGCATCAGCAATTTAACACATTAACATCACATAAGAAAAACCCCAATTTGTATGGCATGCTTCCTAGTTAAGCTATCCATTCAACTCCAAACTTGCAAAACAAGCATATAAGGTTCCAAATCAAAAACCAACATTCTCAACAACATTTAACAGACTTAGGGAGTTTTAAACACCTCCCAAAACATATACATTGGTCCCCCATTGCCAAATCAACCAAAAAGCTAAAAGTGCTTGTAAAACCTCATACATTGAGCTTAAGTAGAACTTGATTGCTTGCCCTCCCTTGCAGCCCACAAGATGCTCTAATTCTCTGCATTATTGAATTAAGAAAACGTAGAGAGCGTAAGCAAAAGCTTAGTGAGGCATGCTCATTTAAAACAATTCAATAACGCATTTAAAACCATTTACAAAACATGCTTTAAATCAATCCATGCATAAGTTCAAAGCATTCTTAAAACCATGTAACCACATGCTTATAACATAATCAAACCAAGCATCACATGCTTCTTACATACTTTCCATGTCATATTGGCACAAGTGACAAATTCCATTTTGGAAAACAAGATCATCATCTTTCTCAAGGACTTTTAAACACCTTGACCCCAAGGACTTTTAAACACCTTGGCCATGGACTTTTAAACACCATGAATGGACCACACAAGGACTTTTAACCACCTTTGTGTCCGTAGCTTGAATCATCCCAAGGACTTTTAAACACCTTGGCCCCAAGGACTTTTAAACACCTTGGCCCCATGGACTTTTAACCACCATGGAAAGGAGCACCTAAGGACTTTTAACCACCTTAGAGTCCGCAACATCGAAGGACTTTTAACCACCTTGATGTTCATGTAACAAGGCTCACTCAAGGACTTTTAACCACCTTAGTGACCTTCACTTTTTCAAAACCATCACTTGCCAATATACATCAATTTCATCATAATATCCACTGTTTTAAAGCATTTAAACCAAGCCATTTCATCATGCATTTCATGCATCAAATCCACATTTAAACAATGTACAAAATCAAGGAACTCCTACCTAGAGTTACCTTCAACACATGGCTTAAATCAACAGTAAAATCCATACTAAAACATGCTTTCAAAACAGTAAACAAATCATGCAAATCATCACTTTGCAAAACATCAAGTCATGGCCACCACTAGAGAGAAAATCCGAAAACTTACACTTGAGCTTAGCAAAGTTGTTTAGACTTAAACTAAGCTCCCATAACCTTCAAACCATTGTTTAAAAAGCTGGAAAATCCATTCCAAAGTTGCACTCACCAAATCCACTTAGCTTCAAGCCTAAGCACCAAATCAAGCCTCCAAGTCAACCGAACTTGAATCCAAAGAAGCTTCCCCTGTTTCAACACATCAAAGCACAAGATTAATGCATCACCTTGCATTAATTGCTTCAATGAAAGCACCTAAACTCGCTGCCCTCATCCAAACTCCAATTTCGGCCACCAAACACAACCGAAATTGCATCCAAAACACTTCCAAACAAAGCCCAGCCATAAACCAGCAAAACCACACTTCTATTAACACCAAAACACATCTAAAAACAACCTAAAAGCAACCTTATACCTCCAGCAACACCAGATCACCAAGATCACCTCAAAAACAACCTTAAAACACAAGCTAAACTTAGGAAAAACAACCTATCCGGGATTGCATCAATCAAGACTCATTTCCACATCAATTTAATAATCATTTAACATCAAAAACACTTCTCAAAACTCAGATTTAACAGATCAAACGAAAATCAAGTGAAATCATCAAAATCTTGCATAATTAGCCAAGATCCATAAATCAACTTGCAAACCTTTAATTAAACATCAAATTAGGATTGAAAACTTTAGGAATTTCATTAAAGAACTTAAAGTTCAGAGGAGAATCGTTCATACCTCTAAACTTGTGATTTCTCCACTTTTTGGAATGAAAACTTTGTTGAAACTTGTAGCAATTGAGTAGGTTTTGTTTGCACAATGATTAGCTATCAATTGTGAGTTGAAAGGATGATTTTAGATGAAGAAATCAGATCAAAATCTCTGAAAATGGTGATGTTTGGTTGGAGAGAAAAGGAGAAAAGAAAATAGGAAGTTAAGAAAGAAAAAATAGTAAAATGAGTTTCCCTCCTTTATCAAACCTTTAAAAATCAGATTTTAGGATTAAAGTATCTTAGAAAAATCTGGAGAATTCACTATTGGGCAAATAGCTCCTTAAAGATTCAAAGTTTCAATCCTTTTAAAAACAGCCACCAACTTTGCGAAAATTACATTTTGGTCACTAGCCAAAATGTCAACCTTCCAAAACTCATTTTCCAAAATTGTTTTCACAGTTCATCAATATATATTAAAAGATGATTTTAGAACATTTTTCCATATTTTTAATGCAACCCGAACTAGGCTTTCCTAATTTAACCACTTACGATTCGAAGAGCACTTTGACCAATCGGTCAACGCCCAAGACTTCTAAGCCCAAAACCGGGGCGTTACAACTCTCCCCCCCTTAAGAAATTTCGTCCTCGAAATTTACCTGAAGGAAAGAGATAAGGAAACTGCTTCAGCATGTCTTCCTTTCGCTCCCACGTGGCTTCCTCAACACCTCGATGCTTCCACAGCACCTTCACCAACTCAATGGTCTTGCCACGAAGAACCTTACTATCTGAATCCAGAACCTTCACCGGTTCCTCATCATAGGTCAAATCCGGATTCAAAACCACATCCTCTACAGGCATCACATGCGAAGGATCAGATCTATACCTCCTGAGCATAGAAACATGGAACACATCATGAATCTTCTCTAGCTCCTGAGGTAACCTCAACCGATACGCAACAGGACCCACTCGCTCAACCACCTCATATGGTCCAATGTACCGAGGGCTCAACTTACCCTTCCGACCAAACCTCATCACCTTCTTCCAAGGCGAAACCTTCAAGAACACACGGTCACCCACCGCAAACTCTATCTCCTTACGCTTCAAATCCGCATAAGATTTCTGCCGATCCGAAGCAGCCTTCAACCGCTCACAAATGAGCTTCACCTTCTCGGTGGTCCCTTTCAACAAAGCAGGCATAGAAACCAACTTTTGACCAGTTTCAGCCCAACACAGAGGAGTCCTACACCTCCTCCCATACAGAGCCTCATAAGGTGCCATCTGTATACTCGCCTGATAACTATTGTTATAAGCGAACTCAACCAGAGGCAGATGCTTCTCCCAAGAGCCTTGAAACTCAATCACGCAGCATCTCAACATATCCTCCAAAATCTGAATAACTCGCTCAGACTGACCATCCGACTGAGGATGATAGGATGTACTGAAATGCAACCTTGTACCCAGAGCTTGATGCAAACACTGCCAAAAACGCGATGTGAACCTCGGATCCCTATCCGACACAATCGACTTAGGCACACCATGCAACCTCACTATCTCAGCAATGTACAGCTCTGCCAGCTTATCCAAAGAAAACGTAGTATGCACAGGCAAGAAATGCGCACACTTCGTCAAACGATCCCACAATCACCCAAACAGAATTCTTCTTCGACGGAGACAAAGGCAAACCAGACACAAAATCCATGGTAACCCTCTCCCACTTCCATTCGGGGATTTTCAACGGTTGCAACAAACCAGAAGGAACCTGATGTTCAGCCTTAACTCGCTGACACACCAAACACTTGCTCACAAACTCTGCAACATCCTTCTTCAAACCAACCCAATAGTACTCATCGCGAAGATCGCGATACATCTTGGTACTACCAGGGTGCATAGCAAAAGGACTACTATGACCTTCAGTCAGAATAGCACGCCTCAACTCAACATCAGCAGGCACAACTATCCGACTACCAAAACACAACACTCCATCCTCATTAAAGCAGAAATCCGAAGGTCTACCCTCCGCGATATCCTGAACATGAGACACCAAGGAATCATCCAACAACTGCTTTTCCTTGATCAACTGAACCAAAGATGGTTTCACTTGCAACTCAGCAACAAGACCACCATCCCGCGATATGCTCAAGCTAGCAAACATCGCCCTCAGCTCAACAGCTACCTTCCTACTCAAAGCATCCGCAACAACATTGGCCTTTCCAGGATGATACTCAATCGTCAGATCATAATCCTTGAGCAACTCCAACCAACGTCGCTGCCTAAGATTCAACTCCTTCTGAGACATCAGATACCTCAAACTCTTGTGATCCGTGTACACAGTACACTTCTCACCATAGAGATAATGCCTCCAGATCTTCAAAGCAAAAACCACTGCAGCAACACCAGATCACCAAGATCACCTCAAAAACAACCTTAAAACACAAGCTAAACTTAGGAAAAACAACCTATCCGGGATTGCATCAATCAAGACTCATTTCCACATCAATTTAATAATCATTTAACATCAAAAACACTTCTCAAAACTCAGATTTAACAGATCAAACGAAAATCAAGTGAAATCATCAAAATCTTGCATAATTAGCCAAGATCCATAAATCAACTTGCAAACCTTTAATTAAACATCAAATTAGGATTGAAAACTTTAGGAATTTCATTAAAGAACTTAAAGTTCAGAGGAGAATCGTTCATACCTCCAAACTTGTGATTTCTCCACTTTTTGGAATGAAAACTTTGTTGAAACTTGTAGCAATTGAGTAGGTTTTGTTTGCACAATGATTAGCTATCAATTGTGAGTTGAAAGGATGATTTTAGATGAAGAAATCAGATCAAAATCTCTGAAAATGGTGATGTTTGGTTGGAGAGAAAAGGAGAAAAGAAAATAGGAAGTTAAGAAAGAAAAAATAGTAAAATGAGTTTCCCTCCTTTATCAAACCTTTAAAAATCAGATTTTAGGATTAAAGTATCTTAGAAAAATCTGGAGAATTCACTATTGGGCAAATAGCTCCTTAAAGATTCAAAGTTTCAATCCTTTTAAAAACAGCCACCAACTTTGCGAAAATTACATTTTGGTCACTAGCCAAAATGTCAACCTTCCAAAACTCATTTTCCAAAATTGTTTTCACAGTTCATCAATATATATTAAAAGATGATTTTAGAACATTTTTCCATATTTTTAATGCAACCCGAACTAGGCTTTCCTAATTTAACCACTTACGATTCGAACAGCACTTTGACCAATCGGTCAACGCCCAAGACTTCTAAGCCCAAAACCGGGGCGTTACAGTTTTATGGCTTTGATGTGATTTTGGGTATGGACTGGCTCACTAAGCATAGATCTAGGATAGACTTTGAAACTAAGAGGATTTCTTCGAGGCTAGTGGATGATTATTAGATAGTGGTGGTAGGTGAGAACGCGAAGTTCTTATCGAATGTAGTTTCAGTTTTAGAGGCTAAGAGGTTAGTTGAGTTGGGTTGCGAGGCGTCTTTGGCCTATGTGATGAATCCAAACATGAGCGAGGTTAGACCTCAAGACATCTGGGCAGTGTGTGACTTTCCAAGTGTGTTTCCGAAAGAATTGTCGGGTTTACCACCTGATAGAGAGGTAAAGTTTTCTATAGAGACTTACTCAGATTCAGCTCCTGTTTCGATTGCTTCGTATCGTATGGCACCAAAAGAACATAAAGAGTGGAAGACTCAGTTGCAAGAGTTGACAGATAGAGGCTTCATTCGATCGAGTTCTTCACCTTGGGGAGCTCCAGTTTTGTTTGTAAAGAACAAAGATGGAAGCATGAGAATGTGTATAGATTACAGACAGTTGAATCAGTTAATAGTGAAGAACAAGTATCCGTTACCGAGAATTGATGATTTGTTTGATCGGTTGAGAGGGGCATCAGTCTTTTCGAAGATCGACTTGAGATCTAGTTACTACCAGCTAAAAGTAACAGAGGTTGATGTACCGAAGATGACCTTTAGGACTAGATATGGTCACTATGAGTTCTTAGTCATGCCTTTTGGGTTGACTAACGCACCGGCTGCTTTCATGGATATGATGAATAGGATCTTCCATCAGTACCTAGATCAGTTTGTAGTTGTCTTTATAGATGACATTTTGGTGTATTCGCGTACTGAGGAAGACCACAACCGAAACTTGAGGTTAGTTTTGCAGACCTTGTTAGACAATTAGTTGTATGCAAAGTTGAGTAAGTGTGAGTTCTGGATCCGAGAGGTAGTCTTCCTAGGGCACGTAGTGTCAGCTGATGGGATTAGAGTTGATTCGAAGATGATAGAAGCTATTATTGAGTGGAACCAACCGATCTTTCTAGGATTAGCTGGATACTATAGAAGGTTTCTCGAAGTTAGCCGCTCCTTTGACACAATTACTCCAGAAGAGTGTTCAGTTTGAGTGGTCAAATGCAAGACATCGAGCCTTTGAGAAGCTGAAAGAAGCTTTGACTCAAGCACCGATCTTGATTCAGCCATAGTCTGGGAAGGAATATGTAGTTTACACTGATGCTTCCTACGTAGGCCTAGGTTGTGTTCTCATGCAAGACCAGAGAGTAGTGGCTTATGCCTCAAGACAGTTGAAGACTCACGAGCATAACTATCCGACCCACGATATAGAGTTAGATGCAGTTGTGTTTGCTCTGAAGATTTGGAGGCATTATTTGTACGGTGAGAAGTGCACAGTGTACACAGATCACAAGAGTTTGAAGTATATCATGACTCAGCAAGATTTGAAATTCAGACATCGTAGGTGGTTAGAGTTGCTAAAGAACTATGATCTTACGATTGAGTACCATCCGGGTAAGGCCAATGTATTGGCTGATGCTTTGAGTAGAAAGGTAGTTGTAGATTTGAGAGCCATGTTTGCTAGATTGAGCTTGTTCGGAGATGGTGGCTTGGTGGCCGAGCTTCAGGCTAGACCTACTCTGGGTCAGTTGATTAGGGAGAAACAACTCTTAGATAGATCTTTGGCACTTCACGTGCAAGATATAGCCGAGGGTAGACCTTCATACTATAGTTTTAGTACCAATGGGGTCTTGTGTTTCAGAAAAATGATAGTTGTGCCAGAAGACAATGACTTGAGACATACAATCTTGACTGAAGTGCACAATAGTCTGTGTACTATGCATCCTGGAAGTACAAAGATGTACCGAGATTTGAAGAATGAGTACTTTTGGGTTGGTTTGAATAGAGACGTAGCCGACTTCGTGAGTAAGTGTATGGTTTGTCAGAGAGTGAAGGCGAAACATCATGTTCCCTCAGGTTTTTTTGCAACCGTTGAGAATTCTGGAATGGAAATGGCAGAATATCACAATGGATTTTGTTTCGGGCTTGCCTTTGACTCCTACGAAGAAGAACTCAGTTTGGGTTATAGTAGACCGTTTCACGAAGTGTGCTCACTTCCTAACAGTCAATACGACTTACACCTTAGATAGATTGGCCGATCTGTACATTGGTGAGATTGTTAGACTGCATGGTGTGCCGAAGTCTATTGTGTCCGATAGAGATCCGAGGTTTACAGGTCGATTTTGGGAGTGTCTACATATAACTTTGGGTACCCGTTTGAATTTCAGCACGTCATATCATCCTCAGACAGATGGTCTGTCATAGAGGGTTATACAGATTTTAGAGGATATGTTGCGTTGTTGCATCATTGATTTTTAGGGTACATGGGAGATGCAGTTGCCTCTAGTTGAGTTTGCTTACAATAACAGTTTTAAGTCGAGGATTCATATGGCTCCGTATGAGGCCTTGTATGGTAGAAAGTGTAGAACTCCAGTTAGTTGGGCTGAAGTGGGACAGAAGTTGTTACCTATGCCAGATTGATTTGCTTAAGGGGACAACCGATAAAGTGAAATTGATTTGCGATCGCTTGAAGGCAGCTTCGGATAGACAAAAGTCCTATGCCGACTTCAAGAGGAAGGAAGTTGAGTTTTCAGAGGGTGAGAAGGTACTCCTAAAAGTGTCTCCGTGGAGGAAAGTGATGAGATTTGGCAGAAAAGGGAAGTTGAGTCCAAGGTACATAGGACCGTATGAGATTGTGAGAAGGGTTGGCCCAGTTGCTTATCAGTTGCGTTTGCCATCCGAGATAGAGAAGATACACGATGTGTTTCATGTTTTGATGCTCAATAAGTATAGGTCAGATCCATCACATGTTATGCATGTAGAAGAGATTGAATTGAATCCGAATTTGACTTATGACGAAGTACCAATTGAGATCTTAGCTTCTGACAGCAAGGTATTGTGGGGTAGATCGATTGAGTTAGTAAAAGTTCGGTGGCAACGTCGAGGTGTGGACGAGGCCACTTGGGAGAGGAAGGAGGATATGGAAAGGCAGTTTCCTTATCTCTTTCAGTCAGGTAATTTTGGGGACGAAATTCCTTAAGTGGGGGAGAGTTGTAACACTCGTGTTCTGGGGTTGGGAGTTAAGTGTGTGTGTTGGGTTAGGGTCATCCGAATCAGTTTAATTTAATTATACCTTAGTTAAATTTAAATGAGCCTAAAATTCTAATAATGACATTTTTGTAAATAAATGAAAATAAAGAAAGACAAGCTTTTTGAATCAAAAAGAAAAAAAAAGTCTTCTTCCCATTTTGCTTCTCACGTGAAAAACCTCCCAAAATCCAAAATCATTATTCCATCTCTTTTCTCCATCAAATCAAGGGTTCCATTCAAGGTAATTTCGTTTCTTTATTTTCCTTTTCATCCCAATAATTTCCATGGATTTAGATTTTAAAACCATCAACAATTTAGTTTTTCAAAGTTTTAAGAAAGTATGAAACTTTATTGGGTTTTCAACTTGTTCTTGGGTTGTTAAGTTGATTTTTGAGTTCACCTTACCTTTATGCACCTCATATTTTGAAATGGAGGGATTTTGACAAAAATCTCGAAATGGGTATTGGGGGCATTTTTGAAAGTGTCAAAACTTGAAATTTTGATGTGGTTCTGCGAAAGGGGCATTCCAAGCTTTTGTAGTTGCTCAAGTATGGTTTAGTAAATTTTGATGTGTTTGTATGATCTTGTATGACTCATAAACGTTGAATGTTGTTTATGCTATATGCTGTTTTTGATGAGCATGTAAACCCTATGTGTGAAGACATGAACCTTTTGGCTTTTAAGCTTTTGAGTATGCTTGAAATGCAATATATATCTTTATATGAATGCCTTGTTGTAAATGCCTCGTTGATCACCTAAATTGCTCTACGTGCTAGTTCTTGGTTGCTAGATGATGTATTGTTGGTTGTATGTGGCTAGGAGAGTCGAAAATTGCATTTAGAGTTGAGTTTCATATTGTTTTGCTGCAATTTGGTGTCCTGCAGTGCAGGGCGTATCGATACGCCTAAGGACTGTATCGATACAGTCCTACACTTTGAGACTCAGAATTGGCTTAGGGTACCGATACTCGGGGGCATATCGATACGTCCAATCTTTACTGCAATTCTGAGATTTTCACGAGTCTTTGGCATATCGGTAAGGGCTCTAAGCGTATCGTTACAATTTTATATCGTTGACCGCAAGATGTTGACCGAGGAAGGTGTATCGATACCCCCCAAGGGCTATATCGATACAATCTCCCTGAGTTGACTGGAGGCAGTTGACTTGGTCAAGGCGTATCGATACCCTTGTCTAGTGTATGGATACCGCCTGCTGTGAGAGTTTAAAATGGGTTGTTTAACATGTTGTTTGAGCTGGGTTGCTTTTATCTCATGATGTTTTCCGCTGTCGTGATCACTTAAGGAATAAGTATGTCTTTAGACAAGATATAATTAAAAGGAATTTTCTAGGGTTGCTAACTGAGGTGGGACCTTAACGAGTTTCAAATCGGTTTTCCCCGTGTAGCCTACTCGGACCGGTCAGTCGACCAGACTCAAACTATACCAAACTCCTTAGGTGCCATGTGATACGGAGCACTGGACACTAGAGTCGTAGTCTCATACAACTCTATACGAAACTCAACCTCCCGGTTGGGTGCAACCCTGGCAACTCCTCCAGAAAGACACTTGGAAACTCACATACAGTCCGTATGTCTTGCACATGTACTTCTTTCATTCTAGGATTCATCACGTATGCCATGAAAGCTTCACATCCCAACTCCATCATCGGACTCGCTTCAAGAGCCGAAACTGCGTTAGATAAGAACTTCACATTCTCACCCACGATTACTATCTAGTACTCATTCGTAAGCTTCAGGATAACATGCTCAACATCAAAATCCACCACAGCTTAATGCTCAAAAAACCAATCCAATCCATTCCACGAATCACACCAAGCCATAAACGGTAATTCTAGTAGATCAACAGGAATTACATGACCTTGAAAAGATAAAGGAAATCTCCCAAACTATTTTTCTCGTAACAACAGTTTCACCAAAGAAACTGGTTACTCGCATTTCAACATCTAACACCTCTGAAACGAACATTCGAGTTACAACTTCGAAAGCAACTTCCAACAATAGCCGCGAAAAGCTATACCCCATCGATCAAACATCGACAAGCTCACCTAAAACAGTCATACGACCCACCTACTTAATAGGTATCAAACATTACTCAAGCCTCATATGGTCAGTGAAACCACAGTTCCAACATGAACTAACCCCAGCCGCAGGAGTCTGCACCTCACGAGCCGCACGAGGGCAATCTCTTATCAAGTGGTCCCGTGAACCACAGTCCCACAGTACTACAACCTCGCCTCAACCCATGCGATATTCCTAAAACATGACCATTTATACACTGGCTACCACAGTCCCATGAGATGATGTTGATTATGCCTTGGTTGATTGGGGTTTGATGTTTGAATATGTTGTATATTTGTTAGAAGCATGTGTAGGTGGTTTGTGTTGCATTAATGAGTGAAAAACCAGCAAAATGTGACATTACAGGCCTAGGTTTATCGATACGCCTAAGGCCGTATCGATACAGTGAGCCTGAAATGGACATTGGGTTTTGAAAACAGTGAAGGGTGCATTGAAACAAGCTCGAATGAATTGGCTACTGGAATTTTGTGTACATATACACTTTGGAGACCGTATCGATATAGGTTCGTGTTCTGAAACACCCAGAGCTGTTACGTAATAGAGTGTATCAATACAGGATTGTGTGTATCAATACCCATAGCAATTAATTAGTTAATTGGAATCTTTTGGAGTTCTGTTTCTTTATGTTTCAGTTATTTAATTTTTTGGATGCAATTAAACATGTTTGAATGATCGGTTTCAGCTGAGATTTGACACAGTGGCATGTAATATGACTAATAAAAGGATGGTAACTTAAAAATTAGATGAAGTCCCTGTAATTTGTGAAATTTACAAATTGGTTCTCAACATGTGTTGTAATCAATTGAATGCCTAATCGATATGTGTTTGAGTCGACAATTTTTCCACTACGAGTCTTAATGCTTAGGGTAACAATGCGCATCTAGAAAAGAAAAAAATAGGTTTGTCTATTCGGGTAAACTTCCTGGTTTACTTCAATATTCCATGTGTGACCCGTTCTGTTCGGTTAGGCGTCTAGGCCGGGTCGAGGGGTTACATTTGGTGGTATCAGAGCTAGGGTTTAAAAGATTGGGATGTCGATCAGTGGTAGGTAAGTTAGTGTGTGGTAATTGAGAATTATAAAGTTTTGATTGTTATGCCTGGTAATGGCTATATACATGTTGATGTGAGTTGTATCTTGTTGTTTATTGTGCACGGTGTTTGCGATATGTATGTTAATTGCCTTGTGCCATGCTTGGGGAAATAGGGATACCCATTGCCTTATTACTATAGTTGAAATGTTTTAAATTAAAATGGATGTCTTGGATCCTTGCTTGAAGTTAGCCTAATTATTTTGTTTTGTTTTATTATCACGCCTCAATTAGAATAACACAATAGGACCGAGGACATAGTTGCAATCTGGTACGATTCTTGTTGTCGTAGGGCAGAGAAATCAGGAGAGCGAGGTAGCTCTTGGAGGGAATCTACCTCCTCCACCGCCTCCACCATAGGGCGAGGAGCAATTACATCATTAGCAAGTTGGGCCAGTGTTGGGTGATTTGACGCCTTTAGTTCAAGCAATGACTAGAGCATTCCAGGCTGCTTTTTCTGGAGTACAAGTGCAAGTACCAACTGCTGGGCAAGCAAGGTTGTCGTTAGAACACTTGCGTAGTTTGGGTGGTGTTGAGTATCGTGGTTTGTCGCTTGAGGCATTCGAGGCTTGGATGGCCAGTATGATTTGAATTTTGGAACAAATGGGGTGCAATGATGCACATAAGCAATGACTATCCTCGTTTGACTCGAGAGGGTGGGCTCTTGGGGCTAACTCTTGTTGGAGTTGCGGATTGACTAATCATTTGAGACGTGATTATCCGTTGTTGGTCGGAGGTGGTTAGGTTAGAGCACTTGTTGTTGCTCCACAACAAGGTCGTTAGCGTGATCATGGTAATTACTAGTGTAGGGGGATGGTCAGAGGGTTGTAGCGCATGTAATGATAGTTCAACCTGAGGATGGTGTTCTTGCGAGGGTGCACACACATCGCTAGGGATGCAATGATACCAATGTGATTGCAAGTACATTCACTTTTTCATCTTTGTCGTTGTTATCTTTGATTGATTCAGGTTCTACGCATTCTTATATCTCGAGTGATTATGCACAACTACTTGATACCCCTGTTGAAGTTTTAGATGTGGGAATGCAAGTAACTAGTTCTTTTGGTGAAACGATTTTTACAAGAAGGTTGTTTAGGAGATGTTCTTTATCTTTTCATGGTCATGTGATTACGGTTTATTTAATAGAATTGCCTTTCTATTGTTTTGATGTAATCCTTGGAATAGATTGGTTGACCGAACTTAGGGTCGTGGTTGATTTTGATACCAAGTGAGTTACCTTGAAACTCGCTAATGATTACGAAGTGGTAATTGTGGGTGAGAATGTTAAATTCTTGTTCAATGCTGTTTTAGCCATGGAAGCGAGTCATTTGATGAAATCGGGTTGCGAGGCTTTACTAGCTTATGTTATGAATCTAGGATCGAAGGAGGTGCGTGTGGAGGACATTCATACAATATGTGAGTTTTCAAGTGTATTTCTCGAAGAGTTTCCTGGGTTGTCGCCGAATAGAGAGGTTGAGTTTGGCATTGAGTTGTATGAAAATACGACTCCAATGTTTATTGCTCCATATCTAATGGCTCCGAAAGAGTTGAAGATGCAACATCAAGAGTTGCTTGATCGAGGGTTTATTAGGCCTAGTGTTTCACCCTGGGGTGTGCCGGTGTTGTTTGTGAAAAAGAAGGATGGCACGATTCTAATGTGTATAGATTATCGGCAATTGAATGAGTTGAAGATTAGTTATAAGTATCCTTGTAAAGAATTGATGATTTTTTGATCAATTTTAAGGTGTTTTAGTGTTTTCTAAGATCGATTTAAGATCTGGGTATTATCAGTTGAAGGTAAAGGATGTGGATGTGCCTACGACTGCTTTTCGTACGATGTATGGGAATTATGAGTTTTTAGTGATGTTGTAACGCCATGGTTTCGGGCCTAGATGTTTTAGACATCGGATCGGACCGGTCGAGAACGATTCGAATCGCGTAAGGTGATTTTAGGAAATCAAGGATCGAGATAGGATAAAAATGTTATAGAAATTGCTAAAATCCTCTAAAAATATATTTAAGAGGTTGGTCAAGTCAATTTTACAATAAGGGTTTTGGAAAGTGGACATTTTGAGTAGTGACCAAATTGTAATGTTTCAAAACTGGGAAAATGTATTATTTAAGGTGGAAGCCAAAATCTTAAAATCTTTAGGGGGCTTTAAGTCAATTTGATCTTTCTTCAATATGACATGTGATTTAAAAGGGTTTTTAATTAAATGATTTTAATAGGATTTTTATATTAATTAATTAAAAGGAAGATAATGATATTTTCACTTACGTAACTACTAATTTTTCTCTCATTTTCAGCCAAACATCATTTTCTCTTATCCTTTTCCATAATTCTTTCTCCCAAAAACTCTCTCAACATTTCCTAAATCATTTTTAAGAGATAATTCTTAATTCTTCAAGATTTTTGTAAGGAATACTTGTCATCTATTGAGGGAAGCAAGGATTGGAGGTAATTCTCGTTCTCGACATCTAATTTAAGTTATTTATTGAAATTCTTAAAATAATTGGCTTCTAAATACTATTTTTGATTGTGTTTTCAATATAGTTTTGATTTGAGATCAAAATCTTGTGAAATTGTGGATGAAATCTTGATTATCGGACTTTATGAGTTAGGCTCTGTTTTGTATTGATTTTAATTGAGTTCTCAGTTGATTTATATGTTAAAATGATTTGTTGATAACATAAATTCCGAAATCCTTGAGATCCTTGAGTTTCTTGGTAGTTTTAAGTGAGTTGGGGTGAAATGGTGGAATCTTGCTTGCTATAGGTATAAGGATGAGTTAGGATGTTTATTAGATGTGTTTTGATGTTGATAATTGTTTGGAAGTGATGTATGATGGATGGGGTAGGTTTAGGAACCAATCGATTGGGTTTTCAGTTGTTTTGGAAGGGTATTTTGGTGTAGTTTGAGTGGGCAACGAGTTTGTGAATTGTTGCTGGTGTTAGAATGCATTTTAATGCATTTAGATCTCTATTTTGATGATGTGAAAATAAAGGATCTTGATCCAGAAGCAAATGAGGTGATTTTGGAGGCTCTGGAGGTGTAATTTCCGTGTCGGCGAACAAGGCTTCGCGTATTGGTGAGTGGAAATGCAATTTCCTCCTTTGTAACGCTTTGAGCATGGTCTTGGGAGCTTAGTGTAAGTTTGATACACTTAGCTAAGCTCAAGAGTAAGTGATTCAGAAATCCATCTCTTGGAAATGTGCTTTGTTTGATGAAATTGTACTTGAGTTGAGTGTGGATTTGTTTACTGTTTTAAGCATGTTTAAGCATGGTTTAATGCTGGATTTTAATGCCACTATGTTAAAGATGCACTAGGTAAGTGATCCTTGGTTTGCATGTGTTGAATGCATATGATATTCAACATGTTGTGCTTGTGGAAATGGCATTATGGTTATGCTTGTAAAACAATGGATTAATGTGGTTAAATGATTATATTGGCAAGTGATGAAAATGATTTTTGGTTACTCTAATCGGATATAGTTAGCCGGCTATAGGATTGGGTGCACCGTGAATAAAGTCGCCTTGGATGTCGAGGGGTTGTGATTGTGTCGTAATCTCCATCCAAGTACCCGAACGATTGAGGTTAAGATCACAACGGTTAATGGTTAGTCCCGAGTGTGAGTCTTGTGTATGTGTCCCATACTCTAGTTGGTGGAATTATACAACTACCGATGAGTGATATTGAGGGGTTGTGATTGTGCCATTAATCTCCACCTTGAGTAGTCCGGTAGTTTGTATGAAGCGTGAGGGACATGGCTTGTAATCCGCGTATCCGATTGTGTCTTGTGGTTAAATGGTTTATGGATTATCGTTTGTGAGCCAATATAATGTAAATGAATAATGTGAAGCATGAGATGCTTGTATATGATGCAAGGATGCATGAGATATATGTGTATGGTGCAAGAAGGCATGTGATGCTTGTTTAAAGCATGGGAAAAGGTTTATTTGCTGTTTTAAAATGATGCATATGAGCATGTGGTTAAAATGTGCATTGAGGTCTTGAGAAGACATGTTTTATAAAATGGCATGAGATGTAAAGTGTTGGTTTTGCAAGATATGAGACAAGCATTGATAAATGTTATTTAGCGATCCTCACTAAGCTATGTGTTTACGCTCTTTTGTTTCATCAATGCAGAAAACTAGGCTTTGAAGGCAACAAGTAGGCAAGAGGAATCCAAGATTTAAATCTTGCAAAGTATGTGGTTTTGCTTCGATGTAAAAAAATGCAATGGGTGGGGGTTATGCCATTGCATGGTTGTGAATGTTTTTCCTTTGTTTTGAGCTTGTTATTGTATTGGTGGACTAGGGAGCATGCGTATAGCACCTAACCTTGCATGTTGGTTGCCATGTTATAACTAATGCCTTGATATGATAATTGTTGATATGTATCCATGTTGTATGCATGATGTGGCATGTCTCGGGAATGATTTGAATGTGTTAAAGCATGTAAAACCAGCAAAATCTGTTGTTTCATGGTAAGGCGTATCAGAACGACCTTGCATGTTTCGGAACAAGGGCCTGAAATGGCCATAAGGTTTCGGAACGGGTGAAGACGTATCGAAACGTTTTGACAACTGGAAGGGGTGTTTCCATACATGTCTCAAAATGCACCCGAGTATCGAAACTTGTCAACCCTGTTTCGAAGCGAATATTTTGGTACATGGCCATCCGTATCGAAACGCCTGACCGTTGGGTTTGAATTTTGAACTGTTTTGGGTTTCTGTTTCTTGCATTTTGGTCCCTAAGTGTTGGTTGACTTGATGGCATGTTATGAGATTAATTTTGGACTCATAACATTAAAAATCGTTTAGTCCTTATAAATCTAAGAATTTACGTTTTAGTCCCTAAAAGATGATTATTTTCAATTGAGTCCATGTTCGGGTTCCGTTCGCTGTGCCTCTTCCGCTGAATTAATCTGCTAAACATATAGGTTAATATTGAGCATCTAGAAAAGATTAATTGAAAAAGAAAGGGTCGTTAATCAAGGTTGACTTTCGGGTTGACTTTGGTTTTCCCCGTGTGATCTTTGTAGTTCGGGTCAAATGTGTAGGTCGGGATAAGGGGGTTATAGATGTTGGTCGGTTTAATGAATGCACCTTCTGCATTCATGGACATAATGAATCATATGTTTCATGAATTCTCGGATTAGTTTGTGGTTGTGTTTATTGATGATATTCTCGTGTACTCTCGTATTGAAGAGGATCATGATAAGCGCTTGCGGGTTGGGTTGCAAGTTTTGTTGGATAATAAGCTTGACAACAACTTGATTACGTGCGAGTTTTGGCTTAAAGAAGTTGTCTTTCTGGGACATGTGATGTCAACCGAGGGTATCCGAGTTGATCCACATAAGATCGAGGCGGTGATGAGTTGGAAGACACCTAGGTCTATGACAGAAGTCTGTAGTTTCCTTGGATTGGTGGGTTATTATCGTAGGTTTGTGGATGGTTTTTTCAAAGATTGCTGCTCTGCTAACCAAGTTGATTGAAAAAAATGTTCTCTTTGAGTGGATGGAAGATTGCTCCTATCTAGATTCAAACTGAATCGGGTAGGAGTTTGTGGTTTTCAGTGATGCATCATATGTTGGTTTGGGTTGGTGTTGATGGAAGGTGGGAAGGTTGTGGCATATGCATCTAGACTATTGAAGGTTTACAAGTGCAACTATCCTACTCATGATCTTGAGCTTTCCATGATTGTGTTTGCTTTGAAATTTTGGAGGCATTACCTTTATGTTGAAAAGTGTGTTGTTTATATGGATCGTAAGAGTTTGAAGTATTTGATGATGCAAAAGGACTTGAACCTTAGGCTACGTAGATGGTTGATGTTGCTTAAGGATTATGACTTGACGATAGAGTATCACCCTGGTAAGGCAAATGTTGTGGTCAATTCCTTGAGTAGGAAGGTAGCTGTGGATTTGAGAGCCATGTTTGTGCGATTGAGTGTGTCGGATGATGGTGGATATATAGTTGAGTTGCAACTGAAAACTTCCTTTAAGTAGTTGCTTGATGATTCGTTGGTACCGCATGTTCAGGATATAACAGATGGTAATTCGATAGACTTTTGTTTTAATGATGATGGTGTTTTGTGTTTTAAGAGCCGAATAGTTTGGTCGGATGATGTTGGGTTGAGGCGCACTATTCTGAATAAGGCACATAGTAGTCCTTTTGCTATGCATCTTGGTAGTACTAAGATGTATTGTGGATTGAAGGATGAATACTATTGGGTTGGGTTGAAGAAGAATGTTGCTGATTTTGTGAATAAGTGTATGGTTTGTCAGCCCGTCAAAACCGAGCATCAATTTCCTTCCGAGCTGTTGCAACCTTTGAAGATACCAGAATGGAAATAGGAGAGAATTACGATGGATTTCGTGTTGGGTTTGCCTTTGACCCCATCAAAGAAGAACTCTATTTGGGTGATTGTAGGCCGTCTTATGAAGTGTGCGTATTTCATAGCTCTGCATACTACGTATACGTTGGATAAGTTGGTAGAGTTGTACATTATGGAAGTTTTGAGATTACATGGTGTACCTAAATTCATAGTTTTGCATAGAGATCTTAGGTTTACAGCGAGGTTTTGGAAGTGTTTGCATAGAGCTTTGGGTACACAGATCAATTTCAGTACCTCGTGTCATCCTCAGACAGATGGTCAGTCTGAGCGAGTTATCCATGTTTTGAGTATATGTTGCGGTGTTGTGTTACAGATTTCCAAGGTTCTTGGGAGAAACAATTGCCTTTGGTGGAGTTTTCTTATAATAATAGCTATCAAAAAAGTATACAAATGGCTCAATATGAAGCCTTGTATGGTAGGAAGTGTAGGACGCCTCTTTGTTGGGCGGAAGCGGGCAAACATTAGTTTCTTTGCCAGATTTTCTTAAAGGAATGACGGAGAAGGTAAATCTTGCTTGTGATTGGTTGAAGGCAGCTTCGGATCGTTAAAAGTCTTACGCGGATTTGAAGCGTAGGGAGATTGAGTTTGTGGTTGGTGATCGTGTGTTTCTGAAAGTGTCACCTTGGAAGAAGGTGATGAGTTTTGGAAGTGAGGGTAAGCTTAGTCCAAGGTTTATTAGACCATATGAAATTGTGGAATGTGTTGGTCATGTTGTATATTGGTTGAGGTTGCCTCCCGAGTAGGAGAAAATTCATTATGTGTTCCTTGTCTCAATTATGTGGAGGTATAGATCGAATCCGTCGCATATTATGCCAGTGGAGGATATTGAGTTGCGACCGGATTTGTCTTATGATGAGGAACCTGTTGAGATTCTTGATTTTAGTAGTAAAGTTTTTTGTGGTAAGACGATTGAACTTGTAAAGGTGTGGTGGCATCATCGAGGAGTTGAGGAGGCCTTATGGGGAAGAGTCGTTATGCTCCGATTTTTGTGCCTAGGAGTTTGTAGGTTGGGTTTAGGGTCTGTTGGACCGATATTAGAGATACATATTAGTTCGAGATTGGTTTAGGGAAAACATAGTTCAGAAAGTGATAAAAATGGCTTAATTAAGCTTTCAAAGATGATTTTGTGTAATTTTAATAATGGATCTATTTTTTCTTATTTATGATTGATTTTAATCATGTTTTGGAAGTTTATTAATGTTGAAATTAGGGTTTAAGCATGGTAATCTTGAAACTATTTGGATCTCTAGTTGTTTAGGTTGTTAGAATTGGGTTTTTGCGGTGTTAATATGATTTTGTGAATGCTAGAGGTATAAGGTTAGTGATAGGGTGATTTTGGATGTTAATCAATGATAATAAATGGCAGGAAGGGTTAGGTTTTGGCGAGGTTGAGTTTGTGGAGTAATCGATGATGCTTTTGATTGTTTTGTATTGACGTTTTGATGGTTTTGGGCAAGGCAATGTGGTAGGTTTGCATGCTAAAGTTTTAAGTCCATTTATATGCATTAATCCTCTATTTTTATGTGGTTAGAATATGGGATAACATTCCGGAAGCAACCGATGAAGTTTTGGGAGTTTCAGACGCATAGTTTCGCGCCGGCTAGTCAAGTTTTCGTGTGTCGGTGAGTGACAACATGAATTTCAGCTTTGAAATGTTTTAAAGGTGGATTTGGGAACTTAGTTGTAAGTTAGAAACGCTTGTCTATGTTCAGAAGTAAGTACAAGGAATTTCTCTCTCGATTGTGCTATTATGAAATGGTTTTTATGCACTTGGTTTGAATTCATGTTACCTACTGTTAAATCACGTTTAAAGCACGTGGCTTGTTGTTTTAATGATGTGTTTATGAATTATGCACATGGTAAGTGGTCCTTGTAAGTATACGTTTTGTAGTTGTGATTTAAAACATGGTTTAATGCTCTGGAAAATGATTTAATGATGATGCTTTGAAAACAGTGAGGTATGTGGTGAAATGAGAATTATATTGGCAAGTGATGTTATGAAATTGGTTTATAAAAGTTATCGGATATAATTAGCCGGCTATAGGATTAAGTGCACTATAAACAAGTCACCTTGGATGTCGAGGGGTTTATATGATGTATCGAATACTTCATCTAAGTACCTTAACAATTGAGGTATGTGTATGTGGTGTCACGTCCTCTCGTTAGTGGGGTTATACATCTACTGATGAGTGATGTTGGGAGGTTTGTACGGTGTACTGAATACTCCACCACGAGTGTCACAACGGTGGAGGGTAGCTCGTGAATCTGTGTAACCGTTATGTTGTTTTGAGAAATGAACTTGCCTAATGATAACTTGTAAACCAATATAATTGGAGCATGTTTGAATGATTAATTGCATGTTTTGGAATTGCATTTTGCTGCAATCTGTGCAGGCGTTTCGGAACAGTGTGCACCGTTTCGGAACGGGTGCCTTGAATGAACCCAGGCGTTGCGGTACGGGTTTGGTCTCTGCCAGACCCCCGTTGCGGTACGCGTTGCGGAACGGCCTCGTGTTTCGAAACGGGCTCTGCCTGTTTCGGAACGGGTGACCGTTGGGGGCTGACATGGGCGGTTAAATGTTTCAAAATGTTTGCATTTTGGTCCTGAAACTTGTTTGTGCAATTGTATGAGTTTGGGATGTCCGTTTGAGCTGAAATTTGACAGAGAAGCATGAAACCTGATTAATTTTAAGTTGGTAACTTAAAATCTGGTTAAGTCCTTAAAGTTTTTTGAATTTACAATTTGGTCCCTAAAGTTGTAAATTGTTCAATTGGGTCCCTGATTGATCTCTGATGGTTGTGATCTTTGAGTATGCTGTTTGCATGATCACATCTAAGGTTAATGTGTATCTAGACAAGATTAAAAGGAAAAAAAAAGGGTCGTTAATCAAGGTTGACTCTCAGGTTGACTTTGGTTTTCCCCGTGTGACTTTCTTAATTCGGGTCAACCGTCCGGGCCGGGTTAAGGGGGTTACAGCTTCGGATCGTTAAAAGTCTTACGCGGATTTGAAGCGTAGGGAGATTGAGTTTGTGGTTGGTGATCGTGTGTTTCTGAAAGTGTCACCTTGGAAGAAGGTGATGAGTTTTGGAAGTGAGGGTATGCTTAGTCCAAGGTTTATTAGACCATATGAAATTTTGGAATGTGTTGGTCATGTTGTATATTGGTTGAGGTTGCCTCCCGAGTAGGAGAAAATTCATTATGTGTTCCTTGTCTCAATTATGTAGAGGTATAGATCGAATCCGTCACATATTATGCCAGTGGAGGATATTGAGTTGCGACCGGATTTGTCTTATGATGAGGAACCTGTTGAGATTCTTGATTTTAGTAGTAAAGTTTTTTGTGGTAAGACGATTCAACTTGTAAAGGTGTGGTGGCATCATCGAGGAGTTGAGGAGGCCTCATGGGGAAGAGTCGTTATGCTCCGATTTTTGTGCCTAGGAGTTTGTAGGTTGGGTTTAGGGTCTGTTGGACCGATATTAGAGATACATATTAGTTCGAGATTGGTTTAGGGAAAACATAGTTCAGAAAGTGATAAAAATGGCTTAATTAAGCTTTCAAAGATGATTTTGTGTAATTTTCATAATGGATATGTTTTTTCTTATTTATGATTGATTTTAATCATGTTTTGGAAGTTTATTAATGTTGAAATTAGGGTTTAAGCATGGTAATCTTGAAACTATTTGGATCTCTAGTTGTTTAGGTTGTTAGAATTGGGTTTTTGCGGTGTTAATATGATTTTGTGAATGCTAGAGGTATAAGGTTAGTGATAGGGTGATTTTGGATGTTAATCAATGATAATAAATGGCAGGAAGGGTTAGGTTTTGGCGAGGTTGAGTTTGTGGAGTAATCGATGATGCTTTTGATTGTTTTGTATTGACATTTTGATGGTTTTGGGCAAGGCAATGTGGTAGGTTTGCTTGCTAAAGTTTTAAGTCTATTTATATGCATTAATCCTCTATTTTACGTGGTTAGAATATGGGATAACATTCTGGAAGCAACCGATGAAGTTTTGGGAGTTTCAGACGCATAGTTTCGCGCCGGCTAGTCATGTTTTCGTGTGTCGGTGAGTGACAATATGAATTTCAGCTTTGAAATGTTTTAAAGGTGGATTTGGGAACTTAGTTGTAAGTTAGAAACGCTTGTCTATGTTCAGAAGTAAGTACAAGGAATTTCTCTCTCGATTGTGCTATTATGAAATGGTTTTTATGCACTTGGTTTGAATTCATGTTACCTACTGTAAAATCACGTTTAAAGCACGTGGCTTGTTGTTTTAATGATGTGTTTATGAATTATGCACATGGTAAGTGGTCCTTGTAAGTATACGTTTTGTAGTTGTGATTTAAAACATGGTTTAATGCTCTGGAAAATGATTTAATGATGATGCTTTGAAAACAGTGAGGTATGTGGTGAAATGAGAATTATATTGGCAAGTGATGTTATGAAATTGGTTTATAAATGTTATCGGATATAATTAGCCGGCTATAGGATTAAGTGCACTATAAACAAGTCACCTTGGATGTCGAGGGGTTTATATGATGTACCGAATACTTCATCTAAGTACCTTAACAATTGAGGTATGTGTATGTGGTGTCACGTCTCTCGTTAGTGGGGTTATACATCTACTAATGAGTGATGTTGGGAGGTTTGTACGGTGTACTGAATACTCCACCACGAGTGTCACAACGGTGGAGGGTAGCTCGTGAATCTGTGTAACCGTTATGTTGTTTTGAGAAATGAACTTGCCTAATGATAACTTGTAAACCAATATAATTGACGGGGTTTCATGAGATGGTTTATGTTGTATATTGTGATTTATACATGTTTTACTCTTTAAGCTTTGCATATGGTAGTTATGCATAGGAGGGCTTTAAATGAGTGTTAGCAATGGGACTTGCTGTTGGTTCATTATGCTGATTTTTTATTAAGAAAATGATATGGTTTTAAAGGCATGATGGTTTTCAAATGACGATTTAAGTTAATTGAAATGAGATTTCTATGCGGATTCAGAAAATGGTTTTAAATGCATTGATGGTGTTTGTTTTGAGCACTCCTCACTAAGACTTGTGTGCTTGCGTTCTAATTTGTCCATCAATGTAAAAAATTGAGGTTTGGAAGGCAACATGGAGCATGGGATAAAAAGAGACTTCAATTGAGAAAGTATGTTTCAGTTTAGAGTATAAGTAATAAGGGCATTGGGGGATCCATTTTCTTTTGGGACATTTGAGTAAACTCCCTACTAGAACAAGTTTATAATGTTGTTTTTGACTTGTGAATGGACTTTGGTATTTGGTTTGTGCTTTTCTATGTATTTTCGTATCTTGCTTGGTTTGTTTACTAGGTTGCATGCCTATAGTTTATGTTCGATGCAAATTGCCATGAGATGATGTTGAATATGCCATGGTTGATTTAGGTTTGATGTTTGAATATGTTGTATATATTTAGAATAATGTTTAGCTGGTTTGTGTTGCATTAAAAAGAGAAAAACCAACAAAATATGACATTACATGCCCATGTGTATCGATACACCTAAGGCTATATAGATACAATGAGCCTGAAATGGGCATTGGGTTTCGAAACAATGAAGGGTGTATCGAAACAGACTTGAACGAATTGGCTACTGGAATTTTGTGTACCGATAAGCTTTGGAGACTGTATCGATATGGGCTCATGTTTTGAAACACTCAGAGTTGTTCCGAAACATGGTTTACCGATACATGGTTGTGTCTATCGATACACGTAGTGATCAATTTGTTAATTGGAACCTTTTGGAGTTTTGTTTCTTTACGTTTCGGTTCTAGAATGTTGAGGATGCAAATAAACATGTTTGAATGATTGCCTTGAGCTGAGATTTGACACAATGGCATGTAATATGACTAATTAAAGGATGGCAACTTAAAAATTAGATCAAGGCCTTGTAATTTGCGAAATTTACAAATTGGTCTCTAACGAGTGTTTGTAATCAATTGAATGTCTAATCGATGTATGTTTGAGTCGACGATTTTTCCGCTGTGAGTCTTAACTCTTAAAGTAACAATATGTATCTAGAATAGATAAAAAGAAAAAAAGTATAGGGTCGTCTATTGAGGTAAACTTCATGGTTTACTTCAATATTCCCCGTGTGACCCGTTCGGCTCGGTCAGGCATCTAGGCCGGGTCGAGGGGGTTACAATATGTATCTAATTATCCTTTCACTCCTTTAGCTAAATTCTACTTCCTAAACTAAGATTCTTATTTCCATTTTTTCTCGCTTTGCCGAGGGTCTCTAGCATTATCTTAATCTTGCTTCGTGATATTGTTTAGCATGTGTGATAAGAGGGAGCATAGCACGAATCCCCACCTTCATCCAGAAATCACAAGTCTTTCTCTTCAACTCATACCCTAAAGTTTTGGACTTGAGAACTAAGAGGAAGCATACCACGAAGCCCCAAGTAACTTATTATCCCTGTGTTTGAGTTGATTTCATTTTTTATTACCATGGAAAAACATTCATGCCTTTATTTTCTTTTACCCCTGATATTCTTTTTTCTTTTTTTTTTTAAAATCTGAGAATGGTTTCAAATAGTCAAAGTTTGTTAGGGAACTAGATACATACCACGTGCTAGGTATAAATCATTTTCCTAAACTAGAGATCAATTTGCAAGAAACTTGGCATACTTTCTACTAGCATGAAAACTGAAGATTAAAAATTCATCATGAACTACATGGCAAACAAATATCAAATTTCGGAACAAGGGCCTGAAATGGCCATAAGGTTTCGGAACGGGTGAAGACGTATCGAAACGTTTTGACTACTGGAAGGGGTGTTTCCATACGTGTCTCAAAATGCACCCGAGTATCGAAACTTGTCAACCCTGTTTTGAAGCGATCATTTCGGTACAGGGCCATCCGTATCGAAACGTCTGACTGTTGGGATTGAATTTTGAACTGTTTTGGGTTTCCGTTTCTTGCATTTTGGTACCTAAGTGTTGGTTGACTTGATGGCATGTTATGAGATTAATTTTGGACTCATAACATTAAAAATCGTTTAGTCCTTATAAATCTAAGAATTTACGTTTTAGTCCCTAAAAGATGATTATTTTCAATTGAGTCCATGTTCGGGTTCTGTTCGCTGTGCCTCTTCCGCTGAATTAATCTGCTAAACATATAGGTTAATATTGAGCATCTAGAAAAGATTAATTGAAAAAGAAAGGGTCGTTAATCAAGGTTGACTTTCGGGTTGACTTTGGTTTTCCCCGTGTGATCTTTGTAGTTCGGGTCAAACGTCTAGGTCGGGATAAGGGGGTTATAGATGTTGTTCGGTTTAATGAATGCACCTTCTGCATTCATGGACATAATGAATCATATATTTCATGAATTCTCGGATTAGTTTGTGGTTGTGTTTATTGATGATATTCTCGTGTACTCTCGTATTGAAGAGGATCATGATAAGCGCTTGCGGGTTGTGTTGCAAGTTTTGTTGGATAATAAGCTTGACAACAACTTGATTACGTGCGAGTTTTGGCTTAAAGAAGTTGTCTTTCTGGGACATGTGATGTCAACCGAGGGTATCCGAGTTGATCCACATAAGATCGAGGTGGTGATGAGTTGGAAGACACCTAGGTCTATGACAGAAGTCTGTAGTTTCCTTGGATTGATGGGTTATTATCGTAGGTTTGTGGATGGTTTTTTCAAAGATTGATGCTCTGCTAACCAAGTTGATTGAAAAGAATGTTCTCTTTGAGTGGATGGAAGACAGACAACGAGCTTTTGAGAAGTTAAAGGAAGCTTTGACGTAAGCTCCTATCTTGATTCAAACTGAATCGGGTAGGGAGTTTGTGGTTTTCAGTGATGCATCATATGTTGGTTTGGGTTGGTGTTGATGGAAGGTGGGAAGGTTGTGGCATATGCATCTAGACTATTGAAGGTTTACAAGCGCAACTATCCTACTCATGATCTTGAGCTTTCCATGATTGTGTTTGCTTTGAAATTTTGGAGGCATTACCTTTATGGTGAAAAGTGTGTTGTTTATATGGATCGTAAGAGTTTGAAGTATTTGATGATGCAAAAGGACTTGAACCTTAGGCTACGTAGATGGTTGGTGTTGCTTAAGGATTATGACTTGACGATAGAGTATCACCCTGGTAAGGCAAATGTTGTGGTCAATTCCTTGAGTAGGAAGGTAGCTGTGGATTTGAGAGCCATGTTTGTGCGATTGAGTGTGTCGGATGATGGTGGATATATAGTTGAGTTGCAACTGAAAACTTCCTTTAAGTAGTTGCTTGATGATTCGTTGGTACCGCATGTTCAGGATATAACAGATGGTAATTCGACAGACTTTTGTTTTAATGATGATGGTGTTTTGTGTTTTAAGAGCCGAATAGTTGGGTCGGATGATGTTGGGTTGAGGCGCACTATTCTGACTAAGGCACATAGTAGTCCTTTTGCTATGCATCTTTGTAGTACTAAGATGTATTGTGGATTGAAGGATGAATACTATTGGGTTGGGTTGAAGAAGAATGTTGCTGATTTTGTGAATAAGTGTATGGTTTGTCAGCCCGTCAAAACCGAGCATCAATTTCCTTCCGAGCTGTTGCAACCTTTGAAGATACCAGAATGGAAATAGGAGAGAATTACGATGGATTTCGTGTTCGGTTTGCCTTTGACCCCATCAAAGAAGAACTCTATTTGGGTGATTGTAGGCCGTCTTATGAAGTGTGCGTATTTCATAGCTGTGCATACTACGTATACGTTGGATAAGTTGGTAGAGTTGTACATTATGGAAGTTTTGAGATTACATGGTGTACCTAAATTCATAGTTTTGCATAGAGATCTTAGGTTTACAGCGAGGTTTTGGAAGTGTTTGCATAGAGCTTTGGGTACACAGATCAATTTTAGTACCTCGTGTCATCCTCAGACAGATGGTCAGTCTGAGCGAGTTATCCATGTTTTGAGTATATGTTGCGGTGTTGTGTTACAGATTTCCAAGGTTCTTGGGAGAAACAATTGCCTTTGGTGGAGTTTTCTTATAATAATAGCTATCAAAAAAGTATACAAATGGCTCAATATGAAGCCTTGTATGGTAGGAAGTGTAGGACGCCTCTTTGTTGGGCAGAAGCGGGCAAACATTAGTTTCTTTGCCAGATTTTCTTAAAGGAATGACGGAGAAGGTAAATCTTGCTTGTGATTGGTTGAAGGCAGCTTCGGATCGTTAAAAGTCTTATGCGGATTTGAAGCGTAGGGAGATTGAGTTTGTGGTTGGTGATCGTGTGTTTCTGAAAGTGTCATCGTTGAAGAAGGTGATTAGTTTTGGAAGTGAGGGTAAGCTTAGTCCAAGGTTTATTAGACCATATGAAATTGTGGAATGTGTTGGTCATGTTGTATATTGGTTGAGGTTGCGTCCCGAGTATGAGAAAATTCATTATGTGTTCCTTGTCTCAATTATGTGGAGGTATAGATCGAATCCGTCGCATATTATGCCAGTGGAGGATATTGAGTTGCGACCGGATTTGTCTTATGATGAGGAACCTGTTGAGATTCTTGATTTTAGTAGTAAAGTTTTTTGTGGTAAGACGATTCAACTTGTAAAGGTGTGGTGGCATCATCGAGGAGTTGAGGAGGCCTCATGGGGAAGAGTCGTTATGCTCCGATTTTTGTGCCTAGGAGTTTGTAGGTTGGGTTTAGGGTCTGTTGGACCGATATTAGAGATACATATTAGTTCGAGATTGGTTTAGGGAAAACATAGTTCAGAAAGTGATAAAAATGGCTTAATTAAGCTTTCAAAGATGATTTTGTGTAATTTTCATAATGGATCTGTTTTTTCTTATTTATGATTGATTTTAATCATGTTTTGGAAGTTTATTAATGTTGAAATTAGGGTTTAAGCATGGTAATCTTGAAACTATTTGGATCTCTAGTTGTTTAGGTTGTTAGAATTGGGTTTTTGCGATGTTAATATGATTTTGTGAATGCTAGAGGTATAAGGTTAGTGATAGGGTGATTTTGGATGTTAATCAATGATAATAAATGGTAGGAAGGGTTAGGTTTTGGCGAGGTTGAGTTTGTGGAGTAATCGATGATGCTTTTGATTGTTTTGTATTGACGTTTTGATGGTTTTGGGCAAGGCAATGTGGTAGGTTTGCATGCTAAAGTTTTAAGTCCATTTATATGCATTAATCCTCTATTTTTATGTGGTTAGAATATGGGATAACATTCCGGAAGCAACCGATGAAGTTTTGGGAGTTTCAGACGCATAGTTTCGCGCCGGCTAGTCAAGTTTTCGTGTGTCGGTGAGTGACAACATGAATTTCAGCTTTGAAATGTTTTAAAGGTGGATTTGGGAACTTAGTTGTAAGTTAGAAACGCTTGTCTATGTTCAGAAGTAAGTACAAGGAATTTCTCTCTCGATTGTGCTATTATGAAAAGGTTTTTATGCACTTGGTTTGAATTCATGTTACCTACTGTTAAATCACGTTTAAAGCACGTGGCTTGTTGTTTTAATGATGTGTTTATGAATTATGCACATGGTAAGTGGTCCTTGTAAGTATACATTTTGTAGTTGTGATTTAAAACATGGTTTAATGCTCTGGAAAATGATTTAATGATGATGCTTTGAAAACAGTGAGGTATGTGGTGAAATGAGAATTATATTGGCAAGTGATGTTATGAAATTGGTTTATAAATGTTATCGGATATAATTAGCCGGCTATAGGATTAAGTGCACTATAAACAAGTCACCTTGGATGTCGAGGGGTTTATATGATGTTTCGAATACTTCATCTAAGTACCTTAACAATTAAGGGATGTGTATGTGGTGTCACGTCCTCTCGTTAGTGGGGTTATACATCTACTGATGAGTGATGTTGGGAGGTTTGTACGGTGTAATGAATACACCACCACGAGTGTCACAACGGTGGAAGGTAGCTCGTGAATCTGTGTAACCGTTATGTTGTTTTGAGAAATGAACTTGCCTAATGATAACTTGTAAACCAATATAATTGACGGGGTTTCATGAGATGGTTTATGTTGTATATTGTGATTTATACATGTTTTACTCTTTAAGCTTTGCATATGGTAGTTATGCATAGGAAGGCTTTAAATGAGTGTTAGCAATGGGACTTGCTGTAGGTTCATTATGCTGATTTTTTATTAAGAAAATGATATGGTTTTAAAGGCATGATGGTTTTCAAATGACGATTTAAGTTAATTGAAATGAGATTTCTATGCGGATTCAGAAAATGGTTTTAAATGCATTGATGGTGTTTGTTTTGAGCACTCCTCACTAAGACTTGTGTGCTTGCGTTCTAATTTGTTCATCAATGTAAAAAATTGAGGTTTGGAAGGCAACATGGAGCATGGGATAAAAAGAGACTTCAATTGAGAAAGTATGTTTCAGTTTAGAGTATAAGTAATAAGGGCATTGGGGGATCCATTTTCTTTTGGGACATTTGAGTAAACTCCCTACTAGAACAAGTTTATAATGTTGTTTTTGACTTGTGAATGGACTTTGGTATTTGGTTTGTGCTTTTCTATGTATTTTCGTATCTTGCTTGGTTTGTTTACTAGGTTGCATGCCTATAGTTTATGTTCGATGCAAATTGCCATGAGATGATGTTGAATATGCCATGGTTGATTTAGGTTTGATGTTTGAATATGTTGTATATATTTAGAATAATGTTTAGCTGGTTTGTGTTGCATTAAAAAGAGAAAAACCAATAAAATATGACATTACATGCCCATGTGTATCGATACACCTAAGGCTATATAGATACAATGAGCCTGAAATGGGCATTGGGTTTCGAAACAATGAAGGGTGTATCGAAACAGACTTGAACGAATTGGCTACTGGAATTTCGTGTACCGATAAGCTTTGGAGACTGTATCGATATGGGCTCATGTTTTGAAACACTCAGAGTTGTTCCGAAACATGGTTTACCGATACATGGTTGTGTCTATCGATACACGTAGTGATCAATTAGTTAATTGGAACCTTTTGGAGTTTTGTTTCTTTACGTTTCGGTTCTAGAATGTTGAGGATGCAAATAAACATGTTTGAATGATTGCTTTGAGCTGAGATTTGACACAATGGCATTTAATATGACTAATTAAAGGATGGCAACTTAAAAATTAGATCAAGGCCTTGTAATTTGCGAAATTTACAAATTGGTCTCTAACGAGTGTTTGTAATCAATTGAATGTCTAATCGATGTATGTTTGAGTCGACGATTTTTTCCGCTGTGAGTCTTAACTCTTAAAGTAACAATATGTATCTAGAATAGATAAAAAGAAAAAAAGTATAGGGTCATCTATTGAGGTAATCTTCATGGTTTACTTCAATATTCCCCGTGTGACCAGTTCGGCTCGGTCGGGCATCTAGGCCGGGTCGAGGGGGTTACAATATGTATCTAATTATCCTTTCACTCCTTTAGCTAAATTCTACTTCCTAAACTAAGATTCTTATTTCCATTTTTTCTCGCTTTGCCGAGGGTCTCTAGCATTATCTTAATCTTGCTTTGTGATATTGTTTAGCATGTGTGATAAGAGGGAGCATAGCACGAATCCCCACCTTCATCCAGAAATCACAAGTCTTTCTCTTCAACTCATACCCTAAAGTTTTGGACTTGAGAACTAAGAGGAAGCATACCACGAAGCCCCAAGTAACTTATTATCCCTGTGTTTGAGTTGATTTCATTTTTTATTACCATGGAAAAACATTCATGCCTTTATTTTCTTTTACCCCTGATATTCTTTTTTCTTTTTTTTTAAAATCTGAGAATGGTTTCAAATAGTCAAAGTTTGTTAGGGAACTAGATACATACCACGTGCTAGGTATAAATCATTTTCCTAAACTAGAGATCAATTTGCAAGAAACTTGGCATACTTTCTACTAGAATGAAAATTGAAGATTAAAAATTCATCATGAACTACATGGCAAACAAATATCAAATTTCGGAACAAGGGCCTGAAATGGCCATAAGGTTTCGGAACGGGTGAAGACGTATCGAAACGTTTTGACTACTGGAAGGGGTGTTTCCATACATGTCTCAAAATGCACCCGAGTATCGAAACTTGTCAACCCTGTTTCAAAGAGAACATTTCGGTACATGGCCATCCGTATCGAAACGCCTGACCGTTGGGTTTGAATTTTGAACTGTTTTGGGTTTCTGTTTCTTGCATTTTAGTCCCTAAGTGTTGGTTGACTTGATGGCATGTTATGAGATTAATTTTGGACTCATAACATTAAAATTCGTTTAGTCCTTATAAATCTAAGAATTTACGTTTTAGTCCCTAAAAGATGATTATTTTCAATTGAGTCCATGTTCAGGTTCCGTTCGTTGTGCCTCTTCCGCTGAATTAATCTGCTAAACATATAGGTTAATATTGAGCATCTAGAAAAGATTAATTGAAAAAGAAAGGGTCGTTAATCAAGGTTGACTTTCGGGTTGACTTTGGTTTTCCCCGTGTGATCTTTGTAGTTCGGGTCAAACGTCTAGGTCGGGATAAGGGGGTTATAGATGTTGTTCAGTTTAATAAATGCACCTTCTGCATTCATGGACATAATGAATCATATGTTTCATGAATTCTCGGATTAGTTTGTGGTTGTGTTTATTGATGATATTCTCGTGTACTCTCGTATTGAAGAGGATCATGATAAGCGCTTGCGGGTTGTGTTGCAAGTTTTGTTGGATAATAAGCTTGATAACAACTTGATTACGTGCGAGTTTTGGCTTAAAGAAGTTGTCTTTCTAGGACATGTGATGTCAACCGAGGGTATCCGAGTTGATCAACATAAGATCGAGGCGGTGATGAGTTGGAAGACACCTAGGTCTATGACAGAAGTCTGTAGTATCATATGTTGGTTTGGGTTGGTGTTGATGGAAGGTGGGAAGGTTGTGGCATATGCATCTAGACTATTGAAGGTTTACAAGCGCAACTATCCTACTCATGATCTTGAGCTTTCCATGATTGTGTTTGCTTTGAAATTTTGGAGGCATTACCTTTATGGTGAAAAGTGTGTTGTTTATATGGATCGTAAGAGTTTGAAGTATTTGATGATGCAAAAGGACTTGAACCTTAGGCTACGTAGATGGTTGATGTTGCTTAAGGATTATGACTTGACGATAGAGTATCACCCTGGTAAGGCAAATGTTGTGGTCAATTCCATGAGTAGGAAGGTAGCTGTGGATTTGAGAGCCATGTTTGTGCGATTGAGTGTGTCGGATGATGGTGGATATATAGTTGAGTTGCAACTGAAAACATCCTTTAAGTAGTTGCTTGATGATTCGTTGGTACCGCATGTTCAGGATATAACAGATGGTAATTCGACAGACTTTTGTTTTAATGATGATGGTGTTTTGTGTTTTAAGAGCCGAATAGTTGGGTCTGATGATGTTGGGTTGAGGCGCACTATTCTGACTAAGGCACATAGTAGTCCTTTTGCTATGCATCTTGGTAGTACTAAGATGTATTGTGGATTGAAGGATGAATACTATTGGGTTGGGTTGAAGAAGAATGTTGCTGATTTTGTGAATAAGTGTATGGTTTGTCAGCGCGTCAAAACCGAGCATCAATTTCCTTCCGAGCTGTTGCAACCTTTGAAGATACCAGAATGGAAATAGGAGAGAATTACGATGGATTTCGTGTTCGGTTTGCCTTTGACCCCATCAAAGAAGAACTCTATTTGGGTGATTGTAGGTCGTCTTATGAAGTGTGCGTATTTCATAGCTGTGCATACTACGTATACGTTGGATAAGTTGGTAGAGTTGTACATTATGGAAGTTTTGAGATTACATGGTGTACCTAAATTTATAGTTTTGCATAGAGATCTTAGGTTTACAGCGAGGTTTTGGAAGTGTTTGCATAGAGCTTTGGGTACACAGATCAATTTCAGTACCTCGTGTCATCCTCAGACAGATGGTCAGTCTGAGCGAGTTATCCATGTTTTGAGTATATGTTGCGGTGTTGTGTTACAGATTTCCAAGGTTCTTGGGAGAAACAATTGCCTTTGGTGGAGTTTTCTTATAATAATAGCTATCAAAAAAGTATACAAATGGCTCAATATGAAGCCTTGTATGGTGGGAAGTGTAGGACGCCTCTTTGTTGGGCAGGAGCGGGCAAACATTAGTTTCTTTGCCAGATTTTCTTAAAGGAATGACAGAGAAGGTAAATCTTTCTTGTGATTGGTTGAAGGCAGCTTCTGTAACGCCCCGGTTTTGGGCTCAGAAGTTTTGGGCGTTGACCGGTTCGGTCAAAGTGCTGATCGAATATATAAGAGTGAATTTAGGAAAGCCTAGTTCGGGTTGCATTAAAAATATGGAAAAATGTTCTAAAATCATATTTTAACATAATTAAGTGAACTGTGAAATCAATTTTGGAAAATGAGGTTCGGAAGGTTGACATTTTGGCTAGTGACCAAAATGTAATTTTTGAAAGTTGCGGGACAGTTTTATAAAGGATTGAAACTTTGAATCTTTAAGGAGCTATTATTCCAAAAAGAGTTTCTCCAGATTTTTCTAAGATATTTTAAGGCTTTATTCTGATTTTAAAGATTATGAAATGTGGAGGGAAATCATTTTTACCATTTCTCAACTAACTTTTCTATTTCTCTCAATTTTCCTTTTCTCTCATTTTCTCTCCACCCAAACACAATTCTCCAGCTTTTCTTCTCTGATTTTGGCATCTAAATCACTCATTTCAACTCTCTTTTGATTCCTAATCATCTCATCAACAAAACCTCTCAATTTGCAAGTTGTTTCATTAAGCATTTTGGCTCTAAAAAGGAGAAATTCAAGTTTGGAGGTAAGAACGTCCTTCTCCTCTAAACTATCAGTTGTTTACTGAAATTCCTAAGTTCTCAATCCTTGATTTGTGTTTTGTTAATGGCTTTTCAATTGAAATCTTGATTTTGGCTTAAAATGCAAGATTTGGTGATTTTGGTGAAATTTTCGTGTGATCTGTTTGGGCAGTGTTTTGAAGTGTCAAAATGATGTTAAATGAATGCTAAATTGATTAGAAGTTGAGGTTTAATCAATGCAATCCCGGATAGGTTGAATTTCCTAAGTTTAGCTTGAGTTTTTGGTTGTTTTTGGAGTGTTTTTGGTGATCTGTTATACCTGGAGGTATAAGGATGTGTTTGTGATCATTTTGGATGTTAATTGATGTTTAAAAATGGTTAGAAGTGATGGATCTTGGCTGGGTTAAGTTTTGGAAGTGTTTGGAGGTGATTTCGGTTGTGTTTGGTAGCCAAATTGTTGGATTTGTGTTGAGCAGCGAGTTGAGTCTTGTTGCTGGTGTTTTTAATGCATAATGATGCATTAATCCTCTGTTGTTGTGTGCTTGAAACAGGGGAGTTTGATCCGTGAGCTTTGAAGGTGTTGCGGAAGGTTTTCGAATGCTTGGAAGGCTTGTTAGCTAGCCTTGTTTTGCGTATCGGTGGGTGAAGTTGGGTTTTCAGCTTTTAAACCAAGGTTTGAAGGTTTTGGGAACTTAGTTTAAGTCTAAACAACTTTGCTAAGCTCAAGAGTAAGTGAATGGATTTTCGCTCTTGAATTGTGTTGTGAAATTGGCTTTTAAGCAATTGTGGTTGATGATTGAAATACATGTGATTTGCATGGTTTAAATCTGTTTTGAAAGCATATTTTGAGCATGGTTTAATGCTGGTTTTGAAAGTCATTTGAGAAGGATGCTCAAGGTAAGAGATCCTTGGTTTTGTATATGGTAATTGTGGTTTTGATGCATAGTGTTGCATGTTGATCAATGGCTTTGTATGATGCTTTAAAACAGTGAATTGATGATGGTAAATGTTACTTTTTGCATATTGGTTATGCATGTGAATCATTGGACTAATGAGGTAATTGTTTTGCATATTGGTTATGCATGTGAATCATTGGTCTATTGTGGTGATGATTTTTGCATTGTGATTATGCATATGAATCAGTGGAATAACATGGTAAGATGGTTATATTGGCAAGTGATGACAGTGGTTCTTGGTTCGTTGATCGGATATAGTTAGCCGGCTATAGGATTGGGTGCACCGTGAATTAAGTCGCCTTGGAGGTGGAGTGGTCAAGAGTGAACCGGTAAACTCCCTTCAAGTATCCTAACGAGATGGTTAAGGTCATAATGGAGGTGTTGCCCATTCGAGGACCTTGGTTGAGCAAAGGTTATATGGTGTTTAAAAGTCCATATATGAGAACCTTGTGCTTGTTAAGATCACAATGGCGGAGTAAGTCCATGTGTGGATCTTGTGTGGGGTGTCCCGGATCTCGTTAGGGATTTTATACAACTACCAATCGGTTATGCAAAGGTTGTATGGTGTTTAAAAGTCCATACATGGAAACCTTGTGCATGTTGAGGTTGTATGGTGTTTAAAAGTCCATGCATGGGAACCTCGGGAAAAGCTAAGGTTGTATGGTGCTTAAAAGTCCATACATGGGAACCTTAGGCTTGTAAGGTCAAATGGTGTTTAAAAGTCCATTTGGGAGGCCTTGGATTGGTAGGGTGTATGGAGCGTAGGGACAACGCTCGGAATCCGCGTATCCGATCGGGTTGTTGAGTTGAAAAGTGGATGTGGTTGATCACTTGGAAGCCAATGTAATGTTCTTGTTCATAAAGAAGCATGAGATGCTTGAAAGGATGCATGGTTGCATGAAAAGTGTATAATTCTTGTGAATGCATGTTTACTTGTTAAGTTGAACAAGTGTTGATTATCGTTTGGTAAATGATGCATGTGTGCATGAAATCTCTTTAATGCATTGGAGTCTTGTTAAGACTTGTTTTAAAAGGCATGAGATGATGATGGTGTGATTCATAAGTTGTCTTTGTTAAATGCATGAATTGGATTGCTTGAATAATGGTTTAAAAGGGATTTCTTGTTTGAAATGATGTTCAAGTTTATGAATGGGTAATATGAAATGGAAGTGTTTTCCAAGGTTTTAATTTAACTTTGCATATGGTGTTTATGCATGGAATGGTTAAATGGATGATTATGTAATTTGTGCTTTGAAATGGTTTTCTTAGCTTGCTAAGCTAAGGGTTGGTTTTCATGTAAGTGCAATGTATTGTTTAAGCATGTTGTTGAAAAGGAGTTTTCAAACATGGTTTTGGTCTGTCAAATCGGGTTGTTTTAAAAGTGTTTTTGTAACCCGCTGCATTGATGGTGTTTTGGTTTTGAGCATTCCTCACTAAGCATTATGTGCTTACGCTCCTTTTTGTCCATCAATGCAGATTCTTGAAGTTTGGACAGCAAGGACCAAGGGATTCAAGGTGGACTCCAATTGAGATGTATGTCTCGGTGAATAGCTATAGTTAAAAAGGCAATGGGGGTAGAATCTCTCGGATTGTTGATTTTGTGTTTGTATATGTTCGGACAAGTATGTTTTAATGTTGTTGATGTTGCTGAATCATGAATTGGCTATAATGAGATTGATTTGGAAAGTTTGTGCTTAAATGGTTGCTTGTGTAGGAAGCATGCCTATAGATTTGGGGCTTTTTGCATATGAAGCTAATTTGTTGATTTGATGATGCTTACAAGTTTTATATATGTTGAATTGCATGTTGGTAAAGTTTGGTGGCAATTGGAGCATGTTTGAATGATTAATTGCATGTTTTGGAATTGCATTTTGCTGCAATCTGTGCAGGCATTTCGGAACAGTGTGCACCGTTTCGGAACGGGTGCCTTGAATGAACCCAGGTGTTGCGGTACGGGTTTGGTCTCTGCCAGACCCCCGTTGCGGTACGCGTTGCGGAACGGCCTCGTGTTTCGAAACGGGCTCTGCCTGTTTCGGAACGGGTGACCGTTGGGGGCTGACATGGGCGGTTAAATGTTTCAAAATGTTTGCATTTTGGTCCTGAAACTTGTTTGTGCAATTGTATGAGTTTGGGATGTCCGTTTGAGCTGAAATTTGACAGAGAAGCATGAAACCTGATTAATTTTAAGTTGGTAACTTAAAATCTGGTTAAGTCCTTAAAGGTTTCAGAATTTACAATTTGGTCCCTAAAGTTGTAAATTGTTCAATTGGGTCCCTGTTTGATCTCTGATGGTTGTGATCTTTGAGTATGCTGTTTGCATGATCACATCTAAGGTTAATGTGCATCTAGACAAGATTAAAAGGAAAAAAAAGGGTCGTTAATCAAGGTTGACTTTCGGGTTGACTTTGGTTTTCCCCGTGTAACTTTCTTAATTCGGGTCAACCGTCCGGGCCGGGTTAAGGGGGTTACAGCTTCGGATCGTTAAAAATCTTACGCGGATTTGAAGCGTAGGGAGATTGAGTTTGTGGTTGGTGATCGTGTGTTTCTGAAAGTGTCACCTTGGAAGAAGGTGATGAGTTTTGGAAGTGAGGGTAAGCTTAGTCCAAGGTTTATTAGACCATATGAAATTGTGGAATGTGTTGGTCATGTTGTATATTGGTTGAGGTTGCCTCCCGAGTAGGAGAAAATTCATTATGTGTTCCTTGTCTCAATTATGTGGAGGTATAGATCGAATCCGTCGCATATTATGCCAGTGGAGGATATTGAGTTGCGACCGGATTTGTCTTTTGATGAGGAACCTGTTGAGATTCTTGATTTTAGTAGTAAAGTTTTTTGTGGTAAGACGATTCAACTTGTAAAGGTGTGGTGGCATCATCGAGGAGTTGAGGAGGCCTCATGGGGAAGAGTCGTTATGCTCCGATTTTTGTGCCTAGGAGTTTGTAGGTTGGGTTTAGGGTCTGTTGGACCGATATTAGAGATACATATTAGTTCGAGATTGGTTTAGGGAAAACATAGTTTAGAAAGTGATAAAAATGGCTTAATTAAGCTTTCAAAGATGATTTTGTGTAATTTTCATAATGGATATGTTTTTTATTATTTATGATTGATTTTAATCATGTTTTGGAAGTTTATTAATGTTGAAATTAGGGTTTAAGCATGGTAATCTTGAAACTATTTGGATCTGTAGTTGTTTAGGTTGTTAGAATTGGGTTTTTGCGGTGTTAATATGATTTTGTGAATGCTAGAGGTATAAGGTTAGTGATAGGGTGATTTTGGATGTTAATCAATGATAATAAATGGCAGGAAGGGTTAGGTTTTGGCGAGGTTGAGTTTGTGGAGTAATCGATGATGCTTTTGATTGTTTTGTATTGACATTTTGATGGTTTTGGGCAAGGCAATGTGGTAGGTTTGCTTGCTAAAGTTTTAAGTCCATTTATATGCATTAATCCTCTATTTTTATGTGGTTAGAATATGGGATAACATTCTGGAAGCAACCGATGAAGTTTTGGGAGTTTCAGACGCATAGTTTCGCGCCGGCTAGTCAAGTTTTCGTGTATCGGTGAGTGACAACATGAATTCAGCTTTGAAATTTTTTAAAGGTGGATTTGGGAACTTAGTTGTAAGTTAGAAACGCTTGTCTATGTTCAGAAGTAAGTACAAGGAATTTCTCTCTCGATTGTGCTATTATGAAATGGTTTTTATGCACTTGGTTTGAATTCATGTTACCTACTGTAAAATCACGTTTAAAGCACGTGGCTTGTTGTTTTAATGATGTGTTTATGAATTATGCACATGGTAAGTGGTCCTTGTAAGTATACGTTTTGTAGTTGTGATTTAAAACATGGTTTAATGATCTGGAAAATGATTTAATGATGATCCTTTGAAAACAGTGAGGTATGTGGTGAAATGAGAATTATATTGGCAAGTGATGTTATGAAATTGGTTTATAAATATTATCGGATATAATTAGCCGGCTATAGGATTAAGTGCACTATAAACAAGTCACCTTGGATGTCGAGGGGTTTATATGATGTACCGAATACTTCATCTAAGTACCTTAACAATTGAGGTATGTGTATGTGGTGTCACGTCTCTCGTTAGTGGGGTTATACATCTACTGATGAGTGATGTTGGGAGGTTTGTACGGTGTACTGAATACTCCACCACGAGTGTCACAACGGTGGAGGGTAGCTCGTGAATCTGTGTAACCGTTATGTTGTTTTGATAAATGAACTTGCCTAATGATAACTTGTAAACCAATATAATTGACGGGGTTTCATGAGATGGTTTATGTTGTATATTGTGATTTATACATGTTTTACTCTTTAAGCTTTGCATATGGTAGTTATGCATAGGAAGGCTTTAAATGAGTGTTAGCAATGGGACTTGCTGTTGGTTCATTATGCTGATTTTTTATGAAGAAAATGATATGGTTTTAAAGGCATGATGGTTTTCAAATGACGATTTAAGTTAATTGAAATGAGATTTCTATGCGGATTCAGAAAATGGTTTTAAATGCATTGATGGTGTTTGTTTTGAGCACTCCTCACTAAGACTTGTGTGCTTGCGTTCTAATTTGTCCATCAATGTAAAAAATTGAGGTTTGGAAGGCAACATGGAGCATGGGATAAAAAGAGACTTCAATTGAGAAAGTATGTTTCAGTTTAGAGTATAAGTAATAAGGGCATTGGGGGATCCATTTTCTTTTGGGACATTTGAGTAAACTCCCTACTAGAACAAGTTTATAATGTTGTTTTTGACTTGTGAATGGACTTTGGTATTTGGTTTGTGGTTTTCTATGTATTTTCGTATCTTGCTTGGTTTGTTTACTAGGTTGCATGCCTATAGTTTATGTTCGATGCAAATTGCTATGAGATGACGTTGAATATGCCATGGTGGATTTAGGTTTGATGTTTGAATATGTTGTATATATTTAGAATAATGTTTAGCTGGTTTGTGTTGCATTAAAAAGAGAAAAACCAACAAAATATGACATTACATGCCCATGTGTATCGATACACCTAAGGCTATATAAATACAATGAGCCTGAAATGGGCATTGGGTTTCGAAACAATGAAGGGTGTATCGAAACAGACTTGAACGAATTGGCTACTGGAATTTCGTGTACCGATAAGCTTTGGAGACTGTATCGATATGGGCTCATGTTTTGAAACACTCAGAGTTGTTCCGAAACATGGTTTACCGATACATGGTTGTGTCTATCGATACACGTAGTGATCAATTAGTTAATTGGAACCTTTTGGAGTTTTGTTTCTTTACGTTTCGGTTCTAGAATGTTGAGGATGCAAATAAACATGTTTGAATGATTGCTTTGAGCTGAGATTTGACACAATGGCATGTAATATGACTAATTTAAGGATTGCAACTTAAAAATTAGATCAAGGCCTTGTAATTTGCGAAATTTACAAATTGGTCTCTAACGAGTGTTTGTAATCAATTGAATGTCTAATCGATGTATGTTTGAGTCGACGGTTTTTTCCGCTGTGAGTCTTAACTCTTAAAGTAACAATATGTATCTAGAATAGATAAAAAGAAAAAAAGTATAGGGTCATCTATTGAGGTAAACTTCATGGTTTACTTCAATATTCCCCGTGTGACCCGTTCGGCTGGGTCGGGCATCTAGGCCGGGTCGAGGGGGTTACAATATGTATCTAATTATCCTTTCACTCCCTTAGCCAAATTCTACTTCCTAAACTAAGATTCTTATTTCCATTTTTTCTCCCTTTGCCGAGGGTCTCTAGCATTATCTTAATCTTGCTTCGTGATATTGTTTAGCATGTGTGATAAGAGGGAGCATAGCACGAATCCCCACCTTCATCCAGAAATCACAAGTCTTTCTCTTCAACTCATACCCTAAAGTTTTGGACTTGAGAACTAAGAGGAAGCATACCACGAAGCCCCAAGTAACTTATTATCCTTGTGTTAGAGTTGATTTCATTTTTTATTACCATGGAAAAACATTCCTGCCTTTATTTTCTTTTACCCCTGATATTCTTTTTTCTTTTTTTTTTAAAATCTGAGAATGGTTTCAAATAGTCTGAGTTTGTTAGGGAACTAGATACATACCACGTGCTAGGTATAAATCATTTTCCTAAACTAGAGATCAATTTGCAAGAAACTTGGCATACTTTCTACTAGCATGAAAACTGAAGATTAAAAATTCATCATGAACTACATGGCAAACAAATATCAAATTTCGGCCGAGACAAAATTTTCTTTTTCACAATATTTTATGGATAAGTATGCAACTACTCTACATGAACTACATGGCAAACAAAAAAATTTAAACGTGAAATGCATGACATGGAATTATATGAGAAAGCGCACACCCACAAACCCAAGATGTGCATTGTCCTCAATGCATGAAACGACACATATATACAAGAAAAACGGGAGAAATAAAAATACATGAAGATTAAGATGAAGATGCAAAAATGAAATGCAAAGGAGTTAATTAAATGAAGACTCCTCTTTGGATACCTCTTGCTCCGGCTTGGCACGGGCTTCTTCTTCTTTTCTGGCATGAGTCTTTCTCATTGTTACGCTCCCATGTTCATAGGCCATTCTTTTCTTCCCTTTACAGTCCTGCTTTAAGGCGGCAGTAAAGGCTCAAATATCCTTCTTCTTCATGGTTGATTCGGCAGGTGGTGTGACTAGCGTAGGCTTTGGTTTCTTGGAAGGAATGTCCTTTGACTCGGAGGTGGAATCGGTGCTGGCAGATTTAACATGCACCAGGGACATAGAAAGTATAACATTCGACTAGGAACTGATAGAACTAACTAGACTGGCTGTAACGCCCGAGTTTTGGGTCTAGAAGTTTTTAGCGTTGGTTCGGGGTTAGTAGAACCTATACTAGAGGTCCGAGTTTTCGGGAGCTGTTCAGGGAAAAAGTAGTTTGGGGTATGATAAAAGTATGGGAAAAATTCCTAAAATCTTGTAAAAGTATATAGAAAGGTTTGGTAAAGAAAATTTTCAAAAATGGCATGTGGAAGATTGAGATTTTGGTTTAGTGTCCATTTTGTAAATAGTGCAAAATATGCTTCTAAGGATTGTTTTGAAAGGGGGCCAAACCTTGAATCTTTAATGAGTTACCATTTAATTAATGAACCTTTTCCTTCAATTTGACAATTTTTAAATATTTTATTAAAAGTGAATATAAAATATATTTTTTTAATAAAAAGGGATTTTATCATCCAAAAGCGATTTGACGTAAACTTCATTTCTTTCATTTTCCCAAATAGCCAAACACTCTATTTTCTTTCTAAAGTTCAAGAGATATTCATCTTTTCATTTCTTTTGTTTTAAAATGATTTCCTTAGTTTTCACATCATCTACCTTAAAGCAATCTTGAAGAGCTTTCATCAAATCTTGTCATTTGAATGAGAAGGCAAAGGTTAGAGGTAAATTTTGTTTAACTCCTCTAATCAAGGTTCTTTAATGAAATTGTCAAGTCTTTGGCTCTCTAAATATGTTTAGTAACAATGTTTTAGGTTATAATTGATGAGAATTGGTAAATCTAGCTTTAACTGATGATTTCTTAAGATTTTCAAATGGGTACTTGTTGAGTGTATAAAAGTTTTATATTTTACCTCTTATTTACCCATATTTTTACTGCATTCTAGCATAACTTATTTCATTTAGGATAGATATTTTCATATGCATCACAATTAGATAAAAGGGCACAGTTTCTACTGATTTTGGGTACTTTTTTAGGTATCTATTGCGGTAGACTCAGGGCAACAAAGGAGCAGAGGCGGATTGCAGAGCTGGAGTCGAGAAGAAAAGGACTATCATGACATATGTCGTGGCAACCATGACGATAGAATGATGAGGTGGAAAAGTGAAGTGGAGTTCGACAGATAGAGGATTTCAAGCCGGTCTGTCGTGGACAACTCCCATATTTTTCTGAGCCCTGAAGCAGAATGAAGGCCAAGCCCAAAGTCCAAGGAAGAAACTCAAGGCAAGAAAATAGGATGAACTAAAGGCATCTACTCAGAAAATTTAATCTTTAATATAGTTGTACTTTAGTTTAAACTTGTATTCTTGCCATATTAGAAAACATGGACCCAAGGCCTATTTAAAGGCATGTAATTCGACCTAGGGAGGGATAACTCATTCCTAGCCGTCTTCCCCTAAACCCTTGACATTTTCCCCTCTCAACCATGTTCTAAACTCCCCCTAGGGCTGAGGGTTGATTTTGTAAAGTAGTTGCAAGGATTGTATTGTTTTAGGAATTTTCTGTCAAGCAATAAAAACTTCAAGTTTATTTACTCTGGTTTTTCATATCTCATAAGAGTATCGGAAGAGCATTGTGAGGTTATCCATTTGTTTGATATCGGGAGAGTCAAGCATATGAAAGAGTAGATACACATTTTCCAAATTATGGTTAAACCATCTTGGCTTAGGGATAAGTACAAGGTTAAGTGGCTAAAGAAGAATTCAACAACGTTGGTGTTCACCCTTTGATTTACGCCGGGAGGTATCATCCAAGAAGTGTTCATCAACAAAACTTGGACCTAAGGATACGACAAGTCATAATAGGGATTTTTGCCAAGGTTGAAGTACAAAGTTGTTGATCGCTACCGCGAAGAAAACAGACCTCTGCCGCGACAGGTGCTACCGCGACAGGAACGACGACAGAAGACATAAATTTTTCTAACAGTGCAACCCCTGCACTACTGAGCAATTCAATACCGGCCTATTCTTTAAATATGATTCCTTCATCTTTTACTTTAGTTGTTTCTCAAGATTATTACACCCATTCAATTAAACTATTTCTTTCTCTTGTTCATCAATTAAAGGATAGAGTTATTTCCGGTCCCTGTGGAGACGATATCTTATACTCTCGTATCACTTTACTACTTGCGTCGTGTACACTTACACTATTTGCGATAGGACTCTTTTACAAACAACAATACTGTTTTGAGTGATTTGAGATTGATTTTAATTGAGATTTGGATGTTAAATAATATTGAAACAAAGGTTTTATCATAACAATCCCGAAATAGGTTTGATCTCTAGTTGCTTAAGTTGTTAGATTTGAGTTTTTGGCTTAATAATGTGGTTTTGGCATTGCTGGAGGTTTATGAATGCAATTTGGTTGTTTTTAGATGTTAATTGATGATTAAAACTGGATGCAAGTGTTAGGTTTTTGCTGGGTCAGTTTTTGGAAGCAATTCAAGGTGTTTTCGGTTGTTTCCGATAGGTGTTTTGGTGTTCTTGGGCAGTGCAGCGAGATAACATTGGTTGCTAGTGGTTTTAATGCATTAAGATGCATTAATCCTATGTTTTTGTGTGGTATAAACAACAGAGTTTGTATCGAACGCAATCAGTGAAGTTTCAAAAGCTTTAGAAGCTTGATTTCGCTTCGGCAAAGCAAGCGAGGCATGATCGGTAAGTGGAATTGGTTTTAAAAGTCTTTTAAGGACTTGAAGGCATGGTTTGGGGGTTTAGGTTGAGTTTGAAACTCTAACCTAAATCCGAATGTATGTATGAGATGTTTTTCTCTTGTTTCTCGGTTATTGTCATTATGGTTTTATGATCATGCTCTTGTTTTGAAGATAGATTTATGCCTACTGTTTTATGCATGTTTTGAGAAATGAAATGATGATTTTAATGTTCTCATGAGATAGAATTGATATTTCATTGAGATAGAACTATTTGAGAAAAATGTTATGCATTGTATATGTTTAAGAAATGGGATGAGAATGATTTGGATTGATGCATTAAAAACAATATGTAATGATGTTTAAAATGAATATATTGGCATGAGATGAGATTATTGTTACCATATATAATTGGTCGACCAATAGGATGAGAAGTGTACTATAATATACAAAATTCGTATGTGCTGTTTGGTTCGGGCAATAGGGATAGTGTCATCCCATTCGAAAGTGAGAGTGTGGTGATTAGAGATTCCACCATTGTAGGTCTTGGTGAAACACCCAAGCTTTGCGGCGTTGAGAGATGCTGCCATGAAATTCCTGTGATGTGAGATTGCACCGTGGTAGGACTTGACATTTAGTCAAGCTATTTGCATATCCGAGTAATGTTGCTAAATGTCAATATATGAGATTCACATGTACCTTGATTACAAATGATTTATGCATTGTGCTTTGCATATGAGAATATGATTTGAGAAATGCTTTATAAGATTTAAGCATGTAAGGCTATGCCTTGAGATTTTGCATTGTGATGAATGCATGAGATAGATGGTACATGTGATTATAAATGATGTTGTTTTTCTTTGAAAATGTTTTCAAGCATGAGATAGAAAGAGCATGATGAGATAGATATTTCTAAATGTGAAATGGTTTTAAAATGCATTGTTGTTGTTGGTTTGTTTTGAGCATCCTACACTAAGCTTCTTTGCTTACGCTATTTTTTCCCAACAATGTAGAGAATTAGCATATTTGGGCAGCAAAGAGGCAATAAGGATTCCATGAAGTGTGGTTAAGCTCAAGTATGGTTTTTCATTTTTTTAGTAATAATAGTAGGCAATGGGAGGATACCTTGTTGTTTTGGGAGATGTGTTTTTGAAACTCCCTATTTTGTGGCAAGTTTGAAATGCCCTTAGTGACTTTTAAATGGCCATTACTTGATGGGTTATGCTTTGGTTTGCATTTTGGGTCTTGAGCGGTCATTTTGTTTAGGAAGAATTCCTATAGATTTGATTATTGCTTACTTTCATGTGTTGATAAAATTGCCATATATGATTTAGGTTTGTTATTAAAGTATGATGTACGCATTTTGAAGTTTGTTAGAATGCTTTTGAGTGGATTAATGTGTGAAAAACCAGCAAAATATGACAATACAGGTCTGTGGGTATCGGTATGGTAGAAAGTGTATCGATACGGTCAAGAAAAATAGAATGGGCGTATTGATACACGGGGGTGTATCGATACATTTTTATGCTACTATTTTTTGGGTATCGATACGAGCTTAGAGGGTATCGATGCAGTCCTATTGAATTTGTATCTGGGAACATGCTTGTCATGGGCGTATCGATATTGTCTCTAAGGTATCGATACAGTTGGTTGTTAAGGTAGTTAAAAGCATCTTTGATTGTTCTGAATCTTTACATTTTAGTCCCTGATGGTTGTGAATGAAAATTAATGAGTTTGGATGACTGTTGAAAACTGATTTTTGACATAGTTGCATGTAATGTAAATAATTAAAGTTTGGTAATCTAAAATTTGAAAGAGCCCTTGTAATTTAGCAAATTTACAATATGGTCCCTAAAAGGTGCTTGTGTGCAATTGAGTTCCAAATTGTTGTCTGATCGAGTTGTTGTTTGTTCCGTTGCGATGTTAAACAATTAAGTTCATAATGAGCTTCTAGACAATATAAAATGAAAAAATAGGGTCGTTTATCGTTTATTGGAGTAAACTTCCCAGTTTACTTCAATATTCCTAGTGTAAGTCGTTCGATTCGGTCTATCGCCTAGGCCGGGTTGAGGGGATTACATTTGGTGGTATTAGAGCAAGGTTTCAAAAAATAGGGAGGTAAGGTTTAGGTGATATTGTTGTGTGGTTGATTTCATGATCAGTGCGATGCACGGTGATTGATTATGACATGTTTTGATCATTGTTTGATCTTTGGGAGACGCGCGTTGTTTTATAACATGAATTATGTTTGTTATATGTTGTTGGGGAAGAGATTGAAGGGTACCCATTGCCATATTATTACTAATTTAAAGAGAATTTTGGTTTTGAAAAGATAAACTTTAGCACCTTGGATTCTTGCTTTGGCTAGCCTGATTGTTTTTATTGTTGCATTATTTTTAGTAAAACCGTCTTGATAATGGGACCGAGGCGAGAGCTTAGAGCCAATGTTAGTAATGTGGCTGAGAATGAGATTAATGAGAATGTTGAGAATACTCGATAGATTCTTGACTAGATGAGTTGTAATGATGTGCGAAAGTTGGGTTGTGTTATATCTTTGCATCACAGAGATGTTTACACGTAGTGGATGATAATCACTGCGAGTATAGAACATGTTGATGTTAATTGGGAGTTCTTTGGAAATGTTTTCAAGAGGAAGAATATGGGTGGTTACTATCTTGATGAGAAAATGTGAGAGTTTATGTCTTTGGTGCAAGGAAATATGATTGTTTTCGAATATGAGGTTTAGTTGTGCGGATGATCTAGCGAACAATAGATTTGACAACTAATGAACTCAAGTGATGCGAGCCTTGAGACATGGTTAATTTAAGGCAGTGTGTAAGATGAGAATGTGGTTGTAGGAATGTTTGCTCGGGATTTCCTTTCCTGTAGCATCAGTGCGGTAATCATTTATAGTGGTGATGTTTTAGTTTAGAATTTTGGCGTGTAGATAATGAATGTCTTAGTGGAATTCGAGGTTGAGAAGAATCAAGTATTTTGAGAATACTTGGGTTTAAGTTTATCAAGAGTGGTAGCGGTTTGGTGTGCAATGAAGCATCAAAGCAAATCTTGACTGAAAATTAAGATATGGTGTAGTCTTTATGTCGAAGCTTTCGATCTGGAGGTGGATAGGTGTAAATTTTGGCGAATATGTTTGAGGTGCTATGGGGATGTGAATCTAGTTGCAAGTGATCGGTCCGAGCTTATTGTTGGAAAGTGTGAATTGTTAATCATGCATAATACAAAGCCCTTATATGTAATATTTAAATACGTCATTACACACATGCATTTAAGCATGACATTAGAAATTTTGCATACATATGCATAGGCATCTACAAGGGCATGTAGTTGGCGTAAGCATGATTTCGTAGTGAGGGATGCTCAAAACAAACCAACACAACAATGCATTTTAAAACCATTTCTCATTTAGAAATCTCTATCTCATCACATTCTTTCTATCTAATGCTTGAAATCATTTTCATAGCAAAACCACATAATTTAAATCACATGTACCATCTATCTCATGCATTCAACAAATACAAAGTCTTAAGGCATAGCCTTACATGCTTAAATCTTTTAAACCATTTCTCAAATCTTATTCTCATATGCAAAACACAATGCATAAAACTATTTATAAACAAGGTACACATGAGTCTCGTCATCAATATCATATATTGGCATTTTAGCAACATTACTCGGATATATGGATAGCTTGACTAAATGTCAAGTCCTACCCCAATGGAATCTCACATCATCAAACTCTCACTTTGGAACGAGATGGCACTACCCCAATTGCCAAGAACAACATCATAGCACGTACGATGGAATCGCACATTCATCCTATTGGTGACCAATTATATTCGTTAACAATAATCACATGTCATGCCAATATATTCATTTTAGACATCATTACCTATTGGTTTTCAATGCATCAATCAAAAACATTCTCAACCCATTTCAAAAGCATGTACAATGCATAGCATTTTCGCAATAATTCTATCTCATTGGAATATTACTTTTATCTAATAGGATCATTAAAATCATCATTTAATTTCTCAAAACATGCATAAAACAGTATGTATAAATCTATCTTTCTTCTAGGCTTAAATTAGTGTTTCAAACTCAATCAAAACCCTCAAACCTTGCTTTCAAGTCCTTCAAATACTTTTAAAATCATTTCCACTCATCGATCACACCTCGCTTGCTTTGCTGAAGCGAAATCAAACTTCTGAAGCTTCCAAAACTTCAACAAATGTGTCTGATACAAACTCCCCTGTTTATACAACACAAAAACTGAGCATTAATGCATCTCAATGCATTAAAAAACACAAGCAACCACTGTCATCTCGATGCTCTACCCAAAAACACCATATTGCCCATCCGAAACAATCGAAAACACCTTCGATTACTCTCCAAACCTTACCCAGCCAAAATCTAACACTTGTAATAACTTTTCATCATCAATTAAAATTTAACAACAACCTAATCCCATCCATAACCCTCCAACAACACCAGAACCTCAAAACTTCACCAAAACCCCCAAATCTAGCCACTTACAACTAGAGAACCAAACCAATTCAAGATTAATATGATATAACCTTTATTTTAACACCATTTAACATCCAAATCATAAGAAAAATCAATATCAAATCATACTAAATAGTAGCAATATGAAAATACTTAGAAATCATTCTTTCAAAGCTTGATTCATAAATTTTCATCAATTAAATCACAAAACATAGTTAATAAACATATTTAGAGAGCCAAAGACTTGGGAATTTCATTAATGAAACTTGATTAGAGGAGTTGAACGAAATTCACCTCTAACCTTTGCCTTTTTCCTCAAATGACAAGATTTTGTAGAAATCCTTCAAGATTGCTCCAAGATATATGGAAGGAAAATCAAGGAAAACATATGCTAACTAACCAAAGTAGAAAATTGGAAATCTTTGAGGTTCTAGAGAGAATAAAAGTGTTTGGCATTTTGGAAAATGAGACAAATGAAAGTTACGTCAATTATCCTTTTAGGTGATAAATCCTTTTTAATAAAAATCTCTTTTTATTTCTTTTTGAATAAATCTATTAAAATGGTAAAATTAAGGGGAAATGCCCTTAAGATACAAGCTCCCTAAATATTCTAAGTTTTGGCCCCTTCCAAAATAGTACTTTAAAATAGATTTTGCACTTTTTACAAAATAGTCTCTAAACTGAAATCTCGATCATCCAAAATCTATTTTTCAAAATTGGCTTTACCAAACCTTTCTATACATTTTTCGAAGATTTTATAATTTTTTCTCATAATTTTATCATATTTCGAACTATTTTTTCCTCGGAACGCTTTAAAAAACTAGGTTATCCAGTTAAGGTTCTACTAACTTCGAACCAATGCTAAAAGCTTCTATGCCCAAAATCGGGGTGTTACAACTCTCTCCCACTTAGGAAATTTCGTCCTCAAAATTTTTACGTAGAGGAAAAAGATGAGGAAACTGCTTCTTCATGTCATCCTTTCTTTCCCACGTGGCTTATTCAACACCACGATGTCGCCATAAGACCTTGACCAACTCAATGGTCTTCCCACGAAGAACTTTTCTATCTGAATCCAAAATCTCGATCGGTTCTTCATCATAGGACAAATTCGGATTCAACTCAATCTCCTCAACATGCATAACATGAGACATATTCGATCTATACTTACAAAACATGGATACATGGAAAACATCATGTATCTTCTCTAACTCAGAGGGCAACCTCAACCTATAAGCAACAGGTCCAACACGCTCTAGCACTTCGTATGGTACAATAAACCTTGGACCCAACTTGCCTTTTCGACCAAATCTCATCACCGTTTTCCAAAGTGAAGCCTTCAGAAACACCTTATCTCCCACAACATACTCAATCTCCTTACGTTTCAAATCCGTGTAAGACTTTTGCTGATCCGAAGCCGCTTTCAACGTTTCACTAATGAGCTTCACTTTTCCGTAGTGCCCTTAAGCACATTAGGCAAAGAAACCAACTTCTACCCTGCTTCTTCCCAACAAAGAGGTGTTCTACAATTCCTTCCATAAAGGGCCTCATAAGAAGTCATTTGAATACTCGCTTGATAACTGTTATTGTAAGCAAACTCTATTAAGGGTAATTGTTTCTCCTAAGTACCTTGGAAATCAAAGATGCAACATCTCAACATGTCGTCCAACACTTGGATAACCCTTTGAGAATGACCATACATTTGAGGATGATACAAAGTACTAAAATTCAAACGCGTACCCAACGCTTGATGTAGAAACTCCCTAAACCTTTATGTTTAATGCGGATCTCGATCTGAAACGATGGACTTAGGCACTCCATGGAACCTCACAATCTTAGAGATGTACAAATCTGCAAACTTATCTAACGTATACGTAGTATGCACTGCCAAGAAATGTGCACACTTCCTAAAACAATAAAAAATCTCCCAAATGGAATTCTTTTTGGACGGTGTCAAAGTCAAACCCGTCACGAAATCCATGGTGATTCTCTCTCATTTCCAATTTGGAATCTTCAAAGGTTGCAACAACCCAGAAGGAAATTGATGCTCAACTTTTACTCGTTGACAAACCATGCACTTACTAACACCATCAGCAACGTCTCTCTGCAAACCAACCCAATAGTACTCATCCTTCAACCCACGATAAATCTTTGTACTACCAGGATGCATAGCAAAAGGATTGTTATAAGACTCGGTCGGAATAGTGCGCCTTAGCTCAACATCCTCCAGCACAACTATTCGACTCTTAAAACCTAAAACACCATCATTATTGAAACAAAAGTATGTTGGATTTCCTTCGGTAATGTCCTGAACATGCAGTAACAACGAATAATCTAACAACTGCTTTTCTTTAATCAACTCTACCAACGGGGGTTTCACTTGCAATTCAACCACTAAACCACCATAGCGTGATACACTCAACCGAGCAAACATAGCCCTTAACTCAACATCCACCTTCCTACTCAAGGCATCTGCTACAACATCAGCCTTCCCCGGATGGTACTCGGTCGTCAAGTCATAATCTTTAAGAAACTCAAGCCATCTCCGTTGCCTAAGATTCAATACTTTTTGGGACATCAAGTATTTCAAACTTTTATGGTCTGTATATACCATACATTTTTCACCATACAGGTAACGCCTCCCAATTTTCAGTGCAAACACTGCAACAACCAATTCGATGTCATGTGTATGGTAATTACACTCATGCACCTTGAACTACTAAGATGCATAAGCTACCACACATCCTCCTTGCATCAACACACATTACAACCCAACATAGGATGCACCACTATAAACCACAAACTCTTTTCCTGATTCAGGTTGAATCAAGATAGGAGCTTGCGTGAACGCTCCCTTCAACTTCTCAAAAGCTTGTAGTTGAACCTTTGTCCACTAAAAATTTACATTCTTTGGTAACAACTTTGTTAAAGGAGCAACAATCTTTGAAAAACCATCCACAAACCTTGGGTAGTACCCTGCCACACCAAGGAAACTACGCACCTCTTGAATTGACTTATGTGCCTTCCAATTCAGCACCGCTTCGACCATTTGAAGGTCAACTCTAACCCATTTGGCCGACACCACATGACCAAGGAAAACAACTTCCTTAAGCCAAAACACGCACTTGCTCAACTTAGTATAAAGTTGATTTTCAATCAAAGCTTGAAACACAATTCGCAAATGCTTATCATGATCCTCCTCGGTATGAAAGTACATTAGAAAATCATCAATAAACACAACCACGATTCATCATGTCCATAAACATAGTAGGAGCATTAATCAAACCAAAAGGCATCACCAAAAATTCATAATGGTTGTACATTGTATGAAAAGCAGTCTTAGGCACATCCACATCTTTTACCTTCAACTTGTAGTATTCGGATCTCAGATCAATCTTAGATAACATTGAAGCGCCTCGAAATTGATCAAACAAATCATCAATCCTTGGCAAAGGATAATTGTTCTTAACTGTAAACTTGTTCAATTGATGATGATATATACACATTCTCATCGTACCATTCTTCTTCTTCACAAACAAGACCGGTGCACCCCAAGGCGAAACATTATGCCTAATGAAACCTCGATCGAGAAACTCCTGATGTTGCATCTTCAACTCTTTCGAAGTCATTCAACATGGAGCAATATACAATGGAGTTGTATTTTTATAAAACTCAATGCCGAACTCAACCTATCTGTTTGCTGGAAAATTAGGCAACTCTTCCGAAAAAACACCCGAAAAATCACATAATGTATGTATGTCTTTTACTCGCACCTTTTATTTACTAGGAGTGTTCACATGAGCTAGGAAAGCTTCACATCCCAAACACAACAACCGACTCGCTTCAAGAGCTGAAACCACATTAGATAAGCATTTCACATTCACACCTACAACCACCACCTCATAGTCATCGACAAGTTTTAACGAAACTCGCTTGGTCTTAAAATCAACCACATCCCTATGCTATGTTATCCAATATGTACCAAGAATTACATCAAAACCATAGAAAGGAAATTCCTTAAGATCAACATCATACACATGTCCTAGAACCACCAAAGGACATCTCTTATACAACTTCCTTTAAAAATTGTTTCACTCAAAGAACTGGTCACTTGCATACAAACATCTAACAACTCAACGGGCAAACCAAGAACATGTGCATGCTAACGTAATATGTATAAATGAGTAGAACCACAATCAATCAATAAAAGTAATGACAAGGAATGCAAAGTAAAAGTACCTACGATCACATCCATGTCATTCCTTCCCTCACGGTGTGCATACACCCTATCTTGTCCACCACCTTCAGCTGAACAACAACCACATGAGCAACATTCCTCTGTCAATCATCTCTTCGCTGAACGTTACCACGACCACGCCCACGGCCTCTCTGTGGCTCAATAGCTCACATTGGAGCTTGTCCATCTCTAACGGGCTGTGGACAGTTACGCTTCATATGTCCTCGTGATCCACAGTTCCAGCACGTACCCAAGTTACCCCAACACTCTCCCATATGCCTCCTACCGTATTAGTTACAATATAGAGTACGAATGAAAGCATTCTGGCCTTGATGACCACGACCAGGGTTACCACCACCCTACCTAGGACCCAGTTGATACCATCTATCCTTATGCCTCTTATGACGATCCATTCCACCATCACACTCACAGCCCTTTTTCCAGAGCTAGAACCACCCGAACGAGTAGCTAGACCCAAATTATGTTCGATGTCCTTAGCTCAAGTGACTAAGACATAAAAATTAGAGTAGTCCGAAGCCAACATGTAGGCCTTAACATCCTTCACAAGACCATAGCGAAAACAATAACATCTCTTATGTTCATTGGGAACCAGCTCAAGAGCATACTGGCTAAACCGAACAAACTAAATTTTGTACTCAGAAATAGTAATGTTTCCTTGCACCAAGGACTTGAATTTTCTCTTCTTCTCATCTAGATAACGAACATGTAGCCCCCGCTATCACTGCCTGAAAAGCCAGAGCTATAGCCTGAATTAAAGGTGTCATATCAACATCAACTTGTTCATCCGTTGCATGAGGTCGAACACCTCCAACACTAGCTCCCCCTCTAACTCCACCACCACCAAGAGGAGGAAGAGGTGGCCACAGCAAGCTTGTATTAACCACGTTACATACATTGCCTCTAAGAGCTCGTCTCGGTCCCATTTCAAAATAATATAGCTATAAACAATGAAACAATAAAAACAATCATGCTAGCCACAACAAGAATCCAAGGTGCTCAAGTTTTACTTTTCAAAACCAAAATTCTTAATACATTAGTAATAATTTGGCAATGTGTACCCTTAATTTCCTCCCCCAACATCATATAACAATCACAATTAATGTTATCAAACACCGTGCATCTCATACAAGTCAAACAATGATCAAAACACTGCATAATCAATCATCGTGCATAGGATTCATCAAGGATTCAGCCAAACAACAATATCACATCAACCTTACCTCCAAATTCTTTCGCATCCTGGCTTTAATACCACCAAATGTAATCCCCTCGACCCGGTATGGGCGAAAGACCAAATCGAACGGATCACACGGGGAATATTGAAGCAAACAAGAAGGTTTACTTCAATAAACAACCCTAATTTTTTTTATTTTATCTTGTCTAGATGCTCATTGTGATCCTAAGTGTTTTATCATTGCAAAAAAACTTTCAAAACTCGATAAGGCATCAATTCGAGACTCGATTGCATTCAATTACAAATTAGGGACCATTTTGAAATTTTAATAAAGTACAAGGAGTTATCAACTTTTATAGTTACAAACCTTTAATTAAACATATTTCATTCTTCTATTCCAAAACTATGTCAAAATAATCATCCATGCTCATTTAATTGCATACACAACATTCAGGGACTAAAACGCAGGAAAACAAAATTTTAAAATATTCCATCAACTAGTATAACAACTTGTTGTTTCGGTACATGCTAGCCTTGTATCGGAACAAGCATACCAAAATAGGTTCACATGGCTGGAACACGGGCCCGTAACGAAACACCCTTTGAGGTGTTTCGAAACATAAGCTTCTAGTGACAAAATGTATCAGAGCAACCCCCTATTTCAAAACTCTTAGGCCATTTCAGGCTCACTGTTTCGGTACAAGATCGAGTGTACCGAAACACCTGGCCCTGTAATGACATTTTTTGCTGGTTTTTCACACTTAAATCCATACTAAACCATTCCATCATGCTTCCAACATGCATACAACATATTTAGAACTTCGAACAATAACATACATGACAGAAAAAACATCATAGAAAGTCCATAGGCATCAAGGGAATCTATATGCATGCAACCAATGCAAAAATAGCCACTTAGAAGTCAAAACATAAACCAAGGCATAAACCAAACATTAAAGGTCATTTACAAGTAATTAAGGGCATTATAAACATGCCTCAAAACAGGGATTTCCAAAACACAATCTCCCAAACACAAAGCATCCTTTCATTGCCAACTATTATTATTAATAAGCAAATTTAAAAGCATACTTGAGCTTAATCTAAATCCTTGGAATACTTCTTGCCTCTTTGCTGCCCACACAACCTAATTCTCTGCATTGTTGGAAAAAAACGTAAGCATGATTTCTTAGAGAAGGATGCTCAAAACAAACCAACACAACAATGCATTTTAAAACCATTTATCATTTAGAAATATCTATCTCATCATGCACTTTCTATCTCATGCTTGAATCATTTTCATAGCGAAACCACATCATTTAAATCACATGTACTCTCTATCTCATACATTCAACAAATGCAAAGTCTCAAGGCATAGCCTTATATTCTTAAATCTCGTAATGCATTTCTCAAATCTTTTTCTCATATGCAAAACACAATGCATAAAATTATTATAAACAATGCATAATCTTTGAGATTATGAGGTTACATTGGGTGCCTAAGTCCAGTGTCTCGGATCGAGACTCGAGTTTCACAGCAAGGTTTTGGGAGTGTCTTCATCAAGCGTAGGGCACGCATTTGAATTTTAGTACTTCGTATTATCCACAAACAGATGGTCAATCTGAAAGAGTTATCCAAGTGTTAGAAGACATTTTGAGATGTTGCATCATTAGTTTCCAAGATTCTTAGGAGAAACAATTGTCTTTGGAGGAGTTTGTTGTCAATAATAGTTATCAGGCGAGCATTCAAATGGCTCCTTATGGGGCCTTATATGGAAGGAAGTGTAGAAAGCCTCTTTGTTGGGTGGAAATAGGACAGAAGTTGGTTCCTTTGCCTAAGTGCTTAAGGGCACTACCAAAAAAGTGAAGCTTACTAGTGAAAGGTTGAGTGGAGCTTCAGATCAGCAAATGTCTTATGCGGATTTGAAGCATAAGAAGATTGAGTATGCCGTGGGAGATAAAGTGTTTTTGAAGCTTTCACCTTGGAAGAAGGTAACGAGATTTTGCCGGAAAGGCAAGTTGAGTCCGAGGTTTATTGGACCGTATGAGGTGCTAAAGCGTGTTGAACCTGTTGCTTATAGGTTGAGGCTTCCTTCTGAGTTGGAGAAGATGCGCGATGTTTTCCATGTATCCATGCTTCGGAAGTATAGATCGGATCTGTCTCATGTTATGCCTATTAAGAAGATTGAGTTGAATCCGGATTTGACATATGATGAAGAATTAGTTGAGATCTTAGATTCAGACAAAAAGGTTCTTCGTGGTAAGACCATTGAGTTGGTCAAGGTCTTGTGGGGACATCATGGTGTTGAGGAAGCCACTTAGGAAAGGAAGGATGACATAAACAAGTAGTTTCCTTATATTTTTTCCATCAGGTAAAATTTCGAGGTTGAAATTTCCTAAGTGAGGGAGAGTTGTAACACCCGGGTTTTGGGTCTAGAAGTTTTTAGCATTGGTTTGTGGTTAGTAGAACCTAGACTATATATCCGAGTTTTCGGGAGCGGTTTAGGGAAAATGTAGTTCGGGGTATGATAAAATTATGGGAAAAATTCCTAAAATCTTCTAAAAATATATATAGAGAGGTTTTGTAAAGGAAATTTTAGAAAATGGCTTTTGGAAGATCGAGATTTCAGTTTAGTGACCATTTTGTAAATAGTGAAAAATCTATTTTCAAGGACTGTTTTGAAAGGGGGCCAAAACTTAGAATCTTTAGGGAGCTACCATTTAGTTAATGAACCTTTTCCTTTAATTTGACCATTTTAATTGATTTAGTAAAAAGCAAATAAAAAGACATTTTAATAAAAAGAGGTTTTAGTTTTCAAAAAGGCTAATTGACGTAACTTCATTTCTCTCATTTCTCATCATCTACCTTAAAGCAATCTTGAAGAGTTTTCATTAAATCTTGTCATTTGAAGGAAAAGTCAAAGGTTAGAGGTAATTTTCATTTATCTCATCTAATCAAGGTTCATTAATGAAATTCCCAAGTCTATGGCTCTCTAAATATGTTTAATAACAATGTTTTGAGTTTTAATTGATAAGAATTGATAAATCTAGCTTTAAATGATGATTTCTCAAGATTTTCGAATGGGTACTATTTTGAGTGATTTGAGATTGATTTTAATCGAGATTTGGATGTTAAATAATGTTGAAATAAAGGATTTATCATAACAATCCCGAAATAGATTGGATCCCTAGTTGTTTAGGTTGTTAGATTTGGGTTTTTGGTTTGATAATGTGAATTTGGCATTGCTGGAGGTTTATGGATGCAATTTGATTGTTTCTAGATGGTAATTGATGATTAAAACTGGATGGAAGTGTTAAAGTATGGCTGGATAGAGTTTAGGAAGCAATCAAAGGTGTTTTCGGTTGTTTCAAGTAGGCATTTTGGTGTTCTTTGGCGGTGTAACGAGATAACATGGGTTGCTGGTGGTTTTAATGCATTGAGATGCATTAATCCTCTGTTTTTGTGTGGTATAAATAATGGAGTTTGTATTGGACACAATGAATGAAGTTTTGGAAGCTTCGGAAGCTTGATTTCGCTTCGGCAAAGCAAGAAAGACATGATCAGTGAGTGGAATTGGTTTTAAAAGTCTTTCAAGGACTTGAAAGTAAGGCTTGGGGTTTAGGTTGAGTTTGAAACAGTAATTTAAACCTGAAAGTAAGTATGAGATGTTTTGGTCTCGTTTCTCAGTTATTGTCCCATTGGTTTTATGATCATGCTCTTGTTTTGAAGAAGGATTTATACCTACTATTTTATGCATGTTTTGAGAAATGAAATGATGATTTTAATGATCTAGGAGATAGAATTGATATTTCAATGAGATAGAACTATTTCAGAAAATGCTCTGCATTGTATATGTTTTTGAAATGGGATGAGAATGTTTTGGATTGATGCACTGAAAAACAATAGGTAATGATGTTTAAAATGAATATATTGGCATGATATGAGATTATTGTTACCGGTTATAATTTGTCAACCTATAGGATGAGAAGTGCACTATTATATACAAAATTCGTATGTGCTCTTTGGTTCGGGCAAAGGTGGTAGTGCCATCCCGTTCCAAAGTGAGAGTGTCGTGATGAGAGATTCCACCATGGTAGTTCTTAGAGAAACACCCAAGCTTTGTGGTGATGAGAGATGTCACCATGAGAGTCTGGGGATGTGAAATTCCACCGGGGTAGGACTTGACATTTAGTCAAGCTATCTACATATCCGAGTAATGTTGCTAAATTTCAATATATGAGATTCACATGTACCTTGATTATAAATGATCTATGCATTGTGTTTTGCATATGAGAATATGATTTGAGAAATGCTTTATGAGATTTATGCATGTAAGGCTATGCCTTGAGATTTTGCATTGTGATGAATGCATGAGATAGATGGTATATGTGGTTATAAATGATGTGGTTTTCCTTAGAAAATGATTTCAAGCATGAGATAGAAAGAGCACGATAAGATAGAGATTTCTAAATGTGAAATGGTTTTAAAATGCATTTTTGTTGTTGGTTTGTTTTGAGCATTCCTCACTATGCATCATTGCTTACGCTCTCTTTTTCCAACAATGCAGAGAATTAGCATATTTGGGCAGCAAAAAGGCAAGAAGGATTCCAAGAAGTGTGGTTAAGCTCAAGTATGTTTTTACATTTGATTAATAATAATAATAGTTGGCAATGAGAGGATACCTTATTGTTTTGGGAGATGTGTTTTTGAAACTCCCTTTTTTGTGGCATGTTTAAATACCCTTAATGACTTGTAAATTGCCATTACTTGATATGTAACGCCCTCGTTATGGACCTAGGTGTTTTGCAAGTCAGGTTGGGCCGGTGGAACTGTTGTTGGTTATTCGAATCGTTGAAAGGTGATTTAAGGAAATTAAGGTTCGGGATGGGATAAAAATTTCTAAAGTCCTCTAAAGTTATATTTAAGAGGTTGGTCAAAAAAATTTACAAAACGTGTTTTTGAAAGTATACATTTTGGGCAGTGACCAAAATGTAAGATTTAAAAGTTAGGAAAAGTGTGTTTTTCAAGAACAGTCAAATTCTTAGAACCTTTAGGGAGCTATTTGTCAATTAGGCTTTTTTCTCTAATTTGGAAATTAGGATTTTAATTGATTATAAAAAAGGTAGTTAATCGGTTAACAAAAATATTGACGATCTTTTCATTTCAGTTTTTCACTTTAGCCAAACACTCTCCATTTTCTCTCAAATTTCCAGATTTTCTTTACTCTCAAATTCTCCCTTGATTTTCAACTTTTTTCTTAGTGATTTCTGTCATTTTCCTTCAAGATCGTTCAAGGTAATCTTACAATATTGGAGGAGAAGCAAGGACTGGAGGTAAATTTTGTGCTAACTCTCTACTCTAGGTTCTTTAATGAAATTCCAAAGATATTCGGCTCTTTATTAATGTTTTTGATTGAGGTTTTGTTGTTAGTTTGAAAAATATTGAAATCTTGATAGAAAAATGATTTAAAATGTGATTTTCGGAGTTTAGTTGATTTAGCTTGTTTGTGATAATTTCTAAATAAGTTTTGAAAGGTTTTTGGTGTTGAAATGGAGCCTTAATCATAGATATCCCGAAAGACTTGTGATCCTTTGTTTCTGAAGTATTTTTGGCAGGGTTTTTGCGGTGTTCTTGTGGAATCCGAGTTGTGGGAGGTATAATGATGGGTTTAGGTTGTTTTGGATGTTGATTAATGACTAAAATGTGTTGGATGTGTTGGGTAATGGTTGGGCTGAGGTTAGAGGTCAATCGATTGAGTTTTCGGTTGTTTCGGATATGTGATTTGATGCTTTAGAGCAGGCTGCAAGATTTCTTTTGAGTGTTTGTGTTTTGGATGCATTTTAATGAATTGAACCTCTATTTTAATGTGTTTAAAACAGGGGATAGTATTCCGGAATCAAACGAAGTGATTATGGAGGCTTCAGACAATCAATAGTTGCGTCGGCAAGTGTGGTTTCGCGCGTCAATGAGTGGAACATGGTTTTCCAGCATAGAAACATTTTAGAAAAGGTTTTGGGAACTTAATAAGAGCTTGAAACGCTTTACTAAGTTCGAAAGTAAGTAAAATGAATTTCTCTCCGGGATTGTGCTAGTTTGAGCCTTTGGTTGCACTTGATTTTATTTGCATTTATCAACTGTTTTAAAGCATGTTTTGAGTATGTAAAATGTGTTTGATGATGCCATGTGGTTTAAGGATGCACTAGGTAAGTGATCCTTGTATACATGTGTTGATGCATGAGTTTTTGAAGCATGGTTTAATGCTTGAGATATGGCTATCATGAATGCTTTGTTAAAACAGTGAGATGTGCATTAAATGTGTATTATATTGGAAAGTGATGTTGTATAAAGAGTTTTATAAATTAAATTGGATATAGTTAGCCGGCTATAGGATTAAGTGCACTATAAACAAATCGCCTTGGATGTTGAGGGGTTGTGATTGTACCGAAAAGTCCATCCAAGTGCTCTAACGATTGAGGATTGTTAAGGTTGCAACGGTTGAGGGTAGCTCCCTAGTGCGAACCTTGTGTGTGTCCCGTCTCTTGTTAGTGGGTTATACATCTACCGATCAGTGATGTTGAGCGGTGTCTATTGTACCGAATACAACACCACGGGTGTCACAATGGTTGAGGGTTGCTCTCGTGTGTGATCCTTAAGATGCCGGTAGAGTGTATGAAGGGTGTGGGACAACCCTAGGTAATTTGTGTATCTGATATGTTTTTGAGGATGTTGTTTATCACTTGTGAGACAATATAATGAAATGAAATATTGTGGTAAATGTTGTTAATGCATAATTTGAAAGATGCATGTTTTGGTTTAAGCTTAGCATAAAGGGGTTTATGCTTGGAAGGCTTGGAATATGAGTAGCAATGGTTTAGTTGTTGGGTTTATATGTATCATATTGCATGATGTTTAATGCAATGTTTTTGATGATAAAGTGCATGTTTTGTCAAAGGAAACATGATGGTTTTGGAATGAATGAAAAGTAGTTTTGTGAATTGATGATGTTTGTGGTTTTGAGCAATCCTCACTAAGCTTTTATGCTTATGTTCTCTTTGTTAATAAATGCAGACAATTAGGTGTTTGGTGGCAGCATCTACAAGGGATTCTACCAATACACGCTTTAAAAGTATGTTGAGTTCATAAACTAGTGTTGTAACGGAAATGGGGTGTCTGATGCTATGAATGTTGTTGGTTTAGTATTTTCTGTTTTGGTACAAGTTTATTAAGCATATTTGGTTGTGTAAACGGCCTTTAAGTTTTGGTTTATGCTTAAAATTGCATTTTAACCTTTTGGTGCATATTTCTCGTAGGATGCATGTGACGGGATGGTTTCGAATTATTCAAACATAGTTAAATTAGCTTTTAAAAGTTTTACCGGCCCAGGTGTTTCGAAACACCCTTGCCTGATTTGAAACGGTGGCTTGAAATTGCCCTGGTGTTTCAAAACGGTGAGGCCTGTTTCAAAACATTTTTCCTATGTGAAACCTCATTCCGAAACGAGGCGTAAAGGGTTTCAAAACGAACCCGTGAATTGAAACGATCACCTATGTTTCGAAAAAACCGTTTCGATGCATGGCTCACTGTTCTGAAACGTCTGACGGGTAATACAATTTTTGAATTATTCCGAGTTTTTGTTTACTTATATTTCGTTCCTTGTTGATCATGTTTACAATTAAAGTAGTTATCATGGTCGTTTTAAGCTGAGATTTCACAGTGACGTTTGTAATGAACCTAATTAAAGATTGGTAACCCGAATTTTGTAATAACCCTTACAATTTGTCAATTTTACAAAATGGTCCCTAATCCTTAAATTGGTAATCAATGTGTGATTTGATGTTGTTTTATCTGCTTCTTGTGTGCATACACATAGGAACCTAAGTTGCATCTAGACAACAAAAAAAGAAAAAAAATGTCGTTTATTGAGGTAAACCTTCTCGGTTTACTTTAATATTCTTCGTGTGATTTGTTCGGTTTGGTCTATCGGCCAGGCTGAGTCTAGGGGGTTACTTTTGGTGGTATCAGAGCCATGTTACGAAAGATTAGGTTGATGGTGATGTGGTATATATGATGATTGAATATGAATATGAGTTGTTCTATGATGTTTGATTGGGCTGAATCTTGATGCTTGAGTCGCATGATGGTTGTGATATGCATGTAGTATTCTTTATGTTATGTTGGGGGGAAAATTAGGTTGCCCATTGCCTTATTACCTAGTGAAATGTTTTAAATTGGTTTTGGAATTCTTGGAATCCTTGTTAAGAGCTAGCCCGATCCTTTGTTTGTTTTATGTTCATGCTTTAATGGTAACTAGCACAATGGGACCTAGACGAAAGTTACGTTATTAAGTAATTGCTCCTGCTGAGGGGCAACATGACCAGGAGAACGAGGTTCTGCCTGGTGGAAACTTACCTCCTCCTCCGCCACCACCACCTGGGGTGATGAGCAAGGCCAACACGGACAAGCCATTCCGATGTTTGGATATTTGACGCCTTTGGTACTGGCGATGACGGGAGCATTCCACGATGCTGTTGCCAGAGTGCATATACAAGCGCCTGCAGCTGGGCAAGTGGGATTTCCATTGGAGCGCTTGAGAAGTTTGGGAGGAGTAGAATTTCGCATATTATCTCCAGAGGCGTCCGAAGCATGGATGGCCAGTACGATCCTGATATTGGATCTGATGAGGTATAATAATGCACGAAAGCTAGGAAGTGCAATGTCGTTGTTTCATGGTGATGTATAAACATGGTGGACGACTGCGACAATGACATTGGAGCCGAAAGAGGTGGATTGGACTTTCTTCAAGTCTGCTTTTCAGAGAAAGTATATTGGAGTTAGAGACTTCGACGATAAGAAGAGGGTGTTCATGTCTATGGTTGAAGGGAACATGATTGTGGCTGAGTACGAGGTCTAGTTCGTACGACTAAGCCAGTATGCTCCGGAGTTTTTACCGAGTGATAAACATCGTTGTGACCATTTCTGGTATGGCCTTGTGCAAGTCGTGAAGACGTTCAAGCTAGAGACTGATTATACAGCAGAGCCTGTGTCTGACCTCGCGTGGGGGTGATTCCAGTATGGGCAAGAGAGTTGTTGATGTTGGATCTAGTGGTGAGCAGAATTAGAGAAACCGGGACCGTATATATCAGCTTGTGGCTAGGCGAGGTGCGCCAGCTCAGGGCAACAGGCCGAGGTTTGATCAGAACACATGTTGGACATGTGGTTCGTGTGAGCACATGAAGCGAGATTTTCCTCGTGCGGCTCGTAAGGTGCAGGCTCCTGTGGTTGGGACTAATTCTTGTTGGAACTGCGGAGCTGCTGATCACATGAGATGTGAGTGTCCCCTATTAGTGGGAGGTGGTTAGGTTCATGCACCATCTGTTTCACAACAGAGAGGTCGTGGGCGCGGCTCATGTAGTTGCTGTTTAGCCGGAAGGAGGTGGTCCCGCGAGGGTGTATGCACATCACGAAGGACGTAACAACACTGATGTGATTGCTGGTACATTAACATTGCAATCCTTGTCTTTGTTAGCTTTGATTGATTATGGATCTACACATTCATACATCTTGAGTAAGGATGCACATTTACTTGATATTCATGTTGAGATGTTAGATGTAGGAATGCAAGTAACAAGTTCTTTTGGTGAGACTGTTGTTACAAGGAGATTGTATAGGAGATGTCCAATATGTGTTTACGGTCACGAGTTTTCAGTTGATTTGGTTGAGCTACCTTTTTATGGTTTTGATGTGATTCTTGGAATGGATTAGTTGGTTGAGCACAAAGCTGTGGTGGATTTTGATGTTAAGCAAGTTACCCTGAAACTTGCGTATGATTACGAGGTAGTAATCGTGGGAGAGAACGTGAAGTTCTTGTCTAATGCAATTTCTGCTCTTTAAGCGAGTCGAATGATGGAGTTCGGTTGCAAAGCTTTCTTGGTATATGTGATGAATCCTGGTATGAAGAAAGTGCATGTGCAAGACATACGAACAGTATGTGAGTTTCCGGGTGTCTTTCCAGAAGAATTTCCTGGGTTGCTACCAGACAGGAAGTTGAGTTTGGGATAGAGTCGTATGAGAATACGACTCTTGTGTCCATTGCTTCTTATAGCATGGCACCTAAGAAGTTGAAGGAGCTGAAGACGCAACTTTAGGAGTTGCTTGACCGAGGGTTTCATAAGGCCGAGTATTTCACCTAGGGGTGCGTCGGTCTTGTTTGTGAAGAAGAAAGATGGTACAATGCGTATGTGTATTGATTATTGGCAACTGAACGAGTTGACGATTAAGAACAAGTACCCTTTGTCGAGGATCGATGATTTGTTTGACAAGTTTCATGGTGCTTCGGTGTTTTTGAAGATAGATTTGAGGTTTGGGTAATATCAGGTAAAGGTTAAGGACGTGGATGTACCTAAGAGAACTTTTCGGACTAGGTATGACCATTATGAGTTCTTGGTGATACCTTTTGGATTGACCAATGCATCAGCTGTATTCATGTATATGAAAAATAGGGTGTTCCACATGTTTCTGGATCAGTTCGTGGTAGTGTTTATCGATGCTATTCTCGTGTATTCACGTACCAAGAAGGGTCATGATAAGCATTTGAGAATTGTATTACAAGTGTTGTTGGAGAATCAACTTTATGCCAACCTGAGCTAATGTGTGTTTTGGCTCAAAAAAGTGGTTTTTTTTGGACATGTGGTGTCAGTCGAAGGTATTCGGGTCGATCCACACAAGGTTAAGGTAGTGATGAGTTGGAAGAAGCCTAAATCAGTGACGGAAGTGCGTAGTTTCCTTGAGTTGGCTGGTTACTACCGAAGGTTTGTCAAAGGTTTCTCTAAGATTGTTGCACCTTTTACCAAGTTGTTGCAAAAGAATGTTCGCTTTGAGTGGACGGATGTTAGGCAACAAGCTTTCGAGAAGCTGAAGCAAGCTTTGACTCAAGCTCTTGTCTTGACTCAACAAGAATTGGTAAGGAGTTTGTAGTCTATATGATGCATCATATGTTGGTTTTTGTTGCGTATTGATGCAAAGTGGAAAGGTTGTCGCTTATTCGTCTAGACAGTTGAAGGTGCATGAGCGCAACTATCGTACACATGATCTTGAGCTCGCTGCAGTGGTGTTTGCTTTGAAGATTTGGAGACACTACCTTTATGGTGAAAGGTGTGTGGTTAATACAGACCATAAGAGTTTGAAGTATCTTATGTCGCAAAGGGAGTTGAATCTTAAGAAGCGAAGGTGGTAGGAGTTGCTTAAGGATTATGATCCCATTGAATATCATCCGTGAAAGGCCAATGATGTGGTCTATGCTTTGAGTAGGAAGGTAGTTGTTGAGCTGAGAGCTATGTTTGCTCGTTTGAGTATATCACGTAATGGTGGCTTGATAGCCGAGTTGCAAGTGAAACCATCCTTGATTTAGTAGATTAAGGAGAAGCAGTTGTTGGATGATTCGTTGGTACCTCATGTTAAGCACATAGTTGATGGTAAGGAAACTGACTTCTACTTTAATGATGATGGAGTTTTATGTTTCAAAAGTTTAATAGCGGTGCCTGAAGATGTTGAGTTGAGGTGCACTATTTTGACTGAGGCTCATAGCAGTCCTTTTGCTATGCACCCTGGTAGCACTAAGATGTATTGTGGCTTGAAGGATGAGTATTATATGGTGGGGTTGAAAAAAAAGATGTTGCTGATTTTATAAGCAAGTGTATGGTTTGCCAGCCTGTGAAGGCTGAGCATCAGTTTCCTTCTGGTTTGTTACAGCCTTTGAGGATACCGGAGTGGAAGGGGGACAGGATTACGATGGATTTTGTATCTGGTTTGCCTTTGACACCATCAAAGAAGAACTTCGTATTGGTGATTGTGGATCGTCTCACGAAGAGTGCACATTTATTGGTTGTGCGTACTACGTATACGTTGGATAAGTTAGTTGAGTTGTATATTGTTGAGATTGTGCGTTTTCGCGGTGTGCCCACGTCCATAGTGTCGGATAGGGATCTGAGGTTCACACTGAGGTTTTGGGAATATTTGCATTAACTGTTGGGTACGCGGTTGAATTTCATCACTTCATATCATCCTCAGATGGATGGACAGTTGGAGCGAGTTATCCAGGTGCTGGAGGACATGTTGCGATGTTGTGTGATTGATTTCCAGGGTTCTTGGGAAAAGCATATGCCTTTGGTTGAGTTTGCCTATAATAACAATTTTCAGGCAAGTATACAAATGGCTCCGAATGAGGCCTTGTATGGGAGGAAGTGTAGAACACCTCTTTGTTGGGCTGAGGCAGGACAAAAGTTGCTTTCCTTGCCGGATATGCTCAAGAGAACAAAAGAGAAGGTGAAGCTCATATGTGAGCTATTAAAGGCTGCATCGGATCGCCAGAAGTCTTACGCGGATTTAAAGCATATGGAGATTGAATTTGCAGTTGGAGATCGCGTGTTTCTTAAGGTATCACATTGGAAGAAGGTGATGAGGTTCGAACGTAAGGGAAAGCTTAGTCTGAGGTTTATTGTACCTTATGAGGTTGTGGAGCGGATTGGTCCTGTGACTTATCGGTTGAGGTTTCCTCCAGAGTTGGAAAAGATCCATGATGTGTTTCATGTTTCTATGTTGCAGAGGTATAGATCGGATCCTTCGCATGTGATGCCAGTTTCGAAAATTGAGTTAAATCCGGGTTTATTCTATGATGAGGAACTAGTGAGAATTCTAGATTTGAGTAGCAAAGTTCTTCGTGGCAAGACGATTGAGCTTGTGAAGGTATTGTGGCAACATCGGGGAGTTCAGGAGGCCATGTGGGAAAGTAAAGCGGACATGCTGAGGCAATTTCCGCATATTTTTCCTTCAGGTAAAATTTTGAGGATGAAATTTCCTATGTGGGGGAGAGTTGTAATGGCCCGATTTTGGGCCTAGGTGTTTTGCAAGTCGGGTTGGGCCGATGGAACCGATGTTAGTTGTTCATACCGTTAAAAGATTGTTTAGGGAAATCAAGGTTCAGGATGGGATAAAAATACGATAAAATTTTCTAAAATCCTCTAAAATTATATTTAAGAGGTTGGTTAAATCAATTTTACAAAACGAGTTTTTGAAAGTATACATTTTAAAAGTTGAGAAAAGTATGTTCTTTAAGAAGAGTCAAAATCATAGAATCTATAGGGAGCTATTTGGAAATTAGGACTTTTCTCTAATTTGGCATGTGTTTTAAATATTTTATTAAAAAATAAAAATGTTTTTAATTGATTTGAATAGAAAGGTAGTTAATTGGTTAAAAAATATTGAGGATCCTTTCATTTCTCTTTTTCACTTCAGCCAAACACTCTCCATTTTCTCTCAAATTTCCAGATTTTCTTCACTATCAAATCCTCTCTTGATTTCCAACTTCTCCATAGTGAATTCTCTCATTTTCCTTCAAGATCTTTCAAGCTAATCTTGGCAAATTAGTGGAGAAGCAAGGTTTGGAGGTAAATTTTGTGCTAACCCTCTTATCTAGGTTCTTTAATTAAATGCCAAAGATATTTGGCTCTTTATTAATGTTTTTGATTGAGGTTTTGTTGTTAATTTGATAAAAAAAATATTGTGATCTTGATAGAAAAGTGATTTGAAATATGATTTTCAGAGTTTGGTTGATTTGGATTGTTTGAGATGATTTCTAAATGAGTCTTGAAAGGTTTTTGGTGTTGAAATGGAGCCTTAATCATAGAGATCCTGAAATCCTTGAGATCCTTGGTTTTTGAAGTGTTCTTGGTTGGGTTTTTGGGGTGTTCCTGTGGAATCCGAGTTGTGGGAGGTATAATTATGGTTTTAGGTTGTTTTTGGTGTTGATTAATCCCTAAAATATGATGGATGTCTTGGGTAATGGCTGAGCTGAGGTTAGAGGTCAATCGATTGAGTTTTCTATTGTTTTGGATGGGTAATTTGATGCTTTAGAGCAGGGCTGCGGGATTTCTTTTGAGTGCTGGTGTTTTGGATGCATTTTAATGAATTGAACCTCTGTTTTAATGTGTTTAAAATAGGGGATAATATTCCATAATCAAACGAAGTGATTATGGAGGCTTGGGACGACCGATAGTCGCACCGGCAAATGTGGTTTCACGAGTCAGTGAGTGGAACTTGGTTTTCCAGTGTGGAAACGTTTTAGAAAAGGTTTTGTGAACTTAGTAAGAGCTTGAAACACTTTACTAAGTTCGGAAGTAAGTAAAATGAATTTCTCTCACAGATTGTGCTAGTTTGAGCCTTTGGTTGCACTTGATTTTAATTTCATTTACCTACTGTTTTAAAGCATGTTTTGAGTATGTAAAATGTGTTTGATGATGCCATGTGGTTTAAGGATGCACTAGGTAAGTGATCCTTGTATACATGTGTTGATGCATGAGTTCTTGAAGCATGGTTTAATGCTTGAGTTCTGGCTATCATGAATGCTTTGTAAAAACAATGGGGTGTGCGTGAAATGTGTATTATATTGGCAACTCATGTTGTATAAAGAGTTTTATAAATGAAATCGGATATAGTTAGTCGGCTATAGGATTGAGTGCAGTATAAACAAGTCGCCTTGGATGATGAGGGTTGTGATTGTACCGAAATCTCTATCCAAGTTGTAACACCCCAATTTTGGGCTTAGAAGTTTAGGGTCTGAACCGGACTGGTCTGATAAACGGTTCGAATATAAAAGGAGGTTTTGGGGAACACCTAGTTCGAGATGCTTTAAAAATATAGAAAAATATCTAAATATCCTCATTTAATATATATATATATATATATATAAGAGAGTGGTGAAATCAATTTTACAAAATAAGGTTTGGAAACACTACATTTCGGTGTAGTGACCAAAATGCGATTTTTGCAAAGTTTAGTAGTGACTGTTTTGTAAAGGTTTGAAACTTTGAATCTTTAAGAAGCTAATTTACCCAAAATGTTTTTCTCCAGATTTTTCCTTAATTTGGGTGATTTAATTAGTGTTTTAATTAAATAAAAGAAATGTGAAAACTAAATTTTGACTTCATAACTACCTTTTCTTAATTTTCTCTCATTCCTTTTTCTCTCAAAATCCCATCATCCAAAACACATTTTCTCTAGAAAAATTCACATTGATCTTCACTTCAATTGATGAGATTTCCATCATCTATTGGTTTCTAATCAATCTTGCAACAAATCCTTTTGATTTCCACACTTCATTTTCATGGAAGTTTGCCCAAATCAAGGAGGAATCATCATTTAGAGGTAAGAATGTTCTTCTCCTCTAAATACTCAGTTCTTTACTGAAATTCCCTTATTGTCAATCCTTTATTAAAGTTTTAGAAATGGTTTTAATGTTAGAAACATGATTTTTGGCTTTAAACTAAAGATTTTGGAAGAAATATTGAAGAATTTCATTGTGATTTATTGGGGTATGTTTTGAGAAGGTTCCTGAATGTATTTTGGATGTTAAATGATGTTAGAAAATGAGGTTTTACCAATCCAATCCCAAATAGGTTGTGTTTCCTAAGTTTTTGCTTAAGAAAATAGTGGTTTTTGAGGTGTTTTTGGTGTTCTGTTATAGCTGGAGGTATAAGGTCGAGTTTAGGATTGTTTTGGATGGCGTTTGATGTTTATAAATGATTAGAAGTGATGGATCTTGGCTGGGTTAAGTTTTCGAAGAGTTTGGAGGTGATTCCGGTTGGGTTTGGTAGCCGAAATGTTTGTTTTGGGTAGAGCAACGAGTTTCGGAGTGATGGCTGAAGATTTCAATGCATGATGATGCATTAATCCTCTGCTATTATGTGTTTAAAACATGGGAGACATCTTCAGACACTTTCGGAGTCGATCCGGAAGCTTAATTGGCGTTTCGGCAAGCAAGTGAAACGAAATAGGTGAGTGCGATTTGGTTTGAAGTCCATGTGGACAAAAACACAAGGTTTGGGGATTTAGGAGAGGTTTGAAACACCTTCCTAAATTTGGAAGCAAGTATGGCTTGATTTGATCTCTCTCTAAAGTGGCGATTGCCCCTAAAATGCTTTTACATGCTCGTGATTTGTGGTGGTTAAATTCCTACTATTTTTATGCATGTTTTGGAGAATGAGATTATGCTTGTAGAGATATCATGAGATAGCATGTTGCATTGATTAGATTTGAGCTTTTGGTTTAAAGAAAAGTATGATTTATGATTTGAAATGTGTCGAGAAAACATTTGAAATATATTGCATGAAAAAAAGTAGGCGTGATTATAATTTAACACATTATATTGGCATAGAGGTTGAGAAACTTACCATATATAATTGATCGATCAATAGGATGAGAGTGCACTATAAACTAAAAATTCGTACATGCTCTTTGGTTAAGCCAAAGGGAGATTTTCCGATGATGGGCATTCCATCGGGTAGGACATGGTGAAATACCCAAGCTTTGTGGCGATGAGAGATTCCGCCATGTGAGTACGGTGATGAGAGATTCCACCGGAAGTTGTTGCTAGACAAGTGAGTATGGTGATGTGAGATTCCACCGAAAGCGTCTAGTGTAGAAATGTGTCCGTATATCCGAGTATAGATGGGATGCTAAATGCCAATATAAACAATGAAATGGTTTTGTTGTACATGTACCTTTGATAATATTATTTATGCTAAGAGATATGCATATGTATTTTTGTTTAGAATGCTTTGACAATACAAGCATGTGAGTGGCTTTGCCATGAGTTTTGCATTGGTTTTAATGCACGAGATAGAATGAAGGTACATGTGGTTTCAATGAGTTTTGCTTTGAAAGTTTATCAAGCATGAGAAAGAGATGAGAAAGTGGTTTCAAAGCATTGATGAAAGTGTTTTCTAAAAATGCATTATTGTGTTGGTTTTCTTTTGAGCATGCCTCACTAAGCATTTGTGCTTAGGCTCTCTTTTAGCAATAATGCAGATAATTGAGGTGCTTTGGGCATCAAGGAAGCTAAGTTCATCCAAGGAAGTCTAAGCTCACGTATGGTGAAGTTTCATACACTATTAGTTTTGATAAATTGGAAAAGGGAACCTAAGATTTGTTTTGGGAGATGTGTTAAACTCCCTAAGGTGGTGGAATGTTTGCCTTGGTTGGTTTGAATTGTAAATGGCTTTTAAATGCTTGATTTGAAGTTTGTTTGCCTATTTGGTCTTGATAATAGGAAGCATGCCTCTAGACTTGTGAGATTTCATGTTTGATGATATGAATGTGTCAGGGTGTCCTAAATGTGTACCATTTATGTATGTGGACTTGTTGACATGATTAGAGAGTCATTAGGATGTTCTTGTATGGGTTTATGAATGAAAAACTAGCATTAAATGCAGTTTATGGGCAAACCGTATCGGAACACACTCTAGTGTTTCGAAACGGGGGCCTGAAATGGCCTTCGTGTTTCGAAACGCTAAGGGCTGTTTCGGAACAATTTGGCTACTAGAATGCCTCGTTTCGGAACTGGTCTCGGAACCAACCCGCATATCGAAACGGTCAACTCCGTTCCGATCCTGCGTTTCGATACAGCAGGTGGGTGTTTCGAAACAGGTGACCGTGGTACTGATTTGAATGGTGCTGAAGTTTGCAAGCTTTACATTTTAGTCCCAAATATTGTTGTTGCAATTGCTTGAGTTTGAGTTGTCCAATTAAGATGAAATTTGGCAGAGAAGCATGTAATAAGACTAATTTCGTGTTGATAACCTTAAAACCAGTACGACCTTCTAGTTTATAGAAATTACAATTTGGTCCTTAAATTTTGTAATAAGTGCAATTGAGTCCCTATTTGTTATCCGATCGATGTGCCTTTCTCAAATAAGTTTTATGAGTAGTCACTTAGGGTTAATGTGCATCTAGACAAGATTAAAAAGAAAAAAAGGGTTGTGAATCAATGTTGACTTTTGGGTTGACTTTGGTTTTCCCCGTGTAATCTTCGTTGTTCGGGTCAACCGTCTAGGCCGGGCTAAGGGGGTTACACAAGTACCCTAACGACTGAAGATTGTTAAGGTTGCAATGGTTGGGGGTAGCTCCAGGTGCGAACCTTGTGTGTGTCCCATATCTCGTTAGTGGGTTGTACATCTACCGATGAGTGGTGTTGAGGGGTTGCTATTGTACTGAATACTCCACCATGGGTGTCACAACGGCAAAGGGTTGCTCCCGTGTGTGATCCTTGAGATGCATGTAGAATGTATGAAAGGTGTGGGACAACCCTTGGTAATCCGTGTATCCGATATGTTTTTGAGGATGTTGTTTACCACTTGTGAGCCAATATAATGAAATGAAATATTGTGGAAAATGTTGTTAATGCATAATTTGAAAGATGCATATTTTTGTTTAAGCTTTGCATAAAGGGTTTTATGCTTGGTAGGCTTGGAATTATGAGTAGCAATGGTTTTGATGATAAAGTACATGTTTTGTCAAAGGAAGCATGATGGTTTTGGAAAGAATGAAATGTGGTTTTGTGCATTGATGATGTTTGTGGTTTTGTGCAATTCTCACTAAGCTTGTATGCTTATGCTCTCTTTGTTCATCAATGCAGACAATTAGGTGTTTGGTGGTAGCTTCTACAAGGGATTCTACCAAGACACGCTTTAAAAGTATGTTGAGTTCATGAACTAGTGTAGTAAAGGCAATGTGGGTGTCCGATTCTATGAATGTTGTTTGTTTAGTATTTTATGTTTTGGTGCAAGTTTATTAAGCATATTGGTTGTGTAAATGGCCTTTAAGTTTTGGTTTATGTTTAAAATTGCATTTTTACCGTTTGGTGCATATTTCTCCTAGGATGCATGTAACATTCTAGTTTTGGGCCTAGATGTTTTAGACATCGGATCGGACGGGTCAGAAATAGTTTGAATTATATTAGGTGGTTCAAGGAAATCAAGTTTCGGAATAGGATAAAAATATGACAAAAATTGCTACAATCCTATAAAATCATGTTTAAGAGGTTGGTAAAATCAATTTTACAAAATGAGTTTTGGAAGAGGTACATTTTCGGTAGTGACCAAAATGTGAAGTTTTAAAACTGTGGAAAATGCAGATTTCAAAAGAGGAGTCAAAATCATAGAATCTGTAGGGAGCTTTTATACAATTACACCTTTCCTTAAATTGACATGTGTTTTAAATGAGTTTTAAATAATTCATTAAAAAGGCATTTTTATTTTAATTAATAAAATGGTAATTTGAGAAGTTTTATTTTACGTAACTAACTTTTCAATTCTCAGTTTAGCAAAAACCTATTTCTAAAACCTTTTCTCCAGATTTCTTTTCTCCCAAACACTCCCTCTTCGATTTCTTAACCATTTCCAAGAGTTCTCTTCAATTTCTTCAAGATTTGTGAAGTTAAAACTAGTCAAACATTAAGGAAAACAAGGATTGGAGGTAAATCCCTTCTCAACCTCTAATCTAGGTTCTTTATTGAAATTACCAAGATTATTGACTTCTAATTGTTATTTTTAACTGAGTTTTTATTATACTTTTTATTTAAGATCAAAATCTTGAAAAATAAAGGTTTAATTCTGATTTTTGGAGTGTTGTTGATGATCTCTATTTAAGATGGAATATAAATGAGTTTTGGTATGACTATGATGTTGAAAAAATATTTTGATGATATAGATCCCGAAATCATTGAGACCCTTGAGTTTTATGATAGTTTTAGTTAAGTTTTGATGTGTTTTGATGGTGATATGTTTGATGGAGGTATAAGGAAGGGTTTAGGTTATTTTTAGATGTGTTGGGATGTATATTAATGGTTGGAAGTGGTGATTGTTGACTGGGCTTGGTTTAGGAAGCAATCGAATGAGTTTTCGGTTGTTCTAGATGGGTTAATTGATCTACTTTTGCTGGGAAATGAGTTTGTGGTTAGTTTCTGGTGTTGGAATGCATTTTAATGCATTGTATATCTGTTTTTTATGCTCTAAAAACATGGGACATTGATCCGGAAGCAAGGGAAGCATTTTTGGAAGTTTGGACGAGTGATCTTCACGTCGGCAATAGAAGTTTCGCGTACAGGTGAGTGGAAAAGGATTTTCAAGCTTTGAAACGTTTTGAACGTGGTTTTGGGAGCTTAGTTTAAGTTTGAAACACTTAGCTACGCTCAAGAGTAAGTAAAGCGAAAGTCTCTCTCGGATTGTGCTATGTTTTGGTTTAAAATGCACTTGGATTTAATGTGTTTTTATTATAGTTTTCAAGCATGTTTTGAGCAATGATGTTGCTGGTTTTAAATGCCATTTTGTTAGGGATGCACATGGAAAGTGATCCTTGGGTTTTATGATTTATGCAATTGGCTTTAAGCACGTTAATACTTGTGAAAGTGGCAATGTGATTTACGCTTATAAAATAGTGAATTAATGAGGATTGATGATTATATTGGCAAATGATGGTAAATGATTTTGGTTACTTTAATCGGATATAGTTAGCCGGCTATAAGATTAGGTGCACCGTGAATAAAGTCGTCTTGGATGTCAGGTAGTTGTGATTGTAGCGTACACTCCATCAAAGTACCCTAACGATTGAGATTAAGGTCACAACGGTTAATGGTCTAATTCCGTGTTTGGATCTTGTGGTTTGTGTCCCATGTTCTCGTTAGTAGAATTATACAACTACTGATGAGTGGTGTTGAGAGGTTGTGATTGTACTGTTAAAATCCACCATGGGTGTTACAACGGTTGATGATCTAATCGCGTGTGTGAGCCTTGAGGGCCCGGTACGGTGTATAAAGCGCTTGGGATAACGCTTGTAATCCGCGTATCCGATTGTATCAATTGTGTTGTGTTTTGATATGGTTCTTGTTTTTTTTATCACTTGCGAGCCAATATAATGTACTAATGATGAATGCTTATTTTGAGGAAGCATGTGATGCTTAATGGTTACGCTACAATGCATGTAATGCTTGGTTTAAGCATGATCAAAGGTTTTTGCTATTGTATTAAATGATGCTATGAGCATGTGGTTTCGAAAAAGGAAACGTGTTTGAATGTGCATTGTTTTATGGATGGCATATGTTATAAAGAATGTTGATTTGGTTTTAAAAATGCATTGATGAATGTTTTGTTTTAAAGTGGTCCTCACTAAGCTTTATGCTTACGCTCATTTGTTACATCAATGCAGAGAATTGAGCATTTTCGGCAGCAAGCAAGCAAAGGATATCCAAGAGTTTTGACTAAGCAAAGTAAGTGTTTTCACCTTATTTTAATAAGAGGCAATGGGGGGATTTCTACTCATGAATTGTTTGGTGATGTGAGACAACTTGAGCATGTTTGGTTTGTGTTTTAAGACTTGTAATTAGCCTCTATTTTGCTTATGGTTTGCTATTTGGTATTTTGGACATGTTTTGGGTTATGTGTGCAAGCATGTCCATATAGCCCTATAATCTTCATGAATTGCCATGTCTATTCCTTGTCTATGTTTGGGTATTGATGCATATATGTTGGAAATGTTTGTTATACCTTGTTGTTAAATGTGATTTAAGGGTTGTTGGAGGTGTTTTTTGGGTATGCGGTATCGATACTCGGGATTGACTATCAATACTCGAAGGCTTTTCTCAAGGGAATTAACACAGGGGTATCGATACGAATTGCCCCTGTATCGATACGCCTGTGCAAAGTTTGAAGGTCGTACCGATACACGGGGAAGTGTATCGATACTCTTTTCCCAACATTGGTTGCTGCCTTCCTACGTATCGGTACAAGCTTAAGTGTACCGATACCCGACCATTATTTTCAGTTGAATGTATCTTTTAAACTTCTGAAAATGTTGCATATTGGTCCCTGTATGTTGTATGTTTAATTGGTTAAGTTTGGATGATCCGTTTGTGATGAAGTTTCACATGGAAGAATTTTACATGACTGATTAAGGATTGGTAATCTTAAAATTGAAATATTCCATGTGGTTTTCAGAAATTACAGTTTAGTCCCTAAATGGTTAATCTTTGCAATTGCACCCCTAGTCGAACTCCTATCGATGTGCCGTTTTCTTCCAAGTTTCTTGTTGAACATATAGGATTTAATGTGCATCTAGAGAAGATAAAAAGGAAAAAAATAGGGTCGTTGATCAAAGTTGGGTTTTACGAGTTGGCTTCGGATTTCCCCGTGTAATCTTCTTAGTTCGGGTTTGGCTTCTAGGCCAGGCTAAGGGGGTTACATTTGTTGGTATCAGAGCTAGGTTATGAAATAATTGAGGATGATGGTAAGTGAAATTGGTATGTTTTGATGTTCGATTCAATGTTTAATGACATGTTGTTGGAAAAATCATGTTTTTGGTTCTATGTTGGTGTGTATGCCATGCTTGGTTGTTACGAATCTTATGGGAGTTAAGTATGATTGTATGTTGATGATGTGGTAATGATGTGAAATGGTTGTGGATGATGTTGTGACCCTCTTAGCCCGACCTAGACACCCGACCCGAAATGAGAAGATTACACGGGGAAAACTAAAATCAACTTGTAAGAGCCAACCTCGATTAACGACCCTTTTTTTCTCTTTATCTTTTCTAGATGCACATTATTAACCTATATGATTAGCAATTCAATTTAGCAAAAGCAACGCAGCGAACAGAACTCAATTAGGGGTTCGGTTGCAAACAGACGTCTTTTAGGGACTAATTTGTAAATTTCCAGAATTATAAGGGATAAACAAGTTTTAAAGTTACCAATCCAAAATTAATCATATAACATGCCAATATGTCAAATTCCATCTTAAACAGATCATCCAAACTCATTTAATTAAGCATTCAAGACTTAGGGACCAAAACGTAAGAAAATAGAAACCTGAAACAATTCAAATTCAAATCCAACGGTCAGGTGTTTCGAAACACAAGACCTTGTATCAAAACGGTCGTTTCGAAACCAGGTTGACCATTTCGATACGCGGAAGCGTTCCGAAACCCGTATCGAAACAATGTTTTCCAATAGCAAAATGTTCTAGAACGTTCCTACCTGTTTTGAATCCCCATGACCATTCCAGGCCACCGTTCCGAAAACAGGTAAGGGCGTTCCAATACGCCTTGCCCTGCAACTTCACAATTTGCTAGTTTTTCTCGCATAATCACCTCCGAAATCATTCCAATTCATGCCATAACATACATACAACATGTGTAAGCATCAATGACCAACATTACGAAGCAAGAAACAAAACATAGCATCATTCATGCAAGCATTAGATCTATAGGCATGCTTCCTACTCTTCAAAACCATACAAAAGCTAAAAGCCACATTCAAACACAAATCAAACCTCAAAGGCCATTTACAAACCAAAATAAGAAAACCAAACATGCTTAAGGTGTTTAAAATCACCAAATACTAACAAGAGTAGAAATCCCACCCATTGCCGCTTATTACATTAAAGGTGAACCACATACATCGCTCAGTCAAAACTCTTGGAATCCCCTTGGTTTTGGGCTGCCTTGATTGCTCAATTCTCTGCATTGATGAAACAAATGAGCGTAAGCATATAGCTTAGTAAGGATCGCTAAAACAACATTTCTGAATGCATTTCATTAAACCATTGCAAACTCATGCCTTTCTTTTAAACTTGCTCATTTAAGAATTCATTGCACTTTTAAAACCACATGCATATTGCATCATTAAATCAACAGCAAATTTTGTTGCTCATGCTTAAACCAAGAATCACATGTATTCTTGTATCATTCACAAGCATCTCATGCTTAATCATTAATCATTAACATTATATGGGCTCTCAAGTGATATTCCTCAAACCATACCAAAACAAATGACAGAATCAGATACGCGGATTACAAGCCTTGTCCCACACGCTTCATACATACAACCAGACTACACATGGTGGAGATCAATGGCACAATCACAACACCTCAACACCCGTGATGGAGATTAACGACACAATCACAACCCCTCAACATCATTCATCAATAGTTGTATAATTCCACTAACGAGAGTACGAGACATATACCACAGGACTCACAGACATGATTAAACCATTTACCGTTGTGATCTTAGTCTCAATCGTTAGGGTACTTGGATGGAGATTACGACACAATCACAACCCCTCAACATCCAAGGCGACTTTATTCAAGGTGCACCCAATCCTATAGCTGGCTAACTATATCCGATTAAAGTAACAAAAAACGATTTCCATCACTTGCAAATATAACCATTTAACATCAATATTCCACTGTTTTACAAGTATAAAAACAATGTCATTTTCACAAGCATAAACATGCTTAATATCATATGCATTTATCACATATAACCAAGGATCACCTACCAAGTGCATCCTTAACACAATGGCATTAAAATCCAGCATCAACCATACATAAAACATGCTTTAAAACAGTAATCAAAACCACATTAAACTTAAGTGCATTTCCATCAAAACATAGCACATTTCCGAGAGAGACTTTCGAATCACTTGCTCTTGAGCTTAGCAAAGTGTTTCAATCTTACACTAAGCTCACAAGACCACACTCAAAGTGTTACAAAGCTAGAAAATCCATTTCCACTCACCGATACGCGAAGCCTTGCTCGCCGACACAATAATTACTCTTTTGGAGCCTCCAAAAACATCTTGTTTGCTCCGGATCAAGATCTCATGTTTTCACATCATCAAAACAGAGATCCAAATGCGTTAAAATGCATTTCAACACCAGAAACTAATCACAAACTCGTTGCTCACCCAAACAACACCAATTTACACATTCGAAACAACCGAAAACTCAATCGATTGCTTCCCAAACCAAGCCCAGCCAACATACATCACTTCCAAACAATTATAAACATCAACACACATCTAAAATCAACCTAAACCCTTCCATATACCTCTAGCAAGCATTATTCCAACATTTCACCTCAAAAACCCAATTAGAACTATCAAGAAACTCAAGGATCTCAAGGACTTCGGGATCTATATCAACAAAACCTCTTTTCAACATATTAACCATCTCAAAACTCAATTAAAATCAATCCAAAACAAAGCTTAACAAAACAAGTCCGAAAATTAATAATTTCATCTTATTTTTTCAAGATTTCAATCTCAAATCAATACTATAATGAAAACTCAACTAGAAACATTAATTATAAGCCAATGATCTTGGGAATTTCAATACAGAAGCTAGATTGAAGGTTGAGAATGAGATTTACCTCCAATCCTTGCTTTCCTCAATGAATGACAAGTTTTCCTTAGCAAAAATCTTGAGGAACTTGAAAGAACTCTTGAAATTTGTTTAGAAAAGAATTATGGAGAAAATGAGTTAGAATTGTGTTTGGCTGACAATGAGAATAGAAAGGTAGTTACGTCAAATGGGAGATTCTAAGATATATTTATTTTAATTTAATAAAAATCCCCTTTTAAAACACGTCATATTAAGGAAAGGCTAAATTTCCATAAAGCTCCCTAAAGATTCTAAGATTTTGGCTCCTCTTTTAAAAATCACATCTTTCCCAGTTTTGAAACTTTACAATTTGGTCACTACCCAAAATGTACTTCTTCTAAAACTCTTTCTGTAAAATTGATTTGACCAACATCTTAAAAATAATTTTAGAGGATTTTAGCAATTTTTACCACATTTATATCCTATCTCGATCCTTGATTTCCTTAAATCACCAAACTCGATTTGAATTGCACCCGACTGGTCCATTCTGATGTCTAAAACATCTAGGCCTAAAACCAGGGCGTTACAGATGTAAAGCATGATGATATGATATGCTAATGTATGATATGTTATGCTTGAGGGAAATCGGGGTGCCCATTGCCTTGTTACATTAGTTAAATGTTTTAAATTGGTTTTGTAAACTTGGATCCTTGCTTGAGGCTAGCCTAAATAATGGTTTAATTTGTTTTTATTATTATGCCTTGCTGAAAATAGCATAATGGGTATGAGGAGAGAGCTTAGATCGAATACGATCGTGTCTGCGCCTGAGCAGGTTAATTAGGGGGTTGAGAACCCATCTTATGAGACTCTAATTCTGCCACCACCACCTAGAGGTGGAGAGCGGGAACAACATGGACAAGCTAGTCCAGGATTGGGTGATCTAGTGCCACTAGTTCAGGCGATCACCGGAGCGTTTCAGGCTGTGGTAGCTGGAGCACAAGTTTAGACACCTGCACTTTGGTAGGCGGGTTTGCCTTTGGAAAGGCTGAGGAATCTGGGAGCTGTCGAGTTCTGAGGTATGTCTTCGGAGGCATCAGAGGCGTGGTTAGCTAGTACAATTCGTATTAATGATCAGATGGGATGAAGTGATGCACGCTAGTTTGGAGCCCAATCCGATGGATTGGGAGTTCTTTCGGAATGCTTTTAAGAAAAAGTATCTTGGTGTGAGATACTTGGATGAGAAGAAGCGCGAGTTTATATCGCTTGTGAAAGGAAATCTTTTTGTGGCTGAGTTCGAGGTCCAGTTCGTACATCTAAGCCAATATGCCCCTGAGTTGATGCCGAGTGAAAGGCATCGTTGTGATCGCTTCCGATATGGGCTTGTACAGGAAGTGAAGACCTTTATGTTGGCCACCGATTACACAGATTTTGATATGCTTGTGTGTCGAGCTAAGGACATCGAGCAGAGTTTGGGTCTGACATCTCGTGGAGGTGGTTCTAGCTCTATAAGAGAGCTTCTGAGTTTAGTTCCATAGGTGGATGGAACAAAAGAGGTCGAGATAAGAGGAATCAGCCTGCTGCTAGGCGAGGTAATTTTTGACAAGGTGCGTCGGTTCAAGGAAACATGTCGAGGGCAGAACAGAACACGTGTTGGACGTGTGAATCGAGGGATCATATGAGGCGAGATTGTCCACGTGTGACTAGAGAGGCACAAGCTTTTGTTGTGGTGATATGGAATTCCTACTAGAACTTTGGTTTAGCTGATCATATGAGGCGTGAGTGTCCTTTGTTGGATGGTGAAGGCCAGAGGCATGCACCTGCTATTTCTGCACCTTAGAGAGGTTGTGGGTGCGGCCGAGGTAACTTCCAGATGAGGGAGGAAGGTCAGAGAGGTATTGCTCATGTTGTAGTAGTTCGGCTTGAGGGAGGCGGTCCGACGAGGGTTTATGCTCAGCGCAAGGGGCGTAACGACACCAATGTCATCGCATGTACCTTTTTTCTACAATCTTTATCATTGTTGGCATTGATTGATTCTGGATCCACGCATTCTTACATCTTGAGTGAGCATGCACATTTGCTTGATATACATGTTGAGTTGCTTGAAGCGGGAATGCAAGGGAGTGGTTCCTTTGGTTAGACTGCGGTCACAAGGAAGTTGTATAAGAGATGCCATTTATCTATGCAAGGTCATGTCTTTCTTGTGGATTTGATGGAATTACCTTTTTATGGTTCTGATGTGATTCTTGGTATGGATTGGTTGTTTGATCATAGAGCAGTGGTTGACTTTGATGTTAAAGAGTCACTTTCAAACTTGCTGATGATTATGAGGTAGTGATAGTAGGCGAGAATGTGAAATTCTTGTCTAATGTTGTTTTGGCTTTGGATGCAAGTCGTATGCTAAGGATGGGTTGTGATGCTTATCTTGCATATGTGATGAATCTTGGTACAAAGGATGTCCATGTGCAGGTGTAAGGCGTGTAGGTATTCTCTTTTTGTGAGAGCGCAAGTGCACACTCCTTCCAGGTTATAGTATATAAGATGTCGAATCCCACAAGGATTGGAATAGTTTCTTTGAGTGTGTATCTGCACAAGAAGTTTAAATGTACAATTAATTTCAGGTTTGGTTAAAGGAATAAACTAAAAACACAATTAATTTAAGTAGGGAGATCATAGTGATAGAATGGGCCAGGTAATTGCTGCTCAGTAGTGTGTAGACTTCATTGCATAGGTCAAGGTTGGATTGCGCTGCCACGATATGTTGCCTCGGCGTGTATGGCAGGCGGCAGGTCACTGCCACTGCATGAGTGTACTGTGTCGGCAGGTGGAATGGAAAGTATGGTAGATACTCCAAGTTCAAGTTCGGCAGGATAGTCGACAGTGACCCCTCCTATTTTTAGGTTAGGATGCTTGAGAGCTAACGTGATGTAGCCAATACCTTGCAATCTCAGTGTCAACCTAACACAGGCTAGTCAACTCGGTTGGTAATCCCTTTTAGCCGCTGAAACTTGTGGACTGGTGTAGAACCAAGTTAGTCACGTCTCAACACGTTGTGACCGTACTTAACCCTTTCGTGAGCCTTGCACTTTCATGCCCGACAAATGGATTCTCTCAACTGACTAGTGTGGAATAATTGAAAGAATGAAGAGCAATGGATTAAGCAAACATGGAATATTTTTTGCCAAACAACTTAACCTAAAACAACTTTACAAACAAAAACCTAAACCCTAAGGAGTTTAGAACATAGCTAACTCCCTCTGTCTCTCTCTTTATCGATCTCTATACCTCTATGCCCTTATACTCTCACATACATGGTTATATATAGGGATTGGCCTAAGGTTAAGTCCTCCTTAGAGTAGAAGTCTTCCTTGATGATAAAATAGAATTAATATTTAATGCTTCATTCAATTCTGACATAAATATGGACTCCTTTGGATGTTTACTTCTTCGACAAGTAAGTATAAGCCACCTTGTTTCTCGATCTTCAATCAGCTTTATACACCGCTCCAGGCCTCAGAAAAATGCAAGATTGTGCTCAATGGACTTAGAAAAATGTCCTCTGTCAAACGAGACCCATCTTGACAATGTCGGCGTATTGTCGTCTGGGCGACATTCTGCAGCGGTTGCAGCATTCTTGGCGGTGGCATTCTGCAACGGTAGCATTTTTGGCGGCAACTGGAGTTGCTTCAATATAGCTCCTTTTGCTCTCTGCTTTCTTGTCCTCTCTTCCTCTACACATCTACAACACCTGAAATATAAAACTAAACTAAAAAAGTACTTTTTCTCTACCAAATATAAATATTCAATAAAAGCGTGGTAGAAGAAGAAATATTGTTATAATGCATGATATGCAACTAATTATGCCTAACTAAGCTTAAGAACAACAATAATAAGGGATAGAATGTGCATAAAATATAGAACTTGTGTACACTCTACACACCCCCAAACTAAAACTATTTCTTGTCCTGAAGCAATGCAACCTAAATAGTAAACCTGCCCTTGTACATAAATCAAAAAGAAAACCTAGTTTTTAACTTGGTTTCATACCTCAAGGCTGTGGCACCTATATTAGTTTAGTGAGACGAAATAGCATGAAATAACTTAGAATTTTAATTCTAGTCCCAGTGCAATGTTTGCATGTCTGTGTACATGCTGAATATGCTACATATACTAAGTAAACAAAGAATGTTATAAAAGTTAAAGAAAAAGAATATAGAGTTGCTGCTTTGGCAGCAAAGTTAAGCACTTATTTTCTACATTCTTTCATCATGGCTTTTAAGGGCTTCAGCTCATCACAACTCTGAACCCTTTGAGTAGAGTCATCCCGTGAAGGCTTTCATTCACTCATGCTAATTTTTTCGTCACCTCAAAGAATTTCAAATACATGGACTTTGATAGCAACGAAGTGTCCTTGCTCATTATTCTTTCTAAAGCCTGTTTCGGGCACCTCTAGGGCATTCAACTTTTTCTTTGTTTTGCGGCCGTGGCGGCATTGTAACCCCCTTAACCCGGCCTACACGGTTGACCCGAATTAAGAAAGTCACACGGGGAAAACCAAAGTCAACCCGAAGTCAACCTTGATTAACGACCCTTTTTTTTAAAACTTGTCTAGATGCACATTAGTCCTAATTGTGATCACACAAACATCATAGACAAAGATCACAAACATCAGAGATCAAATAGGGACCCAATTGAACAAAATAACAACTTTAGGGACCAAATTGTAATTTCTGATAATTAGAAGGACTTGACCCAAATTAAAGTTACCAACTTGAAATTAGTCAGGTTTCATGCTTCTCTGTGAAATTTCAGCTCAAAAGGACTTCCCAAACTCATACAATTGCACAATCAAGTTTCAGGACCAAAATGCAAACAATTCAAAACATATAACTGCCAATGTCAGCCCCCAACGGTCGACCGTTCCGGAACAGACAGACCCCGTTTCGAAACACGGGCCGTTCCGCAACGCGTACCAGAACACGGGCTGGCAGAGGCCAAACCGTTTCGAAACGGTGCCTACCGTTTCGGACGCCTGGGTTCATTCAAGGCACCCGTTCCGAAACGGTGTGCACTGTTCCGAAACACCCTGCACAGATTGCAGCAAAATGCACACTTAAACATGCAATTGATCATTCAAACATGCTCCAAATGCTACCAAACTTTACCAGCATGCAATTCAACATATATAAGACTTACTAGCATCATCAATTCATCAAAACAACATCATATGCAAAAAGCCCCAAATCTATAGGCATGCTTCCTACACAAGCTAGCTATTCAAGCACAAACTTCCAAAACAAGCATGTAATGATCCAATACAAAACCAACATTCTTATCATCATTCAACATACTTAGGGAGTTCCAAACACCTCCCAAAACATACACATTGGTCCCCCATTGCCAAATTACCAAAAGCTAAAATGTACTAACAAAACCTTCCATACATTGAGCTCTACTTCCACTTGAATGCTTGCCCTCCTTGCTACCCTCAAGGTTCTCTAATGTTCTGTATTATTGAATTAAGAAAACGAAAGAGAGCGTAAGCAAAAGCTTAGTGAGGAATGCTCTTAAAAACCATTCAATAATGCATTTAAAACATTTATAAATCATGCTTAAAATCAAACTTTGCACATGCTCAAAAGCATACTTAAAACAAGCATCTCATGCTTCATAACATAACATGTCATATTGGCTCAAGTGATAAATTCCATTTCTTTAAAACTAGTTCATCAACTTTCCCAAGGACTTTTAAACACCTTGGCCATGGACTTTTAAACACCATGAAAGAGGACCACACACGGACTTTTAACCACCTTTGTGTCCATAGCTTGATTCACCCCAATGACTTTTAAACACCTTGGCCCCAAGGACTTTTAAACACCTTGGCCCCATGGACTCTTAAACACCATGTCCCCATGGACTTTTAAACACCATGGAAAGGATCACCTAAGGACTTTTAACCACCTTAGTGTCCGCAACAAGAACCATCCAAGGACTTTTAACCACCTTGATGTTCTTAAGTAAGAAGGCTCACTCAAGGACTTTTAACCACCTTAGTGACCTTAACCTTTTTAAAACATCACTTGCCAATACACATCATTTTCATCATTTAATCCACTGTTTTTTAAGCATTAAACCAAGCCATATTCATCATGCATTTAAAAGCATCAAACCACATTTAATCAATGTACAAAAACAAGGAACTCTTACCTAGAGTTTCCTTCAACATATGGCTTACAACATCAGCAAATACCATGCTAAATCATGCTTTCAAAACAGTAATTAAAACATGCAATAAACCACTTTGCATCACAACAAAATCATGGCCACCACTAGAGAGTAATTCCGAAAACTTACACTTGAGCTTAGCAAAGTTGTTTAGACTTAAACTAAGCTCCCAAGACATTGGTTTCAAAGCCGAAAACCCAATTTCACACACGCACTCACCGATTCCACTTTGCTTCAAGCCAAAGCACCAAAACAAGCTTCCGGATCAACAACTCTTGGATCCAAAGATGCCTCCCCTGTTTTAACACATCAAAGCAGAGGATTAATGCATCATCATGCATTAATTGCTTCAATGAAAGCACCTAACTCGCTGCTCTCATCCACACACCATTTTCGGCCACCAAACACAACCAAAAATGCATCCAAACCACTTCTATACAAAGCCCAGCCATAAACCAGCAAAACCACACATCCTTTAACATCATATAACATCTAAAAACAACCTATTAACATCCTTATACCTCCAGCAACATCAGATCCACAAGATCACCTCAAAAACAACCTTGAATCACAAGCTAAACTTAGGAAACTCAACCTATCCGGGATTGCATTAATCAAAACTCAATTCTTTATCAATTTAGAGTTCATTTAACATCAAAAACACATCTCAAATCACAGATTAATCAGATCTAACGAAAATCATCAAAAATCACCAAATCTTGCATTATAAGCCAAGATCCATTTCACCACTTAAAAACCTTTAATAAAACATCAATTAAGGATTGAAAACTTAGGAATTTCAGTAAAGAACTGATAGTTTAGAGGAGAAGGACGTTCTTACCTCCAAACTTGAGTTTCTCCTCTTTTTGGAATCAAAAACCTTGTTGAATCAAGTAGCAAATGGTGAGGTTTTGTAGATATGTTGATTAGGAACCAAAAGAGAGTTGAAAGGAGGGATTTAGGTGAGAAAATCAGATCAAATTCTCTGGAGAGAAAGTGTTTGGGTTGAGAGAAAATGAGAGAAAGAAAATTGAGAAAAGTTAGTTATCAAAAATAGCTAAATGGCTTTCCCTCCACTTCTAATTTGTTTAAAATCAGAATTAAGTCTTAAAATATCTTAGAAAAATCTGGAGAAACTCCTTTTGGGTAAATAGCTCCTTAAAGATTCAAAGTTTCAACCCTTTATAAAACAGTCACCAAACTTTCGAAAATTACATTTTGGTCACTAGCCAAAATGTCACACTTCCAAAACTCATTTTCCAAAATTGATTTCACAGTTCACTTAATTATATTAAAAGATGATTTTAGAACATTTTTCCATATTTTTAATGCAACCCGAACTAGGCTTTCCTAATTTCACCTCTTTAGATTCGAACAACACTTTGACCAAACCGGTCAACGCCCAAAACTCCTAAGCCCAAAACCGGGGCGTTACAACTCTCCCCCCTTAAGAAATTTCGTCCTCGAAATTTACCTGAAGGAAAGAGATAAGGAAACTGCTTCAGCATATCTTCCTTCCGTTCCCACGTGGCTTCCTCAACACCTCGATGCTTCCACAGCATCTTTACCAACTCAATGGTCTTGCCACGAAGAACCTTGTTATCCGAATCCAGAACCTTCACCGGTTCCTCATCATAGGTCAAACCCGGATTCAAAACCACTTCCTCCGCAGGCAACACATGCGAAGGATCAGATCTATACTTCCGGAGCATAGAAACATGGAACACATCATGAATCTTCTCCAACTCTTGAGGTAACCTCAACCGATACGCAACAGGACCCACACGCTCAACCACCTCATATGGTCCAATGTACCTAGGGCTCAACTTACCCTTCTGGCCAAACCTCATCACCTTCTTCCAAGGCGAAACCTTCAGAAACACACGGTCACCCACCGCATACTCTATCTCCTTACGCTTCAAATCCGCGTAAGACTTTTGCCAATCAGAGGCAGCCTTCAACCGCTCACAAATGAGCTTCACCTTCTTGGTGGTCCCTTTCAACAAAGCCGGCATCTAAACCAACTTTTGACCAGTTTCAGCCCAACAAAGAGGAGTCCTACACTTCCTCCCGTACAAAGCCTCATAAGGTGCCATCCGTATACTCGCCTGATAACTATTGTTATAAGCGAACTCAACCAAAGGCAGATGCTTCTCCCAAAAACCTTGGAACTCAATCACGCAGCACCTCAACATATCCTCCAAGATCTGGATAACCCGCTTAGACTGACCATCCGACTGAGGATGATAGGATGTACTGAAATGTAACCTTGTACCCAGAGCTTGATGCAAACACTGCCAGAAACGCGATGTGAACCTCGGATCCCTATCCGACACAATCGACTTAGGCACACCATGCAGCCGCACAATCTCAGCAATGTACAGCTCTGCCAGCTTATCCAAAGAAAACGTAGTGTGCACAGGCAAGAAATGCGCACACTTCGTCAGGCGATCCACAATCACCCAAACAGAATTCTTCTTTGATGGAGACAAAGGTAAACCAGATACAAAATCCATGGTAACCCTCTCCCACTTCCATTCAGGGATTTTCAACGGTTGCAACAACCCAGAAGGAACCTGATGTTCAGCCTTAACCCGCTGACACACCAAACATTTGCTCACAAACTCTGCAACATCCTTCTTCAAACCCACCCAATAGTACTCATCACGAAGATCACGATACATCTTAGTACTACCAGGGTGCATAGCAAAAGGACTACTATGACCTTCAGTCAGAATAGCACGCCTCAACTCAACATCAGCAGGCACTACTATCCGACTACCAAAACACAACACACCATCATCATTAAAGCAGAAATCCGAAGGTCTACCCTCCGCGATATCCTGAACATGAGACACCAAGGAATCATCCAACAACTGCTTTTCCTTGATCAACTGAACCAACGATGGCTTCACTTGCAACTCAGCAACAAGACCACCATCTCGCGATATGCTCAAGCTAGCAAACATAGCCCTCAGCTCAACAGCTACCTTCCTACTCAAGGCATCCGCAACAACATTAGCCTTTCCAGGATGATACTCAATCGTCAAATCATAATCCTTGAGCAACTCCAACCAACGCCGCTGCCTAAGATTCAACTCCTTCTGAGACATCAGATACCTCAAACTCTTGTGATCCGTGTACACAGTACACTTCTCACCATACAGATAATGTCTCCAGATCTTCAGAGCAAAAATCACTGCAGCCAGCTCAATGTCATGCGTAGGATATTGCGCTCATGCACCTTCAACTGCCGCGACGCATAAGCCACCACCTTACCCTCTTGCATCAGCACACATCCCAAACCAACATAGGACGCATCACTATAGACCACAAACTCTTTCCCTGATTCAGGCTGAACCAAGATAGGAGCTTGCGTCAAAGCCGCTTTCAGCTTCTCAAAAGCCTGCTGTCTCGCTTCTGTCCACTCATACCTAACATCCTTCTGCAACAGCTTCGTCAAAGGAGCAGCAATCTTGGAAAAACCATCCACAACCCTCCGGTAGTATCCCGCCAAACCAAGGAAACTACGGACCTCATGAACAGACTTAGGAACTTTCCAGTTCATCACCGCCTCAATCTTCTGAGGATCAACATGAATCCCCTCAGCTGAGACCACATGCCCAAGAAACACCACTTCCTTAAGCCAGAACTCACACTTGCTCAGCTTAGCATAAAGCTGATTCTCCAACAAAGCTTGCAGCACAATCCTCAAATGCTCTTCGTGCTCCTCCTCAGTACGCGAGTACACGAGGATATCATCAATGAACACCACCACGAACTTGTCAAGATATTCATGAAACACACGATTCATCATGTCCATGAAAGCAGCAGGAGCATTTGTCAAACCAAACAGCATCACAAGGAACTCATAATGCCCATACCTTGTCCTGAAAGATGTCTTAGGCACATCCACATCCTTCACCTTCAACTGATAATACCCTGACCTCAAGTCAATCTTAGAGAACACTGCAGCTCCCCGAAATTGATCAAAGAGATCATCAATCCTCGGCAAAGGATACCGATTCTTGATAGTCAACTTGTTCAGCTGACGGTAATCAATGCACATCCTCATAGTGCCATCTTTCTTCTTCACAAACAAGACTGGTGCACCCCAAGGTGACACACTCGGCCGGATGAAACCACGATCGAGCAGCTCTTGCAACTGCGTCTTCAGCTCCTTCAGCTCCTTAGGTGCCATTCTATAGGGAGTAATGGACACAGGAGTTGTATTCTCATACAGCTCAATTCCAAACTCCACCTCGCGATTAGGAGGTAAACCAGGCAACTCCTCAGGAAAAACACCAGAAAACTCCTTCACAACTCTGATATCTTGCACCCTCAACTCCTTAGAGCTAGGATTCATCACAAAAGCTAGATAAGCTTCGCAACCTTGCCTCAGCATCCTACTCGCCTCCAAGGTAGACACCACATTGGCAAGAAACTTCACATTCTCACCAACCACAACAACTTCATAATCATCCGCAAGCTTAAGCGAAACCCGCTTATTTTCACAATCTACCACAGCACGATGCTCAGCAAGCCAATCCATCCCAAGGATCACATCAAAACCATAGAAGGGCAACTCCATAAGATCAACATGAAAAACATGTTCTTGAACAACCAACGGACACCTTCTATAAAGCTTTCGAGTCACAACAGTTTCACTAAAAGAACTAGTGACACGAACACCAACATCCAAAGACTCAACAGGCAAACCAAGCAATTCAGCATGCTCACGCAAAATGTATGAATGCGTAGATCCAGAATCAATCAAAGAAAGCAATGACAAGGACTGCAAAGTAAAGGTACCTGCAATCACATCTGCATCATTCCTTCCCTCGCGCTGAGCATACACCCTAGCTTGGCCTCCACCTTCAGGCTAAATAGCCACAACATGGGCTACTCCACGACCTCCTTCCTCTCGTCTCTGGAAATTACCACGGTCGCGCCCACGACCTCTCTGCGGTGCAACAACAACAGGAGCACGCTCTTGGCCACCAGTCAACCTCGGACAATCTCGCCTCAAGTGGTCTACAGAACCACAATTCCAAAATCCATTACCAGCTGCCGCAACAGGAGCTTGCACCTCTCTCACAGCACGAGGACAGTCACGCTTCATGTGACCACGCGAACCACAGATCCAACAAGCACTCGGATCAGCTCTAGCATTACCTCCTCTAGCAGGTGCACCACCACCTCTCTTGGCTGAGGGCTGATACTTCTGATCACGTCCCCTCTTGTTCCGTCCACCTCCGGAACTAAACTCAGCTGATCTCTTTCCAGCACTTGCTCCAGCACCTTTCGCAGATAAACCCAAGTTCATCTCAATGTCCTTGGCTCGGCCCACCAACACATCAAAATCATCATATTCAGTGGCCAGCACATACATTTGCACATCCGTCACAAGACCATAACGGAACCTCTCGCACCTTGCCCGCTCATCAGGTATCAGCTCCGGTGCATACTGACTGAGTCGCACAAACTGCACCTCATACTCAGCCACACTCATGCTCCCTTGGGTAAGAGACATGAATTCACGCTTCTTCTCATCAAGATATCTCACTCCAAGATATCTCCGCTTGAACACATTCTGAAAGAATGTCCAAGTAACATCAGCTTCAGCCATCCCAGCTATGGTGGTCGTCCACCACGTATACGCATCGTCCTGCAGCAAGGACACAACACATCCCAGCTTTTGCACATCCGTGCAGCTCATCTGACCCAAGATACGCTTGGTACTCTCTAGCCAAGCTTCAGAACTCTCAGCCGACATACCCCTGAACTCAGTCCCACCAAGACTGGGCAGACGTTCCAAAGGTAATCTAAATCCAGCATCTCCCTGATGCCCAGCTCCTTGAGCTCCAGCTACTGCTGCTCGAAAAGCACCCGCAATAGCTTGTACCAACATAGACATATCAGGCATAGCTTGCCCCTGACCAACCTCTGGTCCAGCAGCTCCAGCACCAGCTGCAGCTTCAGCTCTCTCACCTCCAGCACCACCACCAGGCGGAGGAGGGGGTAACACCGCACTACCCGTGTTCTCTTCGTTCTCGTTCTCATTAGGAACCATAGCTCGCACGCTACCTCGTAACTCTCTACGTGGTGCCATACTTTTACCATGCAATCACAATGCAAATAAAACAAGTCAGGCCCAGCAAGGTAAGCAATCCAAGTATTCAAGCTCAATTTCATTCAAAATCAACATCATTTCATTAGCTTTTGTTTGGCAATGGGTACCCTCAACATGCTACATCACAGCATACAACTCAACTGCATCCAAATCACAAGCCACTAAACATGCTTTCGATCAACAAGCATACAAAGCAAACATACTTCAATCATGCATATATTCATTCTCAATTACTCGAGAACTCAGCTCTGATACCACCAAATGTAACCCCCTTAACCCGGCCTAGACGGTTGACCCGAATTAAGAAAGTAACACGGGGAAAACCAAAGTCAACCCGAAAGTCAACCTTGATTAACGACCCTTTTTTTTAACTTGTCTAGATGCACATTAGTCCTAATTGTGATCACACAAACATCATACACAAAGATCACAAACATCAGAGATCAAACAGGGACCCAATTGAACAAATTACAACTTTAGGGACCAAATTGTAATTTCTGATAATTAGAAGGACTTGACCCAAATTAAAGTTACCAACTTGAAATTAGTCAGGTTTCATGCTTCTCTGTAAAATTTCAGCTCAAAAGGACTTCCCAAACTCATACAATTGCACAATCAAGTTTCAGGACCAAAATGCAAACAATTCAAAACATATAACTGCCAATGTCAGCCCCCAACGGTCGACCGTTCCGGAAGAGACAGACCCCGTTTCGAAACACGGGCCGTTCCGCAACGCGTACCGGAACAGGGGCTGGCAGAGGCCAAACCGTTTCGAAACGGTGCCTACCGTTTCGGACGCCTGGGTTCATTCAAGGCACCCGTTCCGGAACGGTGTGCACTGTTCCGAAACACCCTGCACAGATTGCAGCAAAATGCACACTTAAACATGCAATTGATCATTCAAACATGCTCCAAATGCTACCAAACTTTACCAGCATGCAATTCAACATATATAAGACTTACTAGAATCATCAATTCATCAAAACAACATCATATGCAAAAAGCCCCAAATCTATAGGCATGCTTCCTACACAAGCTAGCTATTCAAGCACAAACTTCCAAAACAAGCATGTAATGATCCAATACAAAACCAGCATTCTTATCATCATTCAACATATTTAGGGAGTTCCAAACACCTCCCAAAACATACACATTGGTCCCCCATTGCCAAATTACCAAAAGCTAAAATGTACTAACAAAACCTTCCATACATTGAGCTCTACTTCCACTTGAATGCTTGCCCTCCTTGCTGCCCTCAAGGTTCTCTAATGTTCTGTATTATTGAATTAAGAAAACGAAAGAGAGCGTAAGCAAAAGCTTAGTGAGGAATGCTCTTAAAAACCATTCAATAATGCATTTAAAACAATTATAAATCATGCTTAAAATCAACCTTTGCACATGCTCAAAAGCATACTTAAAACAAGCATCTCATGCTTCATAACATAACATGTCATATTGGCTCAAGTGATAGATTCCATTTCTTTAAAACAAGTTCATCAACTTTCCCAAGGACTTTTAAACACCTTGGCCCCAAGGACTTTTAAACACCTTGGCCCCATGGACTTTTAAACACCATGGCCCCATGGACTTTTAAACACCATGGAAAGGATCACCTAAGGACTTTTAACCACCTTAGTGTCCGCAACAAGAACCATCCAAGGACTTTTAACCACCTTGATGTTCTTAAGTAAAAAGGCTCACTCAAGGACTTTTAACCACCTTAGTGACCTTAACCTTTTTAAAACATCACTTGCCAATACACATCATTTTCATCATTTAATCCACTGTTTTTAAGCATTAAACCAAGCCATATTCATCATGCATTTAAAAGCATCAAACCACATTTAATCAATGTACAAAAACAAGGAACTCTTACCTAGAGTTTCCTTCAACATATGGCTTACAACATCAGCAAATACCATGCTAAATCATGCTTTCAAAACAATAATTAAAACATGAAATAAACCACTTTGAATCACAACAAAATCATGGCCACCACTAGAGAGTAATTCCGAAAACTTACACTTGAGCTTAGCAAAGTTGTTTAGACTTAAACTAAGCTCCCAAGACATTGGTTTCAAAGCCGAAAACCCAATTTCACACACGCACTCACCGATTCCACTTTGCTTCAAGCCAAAGCACCAAAACAAGCTTCCGGATCAACAACTCTTGGATCCAAAGATGCCTCCCCTGTTTTAACACATCAAAGCAGAGGATTAATGCATCATCATGCATTAATTGCTTCAATGAAAGCACCTAACTCGCTGCTCTCATCCACACACCATTTTCGGCCACCAAACACAACCGAAAATGCATCCAAACCACTTCTAAACAAAGCCGATCCATAAACCAGCAAAACCACACATCCTTTAACATCATATAACATCTAAAAACAACCTATTAACATCCTTATACCTCCAGCAACATCAGATCCACAAGATCACCTCAAAAACAACCTTGAATCACAAGCTAAACTTAGGAAACTCAACCTATCCGGGATTGCATTAATCAAAACTCAATTCCTTATCAATTTAGAGTTCATTTAACATCAAAAACACATCTCAAATCACAGATTAATCAGATCTAACGAAAATCATCAAAAATCACCAAATCTTGCATTATAAGCCAAGATCCATTTCACCACTTAAAAACCTTTAATAAAACATCAATTAAGGATTGAAAACTTAGGAATTTCAGTAAAGAACTGATAGTTTAGAGGAGAAGGACGTTCTTACCTCCAAACTTGAGTTTCTCCTCTTTTTGGAATCAAAAACCTTGTTGAATCAAGTAGCAAATGGTGAGGTTTTGTAGATATGTTGATTAGGAACCAAAAGAGAGTTGAAAGGAGGGATTTAGGTGAGAAAATCAGATCAAATTCTCTGGAGAGAAAGTGTTTGGGTTGAGAGAAAATGAGAGAAAGAAAATTGAGAAAAGTTAGTTATCCAAAATAGCCAAATGGCTTTCCCTCCACTTCTAATATGTTTAAAATCAGAATTAAGTCTTAAAATATCTTAGAAAAATCTGGAGAAACTCCCTTTGGGTAAATAGCTCCTTAAAGATTCAAAGTTTCAACCCTTTATAAAACAGTCACAAAACTTTCAAAAATTACATTTTGGTCACTAGCCAAAATGTCACACTTCCAAAACTCATTTTCCAAAATTGATTTCACAGTTCACTTAATTATATTAAAAGATGATTTTAGAACATTTTCCATATTTTTAATGCAACCCGAACTAGGCTTTCCTAATTTCACCTCTTTAGATTCGAACAACACTTTGACCAAACCGGTCAACGCCCAAAACTCCTAAGCCCAAAACCGGGGCGTTACAGACATTGCTTTTTAATTTACTTTACTACCTTGTGTTGCCGCAGCGGCATACCTGCATCGAATATAAGAATTTTCATTAATTTTAAGTAGACAATGTACATTTAGAACTCAAACAATATTCAACATTTAACAGAAGTGTAATAAAAATTTGGCAACTACCAAAATTTTTTCTAAGGTGTTTTTCATGCTTCTCCCAAGATTAAGTTCAATTTTAAGTGTGGTGCGAAAATAGATTCGTCTAAATATCACAGGCACAAGTTACTTAACCAGATTTCCAATTTTCATTAAGTACTAGGTAGGATTTACAATGCAACTATATGCAACTACATGCTTAACATAATAACATGAGGACTAACCCCCCCCCCCCAAACATAAGGCGGGCATTGCCCTCAATGTGTTACACAAAATAAAATCTAAACAGAAAAACACAAAATAAAGCAGGAAGAAATAAAATAAAGAAAATAATGGTGCTAGAAGCTGCTCGAGTTTTCTTTTAACTCGGTGGACTTGGATGAAAATGAGTGGACTATGCGGCGAGTGGCGGGTGATTTGGCGGCGAGGCTCTGCTTCTAGCCGCGATCTGGCCGGACGCTGATGGGTATCGGTCTCTTTGGTTGCTGCTCCAGCTCGATCTTTAACCTTTCATCCTCTAGTTCCGCCGCTATCACGTGCCTCTTTTCTTTTTTTGTTACCTCGGTCGGCTCTGCACCATCGGAGGAATCAAACACCTTCTCGTCAAGGGAATCGGTGGCCTAGGTTGTTGTTGCGTTCGTGCAGTGACTATAAATGATACGCAAATGGTGCAAGTATACACGTCGAACAAGTAATAAAGTGATGAGTGAGTATCGTCTCCACAGGGGTTGGAGGTATTCACGGTTGTTGTAACAATAAAGCTTGAACTTTTTGCAGATGACAATGCTATGGTAAAGGAAATGAGGTATAATAATGCTTAAGCAAAACAATGCAGAGAAAGATGAGATAAAAATATGATAAATAGGTCCCCTTTCGTATGCGAAACTCACTACGGAATGACTGGCTGGTAATGATGGACAATCTAACTCAAGCTTCTTAACAATGCCAAGGCTTTTCAGCTATCTTCTATGCTATGCGTGATTTACTGAGAATGCTCCTAACCTATCTCTAGCCAGGAAACTGGGAGTCAGAAATGCTACAGCCATACCTCTCGACGTAAACTCTTAACACTCCCCTACCCTTCACGTGCTATTCTTTTTAGCCCTTGAAACCTATCACTTATCTCTAAGGTAGGTTATAGTCTGCCTCTCAACAGTCACTCCATTGCTTATGAGGGTTCTAGGGCTAGCTCCCTCGATTACTAACCCCAACATACACTTAAAGAATGACCAACTCTCGAAGGCGCTTAAGGTAGGGCCTATCTCTCAAAGCACTTACAACCCTAAGCTCTTACAACTTTAAGGAAATGAGAAATACATAAGCAAAGCATAGTGTAACACCCCAAATTTAGGCCTAGATGTTTTAGAGTCCGAATCGGACCGGTCTGAAAAAACGGTTCGAATCTTAAAGGGAGTTTTTGGGAACACCTAGTTTGGGATGCTTTAAAAATATACAAAAATATCTAAAGATTATGGTGAAATTAATTTTACAAAATAAGGTTTGGAAATACTACATTTCGGTGTAGTGACCAAATCTCAGCTTTTTGCAAAAGTGAAATAGTGACTGTTTTGTAAAGGATTCGAACCTTGAATCTTTAAGGAGCTAATTTTACGAAAATGTTTTTCATCAGATTTTCCTTAATTTGGGTGATTTTATTAATGTTTTAATTAAAGGAAATGAAGGTTAATTAAATGAGAAACTACCTTTGACTATTCATAACTACTTTTCACAAATTTTCTCTCAAATTCTTTTTAGCCAAACACATTCTCTCCAGCAATTAAACTTTGATTTTCACTGTATTTTATGAGATTTCAATCTTCTTTTGATTCTTAATCATTTCCTCCTCAAATCCTCTTATTTTCCACATTGAGTTTTCAAGAAAACTTGCCCAAATCAAGGAGAAATCATCCATTAGAGGTAAGCTTCGCCCTTCTCCTATAATGACCAGTTCTGTACTGAAATTCCCAAGTTATCAATCCTTTGTTAATGATTTTTGAGTGGTTTTAATGTTGGAAACAAGAAATTGTTTTAAAACTCAAGATTTTGGAAGAGATCTTGAAAATTTTCGTGGTGAATGATTGGGCTCTGTTTTGAGGTGATTTTCTAATGTATTTTGGATGTTAATTGATGTTATAAATGAGGTTTTATCAATCAAATTCCGAACTGGTTTGGTTTCCTAAGTTTTGTATGCTAGAATGATGGTTTTTGCGGTGATTTTGGTGTTCTGTCAAAGCTGGAGGTTGAAGGACGAGTTTGTAGTGGTTTTTGATGTTAATTGATGTTTAGAAATGATTAGAAGTGATAGATCATGGCTGGGCTTTGTTTTGGAAGAGTTTGGAGATGTTTTCGGTTGTGTTTGGTAGCCGAAATGAGGTGTTTGAGTAGAGCAGCGAGTTTAGGTGTGTGTGCTGATGATTTCAATGCATGATGATGCATTAATCCTCTGCTCTTATGTGTTATAAATAGGGGAGACATCTTCAGACGCCTTTGGTGTTGATCCGGGAGCTTAGATAGCGTTTCAGCAACCACGCGAAACGTAATCGGTGAGAGTGTATGGTTTTAGAAGTCCTTGAGGGACAAAGAATCAAGGTTTGGGGATTTAGGAAAGGTCCGAAACACCTTCCTAATTCCGGAAGTAAGTATTGGCTATATTGCTCTCTTAAATGTGGTGGTTGCCCCTAAAATGCTTTTACATGCTCATGGTTTGAGATAGATAAATTCCTACTATTTTTATGCATGATTTGTAACATGAGTTGATGTTTGAAATGATTTCATGAGATAACATGTTGCATAGTTGAGATTTGAGCTTTTGTTTTAAAGCATGGAAAATGTTATGGTTTTGAAATGAGATGAGAATGATTTGGAAGTGTTGCATGAAAAACAGTAGGTGAGATGATGATTTGACATAATATATTGGGATAGATGTTGAGATACTTATCAGATATAATTGATCGATCAATAGGATGAGAGTGCACTATAAACTAAAAATTCGTACGTGCTCTTTGGTTTAATCCAAAGGGAGAGAACCGATGATGGGCATTTCATCGGGTAGGACTTGGTGAAATACCCAAGTTTTGTGGCGATGAGAGATTCCGCCATGTGACTACGGTGATGTGAGATTCCACCAGAAATTATATTACTAGAGGAGTGAGTAGGGTGATGGTAGATGCCACCAGAAATGTCTTGTGAGTTGTCTGCATATCCGAGTAATAATGAGATGTGAAATGCCAATATAGTATATTAAATGCTTTTGATTCACATGTACCCTTGATGAAATGATTTTTGCTATGAGTAATGCATATGAGATTGGTATATGAAATGCTTTGGTGTTACAAGCATGAGTGTGGCTTTGCCATGGGTTTTGCATTTGTTTAAATGCATGAATAGAATTGAGGTACATGTGTTTTCAAGGAGATGTTGCATTGAATGGTTTTCAAGCATGAGATAGAATGAGCATGTTGTTTAAAAGCTTTTGAGAAAGTGTTTTTAAGAAATGCATTATTGTGTTAGTTTTCTTTAGAGCATGCCTCACTAAGCATTTGTGCTTACGCTATCTTTACCCAATAATGCAGATAATTGAGGTGTTTCGGGGCATCAAGAAGGATAAGAACATCCAAGGAAGTACAAGCTCATGTATGGTGATGATTTCATACACTTTAGTTTTGATAAATGGCAATCGGAAACCAAGGTTGTATTTGGGAGATGTGTTTTGAACTCACTATGTTTGTGGCATGTTTTTGATGGCATTTATGGGTTGTAAATAGTCCTAAATGTTTGGGTTTGTGGTTTGGTTGCTTATATTGGATTTGAGACTAGGATGCATGCCTTTAGATTGTATGTTTTGGTGTTTGATGCCATGCTTTAGCCTAGGGGTTTAAAATATGTTCCTTAGCATCAAAATGGATTGCTGGTATGATTTGAGAATCTTTGAGGCATGTTTGAATGTGTTAAGGGGTGAAAAACTAGCAATTTCTACTGTCACTGGGCATAGTGTATCGAAACGCGCGCAATAGTTTCGAAATGGGGGCTTGTAATGGCCACAACATTTCGGAACGAGTTGCAGAGGTTTCAAAACAGTTTGGCCACTAGAGTGACTTGTTCCGATACTGGTCTCGGAACATACACGAGTACTGAAATGGTCAACATCGTTTCGCTACGGGCGTTTCGGTACGGTGGGTAGGTGTTCCGATACAGTTGACCGTTGGATGCTGATTTGAATTGTTTTGAGTTTTCATGCTTTACATTTTAGTCCTAAATGTTGTGGATGCAATTGCTTGAGCTTAGAATGTCTTTTTAAGCTGAAACTTGACAGAGAAGCATGTAATATGATTAATTTCATTTTGGTAATCGTAAAATTAGTAAAGTGCTTCTAATTTCAAAAAAAAATTACATTTTGGTCCCTAAACACGTAATTTAAGCAATTGAGTCCCTCAAAGTTATCCGATCGTTGTTCCTTTCTCTTTCATGATTCATGAGTGCTCACTTAGGCTTAATATGCATCTAGACAAGATTTAATTAAAAAGTGTCGTTAATCAAGGTTGACTTTCGGGTTGACTTTGGTTTTCCCTGTGTAATCTTCGTAGTTCGTGTCAAGCGTCTAGGCCGGGCTAAGGGGGTTACATTTGTTGGTATCAGACCCAGGTTATTGAATAGTTGGGGCTTGGTGTGTGGTTGTTGTATGTGATTATACTTGATTGTGTCTTTTCAGTGAAAATTTGATGTATGAACATTGATGTGTGATTCAATTGAGATGATTTGTGATGCTATGCTATGTTTGGAGTGTGGTTGGGGACCCCATTGCCATATCAAAACTAATGAGGAGAATTGTTTTCGAAAATGAGCCTGAGTACTTGGATTACTTACCTTGTTACGCCTAATTGTGTTTATTGCATTTTGTTAGTGCATTGTTTTTCTTATGGGGCCACATATAGAGCTGAGAATGCTGAGGATTTCCCTTCTCCTCCCCCTAGTGGACCACCTGGTGGTGGTAGAGCTGGGGCTGGTGCTGCTGGAGTTGGTGATGGGGTTGTTGGACCCAAGGGTGTTTAGGGGTAAGCTGCTCCGGACATGACCATGTTGATACAAGCTATTGCTGGAGCTTTCCAGGCAACAATAGTTGGAGCTCATGGAGCTGCACCTCAAGATGGTTCTAATGCGAGATTGTCGTTGGAGCGTCTCTGCAGTCTGGGTGGGACTGAGTTCAGAGGTTTTTCACCGGAAGGATATGAGTCTTGGTTGGAGAGCACCAAGAGGATTCTTGGTCAGCTAAATTGCAATAATGTGCAAAAGATGGGATGCATTTTGTCGCTGCTGCATTGTGATGCTTATACATGGTGGACGACCACTATCTTCGGAATGGAGGACGATGAGGTGACTTGGACATTCTTCTGGAGTGCTTTCAAGCGTAAATATCTGGGAGTTCGCTACCTCGACGAGAAGAAGAGGGAGTTTATGCCTCTTATGCAAGGGAACATGTATGTAGCTGAATATCAGATTTAGTTTGTCCGCCTTAGCCTGTATGCAACTGAGCTAATTCCTAGTGAGAGGGAAAGGTGCGAACGGTTCCGTTATGGGCTGGTAGCGGATGTCAAGACCTATATTCTTGCAACTGATTACACTTATTTCGATGTCTTGGTCACTAGAGCCAAGGACATTGAATTGAACCTTGGTTTAGCAAGCAGAGTGTGTGGATCTAGCTCTAGAAAGCGAGCTGTTGAAAGCGATTATGGTAGAGATCGCAACAAGAGGCATAAGGATAGGAAGCCGCACTGTGATGCTAGACGTGGGGGTGGTCACCCTGGTAGAGGTTAGCAAGGACCTAATGCAGTTTTGGGGACTCCTGAGTGTAACCGTTCTGGTAGGAGACACGATAGTGAGTGTTGGGGTAACCTTGGGACATGTTGGAATTGGGGAAACCGAGGGCATTTGAAGAAAGATTGTCTTCAACCACTGAGAGAGGCGCACGCTCTGGTGAGAGCAGCTGAGCCAGAGAGAGGTCGTGCAGCGTAGGGATGATGGTGGAAGGAACGTAGCGCATGTTGTGGCTGTCCAACCTGAGGGTAGTGATTAGGCTCGAGTGTATGCCCATGGTGAGGAAAGGAATGACACGGATGTGATCGCAAGTACCTTTAATTTGCAATCCTTGTCATTACTTTCTTTGATTGATTCTGGATCTACACACTCGTACATATTGCGTGAACATTCTCAAACGCTTGGTTTACCTGTTGAGTCTGTGGATGTTGGTATGCGTGTAACTAGTTCCTTTGGTGAGACGGTTGTAACAAGAAAGTTTTATAGGAGATGTTCCTTGAAGGTGAAAAATCATGTTTTTCTTGTTGATCTCATGGAAATGCCATTCTATGGTTTTGATGTAATCCTTCGCATGGATTGGCTTGTTGAGTATAGAGCCGTTGTGGATTTCGAAAGCAAGCGAGTTTCGTTGAAACTTGCGAATGATTATGAGGTGGTGGTGGTGGGAGAAAGTGTGAAGTTTCTTGCCAACGTGGTGTCTACGTTGGAAGCGAGCCGGATGTTGCGGAAAGGTTGCGATGCTTACCTAGCCTTTGTTATGAATCCTAGTTCAAAGGAGGTGCACGTTCAGGATATATGAACCGAGTGTGAGTTCCCTAGAGTGTTTCCGGAGAAATTACCTGGTTTGCCGCCTAGTCGAGAGGTTGAGTTTGGAATTGAGCTGTATGAGAACACAACTCCAGTGTCCATTGCTCCCTATCGCATGGCACCCAACGAGTTGAAGACGCAACTTCAAGAGTTGATTGACCGTGGCTTCATTCGGCCTAGTGTGTCACCTTGGGGTGTACTAGTATTGTTTGTGATAAGGAAGGATGGCACGATGAGAATGTGCATTGATTATCGTCATCTGAAAAAGATGACCGTTAAGAACAAGTATCCTTTGCCGAGGATTATGATCTCTTTATCAGTTTCGGGGAGCGGCGATGTTTTCAAAGATTGACTTGAGGTCAAGATACTATCATTTAAAGGTGAATGTTGTGGATGTGCCGAAAACAGCCTTTAGGAGGAGGTATGTGCATTATGAGTTCCTTGTAATGCCGTTTGGCTTGACGAATTGTTGAGTTGTGTGGGGCTCGATTCGATCAACCAATTTAGCTCACCAAGTGGTGGAGAGGTGGATTTTTGGGTGAAAGGGTTGAGGAAGCTAAAAAGAAATGTGACACAATGATTTATAGTGGTTCAACCTTCTAACCAAGGTCTACACCCACTACCTTAGCTCCCCACTAAGGATTTCACAATTAATCCACTATTGATTCGTCCCCTTTTCTAGGATTAGGAGGAAACCCTTACAACCGATCAAGCTTCTACCCAAAGCCTTGATCAAAACCCTCTTTACAAAGAGACAATGAAAGCAAACTTAAAACCCTCTAATAGGAGTTTGTTTGCACAATTAAGCACTCACCCAAAACGTAAAACACTTGAGCAAATTTGACAATTTTGGTTCACTAGTGTTTGTCTATGCAAGAAATGACAACTTAAGCACTAAGACAATTTCTTGATCATTTGATATTTGACAATATAAGCATAAGCCTTCTCTTGATGCTTGGAGGTCCCTTTTATACTCCCAAATGAGTTTGTAGCCGTTACTAGCCGTTGGGGATGAATTTGAGACGTTGAGGACTTTATTTCCCTTCATAAATGATGTTCTGCAGCTATTCGTATCGATATGCGTGGAACGGTATCGATACGGCCTTCATAGGAACTAGCTGTTGGGCTCTTGCCAGCATAGGTGTATCGATACGCTTGAGGGCGTATCGGTACGGGTTCATATTTGAATGGTCGTTGGGAAATAGCCGTTGGGGTGGTTGAAAGGGGATCGGTACGCTGACTAGGCGTATCGAAGCGATCCCGATGCGTATCGATACAGCAAGGGCCTGTATCAATACGGGTTTTGACAGTGGCCAAACTGGGGCAAAAAGGTATCGGTACGGGGGTTTACCATATCGATACGGGTACTCTGAAATCACAAGTTTGGCTATTAAAAACATGAAAATTCGTTGCCAAAAACCTCTTAAAATACCTCAAACATAATTTCAAGTTGTTTGGACTTAAAAACAAGTTTTAAATTCTTTTCAAATTAGTCCAAAACATTTTCAATTATTATATCAAAACATTAGTTCTACACGAATGCTCCTGCTACTTTAATGGACATGATGAATAGGGTGTTCCATGAATTCTTGGACAAGTTCGTTGTGGTGTTCATCGATGATATCCTTGTGTACTCTCGTACTGAGGAGGAGCATGAAGGCCATTTGTGAATTGTTTTGCAAGCACTGTTGGAAAATCAGCTTTATGCTAAGTTGAGCAAATGTGTGTTTTGGCTAAAGTAAGTTGTTTTCCTAGGTCATGTGGTTTTGGCTGAAGGGATTCGAGTTGATCCCCATAAGGTTGAGGCAGTGATGAATTGTAAGCCTTCTAAGTCTTTTCATGAAGTCCGTAGTTTCCTTGGGTTGGCATGATACTATCGGAGGTTCGTGGATGGATTTTCTATGATTGATGCTCCTTTAACGGAGTTGTTGCAAAAAGATGTTAATTATGAATGGACGGAAGCAAGACATCAAGCTTTTGAGAAGCTTAAAGCAGCTTTGACACAAGCTCCTATCTTGGTTTAACCAAATCAGGGAAGGAGTTTGTGGTGTCTAGTGCTACATCCTACGTTGGTTTGGGATGTGTGTTAATGCAAGAGGGTAAGGTGGTGGCTTATGCATCGCGTCAGTTGAAAGTGAATGAGCGCAATTATCCTACGCATGATATTGAGTTCGTTGTGGTAGTTTTTGCTTTGAAGATCTGGAGACATTATCTTTATGGTGAGAAGTGTACTGTGTACACGGATCACAAGAGTTTGAAGTAATTAATGTATCAGAAGGAGTTAAACCTTAGGTAACGGCGATGGGTGGAGTTGTTTAAGGATTACGATCTGACGATCAGTATCATCTGGGAAAGGCCAATGTTGTGGCCGATGCTTTGAGCAAGAAAGTGGCGGTGGAGTTAAGGGCGATGTTTGCTAGCTTGAGCATATTACGGAGTAGGGGTCTTGTTGCTGAATTGCAAGCGAAACCATCTCTAGTTCAGTTGATAAAGGATAAGAAGTTGTTGGATGATTCTTTGGCGTCAGATGTTCAGGATATTGCTGAGGATAGACCATCGGATTTCTGTTTTAATGATGATGGTGTTCTATGTTTTGGAAGTCGTATAGTGGTGCCGAATGATGTTGAGTTGAGGCGTACTATTCTGACCGAAGCTCATAGTAGTCCTTTTGCTATGCACCTTGTCAGTACGAAGATGTACCGTGATCTCAAGGAGGAGTACTAGTGGGTGGGTTTGAAGAAGGATGTAACTGAGTATGTGAGCAAGTGCATGGTTTGTCAGCGGGTTAAGGCTGAGCATCAGTTTCCTTCGGGGTTGTTGCAATCGTCGAGGATCCTTGAATGGAAATGGGAGAGGATCACCATGGACTTTGTGTCTGGTTTGCCTCTATCACCAGCAAAGAAGAATTCTATTTGGGTGATTGTGGATCGCCTTACGAAATGTGTGCATTTCTTACATGTGCATACTACGTACACATTGGATAAGCTTGCAGAGTTGTACATTGCTGAGATTGTACGTCTTCATGGTGTACCAAAATCAATAGTGTCAGATAGTGATCCGAGGTTCACTGCAAGGTTTTGAGAGTGTTTACATAAAGCATCGGGTACGACTCTGAATTTCAGTACTTCTTATCATCCGCAGACGGATGGGCAGTCAGAGCGTGTTATCCAAGTGCTTGAGGATATGTTGAAGTGATGTGTTATTGAGTTTCAAGGCTCTTGGGAGAAGCACTTGCCTTTGGTGGAGTTTGCTTATAATAGTAGTTACCAGGCAAGTATTCAAATGGCACCTTATGAAGATTTGTACGGGAGGAAGTGTGGAACTCCTCTTTGATGGGTTGAAACGGGACAAAAGTTGGTCTTGATGCTGGCTTTGTTGAAGGGAACCACCGAGAAGGTGAAGCTCATTTGTGAGCGGTTGAAGGCAGCATCGAATCGGCGTAAGAAGATTGAATTTGCGGTGGGTGATCGTGTGTTCTTGAAGGTTTCACCTTGGAAGAAGGTGATGAGATTTTGCTGGAAGGGCAAGTTGAGCCCTAGATACATTGGAACATACGAGGTGATAGAACGTGTGGGTCCAATTCCTTATAAGCTGAGACTACCACAAGAGCTAGAAAAGATACATAATGTGTTTCATGTATCCATGCTTCGGAAGTATAGATTGGATCCTTCTCATGTTATGCCTGTGGAGGAAGTTGAGTTGAATGCAGATTTGACTTACGATGAGGAACCAGATGAGATTTTGGATTCGGACTGTAAGGTTCTTCGTGGTACGACCATTGAGCTAGTTAAGGTGTTGTGGAGATATTGTGGTGTTGAGGAAGCCACGTGGGAAAAAAGGATGACATGAAGAAGCAATTTCCTTACCTTTTTCCTCCAAGTAAATTTCGAGGACGAAATTTCTTAAGAGGGGGAGAGTTGTAAGACCCCAAATTTTGGCCTAGCTGTCTTAGAGTCCGAATTGGACCGGTCTGAAAAGGGTTTGAATCTTAAAGGGAGTTTTAGGAAAAACCTAGTTCGGAATGCTTTAAAAATATAGAAAAATATCTAAAAATCCTCATTTAATGTATGAAAGATTATGGTGAAATCAATTTTACAAAATAAGGTTTGGAAATACTACATTTCGGTGTAGTGACCAAATCGCAGTTCCAAAACTCATTTTCCAAAATTGATTTCACAGTTCACTTAATTATATTAAAAGATTATTTTAGAACATTTTTCCATATTTTTAATGCAACCCGAACTAGGCTTTCCTAAATTCACCTCTTTAGATTCGAACAGCACTTTGACCAACCGGTCAACGCCCAAAACTCCTAAGCCCAAAACCGGGGCGTTACAAGTGCCGACGTTCACAAGAAGATGGAGTTAAATTGCAAAGCCTTGCACATCCTCTTTGTGCATTTGGCCCATCCATCTATGAGAAGATGTCTTCTTGTGAGAGTGCCAAGGAGGTATGGGACAAGCTTGAAGTCAGATACGAGGGAACCGATGAAGTCAAGGAGACTAAGATTGGGCTCCTCACCTTAGAGTATGAGAACTTCAAGATGGATCCGGAAGAGAACATCGAGAAGATGTTTGATATGTTCTCTACAATCACAAATGGTCTCAAGGGCTATGGAGAAGCCATTCCGGAGGAGACACTTGTTTGAAAGCTCATCTACTCTCTTCCCGAGTCATGGGACTCAAAGAGGACCGCCATCATCGAAGCAAAGAATTTGAAGACCTTGAAGCTTGATGAACTCATGAGGTCACTCCTTACTCATCAAATCACGAAGAAGAACAAGGAAGATGAGAAGAAGAGGGAAGAAACTAGAGCTATGGGAGAGAAAAAGCTCAAGGGGCTTGGCATCAACACTAATGCCATGGCTCTCAAATCCTCCACTTGCAATCATGTCTATTCAAGTGAAGAGGAGGATGAAGAAGAAGAGATAGTTCATCTCTTCAAGAAGTGTGCCCCGTTCATGAAGAAAGATTTGAGAGAGCTTGAACGAGAATCCAAAAAAAAGGAGAGGGCAAGCACTTCAAGCCATAAGAAGAACGCACATGTGGCTACTTGGAGTGATGAGGACTCCACCGACGATGAACAAGCCAACCTTTGCCTTATGGCCATCGAAGAAGATTCAAGGGTAACTTCTAATTCATCTACTTCATGTTCTTACTCTTTTGATGAATTACAAGATGCCTACGATGATTTGGTTTTAGAGTTTAAAAATCACATTTTGAAAAACAATAAATTGATTTCAAAGTTAAAAATTCAAAATGATTTGATTTCTAAAACCAAACTTGAACTTGAAGCAAAACTCGAAGAGTTTGAACTAAAATGTTTTGATTTACAAAATTTGCTTCAAAAAGTTCAAGAAGAAAAAGATTTTATTTCCAAAGAGCTTGAAAAGAAAAATAATTTTGGAAAATCAAATTTTTATGTAAGACAATCTAGTGCCCCTAGATTTGTTAAAGGAAAATGTTTTAGAAGTGTTTGGGTCCCAAAAGGACTAACCACTTCAATTAAGAAGGATGAAATCGAAAAATGGATTCCAAAGGGGACTAAAATTTGTGCTACTAACGTTTATGGATCCAAAGTAATTTGGATACCAAAAATTACTTGATTGTCTTTTGCTAGGTGTGATGGAGATTGATCAACAAGTCCAATTAATGAGGGGGAGCTCCATGCACACTAAGGGAGAACACTTGAAGATTGAAGGCTTCCCATCCTCCCTTGAGTTCAAGTGTGGTAAAATCCAGTTGCTTTTGATTTTATTTGATTTATTTTTATTTATGTCAACTAGATGATCATATATGTTGGACTAACATTTTTGATGATGCTTTGAGTAAGGGGGAGCCATTTTAAAACCAAATTCTTATTTTTGTCAAAATTTTCCTCTATAGTTATTTTGAGCTTAATGTTTTAAATTCTTTTTGATATAAGAAAAAAGAGGAGAAATTGTTTGAAAAATTGAATTTTCAGATGAATAAGGGGGAGCTATATTTGATTTCATATCTTTAATCTCTTATTCACATTTTTAAAGTTAAATAGGGAGAATCCCAAACAATTTTTTCAAGATAGTTGTATTATATCAAAAAGGGGGAGATTGTAGAACTAATGTTTTGATATAATAATTGAAAAATATTTTGGACTGATTTAAAAAGTATTTAAAACAATTTCCAAAGTCCAAATAACTTGAAACTATGTTTAGGGACATTTTCAAAGGATTTTACATGTTTGCAAAGGCCAAACTACACAAAACCGTCCAGGTGTTTCGAAACACCTTAGGGTGTTTCGATACGGGGGATTCCAGTAGCAAAAACGTTTCGATACGAGTATCAAAACGAGCTTTCCTTGGATGAGATTTTTTAGTAGCGTATCGAAACAGGCTATGCCGTTTCGATACGCCTACGTGGCTTCGACCACAACGGTCATAAACCCTAATGGCTATTTCCCAACTAACATTTAAATGTAGGTCGTTTCGATATGGGACTAGGCGTTTCGATACGTGTTCTGAAACGGCCAAGGGCGTTCCGATACGAGTGCCTCATCAAACTGCAACGACTCTTTCTACTTAAAGGGTGTTTTGAAACGGGCACGACTGTTTCGAAACGGTGAGCTGTAGAAGTGCATTTATGGTGGGAATAAAAGTCCTCAACGGCTCCAAGTCAACCCCAACGGCTAGCAACGACTATAAACTCATCAAGGAGTATAAAAGGGACCTCCAAGCATCAAGATATGGTTAATGCTCATATTTTCAATCAACAAATGATCAAATATTGTCTTAGTGCCTAAATTGTCAATTCTTGTATAGACAAACACTAGTCAGCTAAAATTGTCATATTTGCTCAAGTGTTTTAGGTTTTGGGTGAGTGCTTTAATTGTGCAAACAAACACCTATTAGAGGGATTTGTGTTTGCTTTGTTTATCTCTTTGTAAAAGAGGGTTTGATCAAGGCTTTGGGTAGAAAGCTTGATCGGTGTATAAGGGTTACCTCCTAAGAATAGAAAAAAGGACTAATCGATAGTGGATTGATTGGAAATCCTTTGTGGGGAGCTAAGGTAGTGGATGTAGACCTTGGTTAGAAGCTTGAACCTCTATAAATCATTGTGTCAATTTTCTTTTTATCTTCCACAACCCTTCCACCTAAAAACCCACCTCTCCACCACTTGGTGAGCCATATCGATTGAACGAATTGAGCTCCCCACAACTCAACATTTTCTTATGGTGATGTTTTTGGAAATGATTATGGTTGTGTTCGTTAATCCCCTCACCATGAACTAATTTTTATAGTTGGTGAGGGATGTTTGGATTGAATATTTGCTTTATGCCTTATTTGCTTTATAATAATTATGTTTATGGCGAAGTTTTTCTATTTGGCATACTTTAATTTTTCCTAAACACTCTGCTAAGCGAGAGCTGGAACAATACGCCTATTGCCTCCCAAAATCTTAACAGACTTGGGCTGGCAACGATTAAGATGTTGAATACTTGGGAGAGAAGCTTTGAGAGAAGTCGTTCAAGTAGATGAACTTACATCGGAAGTGAAATCTACCCCTCGGAGTGTAAATTGGTTTTAATCAAAATGGTTTAAGAAAAAACATACACTACAAAGATATAGGGGATTTTAATTTGCCAATTTAGGGCAATGACCATCGTAAGAGGCTTTGCTAATGTTGAATCTGCTCAACAAACAATGCTAAGACAGTTTTGCCAATGAAGGTTGGCATGAGCCGTGTTGAATCCAGGCATTCCATGCCAACAATCATCACTCATTTAGAAACACTTTCCTTGCCAACATTTTACTTCATTTTTCTTTTATTTTTTTAGTTTCAAAACAGCCTTCAAAACAATCATCTTTTCTTCCAAAGCAAGTAACAATCAAACAATCAAATTTAAGACAATCTTTGTGGGATCGATAACTCAGCTTACCAAGTTGAATTACTTGCAGACCGTGTATACTGCTCGCAAAAGACTTTTGGCATAACTTGCCCAATACATATTATTTGTACATTTTGCTAGCATTCATTTTACACAACTCCCAAAAAAGAGTCTACAAGTTTTTGGCGCCATTGTCAGAGATTGCAATGGATTTGATTGTTTTTAGATTTTTACTTGTTTTGTTTTTCTTCATCAGTTTATGACCAAGAACCTACTAAGAAGGAAGCTTGGCCATTAAACCCTGAAATTGAACGCACTTTGCGCAGATTGAAAAATAGAATTCGAGAGATGAATAACGGAAATCAAGGAAACGAAGGAGAAAATGGTGTTAACAACAATCAGAATCAACCACAAAATAATAACCATGCCGCTCCTAATGCCGAAGAAGAAAGACCAATCCGAGAACATTCAGCACCTGACATTGCAAATTTAATGCTAGGACTTATTGGCACTGATGCCAATGAGCCAAATTTTGAACTTAAACCCGTAATGATCCAAACTCTCTTAAATGCAGGTCAATTTGATGGAGCACTTACTGGAGACCTAAGGTAACATCTCAAGCAATTCATGGAGATATGTCAACTATTTCGGCAAACTGGAGTATTTGGAGATACCATGAAACTGAGGTTATTTACTTTTTCTTTGAAGAGACAGAGCCAAGGCGTGTCTGAATTTTTTGCCACCAGGTTCAGTTACTTTCTGAGCAGACCCGTGCCAGAAGTTCTGACACGATTTCAGCCACAAACACTCACTGCCAAGTTGCATGGTGAGATCATTACAATCAAGAAAGCTGAGGGTGAAACTCTCTACGAAACATGAGAAATATTTAAGAATCTATTGAGAAGGTGTCCAATGCATGGATTCCCAAATTGGACCCAAATAGAAACCTTCTACAATGGAATTAATGCACAAACATGGATTGTTGTTGATGCTTCAGCAGCTGGCTCGTTGCTAAACAAGAGGTACACAAAAGTTGTTGATATCCTTGAGAGGATAGCGATCAATGACTTTGAATATCATGTTGCTAGACTTGGGACAAGAACCAAAGCTACTGGGAAATTAAAGGCTGATGAACTTACGTCCATTTATGTCGAAATTTCCAACCTCACTAGCATGATAAGAACGTTGCAAAAGAATAATGAGGCCCAAGAAGTCAAAGCACTAGATCCGTTTTGCACCATTTCTGGAGAAAAGCACCATGTGGATGAATGCCCAGCCAACCTTGAGTCAGTAAATTTTGTTGGCAATGCTGGTCGTTTTTATAACGCTAATTCCAATTCTTATAATGGAGAAAACACCCTAACTTAGCTTTGTGAAATCAAGGAGGTAACCAATACAATGCCCCACGCCAAAACGCTCAAAGGGAGAATAACAATGCCATGCCAACATTCTATCAGAATATCATGCCACAAAAAGCCCAAAACAATTTCCAGCAAGGGCAAGGACTTAACCATGGAGGCAATCTCCGGGAGTATATGGAAAGGAATGATGCCACAGTCCAGAGTTTGGCAGCATCGATGAGGAACTTGGAAGTTCAGCTAGAACAAATTGCTAATGCACTTAGCCATAGACCCCAAGGTGCTTTACCAAGTGGCACTGAAGATGCTTGACATAAAAGAAAAGGAGCAATGCAAGGCAATAACTATTCAGAGTGGTAAGCAGTGTGAAGCTGAGATGGATGCCAAGCAACCAATTGATAGCCAAGATGCTAAGCTTGTGCCAACAGACACGTCCATGGATGAAAAGAAGGAGAAAGCCAAAGCAGATGATGCTAGTGGTTAGGCCCGTAATGATGCCAATGCTCATGCTAGTACCAGTGCTCAAAATGATTCTAGTTCCAGTGCCAATGATGATGTTAACAATGATGACAAGCAGAATGAGGCCGAAAGGCATATTGATGCCAAAGTGGATGCCATCACTACCTTGGAAAAGCTGATAGTGCCAGCGTATGTGTATCCACCACCACCAATTCCAACAAGAATTTAGAAGCACAAATAGGACCTACAATTTAAGCGCTTCTTGGAAGTGCTTAAACAGTTGCAAATTAACACTCCATTAGTAGAGGCCCTTGAGCAAATACCCAACTATGTAAAATCCATGAAGTATATCTTGTCCAAAACGAGGAAGTTGGGAGAGTTTCAAACTGGTTGTCTCACTGATCCTAAACCAACTGCTACTAAAGCTTAAAGATCCAGGGAGTTTCACTATCCCTTGTATAATTGACAATAAATTCATGGGCAAGACACTGTGTGATCTAGGAGCCAACATCAATTTGATGCCAATATCTATTTTCAAAAGCTTTGCATAGAAGGGAGACCTACCACGATGACACTTTAGTTGGCAAACCGATCTTATGCACATCCCAAGGGTAAGATTGAGGATGTGTTAGTAAAGGTAGACAAATTTTTATTTCCAGTTAATTTAATCATTTTGTATTACGAATCTCATACTAATGTGCCAATTATTTTGGGTAGGCCATTTCTTGCCACAGGTAGGGCCCTTATTGATGTTCATAAAGGGGAATTAATCATGCGAATGAATAAAAAACATGTTACTTTTAACGTGTTTCAAGATTTGAAATATGCAGATGTAACCCCCTTGACCCAGTCTAACCATTTTACCGACTCGAGCGAGTTACACATGGAATATTGAAGTAAACTGGTGAAGATTTACCCTAATAAACGATCCTAATTTTTTCTTTTATCTCTTCTAGATGCTCTTATGAATCCTAAGGTGATCATGCTTGCAACTAATAAAATTACATCTTGGACGAAGTCAATTTATCCTTCGATTATGACTACACATGCTTTATGATCCACTTTGTAAAACTTAAGAAATCCAGGGACCTATTATGAAATTAAAGTTACCGATATTCAGTTAGTCAGGTTTCATGCTCACATGTCAATTTACAGCTCATTTCGATCATCCAAACTCATTCAATTAATCATTCAAATATTCCGTGACCAAAACGTAAGAAAATAAAACATCAAAAAGCTTCAAATAACCAACTTAACAGCTAAGCGTATCGATACACTTGTGCCCGTATCGATACACCATTATCTTGTCAATTTCTCAAATTTCTAGTGGCATAAAAGGGTATCGATATGGTTTCGTGTACCGATACGATTCCTCATTTCCCTTTAGCTGTATCAATATGGTCTACCCCATACCGATACGATATGACTGATTTGGCTATACTGTACCGATACGGTATCCCGCGTATCGATACGTCTAGGCTTGTAATGTCATATTTTGATGGTTTTACATGTCCAAACACATCCAATATCAATCCAACATGTTATCAAAGCTTAAGTAATCACTTATGTAACCCACTTAGCCTGGCCTAGATGCCAGACCCGAACTAAAAAGATTACACGGGGAAAACCTAAGCCAACTCGTTAAAGGCATCTTCGATTAACGACCCTGTTTTTTTTTTCTTTTTATCTTCTCTAGATTCATAATAAGATCCTATATGTTCAACAAGACAGTTAGAAGAAAACAACACAACGATCGAAGTTCGATTAGGGGTTCAATTGCTTAACTTTAACTTTTAGGGACTAAACTGTAATTTCTGAAAATCACAGAGACTAATTCAATTTTAAGATTACCAATCCTTAATTAGTCATGTAACATGCTTCCTTGTCAAATTTTATCACAAACGGATCATCCAAACTCAACCAATTGAACATACGACATCCAAGGACCAATATGCAACATTTCAAAACTTTAAAAGATACTTTCAATAGAAAATAAAGGTCAGGCATCGATACACTTAAGCCTATATCGATACGCGGGAAGGCAGTAGCCAAAGTTGGGAAGAGGGTATCAATACACTTCCCCGCGTATCGGTGTGACCTTCAAACTTTGCACAGGCGTATCGATACGAGGGCAATTCGTATCGATACCCCTCTGTGGATTTGCCTGAGAAAAGCCTTCGAGTATCGATACTCAATCCTGAGTATCGATACGCATACCAGAAAAAACACATCCAATATCCCTCAATTCACATTTAACAACAACTATACATGTCCAAAACATCCCCACAAGGTATAACAAACATTTCCAACATATATGCATCAATACATAAACATAGACAAGCAATAGACATGGAAATTCATGATGATTAGAGAGCTATATGGACATGCTTGCACACATAACCCAAAGCATGTCAAAAATATCAAATAGCAAACCATAAGCCACTTATAGGTCAATTACAAGTCTCAAAACTCAAACCAAACATGCTCAAGGTGTCTCACATCACCAAACAATTCATGAGTGGAAATCCCTCCCATTGCCTCTTATTACACTAAGGTTAAAACACAAACTTTGCTTAGTCAAAACTCTTGGATATCCTTTGCTTGCTTGCTGCCGAAAATTCTCAATTCTCTGCATTTATGAAACAAATAAGCGTAAGCATAAAGCTTAGCGAGGACCGCTTTAACACCAAACATCCATCAATGCATTTTTAAAACCAAATCAACATTCTTTATAACATATGCGTTCCATAAAACAATGCACTTTCAAACACATTTCCTTTTTCGAAACCACATGCTCATAACATCATTTAATAAAACGGCAAAAGCCTTTGCTCATTCTTAAACCAAGCATTACATGCATTCAAGCATAAACCTCAAGCATCGCATACTTCCTCAAAATAAGCATTCATCATTAGTACATTAAATCATCACCATTATATTGGCTCGCAAGTGATCAAAAACAAGAACCTTATCAAAACACAACACAATTGACACAATCGGATATGCGGATTACAAGCGTTGTGCCAAACGCTTCATACACCCTACCAGACCCTTAAGGCTCACTCACGGGATTAGACCATCAACCGTTGTGACACCCGTGGTGGAGTTTAACGGTACAATCACAACCCCTCATCACCACTCATTGGTAGTTGTATAATTCCACTAACGTGAGCATGGGACACAAACCACAAGATCCACACACAGGATTAGACCATCAACCGTTATGACCTTAATCTCAATCGTTAGGGTACTTGGATGGAGTGTACGGTACAATCACAACCGCTCGACATCCAAGGCGACTTTATTGACGGTGCACCCAATCCTATAGTCGTCTAACTATATCTAATTCATGTAACCAAAACCATTTAGCATTACTTGCCAATATAATCACCAATCATCATTAATTCAACTAACTTTTGCCCCGCCTCCGCCCAAGAAAGAGGCGTCCTACACTTCCTACCATATAAGGCTTCACACGAAGCCAATTGTATACTTGCTTGAAAGCTATTATTATAAGCAAACTCCACAAAAGGCAATTGTTTCTCCCAAGAACATTAGAAATCTATAACACAACACCGTAACATATCCTCCAGCACTTGGATAACTCACTTAGATTGTCTATCCGTCTGAGGATGATACGAGGTACTGAAATTAAGTCGTGTACCCAAAGCTCTATGTAAACACTCCCAAAACCTTGCTGTAAACCTTGGATCTCTATCTAAAACTATGGACCTTGGCACCCCATGAAAACACACTATCTCAGCAATTTACAACTCCACCAACTTATCCATCATATACGTAGTATGCAAAGCTATGAAAAGCACACACTTCGTAAGACGGTCTACAATCAACCAAATAGAATTTTTTTCCAACGATGTCGAAGGCAAACCAAACACGAAATCCATTGTAATCCTCTCCCATTTCCATTTCGGTATCTTCAAAGGTTGCAACAGCTCGGAAGGAATTTGATGCTCAGCTTTCACGCACTGACAAACCATACACTTACTCACAAAATCAACAACATCCTTCCTCAACCCAACCCAATAGTTCTCATCCTGCAATCCACGATACATCTTAGTACTACCAGGATGCAAAGCAAAAGGGCTACTATGTGTCTCATTCAGAATAGTGCGCCTTAACCCCACATCATCCGGCACAACTATTCGACTCTTAAAACACAAGACACCATCATCATTGAAACAAAAGTTTGTTGGATTACCATCCAATATATCTTGAACATGCGGTACCAATGAATCATCAAGCAACTGCTTCTCTATAATCAACTGAACCAAGGAAGGTTTCACTTGCAACTCAGTTATCAATCCACCATCACGCGATATGCTCAATCAAGCAAACATCGCCCTCAATTCTACATCCACTTTCCTACTCATGGCATCGGCCACAACATTGGCCTTTCCAGGGTGATACTCTATCGTCAAGTCGTAATCCTTAACCAACTCCAACCACCTTCGTTGCCTAAGATTCAACTCCTTCTGGGACATTAAATACATCAAACTCTTATGATCCATATAAACCGCTCACTTCTCACCGTAAAGGTAATGCCTCCAAATTTTCAAAGCAAACACAACCGCGACAAGCTCAAGATCATGAGTTGGATAGTTGTGCTTATGCACCTTCAATTGTCTAGATGCATACACCACAACCTTCCCACCTTGCATCAACACACAACCTAGACCCACATACGATGCATCACTATAAACTCCAAACTCCTTACCAGATTTAGGTTGAATCAAAATAGGAGCTTGCGTCAAAGCTTCCTTCAAGCTTTCGAAAGCTTGTTGGCTATCATCCGTCAACTTGAAGCGAACATTCTTTTGTAACAAATTGGTTAACGAAGCAACAATCTTAGAGAAACCATCCATAAACCTTTGATAGTAACCCGCCAAACCAAGGAAACTACATACTTTCGTCACCGAATTAGGCATCTTTCAATTCATCATCCCCTCAATCTTACGTGGATCAACCGGAATACATTCGGCTGACACCACATGTCCAAGAAAGACAACTTCCCTAAGCCAAAATTCACAATAACTTAACTTGGCATAATGCAGATTTTCTAACAACACTTGCAATACAAACTACAAATGCTTATCATGATCCTCCTCGGTACGAGGGTACACGAAAATATCATCAATAAACAAAACCACAAAATGATCCAAAAACTCATGAAACACACGATTCATCATGTCCATGAATGCAACCGGTGCATTCGTCAAACCAAACAGCATCACCAAGAACTCATAATTCTCGTACCTTGTATGAAAAGCTGTCTTAGGCACATCCACATCATTTACCTTCAACTGATAATATCCGGACCTCAAATCAATCTTAGAAAACACTAAAGCACCTCGAAACTGATCAAACAAATCATCAATCCTTGACAAACGATACTTGTTCTAAACCATCAATTTGTTCAATTGTCGATAATCTATACACATTCGCATTGTGTCATCTTTCTTCTTCACAAACAAGACCGGTGCACCCTAAGGTGAAACACTAGGCCTAACGAACCCTCAATCAAGAAACTCATAAAGTTACGTCTTCAACTCTTTCAATTCTTTCGGAGCCATTCGATAGGGAGCAATAGACACTGGAGTCGTATTTTCATACAACTCAATGCCAAACTCAACCTCTCTATTTGGCGGCAACTCAAGCAACTCTTTAAGAAAAACACCCGAAAACTCACATATCCTACATATTTCCTGTACACGCACTTCCTTCAATCATGGATTCACGATATAAGCTAAGAAAGCCTCAAAACCCAACTCCATCAAATGACTTTCTTCAAGAGCTAAAATAGCATTGGACAAGAATTTCACATTCTCACCCATGATTACCACTTTGTAATCATCAACAAGTTTCAAGGTAACTTGCTTAGCATCAAAATCAACCACAACCCTATGCTCAGTTAACCAATCCATTCCAAGGATTACATCAAAACCATAGAAAGGAAACTCTATTAAATCAACCGCGAACACATGATCTTGAACAAATAAAGGACATCTCCTATACGACCTTCTTGTAACAACAATTTCACCAAAGAAACTAGTTACTTGCATTCCCACATCTAACATCTCAACAGGGATATCAAGCAAATGTGCATGCTCACTCAAGATGTTTGAGTGCGTAGAACCAGAATCAATCAAAGATAACAATGACAAGGATTGAAAAGTGAAAGTACCTACAATCACATTGGTTTCATTCAGTCCCTCGCGATGTTCGTTCACCCTCGCATGACCACCACCCTCAAGTTGAACATCCAAAACATGTGACACAGCTCTCTGAGCATCCTCCCTACACTGGAGGTTACCACGACCGCGCCTACGGCCTCGCTGTGGTGCAACAGCTGGTGCTCAAACCTGACCACCTCCAGCCAACAACGGACAATCTCATCTCAAATGGTTAGTCGAACCACAACTCCAACAAGCATTGGCCACCACAGCTGTAGGAGCCTGTATCTCTCGAGCCAAACAAGGATAATCTCGCCTCATATGCTCACGTGATCCACAGACCTAACAAGAATTAAAAGTCGATATAGCCTGAGCACCCTAACCAAAAGCTCCACATCCAGGCTTTCCTCCGCCTCGCTTCGCGTCAAATCGAAAATTCTTATCACAATGCCTCCTATTTTGTCCACCTCCATGACCAAAATCAGCAGCTCTTTTACCCGAGCTAGAACCATCCACACGAGAAATCAAACATACACTCGCCTCAGTATCCTTTGCTCGCGCCACCAACACATCAAAATCTGTGTAACCAGAGGCCAACATAAAAGACTTCACCTCTTGCACCAATCCATAACGAAAACAGTCGCAACAATGCCTATCACTCGACACCAACTCAGGGGCATACTGGCTCAAATGGACAAACTGAAACTCATACTTGTTTTAGCATAATCTTATTTTAGGTTTTTCGTTTTTCTTTTCTGGTGTCTTGCTAGTGTATTACACGAAGGCGACCTAAAGGACCCTTGCAATCACCTATTTTTGAGATCGAGCATTTCTTGAGACTTAGGAGACGTGTTCGACGAGAAGAGACTAGAAACATAAAAGAAGAAATTCCACCACCTCAAGGTAACGAAGATGCTATAGCAAATGGCTAGGGAGTAGCAGCTCGACCACGAGCTATTAGGGATCATTTAGCTCCTATTTTGGACGATCTCTATCCCGGGATAGTATCTCAAGAAATTCAGGCAGCCCAGTTCGAGCTTTAACCTATTATGTTCAACATATTGAACACTATTGGTCAGTTTCGAGGTATGCCTCACGAAGATGTAAGACAACATATTGTGCTTTCTTGGAAGTTTGTGACTCGTTCAGACAGCAAGGAGTGCACGAGGATGTGCTAAAGCTTAAAATGTTTCCATATTCTTGACGTGATCATGCTAGAGCATGTCTAAGTGGAGTGCCAGCTGGATCAATGGAGACTTCGACAAATCTATGCAAAAGTTTTCTGGTACGATATAATCCACCAAATAGAAACACTCAGTTGAGAAATGATATTGCTTCTTTTCGTCAAGCTGATGACGAATCCATGTATGAGTGTTGGGATCGATTCAAGGGATTATTGAGGAAGTGCACAAATCATGGTTTTCATGATTGGGCTCAAGTGGTTATGTTCTATAATGGATTAAATGCTCCTACGAGGATGATGCTAGATGCTTCAGCAAATGGGACCTTGTTAGACAAATTACCGAAGGAAGGATTTGACATTCTTGACAGGGTAGCCAACAGTGATAACCAGTTTCCGACCACAAGGCTTGGAACAGGGAGGGGAACCCAAGTAGCTTGAGACAGTGAAGCTGATGACTCGGTAGCGACCCAGTTAGCTGCTATCACAAATACGCTAAAGAACCTCCAACGTCCCAACGAAGTCAAGGAAGTGAAGTCTGCAACCTCATGTCTCAAATGTGATGGCAATCACCATTTGAGTGAATGCCCTGACAATCAAGAGTCAGCCAACTATGTGAAGAATTATAACCGAAATAACAATCTATACTCCAATACCTACAACCCAGGATGGCGTCAGCATCCAAATTTTAGTTGGGGTAATCAAGGGCACAATAATTCTGCACAACCAGAGCCACAACAAAATCTGATCGAAGCACTATCTTCTAACCAGATGATGCCATGGCAAGGTCACAAGGGAATAACATCTTCATCGAACAGTTCACTTGAGACTACATTCAAAGAATTTATGGCTATGACAAAAGATTTAATGGGAACCACGAAAGTTTTGCAACAGGATCACGAACAAACATCAAAAATCAAGGAGTCTTATTGCAAAGTCATAGTTCATATCTTCGATCCTTAGAAACGCAAGATGGCTAGATAGCTCAAACCTTGCATGCACGTTCACAAGGAAGTTTGCCTAGGGATACAGAAGCAACTAAGCACCATAGCAAGGAACAATGCAACGCACTCACATTCAAAAGTGGCAAGGAGATTAGTAAAGAAGACAAGTTTGGGGGGAAATGAGAAGGAGGACTCTCAGCCCAACTTGCCTCAGAAAGAAGAGAACTTACACGATCCTCCAGCTGAAGAGAAGGGTCAGGATGTCATAGCAAAAGAAACACCAGAGGAGGAGCCTGCTTTTGTTACAGCAAAAGATGTAACTCCACCAGTTTAGACAGATGAAGTTACACCCCCTCCTCCTTTTCCTCAACGATTCAAGAAGCAGAAAGAAGACCTTCAGTTCTAGAAATTTGTGGATATCCTGGAAAAACTACCTATCAATGTCCCATTTCTAGAGGCCATTGATCAGATGCCAACATATGCTAAGTTCTTCAAGGATATAGTCACAAAAAAGAGGAAGGTCAAGAAACAAGAGACTGTCGCTATAGCAGAAGAATGCTATTCTATGCGGAGCAAGCTGCCACCTAAGAAGAAGGACCCAGGTAGTTTTGCTATCCCATGTTCTATTGGCGACATGTTTGATGGAAGAGCACTTTGTGATTTGGGATCGAGTGTTAACTTAATGCCCAAGTCGATTTTTCTGAAACTAGGAATTCGAGAGGCACATCCCACCAAGGTTGTGCTACAACTAGCCGATCATTCTCATGTTCGTCTAGAAGGGAGAGTTGGCGATGTTGTGGTAAAAGTGGACAGATTTATCTTTCCAGTCAACTTCTTTATCCTTGACTGTGAAGCTTATAGCAACACACCCATTATCTTGGGAAGACCATTTTTAGCCACCGGGTGAGCTTTGATCGATTCTAAGAAGGGCGAATTCACGATGTGAGTGGCTGATCAGATAGTCACGATCAATATTCATGATACCCTCAAGTATGCAACAAACCCAAGAGTATGTCAGTATGTAGATGCTACAACACATAATATGATTGATGAGTTTTGCTGTAGCAATGAGATGCAAATGGAAGTGTTCGAAGCACTCTGCGAAGATGATGATTTTGACAAAGAAGAGCTCTCAAGGGAAATGGAGCAGTCTAGTCGACTCGAGGCTAGACCAGGTATGCACTTTGAACCTCTTGATTTTTCAGAATTTGTACCTCCTAAACCTTCCCTCGAGCATGCACCTTCTTTAGAATTGAAACCTTTGCCATTGCATCTTAAATATGTTTACTTAGGGAGCAATGAAACTTTGCCTGTGATAATCTGATATAGTCCTCACACCTAAGCAAGAAACTAATTTAGTAAATATGTTGTTACAACATAAAAAAGCAATAGGGTGGACTATGGATGATTTGAAGGGCATAAGCTCTGCTATTTGTATGCACAAAATTTTACTTGATGATTGTCACAACAATTCAATTGAGCCCCAAAGAAGACTAAACCCTATTATGAAGAAAGTAGGGATGAAAGAGATAATCAAGTGGCTGGATGATGAAGTGATCTACCCGATATCCGATAGCTCATGGGCCAGCCCGATGCAATGTGTACCGAAGAAGGGAGGCGTGACCGTGGTAAGCAACGAGGAGAATGAGCTATTGCCCACTAGAACTGTCACGGAGTGGAGGATTTGCATGGACTATAGGAAGCTCAACAAGGCGACCAAGAGGGACCATTTTCCCCTCCTATTCATTGATCAAATGTTGGATCGACTAGCAGGCAAGGCATTCTACTGCTTCCTCGATGGGTATTCTGGGTACAATCAGATTGCTATAGCACCCGAAGACCAAGAAAAGATGACTTTCACATGCCCTTATGGAACTTATGCTTTCCAGAGAATGCCCTTTGGTCTCTGCAATGCTCCAACAACATTTCAAAGATGTATGCTGGCTATCTTTTTCAGACATGGTCGAGGATTTTTTAGAAATTTTCATGGATTACTTCTCGGTCTCTGGAGATAACTTCGACACATGCTTGGGCAATCTAACCAAGGTCCTAAAGAGGTGTGAAGAAGCTGACTTGGTGCTCAATTGGGAAAAATGTCATTTCATGTTAACGGAAGGAACGGTCTTGGGCCATAAGATATCAAAGCAAGGGATAGAAGTTGACAAAGCAAAGGCTGAGGTCATTGAAAAACTACCTCCCCCACTACTGTCAAGGGATAGAAGTTGACAAAGCAAAGGTTGAGGTCATTGAAAAACTACCTCCCCTACTATTGTCAAGGGAATAAGAAGCTTCATAGGGTATGTTGGCTTCTATCGGAGATTCATCAAAGAGTTTTTGAAGATCTCAAAGCCACTATGCAGTTTGCTACAACAAAACCAACAATTTGTATTTGACAAAGATTGCCATAGCGAATTTGAAGAACTGAAGGAGAAGCTTATCTAAGCACCAGTTTTCATTCCACCGGATTGGAACGAGCCGTTTGAGCTGATGTGTGATGCAAGTGACTACGCCATCGGTGCAGCACTTGGACAACGCTGAGGTAAACTCTTTCATGTCATTTATTACGCTAGCCGTACTTTAAATGATGCACAAATCAATTACACCACTGCTAAAAAATAATTGCTTTATGTAGTATTTCCCTTCGATAAGTTTAGGTCATACTTGATAGGCACTAAGGTCATAGTTCATACCGATCATTCAGCCATTAAGTACTTAGTGACTAAAAAGGATGCAAAACCTAGACTTATTAGGTGGATACTCTTGCTTCAATAATTTGACTTAGAGGTTAGAGATAGGAAAGGATGTGAGAACTAGGTAGCTGATCATTTGTCTAGGCAAGAAAATGCTATCACGCTAGGTAGTGAAACTGAAATTAAGGAGGAATTCCCTGATGAGAAACTATAAGTTGCTACAACAATTCTGTGGTATGCTGATATTGTTAAATATCTTGTTAGTGGTATTTGCCTCCTAATTTATCTAGCCAGGGACTCATGAAATTCAGACATGATACAAGATTTTACTATTGGGCTGAACCCTACTTGTTCAAGCAATGTCCTGATCAGATTATAAGGAGATGTGTTCCAGAAGAAGAATACCACAACATTATGTACCATGTCATTCATCATCATGTGGAGGGCATTTTGGTGGTGCTAGAACTGCTGCAAAAGTTCTTCAAGCACGCTTCTTTTGGCTTACACTTTTTAAGGACGCACACGAGTTCTACAAGACATGTGACAGATGCCAAAGAACGGGGAACATCTCCAGGCGGAATGAAATATCGTTGCAAAAATATTTTGGAGCTTGAAATCTTTGACGTGTGTGGAATTGACTTCATGGGTCAATTTCCTGCATCATATAGAGATCTATATATTTTGCTAGCAGTCGACTACGTGTCAAAATGGCTGGAAGCTATTGCCACCCCAAGGAACAACTCTAAGACAATCTTGAAGTTTCTTCTCAAGAACATCTTCACTAGATTCGGAGCACCTCGAGCCATCATCAGTGATGAAAGAACTCACAATGACAAAAAGCATAGTGCTAAAGTATTACATTACTATGGAGTCAGACACAAGATTGCTATTGCATATCATCCGCAGACAAACGGACAAGCTGAAGTTTCCAACCAAGAAATCAAGCAAATCTTGGAGATGGTGGTGAATCCCAGGAGAAAAGACTGGTCCCCCAAGTTGGATGAAGCACTGTAGGCATATAGGACATCCTTCAAGACGCCTTTAGGCATGTCACCCTTTAAGCTTATATTTCGCAAGGAGTGCCACTTACCCATGGAGCTTGAGCACAAGGCTTATTGGGCAAGCAAGAAACTCAACATGGATGCCCAACTTGCTGGTGAGAGGAGTTTTCTAGAGCATAACGAGCTGGAGGAATTTAGAGCCCAAGCATATGAGAATGCTCGCATTTACAAGGAGAAAAATCATGAAATGGCATGACAAACACATTTTGCCAAGGCATTTCTCAGAAGGACAACAAGTGCTTCTCTACAATTCTACGCTAAAGCTTTTTTCCTGGAAAGCTGAAATGGAGGTTGTCCGGGCCATCCATCATTCACAAGGTGTACCCTCATGGCGCAGTGGATATCAAGAAGTTGGACGATGATGAAGTCTTCAAGGTCAATGGCCAATGCCTGAAGGTGTACAATGGAGTCTCTATCCTAAGAGACAAGTCATACTTGGATCTTCACGATACTTGAAAGTTTGCATCTCCAATCCTATCTTTTATGCTATAGCATGTCCATAAATATTGCTTTTCTTTTATTCTATTTTTGTGTTATCTTTGCCTTTAATTTTCATATCTTTTCACGTGACCCTCGTACAAAGGCTTTCTCTTTCCTAGTACTATGCCAAGTACAGAGGCAGGGGAGCGTGTCGTCTGAAGGGTTGTTAGCAAAGGGAGAAGGACATAGATTTTGTTTTTATCCTATTTTGGAGGGACGAAAGAAAAGGGGAGAGAAAAAGATAAAGGTGGTTTTATCCGAAAAGTGGGGAGTTGAATTAAAAAAGAGAGAAAAAAACAAAAAGCATGAGAGACAATATTCATCTACATAATGAGAAGAAACCCTAGCCACATAAACCCATAATCTCTCTCCAGCCGTCTGCCATTGCATTAACTCTAGAAAATTTTATCTCTCCCTTAAAGCCGATGCGCGTCCCCATCACCTCCCATCTCCCATTAACTCATCAATTTCCCCACCTTTTCAACTACCAACATTTCCTTCATCATCTGTCCCATCAACTTCTTCATCTTCTTCAAACACTCAAAAACTTCCCCCTCCCATCTTTTCGATTCTCTCCCAAACACAGAAAACCTTCACCATTTTCTTTCCTACACATTCACTCCTCCCAACTTCTCAGAAAAAACTACTTGGCCCGTTGCCAAAATGCCTCTGAGACTTCTGACCATCGCATACAATGCCAGTCCTAGAAATTCCCAAATTTCTTGACGGGGCATCTAATGAGAGATGGGCAAAGCTCAAGGATAGAAACATTCTTCCAGAACTAGGTTTCAAATACCCCCAAGAGGAAGAAGATCAGTTCGACCAGTCCATAATATACATCATTGGAACCCATGGATGGAAAAACTTTGGTACCCATCCTGAAGAAATTTGCACATTAGTGGTGAAGGAGTGTTTTGCTCATCTGACAAGCCCATCCCAGTCTACAGTTCACGTGCGTAGAGAGCAGTTAAAATTTATTGTTGCAGCAAACAACAAGTTCTACAGGCTGAAACATATTGTGGACCGTCAAACTTCTTTTGTGATGACAATGGACGTGGAGGCGCAACGGGAGGTGCTGGAGGACATTTGCTTTCAAGAAAGGATGCTGGATAATAACAAGTCAGTTGAGAGAGGACGCTTTAAACTAGAGGCTAAGGTGTGGAATCACTTTGTCAGGCATAAGCTTATGCCCACACTACACACTGCTACCGTCCATATCTCTCGACCTTTTCTCATTCATTCTATAATACATGGTAGACTAATTGATATAGGAAAGATAATAGTGGATGGGGTATATGCTTGTTTGAAACGTCCGCGTAGCCCCCTTGTTTTTCCTAATCTAATCATTGTCTTGTGCAAAAGCAAAGACGTCTTCATAGACGATCTTGTAGATACATCTATTTCAGGAAAGACAGGTTGACCCCAGCACTTGTGACGGAACTCCAGGGATTTAACGAAGACATGGCACAACAAGCATTTGAGGGTGGAGCTAGAAGTTTTGCTGCAGCAAGAGTGGCAGCACTGTTGGCAACTACAAAGGAACTGAGCTCTGAGCTCAACCTGATGAAGGCACATCAGTGGGTGTACTTCAAATACGCCCAACACCGTGATAGTGCCATAGCATCCCGCTTGAGAAAACTCTTGTCGGATAAGAATGTCTCTTTTCTAGTTTTTCCAATGGAGTTATTGCAAGCCCCCGCCACTGTTGCAACACAAACAATGTCTCCCAGTGAACCCAGCTCCGTCCCACCTGGTGCAAAGAGAAATACTCCGCGAAAGAAAGCACCAACAACTCCAACTGCCCAGTCAGAGCAAGAAACTTCATCTGTCCTGTCTACTGTTGAAGAAACCGATCCACAAACCTCTCCAGCCAAGAAGAGGAAACGCACCAAAAAGGCAACCAATCCTAAACCTTCCAGACTAGAAAACCCACTCCCAGAGCCAGAACACGTACTAAATGACCCCGAGGAAACCCCTCAGAAGGAAGTTGCTACAGCATAAGCCACTGAGCCGACTCCAACACAATCAGAGGATGCTACAACATCCAGACTGAAAACTCGCATCAAACACATAGCTGGACGAGTCAGGCCCTCGTCTAGTGCTCAATCAGTCTCATTATAGTGTGTGGATGATGTGGAAGACCCACACCACTACTCCTCTGATACGTCGATAGACAACACCAGCAGCACCAACTAGCCTCTACACCTAGGAGGTACTAACCTTTTTCTTTTCAATTTTTCATTTTTCATAGCATATAGTGTAGATTAGTTTATGCATTACGGACACTGCATTTCTCAAGTTTGGGGGTGTTAGTGTTCATAGTTAATATTTTGCTTTAGCATATGCATTATAGAATAGAACAAAATTTTTACTATGACATTCTGTTTAGTTTAGAGTCAGCCTATGAACATATTTATGATGTCTGACGACGAAAATGCTAAGGCCTGAATTAAAGTAGAAAAAACACAACTAGTTGAGATTTGTAGAACTGACTTTAGGATCTAGTTGTTAAAAAAATTACACAGCTGCTCTCTTTCTATAAGTAAGTTTGTTAGAAAAAAATATTCAGGAAGAACCCTAGTAAACTCTAATATGTAGACTCTAGAGAACTTAAAAGAAAAGCTCGACGACCCTGTGCTAAAACAAACGAATAAATGCTACGACATGTCTGTAGAAGGACACAATAGCTTTTCAGTGTTAAAATAATAATAATAATAATAATAATAAAGTCGTGCTATAGCATATGAGTGAATAAAAATAGGAATTGCGGAACTTGAACAGAGCAAGGCTACGAAAACAGCTAGTGAGGCCGACATAGAAATTGATGATGTCACGACAATATCAGAAAGCATAGCAACTATGCCTGCCGCAACAACAACTTCGGCAACAATGTCGGCCTCAGAAGCAATCACAGTAACCATGCCTTCCTCAGCAGAAACCTCGGCAACCATGGATAACATATATTTAGAGGAGTCGATGGTGGCAGATCTAAAGCCATCACAATCTCGACTGATGGAGATGTACGAGGGACCTGAAGAGCATTGTGTTATGGATAATGAAGCCCTTCAATATGCCGAGTTTTTCCTTGATCTGAACCACTTTATGACAGACTACTTCCCCGATTGTTGGCCGCCTGAAAAGCTGCATTGGTAGAAAAAGCCATCCTCCACCATAACAAATCATGACAAAGATAAGGTAAGTACATTGTTTGGTAGTGGTATAATATTTACTAATCACATGTTCATGCCTTTTTGAAAAAGAAACGAGGCGGAGGATTTGCATGGATTACAAGGAAACGAGGAAGAAAGACTCCCCCATAAGAATAGTCACTCGATGGAGGGTGTGAGTGGACTATAAGGAGTATCAGAGACGAACCCGCTATAACATAATTTTAGTTTTTCCACATCTTTACCATTTTCTTTAGGAATAGATCTTAACAAGCTTAGAACCATATACTATTTTCATTTAATCTGTCTCACAACTACTTATATAGATTTAGACCCTACTATAAAAGGCAAGCCGCCAAGAAAGATGAGGGGTAAACAAAGTACAGTCGCCCAAGCGGCAAAGACGACAATAGAGGAGACAACTGATAACTACATAAATATCATTGTTTTCATATCTTTTTGCTATAGCATTTGCCTGTTCTTGAGTTCATACCATAGCATTTAGGTTGCATTTTCTTCTTTTGGGGGCATATTTATCTTTGCTGGTCATTAGTCTGTATCGAGGGGGACTGCTCGGGAAGTTGGTTTTGTGGTGCACAGTAAAGGAGTTAAGAGCAGGTCGGTGCCAGGAACATGTGAACATGCAGAAAAGGATGATCTGACATGTGCAGCAGCCGGTGTCTACCTGAAGACTGTCCCTCTTGTCCCCTCGTGGCAGACCTTGTCGGTGGATATTCCTTGGGAATATCAAGGCATCTTTAGGGCACCAAACCCTAGAAGCCTCCACTATATAAAGAGCATCTTTAGGGTGGTATTTTGAGTGTTGCAAAAAGAGAGGCGGAAGAGAGAGAAAAGGAGAGGGAAGTTTCCACCTTCATCTTCTCCAGCTTTGTGTCCTCCATCGTTGACGCTCCAAGGAGTGGCCTCACCGACCTCGAGAGAGGCGGTGGGCCTAAGGCAGTCGGGCAGTCCATGGCGGAGAGAGAGTTTACCATTCTTTCTGTCGCTATAGCAATTTCTTGTTATATCTTTATATTTGGTGATGTTATTGCAATTATACGTTGGATGATATTGCCCAGCCACGAACTATTTTAGGTGGCTTGGGTTTGATTGATGATTTTATTTTCAGTACTTTTTAATGCATGCTATGGCTTTTTTCAGTGTTTATCCTGATTCTATGTGTAACCCCCTTAGCCCGGCCTAGATGCTTGACCCGAACTACGAAGATTACACGGGGAAAACCAGAGTCAACCCGAATGTCAACCTTGATTGACAACTCCTTTTTATTTAAATCTTGTCTAGGTGCATATTAAGCCTAAGTGAGCACTCACGAATCATGAAAGAGAAAGACACAACGATCGGATAACGTTTAGGGACTCAATTACTTAAATTACGTGTTTAGGGACCAAAATGTAAATTTTGGAAATTAGAAAGACTTTACTGATTATAGGATTATTAATATGAAATTAATCATGTTACATGCTTCTCTATCAAGTTTCAGCTTAAAAAGACATTCCAAGCTCAAGCAATTGCATCCACAACATTTAGGACTAAAATGTAAAGCATGAAAACTCAAAACAATTCAAATCAGCATCCAACGGTCAACTGTATCGGAACACCTACCCACCGTACCGAAACGCCCGTATCGAAATGGTGTTGACCGTTTCAGTACTCGGCTATGTTCCGAGACCAGTATCGGAACAGGTCACACTAGTGGCCAAATTGTTTCGAAACCTCTCCAACTCGTTCTGAAACGTTGTGGCCATTACAGGCTCCCGTTTCGAAACTGTTGCAGCCGTTTCGTTACAATATGCCTAGTGAAAACATAAATTGCTGGTTTTTCACCCCTTAACCCATTCAAACATGCCTTAAAGATTCTAAAATCATACCATCAATCCATTTTGATGCTATGGAACATATTTTAAACCCCTAGACTAAAGCGTGTCATCAAACCCCAAAACATACAATCTAAAGGCATGCATCCTAGTCTCAAATCCAATATAAGCAACCAAAACACAAACCCAAACATTTATAACTATTTATAACCCACAAATGCCATCACAAACATGCCAAAAACTTAGGGAGTTCAAAACACATATCCGAAATACAACCTTGGTTTCCCGTTGCCATTTATCAAAACTAAAGTTTATGAAAACATCACCATACATGAGCTTGTACTTCCTTGGATGTACTTATCCTTCTTGATGCCCGGAAACACCTCAATTATCTGCATTATTGGTAAAAGAGAGTGTAAGCACAAATACTTAGTGAGGCATGCTCTAAAGAAAACCAACACAATAATGCATTTCTTAAAAACACTTTCTGAAAAGCTTTTAAACAACATGCTCATTCTATCTCATGCTTGAAAACCATTAAAAGCAACATCTCCTTGAAAACACATGTACCTCAATTCTATCCCATGCATTTAAACCAATGCAAAACCCATAGCAAAGCCACACTCATGCTTGTAACACCAAAGAATTTCATATATCGATCTCATATGCATTTCTCATAGCATAAATCATTTCGTCAAGGGTACATGTGAATCAAAAGCATTTTTATATACTATAAATCATTTCATAGCAATCTCATATGCATTTCTCATAGCATAAATCATTTCATCAAGGGTACATGTGAATCAAAAGCATTTTTATATACTATACTGGCATTTCACATCTCATTATTACTCGGATATCCGGACAACTCACTAGTCACTTCTGATGGCATCTACCATCACCGTACTCACTCGTCTAGTAATATAATTTCTGGTGGAATCTCACATCACCGTACTCACATGGCGGAATCTCTCATCGCCACAGAGCTTGGGTTTTTCACCAAGTCCTACCCGATGGAATGCCCATCATCGGTTCTCTCTCTTTGGATTAAACCAAAGAGCACATACGAATTTTTAGTTTATAGTGCTCTCTCATCCTATTGATCGATCAATTATCTCCGATAAGTATCTCAACATCTATACCAATATATTATGTCAAATCATCATCTCACCTACTGTTTTTCATGCAACACTTCCAAATCATTCTCATCTCATTTCAAAACCATAACATTTTCCATGCTTTAAAACAAAAGCTCAAATCTCAACTATGCAACATGTTATCTCATGAAATCATTTCAAGCATCATCTCATGCTACAAATCATGAATAAAAACAGTAGGAATTTATCTATCTCAAACCATGAGCATGTAAAAGCATTTTAAGGGCAACCGCCATATTTAAGAGAGCAATCTTGCCAGTACTTACTTCCGGACTTAGGAAGGTGTTTCGAACATTTCCTAAATCCCCCAAACCTTGATTCTTTGTCCCTCAAGGACTTCTAAAACCATATGCACTCACCGATTACGTTTCGCGTGCTTGCCGAAAAGCTATCTAAGCTCCCGAATCAACACCAAAGGCGTCCGAAGATGTCTCCCCTGTTTGTAACACATAAGAGCAGAGGATTAATGCCTCACCATGCATTGAAATCATCAGCACACACACCTAAATTTGCTGCTCTACTCAAACACCTCATTTCGGCTACGAAACACATCTGAAAACATCTCCAAACTCTTCCAAAACAAAGCCCAGCCAAGATCTATCCCTTCTAATCATTTCTAAACATCAAATAACATCAAAAACCACTACAAACTCGTCCTTATACCTCCAGCCAAGACAGAACACCAAAATCACCCCAAAAACCATCATTCTAGCATACAAAACTTAAGAAACCAAACCTATTCGGGATTTGATTGATAAAACCTCATTTGTAACATCAATTAACATCCAAAACACATTAGAAAACCACCTCAAAAAAGATCCCAGTCATTCACCATGAAAATCTTCAAGATCTCTTCCTAAATCTTGAGTTTTAAAACAATTTCTTGTTTCTAACATTAAAACCACTCAAAAATCATTAACAAAGGATTGATAACATTGGAATTTCAGTAAAGAATTGATCATTAGAGGAGAAGGGCGAAGCTTAGTTCTAATGGATGATTTCTCCTTGATTTGGGCAAGTTTTCTTGAAAACTCAATGTGGAAAATAAGAGGATTTGAAGAGGAAATGATTAAGAATCAAAAGAAGATTGAAATCTCATCAAATGAATTGAAAATCAAAGTATAATTGCTGGAGAGAATGTGTTTGGCTGAAAAGAATTTGAGAGAAAATGAAATGAGAGAAAATTTGTGAAAAGTAGTTATGAATAATTAAAGGTAGTTTCTTATTTAATTAACCTTCATTTCCTTTAATTAAAACATTCATAAAATAACCCAAATTAAGGAAAAATCTGATGAAAAACATTTTGGTAAAATTAGCTCCTTAATGATTTAAAGTTTTAATCCATTACAAAACAGTCAATATTTCACTTTTGCAAAAAGTGTGACATTTTGGCTAGTGACCAAAATGTAGTTTTCGCAAGTTTGGTGATTGTTTTATAAAGGGTTGAAACTTTGAATCTTTAAGGAGCTATTTACCCAAAGGGAGTTTCTCCAGATTTTTCTAATATATTTTAAGTCTAAATTCTGATTTTAAAAGATATTAAAAGTGGAGGGAAAGCCATTTGGCTATTTTTGGATTTTGTAACCAACTTTTCCCAATTTTCTTTCTCTCATTTTCTCTCAACCCAAACACTTCTTTTCTAGAGAATTGCTTCTGATTTCTTCACCTAAATCCCTCCTTTCAACTCTCATTTGATTCCTAATCAACATATCTTCAAAACCTCTTCAATTGCTAATTGTTTCAACAAGGATTTTGATTCCAAAAAGAGGAGAAACTCAAGTTTGGAGGTAAGAACGTCCTTCTCCTCTAAACTATCAGTTCCTTACTGAAATTCCTAAGTTTTCAATCCTTAATTGATGTTTAATTAAAGGTTTTTAAGTGGTGAAATGGATCTTGGCTTATAATGCAAGATTTTGATGATTTTTGATGATTTTCGTTAGATCTGATTAATCTGTGATTTGAGATGTGTTTTTGATGTTAAATGAACTCTAAATTGATAAGGAATTGAGTTTTGATTAATGCAATCCCGGATAGGTTGAGTTTCCTAAGTTTAGCTTGTGTTTCAAGGTTGTTTTTGAGGTGATCTTGGTGATCTGTTGTTGCTGGAGGTATAAGGATGTTAATAGGTTGTTTTTAGATGTTATATGATGTTTATGGAAGTGTGGTTTTGCTGGTTTATGGCTGGGCTTTGTTTAGAAGTGGTTTGGATGCATTTTCGGTTGTGTTTGATGGCCGAAAATGGAGGTTGGATGAGAGCAGCGAGTTTAGGTGCTTTCATTGAAGCAATTAATGCATGATGATGCATTAATCCTCTGCTTTGATGTGTTGAAACAGGGGAGGCATCTTTGGATCCAAGAGTTGTTGATCCGGAAGCTTGATTTGGTGCTTTGGCTTGAAGCAAAGTGGAAATCGGTGAGTGCGTTTGTGGAAATTGGGTTTTCAGCTTTTAAACCAAGGTTTGAAGGTTTTGGGAGCTTAGTTTAAGTCTAAACAACTTTGCTAAGCTCAAGCGTAAGTTTTCGGAATTTCTCTCTAGTGGTGGCCATGATTTTGTTGTGATGCAATATGGTTATTTGCATGTTTTAATTACTGTTTTGAAAGCATGTTTTAGCATTGTTTTTGCTGATGATGTAAGCCATATGTTGAAGGTAACTCTAGGTAGGAGTTCCTTGATTTTGTGATTGTAGAGAACATATCAAACATCTTCTCGATGTTCTCTTCCGGATCCATCTTGAAGTTCTCATACTCTAAGGTGAGGAGCCCAATCTTGGTCTCCTTGAGTTCATCGGTTCCCTCGTATCTGACTTCAAGCTTGTCCCATACCTCCTTGGCACTCTCACAAGAAGACATCTTCTCATAGATGGATGGGCCAAATGCACAAAGAGGATGTGCAAGGCTTTGCAATTTAACTCCATCTTCTTGTGAACGTCGGCACTTGTAACGCCCCGGTTTTGGGCTTAGGAGTTTTGGGCGTTGACCGGTTGGTCAAAGTGCTGTTCGAATCTAAAGAGGTGAATTTAGGAAAGCCTAGTTCGGGTTGCATTAAAAATATGGAAAAATGTTCTAAAAACATCTTTTAATATAATTAAGTGAACTGTGAAATCAATTTTGGAAAATGAGTTTTGGAAGTGTGACATTTTGGCTAGTGACCAAAATGTAGTTTTCGCAAGTTTGGTGATTGTTTTATAAAGGGTTGAAACTTTGAATCTTTAAGGAGCTATTTACCCAAAGGGAGTTTCTCCAAATTTTTCTAATATATTTTAAGTCTAAATTCTGATTTTAAAAGATATTAAAAGTGGAGGGAAAGCCATTTGGCTATTTTTGGATTTTGTAACCAACTTTTCCCAATTTTCTTTCTCTCATTTTCTCTCAACCCAAACACTTCTTTTCCAGATAATTGGTTCTGATTTCTTCACCTAAATCCCTCCTTTCAACTCTCATTTGATTCCTAATCAACATATCTTCAAAACCTCTTCAATTGCTAATTGTTTCAACAAGGATTTTGATTCCAAAAAGAGGAGAAACTCAAGTTTGGAGGTAAGAACGTCCTTCTCCTCTAAACTATCAGTTCTTTACTGAAATTCCTAAGTTTTCAATACTTAATTGATGTTTAATTAAAGGTTTTTAAGTGGTGAAATGGATCTTGGCTTATAATGCAAGATTTTGATGATTTTTGATGATTTTCGTTAGATCTGATTAATCTGTGATTTGAGATGTGTTTTTGATGTTAAATGAACTCTAAATTTATAAGGAATTGAGTTTTGATTAATGCAATCCCGGATAGGTTGAGTTTCCTAAGTTTAGCTTGTGTTTCAAGGTTGTTTTTGAGGTGATCTTGGTGATCTGTTGTTGCTGGAGGTATAAGGATGTTAATAGGTTGTTTTTAGATGTTATATGATGTTTATGGAAGTGTGGTTTTGCTGGTTTATGGCTGGGCTTTGTTTAGAAGTGGTTTGGATGCATTTTCGGTTGTGTTTGATGGCCGAAAATGGAGGTTGGATGAGAGCAGCGAGTTTAGGTGCTTTCATTGAAGCAATTAATGCATGATGATGCATTAATCCTCTGCTTTGATGTGTTGAAACAGGGGAGGCATCTTTGGATCCAAGAGTTGTTGATCCGGAAGCTTGATTTGGTGCTTTGGCTTGAAGCAAAGTGGAAATCGGTGAGTGCGTTTGTGGAAATTGGGTTTTCAGCTTTTAAACCAAGGTTTGAAGGTTTTGGGAGCTTAGTTTAAGTTTAAACAACTTTGCTAAGCTCAAGCGTAAGTTTTCGGAATTTCTCTCTAGTGGTGGCCATGATTTTGTTGTGATGCAATATGGTTATTTGCATGTTTTAATTACTGTTTTGAAAGCATGTTTTAGCATGGTTTTTGCTGATGATGTAAGCCATATGTTGAAGGTAACTCTAGGTAGGAGTTCCTTGATTTTGTACATTGATTAAATGTGGTTTGATGCTTTGAAATGCATGATGAATATGGCTTGGTTTAATGCTTTAAAACAATGGATTAAATGATGAAAATGATGTATATTGGCACGTGATGTTTTGAAAAGGTTAAGGTCACTAAGGTGGTTAAAAGTCCTTGAGTGAGCCTTGTTACTTAAGAACATCAAGGTGGTTAAAAGTCCTTGGATGATTCTTGTTGCGGACACTAAGGTGGTTAAAAGTCCTTAGGTGATCCTTTCCATGGTGTTTAAAAGTCCATGGGGCCATGGTGTTTAAAAGTCCATGGGGCCAAGGTGTTTAAAAGTCCTTGGGGCCAAGGTGTTTAAAAGTCCTTGGGGTGATTCAAGCTTTGGACACAAAGGTGGTTAAAAGTGCTTGTGTGGTCCTCATTCATGGTGTTTAAAAGTCCATGGCCAAGGTGTTTAAAAGTCCTTGGGGCCAAGGTGTTTAAAAGTCCTTGGGAAGTTGATGAACTTGTTTTAAGAAATGAAATGTATCACTTGAGCCAATATGACATGTTATGTTTATGTTGAAGCATGAGATTGCTTGTTTAAAATATGCTTTTGAGCATGTGCAAAGGTTGATTTGAAGCATGATTTATAAATGTTTTTAATTGCATTATTGAATGGTTTTTAAGAGCATTCCTCACTAAGCTTTTGCTTACGCTCTCTTCGTTTTCTTAATTCAATAATGCAGAGCACTAGAGAACCTTGAGGGCAGCAAGGAGGGCAAGCATTCAAGTACAAGTAAAGCTCAATGTATGGAAGGTTTTATATGAACTTTTAGCTTTTGGGTAATTTGGCAATGGGGGACCAATGTGTATGTTTTGGGAGGTGTTTGGAACTCCCTAAGTATGTTGAATGATGTTTTGAATGCTGGTTTTTGGATTGGATCATTACATGCTTGTTTTGAAAGTTTTGTGCTTGAATAGCTAGCTTGTGTAGGAAGCATGCCTATAGAATTGGGGCTTTTTGCATATGATGTTGTTCTGATGATTTGTTGATGCTTGCAAGTCTTATATAAGTTGAATTGCATGCTGGTAAAGTTTGGTAGCATTTGGAGCATGTTTGAATGATTAATTGCATGTTTTTGAATGCATTTTGCTGCAATCTGTGCAGGCGTTTCGGAACAGTGTGCACCGTTTCGGAACGGGTGCCTTGCATGAACCCAGGCGTCCGAAACGGTATGCACCGTTTCGAAACGGGTTGGCCTCTGCCAAGCCCATGTTTCGGAACCCGTTGCGGAACGGCCCATGTTTCGAAACGGGGTCTACCTGTTTCGGAACGGTCGACCGTTGGGGGCTGACATTGGCAGTTATATGTTTTGAATTGATTGCGTTTTGGTCCTGAAACTTGTTTGTGCAATTGTATGAGCTTGGGAAGTCCTTTTGAGCTGAAATTTCACAAAGAAGCATGAAACCTGATTAATTTCAAGTTGGTAACTTTAATTTGGGTTAAGTCCTTTAATTTATCAGAAATTACAATTTGGTCCCTAAAGTTGTAATTTGTTCAATTGGGTCCCTGTTTGATCTCTGATGTTTGTGATCTTTGAGTATGATGTTTGTGTGATCACAATTAGGGCTAATGTGCATCTAGACAAGATTAAAAAGAAAAAAAAGGGTCGTTAATCAAGGTTGACTTTCGGGTTGACTTTGGTTTTCGCCGTGTGACTTTCTTAATTCGGGTCAACCGTCTAGGCCGGGTTAAGGGGGTTACATTTGGTGGTATCAGAGCTGAGTTCTCGAGTAATTGGGAATGAATGTATGCATGATTGAAGTATGTTTGGTTTGTATGCTTGTGGTTCGAAAGCATGTTTAGCGGCTTGTAATTTGGATGCATTTGAGATGTATGCTGTGATGTTGCATGTTGAGGGTACCCATTGCCAAACAAAAGCTAATGAAATGATGTTGATTTTGAATGAAATTGAGCTTGAATACTTGGATTGCTTACCTTGCTGGGCCTGACTTGTTTTATTTTGCATTGTGATTGCATTGTAAAAGTATGGCACCACGTAGAGAGTTAAGAGGTAGTGTGCGAGCTACGGCTCCCAATGAGAACGAGAATGAAGAGAATACGGGTAGTGCAGTTGTAACCCCCTTAACCCGGCCTAGACGGTTGACCCGAATTAAGAAAGTCACACGGGGAAAACCAAAGTCAACCCGAAAGTCAACCTTGATTAACGACCCTTTTTTCTTTTTAATCTTGTCTAGATGCACATTAATCCTAATTGTGATCACACAAACATCATACACAAAGATCACAAACATCAGAGATCAAACAGGGACCCAATTGAACAAATTACAACTTTAGGGACCAATTTGTAATTTCTGATAAATTTAAGGACTTATCCCAAATTAAAGTTACCAACTTGAAATTAATCAGGTTTCATGCTTCTCTGCAAAATTTCAGCTCAAAAGGACTTCCCAAGCTCACACAATTGAACAAACATGAATCAGGACCAAAACGTAAACAAAACAAAACATATAACTGCCAATGTTAGCCCCCAACGGTCGACCGTTCCGAAACAGGTTGACCCTGTTCCGAAACACGGGCCGTTCCGAAACGGGTTCCGAAACATGGCCTTGGCAGAGACCAAACCGTTTCGAAACGACCGTTTCGGACGCCTGGGTTCATGTAAGGCACCCGTTCCGAAACGGTGCTCACTGTTCCGAAACGCCTGCACGGATTGCAGCAATCAAGCATACCAAAACATGCAATTGATCATTCAAACATGCTCCAAATGTCACCAAACTTTACCAGCATGCAATTAAACATATTTAAGACTTATAGGAATCATCAAGTCAACAATTCATCATCATATGCAAAAAGCCCCAATTCAGTAGACATGCTTCCTACACAAGCTAGCTAATCAACACCAACTTCCAAAACAAGCATATAAGGTTCCAAATCAAAAACCAGCAATCTCAACAACATTCAACAAACTTAGTGAGTCTTAAACACCTCCCAAAACATACACATTGGTCCCCCATTGCAAAAACACACAAAAGCTAAAGTGTACTTATAAAACTTTCATACATTGAGCCTCACTTGAACTTGATTGCTTGCCCTTTCTTGCTGCCCTTCAAGATACTCTAATGCTCTGCATTATTGAATTAAGAAACGAAGAGAGCGTAAGCAAAAGCTTAGTGAGGCATGCTCTTTAAAAACAATTCAATAATGCAATTAAAACCATTTGTAAACCATGCTTAAAATCAACCTTTGCACATGATCAATAGCATACTTTAAACAAGCAATCTCATGCTTCAACATAATCATTAAAAAAAGCATCTCATGCTTCATAAAACACTTAACATGTTATATTGGCTCAAGTGACAATTTCCTTTTCATAAAACAAGTTCAACAACTTTCCCAAGGACTTTTAAACACCTTGGCCCCAAGGACTTTTAAACACCTTGGCCATGGACTTTTAAACACCATGAAAGAGGACCACACAAGGACTTTTAACCACCTTTGTGTCCAATGCTTGAATCACCCCAAGGACTTTTAAACACCTTGGCCCCAAGGACTTTTAAACACCTTGGCCCCATGGACTTTTAAACACCATGGAAGGATCACCTAAGGACTTTTAACCACCTTAGTGTCCGCAACAAGACTCATCCAAGGACTTTTAACCACCTTGATGATCTTAAGTAACAAGGCTCACTCAAGGACTTTTAACCACCTTAGTGACCTTAACATTTTCAAAACATCACTTGCCAATATACATCATTACCATCATTTAATCCACTGTTTTAAAGCATTAAACCAAGCCATTTTCATCATGCATTTCAAGGCATCAAACCACATCTTTTCAATGTATAAAAGCAAGGTACTCCTACCTAGAGTTACCTTCAACATATAGCTTACATCATCAGCAAAATCCATGCTAAAACATGCTTTCAAAACAGTAATTAAAAACATGCAAATCATCATTTTGCATCACATCAAAGACATGGCCACCACTAGAGAGAAAATCCGAAAACTTACACTTGAGCTTAGCAAAGTTGTTTAGACTTAAACTAAGCTCCCAAAACCTTCAAACCTTGGTTTTAAAGCTGAAAATCCAATTTCCACAAATGCACTCACCGATTTCCACTTTGCTTCAAGCCAAAGCACAAAATCAAGCCTCCGGATCAACCAATCTTGGATCCAAAGATGTCTCCCCTGTTTCAACACATCAAAGCAGAGGATTAATGCATCATCATGCATTAATTGCTTCAATGAAAGCATCTAAACTCGCTGCTCTCATGCAACCTCCATTTTCGGCCACCAAACACAACCGAAAATGCATCCAAACCTCTTCTAAACAAAACCCAGCCATAAACCAGCAAAACCTCACTTCCATTAACATCATATAACATCTAAAAACCACCTATTAACAACCTTATACCTCCAGCAACATCAGATCACCAAGATCACCTCAAAAACTACTTTGAAACACAAGCTAAACTTAGGAAACTCAACCTATCCGGGATTGCATCAATCAAAACTCAATTCCACATCATTTTAGAGATCATTTAACATCAAAAACATCTCTTAAATCACAGATTACTCAGATCTAACGAAAATCATCAAAAACCATCAAAATCTTGCATAATAAGCCAAGATCCATAAATCAACTCGAAAACCTTTAATTAAACATCAATTAAGGATTGAAAACTTAGGAATTTCAGTAAAGAACTGATAGTTTAGAGGAGAAGGACGTTCTTACCTCCAAACTTGTGTTTCTCCACTTTTTGGAATGAAAAACCTTGATGAAACTTTTAGCAATTGAGGAGGTTTTGAAGATATGTTGATTTGGAATCAAATGAGAGTTAAAAGGAGGAATTTAGGTGAGAAAATCAGAAACAAATCTCTGGAAATAGAGTGTTTGGGTTGAGAGAAAATGAGAGAAGGAAAACGAGAAATTAGTTGAGAAAATTGCCAAATGAGCTTTTCCCTCCTTTTTGATATCTTTAAAATCAGAATTATAACTCAAAATATCTTAGAAAAATCTGGAGAAATCACTTTTGGATTAATAGCTCCTTAAAGATTCAAAGTTTCAACCCTTTATAAAACAGCCACCAAACTTGCGAAAATTACATTTTGGTCACTAGCCAAAATGTCACACTTCCAAAACTCATTTTCCAAAATTGATTTCACAGTTCACTTAATTATATTAAAAGATGATTTTAGAACATTTTTCCATATTTTTAATGCAACCCGAACTAGGCTTTCCTAATTTAACCTCTTAAGATTCGAACAGCACTTTGACCAACCGGTCAACGCCCAAAACTCCTAAGCCCAAAACCGGGGCGTTGCAACGCTCCCCCCCTTAAGAAATTTCGTCCTCGAAATTTACCTGAAGGAAAGAGATAAGGAAACTGCTCCAGCATGTCTTCCTTACGCTCCCATGTGGCTTCCTCAACACCTCGATGCTTCCACAGCACCTTCACCAACTCAATGGTCTTGCCACGAAGAACCTTGCAATCCGAATCCAGAACCTTCACCGGTTCCTCATCATAGGTCAAATCCGGATTCAAAACCACATCCTCCACAGGCATCACATGCGAAGGATCAGATCTATACTTCCGGAGCATAGAAACATGGAACACATCATGAATCTTCTCCAACTCCTGAGGTAACCTCAACCGATATGCAACAGGACCCACACGCTCAACCACCTCATATGGTCCAATGTACCGAGGGCTCAACTTACCCTTCCGGCCAAACCTCATCACCTTCTTCCAAGGCGAAAACTTCAAGAACACACGGTCACCCACCGCATACTCTATCTCCTTACGCTTCAAATCCGCGTAAGACTTTTGCCGATCAGAGGCAGCCTTCAACCTCTCACAAATGAGCTTCACCTTCTCGGTGGTCCCTTTCAACAAAGCAGGCATCGAAACCAACTTTTGACCAGTTTCAGCCCAACAAAGAGGAGTCCTACACTTCCTCCCATACAGAGCCTCATAAGGTGCCATCTGTATACTCGCCTGAAAACTATTGTTATAAGCGAACTCAACCAAAGGCAAATGCTTCTCCCAAGAACCTTGGAACTCAATCACGCAGCATCTCAACATATCCTCCAAAATCTGAATAACCCTCTCAGACTGACCATCCGACTGAGGATGATAGGATGTACTGAAATGCAACCTTGTACCCAGAGCTTGATGCAAACACTGCCAGAAACGCGATGTGAACCTCGGATCCCTATCCGACACAATCGATTTAGGCACACCATGCAGCCTCACAATCTCAGCAATGTACAGCTCTGCCAGCTTATCCAAAGAGAACGTAGTATGCACAGGCAAGAAATGCGCACACTTCGTCAAGCGATCCACAATCACCCAAACAGAATTCTTCTTCGATGGGGACAAAGGCAAACCAGATACGAAATCCATGGTAACCCTCTCCCACTTCCATTCAGGGATTTTCAACGGTTGCAACAAACCAGAAGGAACCTGATGTTCAGCCTTAACTCGCTGTCACACCAAACACTTGCTAACAAACTCTGCAACATCCTTCTTTAAACCTACCCAATAGTACTCATCACAAAGATCATGATACATCTTAGTACTACCAGGGTGCATAGCAAAAGGACTACTATGACCTTCAGTCAGAATAGCACGCCTCAACTCAACATCATCAGGCACTACTATCCGACTACCAAAACACAACACACCATCCTCATTAAAGCAGAAATCCGAAGGTCTACCCTCCGCGATATCCTGAACATGAGACACCAAGGAATCATCCAACAACTGCTTTTCCTTGATCAACTGAACCAAAGATGGTTTCACTTGTAACTCAGCAACAAGACCACCATCACGCGATATGCTCAAGCTAGCAAACATCGCCCTCAGCTCAACAGCTACCTTCCTACTCAAGGCAACAACAACAACATTAGCTTTACCAGGATGATACTCAATCGTCAAATCATAATCCTTGAGCAACTCCAACCAACGTCGTTGTCTAAGATTCAACTCCTTCTGAGACATCAGATACCTCAAACTCTTGTGATCCGTGTACACAGTACACTTCTCACCATACAAATAATGTCTCTAGATCTTCAGAGCAAACACCACTGCAGCCAGCTCAATATCATGCGTAGGATAGTTGCGCTCATGCACCTTCAACTGCCGCGACGCATAAGCCACAACCTTACCCTCTTGCATCAGCACACACCCCAAACAAACATAGGATGCATCACTATAGACCACAAACTCTTTCCCTGATTCAGGCTGAATCAAGATAGGAGCTTGCGTCAAAGCCAACTTCAGCTTCTCAAAAGCTTGCTGCCTCGCTTCCGTCCACTCATACTTAACATCCTTTTGCAACAGCTTCGTCAAAGGAGCGGCAATCTTGGAAAAACAATCCACAAACCTCCGGTAGTATCCCGCCAAACCAAGGAAACTACAGATCTCATGAACAGACTTAGGAACTTTCGAGTTCATCACCGCTTCAATCTTCTGAGGATCAAAACGAATCCCCTAAGCTGAGACCACATGCCCAAGAAACACCACCTCCTTAAGCCAAAACTCACACTTGCTCATCTTAGCATAAAGCTGATTCTCCAACAAAGCTTGCAAAACAATCCTCAAATGCTCTTCGTGCTCCTCCTCAGTACGCGAGTACACGAGGATATCATCAATGAACACCACAATGAACTTGTCCAGGTATTCATGAAACACACGATTCATCATGTCCATGAAAGCAGCAGGAGCATTCGTCAAACCAAACGGCATCACAAGGAACTCATAATGCCCATACCTTGTCCTGAAAGCAGTCTTAGGCACATCCACATCCTTCACCTTCAACTGATAATACCAAGACCTCAAGTCAATCTTAGAGAACACAGCCGCTCCCCGAAATTGATCAAAGAGATCATCAATCCTCGGCAAAGGATACCGATTCTTGATAGTCAACTTGTTCAGCTGACGGTAATCAATGCACATCCTCATAGTGCCATCTTTCTTCTTCACAAACAAGACAGGAGCACCCCAAGGCGACACACTCGGCCGGATGAAACCACGATCAAGCAGCTCTTGCAACTGCGTCTTCAGCTCCTTCAGCTCCTTAGGTGCCATTCTATAGGGAGAAATGGACACAGGAGTTGTATTCTCATACAGCTCAATTCCAAACTCCACCTCGCGATTGGGAGGTAAACCAGGCAACTCTTCAGGAAAAACACCAGGAAACTCCTTCACAACCTTGATATCTTGCACCCTCAACTCCTTAGAACTAGGATTCATCACAAAAGCTAGGTAAGCTTCGCCACCCTGCCTCAGCATCTTACTCGCCTCCAAGGTAGACACAACATTAGCAAGAAACTTCACATTCTCGCCAACCACAACAACTTCATAATCATCCGCAAGCTTAAGCGAAACCCGCTTATTCTCACAATCCACAACAGCACGATGCTCAGCAAGCCAATCCATACCAAGGATCACATCAAAACCATAAAAGGGCAACTCCATAAGATCAACATGAAAGACATGTTCTTGAACAACCAAGGGACACCTTCTATAAAGCTTTCGAGTCACAACAGTTTCACCAAAAGAACTAGTGACACGAACTCCAACATCCAAAGACTCAACAGGCAAACCAAGCAATTCAGCATGCTCACGCAAAATGTATGAATGCGTAGATCCAGAATCAATCAAAGAAAGCAATGACAAGGATTGCAAAGTAAAGGTACCTGCAATCACATCAGCATCATTCCTTCCCTCGCGCTGAGCATACACCCTCGCTTGGCCTCCACCCTCAGGCTGAATAGCTACAACATGAGCTACTCTGCGACCACCTTCCTCTCTCCTCTGAAAATTACCACGGCCGCGCCCACGACCTCTCTGTGGTGCTACAACAGGAGCACAATCTTGGCCACCAGCCAACCTCGGACAATCTCGCCTCAGATGGTCAACAGAACCACAGTTCTAACATCCATTACCAGCAGCCGCAACAGGAGCTTGCACCTCCCTCACAGCACGAGGACAGTCATGCTTCATGTGACCACGCGAACCACATATCCAACAAGCACTAGGTTCAGCTCTAGCAAAACCACCTCTAGCAGGTGCACCGCCACCTCTCTTAGCTGAGGACTGATACTTCTGATCACGTCCCCTCTTGTTCCGTCCACCTCCGGAATTATACTCAGCAGCTCTCTTGCCAGAACTTGCTCCAGCACCTTTCACAGCTAAACCCAAGTTCATCTCAATGTCCTTGGATCGGCTCACCAACACATCAAAATCATTGTACTCAGCAGCCAACATGTAGGTCTTTACCTCCGTCACCAAGCCATAACGGAACCTTTCGCACCTCTCACGCTCATCAGGTATCAGCTCCGGTGCATACTGACTGAGGCGTACGAACTGTACTTCATACTCAGCCACACTCATGCTCCCTTGGGTAAGAGACATGAATTCACGCTTTTTCTCATCCAGATATCTCACTCCTAGATATCTCCTCTTGAACGCATTCTGAAAGAAGGTCCAAGTAACATCAGCTTCAGCCATCCCAGCTATGGTGGTCGTCCACCACGTATATGCATCGTCCTGCAGAAAGGACACAACACAGGCCAACTTTTGCACATCCGTGCAGCTCATCTGACCCAAGATACGCTTGGTACTCTCTAGCCAAGCTTCCGAACTCTCAGCAGACATACCTCTGAACTCAGTCCCACCAAGACTGCGCAGACGCTCCAAAGGTAATCTGACTCCAGCATCTCCCTGATGCCCAGCTCCTTGAGCTCCAGCTACTGCTGCTCGAAAAGCACCCGCAATAGCTTGTACCAGCATCGACATATCAGGCATAGCTTGCCCCTGACCAACCTCTGGTCCAGCAGCTCCAGCACCAGCTGCAGCTTCAGCTCGCTCACCTCCAGCACCACCACCAGGCGGAGGAGGGGGTAACACAGCACTACCCGTATTCTCTTCATTCTCAGTCTCATTGGGAGCCGTAGCTCGCACACTACCTCTTAACTCTCTACGTGGTGCCATACTTTTACCATGCAATCACAATGCAAAATAAAACAAGTCAGGCCCAGCAAGGTAAGCAATCCAAGTATTCAAGCTCAATTTCATTCAAAATCAACATCATTTCATTAGCTTTTGTTTGGCAATGGGTACCCTCAACATGCAACATCACAACATACAACTCAATTGCATCAACATCACAAGCCACTGAACATGCTTTCAAACAACGAGCATACAAGCTAAACATACTTCAATCATGCATACATTCATTCCCAATTACTCGCAAACTCAGCTCTGATACCACCAAATGTAACCCCCTTAACCCAGCCTAGACGGTTGACCCGAATTAAGAAAGTCACACGGGGAAAACCAAAGTCAACCCGAAAGTCAACCTTGATTAACGACCCTTTTTTTTCTTTTTAATCTTGTCTAGATGCACATTAATCCTAATTTTGATCACACAAACATCATACACAAAGATCACAAACATCAGAGATCAAACAGGGACCCAATTGAACAAATTACAACTTTAGGGACCAATTTGTAATTTCTGATAAATTTAAGGACTTATCCCAAATTAAAGTTACCAACTTGAAATTAATCAGGTTTCATGCTTCTCTGCAAAATTTCAGCTCAAAAGGACTTCCCAAGCTCACACAATTGAACAAACATGATTCAGGACCAAAACGTAAACAAAACAAAACATATAACTGCCAATGTCAGCCCCCAACGGTCGACCGTTCCGAAACAGGTTGACCCTGTTCCGAAACACGGGCCGATTCGAAACGGGTTCCGAAACATGGCCTTGGCAGAGACCAAACCGTTTCGAAACGGTGCATACCGTTTCGGACGCCTAGGTTCATGTAAGGCACCCGTTCCGAAACGGTGCTCACTATTCCGAAACGCCTGCACGGATTGCAGCAATCAAGCATACCAAAACATGCAATTGATCACTCAAACATGCTCCAAATGTCACCAAACTTTACCAGCATGCAATTAAACATATTTAAGACTTATAGGAATCATCAAGTCAACAATTCATCATCATATGCAAAAAGCCCCAATTCAATAGACATGCTTCCTACACAAGCTAGCTAATCAACACCAACTTCCAAAACAAGCATATAAGGTTCCAAATCAAAAACCAGCAATCTCAACAACATTCAACAAACTTAGGGAGTCTTAAACACCTCCCAAAACATACACATTGGTCCCCCATTGCCAAAACACACAAAAGCTAAAGTGTACTTATAAAACTTTCATACATTGAGCCTCACTTGAACTTGATTGCTTGCCCTTTCTTGCTGCCCTTCAAGATACTCTAATGCTCTGCATTACTGAATTAAGAAACGAAGAGAGCGTAAGCAAAAGCTTAGTGAGGCATGCTCTTTAAAAACAATTCAATAATGCAATTAAAACCATTTGTAAACCATGCTTAAAATCAACCTTTGCACATGCTCAATAGCATACTTTAAACAAGCAATCTCATGCTTCAACATAATCATTAAAAAAAGCATCTCATGCTTCATAAAACACTTAACATGTTATATTGGCTCAAGTGACAATTTCCTTTTCCTAAAACAAGTTCAACAACTTTCCCAAGGACTTTTAAACACCTTGGCCCCAAGGACTTTTAAACACCTTGGCCATGGACTTTTAAACACCATGAAAGAGGACCACACAAGGACTTTTAACCACCTTTGTGTCCAATGCTTGAATCACCCCAAGGACTTTTAAACACCTTGGCCCCAAGGACTTTTAAACACCTTGGCCCCATGGACTTTTAAACACCATGGAAGGATCACCTAAGGACTTTTAACCACCTTAGTGTCCGCAACAAGACTCATCCAAGGACTTTTAACCACCTTGATGATCTTAAGTAACAAGGCTCACTCAAGGACTTTTAACCACCTTAGTGACCTTAACATTTTCAAAACATCACTTGCCAATATACATCATTACCATCATTTAATCCACTGTTTTAAAGCATTAAACCAAGCCATTTTCATCATGCATTTCAAGGCATAAAACCACATCTTTTCAATGTATAAAAGCAAGGTACTCCTACCTAGAGTTACCTTCAACATATGGCTTACATCATCAGCAAAATCCATGCTAAAACATGCTTTCAAAACAGTAATTAAAAACATGCAAATCATCATTTTGCATCACATCAAAGACATGGCCACCACTAGAGAGAAAATCCGAAAACTTACACTTGAGCTTAGCAAAGTTGTTTAGACTTAAACTAAGCTCCCAAAACCTTCAAACCTTGGTTTTAAAGCTGAAAATCCAATTTCCACAAATGCACTCACCGATTTCCACTTTGCTTCAAGCCAAAGCACAAAATCAAGCCTCCGGATCAACCAATCTTGGATCCAAAGATGCCTCCCCCGTTTCAACACATCAAAGCAGAGGATTAATGCATCATCATGCATTAATTGCTTCAATGAAAGCATCTAAACTCGCTGCTCTCATGCAACCTCCATTTTCGGCCACCGAACACAACCGAAAATGCATCCAAACCTCTTCTAAACAAAAACCCAGCCATAAACCAGCAAAACCTCACTTCCATTAACATCATATAACATCTAAAAACCACCTATTAACAACCTTATACCTCCAGCAACATCAGATCACCAAGATCACCTCAAAAACTACCTTAAAACACAAGCTAAACTTAGGAAACTCAACCTATCCGGGATTGCATCAATCAAAACTCAATTCCACATCATTTTAGAGATCATTTAACATCAAAAACATCTCTTAAATCACAGATTACTCAGATCTAACGAAAATCATCAAAAACCATCAAAATCTTGCATAATAAGCCAAGATCCATAAATCAACTCGAAAACCTTTAATTAAACATCAATTAAGGATTGAAAACTTAGGAATTTCAGTAAAGAACTGATAGTTTAGAGGAGAAGGACGTTCTTACCTCCAAACTTGTGTTTCTCCACTTTTTGGAATGAAAAACCTTGATGAAACTTGTAGCAATTGAGGAGGTTTTGAAGATATGTTGATTTGGAATCAAATGAGAGTTAAAAGGAGGAATTTAGGTGAGAAAATCAGAAACAAATCTCTGGAAATGGAGTGTTTGGGTTGAGAGAAAATGAGAGAAGGAAAATGAGAAATTAGTTGAGAAAATTGCCAAATGAGCTTTTCCCTCCTTTTTGATATCTTTAAAATCAGAATTATAACTCAAAATATCTTAGAAAAATCTGGAGAAATCACTTTTGGATTAATAGCTCCTTAAAGATTCAAAGTTTCAACCCTTTATAAAACAGCCACCAAACTTGCGAAAATTACATTTTGGTCACTAGCCAAAATGTCACACTTCCAAAACTCATTTTCCAAAATTGATTTCACAGTTCACTTAATTATATTAAAAGATGATTTTAGAACATTTTTCCATATTTTTAATGCAACCCGAACTAGGCTTTCCTAATTTAACCTCTTAAGATTCGAACAGCACTTTGACCAACCGGTCAATGCCCAAAACTCCTAAGCCCAAAACCGGGGCGTTACAGCAGTGTTACCCCCTCCTCCTCCTGGTGGTGGTGCTGGAGGTGAGCGAGCTAAAGCTGCAGCTGGTGTTGGAGCTGCTGGACCAGAGGTTGGTTAGGGGCAAGCTATGCCTGATATGTCTATGCTGGTACAAGCTATTGCGGGTGCTTTTCGAGCAGCAGTAGCTGGAGCTCAAGGAGCTGGGCATCAGGGAGATGCTGGAGTTAGACTACCTTTGGAGCGTCTGCGCAGTCTTGGTGGGACTGAGTTCAGGGGTATGTCTGCTGAGAGTTCGGAAGCTTGGCTAGAGAGTACCAAGCGTATCTTGGGTCAGATGAGCTGCACGGATGTGCAAAAGTTGGGATGTGTTGTGTCCTTGCTGCAGGACGATGCGTATACGTGGTGGACGACCACCATAGCTGGGATGGCTGAAGCTGATGTTACTTGGACATTCTTTCAGAATACGTTCAAGAGGAGATATCTTGGAGTGAGATATCTGGATGAGAAAAAGCGTGAATTCATGTCTCTTACCCAAGGGAGCATGAGTGTGGCTGAGTATGAAGTGCAGTTTGTGCGACTCAGTCAGTATGCACCGGAGCTGATACCTGATGAGCGGGAGAGGTGTGAAAGGTTCCGTTATGGTTTGGTGACGGAAGTAAAGACATATATGTTGGCTACTGAGTATAATGATTTTGATGTGTTGGTGGGCCGATCCAAGGACATTGAGATGAACTTGGGTTTATCTGCGAAAGGTGCTGGAGCAAGTTCTGGTAAGAGAGCTGCTGAGTATAGTTCCGGAGGTGGACAGAACAAGAGGGGACGTGATCAGAAGTATCAGTCCTCAGCCAAGAGAGGTGGTGGTGCACCTGCTACAGGTGGTTATGCTAGAGCTGATCCTAGTGCTTGCTGGATCTGTGGTTCGCGTGGTCACATGAAGCGTGACTGTCCTCGTGCTGTGAGGGAGGTGCAAGCTCCTATTGCGGCAGCTGGTAATGGATGCTGGAATTGTGGTTCTGTAGACCATCTGAGGCGAGATTGTCCGAGGTTGGCTGGTAGCCAAGAGCGTGCTCCTGTTGTTGCTGCACCGCAGAGAGGTCGTGGGCGCGACCGTGGTAATTTCCAGAGGCGAGAGGAAGGTGGTCGCGGAGTAGCCCATGTTGTGGCTATTCAGCCTGAGGGTGGAGGCCAAGCTAGGGTGTATGCTCAGCGCGAGGGAAGGAATGATGCAGATGTGATTGCAGGTACCTTTACTTTGCAATCCTTGTCATTGCTTTCTTTGATTGATTCTGGATCTACGCATTCATACATTTTGCGTGAGCATGCTGAATTGCTTGGTTTGCATGTTGAGTCTTTGGATGTTGGTGTTCGTGTCACTAGTTCTTTTGGTGAAACTGTTGTGACTCGAAAGCTTTATAGAAGGTGTCCCTTGGTTGTTCAAGAACATGTCTTTCATGTTGATCTTATGGAGTTACCTTTCTATGGTTTTGATGTGATCCTTTGTATGGATTGGCTTGCTGAGCATCGTGCTGTTGTGGATTGTGAAAATAAGCGGGTTTCGCTTAAGCTTGCGGACGATTATGAAGTTGTTGTGGTTGGTGAGAATTTGAAGTTTCTATCTAATGTGGTGTCTACCTTGGAGGCGAGTAGGATGCTGAGGCAGGGTTGCGAAGCTTATCTAGCTTTTGTGATGAATCCTAGCTCTAAGGAGTTGAGGGTGCAAGATATCAAGGTTGTGAAGGAGTTTCCTGGTGTTTTTCCTGAGGAGTTGCCTGGTTTACCTCCTAATCGCGAGGTGGAGTTTGGAATTGAGCTGTATGAGAATACAACTCCTGTGTCCATTACTCCCTATAGAATGGCACCTAAGGAGCTGAAGGAGCTGAAGACGCAGTTGCAAGAGCTGCTTGATCGTGGTTTCATCCGGCCGAGTGTGTCACCTTGGGGAGCACCAGTCTTGTTTGTGAAGAAGAAAGATGGTACTATGAGGATGTGCATTGATTACCGTCAGCTGAACAAGTTGACTATCAAGAATCGGTATCCTTTGCCGAGGATTGATGATCTCTTTGATCAATTTCGGGGAGATGCAGTGTTCTCTAAGATTGACTTGAGGTCAGGGTATTATCAGTTGAAGGTGAAGGATGTGGATGTGCCTAAGACAGCTTTCAGGACAAGGTATGGGCATTATGAGTTTCTTGTGATACCGTTTGGTTTGACAAATGCTCCTGCTGCTTTCATGGACATGATGAATCGTGTGTTTCATGAATACCTGGACAAATTCGTTGTGGTGTTCATTGATGATATCCTTGTGTACTCGCGTACTGAGGAGGAGCACGAAGAGCATTTGAGGATTGTGCTGCAAGCCTTGTTGGAGAATCAGCTTTATGCTAAGCTGAGCAAGTGTGAGTTTTGGCTTAGGGAGGTGGTGTTTCTTGGGCATGTGGTCTCAGCTGAGGGGATTCGTGTTGATCCTCAGAAGATTGAGGCGGTGATGAATTGGAAAGTTCCTAAGTCTGTTCATGAGGTCCGTAGTTTTCTTGGTTTGGCGGGATACTACCGGAGGTTTGTGGATGGTTTTTCCAAGATTGCTGCTCCTTTGACGAAGGATGTTAAGTATGAGTGGACGGAAGCGAGACAGCAGGCTTTTGAGAAGCTTAAGGCGGCTTTGACGCAAGCTCCTATCTTGATTCAGCCTGAATCAGGGAAAGAGTTTGTGGTCTATAGTGATGCATCCTATGTTGGTTTGGGATGTGTGCTGATGCAAGAGGGTAAGGTTGTGGCTTATGCGTCACGGCAGTTGAAGGTGCATGAGCGCAACTATCCTACGCATGACATTGAGCTGGCTGCAGTGGTGTTTGCTCTGAAGATCTGGAGACATTATCTGTATGGTGAGAAGTGTACTGTGTACACGTATCACAAGAGTTTGAGGTATCTGATGTCTCAGAAGGAGTTGAATCTTAGACATCGGCGTTGGTTGGAGTTGCTCAAGGATTATGATCTGACGATTGGGTGTCACCCTGGAAAGGCTAATGTTGTTGCGGATGCCTTGAGTAGGAAGGTAGCTGTTGAGCTGAGGGCTATGTTTGCTAGCTTGAGCATATCGCGAGATGGTGGTCTTGTTGCTGAGTTGCAAGTGAAACCATCTTTGGTTCAGTTGATCAAGGAAAAGCAGTTGTTGGATAATTCCTTGGTGTCTCATGTTTAGGATATCGCGGAGGGTAGACCTTCGGATTTCTGCTTTAATGAGGATGGTGTGTTGTGTTTTGGTAGTCGGATAGTAGTGCCTGCTGATGTTGAGATGAGGCATGCTATTCTGACTGAAGGTCATAGTAGTCCTTTTGCTATGCACCCTGGTAGTACTAAGATGTACCGTGATCTTCGTGATGAGTACTATTGGGTGGGTTTGAAGAAGGATGTTGCAGAGTTTGTGAGCAAGTGTTTGGTGTGTCAGCGAGTTAAGGCTGAACATCAGGTTCCTTCTGGTTTGTTGCAACCGTTGAAAATCCCAGAATGGAAGTGGGAGAGGGTTACCATGGATTTTGTATCTGGTTTACCTTTGTCTCCATCGAAGAAGAATTCTGTTTGGGTGATTGTGGATCGCTTGACGAAGTGTGCACATTTCTTGCCTGTGCATACTACGTTTTCTTTGGATAAGCTGGCAGAGCTGTACATTGCTGAGATTGTGAGGCTGCATGGTGTGCCTAGTCGATTGTGTCGGATAGGGATCCGAGGTTCACATCGCGTTTTTGGCAGTGTTTGCATCAAGCTCTGGGTACAAGGTTGCATTTCAGTACATCCTATCATCCTCAGTCGGATGGTCAGTCTGAGCGGGTTATTCAGATTTTGGAGGATATGTTGAGGTGCTGCGTGATTGAGTTCCAAGGTTCTTGGGAGAAGCATCTGCCTTTTGTTGAGTTCGCATATAACAATAGTTATCAGGCGAGTATACAGATGGCACCTTATGAGGCTCTGTATGGGAGGAAGTGTAGGACTCCTCTTTGTTGGGCTGAAACTGGTCAAAAGTTGGTTTCGATGCCGGCTTTGTTGAAAGGGACCACCGAGAAGGTAAAGCTCATTAGTGAGCGGTTGAAGGCTGCCTCTGATCGGCAAAAGTCTTACGCGGATTTGAAGCGTAAGGAGATAGAGTATGCGGTGGGTGACCGTGTGTTTCTGAAGGTTTCGCCTTGGAAGAAGGTGATGAGGTTTGGCCGGAAGGGTAAGTTGAGCCCTCGGTACATTGGACCATATGAGGTGGTTGAGCGTGTGGGTCCGGTTGCGTATCGGCTGAGGTTACCTCAGGAGTTGGAGAAGATTCATGATGTGTTCCATGTTTCTATGCTCCGGAAGTATAGATCTGATCCTTCGCATGTGATGCCTGTGGAGGAAGTGGTTTTGAATCCGGATTTGACCTATGATGAGGAACTGGTGAAGGTTCTGGGTTCGGATAGCAAGGTTCTTCGTGGCAAGACCATTGAGTTGGTGAAGGTGCTGTGGAAGCATCGAGGTGTTGAGGAAGCCACGTGGGAGCGGAAGGAAGACATGCTGAAGCAGTTTCCTTATCTCTTTCCTTCAGGTAAATTTCGAGGACGAAATTTCTTAAGGGGGGGAGAGTTGTAACGCCCCGGTTTTGGGCTTAGGAGTTTTGGGCGTTGACCGGTTGGTCAAAGTGCTGTTCGAATATAAAGAGGAGAATTTAGGAAAGCCTAGTTCGGGTTGCATTAAAAATATGGAAAAATGTTCTAAAATCATCTTTTAATATAATTAAGTGAACTGTGAAATCAATTTTGGAAAATGAGTTTTGGAAGTGTGACATTTTGGCTAGTGACCAAAATGTAGTTTTCGCAAGTTTGGTGACTGTTTTATAAAGGGTTGAAACTTTGAATCTTTAAGGAGCTATTTACCCAAAGGGAGTTTCTCCAGATTTTTCTAAGATATTTTAAGTCTAAATTCTGATTTTAAAAGATATTAAAAGTGGAGGGAAAGCCATTTGGCTATTTTTGGATTTTGTAACCAACTTTTCCCAATTTTCTTTCTCTCAACCCAAACACTTCTTTTCCAGAGAATTGGTTCTGATTTCTTCACCTAAATCCCTCCTTTCAACTCTCATTTGATTCCTAATCAACATATCTTCAAAACCTCTTCAATTGCTAATTGTTTCAACAAGGATTTTGATTCCAAAAAGAGGAGAAACTCAAGTTTGGAGGTAAGAACGTCCTTCTCCTCTAAACTATCAGTTCTTTACTGAAATTTCTAAGGTTTCAATCCTTAATTGATGTTTAATTAAAGGTTTTTAAGTGGTGAAATGGATCTTGGCTTATAATGCAAGATTTTGATGATTTTTGATGATTTTCGTTAGATCTGATTAATCTGTGATTTGAGATGTGTTTTTGATGTTAAATGAACTCTAAATTTATAAGGAATTGAGTTTTGATTAATGCAATCCCGGATAGGTTGAGTTTCCTAAGTTTAGCTTGTGTTTCAAGGTTGTTTTTGAGGTGATCTTGGTGATCTGTTGTTGCTGGAGGTATAAGGATGTTAATAGGTTGTTTTTAGATGTTATATGATGTTTATGGAAGTGTGGTTTTGCTGGTTTATGGCTGGGCTTTGTTTAGAAGTGGTTTGGATGCATTTTCGGTTGTGTTTGGTGGCCGAAAATGGAGGTTGGATGAGAGCAGCGAGTTTAGGTGCTTTCATTGAAGCAATTAATGCATGATGATGCATTAATCCTATGCTTTGATGTGTTGAAACAGGGGAGGCATCTTTTGATCCAAGAGTTGTTGATCCGGAAGCTTGATTTGGTGCTTTGGCTTGAAGCAAAGTGGAAATCGGTGAGTGCGTTTGTGGAAATTGGGTTTTTAGCTTTTAAACCAAGGTTTGAAGGTTTTGGGAGCTTAGTTTAAGTCTAAACAACTTTGCTAAGCTCAAGCGTAAGTTTTCGGAATTTCTCTCTAGTGGTGGCCATGATTTTGTTGTGATGCAATATGGTTATTTGCATGTTTTAATTACTGTTTTGAAAGCATGTATTAGCATGGTTTTTGCTGATGATGTAAGCCATATGTTGAAGGTAACTCTAGGTAGGAGTTCCTTGATTTTGTGATTGTAGAGAACATATCAAACATCTTCTCGATGTTCTCTTCCAGATCCATCTTGAAGTTCTCATACTCTAAGGTGAGGAGCCCAATCTTGGTCTCCTTGACTTCATCGGTTCCCTCGTATCTGACTTCAAGCTTGTCTCATACCTCCTTGGCACTCTCACAAGAAGACATCTTCTCATAGATGGATGGGCCAAATGCACAAAGAGGATGTGCAAGGCTTTGCAATTTAACTCCATCTTCTTGTGAACGTCGGCACTTGTAACGCCCCGGATTTGGGCTTAGGAGTTTTGGGCGTTGACCGGTTGGTCAAAGTGCTGTTCGAATCTAAAGAGGTGAATTTAGGAAAGCCTAGTTCAGGTTGCATTAAAAATATGGAAAAATGTTCTAAAATCATCTTTTAATATAATTAAGTGAACTGTGAAATCAATTTTGGAAAATGAGTTTTGGAAGTGTGACATTTTGGCTAGTGACCAAAATGTAGTTTTCGCAAGTTTGGTGACTGTTTTATAAAGGGTTGAAACTTTGAATCTTTAAAGAGCTATTTATCCAAAGGGAGTTTCTCCAAATTTTTCTAATATATTTCATGTCTAAATTCTGATTTTAAAAGATATTAAAAGTGGAGGGAAAGCCATTTGGCTATTTTTGGATTTTGTAACCAACTTTTCCCTATTTTCTTTCTCTCATTTTCTCTCAACCCAAACACTTCTTTTCCAGAGAATTGGTTCTGATTTCTTCACCTAAATCCCTCCTTTCAACTCTCATTTGATTCCTAATCAACATATCTTCAAAACCTCTTCAATTGCTAATTGTTTCAACAAGGATTTTGATTCCAAAAAGAGGAGAAACTCAAGTTTGGAGGTAAGAACGTCCTTCTCCTCTAAACTATCAGTTCTTTACTGAAATTCCTAAGTTTTCAATCCTTAATTGATGTTTAATTAAAGGTTTTTAAGTGGTGAAATGGATCTTGGCTTATAATGCAAGATTTTGATGATTTTTGATGATTTTCGTTAGATCTGATTAATCTGTGATTTGAGATGTGTTTTTGATGTTAAATGAACTCTAAATTGATAAGGAATTGAGTTTTGATTAATGCAATCCCGGATAGGTTGAGTTTCCTAAGTTTAGCTTGTGTTTCAAGGTTGTTTTTGAGGTGATCTTGGTGATCTGTTGTTGCTGGAGGTATAAGGATGTTAATAGGTTGTTTTTAGATGTTATATGATGTTTATGGAAGTGTGGTTTTGCTGGTTTATGGCTGGGCTTTGTTTAGAAGTGGTTTGGATGCATTTTCGGTTGTGTTTGGTGGCCGAAAATGGAGGTTGGATGAGAGCAGCGAGTTTAGGTGCTTTCATTGAAGCAATTAATGCATGATGATGCATTAATCCTCTGCTTTGATGTGTTGAAACAGGGGAGGCATCTTTGGATCCAAGAGTTGTTGATCCGGAAGCTTGATTTGGTGCTTTGGCTTGAAGCAAAGTGGAAATCGGTGAGTGCGTTTGTGGAAATTGGGTTTTCAGCTTTTAAACCAAGGTTTGAAGGTTTTGGGAGCTTAGTTTAAGTCTAAACAACTTTGCTAAGCTCAAGCGTAAGTTTTCGGAATTTCTCTCTAGTGGTGGCCATGATTTTGTTGTGATGCAATATGGTTATTTGCATGTTTTAATTACTGTTTTGAAAGCATGTTTTAGCATGGTTTTTGCTGATGATGTAAGCCATATGTTGAAGGTAACTCTAGGTAGGAGTTCCTTGATTTTGTACATTGATTAAATGTGGTTTGATGCTTTGAAATGCATGATGAATATGGCTTGGTTTAATGCTTTAAAACAGTGGATTAAATGATGAAAATGATGTATATTGGCAAGTGATGTTTTGAAAAGGTTAAGGTCACTAAGGTGGTTAAAAGTCCTTGAGTGAGCCTTGTTACTTAAGAACATGTAACGCCCCGGTTTTGGGCTTAGGAGTTTTGGGCGTTGACCGGTTGGTCAAAGTGTTGTTCGAATCTAAAGAGGTTAAATTAGGAAAGCCTAGTTCGGGTTGCATTAAAAATATGGAAAAATGTTCTAAAATCATCTTTTAATATAATTAAGTGAACTGTGAAATCAATTTTGGAAAATGAGTTTTGGAAGTGTGACATTTTGGCTAGTGACCAAAATGTAATTTTCGCAAGTTTGGTGGCTGTTTTATAAAGGGTTGAAACTTTGAATCTTTAAGGAGCTATTTACCCAAAGGGAGTTTCTCCAGATTTTTCTAAGATATTTTAAGTCTAAAATCTGATTTTAAAGGTTATTAAAATTGGAGGGAAGCCATTTTGGCTAATTTTAGATTTTATAACCAACTTCTCTTAATTTTCTTTCTCTCATTTTCTCTCAAACCAAACACTACTTTTCCAGAGAATTGGATCTGATTTCTTCACCTAAATCCCTCCATTCAACTCTCATTTGATTGCTAATAATTGTGTCTTCAAAACCTCTTCAATTGCTAAGTGTTTCAACAAGGATTTTGATTGCAAAAAGAGGAGAAACTCAAGTTTGGAGGTAAGAACGTCCTTCTCCTCTAAACTATCAGTTCTTTACTGAAATTCCTAAGTTTTCAATCCAAAATTGAAGTTTAATTAAAGGTTTTTAAGTGTTGAAATGGGTCTTGGCTTATTATGCAAGATTTTGATGATTTTTGATGATTTTCGTTAGATCTGAGTAATCTGTGATTTAAGAGGTGTTTTTGATGTTAAATGATCTCTAAAATGATATGGAATTGTGTTTTGATTGATGCAATCCCGGATAGGTTGAGTTTCCTAAGTTTAGCTTGTGTTTTAAGGTAGTTTTTGAGGTGATCTTGGTGATCTGATGTTGCTGGAGGTATAAGGATGTTAATAGGTTGTTTTTAGATGTTATTTGATGTTAATGGAAGTGAGGTTTTGCTGGTTTATGGATGGGCTTTGTTTAGAAGTGGTTTGGATGCATTTTCGGTTGTGTTTGGTGGCCGAAAATGGAGGTTGGATGAGAGTAGCGAGTTTAGGTGCTTTCATTGAAGCAATTAATGCATGATGATGCATTAATCCTCTGCTTTGATGTGTTGAAACAGGGGAGGCATCTTTGGATCCAAGAGTGGTTGATCCGGAAGCTTGATTTGGTGCTTTGGCTTGAAGCAAAGTGGAAATCAGTGAGTGATTTGTGGAAATTGGATTTTCAGCTTTTAAACCAAGGTTTGAAGGTTTTGGGAGCTTAGTTTAAGTCTAAACAACTTTGCTAAGCTCAAGTGTAAGTTTTCGGATTTTCTCTCTAGTGGTGGCCATGATTTTGTTGTGATGCAAGATGATGATTTGCATGTTTTAACTACTGTTTTGAAAGCATGTTTTAGCATGGATTTTGCTGATAATGTAAGTCATATGTTGAAGGTAACTCTAGGTAGGAGTACCTTGCTTTTATACATTGAAATAATGTGGATTGATGCTTTTGAGCATGTGCAAAGGTTGATTTAAAGCATGTTTTGTAAATGTTTTGAATTGCATTATTGAATGGTTTTTAAGAGCTTTCCTCACTAAGCTTTTGCTTACGCTCTCTTCGTTTTCTTAATTCAATAATGCAGAGCATTAGAGTACCTTGAGGGGCAGCAAGAAGGGCAAGAATTCAAGTACAAGTAAAGCTCAATGTATGGAAGCTTTTTGTTAAACATTTTAGCTTTTGGGTGATTTGGCAATGGGGGACCAATGTGTATGTTTTGGGAGATGTTTGGGACTCCCTAAATATGTTAAATGTTGCTTGAATGCTGGTTTTCGGATTGGATCATTGCATGCTTGTTTTGGAAGTTTGGTGTTTTGAATAGCTAGCTTGTGTAGGAAGTATGCCTATAGAATTGGGGCTTTTTGCATATGATGTTAGATTGTTGTTCTGATGATGCCTATAAGTCATATATATGTTGAATTGCATGCTGGTAAAGTTTGGTGACATTTGGAGCATGTTTGAATGGTCTATTGCATGAATTGGAATGCTGGTTTGCTGCAATCTGTGCAGGCGTTTCGGAACAGTGTGCACCGTTTCGGAACGGGTGCCTTACATGAACCTAGGCGTCCGAAACGGTATGCACCATTTCGAAACGGTTTGGTCTCTGCCAAGGCCATGTTTCGGAACCCGTTTCGGAACGGCCCGTGTTTCGGAACGGAGTCTACCTGTTTCGGAACGGTCGACCGTTGGGGGCTGACATGGGCAGTTATATGTTTTGAATTATTTACGTTTTGGTCCTGAATCTTGTTTGTTCAATTGCATGAGCTTGGGAAGTCCTTTTGAGCTGAAATTTCACAGAGAAGCATGAAACCTGATTAATTTCAAGTTGGTAACTTTAATTTGGGTTAAGTCCTTTAATTTATCAGAAATTACTATTTGGTCCCTAAAGTTGTAATTTGTTCAATTGGGTCCCTGTCTGATCTCTGATGTTTGTGATCTTTGAGTATGATGTTTGTGTGATCACAATTAGGACTAATGTGCATCTAGACAAGATTAAAAAGAAAAAAAAGGGTCGTTAATCAAGGTTGACTTTCGGGTTGACTTTGGTTTTCCCCGTGTGACTTTCTTAATTCGGGTCAACCGTCTAGGCCGGGTTAAGGGGGTTACAGAAAATCAAGGTGGTTAAAAGTCCTTGGATGATTCTTGTTGCGGACACTAAGGTGGTTAAAAGTCCTTAGGTGATCCTTTCCATGGTGTTTAAAAGTCCATGGGGCCATGGTGTTTAAAAGTCCATGGGGCCAAGGTGTTTAAAAGTCCTTGGGGCCAAGGTGTTTAAAAGTCCTTGGGGTGATTCAAGCTTTGGACACAAAGGTGGTTAAAAGTCCTTGTGTGGTCCTCATTCATGGTGTTTAAAAGTCCATGGCCAAGGTGTTTAAAAGTCCTTGGGGCCAAGGTGTTTAAAAGTCCTTGGAAAATTGATGAACTTGTTTTAAGAAATGAAATGTATCACTTGAGCCAATATGACATGTTATGTTTATGTTGGAGCATGAGATTGCTTGTTTAAAATATGCTTTTGAGCATGTGCAAAGGTTGATTTGAAGCATGATTTATAAATGTTTTTAATTGCATTATTGAATGGTTTTTAAGAGCATTCCTCACTAAGCTTTTGCTTACGCTCTCTTCGTTTTCTTAATTCAATAATGCAGAGCACTAGAGAACCTTGAGGGCAGCAAGGAGGGCAAGCATTCAAGTACAAGTAAAGCTCAATGTATGGAAGGTTTTATATGAACTTTTAGCTTTTGGATAATTTGGCAATGGGGGACCAATGTGTATGTTTTGGGAGGTGTTTGGAACTCCCTAAGTATGTTGAATGATGTTTTGAATGCTGGTTTTTGGATTGGATCATTACATGCTTGTTTTGAAAGTTTTGTGCTTGAATAGCTAGCTTGTGTAGGAAGCATGCCTATAGAATTGGGGCTTTTTGCATATGATGTTGTTCTGATGATTTGTTGATGCTTGCAAGTCTTATATATGTTGAATTGCATGCTGGTAAAGTTTGGTAGCATTTGGAGCATGTTTGAATGATTAATTGCATGTTTTGGAATGCATTTTGCTGCAATCTGTGCAGGCGTTTCGGAACAGTGTGCACCGTTTCGGAACGGGTGCCTTGCATGAACCCAGGCGTCCGAAACGGTATGCACCGTTTCGAAACGGTTTGGCCTCTGCCAAGCCCATGTTTCGGAACCCATTGCGGAACGGCCCGTGTTTCGAAACAGGGTCTACCTGTTTCGTAACGGTCGACCGTTGGGGGCTGACATTGGCAGTTATATGTTTTGAATTGATTGTGTTTTGGTCCTGAAACTTGTTTGTGCAATTGTATGAGCTTGGGAAGTCCTTTTGAGCTGAAATTTCACAGAGAAGCATGAAACCTGATTAATTTCAAGTTGGTAACATTAATTTGGGTTAAGTCCTTTAATTTATCAGAAATTACAATTTGGTCCCTAAAGTTGTAATTTGTTCAATTGGGTCCCTGTTTGATCTCTGATGTTTGTGATCTTTGAGTATGATGTTTGTGTGATCACAATTAGGGCTAATATGCATCTAGACAAGATTAAAAAGAAAAAAAAGGGTCGTTAATCAAGGTTGACTTTCGGGTTGACTTTGGTTTTCCCCGTGTGACTTTCTTAATTCGGGTCAACCGTCTAGGCCGGGTTAAGGGGGTTACAGCACTCCACTCCGCTTTGCTTCGTTGAGGCACGAACGGACCATCTTCAACTATATCCCATAACTTTTAATCTCTAGACTTGATGAAGAACTTCATCTTTATCTTCCAATGGGCATTGTAGGTTCCGTCGAAGAAAGGCGTTTTGTCGATGGATTTCGCCATTTGAGCCGGTTGGTGAAATGATCATCGAACTTGCTGGATCTCCTCAATAGGATCCTAATCCTCTTCGATTGAGCCAAGCTCTGATACCAATTGTTGAGTTGTGAAGAGCTCGATTCGTTCAACCGATATGGCTCACCAAGTGGTGGAGAGGTGGATTTTTGGGTGGAAGTGTTGTGGAAGCTAAAACAATAATTGACACAATGATTTATAGTGGTTCAACATTCTATCCAAGATCTACATCCACTACCTTAGCTCCCCACTAAGGATTTCCAATCAATCCACTATTGATTCGTCCCTTTTTATAGGCTTAGGAGGTAATCCTTATACACCGATCAATCTTTCTACCCAAAGCCTTGATCAAACCCTCTTTTACAAAGAGATAAACAAAGCAAACACAAATCCCTCTAATAGGTGTTTGTTTGCACAATTAAAGCACTCACCTAAAACACTTGAGCAAATTTGAGAATTTTGGCTCACTAGTGTTTGTCTATACAAGAATTGACAATTTAGGCACTAAGACAATATTTGGTCATTTGTTGATTGAAAATATGAGCATTAACCATATCTTGATGCTTTGAGGTCTCTTTTATACTCCTTGATGAGTTTATAGCGGTTGCTAGCCGTTGGGGTTGATTTGGAGCCGTTGAGGACTTTAATTCCCACCATAAATGCTCTTCTGCAGCTCACCGTTTCGAAACTGTCGTCCACGTTTCGAAACACCATTTAAGTAGAAAGATTCGTTGTAGTCTGATGAGGCACGCGTATCGGAACGCCCTTGGCCGTTTCGGAACACGTATTGAAATGCCTAGTCCCATATCGAAACGACCTGCATTTAAATGCTAGATGGGAAATAGCCGTTGGGGTTTATGACCGTTGTGGTTGAAGCCACGTAGGCGTATCGAAACGACATAGCCTATTTCGAAACGCTACTCAAAAATCACATCCAGGGAAAACCCGTTTCGATACTCATATCGAAACGTTTTTGCTACTGGAATCCCCCGTATCGAAACACCCTAAGGTGTTTCGAAACGCATGGACGGTTTTGTGTAGTTTGGCCTTTGAACACATGTAAAATCCTTTGAAAATGTCCCTAAACATAGTTTCAAGTTATTTGGACTTTGGAAATTGTTTTAAATACTTTTTGAATCAGTCCAAAACATTTTTCAATTATTATATCAAAACATTAGTTCTACATAAAACTAAAGATAAACAACTTGGGCCAAGGGAATAGACATAGGGGTCTCTCGGTACAGCCATCCACTCGAGGCTCTCAGCCAAGAGGTTGAACCACCCTTCCTCGGTGTAGATGGTTGTCACTCGCCGGTCACTCCAACGCCGTAGTCCGATCACGCTAGGTCTTCACTTGATCACTCTCGATTCCTCACTTTGTCTCCATGATCCAAATGCTTGATCAGTTGGTCTTTATATAGGCATGTTGGGAAAGGATGAGATAAGCCTTTGTATTTGAACTTGAAATGATCAAGGGATAAGAGATAGAGCTCTATCCGATCATTTTGACATCTTATCAACTCGGTGTGATAGCTTATCAGGCTAGGGCTGACGTCATCAAGCCAATGCTGCCTTGGCATCCAACCTTGGCACAACGTCGCCAACAACACTTGGCACCACCTTATCCACTATTTTTTCGGAGATCCAATTGCGATCTTTTAGGAGCATGTTCCTTTCCTATTTTTTCGGGGGTTCATCATCTCTTTGCATGGAATCAATTGCTTCTCTCTGCCAACAAGTGCTTGGCACCGTCTGCTCCTTCTATGCCAACAACACTTGGCATTCCTAACTGTGTTGCGTTCTTGTGTCCATTCCTCTGCCAAATCCTATTCCAAACTTCCAAAATAGTTATAAAAACAACCATTCACTCTGGCTTACGTAACCTACTAACTCCTTGATGAAAATGCATGATCCTAACAAATTAATGCAACTAAATGTTGTCGTGACCCTTTCGAGCTTGGCGTAAATTTCTTAAAACAAAACACGAAATCGCCACCAATTTTTTAAAAAGGTGTGATTGGATAACCTAAAACAGGTTATTTTAAAAAATCATTTTATTTTATTAAAACAACATTTTTGGTCTACAAAAATAGAAAAACGGGTTTGGGAGTCGGTTACGTGTTGGGAAGGGTTAGCACCCCCACGACGCCCAAAAATCAGTACCTTGTCGATAATAAAAAAGTTTTAAAAGTCAGATTTTGTTGTTTCATGTAAAGCTTTTAAATAATTGTCTGTTTATAAATTTGATTCTATTTTGGCGGCGTACTATTCAAGGAATGAACTCTAATCACTGCCAACACTTTTAGCGCTAACCCATCATTCTCGTTTAGTAATGCACCACATAATTAGGTTTCATTTTTTCAATCAAGCAAAGAAATTTAATGTGTTGAACAATTTTTATTTATTCTAAGTCTTTAAATTATTAGCCTAAAAGAGTCTAAGTATTTTACCTATTTTTTTGGGGTTAAAGTTTATTTAAGTGTATTTTATTTTTTTTCATGAAAAGTAATTTTATTCAAAGAAGAGGCTCTATCTAAGGTTTTTTTTGGAACCTAAACCCTAAGGCTACTTAAACTAAAGGAAAGGCGAGGAACAAACAAAGTGAATTATTTAATTACTTTTTATTTACAACTTTTTTATTATTTTTCTACTTTTTGAAAAATTTTATTTGTAAAAAAGGTTTATGATTTTTTTGTACAACAATTTTTATATGTTTTCCTTTTGTGTTTTCTTTTTATATTTTAGTAAAAAGGTGTTTTATTACTATATTTTAAAAAGGGTTAGATTATTAAAGGACACCTTTTATTATTATTTGTAAAAAGGATTTGAAATTTTAAAAATTTTATTAAGTGTTTTAAGAAAAAAATTATTTTTTATTTTAATTTATTTTTTGCAAGAAAGATAATTAATTAATAAAAAACATTCACTTTTATTAAAATTGAACTCGGTGTGAAATAGGTTCAAAAGAGACAATTTTTAAGCCCAAATTATATTTTAAAAGATTGAGTCCAAGACCCAAAACCACTTTTCATTTCACTTTTTAGATTAAAATGGATCAAACTCAAAGATGAAATAAAACCAAACATGTTCTTAGTGTTCTTCAAGAATGAAGAACACGGATGAACAACACCGTGCCGGCCATGTAACCCCCGTAGCCCGGCCTAAACGGTTGACCCGAACTACGAAGATTACACGGGGAAAACCAAAGTCAACTCGAAAGTCAACCTTGATTAACAACCCTTTTTTTTCTTTTTAAACTTGTCTAGATGCACATTTAACCTAGGCATACTCTTGAGATAAGCATACTCAAAAATCATAGCAATCGGAAAACAATAAGGGACCCAATTGCACAAAATACGAATTTAGGGACCAATTTGTAAATTCTGAAAATTAAGAGGACTTTACCAATTTTTAAGTTACCATTATGAAATTAGTCATGTTTCATGCCTCTCTGCCAAATTTCATCTCAAACGGACATCTCAAACTCAAGCAATTGCACATACAAGAATCAGGACTAAAACGTAAAGCTTGCAAACCTCAAAACCATTCAAATTTTATGCCCAACGGTCAAGTGTTCCGAAACGGGTCTAGGCCGTTCAGGAACACCCCTTGGCAGTAGACAAAGTGTTCAGAAACGGGTCTAGGCCGTTCAGGAACACCCTGGCCAATTCAAGGGCCTCTTTCGAAACAGGCAAGGGTGTTTCGAAACACTCTGCCCAGAAACAGCAGATAGGCCTTTTTAAACACCTTTAAACCCCATCAAACATGCTCCAAACCACCCCACATTTAATCAACAACATGCCAAGCATCATACCTACCAATTTGCATCAAAATCTATATACAAAACCACCCCTAGGTGCACCAACTCATTCAACACATCCAACACTCAAACATGCTTTTTAAACAAGAAACATAGCATAACGACTTAAGAATAAGAAGACTCAAACGTTGCAAGCATTAAACCACATAGTTCAAAATCATAAACCAAATTTGTCCAACATACACAATCTAATTAAACATCAACATAAGAGATTCTCCCCCCATTGCCTTTATTATCTATAGCTATTAACCGAGACATACATCTCAAGTGGAGCTCTTCTTGAATCCCTTGCTTCTCGCTGTCCCAACTTCAAATATCCGCATTGATGGACAAAAAGGAGCGTAAGCACATAATGATTAGTGAGGAATGCTCAAAACCAAAACACCATCAATGCAGCGAGTCATAAAACCTCTTTTAAAAGCAACACAATTCGATAAACCAAAGCAATGTTTGAAAACCCTTTTTAACAACATGCTTTAAATCATGCATTGCTCAAACATGAAAACCAGCCCTTAGCTTAGAAAAGCTAAGTAATTCACTTCAAAGCACAACCTTGCAAAACCATCAATTTAACCATTCCATGCATGAATATCATATGCAAAGTTAAATACAAGATCCTTGGAAAACACTTCCACTTCATATCATACTTTTCTCATACATTGAAAATCATTTCAAAGCAAGAAACCTTTAATAACCACTTACTCATTCAATCTATCTCATGCATTAAACAAATGCAACATATGAACCACAAAATCATTATTTGCATTACATGCCTTTAAAAACAAGTCTTCGCAAGACTTCAATGCACTTAAGTGATTTCATGCACACATGCACCATTCTCAATAGAAAATAAACACTTGTTCAAGCTAACAAGTAATACATGCATCCTACGTACATTACACACTTCTCATGCAACCATGCATCATTTCAAGCATCTCATGTTTCATTACACTCAAGAACATTATATTGGCTTCCAAGTGATAAACCATATCCACTTTTCAACTCAACATCCAATCAGATACGCGGATCACAAGCGTTGTCCCTACGCTTCATACACACTACCAATCTCAAGGTCCCCAAATGGAATTTTGACCACCATTTTGACCTTACCATACACAAGGTCCTCATATGGAATTTTAACCACCATATGACCTTAACATTCACAAGGTCCTCATATGGAATTTTAACCACCATATGACCTTAACATTCACAAGGTCCTCATATGGAATTTAACCACCATATGACCTTAACATCACCCATTGGTAGTTGTATAACATCACTAATGAGATCCCGGGACATACAACTCAAGATCCACACATGGACTTTACACCACCATTGTGATCTTAACAAACACAAGGTCTTCAAATGGAATTTTAACCACCATTATGACCTTAACACAAGACCCACCCATGGAATTTTAACCACCATTGTGTTCTTAACCATCTCGTTAGTGTACTTGGATGGAGTTACCGGTTCAATCACAACCACTCCACATCCAAGGCGACTTTATTCACGGTGCACCCAATCCTATAGTCGGCTAACTATATCCGATTAAAGTAACCAAGAACCACTTACATCACTTGCCAATGTAATCATCTTACCACATTAATCCATTATTTTACAAGCATAACCAAAATGCCAAAACCATCAATTGCCATCATCAATCCACTGTTTTCGAAGCATTACACAAAGCCATTAAACAACATGCAACACAATGCAACAATTCCACAATTCCATTATACAAAACCAAGGATCTCTTACCATGAGCATCCTTCACACATGGCTTTCAAAACCAGCATTAAACCATGCTAAAATATGCTTTCAAAACAGAATTTAAAACATGCAAATCACATGCATTGCATCCAACAATCACAAGTGCTTTAAAAACCAATTCATAACACAAACCAAGAGAGAAATTCCATTTACTTACTCTTGAGCTTAGCTAAGTTATTTAGACATAAACTAAGCTCCCAAAACCTTCAAACCTTGGTTTTAAAGCTGAAAACCCAACTTCACTCACTGATACACAAAACAAGGCTAGCCAACAAGCCTTCCAAGCATCCGAAACCTTCAACGCCACCTCTATTGCTCACGGATCATTCTCCCCTGTTTCAAGCACACAACAACAGAGGATTAATGCATCATAATGCATTAAAAACACCAGCAACACACCTAAACTCGCTGCTCTTTGCAAATCCAACATTTCGGCTACCAAACACAACCGAAATCACCTCCAAACACTTCCAAAACTTAACCCATCCAAGATCCATCACTTCTAACTATTTTTAAACATCAATTAACATCCAAATTACATCAAAAAGACATCTTAAAACAGATCCCAATCAATTATTACGAATTTCTTCAAAATTAAATCCAAATCTTGCATTTTAAGCCAAAATCAAGATCACAACATCAAAACCCTTAATAAAACTCAAATCAAGGATTGAGAACTTGGGAATTTCAGTAAAGAACTGAGAATTTAGAGGAGAAGGACGTTCATACCTCTAAACTTGAGTTTCTCCCTTTTTGGAACCACAATTCTTGAAAATCCAATAAGCAAATGCCAAGGTTTTGTTGTAGAATTGATTAGAGATCAAATGAGGATTGAAATCTCATCTTTAGTTGTCAAAATCAGAGGGAATTTTGCTGGAGTAATGTGTTTGGGTTGAGAGAAAAGTTGAGAGAAAAGAAAATGGAAATTTAGGAAAAGTTAGTTAAAAATGACAAAATATCTTTCCCTCCCTTTTACCTTTAATTTAAAACCATTAATTAATTGATTATTATTAAAAAAATCTGGAGAAACTATTTTGGGTAAATAGCTCCTTAAAGATTCAAAGTTTCAATCCTTTTTAAAACAGTCACACATTTTTCAAAAATTACATTTTGGTCACTAACCCAAAATGTCACACTTCCAAACCTCATTTTGTAAAATTGATTTCACCATTCTCTTATATATAATAAAAGAGGATTTTAAGACATTTTTCCATATTTTTATTGCAACCCAAACTAGGCTCTCCTAAAAAATCACCTTTTATATCCGAACCGCACTTTGACCGGTCCGGTCCAAACCCAAAACTTCTAAGCCCAAAATTGGGGTGTTACAGGCCACCTACCACCGGTGCCGACCGCCACTTGCCTTTAGTGACCATTTTATTTTCATTTTTTTATATTTTAAAAAAAAGCTTAAAACAATACTTTTATTTGTTTGATTCGAATGAAATTTAAGTTTTTTATCAACATCAACAATTCAAATAACATAAAATCAAATTAACAACAACTTAAATATAGAATCAAGAGTTGAATCATACCAAAAACGTGAAGAAAGCTTGATTAAATTTTCAAAATGCTTACTTCTAATCAACCGGAAAAAATTTCTTTCAGATTACAACGCTTCTTGGGTGCTTCTCCAACAAAGAATAACAGCAAGACCAAGAATTTTCAAATGATTCTCGGATGGGTGTATGAATTTGTGAATGGGTGAGTGAGTATGAGTGTGTGTGTGTAGAACAAAGAATGATGAGGGGTTTAAATAGTGTTTTAAACATGGATTTACAAGGAAATCACCGGATTTTTATCCCTAGAATCAAGCCTAAATCCAACCAAGAACTTAAACTGTGCATCCTATCAAAAATCCTAAGTAAAAGTGCTCAAATTTTGGGATTTTAGGATGAAATTCTTCCTAATTTCGAGTTGGAATTTTGATCCTTTTCTTCCTTGTTTTACAGGCAATCGGTGACAGCTGGAAGCGGCGTTGGTGGCATTGGAACGGCGTCGGCATGGGGATTCGGCTGGCGCCAACAGTGGTGGCAGCCGTGGTAGGTGGTGGCCAGACAGTAGCTCCCTCCCTTTGCTACTGCTGCTCGAACTAGGGGGAGGGGGAACTAACCTCAGGCACTTCCCAGGCGCATGGGTGGTTCCTCTCCTTTTTTAGCTTTTTTTTCATTTATCTAATCGAAGCCCTCCATTTCTATCCCCTGGATCGAACAGCCCTTATTTAATCCTACAAAATGTAAAACAAATGGGTTAGTTGGGCTTAATATTTTATTATTTGTTGGACTTAAAATATGTATGTTATTTTTTAAAACAAATGAGTTTTGATTTATTTAAAATGAACCCTTGTTTAATGATAGGTGGACCTTATTTATTATTATATTTTTTAAAAAAAATTATTTTCTTCTTTCTTTTTGGTTTTCCTCTCTCTCTTTTTAAATAATAATTAATAAAATAAATATAAAATGGATGGTGAAAATCCAGTGACAACAGCTGCCCCTCTTAGCTTATTCCTATGAAACATGGGTAAGGCATAGATCAAGTGGCTCTGATTTTCACCGATCACCAATTTGCTGAGCACTTCCATTCTTCTTTTGCCCAAACTGATAGGCAGGTTCCATTCTATTTACGCCCGAATGGTTGGACAGGTTCCATTCTCCTTACGCCCAAATGGTTGGACAGGTTCTACTCTTCTTATGCCTGAATGGTTGGATGAGTTCCATTCTCCTTACGCCCAAATGGTTGGACGGGTTCCATTCTCCTTATACATGTATGGTTGGACAGGTTCCATTCTTCTTATTCCCGAATGGTTGGACGGGTTGATTCTCCTTATGCCTAAATAGATAGGCGAATTTCCGAAAAACTTCATCCCTTGGATGAATAAGCGAACAGGCTAAGCAAGCTCCATTCTCCTTACGCTTGAACAGATAAGCTGGCCCATAAAGGTTTCATCGTCCTTATGCTTGGATGAATAAGAAAACACCATTCTCCTTATGCCTGAACAGATAGGCGGATTCCTCTGCTGACAGTTTTTTGTATACCTGTAAAAACCTGATAAATGATGCAGTTATGATGAACATGCCCATATGGATGTCTAAAACATGAATGCATGCCGAGTTCTTTTGTCTTGAAAAGTTGTTTTAATCTAGATAAAGTGTTACTTCTATCGTCTGTGCTTCTTCATTGAATGGTCATCTTCAACTTTCATTCTTATTCCTCGGGCCTCTTTGCTTCATGGAAAACACTTGATCTTTGCCAATTGGTTTACTCCATCCAGCAATTTTGTTCTTATGGTAGGAAAGTAGGTTTCTCTGACAATTCTTACTTCTCCATTCATGAAATCTTACATTTTCAACCATCCATCTATCATTGTAGTTGATACATCAATACTAGGTGAAAGGCCTTCGGGTAATCAAGCTCTCCTTCAAAGATCTTCTATTTATCATCTTTTTGCACCAAAACCTCAAAGCCTAGCAATGAACTATTTCGTAGCCATTGTACTTTTCAAGCCATTAATAGAGTAATACACAAAATTCTCTTGCACATATAATGATGTTTTAACAAAATAGTTCTTATCCCAATAAAAGATGTTTATTTGAGGAGAAAGGGAAATGCAAGAAAGAGAGGGTCAAAAAAATGGGAAAATTTTATTGATATTGTGGCAATCATGAAAAATACAAAGGAAATGAGCTGGAAAGACAAGTATCCAGATATCAAGGGTCCAAACTTGTTTTGAAACGACCTTGAATGCTACCTTTGTCTAGAAGATTTCATCCACTACAACAACGGATTAGGATATGAAGTTCCTTCTAAAATATCAAGTCTTCTGTGGGAGTCCTTCGTTGTTTGCTTTGATGTACTACGATAATTCAAGCCGCTCTTTTGCGGGTTTTCAACTTGAATCCTCCTTTGGTTTCAAGACACCCTATGCGGATTTTCATCTTGAACCCTTTTTTTTCTTTTTCCCTCTTTTTTCTTTTTTCTTTTTCTCTTTTTTTTCTTAGAATCTAAAATGCCCTTTGCGGATTTTCATTTTAGACTTCTTCCCTACTTCTTCTCATGCGTAGTACTTTTTGACTGAATCAGCGTTCACCGGATTTTTGAGCTCATCTCCATCCATTTCATCCAAAATTAATGCAATTCATCAAAGGCTTTTGATACAACGTAGGGACCCTCCCAATTTAGTGCCTATTTTCCTTGTGAATCCCATTGGATTGGCAACATTTTCTTTAACACCAAATCACCTTCTCTAAAATTTCGTTGGTGCCCCTTCTTGTCATATGTCCGTATCATTCTTTTCTGGTACATTTGACAATGGGAAATTTCCCTCAACCTCTCTTCATCAATTAGGTTTAACTGGTCATATCTTGCCTGAACCCAATCGGCCTCTTTTAGATTTGTCTCTATCAAAACACATAAGGAAGGGATTTCAACTTCAAATGGTAGCATAGCTTCCATCCCGTATAGTAGGGAAAATGGCGTTGCCCATTAGAACTTCTTACAGCCATTCTACAGGCATATAGTGCAAAGGGAAACTCACATGCCAATCAGTATACGTTTCGACCATCTTTGCCACTATTTTCTTGATATTCTTGTTTGCATCCTCTACAGCTCCATTCATCTTTGGGAGATATGTTACAAAATTATGATGTTTAATCTTAAACTTCTCACAAACCCCTTCTATCATCTTGTTATTCAGATTAGATGCATTATCAGTGATAATCCTCTCAGCCAGGCCATAACGACAAATAATTTATTTTTTCAAAAATTTGTAAACACCTGACTTGGTTACATTCACATATGAAGTTGCTTCCACCCATTTCGTGAAGTAATTGATCGCCACTAGGATGAATCTATGCCCATTTGAGGCCTTGGGATAGATCTGGCCAATTACATCCATGCCCAACATTGAAAAAGGCCACGGAGCTGTCATAACATGGAGTCACAAAGGTGTTGCATGAATTTTATCAACATAAACCATGCACTTGTGACATTTTTTAGCGTAATTGATGTAGTCATTTTCCATAGTAGGCCAGTAGTATCCAAAGTGCATGATTCGTGTAGCCATGGTAAAGCCACTAGTATGAGTTCTGCAGACTCTTTCATGTACTTCTTTCAAGATCATTTGATCTTCTTTGGCTCCCACTCATCTCAATAGCACTTGATCTCGACTCTTTTTATACAAAATCTAACCATCGAGGACATATCCTACAGCCAACTTCCTGATCATTTTCTTATCGTTGCCAATTTCTTGTGCTGGATATTCTTGGGTCTTTTATACTGTAAAATGTCATGATACCATGGTGTTGAATTATGAGGTGCTCGATTCCTTCAACCGATTTTGCTCACCAAGTGGTGGAGACGTGGAATTTTGGGTGGATGTTGTGTTGAAGCTAAAATATAAATGACACAATGATTTTAGAGTGGTTCAACCTTCTAAACAAGGTCTACATCCACTACCTTAGCTTCCCACTAAAGATTTCCAATCAATCCACTATTGATTCGTCCCCTTTTCTAGGCTTAGGAGGAAACCCTTATACCCCGATCAAGCTTTCTACCCAAAGCCTTGATCAAACCCTCTTTACAAAAGAAAAGAAATATGCAAACTTAAATCCCTCTAATAGGTATTTGTTTGCCCAATAATTCACTCACCCAAAACCTAAAACACTTGAGCAAATTTGACAATTTTGGCTCACTAGTGTTTGTCTATACAAGAAATGACAATTTAAGTACAAAGACACTTTTTGACATCATAATGTTGTAACAATTGAAGCATTAACCATATCTTTATGCTTGGAGGTCCATTTTATACTCCTTGATGAGTTTGTATCCATTACTAGCCGTTGGGGTTGAATTTGAGCCGTTGAAGACTTTATTTCCCACCATAAATGCAGTTCTGCTGCTACCCGTATCGAAACGCTCGAACTCGTTTTGATACGCTCTTCAAGTAGAAAGAGTCGTTGCAGTCTGATGAGCATCTGTATCGAAATGCCATGGGTCATATTGAAACGCCCGTATCGAAACGCTAGGCACCGTATCGAAAGGCTCTACATTTAAATGTTAGTTGGAAAATAGTCGTTGGGGTTTATGACCGTTGTGGTCGATGCCATGTAGGTGTATCGAAACGGCATAGCCCGTATCGAAACGCTAGGCAAAAACCTCATCCAGAAAAGACTTGTTTCGATACTTGTATCGAAAAGTTTTGACACTGGAAGACACTGTATCGAAACGCCTAAAGGTGTTTCGATACACCTGGATGGTTTTGTTAAGTTTGGCTTTTGATAACATGTAAAAACCTTTAAAAACATCCCCTAATCATAGTTTCAAGTTATTTGGACTATGGAAATAGTTTTGAATTCTTTTTAAATCAGTCCAAAACATTTTTTAATTATCATATCAAAACATTAGTTCTACAATCTCCTCCTTTTTAATATAATAAAACTAACTTGAAAATTTGTTTGAGATTCTCCCCCTTTCATTTTAAAAATGTTAATAAGAGATTAAAGATATGAAATCAAATAAAGCTCCCCTTATTCATTTGAAAATCCATTTTTTCAAACAACATTTCTCCCCCTTTTTGTTATATCAAAAAGACTTCAAAAGACTTTTAAGTTCAAAATAACAATAGAGGTAAAAACAATTGACAAAATTAAGAATTTTGGTTTTAAAATGGCTCCCCCTTACTCAAAGCAACATAAAAATGTTAGTCCAACATATATGATCATCTAGTTGACATAAATAAAAATAAATCAAATAAAACAAAAGCAACTAGATTTTACCACACTTGAACTCAAGGGAGGATGTGAAGCCTTCCTTCTTCAATTGTTTTTCCTTAGTGTGCATGGAGCTCCCCCTCATTAATTGGACTTGTTGATCACTCTCCATCACACCTAGCAAAAGACAATCAAGTAATTTTTCGTATCCAAATTGCTTTGGATCCATAGACATTAGTAGCACAAACTTTAGTCCCATTGGGAATCCATTTTTCAATGTCATCCTTTTTAATTGAAGCACTAAGTCCTTTTGGGACCCAAATACGTCTAAAACATTTTCCATTCACAAATCTAGGGGCACTAGATTGTCTTACATAAAAATTTGATTTTGCAAGATCATTTTTCTTTTTAAGTTCATTGGAAATCAAATCTTTTTCTTTTTGAACTTGTAGAAACAAATTTTGTAAATCAAAACATTTTTGTTCAAAATCTTTTAATTTTGCTTCAAGTTCAAGATTTGTTTTGGAAAGCAAATCATTCTAAATTTTTATTTTTGAAATCAACTTTTTGTTCTTTGAAAATTATGCCTTGAATTCCAAAAGCAAATCATCATAGGCATCTTGCAACTCATCAAATGTATATGAATTTGATATAGATGAGTTAGAAGTTACCTCCCACTCATTGAGGGCCATCAAGCATAGGTGGGCTACTTCATCATCGGTGGAGTCTTCATTACTCCATGTGGCCACATATGCTTGCTTTTAAGATGATCCCCTCTTGTTGGACTTATGGGAATTCTTCATATTCTTCCTCGATTCATGCTTGCAATTTTTCATTTTGCTCTTCATGAACCGAGCAAATTTGTTGAAGAGATAGGCCATCTCTTCATCTTCACTTTCCTCCTCACTAGAATCTTCATGATGACAAGTGGAGGACTTGAGAGCAATGACATTTGTGTTGATGCCAAGCCCTTTGATCTTCTTCTCCCCCATAGCTCTAATTTCTTCCCTCTTCTTCTCATCTTCTTTATTTTTCTTCACAACTTGATGAGTGAGGAGTGACCTCATGAGTTCATCAAGCTTCAAGGTCTTCAAATTCTTGGCTTCGATGATGTTGGTTCTCTTTGAGTCCCAAGACTCGGGAAGTGAGTAGATGAGCTTTCGGACAAGCTTTTCTTCTGGGATGGCTTCTCCATAGCCTTTGAGATCATTGGTGATAGTGGAGAACCTATCAAACATCTTCTCGATGTTCTCTTCCGGATCCATCTTGAAGTTCTCATACTCTAAGGTGAGGAGCCCAATCTTGGTCTCCTTGACTTCATTGGTTCCCTCGTATGTGACTTCAAGCTTGTCCCATACCTCCTTGGCACTCTCACAAGAAGACATCTTCTCATAGATGGTTGGGCCAAACGCACAAAAGAGAATGTGCAAGGCTTTGCAATTTAGCTCCATCTTCTTGCGATCGTCGGCACTCTACTTCAATTTGCTTTGTTGAGGCACGAACGGACCATCTTCAACTATGTCACATAGCTTGTAGTCTCTTGACTTAATGAAAAACTTCATCTTTATCTTCCAATGGGCATGGTGGGTTCCGTCAAAAAAGGGCGGTTTGTCGATGGATTGCGCCATTGAGTCGGTTGTGTGAAATGTTGATCGAGCTTGCTGGATCTTCTCAATAGGATGTTAATCCTCTTTGATTGAGCCAAGCTCTGATACCAATTGTTGAGTTATGAGGTGCTCGATTTCTTCAACAGATCTTGCTCACCAAGTGGTGGAGAGGTGGAATTTTGGGTGGATGTGGTGTGGAAGCTAAAATATAAATGAAACAATGATTTTTGAGTGGTTCAATCTTCTAACCAAGGTCTACATCCACTAACTTAGCTTCCCACTAAGGATTTCCAATCAATCCACTATTAATTTGTCCCCTTTTCTAGGCTTAGGAGAAAACCCTTATACACCGAAAAAGCTTTCTACCAAAAGCCTTGATCAAACCCTTTTTACAAGAGAAAAGAAATATGCAAACTTAAATCCCTCTAAAAGGTATTTGTTTGCTCAATTATGCACTCACCCAAAACCTAAAACACTTGGGCAAATTTGACAATTTTGGCTCACTAGTGTTTGTCTATACAAGAAATGACAATTTAAGTACAAAGACACTTTTTGACATCATAATGTTGTAACAATTGAAGCATTAATCATATCTTGATCCTTGGAGGTCCCTTTTATACTCCTTGATGAGTTTGTAGCCATTACTAACCGTTGGAGTTGAATTGGAGCCGTTGAAGACTTTATTTCCCACCATAAATGCAGTTTTGCTACTACCCGTATCAAAACGCTCGAACCCGTTTTGATACGCTCTTCAAGTAGAAAGAGTCGTTGCAGTCTGATGAGCATCTGTATCGAAACGCCATGGGTCGTATCGAAACGCCTGTATCGAAACGCTAGGCACCGTATCAAAATGCTCTACATTTAAATGTTAGTTGGAAAATAGCCGTTGGGTTTTACGACCGTTGTGGTCGATGCCACGTAGGAGTATCGAAATGACATAGCCCGTATCGAAATGCTGGGCAAAAACCTCATCCAGAAAAGACTCGTTTTGATACCCGTATCGAAACGTTTTGACACTGGAAGACACCGTATCGAAACGCCTAAAGGTGTTTCGATACACCTGGATGATTTTGTTAAGTTTGGCTTTTGAAAACATGTAAAAACCTTTAAAAACATCCCCTAATCATAGTTTCAAGTTATTTGGACTTTGGAAATAGTTTTAAATTCTTTTTAAATCAGTCCAAAACATTTTTCAATTATTATATCAAAACATTAGTTCTACACATGGAAGTTTGTCTGCTTCTTCTTCCATAGTGTAACAATGAGCTGGGGAGTCAAAAATATGCATTTTAATTGGCACCATCTTGGTACCTTCGCTAGCTTTGAACATGGCAGCTAATGTAGTAAGGGTGTCAGCCATTGGGCTATCTTTCCTGGGGAGATACATTAGGGTAATTTCATCGAACTCTTTGATTAATTCGAGGACCAGGCTATGATACTCTACCAATTTCATATCTTTTGTCTCCACATCTCACTGAATTTGATAGATGACCAATGTAGAATCCCCAAAGACACTTAAGTTTTTTATTTTTCTCTCAATGGCCGCTCGTAGACCGAGTATGCAAGCCTCATATTCTGCCATGTTATTTGCACAGAAGAAGTTTAGCCGACTAGTAAAAGGGTAACAATTCCCCTCTGGTGAAACTAACACTGCTCCAATGCCACGTTCTAAAGCGTTTACAACACCGTCAATATTCAACACCCAAGACTCTATCAAATCATCACTATTCCCCTCGGTGGAAATACACATCAGATCTTCATCAGAAAATTTGAAATCCAATGCCTCATAATCATCATAGGCACGACTCTCCAAAAAGTCTGCTATGACACTTCCTTTCATGGCCTTCTGGCTTACATATTGGATACCAAACTCTTAGAGTATCATCTGCCAACGAGCCAATTTTCCTGACAATGTTGGAGCCTCCATCATAAATTTTAAGGGACCCAGCTTCGATATTAACCACGTGGTATAATATAACATGTATTGCCGAAGTCTTTTTGTTGTACATACCAAAGCGCAACACGGATTTTCAATCGAGGAATATCTAGTTTCGCAATATGTGAACTTCTTACTCAAATAATAAATCGCATTTTCTTCCAGTTTCATCATGGCACCCTAGCACACATCCCATTGAACTCTCATGAACGGTTAGGTATAGAATCAGTGGTCTTCCTGGGACAGCTGGTACTAGAATGGGAGGACTCAACAATTGCTTCTTGATTTCTTCCAAGGCTACTTGTCATTCTTCATTCCATGTTCCTGGATTATTTTTCTGGAGTAACCTAAATATTGGGTTGCATTTCTCTGTTAACTGGGAGATAAAGCGTGCAATATAATTCAACTTTCCAAGGAAACCACGAACCTCTTTTAGTGTTCGAGGTGGAGGAAGTTCTTGAATGGCTTTAACCTTGTCTAGATCAACTTCAATTCCTCTTACAACAAAACCTAGCAGTTTCCTAGATCGTACTCCAAAAGTGCATTTTGACGGGTTGAGCCTTAGCTGAAACTTTCTTAACCTTTTGAAGAGTTTCCAAGACAAAACCTTGTCTGGATCTCTTTATGCATCATATCATGAAACAGAGTTACCATGGCTCGTTGATAAGTTGCCCCTGCATTCCTCAAGCCAAAAGGCATAACCTTGTAACAGAAAGTTCCCCACCATGTCACAAATGTGGTTTTGTTCATATCTTGTAGGCACATTTTGATCTAGTTATACCCTGAAAAATCGTCCATGAAGAAGAAAAGAGAATGCCCCGTCGTGTTATCCACTAGTGTGTTAATACGTGGCAAAGAGAAATTGTCCTTGGGGATCGCCCTATTTAGGTCTCGATAGTCAACGCATATACGCACTTTCCCTCCTTCCATTGGAATCAGAACAATGTTTTCTACCCACTCAGAATACTTCACAACTCCGAGGAATCCAGCATCATACTGCTTTTTCACTTCATCCCTAATTTTTAGGAGCATTTCAGGCTTCATCCTTCTTAACTTCTGTAGTATATGCTTCTATTTGATTCTAATCGGAAGTTGATGTACCACGAGGTCAGTATCCAAACTAGGCATGTCTTGGTATGACCAAGAAAATATGTCATTATATTCCTGTAGAAGCTTGATCAAACTTTGTCGAGTTTGAGCAGTGATAGAAGTGCCAATCATCACCTCACGCTTCTCTTCTTCAGTCCTAAGATTCAGAATTTCCAATTCTTCTTTGTGGGGCGTGATCTGTTTCTCTTCACTCTCTAAAAGTCTGATCATTTCATTAGGCACCTCATATTCTTCCCCATCATTGCAGCTTCCAACTTCTTTTAAACACATGGGTAGTTAGAATCTATTTCTACGTCAGATTCATATTCATTTGAACCGCTGATATATGGAAACCTGAAGGAATGGAATAGAATATGTATACACATTATGAATAGACAAACAAATGAATGGAATGAGGTTTTTTATGATTTTGGTATATTTTGTTTTTATTTCAGTTTTTTAGTTTTTTAGTTATTTGCAAATAAAATTTTGCCACACAAATGAAGAAACATCTTTTATTGATATAAGAGAATCATATTGGTTTTTTAACATAGACCCTTAACAAGAGATCCCTAAATGCCTTCGGGCCTAAGGCATTAGGGTTGGTTTCGAACATTACTCTATTGATGCCCTAAAACCTACATGGATTTCTTCCACGGTCCAGTTATTCAACTTTGAGCATGGGCATATAATGGAGAGGTACTTGTTTACCTCATCGTTCTCTGATATGGCGTTGATGTTCAGCTCCTCAAATGCCTTCTCGAGCTGATACTCTTTCTTCCCTTCCTCTTTAGAAGTATCAGGATTTATGAAGCATTCTGATCTGAAGTTGTGGCTTAACGGTGGGATCGTCATTGACTTCCACTTAATCTCTTCTCCTTTTAACCTTTCTTCCCTTCTTTCATGCCTTTCTTTTATAGTTGCTCGTCTTTGCATTGGGTTGGGCTTATATCCTATCCTGAAGCGATTTCTTTTTTATGGAATCGTCACAAGGTATGGCCTTCCCTGAAGAAGCTTGCCAAGGCCCTTTCCAGCCTTTTCCCTTTTCACTGGGGTTGGTTTAACATGCATCTTCGCGCTATCTGACAACTCAGCCTCTGGTTTAACATGCATCTTCGCACTATCTTCGCACTAGAATTGACAAGCTCGAGTGTCCTGAAGTGACACTCAAGGGCTCTTTCGTCTGTCTCTATGTAGGGAGCACCATTTGACACTGAAGCAATTATCTCCTCTTCAGCCCCAACTATCACCAGCTGTCCATCAACTATGTTTTTCAATTTATGGTGCAGAGTGGAAGGAACTACCCCTGTGGTGTGAATCCAAGGGCTTCCTAAAACACAGGTATACGTAGGCTTAATGTCCGTCATGACAAAATCAATATCAAAAGTAGTTGGCCCAATCTACAGGGGAATCTCTATCTTACCAAGAACCTCTCTCTAGGTCCTGTTGAATGCTCTTACGGTGTATTGGTATGTGGTCATGTGAGAGTTGTCCACTAGCAATTTCTTCAATGTGGCTAAGGGCAACACATTAAAAGCAGACCAGTTATCTATCAGAACTCCTAGCAGTATGTGTAACGCCCCGGTTTTGGGCTCAGAAGTTTTGGGCGTTGACCGGTTCGGTCAAAGTGCTGATCGAATATATAAGAGTGAATTTAGGAAAGCCTAGTTCGGGTTGCATTAAAAATATGGAATAATGTTCTAAAATCAAATTTTAATATATAAAAGTGAACTGTGAAATCAATTTTGGAAAATGAGGTTCGGAAGGTTGACATTTTGGCTAGTGACCAAAATGTAATTTTTGAAAGTTGCGTGACTGTTTTATAAAGGATTGAAACTTTGAATCTTTAAGGAGCTATTATTCCAAAAAGAGTTTCTCCAGATTTTTCTAAGATATTTTAAGGCTTTATTCTGATTTTAAAGTTTATGAAATGTGGAGGGAAATCATTTTACCATTTTATAACTAACTTTTCATTTTCTCTCAATTTTCCTTTTCTCTCATTTTCTCACCACCCAAACACATTTCTCCAGATTTTCTTCTCTTATTTTGTCAATCTAAATCCCTCATTTCAACTCTCTTTTGATTCCTAATCATCTTATCAACAAAACCTCTCAATTTGCAAGTTGTTTCATCAAGCTTTTTGGCTCTAAAAAGGAGAAAACTCAAGTTTGGAGGTAAGAACGTCCTTCTCCACTAAACTATCAGTTCTTTACTGAAATTCCTAAGTTCTCAATCCTTGATTTGTGTTTTGTTAAAGGCTTTTCAATTGAAATCTTGATTTTGGCTTAAAATGCAAGATTTGGTGATTTTTGGTGAAATTTTCGTGTGATCTATTGGGCAGTGTTTTGAAGTGTCAAATTGATGTTAAATGAATGCTAAATTGATTAGAAGTTGAGGTTTAATCAATGCAATCCCGGATAGGTTGAATTTCCTAAGTTTGGCTTGAGTTTTTGGTTGTTTTTGGAGTGTTTTTGGTGATCTGTTATACCTGGAGGTATAAGGACGTGTTTGTGATCATTTTGGATGTTAATTGATGTTTAAAAATGGTTAGAAGTGATGGATCTTGGCTGGGTTAAGTTTTGGAAGTGTTTGGAGGTGATTTCGGTTGTGTTTGGTAGCCAAATTGTTGGATTTGGGATGAGCAGCGAGTTGAGTCTTGTTGTTGCGTGTAAAATAGACTATCGCAATTGTAGTGCAAGTGTACACGACGCAAGTAGTAAAGTGATACGAAGTATCGGATATCGTCTCCACAGGGATTGGGCTAATGACTTCACCTTGATTTACTGCACGAAGTAAAGAAAATATTTTAGAAAGTTGTCTCGAATAATAAAGTAAAAACGTAAATAAAAGGATTGAATTATCAAGATAGAGAGAATGGGCCGGTATTGAATTTCTCGGTAGTGCAGGTATTGAATTGCTTAGGATCTCCAGTTCTGTCGTCGCTCCCGTCGCCGACAGCACCTGTTGCGGCGTCTGTCCGTTAGTTGTTGCGGCAGCAGACACTAACTCAGTACTTCAAGCTTGGCAAGAATCCCAGATCTGCCTTGCCCTATCCCTAGGCACAAGTCTGTCGATGAACACGTCTTTGATGATACCTCCCGGCGTGAATCGAAGGATGAACACCGATGTGTATGAATTCTTCCTTAGCCACTTAACCTCGTCTTATCCCTAAGCACGAGATGGTTCAACTATAAACTAGAGAACCCGCTTTTATCTCTTTCGTATACTTAACTCTCCCGATGCTAAGTAAATAGATAACCTCACAATGCTCTCCCGATGCTCTTGCAAGATATTAAAACCAAGATAAAAGAACTTGAAGTTTATTTTATTGAACTTGAAAAATCCTAAAACAAAGCAACCCTTGCAACTACTTTACAAAACAACCCGTGGCCCTAGGGGGAATTTTAGAACATGTTGGTGACGGGTGGACGGCAGGGTTTTGATTTCGGTTCTGGGGTAGTCGGCTGTGCCCTAGGTTTAATCTATGCCCTTTATATAAGCTTTGGGCTCAAGTTATCTAAGGTAATAAGGATTACAACTTTAATTAAAAGTAAGATTCTAATAAAGACTAAATCTCTAAAGTATCCTACTTTTCAGCCGCATCCCTATCTTGTGGGAATTCCTTTCCTTGAGCTTTGGCTTGACATATCTTTTGATCCGAGGCTTGGAAAATTATTTGGTTTCCACACGACAGACGAGCAGATTTTTCTCTATCCATCGATGTCCACTTCACTTTTCCTCTTCAGTAATCTGCTGTCACCATGCTGTCACGACAGGTCCATGACAGGTTTGTCTTCTTCAGCTGCTTGTCCAGTTCAGCTTTCCTGCTTATCTGCCCTGCGCCTGCCTTCATCGTCAACCTTGGCAGTTACGTGCAAAATACACCATCTTTTAGTAGAATCCGTGCCTTTTATATAATTGTGATGTTTAATTGAAAACTATCCTAAATGCAATGCAATGATGCTTGAATGCAGAAGAAATATGGGTTAAAAAGGGTGTAAATAATAGAACTTTTACACACTCAACATACCCCCAAACTCAAGTCTTTGCTTGCCCTCAAGCAATTAAACCTAAAGAAAAATGAAAATTTTTGTGTTGGCCTTCAAACAGTGAACTGTCCCTTACCCGTCGCTCATTCTCTATGGCGGCAGCAACCTGTCGGAAAGGTTAGGATCTGTCCGGAATCTCCCTATAGCTCTCGTGCAGTGTGTGCATGCTTGTGAACAGTTATATGCTAAGACTCTCTTAGTTTCACTAGAATATTCAACTCCTTAACTCAAATCTTTATGCCAAAGTTTATTTTTTAGAAGGCATATTTTCATGCTTCTTTTTCTTCTATTTTCAAGCTAGAATTTTCTAGAGCCAGTTTTGGGCACCTCTAGTTAGCTTCCTAGAGTCGGTTTCGGGCACCTCTAGGTTTTTGATTTTCTTTTGCTAAACTTCTTTTCCTAGAGCCAGTGTTAGGCACCTCTAGGGGCTATTTAAGTTCTAAGCTTCCTATTCTAGTTTGGCTAAAAGAAATCTAAGCAATATAACAGTCACAAAAGTGTTTAAGTTTTCAGAACTATAGAAAGGCTCTAAACTTTTCCTTAACCTGTCCTAAAGATGCTGCCACGACAGAGTCGTCATGACAGGTAAGTTAACTTCACAGTTTTAAGCCAACAGTTTAATTTTCTGATTTTTTTTTTAAAAGAACTTGAAAATTAAGTAAAAAAAATAACAACTAAACAAAAGATGTGCTAAAGACTCCATTAAATATGGAGGGTTGCCACCCCCAAACTCGAGGGTTGCATTGCCCTCAATGCAAAATGACATAAAAACAAATAAAGAAATACAAGATTAAAAAAAAGTACATCACAAATATATAAGGGCAGGCAGCAATAAGGGGAGAAAAGAAATAAAAACTTAAATTTTATTCGCTGTCCTCGCTGCTGCTGCTGACGCGGATCTGATGTCGGCGTCTGCGTTGTGGAGGTGGCTGGGCAGGTTCCGGAGCAGGTTGATCGACAGATTCGTCAGCCTGTTGAGGGGCAGGGTCTTCCTCCGGTTGGGGGACAGGGTCGTCAGCAGGTTGAAGGGCAGGTTGCTCCACTAGTCTAACATCGGAACTGCTGCTGCTGTCCCAGCTGGTGGTCATGATGGCTTTGGACAGCCGTCTCTTGTCAGCCACATGCTTAATACGTTTTACCCGTGTGAAGGCGCTGTCCAAATTCCTCCGGACAAGGGGGCTGTCATCAGTGGCAGCTCGCTTGGTTCCTCGAGGGGAGGTGTCTGCCGGTGGGCTGGCGGTTGCTGTGGGGGATGGTGTGGAGGAGGCAGATTCTCCGTGGGGAGAGACAGGTGGTGTGGGAGTAGGGGAGGGGATATTGAAATAATGGGCGGGGAAGGTGGGGAAAATGACATCCGTAAAATTCAAAGTATTGGTAATGAAATTTACCGTTGCATTGGAGAAGTCTCGGATGAATGTCATTAAGCCCATCTGGCGCTCCTCTATCCGCAAGATGGCAGCAAGGATGTGGGCATTCTGATCTGCCGGAGCGGTGTTGGTGGCAGCTTCTGGGGCAGGTTCGGTGGCAGGCTCATCATCAGACTCAGCAGGAGGGTCGTTTGGATCGAAGGCGTTGAGGGGCGATACGACGATAATCTCCATGAGGCTGGAGATGTTGCTGTCGGTCCAGCCGCTGCCCTTCTTGATTTTGTCTGAAGGGTTCTCCGGTACGGCAGCGCAGCGGCAGAGGGCAGTGATGGTGCAGGGCAGGCAGAGTCGTGAGTCTGATCGGAAAGCACAGTCGAGAATGCTGTCCCGCATGTACCTGCCCACATTGATGGGCCTGTCATGCATGATAGAATGGATGAGGGCCAACCGCTGTCTGTTGACTGTCGTATGGTGGGACGAGGGCAGGATACGCTTTTTGATAAAAGCGTTCCATAGCTTTGCCTCAGGTAGTAGCTGCCCCCTATTGACAGAATGGGGGTTCTTCTTACTTGTGCTCCATGTCGTTCCCGCTTCTGTCAACTCCCTCATGACAGCATCATGGCCGACAGCGTCGAGGGTGTCCCAAAATTGTTGATGAGCATCATCATTGGGGCCAAAGAAGAGGCCGAAGACATGGTTGATGCTGCTGGCGGTGAAAGGAACTGTCACTCCTCGGACGGTGACAGATGTCGCCGTCTTGCTCTCGATCGCCGCATAAAACTCCCTGACCAGAGTGTCATTAAGTTCTACCGGCTGCTCGGCGAAGTCCTCTCAAAGTTGTGTTGTTATGGCCTTCATAATGAACGGCCGGAGTCCCATATGTGGGGCATCTCTGTTATAAATGAAGCTCAGTTCCTCCCATAGTTCCTTGTTAGCGAACGGGGATGCTGCTGCTGAAGAAGAAGCGGCAGCAGCGTTCTGACGGGTTTGTCGTGAAGACATATTTGGTTGCAAGGGCTGAAAATGAAAGAAAATAGATAAAACTAGAAGAGAATAGCAAGAGAGAAAATCTGAAGTGATGAAAAATGAAAAGGAGAAGGGGTTTATATAGCTGTTAGGGAGCTGCCCATTTAATGCCGCAACGGCAGGCGGGAATAACGGAGCGGCAGAATGAATGTAGAGTGTCTGACGCGTCTGACGGGCATTAATGCCTCTGCTGTGCGTCTGCCGCACGCTTCTTCATCTGTTGTGCGTCTGTTGACAGCCTGTCAACTCCGTCTGCGCCGGCAGCCAAAACGACAGGTTATCATAAATGGGCTTTATTGGGCTGGTGGATGGGCGGTGGGCTTGGGTCACTTCTTCTTTCTCACTTGCCTCCTTTATTTCCTAAAAACCGAAATTAAAAACAAAACATTATTCGAATAAAATAAATCTAATTCCTAATAAATAATATTAATAATAAAAATAAATAATAAAAAAATATAGGAAATTAGGTTAAATTAGGGATGCCTTGTGGGGCATCACCTAAAGTAACCACTTCCTGTATTCTTGGGGCTTCAGTCCCTTGATAGTGCTTGAGGCGTTGTCCATTAACTTTGAATTGGTGCCCGTCCTTTAATGATTGAATTGTAATGGCACCATGGGGGAAAACTTGAACTACTTGGAACGGCCCAGACCATCTAGATTTGAGCTTCCCTGGAAAGAGTTTTAATCTAGAATTAAACAACAACACAAGCTGCCCTGGGCAGAACTGTCGTGGCAGCAACTTCTTGTCATGCCACTTCTTAGTTTTTTCCTTGTAAATCCTTGCATTGTCGTATGCCATTGTCCGTATTTCATCGATCTCATTCAAATCCAACAACCTTTTCTGGCCTGCCTTGTCCAAGTCCATGTTTACTGCCTTGATCGCCCAATATGCCTTGTGTTCTATCTCGACAGGAAGATGACAGGTTTTCCCATAAATCAAAAGGTATGGAGACATGCCCAATGGAGTCTTGAAAGCTGTTCTGTATGCCCATAATGCATCATTCAGAAGCAAAGACCAATCTTTCCTAGTTGGTTTAACCATTTTTTCTAGAATGTTCTTCACTTCCCTATTGGATATCTCAGCCTGTCCATTGGTCTGTGGGTGGTATGCTGTCGCGATCCTGTGCTTGACACCATATTTTCTCAAGGTTGCAGCAATTACCTTGTTGTCAAAATGTCTCCCTTCATCACTGATAATCGCCTTAGGGATGCCAAACCTAGAAAAGATGTTTTTGTGCAAAAACTTTTGGACTGTTTTGGCATCATTCTTTTGAGTTGCGATTGCTTCTACCCACTTGGAGACATAATCCACTGCTAGGAGGATGTAAAGATTTCCACATGAAGATGGAAAAGGTCCCATAAAATCAATCCCCCAAACGTCAAAGATTTCGACTTCTAAAATATTCTACAGTGGCATCTCGTTTCTCCTCGAGATGTTACCTGTCCGCTGGCACCTGTCACAGTTTTTGTAAAATTCCTGTGCGTCCTTATACAGTGTCGGCCAGTAGAACCCTGACTGCAGCACCTTGGCAGCAGTTTTATTGCCTCCTAAGTGTCCTCCATATTGTGAAGCATGACAGTGATGGAGAATGTCTTCTTGTTCTTCTTGTGGTATGCATCTCCTTATAACCTGATCTGCGCACATTTTGAAAAGAAGAGGTTCGTCCCAATAATAATGTTTAACATCATTTTGAAACCTCTTCCTGGCTTGGTAAGTAAGATCAGAAGGTAATATTCCGCTAACTATAAAATTAACGAAATCAGCATACCAGGGAAGGTTAGAAGACTTACCTGCCGCCATGGCTGTCGCGACAGCTAGTGCGGCAGCAAAGAGCTGCTCATCTGGGAAGGTCTCCAATATGTGTGTCTCATCTGGCGGTAGACTCTGTCCCGTCTCCAACCTCGACAAGTGATCTGCCACCTGATTTTCTGTCCCTTTTTTATCTTTTATCTCAAGGTCGAACTCTTGTAATAGTAAGATCCATCGTATCAACCTAGGTTTTGCATCCTTTTTTGCAAATAAATACTTGAGGGCAGAGTGGTCGGTGTGTATTATAACCTTCGTTCCAAGTATGTAAGAACGAAACTTGTCGATGGAAAACACCACAGCTAACAGCTCCTTTTCCGTGGTGGTATAATTCACTTGGGCATCATTCAATGTTTTGCTGGCATAATATATGACATGAAATAGCCTGTCCTTGCGCTGCCCAAGTGCTGCCCCGACAGCATAGTCACTAGCATCACACATAATTTCAAACGGTTGCGTCCAGTCTGGTGGCTGTACTATGGGGGCTGTAACTAACTTTTCCTTCAGAACCTTGAATGCTTCAGTACATTCTTCATTAAAGTCAAAGGGTCGGTTCTGCTCTAAGAGATGACATAGGGGTTTCGTGATTTTTGAGAAATTGGCAATAAATCTCCTATAAAAACCAGCATGCCCTAAAAAACTCCTAATGCCCTTGACTGTGGTTGGCGGCGGCAGCTTCTCTATGACTTCTATTTTTGCCCTGTCGACTTCTATCCCACGGCAGCTAATCTTATGGCCTAAGACTATCCCTTCATCCACCATAAAGTGGCATTTTTCCCAATTTAAAACCAAGTTAGCTTTTTCACATCTTTCGAGCACCTTTTGTAAATTGCCTAGACAACTCTCAAAATTGTCTCCAAAGATAGAAAAATCATCCATAAAAATTTCTAGGAAGTCCTCAACCATGTCCGAGAATATAGCCATCATGCACCTTTGGAAGGTGGCAGGTGCGTTACAGAGTCCAAATGGCATCCTCCTAAATGCGTACGTACCGTAGGGGCATGTGAAAGTCGTTTTCTCTTGGTCCTCCGGTGCAATAGCAATTTGATTGTATCCTGAATAACCATCAAGAAAACAATAGTAAGGTTTACCCGCTAATCTATCAAGCATTTGATCAATAAAGGGTAAAGGAAAGTGGTCCTTTCGGGTAGCTTTGTTAAGCTTCCGATAGTCCATACAAACCCTCCAACCGGTCACAGTCCTGGTTGGAATTAACTCGTTGTTTTCGTTGGTTATCACGGTCATGCCTCCTTTCTTGGGAACACATTGCACCGGGCTTACCCATTTGCTGTCGGAGATGGCGTAAATGATACCTGCATCTAACCATTTTATTATTTCTTTACGCACCACCTCCTTCATCGCAAGGTTTAACCGCCTTTGGGCATCAATAGTCGGCTTATGATCTTCCTCTAGGAGGATTTTGTGCATACAGATTGCTGGACTAATGCCCTGGATGTCTGCTATCGTCCATCCTATCGCCCTTTTATGCTGCCTCAACATGTCGATCAGCTGTCGTTCCTGTTCCTGCGGCAGCTTAGCAGAGATGATTACAGGCAGTGTGTCATCACAACCAAGATAAGCATATTTAAGCTGCCCTGGCAGGGGCTTAAGTTCTAATACAGGTGGTTCAACAGTAGAGGGCTTTTGGATTAAATGGTTATCCGAAGTGTAATTCAAAGGTTCGAATAACTTACCTGGACGATGGTCTAACCAGTTTACCTCCTCATGATCTTCAGCGTCAGGTGTATCGGATTCAGAGGGGTCATTGTCGACGGAGCTGTCGTCGTTGCTGTCGTCGTCACTGTCGTGACAGGCTTTTAAATAGCTGTCGCAGCAGTGACCAAATTTGATATCACGGCAGCCCGACCTGATGCAGGGGTAATCAAAGGTCACCTCGATGATGGCTTTGCATTCCTCGTCCACATCGGCATGTTTCATTGCTTGGAGAACATTCAACTTAATTTCTTGATCGTTCACGCGCATGGTGAGTTCTCCTTTTTCCACATCAATCAATGATCTTCCCGTGGCTAAGAAGGGTCGCCCTAGGATGACTGGTGCGTTCTCATCTGCCTCACAATCTAAAATAAGAAAGTCAGCAGGAAAAATAAGTTTATCCACTCTTACCAAAATATCTTCAATTTTTCCCTCGGGGTGAACGTAAGAGCGGTCGGCTAGCTGTAGGGTAACTGTCGTGGGCCGCGCCTTGCCAATACCTAGTTTCTGAAAAACAGATTTGGGCATTAGATTAACACTAGCACCAAGATCACAAAGTGCCTTACCCACAAATTTATCGCCGATTACGCAAGGTATGAGGAAACTCCCCGGATCCTTCTTTTTCTGGGGTGGTTGCCGATGAAGAATACTCATGCAACCCTCTTGCATCCTTACCGTTTCAAATTCCCCAAGTTTAGATTTTTTAGACATGACATCCTTGAGAAATTTAGCATAACCTGGCATCTCCCTAACAGCATCTAACAACGGAATGTTAATATGAACCTGTTTAAAAATATCATAAATTTTTTTGAGTTGAGATTCATTCTTAGCTTGTTGTATCCGTTGAGGGAAGGGTGGTGGGGGACGATAATCAGCAATGCGTCCTTCCCACTGCATGCGAATCTGAGGACGATAATCTTCCTTTTTCTCCTCTGTCGCTTCTGCTGTCGTGACAGGCTCATCGGCAGCAGTCTGTTTGTCACCTGTCGGGGCAGCTTCCTCGGCAGGTTTGTTCAAAGCAGGGTCCTGTTCTGTATCAACTTCTTTTTCCGGCCCTGGTAGCTTTTTCCCACTCCTAGTAGTAATTGCCTTACATTGCTCATGTGGGGGTGGTCTAGCATTTTCAGTATTGCTAGGAAAACCTCCATTCTGCCTCGGTTTAATATGCTGCGATACCTGACCCATTTGTGTCTCTAGAGATTTCAAGGTGGCCTCATGGTTTGTCATTCTCATCTTAGTTTCATCCATAAAATTTTCCGTCTTCTTGACAAACTGATTAATATTATCCATATATGTGCCAGTCTGAGACATAAAGGTGGCCAAAGTCTGCTCCAATACACTATTCGTGGCAGGTGGTGGCTGCTGTTGTTGCTGAGGCGGCAGGTTCTGCGGCAGGTTCTGTGGCTGCAGCTGCTGTCGCGTCAACAATCTAGGACCCCCCTGATTCTGATTATGTGCTTGCGGATTCAGGGCATTCTTAGGATTACTCCAGGAAAATTTGGGATCTTTCCTCCAATTAGGGTTGTAGTTGTTGGAATTATAGTTTGGCTTGTAATTTCCAACATATTTTCCCTCTTCTATATTTATAGGACACTCTTCACTACTATGATTTCCTTCACAAGTGGCACAAATTTCCTCGACAGCAAACCCTCGTACTTCCTCTTCACTCAATAAGTGTTTCATGGCTTTAGTGAGGAATGCTACCTGTGATTTCATAGTGCTGTCAGCCTCATAATCTTTGACAGCAAGTACCCGTTTACCCCCTCTTCTAGCTGTCGGAAACTGCTCCTCATTCTTGGCTAGATTTTTTAGAACTTGCAATGCCTCGTCCGGATCTTTATCCAATAACAGTCCATTTGCTGCAGAATCAATGTGAATGCGAGTTTGTAAGTTAGCAGCATTATAAAACTTAGTTACCTGATTCCAGACGGGGAATCCATGCATTGGGCAGTTCCGTAGAAGAGTAGTAAATCTGTCCCAGGCCTCGTGTATCGGCTCGTCATCTTCCTGTTGAAAAGTAGCAATTTCGTTACGTAATCGCTCAGATAAATGTGAAGGATTAAAACGAGATAAGAATGCACGAGTTAGATCTGCCCAAGTCATAATAGAACCCGGTGTAAGTTTATTCCACCAAGTTTTAGCTCTGTCCCTCAATGAATGGGGGAATAACCGAAGCCTCAGTATCTCCGGACTAACTCCTGGTAGCCTAAACGAACCACAGATTTCCTGGAACGTTTTGAGATGCTCCCTAGCATCTTCTGTCGCAGAACCACTAAACTGTCCGGCGTTGTTGATCATACTAAACATGACAGGTTTAAGCTCAAAGTTATCAACATCAATATCCGGCAGTGTGGTCTCCAGCTCTATATGGTCATTCAGCATGTAGTCACGACATGACCGTCGTCCACCTGCCCCAGGCGGGTCGCCGACAGGCGGTATGTCTCCTCCAGCAGGCTGGTTACGGGCCATCTGCTCTAGCTGTTCTTCAAGGTATTCGTTCCTGTCTAAAAGGTGGCGAATCTGTTTCTTGAGATTGAATGATCGTTCGATTTCTGGATCTAACTTATACTCAGGATCTTCGCCTCTTTTCGATCTGCGCATAAACAAGAGAACCTTGTGAAAAGCAAGAGTTGAAAACAAAAATAAAAATTAAAGAAAAACTAAAAATGAAAACAAAAATAAAAAAAAAATAAAAAATAAAAACAAAAAGTGCAATAAAAGAAAGATGTAGTTATGTTGCCAATCCCCGGCAACGGTGCCAAAAACTTGTTGCGTGTAAAATAGACTATCGCAATTGTAGTGCAAGTGTACACGACGCAAGTAGTAAAGTGATACGAAGTATCGGATATCGTCTCCACAGGGATTGGGCTAATGACTTCACCTTGATTTACTGCACGAAGTAAAGAAAATATTTTAGAAAGTTGTCTCGAATAATAAAGTAAAAACGTAAATAAAAGGATTGAATTATCAAGATAGAGAGAATGGGTCGGTATTGAATTGCTCGGTAGTGCAGGTATTGAATTGCTTAGGATCTCCAGTTCTGTCGTCGCTCCCGTCGCCGACAGCACCTGTCGCGGCGTCTGTCCGTTAGTTGTTGCGGCAGCAGACACTAACTCAGTACTTCAAGCTTGGCAAGAATCCCAGATCTGCCTTGCCCTATCCCTAGGCACAAGTCTGTCGATGAACACGTCTTTGATGATACCTCCCGGCGTGAATCGAAGGATGAACACCGATGTGTATGAATTCTTCCTTAGCCACTTAACCTCGTCTTATCCCTAAGCACGAGATGGTTCAACTATAAACTAGAGAACGCGCTTTTATCTCTTTCGTATACTTAACTCTCCCGATGCTAAGTAAATAGATAACCTCACAATGCTCTCCGATGCTCTTGCAAGATATTAAAACCAAGATAAAAGAACTTGAAGTTTATTTTATTGAACTTGAAAAATCCTAAAACAAAGCAACCCTTGCAACTACTTTACAAAACAACCCGTGGCCCTAGGGGGAATTTTAGAACATGTTGGTGATGGGTGGACGGCAGGGTTTTGGTTTCGATTCTGGGGTAGTCGGCTGTGCCCTAGGTTTAATCTATGCCCTTTATATAAGCTTTGGGCTCAAGTTATCTAAGGTAATAAGGATTACAACTTTAATTAAAAGTAAGATTCTAATAAAGACTAAATCTCTAAAGTATCCTACTTTTCAGCCGCATCCCTATCTTGTGGGAATTCCTTTCCTTGAGCTTTGGCTTGACATATCTTTTGATCTGGGGCTTGGAAAATTATTTGGTTTCCACACGACAGACGAGCAGATTTTTCTCTATCCATCGATGTCCACTTCACTTTTCCTCTTCAGTAATCTGCTGTCACCATGCTGTCACGACAGGTCCATGACAGGTTTGTCTTCTTCAGTTGCTTGTCCAGTTCAGCTTTCCTGCTTATCTGCCCTGCGCCTGCCTTCATCGTCAACCTTGGCAGTTACCTGCAAAATACACCATCTTTTAGTAGAATCCGTGCCTTTTATATAATTGTGATGTTTAATTGAAAACTATCCTAAATGCAATGCAATGATGCTTGAATGCAGCAGAAATATGGGTTAAAAAGGGTGTAAATAATAGAACTTTTACACACTCAACACTTGTTGCTGGTGTTTTTAATGCATAATGATGCATTAATCCTCTGTTGTTGTGTGCTTGAAACAGGGGAGTTTGATCTGTGAGCTTCGAAGGTGTTGCAGAAGGTTTTCGGATGCTTGGAAGGCTTGTTGGCTAGCCTTGTTTTGTGTATCGGTGAGTGAAGTTGGGTTTTCAGCTTTTAAACCAAGGTTTGAAGGTTTTGGGAGCTTAGTTTAAGTCTAAACAACTTTGCTAAGCTCAAGAGTAAGTGAATGGATTTTCGTTCTTGAATTGTGTTGTGAAATTGGCTTTTAAGCAATTGTGGTTGATGATTAAAATGCATGTGTTTTGCATGGTTTAAATCTGTTTTGAAAGCATGTTTTAAGCATGGTTTAATGCTAGTTTTGGAAGCCATATGTGAAGGATGCTCAAGGTAAGAGATCCTTGGTTTTGTACATGGAAATTGTGGTTTTGATGCATGGTGTTGCATGTTGTTCAATGGCTTTGTCTAATGCTTAAAAACAGTGGATTATTGTTGTTAATGATGTACTTTGGTAAGTGATGCTTAAGGTTACAAAGGTGGTTGAAAGTCCTTGTGTAAGCCTTGTTTATTTAAGAACAACATGGTGTTGGTAAGTCCATGGTTGGTTCTTGGTTAAGGTAAATGATGGTTTGTGATGACTGTTATGTCATGTAAAGGGAAGGATTCGGGATACCCATTGCCTTATTAATATAACTATTGTGTTATTTGGAGTTGGAGTTTGAATCCTTGCTTAATGTTGGTCTAACTGGTTTGTTTGTTTTGTTGTGAATGTTTGTTTGTTGTTGTTAGTAGTATGGCAAAGTCGATGGAAGAATGGCAGTTGGGTAAGATGGTTGCTGCTTTGGGGCAGGTTGTTAAGGCATGGAATTCACCTTTCTATAGAGGTGTTTTGTTTCAGTCTTCTGTGCCTGGAGTTGAGGTGGTAAGGCAGGGGAAAGAAGCTGGTTCTGTGATGAAGAGTTCATCACCTGTTGAGCAGGAGGTGTTGGGAACATCTCAGGATGTGGTAAAGGTAAAGTCAGTGGATGTGCTGGTTGTGGAATGTGTGGGTTTGCCGAAGCAGCGTTTGCTTGATTTGGGTGCTGTGGAATATCATGGTTCGTCACCTGAGACATTTGAGGCCTGGTTGGCCAATATGATTCTGATTTTGGATCAGGAAGGTTGTGATTATGCTTGTAAGCTGGGAAGTGTTGTTTCTCTGATGTTGGAGGATGCATGTGCCTGGTGGACATCTGTGGCGGTGGCGTCACATATCCCTGATATTGATTGGGATTTCTTTGTATCTGCCTTTTATGGGAGGTATCTTGGAAGGGAATTTCCAAGGATTGAGCAAGGTGAAGGTAGTGCTGTTGTAGAGCAAGTGTTGCTTGAGCAAGGAGTGGAAGCTCAGCCACCGGTATGTGATCGTTGTGGAAGGCGCCATGTTGGAGGTTGTTGGGGCGCGGGTGCTTGTTGGAATTGTGGTTCCAAAATGCATGTTAAGCGTGATTGTCCTCTTGGAGTGAAGTCAGCTTTGGTGTTAGCCAAAGGGTCTCTGAAAGGTCGTGGGCACGGCCGAGGCAAGGTTCAGAGGTGGCAGAAAGAGTAGAAGGTTGTGAAGAGTTTGGGAAACGAGAATTGCTGGGAATGTGGGTCTACTGGACACATGAGACGTGATTGTTTGATGTTGGCTCGGAATAGCCAAGGTTCCTTACCGCAAGAGGTTGGTGGTGACCCTAGTGTGCTAGCTGGTGTTGCAGTGGTGCAGTAGGAGGATGTTGGCTCCGCAAGGAAGAGAGCTCGACTGATGAAGCTTCAGGGTGGTGTTGTGTTTTCAGGTAACCTTGTTAAGTAATCTTTGCTCTAGTTACCTTAGTTTGGTTTCTGTTGGTTTTCCTTGCGTGGTAAGTTTAGTCTTATTGCTAGCATGTTTGGGGTAATGGTAGTTGTTTGGAAACATCTTTGGTGTGAAGAAGGCTTAGTGAGAATCTCGTGGTTAGTGGTTGTTGGTATGATGGAGTTAGATAAGCTAAAAGTGAGGTAGGAGGTTGTTCTTAGACGGATTTGAGGATGTTATTGGAGGGTGTGAACTGGCATTCATGCACAGTTAAAATCATTGTTATATGCTATATTATATATGTGGGTCCATGCATACATGTGGCATGACATTAGAGGTTTTGCATACATGTACATCAGGCATTGATAGGGCATGTTGGTGATCATGCATACGATGTTCACACTCGCTAATAACTAATCGAATCTGTTAGTGTGGTGGTTGGTTTGGATGATGGGTTTTTAGAGGTTGTTTTGGTGCTGGGTGAGAGTTAGAAGTAGTGGAGTTTATTAAGATGGTTGCTAATAATAGTGAGAGTGGTATGGCCTGTTGGTAGAAGCATAGTGTTTGATGCTCAGAGAGTTTAGTGGTTTGAATAGCTAAGTGGAAAGGGTAGTTCCTTGGTGCTAAGTGATGTTGCTGTTTATCGGTGGTGTTTCCAAGTGCTGAGGTAGCTTAGCTTTTAAGTTGTTGTGGAAGGGTTGTGTTTGTAAGTGCTGGTTTTTAGTAACCTTTGAGGAGTTGAGGAGTTGGTATGTATGGCAGGTTGGGCGATGTCCTAGTAAGACAAGTGTTATGGTTGAAGTTTGAAGTGGAAGGATTATGAAAGATCAAAGGCTTTTGTTGGTTGTTTGGGTTCTTGTGAGAAGTGGTTGGCTGGTTGTGGTTAAGAAAGTTCCGTTTGAAGTCAGCTGGTGGTGTGTGGAACGGCTGACGGATTCAAGTTGGGGTTATGATGTAATTTTTGGAATCTGGGTGAGTAGTCCTGGTGAGTCGTTATGGTAATGTTAGCGGTGGATGTGAAGGATTATCAGCATTCGTTGAGGTGTTTGGGTAAGCAGTTGTTGCTTAAGGATTTTTTTTTTGCTTGTTGGGAAAATCCTTGGAAGAGGTTTGGGAGATTGCAAGAGTTTTAGAAGCAGAAAGGTTTGCATAGTGGCTGTTTTGGATTGGTTGTTGTCACTGTGTAAACAAGTCTTGGAAGTTGTGTGTTCAGTGATGGTTGAGGCTTTTGTGTTGCCTTGTGTGTTGCTTTGAGAAGGTTGTTGATCTCTTTTCGCCGGTTGAAATTTCGAGGATGAAATTTCCTAAGGGGGGGAGAGTTGTAACGCCCCGGTTTTGGGCTCAGAAGTTTTGGGCGTTGACCGGTTCGGTCAAAGTGCTGATCGAATATATAAGAGTGAATTTAGGAAAGCCTAGTTCGGGTTGCATTAAAAATATGGAAAAATGTTCTAAAATCATATTTTAATATATAAAAGTGAACTGTGAAATCAATTTTGGAAAATGAGGTTCGGAAGGTTGACATTTTGGCTAGTGACCAAAATGTAATTTTTGAAAGTTGTGTGACTGTTTTATAAAGGATTGAAACTTTGAATCTTTAAGGAGCTATTATTCCAAAAAGAGTTTCTCCATATTTTTCTAAGATATTTTAAGGCTTTATTCTGATTTTAAAGTTTATGAAATGTGGAGGGAAATCATTTTACCATTTTATAACTAACTTTTCATTTTCTCTCAATTTTCCTTTTCTCTCATTTTCTCTCCACCCAAACACATTTCTCCAGATTTTCTTCTCTGATTTTGTCAATCTAAATCCCTCATTTCAACTCTCTTTTGATTCCTTATCATCTTATCAACAAAACCTCTCAATTTGCAAGTTGTTTCATCAAGCTTTTTGGCTCTAAAAAGGAGAAAACTCAAGTTTGGAGGTAAGAACGTCCTTCTCCACTAAACTATCAGTTCTTTACTGAAATTCCTAAGTTCTCAATCCTTGATTTGTGTTTTGTTAAAGGCTTTTCAATTGAAATCTTGATTTTGGCTTAAAATGCAAGATTTGGTGATTTTTGGTGAAATTTTCGTGTGATCTGTTGGGCAGTGTTTTGAAGTGTCAAATTGATGTTAAATGAATGCTAAATTGATTAGAAGTTGAGGTTTAATCAATGCAATCCCGGATAGGTTGAATTTCCTAAGTTTGGCTTGAGTTTTTGGTTGTTTTTGGAGTGTTTTTGGTGATGTGTTATACCTGGAGGTATAAGGACGTGTTTGTGATCATTTTGGATGTTAATTGATGTTTAAAAATGGTTAGAAGTGATGGATCTTGGCTGGGTTATGTTTTGGAAGTGTTTGGAGGTGATTTACGTTGTGTTTGGTAGCCAAATTGTTGGATTTGGGATGAGCAGCGAGTTGAGTCTTGTTGCTGGTGTTTTTAATGCATAATGATGCATTAATCCTCTGTTGTTGTGTGCTTGAAACAGGGGAGTTTGATCCGTGAGCTTCGAAGGTGTTGCGGAAGGTTTTCGGATGCTTGGAAGGCTTGTTGGCTAGCCTTGTTTTGTGTATCGGTGAGTGAAGTTGGGTTTTCAGCTTTTAAACCAAGGTTTGAAGGTTTTGGGAGCTTAGTTTAAGTCTAAACAACTTTGCTAAGCTCAAGAGTAAGTGAATGGATTTTCGTTCTTGAATTGTGTTGTGAAATTGGCTTTTAAGCAATTGTGGTTGATGATTAAAATGCATGTGTTTTGCATGGTTTAAATCTGTTTTGAAAGCATGTTTTAAGCATGGTTTAATGCTGGTTTTGGAAGCCATATGTGAAGGATGCTCAAGGTAAGAGATCCTTGGTTTTGTACATGGAAATTGTGGTTTTGATGCATGGTGTTGCATGTTGTTCAATGGCTTTGTCTAATGCTTAAAAACAGTGGATTATTGTTGTTAATGATGTACTTTGGTAAGTGATGCTTAAGGTTACAAAGGTGGTTGAAAGTCCTTGTGTAAGCCTTGTTTATTTAAGAACAACATGGTGTTGGTAAGTCCATGGTTGGTTCTTGGTTAAGGTAAATGATGGTTTTGCATTATGATTATGCATGTGAATCATTGAATTATCATGGTAAGATGGTTATATTGGCAAGTGATGAAAGTGGTTCTTGGTTCGTTGATCGGATATAGTTAGCCGGCTATAGGATTGGGTGCACCGTGAATTAAGTCGCCTTGGAGGTGGAGTGGTCAAGAGTGGACCGGTAAACTCCCTTCAAGTATCCTAACGAGATGGTTAAGGTCATAATGGAGGTTGATGCCCATTCGAGGACCTTGGTTGAGCAAAGGTTATATGGTGCTTAAAAGTCCATATATGGGAACCTTGTGCTTGTTAAGATCACAATGGCAGTGTAAGTCCATGTGTGGATCTTGTGTGGGGTGTCCCGGATCTCGTTAGTGATGTTATACAACTACCAATCGGTTATGCAAAGGTTGTATGGTGTTTAAAAGTCCATACATGGGAACCTTGTGCATGTTGAGGTTGTATGGTGTTTAAAAGTCCATGCATGGGAACCTCGGGAAAAGCTAAGGTTGTATAGTGTTTAAAAGTCCATACATGGGAACCTTAGGCTTGTAAGGTCAAATGGTGTTTAAAAGTCCATTTGGGAGACCTTGGATTGGTAGGGTGTATGGAGCGTAGGGATAACGCTCAGGATCCGCGTATCCGATCGGGTGTTGAGTTGAAAAGTGGATGTGGTTGATCACTTGGAAGCCAATGTAATGTTCTTGATCATAAAGAAGCATGAGATGCTTGAAAAGATGCATGGTTGCATGGAAAGTGTTTAATGCTTGTGAATGCATGTTTACTTGTTATGTTGAACAAGTGTTGATTATCATTTGGTAAATGATGCATGTGTGCATGAAATCTCTTTAATGCATTGGAGTCTTGTTAAGACTTGTTTTAAAAGGCATGTGATAATGATGTTGTGGTTCATGAGTTGCCTTGGTTTAATGCATGTGTTGGATTGCTTGAGTAAATGGTTTTAAAGGGATTCTTGCTTGGAATGTTTTCAAGTATAGGAAAGGTATGTTGTGAAATGGAAGTGTTTCCAAGGTTTTGATTTAACTTTGCATATGGTGATTATGCATGGAGTGGTTAAATGGTTGAAATTGTAATTTGTGCTTTGAAAAGGTTTTCTTAGCTTGCTAAGCTAAGGGTTGGTTTTCATGTATGTGCAATGCACGGTTTAAGCATGTTGTTGAAAAGGGTTTTCAAACATCGTTTTGGTTTGTCAAATCGGGTTTGTTTTAAAAGTGATTTAATGACCCGCTGCATTGATGGTGTTTTGGTTTTGAGCATTCCTCACTAAGCATTATGTGCTTACGCTCCTTTTTGTCCATCAATGCAGATTCGTGAAGTTTGGATAGCGAGAGGCAAGGGATTCAAGGTGGACTCCAATTGAGATGTATGTCTCGGTGAATAGCTATAGTTAATAAAGGCAATGGGGGTAGAATCTCTCGGGTTAATGTGTATGTGTTCGTATATGTTTGGACAAGGATGTTTTAATGTTGTTGTTAATGTTGCTGAATCATGATTTGGCTTTAATGAGATTGTTTTGGAAAGGTTGTGCTTAAATGGTTGCTTGTGTAGGAAGCATGCCTTTAGATTTGGGGCTTTTCATATATGATGTTATTTTGATGAATTGATGATGCATGTATGTCTCATTTATGTTGAATTGCATGTTGGTAAAGTTTGGTGGCTTTTGGAGCATGATTGGATGGTCAATTGTGTGTTTGAGTGAGCAAAATGCTGCAATCTGGGCAGGGCGTTTCGGAACAGTTGACACCGTTTCGAAACGGGTGCCCTGCATAAACCCAGGCGTCCGAAACGGGTGCCACCGTTCCGGAACGGTTTGGCTACTGCCAGTCCCCCGTTGCGGTACGTGTTGCGGAACGGCCCCGTGTTTCGAAACGGGCTTTGCCTGTTTCGGAACGGGTGACCGTTGGGGGCTGACGTGGGCGGTTAAATGTTTCAGAATGTTTGCATTTTGGTCCTGAAACTTGTTTGTGCAATTGTATGAGTTTGGGATGTCCGTTTGAGCTGAAATTTGGCAGAGAAGCTTGAAACCTGATTAATTTTAAGTTGGTAACTTAAAATCTGGTTAAGTTCTTAAAGTTTTCAGAATTTACAATTTGGTCCCTAAAGTTATAAATTGTTCAATTGGGTCCCTGTTTGATCTCTGATGTTTGTGATCTTTGAGTATGATGTTTGCATGATCACATCTAAGGTTAATGTGCATCTAGACAAGATTAAAAAGAAAAAAAAAGGTCATTAATCAAGGTCGACTTTCGGGTTGACTTTGGTTTTCCCCGTGTGACTTTCTTAATTCGGGTCAACCGTCTGGGCCGGGTTAAGGGGGTTACAGTATGTGTCCCTTGCAACGCCCAGAAATGTGAAGAGAATTGTATGATCCCCTTCATGTTGCTGGAATTTATTCATCACTGAAGGTAATGAAATTGTTCACCGCGATGTTGTCGACCAACCCGTAAATCTTATCGGTCGTTATATCCTTAGGCATAAAAGTTTGATTTAAAAATTTTAAGAGGGCTTCACGGTGACCCTCTGTACTTGGTAGCAATGATAACATTGAAATTCTTGGGAGGAGCTTGTGTAAATGCCCAACAACGTTGTACTCATTGTGCTTTAATATCTTCATAAATTCATAAGCCTCGGACTCCTTCACCGGCTCAAGGTGTGTCCTTGATTTGTTCATGAAGAAATCCATTTCTCCCTATGGTTCTTCAGTTGATGCCTTCATCTGGGCAACATCTATGTCTTTCTCTTCTAGCGGCGCATAGCATCATTCGCTTCTCGTAAAGTTTTCCACCTGGACGATCAGCTCCTCTTTCACTCTTTCTTCAGCTAATGTATTTCCCGAGCTAGATACCAAGCAAGAATAATTCCAAGGCACTTGCTTGTTGTCCTTGTAGCGAAAAGGAGCAGGTGCCTTTATAACCAGTTTAGGGGCTATATTCTTCTGAGGCTGAGCGGCTTTTAACTTGGTTTTAATCACTAGGGGTTTCATCCCCGAATAGTCTGAAGCACATACCTCCAGCATATAGCCTCCTTCCTTCTTCTCGTAGAACTCTAGTTCTCCCTTGCCCATCATGTCCTGAACCATCTTCCTAAACTCAAAACAACTTTGAATTTTGTATATTCCTTCTAGATGATACCCACAGAACAACTCATCTTTTCTCAACAATCATGCTTCAATCATACGAGCCTATACCCATGCCATGGGTGCCTTGATGTCCTTAATGTTCTTCTTTACCTGCTTGCCTTCCTCTTCAATCACTACACTCGCCTCAGCCTTCTAGTGATTGGGAAATGGATTGTCTTTCTCGTCTGATGTGTCAAAATACAACATGTTCGACTTCCGTAAATCTTCAACTACCCTTTTGAAAGCAGTACAGTTCTTAATTGTATGCCCCTATTCTCTACATGATACTCGCATTGCGCCTTCTTGTCATACCATGGCGGGTAAGGAGGAGAGAAGGGAGGAACATGTCAAGGCAGCACCATCCTTGCTTCCACTAGCTTAGCAAACAATTCAGCATATGTCATGGGAATGGGAGAGAAGTAGGGCTTCTTATTCCCTTGGTATTTCCATTCCTCTTTCCGCAAATTCGAAACCACTAGATTCATATTCTGTACAACATGTTTGTTAAGAACTACCCTTTTTGAGAAATTGGGTTTGTAAACACTCGTCATCCCAACTTCATTGTCCGTCTTTCTGTTTGGCTTCTTAGTTTCTCCCCCGTCTAGCTTCCCACTTTTGATTGCTTCTAAGATTAGCTCCTCATTCATTAACATATCTGCGAAACTCTTAGTCGCATGATTAATCATTCTATCATAAAAAGCTCCTTTGAGGGTTTCCACAAACATGGGTGTTATCTCATTCTCCATCAATAGCGTCTGGACTTGGGCAGCCACGTCCCTCCATCTCTGAGAGTATTGTTGAAAACTTTCATTTTTCCTCTGTTTCATGCTCTGTAGGACGAGCCGGTTCAGGACCATATCAGTGGCATGTTTGTACTGCTCACTAAAGGCCCTCGATAAATCCTTCCAAGTTCGGATGTTCTCACGACTAAGTTGGGTATACCAGTGAGATGTGGATCCAGACAAGCTATCTTGGAAACAGTGAATAAGCAGACATTAGACATTAGGCAAGCTATCCTTTAGCAATACATAGTTAGATGGGCTTTAGGGCATGTAGTTCCATCGTATTTATCAAAATCTGGAATCTTGAACTTTGGAGGAATTGTTAGGTTGGACACTAGACTCAGCTCTTTGGCATCCATTCCACCATGAATGCTTCCTTCCTGGAATGCTCTGATGATTTCTTCCAACTTATCGTAGTGATCTTCCAATTTATTGTTCACATTCACCATGTCAGCAATTTCGTCAAGGTAAGGAATCTAGTAATCATGTGCCCCTCTAACATTGACTTGGGGCCTAGACGTTTTAGCGTAATGGATTGGGGTTTTGGCTTTAGAAATAGAAAGCCCTTTCGGAATTCTAGGATGAATTCCTTGAAAGTGTGGCAAGGCATCGTCTTTTCCTAGGTCTTCTGGTGAATCGAGATCCTTAAATCCTATTAGGGCTACAATTTGTTTGATTGTATTCCTATGCGACAGCTTAATCTCATTCTCAATCTTTTCCAACCTATCTTGTGTGTCCTTGTAGTTGGTTTCAAGTGATGCCACCCTATCTTTAGTGCTCTTGTCCATGGCTCTTGTTTTAGAACGAGTATTGTACTTGTGGCTTGAAATTTTGAATCTTTCTATTTTTAAGTGAATTATCTTAGTTAAATTCTTATGTGATGTATGTGAATGTAGTGATATAAACTCAATGTAAAACAAATAAGAAAATGCACAGAAAGAAGAAAACAATGCATGACTACAAACAAAGGGCCATTAATTCATAAAAGTAATTTCTCATGAACAAGATTTTTATTGATCAACATAATCCTTATTACAGAAATTTTGACGCATTTACGAATACATTTCAGCTTGAACACCTAATTCTTTCACTTCTTCAATCAGCCACAGAAGTCTCGGTCCCATCTCTCCTACTGGCTTGATGTATTGACGAAGATTCGTTGCCTCTGTTGCTAGAATCATCACATGTCTGGCCACATCCTGGAAATGGGCCATGACAGTCCTGTCAAACTCATCCCGCTCCTGAAACCTCCTGGCATTGTCTCTGAGTCGAGTGAACCAGTAGTCTTTGCCTCCCTCATAGACATCTTCCAAAACTATGATCTTTGTTCTGTACTCATGAATGGAGTTCTTCATAGCCTCCACCTGCTCCTTCAAAGTTTCATTTTCTATTTGACTGACCTGGACCTCAATGTAAGTGTGATGGTTCTAGAGTGCAAGCAACGAATGACTCAACTCGGATACCTTTTCTTGCAACTCTGAAACAACAGATTAGCTCTGCTTCAACTTCTCATTTGTTGTATCACACAAGGACTGCAACTTGAACACCCAGACCTTGTTGTCATGGGCCTTTCTCTTCCAAGCAGCAACATTCTCCTTTTCTTGCTCGAGAGTCTGCTTGCACTTCTTGTTTCCAACCGCTTGCTTGCTTTTCTTTCTTTCCTCGGCAAGAGCTCGCTTGTATTTCTCTACCTCTTGCTTGTTGCGCTTCTTTTCCTTCCCCACTGCCTGTTCAATTTCTTGTCTCCACTGTTCAGGGGTCATTCTCAAGTAAGCATTTTGGACCTTAGCCTCGAATTTAAGAAAATCAAATATTTGTAACTCAAACTTCTCTCCAAGGTCTTTGTACATCTTTATTACCCGGTTTGTTTCTCCTTTGAATTTTTCTACATCCAGGCTTGCTTCATACAGTTCTCTTGTGTGTTGTTCTCCCAAAGATTCTAACTTGGCCTTGGCCTTCTTCAATCCATCTCTCAGAATGTCAACCTCAGATGGGACCACCTTCAAATGTTCTTCTAATGGCTTGGGCTGACCGGTATGTAACGGAATCTTGTCATTCACTCTCGCATGCCTCCATGCATCATAATCAGGGGTAATTATACAATGACCAATGCGCTCCACCTTCATGCGATAGCAGTGCTTCCATGCATCATTGATAGTTTGTATCTTCTCCCTGAAATTCAAACTTTGCAGAGTCAAGGACTGCAGTGAAAGGAACAAACTGGTGAGAACTGTACTGTCGTAATACCAACAAGGAGCACAACTGATTCCTCCCAACAAACCTAGCAGCACCAAATGGTTGTAGTCCCCACACTTGTAGAAAACCATGGTATGTCCTAACTACGGAGCCCTCTATTCAATATCTTGCTCTCAGCGGTCTCGGAAAACATCCATGCACTTCTTTCTCTTCATTGCCAACCATTTTTCTTTTAGAAATTCTCGATGTGGAGAAAAATTTGGAGAAAACACATTGGACAAGGTCCAAGTTGGGCATTTCCAGAAATGACTAAGGGCCCAAACTTGGAGTAACCGAGCACATCCTCTAAAACCAACATCTTCTATCTTTTGACAAGCATTCAAAGATATGAAGATCTCGGCAAGCACTGTTGGAACTGGATTAGTCTGCCTCTTCAACTGTTCAAACAAGTCAAGCATAGCCACATCGATGTTGCCTAACACCCTCAAAAATATGACCAGACCATAAATTGCTATTTCTAATAGATCAATCTTTTTTTCTCGATTAGGAGGAGTAGGGATGATGTTTCAGATACTCCACCATGGGAAACAAAAGCTAACCCTTTTTCTGTATCAGGCCCTTTACCCATTCGTCTCCCATACCGGAAAAAGTCTTGAGCCTATGGTGAGCATTCTTGTTTTTAAGCGGCTTGGCATAAATTCGGTCCGCCTTCACATCACGTAGTTTGAAAAGCGTGGAATTCTCCTCAAATGTGAGCATCGTATCTTCACCATTAAATGTAAAGCAACAATACCCAAGGTTCCAAAACCAAATCAAGGCCTTGAGGAATTGTTCATCTACCTCCACATACAATAGATAGGCTATGTCACCATAAGTGTTCAAGAACAACTGTTGGGTCCCATGATGAAAGTACTCCCAAATTTTCCGCAGCTCTCTAACATCATTTTGCTTGGAACTAACATGGGCATACTCGGCTGTTTTTGTCATATGATCGTTGGTCAAATTGTCCCTATGTGCTTGCTAATTAACCTAGGACCAATAATGCACATCCGCACCATCCTATTCTTTCTAAAGTAGTCTATCGTCCATAATTAAAAGCCTTGTTCTTAATTGAGCAAGTTTCCTAAGAATCAACCCCTTCTTATTATGAAATGAATATGAACATGCAAAATAAGCAAACAAATAGAGACAAAAGATTAGAACACTAAAAAAGGATAGAACATAAAAAGGTTCAAGACAATTTCTTTGTATGAATAGCAATTGGGCAGCACATTCCAACACTTCTGGACATGTCTCCACGGAATACCCTTACAAAATGATTTTGAACGAACTTTAAAACCTTAGTTTTCTGCATGGCTCTAATGGGGTGGGCTTCTAGATTCTCACACGGGTTTGGTTCTAAAAGGGTTCCCAAATTGTCCTCGTTGTCCCATACTAAGTGTAGCAAGGCGCTTGATTCTTTCCCATTATAGGCTCCAAATGAACCAGGTTCAACTTAGGGGGACCCACTCCTATGCTCGTACGATGGATTGGTATCCACACGAAGACATAGAGCATGAGCCCTAGAGGTACTTACTAGGCACAAACGGAGAATCAATATTCCCACGAGAGCAATAGCGTTTTCCCCCACTTAAACGAAAGGGTCAAAGCTCGGGTTTAGAGCTTGAAATTAAGTCTTAAATGCATAAAATAGAACCAAATTGATAAACCAGCAATTAAGTTAAGCTTTGTGTGAGTTTGCAAATTCCGACACTTAAAATTGACTTTGTGGCCTAACTCTCTAAATTTGTAAAAACAAAAAAGTGTCCTCAGTGGAGTCGCCAAGTTGTCGCGACCCTTTCGAGCCCGGCGTAATTTTTTTTAAAACAAAATACGGAGTCTCCACCAATCTTTTAAAAAGGTGTGATTGGATCACCTAAACGGGTTATTTTAATAAAATCATTTTATTTTATTAAAACAACATTTTTGGTCTGCGAAAATAGGAAAACGGGTTCGGGAGTCGGTTACGTGTGGGGAAAGGTTAGCACCCCCACGACGCCCAAAAATTGGTACCTTGTCGATTATAAATTTTTTTTAAAAGTTAGATTTTGCGATTTCGCGTAATGCTTTTAAATAATTGTTCATTTATAAATTTTATTCTATTTTGGCGGCCTTACAATTCGAGGAATAAACTCTAATCACCACCAACACTTCTAGCGCTAACTCGTCATTCCCGTTTAGTAAGGCGCCGCATTAATTAGGTTTAATGTGTTGAAAATTTTTTATTTATTCTAAGTCTTTAAATTATTAGCCTAAAAGAGTAAGTATTTTACCTATTTTTGGGGTTAAAGTTTATTTAAATGTATTTTATTTTTTCATGAAAAGTCATTTTATTCAAAGAAGAGGCTCTGTCTAAGATTTTTTTCGAACCTAAACACTAAGGGTACTTAAACTAAAGGAAAAGCGAGGAAAAAACAAAGTGAATTATTTATTTACTTTTTATTTACAACTTATTTATTATTTTTCTACTTTTTGAATTTTTTTATTTGTAAAAAAGGTTTATGATTTATTTGTACAACAATTTTTATATATTTTCCTTTTGTGTTTTCTTTTTATATTTTAGTAAAAAAGGTGTTTTATTACTATTTTTTAAAAAAAGGGTTAGATTATTAAAGGACACCTTTTATTATTATTTGTAAAAAGGGATTTGAAATTTTAAAACATTTATTAAGTGTTTTAAGAAAAAAAATTGCAAGAAAAAAATAATTAATAAAAATATTCACTTTTATTAAAATTGAACCTGGTGTGAAATAGGTTTAAAAGAGACAATTTTTAAGCCCAAATAATATTTTAAAAGATTGATTCTAAGACCTAAAAACACTTTTCATTTCACTTTTTAGATTAAAATGGATCAAACTCAAAGATGAAATAAAACAAAACATGTTCTTAGTGTTCTTCAAGAATGAAGAACACCAATGAACAATCACTGTGTCGGCCGCCTACCACCGGCGCCAGCCGCCACTTGCCGGTGGTGGCCTTTTTATTTTCATTTTTTTATATTTAAAAAAATCTTAAAACAATACTTTTATTTCTTTGATTCGAATCAAATTTAAGATTTTTATATCAACGTCAACAAAAAAACAATTCAAATAACATAAAATTAAATTAACAACTTAAATATAGAATCAAGAGTTGAATCATACCAAAAATTTGAAGAAATCTTGCTTGAATTTTCAAAATGCTTACTTCTATTCAACCGGAAAAATTTGCTTTCGGATTACAATGCTTTTTGGGTGCTTCTCCAACAAAGAATAACAGCAAGACTAAGAATTTTCAAATGATTCTCGGGTGGGTGTACGAATTTGTGAATGGCTGAGTGAGTATGAGTGTGTGTGTGTAGAACAAAGAATGATGGGGTTTAAATACTATTCTAAACCTGGATTTACAAGGAAATCACCGGATTTTTATCCCTATAATCAAGCCTAAATATGTCCAAGAGCTTAAATCATACATGCTATCAAAAATCTAGAGTAAAAGTGCTCAGATTTTGGGATTTTAGGATGAAATTCTTCCTAATTTCGAGTTGGGGTTTTGATCCTTTTCTTCCTTGTTTTGCAGGCAATCGGCAGCGACTCGAAGCATCGTTGGTGGTATTGGAACAGTGTCGGCATGGGGATTCGGCCGGCGCCAATGGTGGTGGCAGTCGTGGTAGGTGGTGGCTGGACGGCAGCTCCCTCCCTTTACTGTTGCTGCTCAAACTGGAAGGATGGGGAACCAACCCCTCGCGCGTGTGGCGCACGTGCCAGGTGCGTGGTTGGTTCCTCTCCTTTTTTAGCTTTTTTCTCGTTTTTTTCATTTTATCTAATCCAAGCCCTCAATTTATATTCCTTGGATCCAACGGCCCCTATTTAATCCTGAAAAAATTAAAACAAATGGGTTAGTTGGGCTTAAAATTTTATTATTTGTTAGGCTTGAATAGGTGTGTTATTTTTTAAAACAAATGGGTTTTGATTTATTTAAAATGAACTATTGTTTAATGATTGATGGGCCTTATTTATTATTATATTTTTAAAAAAATATTTTATTTTCTTCTTTGTTTTTGGTTTTCCTCTATCTCTCTTTTTGAATATTATAATAATAAATAAAATAAATATAAAAGGGATGGTGAAAATTCATTGACAACAAATGTACCCGAAAACAAATAAAAGCGTATCAATATAGGCATGAAAAACAATACTTTTGAGGAGGTAACAATCATCTTTAGCTGCATGCTCATATTTTTTTATTTGCATGAAGCATGGTTGACTGGAAGCATATCCACTAAGCTTCGTTAGCTCAGCGTTTGAAATTGTTGTTTCGGTTCACAGGTTAGTAAGTTGGCATGCATTGTTGGAGCACCATCGGAGTAGGACTTCAACACTAATTTGTTTCGAGTACAATACTTAGATTATTTGGGCTATGTATTTGTAAGACCCTATGTTGTATTGTAACTCTTATTTTGGATTTTAAGTCATGAGTAGAATGTTTTTTATCATGTATTTTAAACGGTGCTCTCATGTAACGTTTTTAACTATTTATTTATGTTGAAATATTTAAACTTAATGGTTTTATGGAAATGGATGTGGTTTGGGCTAAACTAGGTTGGAAATTTTATTGTAACGAGTTGGTCTTGAGGCTAAAATGTGACATCCAGGTTGAGGATGTTACAAAAATAATATTTCAAATGGAGTTTATAGACTCAATCAATGTAAGGTCCTATGAATATAATAGCCCAAAACTAAACACCAAGTAATATACTCTAAAGTGATGTGGTGCTGGGAAATTCCTTCACGATGTGCTCCTCAATCACGATCAACCTACTAACCTATGAACGGAAACAACGATTTCAATCGCTAAGCTTACAAAGCTCAGTGGTTCATTTCTACTCTACCATAATTCGTGATTACCATAAAATAAGCATGTGAGATAAATACAGTCTAGAGAGCACAAATAAGGCTTCACTATCTACGAGTCACCATCTAGCCTACACTACCTAGAGTTTTAGATCACTTATCCCAAGGCATCAATAAGTCTACAAGAAGTCTTACATGTTCCACAATGCTTCGTAGTACTCGAGATCACTCAGCCTATCGAGTATGTTTCGTATTGCACCTTGATCACTCAGCCATCGGGTACATAAGCTATCATCTATAGCATCCACACAGCATACATAAATAAATTCATACATCATCTACATAATGGCCCAAAAATCCCCACTTTACACGTGCTCATAGAGCCGTAGGGTTGAATGGACCATATCTGGATCACCATAGCCACGGATACGTCCTGGACATACTTGTATCACATTAGCCACAAGTAGTTCTTACCATAGGTCACTCAGCCTATCAGGTTACTCGTGCTTACATAGTCGTCGAGTTAATTGTTGGAGTATGCCCAAAGACCAATCATATGATGATTGAATAGACATACTATTTTACAAGATTTATCAAGTAATGGCATTGTCATTATTATCATTTGGTATGTTTTTGTGCATCAAACTAAAGACTAATATGTAAATAGTATCCTTAGTCGAATATTATTACGGGTATGGACAGTGATAATATATAAAGACTAATATGTGGTTGATGACAAGCGTTGTCATTGACATAGAGATGTCAAAATCAACACATAAGTATTTGCTAGAGAACAACATACTGGATTGACCCGCTATGAGAATGCTTCTTGGGTAATTATGTGACAGTCACAACAATGCTTATGATAAACATATGTATAATCCTAAGACTTGAGATCAACATGATTTCAACATAAAGATTTACGTATTTTGACATAGTCAAACGTGTGTCGTAACTTACTACATTATAAAGACTGATGATTGGATACGTGATGACCTATGTAGTGAAATATGGTTGATCAAGAAAGGATTTGTCCCTCCTATATAATGGGAGAAATATCTTCGGCCACTTGATTGAGTGAGATTAGAAAATGCATGGTCATGCTCGAATATTATGATATGAGATATCATAGAGATTCGCTTATCATAATCTACTCAAGACCTCAAGAAACACTACATGAACAACGCAAGTGTGACTAACCCATGACTTGTGTTCATCTAAGATATAAAGGACAAAAGGATGAAATACATAAAGGAAGTTTATTCAGGAATTATGAAAGTCAAACCATGACTTCATGCAACTTAGGTAGCAATGATGTATTGCTAGATGTCACTCATTGTTTGTAAAATTAGAACAGTTCTAATTTTGCTGCTAACGTTGCCTGATCATACAAGGGTCACACCCTTCGAATGAAACGAACAAAAATTGGAAACCATACTCCCTATTTTAGGGAGGTTGCCGAAAATCCCCTATGGGATAGGAGAAATCGGCAACTCCCTTAAATGGGAATAATATTGGATAAATGTTGTATTTATCAGATATTATTTAGATTGTGGAAAATATTTAGAGACTTAAATATTATAGAATAAGATTCTAGATTTTTAAATATATATTTGGAATTTATATAATGTATATTTAATTCCAAGTTTATGTAGAATTAGATTCTACATAATGAAAAATATATATTTAAATATATTTAAATCCAAGTAAAGATAGAATGACATTCTATATAATAAATATATATATATATATATTTGGATTAAATATAATGTATATTTAAATCCATGTTTTATGTAGAATAAGATTCTACATAATTAAATATATATTTCATTTAATATTATTAAATATAATGTATATTTAATATAAACCAATTTCAAGTAGAATTAGATTCTATGAATTTTGGTTGAACTTGGATTTAAGGAATTCAACTAGAATTAAGTCTCTGAATACTATTTAAAGGGACAAGGGCTAGCAACCAAATCATCCATATTCTTCCTTGCGAATTTCGACATATCTTTGGGAATTCCCCTTTAGAATTTTCGACAAGTCCCAGATTTCTTCTGAGAAGTTGTTCGATATTTTTCTGGTGTTCCACTTGCCCCCTGGCGAATTCCTAGCGGATACTTGTTCGAATCCAAGTCCCGGTAGAACCCCTGGTCGATTTCAAACTCCCTCAGGAATCCCTAGAGGGATTTCGACTTCTCCTTGTAATGTGTTCGAACCTGTCGAAATTTATCCCTAAGTGTTAGGGAGGCGGAAACTTTGTTCGTTTTGTTCGGGTGGACTCCGTTGAGGTCGTTGCGAACCTGTGACGATTCCGGTTTTACTTTACGTGATTATTCCGACATATCGTCGGTTTTCCAGTTTCCAGAGTTTTAAAAGGTAATTCTTCATCTTTTCACCCTGGATTCGTTCCTGTACATGGATCCTGGCTGGATTACGTCGGATTAATTTTTCTGCTGTGCCACGGGGCGTGCCGTCGTGACCCAACAGTGGTATCAGAGCCACTTGTATCATACGAATTCGAACTTAAATTCTTGGGTGATGTTTATGTATGAGATGCATGTTGTTTGATTCGATTTAGATATTTATCGTTTATTGTATCACACCTAATAAAGACTTATTTTGATTATCACTGAATGATTAAGAGTTAATCATAACTATGTTAGGTTGCTTCAATGTTAAATGTTAACATGTTGAGACTAATAGTTAGTCTAGAGAACAAGTAGTTCATAATTTCATAGATTTATGAAATCTTTGAAAGGGCTTCTAATTTGATAAAAGTTATCAAACTATCTTTCACGGTGAATCCATAAGAGTTATGGTTAGACGTTATGAAAAATGCATGTCTAGGATTGGCATCATCAAAGACCTGGTACTTAAGTGTGCCTAGTGCACCACCTCTCTTTCATGTTGACCTACCTGGTGCATTTGTTTGTTAACGCAAATGGTTTATGAAACCTCGTGATCCTTCTTTGGCCCATTAACCGCAATATAGGGATAATCAGTTTAAAACTCCGTAAACACGTCGTTACTTTGTTCGCACGATGTTTGAAATGCATGTTAGATTGTACGGTGTTTGTTTTGCATGGTTATAGCCCATAGCCTTTATAGTTTTGGTTTTTATAAATACGGCCTGTGTGTCGTTCCTTTCTCTATCTTCTATTGTACTTCTCATCTCATCTCACTCCCTCGCATGTAACGCGAGTTTCTAAAAATTGTAAATACTCATGGAGATAAAGCAAGGACCAACATAGCAGCGTGGTGGGCCTTCCCTGGTGGACCAGGCGTTTCAGAAGCAGGTTCTATCTTTAGTAGAATGATCCTCCCATTGGCTTGGGACAGGTCGCCTTAGGTTAAGAAGGGCTATAATCATTGCATATTTATTTACCGCTTATATTTACCTTGTATGTGATACAATGGATATTTTATAAGCATGATTAAACATAGTTCAATTGATAGGATCAATGTTAAAATGATGAGATAATTAAGTAAATACATGACTATAATTCTAAGTATGTTTTAACCATCCAATATATACCCTCGTTAAAGCTTCGATCGATATAATGCGAGCTTTGCCAAAGCAATGTCACATTTATCTATCTTAGTTAAACACGAAGAATAAGCTAGTGATATTCGCCAGTTGAGATATTGGTATTGACATAGCTGGGTTGTTCTAATAGGATTAGAAAACCTAGTGGTTAAAAGTTTTGGTTAATCATAAGATGATTTAAAGAACAAGAGTTGTTCGCCAAAAGATGAGGAATTACATGAGATGTAATTAGTAAGGTGTTACTTACCTAAATAACCATTTCCTAAAAGACTAGCCAAAGCTGGTTTAGGAATGGTGAAATACGGATCCTCACTCACTAGAAAAAACTATCAAAACGTTTTTCCAAAATTAAAACTAGAGGGTTTTTAATTTTGAAGAAAATGGTGGGAGTAAATTTATAGTAAAGACCTATCTATAAATTTTAAAATTTAGTAAAACTTATGTAGCATATTTTCTTTGTTGTAGAATTAATGGCAAATAATACTCTATCTCTGCGATCTATCCTTGAGAAGGATAAGCTCAATGACATAAACTTTCTTGACTGGTTCCGCAATTTGAGAATTGTTCTCAAACAGGAAAAGAAGGAATATGTCATTGAAGAACATGTTCCTGATGAACCGGTTGCCACTGCTTCTGGAGCTAACAAAGACAAGTTTAAGAAACACATGGACGACATGCTGGATGTCGGTTGTCTTATGCTTGCCACCATGACCCCTGAGCTTTAGAAGCAACATGAGGACATGATAGCTTATGATATGATTCAAAATCTCAAGGAGATTTATGAAGGGCAAGCTCGTCAAGAGAGGTACGAGACCTCTAAAGCTCTGTTTCAATGCAAGATGAGTGAGGGATCTCCCGTAAGAGCTCACGTCATCAAAATGATGAGCTACATCCAAACGTTGGAGAAGCTTGGCTTTCTGCTGAAAGACGAATTAGCTACTGATGTCATCCTGCAATCGTTGCCGGATAGTTTCAATCAGTTCGTCCTTAATTTAAATATGAATGAAATTAACAAGATGCTACCACAGTTGCTCGGCATGTTGAGAATTGTTGAAATCAACCTGAAGAAGGTAGGACCTAAACTTGTTCTGATGGTCCGCAAGGGCAAGAAGAAAGGTAAATCGGCAGCAATGTCTAAAGGTGATGGTGAGACCAAAACCGATGGAAAGGAGGCATTGAAACCTAAGAAGGGAATCAAGAAGGATGGAAAATGTTTCCATTGCGGCAAGACCGGACATTGGAAGAGAAACTGCCCCACACACCTACAAGAAGTCAAGAAAGCAAAAAGGAGTGAGGCATTAACCTCAGAGGCTTCTAAAGAGAAGGCATCAGAATAGACATTGTAACCCCCTTAGTCTTGCCTAGACGGTTGACCCGAACTACGAAGATTACACGGGGAAAACCAAAGTCAACCCGAAAGTCAACCTTGATTAACGACCCTTTTTTCTTTTTAAACTTGTCTAGATGCACGTTAACCCTAAGCGTACTCTTGGGAAACACATACGAGAAAAGCACAGCGATCAAATTATGATAAGGGACTCAATTGCACAAATCCCAAATATTATGGACCAAAATGTAAATTTTGGAAATTTGAAAGTCTTAACTGATTTTTAAGTTACCAATATCAAATTAATCATATTACATGCTTCCTTTTCAAATTTCGCCTTAATCGGACATCTCGAACTCATGCAATTGCAAATACAAATTTTAGGACTAAAATGTAAAGCTTACAAACCTCAAAACCATTCAAATCAGTGCCCAACGGTCACCTGTTTCGAAACGGTGTTGACCGTTCCAAAACGCGGGTTCGTTTCGAGACCTGTTTCGAAATAGGGCCTTCCAGTGGCCAATTCGTTTCGGAACGGCCCCTATCCGTTATGATACACGAAGGCCATTACAGGCCCCCGTTTCGAAACGCTAGTGCCCGTTCCGATACGGATTGCCCAGAAGTTGCATAATTTGCTGGTTTTACATACATTAAACCACTCAAACACATCCTAATAACTTCCTAATCATGCCAACAAGTCATCATGCATATAAGGTACATGTTTGCAACATTAAAACACATTCATGGCATCAAACAAGGAAATCCACAAGTCTATAGGCATGCATCCTAATATCCAAAACCAACCAACCATCAAAACACTAAAACAAGCATCAAAATGGCCATTTACAAATCCAAATCATTTAAGGCATCATGTCACAACTAGGGAGCCTAAAACATCTCCCAAATCACATCCTAGGTTCCCATTGCCAAATATCAAAAACTAATAATGTTGTGAAAACATCACCATACATGAGCTTAGCTTTCCCTTGGATTCTTAGCCTCCTTGTTGCCTCAAACACTTCAATTATCTGCATTATTGGTTCAAGAGAGAGAGCGTAAGCACAATTGCTTAGTGAGACATGCTCTAAAGAAACAATACAATAATGCACTTTATAAAACACTTTTCACAAAGCTTTCCATCTCAATAACATCATTATTCATGCAACCTTGCATTCTTAAACAAGCATCTCATGCTCCATTAGAACAACATGTCATATTTGCTTTCAAGTGATAAACCATAACCATTTACAACACAAAACACAATCGGATACGCGGATTACAAGCGTTGTCCCATACGCTTCATACACACTACCGAACACACAAGGGGGAGTTTACCGGTACAATCACAACCCCTCAACACCCGTGATGGAGTTTAACGGTACAATCACAACCCCTAAACATCACTCATCGGTAGTTGTATAACATCACTAACGAGAACACGGGACACTCAACACAAGATCCACACATGGACTTTTAACCACCATTGTGATCTTAACCATCTCGTTAGTGTGCTTGGATGGAGTTTACGGTACAATTACAACCCCTCAACATCCAAGGCGACTTTATTCACGGTGTACTCAATCCTATACCCGCTAACTATATCCGATTCAAGTACTTTAAAACCAACACATCACTTGCCAATATACATCATTTATCATCAAAAATTCACTGTTTTTTAAGCATTAAATCAAAGACATTAATTAACAATGCATCACTATGCATCAAATCCACATTTTCAACATATCAAACCAAGGATCTCTTACCTTGAGCATCCTTCAACATATGGCTTTCAATACCAGCATTTACCATGCTAAAACATGCTTTCAAAACAGAATTTAAACATGCAATTTATCAACAAATGCATCGAACCACTCCATGGCTCATACAAGAGAGTTTTTCCAAAAAATTACTCTTGAGCTTAGTTAAGTTGATTAGACTTTAACTAAGCTCCTAAACCTTCAAACATTGGTTTCAAAGCTGAAACCCAACTTCACTCACTAATTCTGTTTCGCAAGCTTGTCGAAACGCTGATCAAGCCTCTGGATCAACACCACAAGTATCCGAATATGCATCCCTTATTTTAAACACATCAAAGCAGAGGATTAATGCATCATCATGAATTAAAATCTTCAGCCATTACACCTAAACTCGCTGCTCTAACCAAATCTAACATTTCGGCTACCAAACACAACTGAAATCACCTCCAAACTCTTCCACAACATAACCCAGCCAGGATCCATCACTTCTAACCATTCCTAAACATCAATTAACATCCAAAATGGACCGAAACTCGTCCTTATACCTCCAGCTATAACAGAACACCAAGATCACCCCAAAAACCACAATTTTCATAAGCAAAAACTCAGAAAAATCAACCTATTCGGGATTGCATTGATTAAACCTCATTTACACATCAATAAACATCCAAAATACATTTTATAATCATCTCAAAACATATCCCAAACAATCACCACGAATTTCTTCAAGATTTCTTCCAAATCTTGAGTTTTAAGCCAAAATCAAGTTCATATCATTAAAACCTTTTATAAAACTTAATTTAAGGATTGAGAACTTGGGAATTTCAGTAAAGAACTGAGTATTTAGAGGAGAAGAACAACATTACCTCTAAATGTAGATTTCTCCTTGATTAGAGCCAACTCTCTTGAAAATCCAATAAGAAAATCAAGAGGATTTGATGTAGAAAGGATTAGGAATTAATTGTTGATTGAATCCTCATCAATAGCTTTGAAAATCAACGGAAAAGATGCTGGATAAAAGTGTTTGGATGAGGGAATTTTGAGAGAAAATGAGATGAGAAAGTTTTAAGAAAAGTTAGTTATGAAAATCTAAAAATTGGTTTTATCTTTTTCATTTAATTAATTAAACATTAATTAAATCATTTAAATCTAAGAAAAATCTGGAGATATCTTTCTTGGGTAAATTAGCTCCTTAAAGATTCAAAGTTTCAATCCTTACAAAACAGTCACCACTGAACTTTTCAAAAATCACATTTTAGTCACTATTTCAAAATGTTGCACTTCCAAACCTTATTTTGTAAAATTGATCTCACCACTCTCTTATATATATTAAAAGAGGATTTTTATATATTTTTCTGTATTTTTAAAGCATCCCGAACTAGGCTTTCCCTAAAACCTCCTTTTATATTCGAACCGAAAATCAGATCGGTCCGGTTCAGACCCTAAACTTCTAAGCCCAAAATTGGGGTGTTACAGACATAGACCTGCGAATGGAAATAAAGCAAGAGTTGCTACATCATCCATTAGGACATGTGTTTTTGCTTAAATAGATTTGTTTTAGTTTTTAAGATTATTATTTTGTGCCTAAGTTTTAGTTATCTTGTAAGGACAAGATATTTTAATTTTGAGATTATTTAAATAAATGTTATTCTTTTAATCTCTTATGGCACAACGAATCAATGATCTTTAAACTAATCAAATCAATAATATTTAAAACATGACTAATCTCAAACTCGTAAAAAGTATTAAGGTAATTTGATGAGATCAAATTCAAGAATACTTAAAGTTTGATGAGCTTTCAAAGAATATGGGATTGTCCCATAATTAAATCCCACAAGTGGAACGAAAAAGTCTTTGAAAGAGAATCAAATATGTTAGACATGTTTTGATTCCGAACAAGTCATTTTCGACTTCTTTACACAATAGAAAAACAACTCTCATACTTAATCATTTTTTTAAACTTGGTTCGAAACGCCATATAAGAGATGGACTAAGAATTGTTCTAGAATACCTTTGAAGTTTTAAGGTTACTTACATGTTAAAATGTTTACAAAGTTCGAACCTTAAAAACTACATTTGTTGTTTATCCTAATGAGAACAAAGCGTTTGTTTCTCAAACGAGAGTTTATCTTGAAAGAGATTAATTCTCACAAAGGGATTTTATTTCGTCAACTTTAACGAGAACAAAATATTTGTTGCTCAAACGATAGTTTATCTCGAAAGAGAATACTTATCACTAAGGGATTTTATTTTTCAACGAGAACAAAATGTTTGTTGCTCAAACGAGAGTTTCTCTCGAAAGAGATTACCTCTCACAAAAGTAAAATGGAATTTGGAATGTGAAGAAATTTTAGACAACAAATTTATGAACCAAAGATTGAGAATGTTCCACAAATCATCAAGGAACATTAGAACAAAACACAACCATTGTGTTGATCCTTAAGAGAATACCATATACTTGAGAAATATGGACTTCTCACTATCCGTACATGGAAACACTCTTCTTTTCGGATCAAGATAAAGACTAGGTCTTATCAGAAAGCAATGGTGAGCCCAAAATTCGAGAAATGGCTAAGAGCCATGAGATATGAGATGGAATCCATGTCTAAAACCAAGTATAGACTTTGGTTATCTAAAAGGGTAAAACCTAAGAGATATGGATGAGTTTTTCAAAAGGAAAAACCGACATGGATGATAAAACATAAAAAGGATGATTCGTCGCTAAAAGTTTTCGACAAACTTCATAGCATTGACTATGATAAAGCATCTTCCTTGTAGCTATGTTTAATCCATCTTAATCTCACTTGCAAGTAATTACATACCATGATTATGGAATCAAATAAAGTAATGTCAAAACCGCTTTCCTAAGGGAAAAACTTGAAACTGGTGTGTACATGACACATCCAGAAGGTTTTGTCACTCCAGTAAAACACTTGGAAGGTATGTAAGCTACAAAGGTCTATTCGTAGACTAAGGCAAGCTCCTCGAAGTTGGGATATTCGTTTCAGAAGATACAATCAAAAGGTTTGGTTCATCTAGAAACAAAGGGGAGTCTTGTTTTCAAAAGAGCTAGTGGGAGCATTGTTACTTTCCTAAGTATTGTATGTATATGACATAATCATCAAAAGAAACTAAAGATCGCAGTCTGTTTTGCATTAATAAAAGATATTGTGAGTTAGCAACATGAGACAGTATCTAACTCTACAACATAGGCTGAATGTATTACAGTCGACATAGCAATAAAGAAGGATGTTTGGATCTAAAGGGTTCACTTCTGAACTAAGGGTTGTTCCCAGCATATCAGATGCTACATAACTCTGTTATGATGGAACCTTTGCGTAAGCAAATAAAACCCAGATCTCATCAATAAATCCAAACATATTATAAAGTACTTACATCTTGGAAATGTGAAAGTATGCAACATACGCACAAAGTTGATAACTTTGTCAACTCCATGACAAAGCTTTTGACACAGCATAAACATGTCAGTTACACTAAGCCATATCGTATTAGATACGAGAATGATTGGTCTTAGTGCTAGTGGGAGATTGTTGGAGTATGTCCAAAGACCAATCATATGATGATTGAATAGACATACTATTTTACTAGATTTATCAAGTAACAGCATTGTCGTTATTATCATTTGGTATGTTTCTGTGCATCAAACTAACCATTGGATAATAATGTCCATACAATAATACGATTATTGTTAAACAGGATCCTTAGTCGAATATTATTACGAGTATGGACAATGATAATATATAAAGACTAATATGTGGTTGATTGATAACAAGTGTTGTCATTGACATAGAGATGTCAAAATCAACACATAAGTATTTGTTAGAGAACAACATACTGGATTGACCCGCTATGAGCATGTTTCTTGGGTAATTATGTGACAGTCACAACATTGCTCATGATAAACATATGTATAATCCCCAAACTTGAGATCAACATGATTTCAACATAAAGATTTACGTATTTTGACATAGTCAAACGTGTGTCGTAATTGACTACATTATAAAGACTGATGATTGGATACGTGATGACCTATGTAGTGAAATATGGTTGATCAAGAAAGGATTTGTCCCTCCTACATAATGGGAGAAATATCTTCGGCCACTTGATTGAGTGAGATTAGAAAATGCATGGTCATGCTCGAATATTATGATATGAGATATCATAGAGATTCGTTTATCATAATCTACTCAAGACCTCAAGAAACACTAGATGAACAACGCAAGTGTGACTAACCCATGACTTGTGTTCATCTAAGATATAAAGGACAAAAGGATGAAATACATAAAGGAAGTTTATTCAGGAATTAGGAAAGTCAAACCATGACTTCATGCAACTTAGGTAGCAATGATGTATTGCTAGATGCCACTCATTGTTTGTAAAATTAGAATAGTTCTAATTTTGCTGCTAACGTTGCATGAACATACAAGATTCACACCTTTCGAATGAAACGAACAAAAATTGGAAACCATACTCCCTATTTTAGGGAGGTTGCCGAAAATCCCCTATGGGATAGGGGAAATCGGCAACTCCCTTAAATGGGAATAATATTGGATAAATATTGTATTTATCAGATATTATTTAGAGTATGGAAAATATTTAGAGACTTAAATATTATAGAATGAGATTCTAGAAATTTAAATATATATTTGGAATTTATATAATGTATATTTAATTCCAAGTTTATATAGAATTAAATTCTACATAATTAAAAATATATATTTAAATATATTTAAATCCAAGTAAAGATAGAATGAGATTTTATATAATAAAAATATATATATATGGATTAAATATAATGTATATTTAAATCCATGTTTTATGTAGAATAAGATTCTACATAATTAAATATATATATTTCATTTAATATTATTAAATATAATGTATATTTAATATAAACCAATTTCAAGTAGAATTAGATTCTATGAATTTTGGTTGAACTTGGATTTAAGAAATTCAACTAGAATTAAGTCTCTGAATACTATTTAAAGAGACAGGGGCTAGCAACCAAATCATCCATATTCTTCCATGCAAATTTCGACATATCCCTAGGAATTCCCCTCTGGAATTTTCGACAAGTCCCAAATTTCTTCTGAGAAGTTGTTCGATATTTTCCTGGTGTTCCTCTTGCCCCCTGTCAAATTCCTGGTGATTTCCTAGTTCAAAATCCAAGTACCGGTAGAACCCCTGGTCGATTTCAGACTACCTCAGGAATCCCTGGAGGGATTTTGACTTCTCCCTGAAAGGTGTTCGAACTTGTCGAAATGTATCCCTAAGTGTTAGGGAGGCGGAAACTTTGTTCGTTTTGTTCGGGTGGACTCCGTAGAGGTCGTTGCGAACATGGGACAATTCCGGTTTTACTTGACGTGGTTATTCCGACATACCGTCGGTTTTCCAATTTCTAGAGTTTTAAAAGGTAACTCTTCATCTTTTCACCCTGGATTCGTTCCTGTACATTGATCCTGGCTGGATTACGTCAGATTAATTTTTCCGCTACGCCACGGGGCGTGCCGACGTGACCCAACATTAATTACCTTATAAGGATCGCCATAGCCACGGATAGGTTCCTAACCGCACCCAGATCATTCAGCCCGTGGGTACGTCGGATGTACTTCTTCACACAGCCCTAAGTACACATCCCCTTAAATAAGTATCATAGTACTGGTTCTAGGACATCCAGATTCCTTTACAACAATCATAAGATAAGACATGCTCTCCAAGCATTCATACACCTTACCAAGAGGTAAGTGGCACCAAGCCAAGCTATCATGCAAATGCCCACAAGGCATGACACCAACCAGCCTGGTTAGCTCTCGATTTTATCATCAACAACCCCTCAAGTTCCCACCTGGCACACAAGGACAACATCAATCACATTACCAACCTCTATGATTACTATCTTACACGAGTCGCCCAAATAAGTTACCGAGTTGTTACCCATTTTGCTTGTATAGAGGTATGAAATCCTAATTCTCAGTTCCATATCTTGTTTTATCTCTTTAGGAATCCATTTAACCATATCTCACAATTTTCCAGCCCCTCAGGTACTATTTTGATGTTTTTGGGCAAAATGCTCAATGGGTACCGGTACTGGCCTTCGCGTACCGGTACTCACTGCGTACCGATGCTAAAATGGCTTATTGGAATTTTCCTAAGTCTTGGCATACCGGTACAGGTTGACCCGTACTGATAAGAGATTACATGGTGTACCGATACTGTCATACTGGTACCCCTTTCTTAACTCGCCTCAATAGAACAGTGTTCTTAAAGCCTAGAACACTAGGGTGACAATACGAGCTCCCCATGTATCGGTACCGAAGCCCATAAATGACTTCCTAGGCTCGGGAAATAATCCTTAAAGCCCTCAAATTACAACCACTAACCATTTAACACGATCCTACATCTTATGAAAGTTATTTGGGGTAGTTTGTTACCATTTTTATACATTATTAACATTTAATTCGGAATTTACCATCAACAAGGCTTTAAGCTACCAAAACACGAAATCTAGCAATCATAAACCATAAAATCAAGCAAGGCATTCACTTATGATCTTCAAGAAGAATAGAAGTTAGAGATGTACTGACCTTAAGCCAAAAATCTCGAAATGCACTCTTACCATAAGCTTCTTCAACTTTTCCTCTTGGCTCAATTATGAAGAAAACCCCCAAATCACCTTCTCTTGACATACCAACATGAAAAACAAAACAATACTTGAGATAACAGCTAGGGGTAAGCTTTGCTACGAATTTAAAACCTTTAAAACCAAAGGGAAGCTTCTTACAAGCATTGAACCTAAAAACCCATAATATGACATCTTACCTTTTACCACAAGATTATACTTTTCATGAAGCTCTTGAAATAGTGATCAATATTGCCTTCACTCATGAATCCCGAAATGAAACTTAGCAAGGCAAGCATTTAAATTTTAGAGATAAAATTCTAAACCTGAAAATGAGAGGAGATGGTGTTTAGGAGAGAAGAAATAGATGAAGATGGGAGAGTGAGGTAAGCTTGTCTACCCCTCTCCCATGTGAAGATAACCATGTAATAAAGGTGGGCAGCCTTTATTCTAAAATTGGGAACAATCACCACATAAAACCTCACACTTTCATCTTTGTTACAAAATGGTCACCTCTCAAGCTCACATAACCAAATTCTTATCTAACAAGGTTCAAACTTGACCTGGTGGGTCCAATTACTCAATCTTACATGAAGGTTCATAACTCGAGTCAACGCCCATTTGTTGTCTCATAACAAATGCTATGTTTCGTCTCTGCTCTTTATCTTCTTAGTGCTCGTCTCTACTTTTTGTTCTTCTTTATGCTCTTCGTATTTATGCTTGCTCTTGCAAGCTTCTTGTTGTTGTTTCTGAGATTTTCCCTTTTTTTGTTTTGTATTTGTTTTATGTGTTTTAATGAAGCCAATTGTTGCGTGTAAAATAGTCTATCGCAATGGTAGTGCAAGTGTACACGACGCAAGTAGTAAAGTGATACGAAGTATCGGATATCGTCTCCACAGGGATTGGGCTAATAGCTTCACCTTAGTTTTCTACACGAAAGTAAAGGAAATAATTGAAAAGATTGTCACGAGAATAATAAAATAGACGTAAATAAAAGAGTAGAATTATCAAGATATAGAGAATGGGCTGGTATTGAATTGCTCAGTAGTGCATGTATTGCAATGCTTAGGAACTCCAGTTCTGTCGTTGCACCCGTCGCGGCAGCACCTGTCGCGGCAGCAGTCCGTTGATCGTTACGGCAGCAAACACACCAACTCAGTACTTCAAGTTTGGCAAGAATCCCAGATCTGCCTTGGCCTATCCCTAGGTCCAAGTCTGTCGATGATCACGTCTTTGATGATACCTCCCAGCGTGAATCGACGGATGAACACCGATGTGTATGAATTCTTCTTTAGCCACTTAACCTTGCTCTATCCCTAGGCACAAGATAGTTCAACTATAAACTAGAGAACTTGCTCTTATTTCTTTCGTATACTTAACTCTCTCGATGCTAAGTAAATGGATAACCTCACAATGCTCTCCCGATGCTCTTGCAAGATATTAATAACCAAAATAAGAGAACTTGAAGTTTATTTTATTGAACTTGAAAAATCCTAAAACAAAACAACCCTTGCAACTACTTTACAAATCAACCCGTGGCCCTAGGGGGGTTTTAGAACATATCGACGGAGGGTAAACGGCGGAAAGTTTTTGGTTGTCGATTATGGGGTATGATGTTCACCCTAGGTTAAAATATATGCCCTTATATAAGCTTTGGGCTCAAGTTATCTGAGTTAACAAGGATTACAACTTTAATTAAAAGTATGATTCTAATAAAGACTTAATCTTCAAGGATCCTACTTTTCAGTCGTCCTCCTTGTTTCTTGGGATTTTCTCTCCTTGAGCTTTGGGCTTGCCATATCTTTTGATCCGGGACTTGGAAAAATATTTGGTTTTCACACGACAGACGAGCATAATTTTCTCTATCTATCGAGGTCCACTTTACTTTTCCTTCACTAATTTGCTGTCGTCCTCTGCTATCACGGCAGCACCATGGCAGCATCGTCCTCTTTGTCTGCTTGTTCAGTTCAGCTTTCCTGCTTCTCTGCCCTGCGCCTGCCTTCTCCGTCAACTATGGCGGTAACCTGCAAAATCAGCCATCTTTTAGTAGAATCTGTGCCTTTAATATATTTGTGATGTTTTGCTGTAAACTAACCTAAATATAATGAAATGATGCTTGAATGCAGCAGAAATATGGGTTAAAAAGGGTGTAAATAATAGAACTTTTACACACTCAACACACCCCCAAACTCAAGTTTTTGCTTGCCCTCAAGCAATTAAGACCTAAAAGAAAATTGAATATTTTTGTTTTGGCTTTCAACAGTGAACTTTCCCTTACCTGTCGTTCATTCTCTGTGACGGCAGCAACCTGTCGGATAATTTAGGATCTGTCCGGAATCTCACTATAGTCCTTGTGTAGTGTGTGCATGCTTGTTAACAGTTATATGCAAAGACTCTCTTAGTTTCATTAGAATATTCAACTCTTTAACTCGAATTTTTATGCCAAAGTTTATTTTTGAAGGCACGTTTTCATGCTTCTTTTGTTTTGACTTGATTCTTCTATTTTTCAAGCTAAGTTTTACTAGAGCCAGTGTTAGGCACCTCTAGTTAGCTTCCTAGAGCCGGTTTCGGGCACCTCTAGGTTTTTGAGTTTCTTTTGCTAAACTTCTTTCCTAGAGCCAGTGTTAGGCACATCTAGGGGCTATTCAAGTACTAAGCTTCCTATTCTAGTTTGGCTAAAAGAAATCTAAGCAGTATAACAGTAACAATGGTGTTTAAGTTTTTCAGAACTATAGAAATGCTCTAAACTTCTCCTTAAACTGTCCTAAAGATGCTGCCACGACAGAGCTGTCATGACAGGCAAGTTCAAATCACAATTTTAAGCCAAAATTTTCAGTCTTTTCTGATTTTTTTAAGAGAAAGAAATGAGACACAGCAAATAATTAAGATGTACTAAGACTCCAATAAAATGGAGGGTTGCCACCCCCAAACTCGAGGGTTGCATTGCCCTCAATGCAAATGACAAAATAAAATGAAGGCAGTACATCACAAAATATAGATAAGGCAGCAACAATAAGAAGAAATTAAGAGACTTAAATTTAAACACTGTCTTCACTACTGATGCTGACGCGGATTTGGCGACGGATTCTGGGCTGTGGGGCAGGGTGGGCTGGTTGCTCTACGACCTGGATGTCAGAGCTCCTGCTGCTGTCCCAAGTGCTGCTGCTGGTGGTGGTGGTGCTGGCCTTTGGCATAAGCTTTCTGTCAGCCATTCGTTTCTGCCTTTTGACAGGCGTGAATTCCTTCTCCAAATTCCTCCGAATAGGAGGTTCTGCCTCGCTGTCAGCCCAAATGGAGGAAGAGGAGAAACCAGCTACAAAGGCATCGATGTCATATGAGGGTTGTCGCTTTGTTCCTCGGGCGGATGTGTCGGCCGGAGGACTGCCGGCTGCCGTCGGGGCAGGTGATGGAGTGGAGGCAGCAGAATGTGTGTGTGCGGAGGCAGGAGGTGTAGGTGTGTGGGCAGGGGTGGGGATGGTGAAATAGTGGGCAGGGAAGGTGGGAAATACAACATCAGGATAATTTAAAGTATGGTTAGTAAAATTTACCGTGGAGTTGGCAAAATCCCTGATGAATGTCTTTAGACCCAGCTGTCTGTCTTCCACCCTCTGAATGGCAGCAAGGATTTGAGTGGATGTGTCTGTCGGAGCAGCTGCTGCGGCAGGTTCAGTGTTGGGCTCCTCTGATGATTCAGCTGGGGCGGTATTAGGGTTGACGGAAGAGATGGGGGTTGCTACTGTCAGCTCCATGAGGCTGATAATGTTCTGGTCGGTCCAGCCCCGTCCCTTCACTAGTCGATCAGTTGTGGCTTCTGGTACGGCAGAGCAGTGGCAGAGAGATGTAATCATGAAGGGCAGGCAGAGGAGGGCGGTTGATCTGTTGGTGCAGTCCAAGATACTCTCCCTCATGTAGCGTCCCACATTTATGGGCCGTTTGTTCATGATGGAATGGATTAGGGCTAGCCTCTACTGGTCCACTATCGTGTGATGCGAGGACGGCAGAATCCGCTTCTTGATGAAAGCGTTCCATAATTTGGCTTCTGGAAGCAGCTGGCCCCTTCTTACGGTGTTGGGATTTTTCTTGCTCGTATTCCATTCAGTTCCTTCTTCTATCACTTCAGCCATGACAGCATCGAAGGCAGCGGTGTCTAGGGTGTCCAAAAACTGCTGGTGAGCATCGTCGTTGGGACCGAAGTAGAGGCCATACATATTGTTGATGCGCTCTGCTGTGAATGGTACTTCTGTCCCTCAGACAGTTACTGTTGTTGTCGTCCTGCTGTCAATGGCATCATAGAATTCCCTCACCAGCGTTTCTTTCATTTCAGCTGGTTGCTCTGCAAATTGCTCCCATAGTAGAGCCTTTAACGCCCTTGCGATGAACGGTTTGAGCCCCATATTCACTGCCTTACGAGTGTAGATAAAGCCTCGTTCTTCCCAGAGGTCCTTGGTTGCGAAGGACTGCAGGGTGGGTGCTGCCGGTGAAGAGGTTGAAGCAGCACTGCGACGGGTTCTTCTAGAAGACATGTTAGTTGCAAGGGTTTTGTGAAAGTAAAGAAAACAAAGAAAAATGAGAGGGGAGAGCAAGTAAGAATAAGCAGAAGTGAGGAAAATGAAAATGAAACGGGGTTTTATAGAGGAAGAGTTGTTTCCGGTTTAATGCTGTAACGGCAGGCGTGAATAACGGGGTGACTGTTGAGCTTTAGCGTGGATGACGCGTCTGACACGCATTTATGCGTCTGTTATGCGTCTGTCACACATTTCTGCGTCTTCCGTGATAGTCTGATGACAACCTATCTTATCCGTGTCTACCGCGGCAGCTGGAACGACAGGCTTCAATAATGGGCTCTGTTGGGCTGATGGATGGATGGTGGGCTTGGGTCACTTCTCCTTTTCTTCTTGACTCCTTTATTTCCTAAAAACAGAAAATATAAAAACATTATTCGAATAAAATAAACCTTATTTCCTAATAAATAATAAATAATAAAAATAAATAAATAAAATTTAGGTTAAATTAGGGATGCCTTGTGGGGCATCTCCAAAGGTAACCACTTCCTGTATTCCTGGGGCTTCAGTCCCCTGATAATGCTTGAGGCGTTGTCCGTTGACGTTAAATTGGTGCCCGTCTTTTAACGACTGGATTGTGATGGCACCATGGGGAAAAACTTGTACCACTTGGAACGGGCCAGACCATCTAGATTTTAGCTTCCCTGGGAAGAGTTTTAGTCTAGAATTGAACAACAATACAAGCTGCCCTGGGCAGAACTGTCGTGGCAGCAACTTCCTGTCATGCCACTTCTTAGTCTTCTCCTTCTAAATTCTTGCATTGTCGTAGGCCATTGTCTGTATTTCTTCAATCTCGTTCAGATCTAATAGCCTTTTCTGGCCTGCCTTGTCCAAGTCCATATTCACTGCCTTGATTGCCCAATATGCTTTGTGCTCTATCTCGACAGGCAGATGACAGGTTTTTCCATAAATCAATCGGTTTGGAGACATGCCCAATGGAGTTTTAAAAGATGTCCTATATGCTCATAATGCCTCATTAAGGAGTAAAGACCAATCTTTCCTAGTTGGCTTAACCATCTTCTCAAGAATGTTCTTAACTTCCCTATTGGATATCTCAGCTTGTCCATTGGTCTGTGGGTGGTATGCTGTCGCGATCCGATGCTTGACACCATATTTCTTCAAGGCGGCAGCAATAACCATATTGTCAAAATGTCTCCCTTCATCACTGATAATCACCTTAGGGATGCCAAACCTTGAAAAAATGTTTTTGTGTAAAAAAATTTGGACTGTCTTGGCATCATTCTTTTGAGTGGCGATAGCTTCAACCCACTTAGAGACATAATCCACTGCTAGGAGGATGTATAGATTTCCACATAAAGATGGAAAAGGTCCCATAAAATCAATCCCCCAAACGTCGAAGATCTCGACTTCTAGAATGTTCTGCAGTGGCATCTCGTTTCTCCTCGAGATGTTACCTGTCCGTTGGCACCTGTCACAGTTCTTGTAGAGGTCTTGTGCATCTTTATACAGTGTCGGCCAGTAGAACCCTGACTGCAGCACCTTGGCAGCAGTTTTGTTGCCTCCTAAGTGACCTCCATATTGTGAAGCATGGCAGTGATTGAGAATGTCTTCTTGCTCTTCTTGTGGTACACACCTCCTTATAACTTGATCTGCCACCATGGCTGTCGCGGCAGCGAGTGCGGCAGCAAAGAGCTGCTCATCTGGGAAGGTCTCTAGTATGTTAGTCTCATCTATTGGTAGACTCTGTCCCTTCTCCAATCTTGATAAGTGATCTGCCACCTGATTTTTTGTCCCTTTTTTGTCCTTGATTTCAAGGTCAAACTCTTGCAATAGCAGGATCCACCGTATCAATCGAGGTTTTGCATCCTTTTTCGTGAACAAATACTTCAGGGCAGAATGGTCTGTGTACACTATTACCTTCGTCCCAAGTATGTAAGAACAAAACTTGTCGATGGAGAACACCATAGCTAACAGCTCCTTTTCTGTGGTGGTGTAGTTTACTTGGGCGTCATTCAATGTCTTGATGGCATAATATATTACATGAAATAGCTTATCTCTGCTCTGCCCAAGTGTTGCCCCGACAGCATAGTCACTAGCATCACACATAATCTCAAATGGCTGTGTTCAGTCTAGTGGCTGTACTATGGGGGCTGTTACTAGTTTTTCCTTCAAAACCTTGAATGCTTTAGTACATTCTTCATTAAAGTCAAAGGGTCGGTTCTGCTCTAAAATATGGCATGGGGGCTTGGTGATTTTTGAGAAATTTGCAATGAATCTCCGATAAAAATCAGCATGCCCTAAGAAACTTCTAATACCCTTGACTGTGGTCGGCGGCGGCAGCTTCTCGATCACTTCTATTTTGGCTCTGTTGACTTCTATCCCACGGCAGCTAATCTTATGGCCAAGGACTATCCCTTCATCCACCATAAAGTGGCATTTTTCCCAATTTAAGACAAGGTTTGCTTTTTCACATCTTTCAAGTACCTTTTGTAGATTGCCGAGGCAGCTCTCAAAATCGTCTCCAAAGACGGAAAAATCATCCATAAAAATCTCAAGGAAGTCCTCTACCATATCGGAGAATATGGCCATCATGCACCTTTGGAAGGTGGCGGGTGCATTGCATAGTCCAAACGGCATCCTCCTAAAAGCATACGTTCCGTAGGGGCATGTGAAAGTCGTCTTTTCTTGATCTTCCGGTGCAATAGCAATTTGATTATAACCTGAATAACCATCAAGAAAACAATAGTAAGGTTTTCCCGTGAATCTATCAAGCATTTGATCTATAAAGGGTAAAGGAAAGTGGTCCTTTCGGGTAGCTTTGTTTAGCTTCCGATAGTCCATACAAACCCTCCAACCGGTCACAGTCCTGTTTGGGATTAACTCATTGTTCTCATTGGTTATCACGGTCATTCCTCCTTTCTTGGGAATGCATTGCACCGGGCTCACCCATTTGCTGTCGGAGATGGAGTAAATAATACCAGCATCTAACCATTTGATTATCTCTTTACGCACCACCTCTTTCATCGCATGGTTTAGCCGCCTTTGGGCATCTATAGTCGGCTTATGATCTTCTTTTAAGAGGATTTTGTGCATGCATAAAGTCGGACTAAGGCCTTGAATATCAGCTATCGTCCATCCAATTGCCTTTTTGTGCTGCCTTAGCATGCGTATTAGCTGTCGTTCCTGTTCCTGCGGCAGCTTAGAAGAGATGATTACGGGCAACATATCATTTGAACCAAGAAAAGCATATTTTAGCTGCCCTAGCAGGGGCTTCAGTTCTAAGGCAGGTGGTTCAACAGTAGATGGCTTTTGGATTAAATGATTATCCGAAGTATAATTCAAAGGTTCGAATAACTTACCTGGATGATTGCCTAACCAGTTTACCTCCTCCTAATCTTCAGTATCAGATGTATCAGATTCAGAGGAGTTGTTGTCGTCGGTGCTGCCGTTAGTGTTGTCGTGACAGTCCTGTAGGTGGCTGCCGCGGCAGTGACCAAATTTAATATCGTGACAGCCCGACCTGATGCAGGGTTGATCAAGGGTAACGTGAGTGATAGCCTTGCATTCCTCGTCCACATCAGCATGTTTCATCGCTTGGAGAACATTCAACTTAATCTCTTGATCGTTCACTCGCATGGTGAGTTCTCCTTTCTCCACATCAATCAGTGATCTTCCCGTGGCTAAGAAGGGTCGCCAAGGATGACTAGTGCGTTTTCGTCTGCCTCACAATCTAAAACAAGAAAGTCAGCAGGAAAAATAAACTTATCCACTCTTACCAGAATATCTTCAATTTTTCCTTCTGGATAAACGTAAGAGCGGTCTGCCAGCTACAGAGTTACTGTCGTGGGCCGCACCTTTCCAATACCTAATTTCTGAAAAACAGACTTTGGCATTAAATTAACACTAGCACCAAGATCACAAAGTGCCTTACCCACAAATTTATTTCCGATTACGCAAGGTATGATGAAGCTCCCCAGATCCTTCTTTTTCTGGGGTGGCTACCGGTGAAGAATACTCATGCAACCTTCTGTCATCTTTACCGTTTCAAATTCCCCAAGTTTAGATTTTTTTGACATAACATCCTTGAGAAATTTAGCATAACCGGGCATCTCCCTAACGGCATCTAACAGCGGAATATTAATATGAACCTGCTTAAAAATATTATAAATCTTTTTAAGTTGAGATTCTTGCTTAGCTTGTTGTATCCGTTAAGGAAAAGGAGGTGGGGGACGATAATCAGCAATGTGTCCTTCCCACTGCATACAAATCTGAGGAGGTTTAGGTTCATCAATTTTCTCCTCTGTCGCTTCTGCTGTCGTGACAGGCTCATCGGCAGCAGTCTGTTTATCACCTGTCGGGGCAGCTTCCTCGGCAGGTTTATCCAAGGTTGGTTCCTTTACTGTTTCAGCTTCTTTTTCCGGCCCTGGTAATTTCTTCCCACTCCTAGTAGTAATTGCCTTACACTGCTCATGTGTGGGCTGCCTAGCATTTTCAGTATTGCTAGGGAATCCTCCAGTCTGCCTCGGCTTAATATGTTGGGAAACCTGACCCATTTGTGTCTCCAAGGATTTCAGAGTAGCTTCATGATTCGTCATCCTCATCTTTGTTTTATCCATGAAATTCTCTGTCTTCTTGACAAACTGATTCATATTCTCAATATAAGTACCGGTCTGAGACATAAAAGTGGCCAGAGTCTGTTCCAGTATACTGCTCGTGGCAGCTGGTTGTTGCGGCGGCAGTTGTTGTCGTGTCAGCAATCTATGTCCTCCCTGATTCTGATTGTGTGCTTGAGGATTCAGGGCATTATTAGGATTACTCCAAGAAAACTTGGGATCCTTCCTCCAATTGGAATTATAATTGTTGGAATTGTAATTCAGCTTGTAGTTTCCAACATATTTTCCCTCTTCTACTTGTATTGGGCACTCATCCCGACTATGATTTCCCTCACAGATGTCACATACCTCCTCAACAGCAAATCCATATTGTCCATCATCATTTAATAACCTTTTCATTGCTTTAGTAAGGAATGCTACCTGTGATTTCATTGTGCTGTCGGCTTCATAATCCTTGACAGCAAGTACCCGTTTACCCCCTCTTCTTGCAGTCGGAAACTGCTCCTCATTCTTAGCCAGATTTTTCAATACTTGTAATGCCTCGTCCGGATCTTTATCCAATAATAGTCCATTTGCTGCTGAATCAATTCGAATACGAGTTTGTAAGTTAGCAGCATTATAAAACTTTGTTACCTGATTCCAGACAGGGAATCCATGCATCGGGCAGTTCCGTAGAAGAGTAGTAAATCTGTCCCAGGCCTCGTGCATTGGCTCGTCATCTTCCTGTTGAAAAGTAGCAATTTCATTACGTAATCGCTCAATAAATGCGAAGGATTAAAACGAGATAAAAATTCACGAGATAAATCTGCCCAAGTTCTAATTGAACCCGGCGTAAGTTTATTCCACCAAGTTTTAGCTCTGTCCCTCAATGAATGGGGAAATAACCGAAGCCTCAGTATCTCCGGATTAACTCCTGGGAGTCTAAACGAACCAAAGATCTCCTGGAACGTTTTGAGATGCTCCCTAGCATCCTCTGTCACAGCACCACTAAACTGTCCAGCATTGTTGATCATACTAAACATGACAGGTTTAAGCTCGAAGTTATCAACATCAATATCCGGCAGCGTGGTCTCCAGCTCTACATGATCGTTCAACATGTAGTCACGACATGACCGTCGTCCGGCGGTGGCAGGCGGGTCACCGACAGGCGGTATGCCCTCTTCATCTCCAACAGGAGGGTCGTTTCCTTGGTGTGCCATTATCTCTAATTGTTCTTCAAGGTACTCGTTCCTTGCTAGTAAGTTACGAAGTTGTTTCTTGAGATTGAATGATCGTTCGATTTCCGGATCTAATGGATACTCAAGATCTTCACCTCGTTTCGACCTGCGCATAAACAAAAAACCTTGTGAAAAGAAAGAGTTGGATGCACCGAAGAAAACAGAAAAATAAAAATAAAAATAAAAATAAAAAACAAAAGCGAAAAGTGCAATAAAAGAAAGGTAGAGTTATGTTGCCAATCCCCGACAACGGCGCCAAAAACTTGTTGCGTGTAAAATAGTCTATCGCAATGGTAGTGCAAGTGTACACGACGCAAGTAGTAAAGTGATACGAAGTATCGGATATCGTCTCCACAGGGATTGGGCTAATAGCTTCACCTTAGTTTTCTACACGAAAGTAAAGGAAATAATTGAGAAGATTGTCACGAGAATAATAAAATAGACGTAAATAAAAGAGTAGAATTATCAAGATAGAGAGAATGGGCTGGTATTGAATTGCTCATTAGTGCAGGTATTGCAATGCTTAGGAACTCCAGTTCTGTCGCTGCACCCGTCGCGGCAGCACCTGTCGCGGTAGCAGTCCGTTGATCGTTGAGGCTGCAAACACACCAACTCAGTACTTCAAGTTTGGCAAGAATCCCAGATCTGCCTTGGCCTATCCCTAGGTCCAAGTCTGTCGATGATCACGTCTTTGATGATACCTCCCGACGTGAATCGACGGATGAACACCGATGTGTATGAATTCTTCTTTAGCCACTTAACCTTGCCTTATCCCTAGGCACAAGATAGTTCAACTATAAACTAGAGAACTTGCTCTTATTTCTTTCGTATACTTAACTCTCCCGATGCTAAGTAAATGGATAACCTCACAATGCTCTCCCGATGCTCTTGCAAGATATTAATAACCAAAATAAGAGAACTTGAAGTTTATTTTATTGAACTTGAAAAATCCTAAAACAAAACAACCCTTGCAACTACTTTACAAATCAACTCGTGGCCCTAGGGGGTTTTAGAACATATCGACGACGGGTAAACGGCGGGGGGTTTTTGGTTGTCGGTTATGGGGTATGATGTTCTCCCTAGGTTAAAATATATGCCCTTATATAAGCTTTGGGCTCAAGTTATCTAAGTTAACAAGGATTACAACTTTAATTAAAAGTATGATTCTAATAAAGACTTAATCTTCAAGGATCCTACTTTTCAGCCATCCTCCTTGTTTCTTGGGATTTTCTCTCCTTGAGCTTTGGGCCTGCCATATCTTTTGATCCGGGACTTGGAAAAATATTTGGTTTTCACACGACAGACGAGCAGAATTTTCTCTATCTATCGAGGTCCACTTTACTTTTCCTCCACTAATTTGCTGTCGTCCTCTGCTGTCACGGCAGCACCATGGCAGCATCGTCCTCTTTGTCTGCTTGTTCAGTTCAGCTCTCCTGCTTCTCTGCCTTGCGCTTGCATTCTCCGTCCACTATGGCGGTAACCTGCAAAATCAGCCATCTTTTAGTAGAATCTGTGCCTTTAATATATTTGTGATGTTTTACTGTAAACTAACCTAAATGTAATGAAATGATGCTTGAATGCAGCAGAAATATGGGTTAAAAAGGGTGTAAATAATAGAACTTTTACACACTCAACACCAACTTATTTGTTCAAAAAAAATTATATTTATAAATTTTATAATTTTACACCCCTAAATTTTAAATATAATTTTTAAAAGTTTACATCTATAATCTTAAATTTTATGATCATCGCAGATTGAATTGAATAAAAAATTTACAAAAAAATGTCAGCAATTTTCAAATAAATCCTAAAAAATTCAAGAGTGGATGATATGTCAGATTTAAAAAAAAAAAGAATTTTAGTTTGTTTTATGAGAATATGTTGTTTCCTTTTGTTTAAGCCCTCCGGAGGTCATTTTAATATGTCAATGGTTAATAACAACATAAAATTGGTATTGCTTCGATTCCAATAGTGTCAAATGCTAAAGTCCATGAAATTTTTTTATCCTATTAGTATTTGTATAACCCTTTATAAGATTTGTACTAACGTAATGGCTCAAAGGCTCCACTAGTCCATAAAGTATATCATTCGAGTTGTCTATTAAAAAAAATAATTTTGACGTTTTGCCCCTAACATTTATTTTTGTTACTTGTTTTTACCTCAACCGTTAAAAAAATGACGAGTCTACAACGTGTGACAATCATCGCTGAACACTATTAATGTTGAACACTACTGAACATTATTAAATTAATTAATAATGATTTAAAATTTCAAAAACTCATCAAGTAATTAATAATTACTTTAAAAAATTCAATTAAATTATATTTTTATATGTATTAAAATTTTATTTTTTTAATAAGGATAAACTATATATTTAGTACTTCACCTATTTCCGTATTTCTGTTGAACCCTCATTATTTAAATATTATTTTAATTTGACCCTATTCTTTATAAAAAAAATAATTTAACCCTTCACCCTCAACCTAAAACCCTAACTTATTAAACCTTAAACCCTTAAACTCTTAAACCTACCCTAAACCATATACCCTTAAAAATAATTTTTGGCACCGCAAGTGGACATCTTGGACCACCCCGCAATTGGAGGGTTCATGTCGCACTGCGGTTGGAATTCAACATTGGAAAGTATATGGTTCGGAGTGCCAATGGCAGCATGGCCAATGGATTACAAGAACGATGTCGGTGTGGTTGAAATTGTGAAGTCGGAGAAGATAGAGAAAGGAATTAAGTGGTTGATGGGGAATGATGGTGATGTTCGACGGAAGATGAAGAAAATGAGTGATGAGAGTAGAAAGGTTTTAATGGATGGTGAATCTTCACACACCGTGTTATAATATTTTATCGACGATATCATGAACGACATGCCATGAAAATTTTATTACCTTAGAAATTTAGCATTCACTAAGGTGAAGAAAAAAAATTCTGACCATGCAGTCAACACAATTTTATAATCACATTGAGTTGCTACCTGTATATTTGTCATTTCTTTTCTTTACTAAATAAATCTCTGAAAGAAACTAATAAAGGAATGGGGTTTGGGTGAAAAACCTTGTTGATGGCTATAATCTATATCAATTATTTTATTAAATAAAATTATTTTTAAGGGTATATGATTTAGGGTATAGGTTTAAGAGTTTAAGGGTTTAAGGTTTAATAGTTTAGGATTTTAGGTTGAGAGTTAAATTATTTTTTATAAAGAATATGGCCAAATTAAAATAATATTTAAATAATGAGTGTTCAATAGAAATACGAAAATAGGCGAGATACTAAATATATAGTTGACATTTATTAAAAAATAAAATTTTAATATATATATATATAAAATAATTTAATTAAAATTTTTAAAGTAATTATTAATTATTTGTCAGGTCTTTGTATTTTTTCTTTATTAATTAAATTAATAATGTCTAGTGGTGTTCAGCGGTGTTCACCACGATGTAAAATTTTCCTTAAAATAATCTTTGGCTTTCCAAATCGCGCCATGTGGCACATATGAATTCCACAATTTAATGAAATATAGTCAGTCGTACGTGAAGTCTCTCAAATTTCATTTTTATTCAATTTAGTACCTTAAAATTTATTTAATCCAAAATTAACCCTATATATTTTTAATTTAGTCCAATGTTATTATTAGTGTTGATAATATCATTTTATTTAAATGCAAAATTAAATAAAAAATGAAATTATATATAATAAAAGTATTAAGTATGTTATAATTATTTCTCGACGGGAGATTTTGGTATAGTTGCTTGGGACAAACATGAAATCCCTTTAAGTTTCATGGGCATCCTTTCCTATTGTACTGTATGTATCATATGACCTTTCCAGGGTGAAGCTTGCCATAACTAAGCTAAACAAAGTACATTTCCATTTAATGAAATCACAACTTCCACCCTAACAACGCAACTCTTCACAGGTTACTGAAAAAACAGGGAACGGTCCGTTCAAAACACCATCTTCACTCGGTTCATATGTTCTGATATTTGATAAAGGTTAGTACCTTTGCTCATTTACAATTTTTCATAGCATGTATGATATGAGAATAGAATCGGTAAAACTAGTCATTTTGGACAAGAAATTGAAGTTGTTTTTGAAGACATGATCTTAGAACCGAGTCAATTGTCAGCAAATGCGAGTCATGTCCAGTGTCTGTTTTGGAAAATATGCATCAAGATTGTCAGTGTTAGTGACAGATAACAGCAAGCTAAAGGATTGCATGAACGCAGAATTATAGTAGTGTTTGCCTCCTCTCCTATGAGCCCTCTAAACAAAGAGATTGAAATTTATGATCAAATTTATTGAATTGTTCAAATAAGTGAATCGGAGTCTCTTGACCGTGAAACATTACAGCAAATCAGGGACATTTATATATATGAACATAACTTACAGAAATTTACACTTCATAATAACACCGAAAAAGCAACAAGATTTTGCAGCTTTAAGATAACAAAATAAACATTCTTTAGAGCAATCACAAGAAAACAAGGGAACAAGCCGTTCCCCTTAAATTAGAAAACTCACCAGAAACTCAAGATAGGAAATTAATGTCTGAGTCAGTGTGGCCATTTGCCTTGGGTGGAATTGACTCACTCATCTCTTGTGCTGTCGAGAATTTCATCTTTCAATTTCAAAGGAGCATTGCCATTCTGGACATGGTTCTGATTCTTTTTGTGTGCTGAACCATATGTTGCCACGATAATGTCTTCCCTCTGACTACACAAACTGTGACGATTTTTGTGATGAGAAGCACCTTTTACCTTCTCGCCCTGAGTTGAACTGACTGGACCACTACAACTCTTCCTCCGGCCTAGCTTTGGAGACTTTGCACGAGTTGGTGGCATCTGGCATGCACACAAAACAGGTATCAAAATTAATGCAAAAAATGCAGAGTATATATGTCATCGACAATGAATCATACACTTACTGTTGTTTGATATCTGATTAAATAGTGAATTAACAGTTTGGCCAGGCTAATTATCGATAAAGATCAATAGAAACCGGCACTATACCTTTTTCAGCTCAACCGTTGGTGGTGGTCCCTCATGGTAGAAGCTTGGCATTGGACTTGCCTTGAATGCCAAACTCTTCCTGAATTGCTTGATGGCTGCCTCTCTCTCTTCCTTGAAAATTTTCAAAAAATTTATCAGGAAAGACGCTAAGAGGAAATAATAGAATTACCATTCATGGGTTATGCAGAAACTTAATCATCCGCCTCGGGCAGTAAACTAGAACCAATAGACATGAGAAAGAGAAAGAAAGAGAGATGTAGGTAGCATGGTGAGATGTTGCACCTTAGTCCGGGCTTCACTTTGGGTCTTTTCGGCCTCCAGAGCTTGCTGCTTCTCCTCCAGTTTTGAATAGAACTACAGGAAAACAACAAAGTGAGACAAGGATTCGTGTTTCAGATTTTGCAGATGCACATGCATTTCAATGCTAATGTGAAGGCAAATGCATAAACCATGTCGAAGTCACGGCAATACCTCCTTCCTCTTCTCTGCACGCTCAGAACATCGAAATGTTGGAGCTGATGCAACAGTTGACTTCGGCTTAGCAGTCCGAGAAGACTCCAAAGTGCTTTGTACAGTCAAGGAATAACATCTGTGATTTCTAGACAGAGATGAATTCATGCTTTTGCCATGGGCATGCAGTGTCATCCAATCTAATGGATCTTTTACAAATTTTTAACAATTAACACCATTTGGCCATGTTTGGTGTTCATAATTTGACAAGTTTTTTGTTAATTGAGCAATTTTTTTTTCACAATTACAACAGCAAAACTTGTGGACATTATGGAAGATAATATCAATCATTCAAGATAACACCTTTTCAAACAGAAGAAACCCTACATATAAGAAAGTATGAATTTGAACGGAAAGACAGCGTGTCAAAGATAACAACAAACAAGTGTAGAAAAAGCATAAAAGAGCTTAAAATACGGGTAGAAAGAGGATACACTGAATTAACAGAATAAGATTCATCATCATCGTGATGCTTCTTGTTATTAGGTTGCAGAGGCTTCCTCAAGACCGATTGAGGCTGCTGACAAACATATAGACACTTCATGAGTTACTATGAGGGAAAGAAAACAAAGGAAAGATACTTCTAAGCTTGTAGTTGACCAATCTATGATTCACTGATGAATATATTATTCCCTGTTGGAGTCAACATCTCCATTTCTGAATTTATACTTCAAAAAGAAAAGATTCCAAGCTATTAATTGCGGCACGATGCGATTCCTTCAGATTTTCATTAAGAGCACGTACCAAAAACTGATGTCAAAATAAATTAAAGACCCAGAGGAAGAAAATTTTGCAGTTATAATCAATTAATATAGTCTTCATCAATTTATACAGCTTTTAACACATTTAACTTGACTAAAGCCTGTGCCTTAAGTATATACTACTTTGCACTCACATGGATCATGGACTATAAAGAAAGAGGTTTCTTTATGAGGAATGTTACCTGATTCTGTTTTCTTGTGTCTGGATGAAGTGCACCAGCTGCATTAGAAGATTTGTTCAAACCAGTTCCAGTGCAAGCTTCATCTGCAGCAGGACGAGTTAAAGATGAAGCACGCTTTTCAGTTGCAAGGGCAAATGGCTGCGGAACAGTGTGCTTGGTTCGAACATTTGCTGCATGTTTGGATACTCTTGATTTGTTATTCTTTGTTTTTCCAGTGTCAAAATTGGAGCTTAACAACCTCTGCTCTTCCTTAGTGTTCTCAATATGACTTAGGTCAGATTTCACCACTGAATTTTCAGTAGTGCATTCCTTCACCTCATATTCTTTTGCTTCAGAGCCTTCCTCTTTACCCTGGAGCTCGGGATCCCCGTCCACATATGACTGCATGGCATCGTGATGACTATGAAATGTTTCATCATTTGAATCAAGTGAAACACCATTTGACTGAACTATTACACGATCCGATTGCTTGTCCATACAGATATCTGGAACTTCTACTCCCATTGAACTGCACATTTCAATTGCAACATCCAAAATGCCATCAGAAACCTCATACTGATGCTAATTTACATAAAACCATAAACAAGTTCAATCACCATTAGCTTGACAGAAATCATGCTATTTCAGAGCAATCAATCAATCACAATGGCATATTATAAAGTTTTATTCCAATAATCTCAATGAAGAATAGAACAGAAGGAATAATATAGATTCTATAGAACCCAAATATAGCTGCTATAACGTAATTTCTTCAATCGCGATTCAAAAGGCACGTAAAGAGAACATCCGATAAAATATCAAGGGAAATGGCAACACTTTTCAGTTAGAGAAAGACTTCATGACAGTATCTCTCTACCTCAGCACTAATAAAGCCATGCACTTTGACAGGACTGTTCTTTAAATATGCTTATTTATCAATTCTTAGGTATGCTCCATACCTACATTATCCAGGCTCGTAGTTAGTGTTAGATACAGGTATGATTCTAATACTGTATTCTCATTTATATAATAGTTTTTCTATATACTTGAAGGATTATACTCCCATACCCATGTTAGATATGTTTTGCACACAGGTATAGAGAAAATGAAATATCCATGTAACATAGCTCCATACAAGGCCAAGGCTTTTCCTCTCCCACAAACTAAGCTCAATTATCATTAGGAATGAAACTAATCACTAAAAGGGAATAATCAAAGAACAGATTTGGTGAAAGATGAATAGTTCTTTCAAGTTGAAAGAGACGAAGTACCTGCAAATACCAAAGACGTTCAAACTAAGCAAAAAATAAATCTTGACAATTGACACGAAAATACTTTTTTCAAAAAAAAAAAAATTGGCTTCACTGGCCTGGAAAGACATCTTTGATTTCTGTAGGCCAAAAAAATCATTTGATTGGGTTCGTGCAGCGGCCACCCTTCACAGGCTACGCCTTACTTTGTAAAAATTAAAGGAAAAGGAATCATTTGCATCTAATAAAATGGCTTGCTTTGTCCATAATTATCATAAGAGTTCAATAAGCCAACTCAATATTATACACACAAAAGAGCATAAAGCAACAATCATAGGTCAAAAGCCACACCAAAAAGAACAAAACAAAGGCAAAAGAATAGAGAACATGGTTCCTATAACTTGAGTTTAGAAAATGTCCAGATTGATTCCAAAATAAATTATACACGCACCAAGATTGTAACATGTAATCATAAATGTCACAAATGAAAAATGATATGCTATCTACTTAAAAACACAGAGATGCACTTTCAAGGCTTAGGAATCTCATTCAACACTCCGAAAAGGACAACAAAAAACATAATTATACCAGTAATGGTTAGTGACCCTTCATTTGATTCCTGGAAAATCAAAAGCTAAAGAGAACCTGAAATGCTATACATAAACAAATCTGTGTTTCTTAAAACAATCCAAGACTTCAACTCAACTAAACTGTCATTAATTTCACATCACAGCAATTAAAATTCAAATCTAACACTAACCCAACATTCTGAATTTTTGTGAATATTGTAAACCAAAGTACAAAATCTATAACCCAAAGAAAACCAAAACAAAATAAAAACGAAGACACCATTTTCTGAATGCAAGAAAATAAATGAAATCTATGTTCAGATCAAACAATGAAACAAAGAAAGATAACATTCACAGACAAAGATTTGAACTTCAAAACGGACATTTTTAACGTGTATGTAATCCAAGAAGAAGAAGAAGAAGAAGAGGGTAAAAGTGGTAAATTGCTCACGCTTTTGGTCCGATTTGATGAAGAACTGAAATCTGTTTGCTTCGCTTAATGCAGGGCTGCTCCTTTTGGTCGTATGTGTTTGAGAATGTTTCTGTTTATTTATCATTATTAATATATGTAAGCTGGTTCGTCGGTGTTAACTTGTCACTTAACGTTGTTTATCTTTCTCTTTTTTTAAAATAAAAATGGCAAAAAAAATAGTAAGAAGGGTGAGTTTGATGTTGGAATTGTGTGTAATCTTCTCAAAAATATATTTCCCAAAATTCTGTCTCTTAAATTATTCCCTAAATCTCAATGTAAACAAAAGTTGTAAATTTTCCCCATACATAATAATTTATTGAATTAATTTAATAACATGTATTTACACAAATAATTATTATTGCTATTGTAAATAAAATAAAGAAGAACAAGAATAAGAACAAGAAGAACAAAGAGATGAAAGATTGAGGGTGATTTATATTATTCTCAAAATATAGAATTGTGTACAATGCCTTCAATGAATCATCTATTTATAGGCATAAGAAGTACATAACACATTAAACTCTAAATAATAGAGATAATATTCCTAATAATAAATAAATCAAACTCATTAGATAAAGTTCTAATCATGATAGACATCCACATAGATAAATATTCATAACACTCCCCCTTGGATGTCTATGAAGATAATGTGTCTCGTTAAAACCTTACTAAGATAAAAACCCAGTGGGAAAAAATTTTTATTAGTGAAAAAAAAAGAGTACACACATCTTTAATACGCATAACATGTTGCCTCATTAAAAACCTTACCAGGAAAACACATTGGGACAAAACCTCGGTTAAGGGAAAAAGAGTGTAACGCGTATTTACTCCCCCTCATAAAAATATCACATAAGATCTTTGAATCTTCATAATTCAATCTTGAATGTAATCTTCAAATGTTGAAAATAGAGTATGCACTAGTGGATAAATCTTCCAAATTATTGCTTGAAATGATCCATCAAATAATATTCTTCTGAAGATCATGAGGGACGAAACTTTAAAGAGATGTGTTTCGTTTTATCACATTTGATGTATCCACCTTGAGATATAAGTTCTGCATTATCTCTACATAAAATAGCTTGCATCTTATCTTGTGAAAGTAATTCACATATCTTCTGGATATGTTTAGCCAAACACATATTTCGGATTTGCCTCATGCATAGCAATTATTTAAAGGCAATGGTCTCGTAGCACTTAGATAGTATTTCTGGACCAACCAAGATACGATGCTTCCAGATCAATTAATGTATATATGGTGCTTTTAGACCAAGAATATCATCACCTTTTTCTCGAAGGCGGAATGGATCTTTGTTTACATTAAGAGACCTATCAACCAAATAGTGGTCAACAAATATGCATTATGCATGTAAAGTCTCTTTAAACATTTTTATGTGTTTGCCGATTGCTGCACAAGGATTTCATTATTAAGGAGATCTCTTCATGAGTCTCAATGAATTGCCAACATACATAATAAAAACAATGACAAATCCAGAGCTAAACCTCTTAATAAAATGCTCTGAAAATTAAATCATTCTTATAGCCTTCCGCTAATAAGTATTTAATGGGGCAATTATACCAAATGTGCCCAAAATATTTTAATCCATAAAAAGATATATTTAATATAATTGAATAATGTTCTCGAGAACTTGAATTAACTGCTTATGACAGTCTAAATCCTTCCAGAAGCTTCATGTAAATGTTGTTATCAAGAGGCTTATACTAATAAGATGTAACAACATCCATTAGGCGGAAACTGAGTTATTTCATTTATTGTCAGACTATCTAAAAGTAACTGCATCCACCACCGAGAAATATATTTTTCTCATAATCGATTTTCATGTCTTTGTGAGAATCTTTGTGCAACCAAACAAACTTATATCTTATGATTTCTCATTTTGATTTCTCTTTCTCACAAAGGCTCATTAATATTCACGAGCTTTACACATTTCAATATACGGGCTATAGGCCCAAATACTTCTATTTTCTAAAGAGATATTAGTTTCGCCTCAATTGCCTCTTTCCATATTGGCCAATCGTTTCTTTGTTTAAATTGTCCAATTGACAATGATTCATGATCCACATCATCAAATAAAATCTCTAGTGTTATATTGCATGCAAATGTATTATCGACGTCGATTTGATTTCAGTTCCACTTATTACCATACATGACATAATCTATTGAGATATCTTTATTATCAGGTACTTGGGTCATGTTAATGCCTCTATTGGAGACCTTCGAATCTCTTATTTGAGATATTCATAATTCATTGATTCCTCGATCAGACTATCATAACTATAGCTCCCTTCCTTTTTTTTCGAGGATTTTTATCTTTGGAACCTACTTGTCTACCACGCTACAAGCGTAAGTTAGACTCATTAGCAACTAGAATTTGTCCTTCCGGGACATCAAATTTAAATGGAGCATTCATAGCTGGTATATGTGACTTAGTCACTCTATTAGAGTCAGCAAAATCATCTGACAATTGATTTGCTAAATGAATTATCCTTTGAACTTATAGTTCACATTGTTTAGTACGTGGATCAAACTAAGATAATGATAATTCATTACAATTTATTTCTTTTTCCATCTATTTTATTTTCTCCCCCTAACGTTGGGAAAACTGACACATTAAAATGATAGTCAGTAAATCGAGTTGTTAATATATTCCCTATGAGAAGCTCAAGACATTTAATTATCAAGGGAAATTTGAATCTGACATATATTCCCAACCTCCTTTAAGAACTCATCTTTGTGCGTTGTGGTCGAGCAATCAGAACATATACCGCACACTAAAAAAATCTAAGATGAGAAATATTTGGTTCTTGACCAAAAACCATTTATAATGGGGAGAACTTATTATAATTTGTTGGCTTGATGCGAATTAGTGATAATACATATAAAATGACATGTCATCAGCATTATCAAGACCAATTGTCTTTATAAGGTAATCTGAAAATGTGCTCATAGTTTTATCAAAGTGAGCAAGTAGCCTTGCAAATACCAAGTTACAGATTAGTAACAAGGATACATATGACCATCTAGTCGATGCATCAATTAAAATCATAAAATATCTAGATGGACTGTAAGAAAGGTGTATGGGCCCACATATATCACCTTTGTATCCGTTCTAGAAAAAATAGATTTGCAATCTATCATAGCTGATGATGATTGAATAATCGGTTTGCTTTGATAGCAAGTATCACATGAAAACATTACCTTAAAGAAAATTTCAACTCTTCAATAAATTACCACATGAAAGTGTCAACAAATTTTCGCATCATAATTGAACCGGGATGGTCTAATCGGTCATTGCCAAATAATAAAGTTATCAGTAAACTTCTGATTCACAATAGCATGAGCTTCAATTTGTACTAATTGTATTGTAGTACACTATGGATGACAGTGCATATAACTTTTTCAAGTTTTTATTATTGTCTTGATTTATACTCATAATATTGAGATAGTCAACATCCCATCGATTAATGGTCTCAATATGATATCCATTACCGTGAATATCTTTAAAATTAAATAAGTCTCTTTATGACTTTGACGAGTATAACGCACTGTGAATATGGAATAAAGTTCCATTTGACAATAACATATTTGCTCAACTAGAGCCTTTTGTGATATTAGTACTTCCGGATATAGTACTCACATTATTCCCTTGCATTTTAATCGAGAAATGCATAATTATGCACCTTTCAAAATGTGCTTTGTTTCATTTACTTCGGGTAATGAAAATATGTACTTTGTATCATTCACTTCGAGGAATGAAAAATATAAAATATAGCACATCATATCAAGTCGATTATCTATCAGAGATAAACTTTCAAGTGCTCTTCCGAAGCATTGATATTTTAGTACTTTGGGAAATATTACTCATATTTCCCCTTGCATTTAAATGAGAAAAATATTTCTTATGCTTAAGTATAATATGAGTACTTGCATTATCTGCTAGGCATAAATAGCCACAGATCTAGGCATAAATAGTCATAATTCATTGTATATTTTATTCTGAAAATAATCATATTCTTCAAATAATAAATTAACATAAAACGTAAATAAATAATATGTGAAATAAATAAACATAAAGTAAATTAACATAAATAAGTAATAGATAAAACGAATTAACATAAAAAAATAAAATAAAAAAATCAATTATTCCTTTTAGATGTTATAAGGGAAATAAAATAAATGGTAAATTATTCTCTTCAAGGGTTATGAGAAAATTAACAATATCCAATTGAGTTGGACCAATAACGCCATAATTATTTTCGCCATAAACAAATTTTGTTTATATTTTATTTCATTTATCATTCATGATTATGGATAAAGTCCATAATACTTTGGCGTTTGACAATTACGAAACCAATGGTTTATAACATCACATTGATAAAAGGATTTCACTTCCTTAGAATGATCTTTATCACTCTTGTCATCCTTATAACTTCGCTACCAGCGGGTAGAAGTATTCTTAAAACGACTATATTTTTTCATGTGTATATTCATAGCCTCGACCACGACCACAACTTTTAATGTGATTTTTTTATTCCTTCCATAATATAATCTCACATTCACTTCAGGGAAAGGAGTAGAGCCAGTGGGCCTTTGAAACCTTTTTCACATATCCTTATCACAGAGAACAAAGATTTAATCCTCGTACGCGGCATTGTTAAACCTGTCCACAAGGTCCTTTAAAAACCTCATTTGAGACCAGTAGCCTCGCAGAACGGGATGTCCAACCAATATACTTGGATTATATCGAAATTATGTCTCTAATTGAATAATGATTTACCATGTTTGCATTCACTTCAGGGAATGAAACAGTTCCAATAATCGTATGGAATAAACATCATGCTTGCATTCACTTCAGGAAATGCCCCATCATTGATAATCGCATGGAATAAACATCATGCTTGCATTCACTCCGGGGAATGCCCCATCATTGATAATCGCATGGAATAAACATCATGCTTGCATTCACTTCAGGGAATGCCCCATCATTGATAATCGCATGGAATAAACATCATGCTTTGCATTCACTTCAGGGAATGCCTCCCATAAAACCTTTTGGATCAAGACAAATTTTCGTAACTTGAAATTGGGAGAAGTCTATGGTCGAGTTTTTCGACGAAGAAGAAATATTACTTTCGAGTAAATATAGACTTTATAATAATCTTCTTGTAAATTCAAAATCATCATGATTTATCGCACTTTAAAATAATAATATAAAGAATAAAATTAAAATTAAAATTTACCGATATTGATTTTTCTCTCGTGGACAATGGAGATATAGCATATGATCGAGATAGCTTCTCATAGTCCCTTTATATCACATCTCTTTCCAAGTCATTTAAGCATATCATGTAAAACTCAAAACACGGTTAAAAATAGTAACTTTTACCAAATAAAATAACATAAATAATAATATGAAAAATATCAAATATAATCATATAAGTAAAAGTATGAATAAGCATACCGCTAATTAACCCTTTTAGGAACAAGAGAAAACACACGTAATTTACACCAAACGCAACCTCTTCGTCTCTTTCGATTTATCTTTTGGTTTGTGAGAAGCCACAAATTTGTCTCTTTCTAATGTTCGAATAAAATCAAGCATACTTCCAAACTTTTCAAAAAAAGTTAAAATATAAAGAAAAAGACAATCGGTAATTTAAAAAAAATGAAGAGAGAAAAAAAAAACTTATCTTTGGTTTATCCTAGAATCGAATTCTTTCCAATAACTTCTTTTGGATTCAAACAATGAAGACCTCAGTTGATTAGAGCATCGTGTTGATAACGTGTTGTAAATAAAATAAAGAAGGACAAGAATAAGAACAAGAAGAACAAAGAGATGAGAGAAAGATGGAGATTTGTATTATTCTCAAAATATAGAAGGGTAATCTTCACTGATGGTCACTTTTGTTTTGAGTTTGTTTTATTATGGTCACCCGAATTCAAAAAAGATTATTCTGGCCACTTACGTTCGAAACCGTTTCTGTTTTAGTCACTGGATCGTTAACCTCCGTTAGTTAAAAATAATAATTTCTAATTTGACCCCCAAACTTTCAAAACTTCATTTTTCACCATCTTCCCCAAAATTCAATGAACTTCCCACTGCAGGGGAGAACTGCAAAAATCATTGATTGATTTCTTGATCTATTGAACTGCATAAAGGAAATGTCTACATGTTAGACCCCTGCTGATGAGGTATGCTGATGTCGTTTTTTTTAATTTAACTGATTTAATTAAGAACTTTTTATATTAACGAGGAAAGTATCAGATTTATTCTCTGTAATTTTAATTCATTAATTCACTATACAGAAAAAGTCTTTTTAAAAGACTATACAAGTAGTTTAGTCTAATTAGGACTATTCTAAGTTATCTCTATCTATAAATAGGATAAGAGTTAGACTAAATTTAAACTACTGACTTAATACAAATACAGATTAACTAAAACTCTTCTATTTACACGTTAACAACCTACATATAGGTCTTGGATTGTTGATGTGATTTGGCTTTTGGCATTTATCTATGTCTTGGGGCTCTAGCCTTATAATTTGAGTCATGGAAACTAAAAATTGTACTAGTGCAAAACTCGCTTTGTAAGTTGAATTCAAAACATGCATAATAAACAGTGTATTTGACATCTTGCTAATATTTCTAATATAAATTATCTTCGTGTTTGCTGTTCTGGACATTATCTAGTGTGTTGGTTGCATTATCATGCTTGATTAAACATGCTAACCTGTGTATCTACATTGTCCTCATGGGTTAAATTATGCTTACTGTTTTATTTTGGATTCAATTACCTTTGTGCTATATTAGTATGGTGCTATTTGTCTACTTTATTTTCTCAAATAAGTTGTCCTTCTCAGGTTGTAGTCATTCCTAACTGTAGCATATTAGCAGCAGTTGGCCAGAAAATGGCTAGCACTCCTGGAGTCAGTGCAACTCTTTTCAATGCTCTGGCAAAGGTGATGAGTGGAATCCCATCGACGGGGCGTGAGGATGAGTGGAATCCCCTCCGCGAGACCGGTGATGAGTGGAATACCACCGAGGTAATGTGGTTGCTGGATTTGAGTTTCCAACATGTTTATCCGCGTATTCGAGTCTTAACTAGGTGCCAATGTTGATTGATATGTGTATCAATGTGTTGGAATATATGAGCTGTTTGGATGTTTAAATGTGACTACATGTATGGTAGTGTTGAGCTCATGATTATGGCATATATGTGATATATTGCTCATGCATCTATATCTTGTGGACTCTTGGTTTATGTAAGTTGCCTTGGCTAGATCGTGCTCGGACCCTGCAATGTTGAGGTTTGTTTTTAGAGCTTGCCCTCACTAAGCATCATTGCTTACGCTCTCTTTGTTCAACATTGCAGATCCTTAGTTCGTGGGTTGCTCGGGCAAGTGGAGGGCCTCCAAGTGTGATTGTGACTTGAGTTCATCAAGTATGGGTTTTAGTATTTAAACATGTAATGGTTGAGCAATGGGACATGTATGATTTTGTTGGATTGTTGTTGGTTGATAGGAGCATGTGTAGACTCCTATATATATGTTGCTTTTGCATGGTTGTGTTGCCATGATGAATGTTAACTCATGCCTATTTGCTTGCTTGAATGTTAGCCTATGCCTTAAGAGTTTTTACATGTGTTTGAATGTTGTTTGAATGAATGCATGTTGTAGATTGTTAATTTAGTATTAGACATGTCCAAACCTTGTTAAAGCATGTTAGTAATGTTGTTGTATCTTGGGTTTAAATGCTTGGTTGTTGTATGGTGTTTTGGAGATGTTTTGGGGCATCCTTGTGCCTCAAAACAGCCCAGAAAAGTCTGCAGACAGGGGGTGTTTCGAAACGGGTCCCCGTGTTCCGAAACGGCCCTGTATAAATGGCCTGCCGTTTCGAAACGGATGAGGGTCGTTCCGGAACGTTTTCGCTACTGGAATTTTGAGAAATTGGCGAGATGAAGCCGTTCCGAAACGGGCCTTTGAAGTTCCGAAACGGTCAAATCTCGTTGACCACGAGATATTGACCGTCAAGGTCGTTCCGATACGGGTCACCCCTGTTTCGGAACGGTCACCTTAGGGTTGACCCTGGCCTGTTGACTAAGTCAAGGCGTTTCGGAACACCCTATAAGTGTTTCGAAACGGCCTGCCGCAGAATGTTAAAATGAGTTGTTTAAATGTTGGGTTGGTCGATGTTTGATGATATGATTGTATCTTCCGCTGTTGTGCCATACTTAGGTCTAAATTATGCATGTAGACAAGATAAAATAAAAAGAAAATTTCTGGGTCGTTAACCGAGGGGAAGCCTTAACGGGTTTTGCTTCGGTTTTCCCCGTGTGGCCCACTCGGACCGGTCATCCGACCAGACCGGGACGAGGGGGTTACACTTGTTGGTATCAGAGCCTAAGGTTACCGAGACCTTGGGCAGGTAAGTGAGGTAAGTTTAAGGTTTTAAGTTGATTGCACGGTGTTTGCTTGTTCTGCAAGAATGGTTGCTTATGTGACAAGTATGCTGATTGTTTTACTTTTAAGCATGTGTGTGTGGGTCCCATTGCTACTATTACATTGGAAAAATGATTTTTAAGTGAGGAAACATACTTGGACACTTGGAAGCCTTGCCTTGCTAACCCAACTTGTGTGTTGTTGTTGTGGTTGTAGTTATTTATCTGAGAGAGCTATGTCTAGACCGAGAGGTAGACCGAGGTTGGTTCGTCAGGAACCACGAGTTGCGGCTCCTGTTGAGCCGGTAGTTGGTGCGGGAGCTCACATAGAGGGACCAGGGGCCGCGGGAGTTGGCGCTCCTCCACCACCTCCACCACCACCACCTCCTCCACCTGGAGCTGGAGGAGAGGGACCTCAAGGTGGCCAAGGTGGCCAAGGTCCAGCTGGGGTTGATATGACTCCGCTAGTGCAAGCGATAGCGGGAGCGTTTCAGGCCGCAGTGGCGGGAGCCCAGGCTGCAGCTCAGCCTAGGTGTGATGATGCTAGCTTACCCTTGGAGAGGCTCCGTAGCTTAGGGGCCGAAGAGTTTAGAGGATCTACTCCGGAGAGGTCGGAGTTATGGTTGGAAAAGACGGTTCGCATCTTGGCTCAGATGGGTTGTGCGGGCGCACGTAGATTGGGTTGTGTGATCTCACTGCTTCAGGGTGATGCCTACACCTGGTGGGTCACCATCACTACCGGGGTTCCAGAGGCCAAGATAGATTGGGATTTCTTTGAGTTTGCTTTTAGGAAGAGGTACTTGGGACCGAGGTACCTAGATGAGAAGAAGAGAGAGTTCATGGCTCTCACTCAGGGAGATGCTTCAGTGACTGATTACGAGGTCCGCTTTGTTCGCTTGAGTCAGTATGCTCCAGAGTTGGTTCCTACTGAAGTGGAACGCTGCAACCGATTCCGATACAGATTGAATGAAGAGGTTAAGAGGTACACGTTGGCTTCTGACTACTCAGACTTTGATGTGTTGGTCGCGAGGGCCAAGGATTTGGAGCATAGTTTGGGTTCGGCCAAACGAGCTGGTGGTTCTGGTTCTGGAAAGAGGCATAACCACTTTGATGGTAGAGATGCTAAGAGACACAGAGGTGGCGGACATCAGTTTCATCAGAGACGTGGCGGTGGCCACCATGGTAGGGGCCATCAGGGCCATAGAGGAGGAGGGCGCTTGCCCGAGTGTGCACAGTGTGGGAGACAGCACACTGGAGAGTGCTGGGGTAACTTTCATGCTTGTTGGAACTGTGGTTCGAGGGACCACTTTAGGAGGGACTGTCCACGTCAGGCAGCTCAGGCACCGAATATTGCTCAGGCTCCTGCGAGAGGTACTGATTTTCAGAGAGGCCGTGGGCGCGGTCGTGGATACTTCCAGCCGAGGGCTGATGCACCTAGGGTAGATGCTCAGAGGAACCTTGCACATGTTGTGGCTGTGCAGCCAGAGGCGGGAGGACCAGCGAGGGTCTATGCTCAGAGAGAGGCCGGGAACGACGCCGATGTGATAGCAGGTAATTTTGAGTTACAGTCTATGTCCTTGCTTTCTTTGGTTGATTCGGGTTCTACGCATTCCTACATTTTGAGTAAGCATGCACAGAAGTTAGATATTCCTGTTGAGATCTTAGATGTAGGTATGCATGTTACTAGTTCTTTTAGTGAGACAGTTGTGGTTAGACGTATGTATAGGAGGTGTCCACTGAAGATTCAGGGTCATGTGTTCTCAGTTGATATGATGGAACTTCCTTTCTACGGTTTTGATATTATTTTGGGTATGGATTGGTTGGTTGAGCATCGGGCTAGTGTGGATTTTGAGAGAAAGAGAATTTCCTTGAAGCTTTTTGATGACTACGAGGTAGTGGTAGTGGGCGAGAACATTAAGTTCTTGTCTAATGTGGTGTCAGCTTTAGAGGCTCATAGGTTGATGGACTCTGGGTGTGGGGCCTATTTAGCTTACGTTATGAATCCGGATATGAGTGAAGCTAGACCGAAAGATATCAGAACAGTGTGTGACTTTCCAGATGTGTTTCCTGAAGAGTTGTCGGGTTTGCCTCCTGACAGAGATGTTGAGTTTGTGATTGAGACAGTTTCAGGGTCTAATCCAGTTTCGATAGCTTCGTATCGTATGGCTTCGAAAGAGTTGAAAGAATTGAAGAGTCAGTTGCAAGAATTACTAGACCGTGGTTTCATTAGGCCTAGTAGTTCTCCGTGGGGTGCCCCAGTGTTGTTTGTGAAAAAGAAAGACGGTAGCATGCGCATGTGTATTGACTATAGACAGCTGAATCAATTGACTGTGAAAAACAAGTATCCGTTGCCTCGTATAGATGATTTGTTTGATCAGTTGAGAGGTGCTTTAGTATTCTCGAAGATAGATTTGAGATCCGGATACTATCAGTTGAAGGTGAAAGAGTGTGATGTTCCGAAGACAGCTTTTAGGACTAGATATGGTCACTATGAGTTTCTTGTGATGCCATTTGGGCTCACGAATGCACCAGCAGCATTCATGGACATGATGAACAAAATTTTCAGAGACTATTTAGACCGATTTGTGGTTGTCTTCATTGATGATATACTTGTGTACTCGAAGACAGAAGAAGAGCATGATGAGCACTTGAGATTTGTTTTGCAGAGATTGTTGAGCAATCAGTTGTATGCGAAGCTTAGTAAGTGTGAGTTCTGGATTCGAGAGGTTGTATTTCTTGGCCATGTTGTTTCAGCCGAAGGCATCCGAGTTGATCCGTCGAAGATTGAGGCTATTGTTGAGTGGAAACAACCTAAGTCCGTGACCGAGATTAGGAGTTTCCTAGGATTAGCTGGTTACTATAGGAGGTTTGTTGATGGCTTCTCTAGAGTAGCTGCTCCCTTGACTAAGTTGTTGCAAAAGGGAGTCAAGTTTGAATGGTCAGATGCAAGACAAAAGGCCTTTGAGAAATTGAAAGAAGCCTTGACGAATGCTCCAGTGTTAGTGCAGCCTGTTTCAGGTAAGGAGTTTGTGATTTACAGTGATGCTTCCTACGTAGGCTTAGGATGTGTTTTGATGCAAGATAGGAGAGTTGTTGCTTATGCTTCTAGACAGTTGAAGATTCATGAGAAGAACTATCCTACTCATGACATAGAGCTAGCCACAGTTGTGTTTGTATTGAAGATTTGGCGTCACTACTTGTATGGTGAGAAGTGTGTTGTTTACACCGATCACAAGAGCTTGAAGTACTTGATGACACAGAAAGAGTTGAACTTGAGACAGAGGAGATGGCTAGAGTTGTTAAAAGATTATGATTTGACCATTGAGTACCATCCGGGTAAAGCAAACGTAGTAGCCGATGCTTTGAGTAGAAAAGTGGCCGTTGAGCTGAGAGCTACGTTTGCTAGATTGAGTGTGTCCGATGACGGTGGTTTGATCACCGAGTTGCAAGTGAAGCCTTCTTTGATTCGGTTGATTAGAGAGAAGCAGTTGCAAGATGCGAGCTTAGTTCCTCATGTTCAAGACATAGCCGAAGGAAGACCGACTGAGTATAGTTTCAGTGGTGAGAGCTTGTTGTGCTTTAGAGATAGAATTGTGGTACCGGATGATGTTGAGCTGAGACGTCAGATTTTGAGTGAAGCACATTCGAGTCCCTTTTCTATGCATCCGGGTAGCACTAAGATGTACCGAGATTTGAAGAATGATTACTTCTGGGTTGGGTTGAAGAGAGATGTAGCCGAGTATGTGAGCCGTTGTTTGGTTTGTCAGAGAGTGAAGGCAGAACATCAGGTTCCTTCAGGTTTGCTACAGCCTTTGAAGATTCCGGAATGGAAATGGGAGAGAATCACCATGGATTTTGTATCGGGGTTGCCTTTGTCTCCTTCGAAGAAGAATTCAGTTTGGGTGATTGTTGATAGGTTCACTAAGTGTGCTCACTTCTTAGAGGTGAACACTACAGATTCCTTAGACAAGTTGGCAAACTTGTACATTCGCGAGATTGTGAGACTTCATGGAGTTCCAAAGTCTATAGTTTCAGATAGGGATCCTAGATTTACTCCGAGGTTCTGGAGTTGTTTGCATAGTGCTTTGGGTAGTCGCCTGCATTTCAGCACATCTTATCATCCGCAGTCCGATGGGCAGTCAGAGCGAGTGATACAGATTCTAGAGGATATGCTTCGTTGTTGTGTGATTGATTTTCAGGGTTCTTGGGAGAAGCACTTACCGTTAGTTGAGTTTGCTTACAACAACAATTATCAATCTAGTATTCAGATGGCACCTTATGAGGCTTTGTATGGTAGACGGTGTAGGACTCCTATTTGTTGGGCTGAGATAGGTCAGAGGTTGTTACCTATGCCAGACTTGCTTAAAGGAACCACAGAAAAGGTGAAGTTGATTTGCGACCGTTTGAAAGCAGCTTCCGATCGCCAGAAATCCTATGCAGATTTGAAGATGAAAGAGGTTGAGTACTCAGTGGGCGAGAAAGTGTTTCTGAAGGTATCTCCGTGGAAGAAGGTAATGAGATTTGGCCGGAAAGGCAAATTGAGTCCGAGGTTCATTGGTACGTATGAGATAGTTGAGCGGATTGGGCCCGTAGCTTATCGTTTGAGCTTGCCTTCTGAGTTAGAAAAGATCCATGATGTCTTTCATGTATCTATGCTTAGGAGATATAGATCCGACCCTTCGCATGTGATGCCCGTTGAGGAGATAGAGTTGAATCCGGATTTGTCTTACAATGAAGAGCCCGTTGAGATACTTGCTTCCGATAGCAAGGTGTTGCGTGGCAAGACCATAGAGTTGGTCAAGGTGTTGTGGAGGCATAGAGGTGTGGAAGAGGCCACGTGGGAGAGGAAAGCGGATATGGTTAAGCAGTTTCCGTATCTGTTTCCACCAGGTAATTTCAGGGATGAAATTTCCTTAAGTGGGGGAGAGTTGTAACACCCGGGTTTAGGGGCTAGGTGAAAATAATATTTTAATATTATTTTGCTCGGTTTATAAAATTACATAATAGCTCGGGTTTTGTTTTCAAATTTATTTACTTAATGATTGACTATGTTTTTACAATTTACATCTCAAATAGCCATAGTGGCGTGCCCTTGTGAATACCCCAATTCATTAAGGGCAAGGTAGTCTTTTAGCCTTGAATTTAAACAAACAATTAAAAGAAAGAAAACCCAACTCCCCCTATTCATCTTCTTCTCCACCAACGTGAGGAAGAACTCGTCTCACCCTATCTACTATTCCATCACCTCTCTTCTTCATTTCACCTCCGTTTCGAAAGGTAATAGCATTTTTGACTTTTCCTCATCATTCCCTACATAAAAGTACTCTTCTTTTTCATTTTCATGAAGTTTTTGGAAAATAGGGGTTTTGAATATTTTGAATAAAAATGGTGCCTTTGTGTAGCTAATCGTAATATTTTGATTTGTTATGGTTGGTTATGGGATATAGAAGTCAAATGGTATGATATATGTGAATTTCAAAGGGTTTTGAACAATTTTCGGAATTGGGTTTCAAAGGGGTTTTGGAGGGTTTTAAAGAGGTTTTGGGGGTTGTTTAATGTTGGTTTTTGAGGGCTGGTGCTAGTATGATATATGAGAGTTGCTTTGGGTGTGTTTGATGGTTGTTTGGATGGTTGAAATGGAAGAAATCAGTGGGTTATAGAGGCTACTCGAAAATTCTGTTTTTGGACTTGTTTTGGGTGTTGAATGCTTGGTATTGTAATCCGGGTTAGTTTCGATGGCAAGATTTTGATTGTGGATGTTTTGTTTGTGTTTGAGAATGATTAGAATCAAGTTCGGGCATCGGTGGAACATCGGAAGAGAATCCGGGAAATTGAAGGTTGTGCTTGCTTGGTCTTTGGGCTTGGAAGCTTAGGTGAGTGGTTAACTGTTTTAAATGGTTTTAATTTGGTTGGTTCGAGTATACGGACTAGGTTGGGCTTGGTAGACCCACCTAGAGTTAGGATTAGGGTGGTAGCCTAATCCTAAACTTGATCTAGAGCCCTTGGTTGAACTCACTTTATGGTTGTGTATGTCTTGCATGAATTGCGATATGAACGTCTATGTATCTTGCTTTATACATGTGAAATGAGATTGGACTTATGATGCTTGAGACATGTATAATGATGGTTGTTGTTGAGTATGTGCTAAGCACAAAGTTTATGAAATGAGTATTGTGATGTGGGTAAATATTGGCACTAGTAAACTTGGATACAAATGATCGATCATTAGGATGTTAGTGTGTACACATGAGTCTAAAGTCGCGCGTGGCCTTGGTGGCGTTGAGTCACCAAGGAGGAGTACGGGTTCGCCCGGAATTGTAATTGAATATAGTCGGTGATGAGTGGAATCCCATCGACGGGGCGTGAGGATGAGCGGAATCCCCTCCGCGAGACCGGTGATGAGTGGAATCCCACCGAGGTAATGTGGTTGTTGGATTTGAGTTTCCAACATGTTTATCCGCGTATTCGAGTCTTAACTAGGTGCCAATGTTGATTGATATGTGTATCAATGTGTTGGAATATATGAGCTGTTTGGATGTTTAAATGTGACTACATGTATGGTAGTGTTGAGCTCATGATTATGGCATATATGTGATATATTGCTCATGCATCTATATCTTGTGGACTCTTGGTTTATGTAAGTTGCCTTGGCTAGATCGTGCTCGGACCCTGCAATGTTGAGGTTTGTTTTTAGAGCTTGCCCTCACTAAGCATCATTGCTTACGCTCTCTTTGTTCAACATTGCAGATCCTTAGTTCGTGGGTTGCTCGGGCAAGTGGAGGGCCTCCAAGTGTGATTGTGACTTGAGTTCATCAAGTATGGGTTTTAGTATTTAAACATGTAATGGTTGAGCAATGGGACATGTATGATTTTGTTGGATTGTTGTTGGTTGATAGGAGCATGTGTAGACTCCTATATATATGTTGCTTTTGCATGGTTGTGTTGCCATGATGAATGTTAACTCATGCCTATTTGCTTGCTTGAATGTTAGCCTATGCCTTAAGAGTTTTTACATGTGTTTGAATGTTGTTTGAATGAATGCATGTTGTGGATTGTTGTTTTAGTATTAGACATGTCCAAACCTTGTTAAAGCATGTTAGTAATGTTGTTGTATCTTGGGTTTAAATGCTTGACTGTTGTATGGTGTTTTGGAGATGTTTTGGGGCATCCTTATGCCTCAAAATAGCCCAGAAAAGTCTGCAGACATGGGGTGTTTCGGAACAGGTCCCCGTGTTCCGAAACGGCCCCTGTGTAAATGGCCTGCCGTTTCGAAACGGACGAGGGTCGTTCCGGAACGTTTTCGCTACTGGAATTTTGAGAAATTGGCGAGATGAAGCCGTTCCGAAACGGGCCTTTGAAGTTCCGAAACGGTCAAATCTCGTTGACCACGAGATATTGACCGTCAAGGTCGTTCCGATACGGGTCACCCCTGTTTCGGAACGGTCACCTTAGGGTTGACCCTGGTCTGTTGACTAAGTCAAGGCGTTTCGGAACACCCTATAAGTGTTTCGAAACGGCCTGCCGCAGAATGTTAAAATGAGTTGTTTAAATGTTGGGTTGGTCGATGTTTGATGATATGATTGTATCTTCCGCTGTTGTGCCACACTTAGGTCTAAATTATGCATGTAGACAAGATAAAATAAAAAGAAAATTTCTGGGTCGTTAACCGAGGACGAGGGGGTTACACCTGCAATGGGAAGTTCATTGAGTTTTGGGGAAGATGGTGAAAAATGAAGTTTTGAAAGTTTGAGGGTCAAATTAGAAATTATTATTTTTAACTAACGGGGGTTAACGGTCCAGTGACTAAAACAGAAACGGTTTCGAACGTAAGTGACCAGAATAATCTTTTTTGAATTCGGGTGACCATAATAAAAGAAACCCAAAACAAAAGTGACCATCAGTGAAGATTACCCAATATAGAATTGTGTACAATGCCTTCAATCAATCATCTATTTATAGGCATAAGAAGTACATAACACATTAAACTCTAAATAATAGAGATAATATTCCTAATAATAAATAAATCAAACTCATTAGATAAAGTTCTAATCATGATAGACATCCACATAAATAAATATTCATAACAGTTTAATATTAATTTTATAATATTTTTTTAACAATGAGGTTAGGGGTTCGCTCCCTACCTATGAGAATAAACCACATTAAAAAGGGGGAAATATTTTTGTTTTATTCCATTTGAAGACTTGGCAGTTGGCAAAGAAGTGTAAAGATGACTCTAAGATTATAGAATTTCTTTAGAAGAAGATTAATAGAATTTAATTTAAATTAGATGCAGACTATTGGGTAATTGATTTTAAGATTCAATTTAATTAAATGTATAGGAATCAAGCTTGAAATCCCGGTGATTATAATTGATATAACATCCTCAAGATTTTTTCTTTTATAATTTTAGGTTTAACTTTGGTATCAATTTCACATTTGCTCTATTAAAAGATTGATTATAAAATGATAACTATTTTTTTCTAAACTTTAAAATTTTATTCTCAATTTTTTTAATAAAACCTACATTAAAATTTTAAGTTAAAAACTACAAACAAAACCTAAAATAAAAATAAAAATTAAGCATAACGTGACTCAAAATATATAAAGTAGAATAATATTTTATGTTCTCATGATCTTGACTATGAGTCCATAATTAATCTTTTAATTTTTCCATGTACGCACTCGTTCAAAATCATCACTTATAGTGAAGCAAGCACAAAAAAGGGCAAGCATTGACCAAAAAATTCATGACAAAATAATATGAAGCTTTGCGAATAGTTTTGTGAGATAGAGACCTGTCACTAATAACACCATCACAAAGTGGGATCTTAGATGAAGCCTGAAGGGGTTATAATATTGGCAGATTGGTTGGTGGGTTTAGTTGCTGTATAAACACAATGGAGTTGTCATATCTGTCCAAAAGATGTTCATATCTTAACTAAAAAGTTATGAAATAGGAGAAGGTTTACAATAATTGAGGACCCCATCCCATCTTTGATTATTCCTTCTTAACCCCTTTCGATAAAGGCCTCACACCCTCTCTAATCAATTTGATTTCATACCCACTCCTTTATTTGCTTTGTATTTCCCATTTTCACCCTCATACCCTACTAGTTTGGTGAAATATTTGATAGGATTCATATTTTTTTATTTAATTTTAAGGCATTATATAACTAATGGTTTGCTTTAATATGATTAACGAACAAGTATAAAACTTATACTTTGCGAATACCTCAAATGAAAAATATGAGTTTTCTTGACATCTCAAATATGAATTCATAAAGTTAAGATAAAACTAATGGTCTTTTTCAACATAGTTCAAATTTCAATATTTATATCATTTCTATTATCTTTATAGGCTTCAACATCGACTTTCATATCTATCATATAAGAAAATACAAGTTTCTCATTTGGTATTTCCTACATTCAACATCGAGTTTCATATCTATCATATAATTTTAAATTTTTTATTTTAATCGAGCACTAAATATAACTTAAAATATATACAAAATATTATTAATTTTAATTTAATTATTAGATTTATTTAATTGAGTTAATTGTTTTTATGCATCATAAGTATGTTGTGTTCGAGTTCCCTAAAACTGCATTTCCTCCATTTTCCATGCATTAATAGTAATATAACAGATATATTATATGTTGTACTTCATATCATAAAAATAAGCTTGGCCTAGTGGCAAGCACATGCTTCTTTCCACCAAGGGAGCCTTGGTTTGAATCCTCTCAGTCCCAATTTTGTTACTTTCAATTTTTTCAGGCATTAATAACAATATAAACATATACTATATGTGGTACTTCATATCACAAAAGTAGACTTGACCTAGCCCAGCTTCTTCTCACCAATCCAACCCTATTTCGAATGCCCCCACCCCTAATTTTTTATTTTCATTTTTTCTTCTCCAATCATGTAACAAGTGTCACATCCTGATTGGAGGGAGAAAATGAAATAATTAAATTAAATAAAAATAATTAAAGTCCTCCAATAAGGTGGTGATATGTGTCACCAAATAATTAAATAATTAATTTATTTTATTAAATTAAAATTAGGATTAAATTAATAGAGTGTATAAGTAACGAGAACCAAATGTGTAACTATACCCTTATTTTTTTAACTGACACGTCACCCTTCCGTTAACCTCTAACGGCTGGTAGTCAAATTGCATATAATTTAATAGTATGGTGGTTTAATTGCTTCGGAAAAAAGTAAGGTGGTTAAATCACGACTTTTTCAATAATATGGTGGTCATTTATGTAGTTTACCCTTTGTTTTATTGATATTGAGATTAGAAATTTTCTAATTGTATAAATTTTAATCCATGCAATTTGATAATTACAAGAACATTTTTATTTATGAGAAAATATTTCATGCATTGGAAGTAGAAAATTTGTTTTATGCAAGCGGGTCTAATTTAGGGTTTAGAGACTTGGAGTTTATGGTTAAATTTTAGGTCTTAAAGTTTTGATTTTGGAGTTTTAGGGTTAAAGATTTAAATTTTAATTTTTAAAGTGAAATCAAACACATTTATAGAATATTTTTTTACCGTCGATGCATAAAATAATAACTCTTTTATTTATTTATTTATTTAGGAAATAAGAAATTTACATTTATGTGTTTGGTGAACAAACTCTGAGCGTGGAGCATAGTTTCCACATAGGTACATCTTTTGGATAAATGCTTCCACATAGGTACATTTGGCAGACTAAATGCTTCTTTTGTTTGTTGCATGCAGCATTTGATATCCTGAGACGTTGTGGTTGGTTGACACTAGTGCAGAGAATTAGGATTTTTTAAGGGAAGAGGATTAGGATTCTTTGCAATTTTCTTTTATCATTCAAGTACATAGCAATTTGGTTTTCCCCATAGAAAATATTCCTTTATAGTTGTTTCTCCTATTAACGGTTTTTAGTAGAAACAATTAGTCTTATTAAAAATAGAAAATATTCAAAATTACAAATGAAAATTTTCTATAATCATTTAAACAAAAATTAGCCACTTGATATCATAGAAGTACCATACAAGAAAAAAGGTGAGAACCTAATCAAAAGACTGAAAAAAGAGAGATAAGAACAATACCATTAATTGATGATGAAAGATAGAAAACCATCAACGCTAACATAAAGATGCATATAACGATGAGGCACGTTGACAAAACGGTCAAATACCACAACTTAATCGCGAATAAGAAACGATATTTTTAGCGTGCATCCAAATCCAACTTGAGGGTACAAAGCAATGAAGATCAACAAGATAACTAAATAAGTGTCATCTTCATAAGTCGTGATGACGTCAAATACAATCTTGAAAAAAATTAAAAAAAAAACGACCAAACAACCAAAAAAGAAGACATAAAGCATGTCAAACAGCAGATGAAATATGTCACGAGGCAGAGGTGAATTTATGAATATTATTCTATTTATTATGCTTATAAAATTCTAAATTGATTTGATATATCTATCATGTTGATCCAAGTAATATATTTATTAATTTTAATTAAAGGTGAAAAAGTTTTTATATAAAATAAATAGTTATGTATTTTAAATTTATTCAAAACTTAATATGTACGATTTACGCGAATAAAATGTGAAATTTAACGGTTAAAATGTTAAAATATTAATTGTAGAAAAACTTACAAACAAATATAAAACTCAATTTTACACTAATATAAACAAATTTCTTCCACATACACACAAACACAAATACAAACACACGCATATTACTAAGAAGGTTGTAATCTTGAGATAAGAAAAATAATTGTTGATGTTGAGAATGAAATATAATTCTTACTGAATATTATAGTTAAGCATGTTTATATGACCCAAGTAGCTTAACCATCAACCAAACATTTTAATACTATTTTGTTTTGATCTATTATTAAAATGTAATTTTTTCTTAGAAAAACAAACTAAGCCATCTCCCTTACAACACCCATCTAATTATAGTAAATTAGAGAAAATAATGAAATTTAAATTACAATTACGATGTTGAAAATGCTTGAAATATATCTTAGATTGATAACATCATAGTTCACGAATTTTTTTGGGTAAAGTTAACAAATGGTCATTAAATTATCGTCAAAAATCTTTTTTGGTCACTGATCTTTCGAATATTATAAGAAAATCGTTAAAGTTTTAATTATGTTATAAAACAGACATCACCCTTTAATGGCAGAGCCAAAAAATTTGTATTATTATGTCAAAATTTTAAATATAAGGGTACTTTCATAAAAAATATGAAAGTGAAAAAAATATGGGTAAACCACTGCAGTATATATTTTTAATTAGTACAATGATCACTGAAATCGAAAAATTTCCATTAAGATTATTGTCGTTAAAAAAAACTTTCATTAAAGTCACTACTGTTAAAAAAAATCATTTTGTTCATTGGACTGTTAAAATGACTAGCGATAGTTGACTTGGTAGAATTTAAAATTTTGTAAAATACAAATTGAAACACTCGACTTTCTAGAGTTTTCATTTTTGACCAAGAATTATTAAAACTTTTTAATTTTGTTCTTTTTATCGAATTAGAAGAAGAGGGAATCAAAGCCAAAGTTGCTGCAATACCTGTTGCACCTGCTTCATCTGGTGCCACTGACGCTCCTACCGCCTCGAAGCCAGTGAAGATTGTCAAGGAAGTTCTCCGTGACATTGGAGCTTCCACAGCCGCATGAAAGCCCATCATGAAGGAAAGAAAACACATAGCTCCTGATCGAGGGAGCTTTGTCAAGAGAAAGACTTGTGTAACAAGCCAAGAAAACTCTGAAGGGGAGTCCTTTTCCCCTTAAACTCCTGTCATTCATTTTGTTCATTTTTTCATTCATTTTATATATGTCTTCATGCATTAAGGACAATGCACACCTTTGGTTTGAGGCTGTGTGTTGCCTCACATCTTTTTTCATGCCACACATTCATGTTTATATTTCTATTTGTATTTTGTAGATTAGGTATAACCATGCACACCAAACCACTAAATTTTTTTGCCTCGGTTAAATTGGAAAATTTTCTAACACTATGCTATTTTAGTATAATTTGTTCTAGAATACTCTGTCTGCTGATGAAATTTGGAAATCCTTAGTTTGCATGTGCCGACAGATTAGTAATGTCAAGTCTGCTTGGCAATTGATCTCTTATTTAGAAAATTAAAGTCTCACTTAACACATAGTATGCATCTAATTCCTAAACAAACTTAGAATTTTTGAAACTAAGCTTAGAAAAAAAACGATGCCAGGGTAAGAAAAATAATAAGGCAACAATGTTTTGCCAAGGCAAGAAAAATGTAGAACTCTCCTTTGCCTTAGAGATAATAAGTAACTTGGGGCTTCGTAGTTTGCTCTCTTTTAGCTCTCAAGTTAAAAACTTTAGGGTATGAGTTGAAGAGTAAAGCCTAGTAATGTCTGGATTAACGTGAGGGTTCGTGGTATGCTCCCTCTTATTTCTCATGCAAACATTATTACAAAGCAAGCCTGAAAATATTGCCAACAAAACCCTTAGCGATTAAAAGAAAAACTAATAATTCTGAGTTTGGGTAGTAAATTTGACTAAGAGAGTAAAAGGATACTTGATTCATATTGCCTGCACTTCATAGACACTTCATGACCTTAGACTATAGTTATATTGCTGAACTTGAATTTTTGATCTGCCTGGCATTATTGCACTGGGATATTTGAGGACAGAACTAGGGTTAGATTCTACTTACTAGCACTTGTTGACAGTCAAAACAATTTTGTTGAGGTACTCTTTTTATATTTTTCTGTTTTCTTAATTTCAATTGTGTACACATTTCATAATACTTTTGCTTTTCTTTAGGTATATATGTTTGCATTTAGTTGTTAAAATCATGCATTTGCATAAGGAGTTAGGGAGTTGTTCTTTTGCCAGCGTGAAGGGTTGTTTTGTTGGTGTTACAGATTCTTAGGCTAAAATCTAGGCTACTTATTAGGCTAGAATATATTGTAATTAATGTTATATATTCTCATCCTGGATGGCGTGCGGCTATGCTTGAGGAAATGACTGCTCTAGATGACAATGGCACGTGGACTTTGGTTTCTTTGCCTAACGGTAAGCGGGCTATTGGATGTAAGTGGGTGTTTACTGTTAAATTTAATCCTGATGGCTCTCTTAATCGTTTGAAAGCCCGTCTTGTTGCTAAGGGATATGCTCAGACCTATGGTGTGGATTATTATGATACTTTCTCTCCTGTTGCCAAACTTGCTTCTGTCCGGTTATTTATCTCCCTTGCAGCAATTTTTGATTGGCCTTTGCATCAGTTGGATATCAAGAATGCTTTCCTTCATGGTGATCTTCAGGAGGAGGTGTATATGGAGCAACCACCTGGGTTTGTTGCTCAGGGGGAGTCTGGGAAGGTATGTTATTTGAAGAAATCTTTATATGGTTTGAAATAGAGTCCTCGGGCTTGGTTTGGTAAGCTTAGTCAGGCTATTGAAAAGTTCGGGATGCAAAAAAGCGAATCAGACCATTCTGTTTTCTTTAGAAAGTCTGATGGGGGCACTATTCTACTAGTCGTGTATGTGGATGATATTGTACTCACTGGTAATGACACTAGTGGAATCTCTTCACTGAAGTCTTTTCTCCATACTCAGTTTCACACTAAAGATCTGGGGACGTTGAAATACTTCCTGGGGGTTGAGGTGAACAGAAATAGAAAAGGAATCTTCCTATCTCAGAGGAAGTATGTGCTTGATCTTTTATTGGAAACAGGGAAATTGGGCGCCAAACCTTGTAGTACGCCAATGGTCCCTAATCTACAGTTAACTAAAGAAGGTGAATTATTTGATGACCCTGAAAGGTACAGAAGACTTATCGGTAAATTAAACTATCTGACGGTGACACGTCCTGATATATCTTTTCCAGTGAGTGTTTTGAGTCAATACATGTCGTCACCGACTATTGATCATTGGAAAGCAGTAGAGCAAATTTTATGTTATCTGAAAAGTGCTCCTGGGCGTGGAATTCTATATGGCAATCATGGTCATACTAGAATTGAATGTTTTTCCGACTCGGATTGGGCAGGATGCAAGGAGGATAGAAGATCCACCTCAGGATATTGTGTGTTTGTTGGAGGAAACTTGATTTCTTGGAAGAGTAAAAAGCATAACGTAGTTTCACGATCTAGTGCAGAAGCCGAATATAGAGCAATGGCCAAGTCCGTATGTGAGATTATATGGGTATATCAGCTCCTCGGTGAGATTGGAATTAAAGCCTCAATAACTGCAAAACTTTGGTGTGATAATCAAGCTGCATTACACATTGCTTCTAATCCAGTTTTTCATGAAAGAACGGAACACATTGAGATTGATTGTCACTTCATTCGCGAAAAGATACAACAAGGTTTGATATCTACTGGTTATGTGAAAACTGGAGAACAACTAGGAGACATCTTCACCAAAGCTCTCAATGGAATTCGAATCAATTATCTATGTAACAAGTTGGGCATGATTAATATCTATGATCCAACTTGAGGGGGAGTGTTACAGATTCTTAGGCTAAAATCTAGGCTACTTATTAGGCTAGAATATATTGTAATTAATGTTATATATTATGTTACCTAGTTTAGGTAAATTAGATGTGTATATATAGCCTATATGTTCTATGAATAAAATACAAGGAATTATTTCCTACAGTTGGCATTGATGTAATTTAGGAGCAAGGTGGGCTTGGCAGAGAAGTGCAGAAGCAGGAAAAGCAGAAGAGAATTGCCGAGTTGCAGTTGGCAAAGATGGACCAAAGATTGCCAAGCTCGGTTGGCAAAGAATTGATGTACGATGCCCGGTCAAAGTAGCAATTGAACATAATACACGTATGCCCTAAAATTCAAAAGATGATAAGAGGATAACACGCTTATCTTGGTGTGTTAATCAAAATTCAAATTTTGAACCCAATCTAGGGATTCCACACTTGCCTATTTAAAGGAAGAGAAAGAGATCGATCAACATAACTTAGAGAGAGCATCGTGGTGAAAGAGGAAGCTAGAGGGCAAATCATGGTTCGATCATCTTAGACCAAGAGCTTTGGAGCATCGACGGACCTCCTTCTTTGCCTATTCTCTTAGTTTAATTTTTATTTAAATGGTGATGTTGAGATACAATATTTGTGGATGGAACCCCAACCATGAACTAAGCTTTTACAGTTGGTTGGGGATGTTTGCGATTAATGCTTAATTTATTTCTGATTTTTAATAATTTAAATGCCTTGACATTATTTTTTATCTGCCTAGTACTTCATTTTCTTAAATTATTTGCCATACGATAGTTGATATTGCTTTCTTATTATGCCTTAATATCTTAACAGACTTTAGGGGTAACAATTAGTTGCCAAGTACTAAGGAGAGAAACTTCGATAGAATATGTTCAAGTAGATGAGCTTACTTCAGAAGTGAATCTACCCCTTAGGAGTATAGATTGAAACTTAATCAAGTTAATTTATGAAAAGTTGCACTATAGACATATATGAGTTTTATCGTGGTTAACTTAGGGTATTGCCATCGACAAATGAAATACCACTCTTGAAATCTGCTTGGCAATAAATCCAAGGCAGGACATTATTAATAGCTGGCATAGCTAGCTTAAAATCCAGACATCCCTTACCAATGCCCATCACCTATTTGAATACTTCTTTTTGTCATATTGGTTTCACTTTCATTGCATTCCTTTAGCCATTATCTAAAAAAAATTGTTAGGCTTGTATCACGCTCGAATCGATCACCGAAATCCGTTAAAAGGGTTGATTTTTCTCCTTGGAAGAATTGGCTAAAAACCGAAATAAAGATTGACAATTTGCACAAGGAATTTAGAGTGGTTCGACTACACAACCGAGTCTACATCCACTACCTTAGCACACCACTAAAGATTTCCCAATTCATTATTAATTCGTCCCCTTTTCAAGGCTTAATAGGAAACCTTTACAACCCTATCTTTTAACGGCTAAGGTAGAACCACTCTAGATTTTTCTAAGGCTAAACTAGAACCCCTTCTTTTACAAGAGATAAGATGTAAACAAATTAACCTCACAAGGTGGGTGTTTACAGAAAATTTAGCTCATAAGAGTGTAGAGGATTTACAATAAAAGCACTCTCTTAAACATTATTTACAAGAGAAATGAAAATATGAGAATTGAACTAAAAAACTCTTGATTATGTTGCTTGGATGTGTTCTCTCTTCTTCTTCAAGTGTTCTAGCCTTCATAATATAGTTAGGAACAAGCTTGTGGCCATTGGAGACCGTTGGGGTTCAAATAGAGCCGTTGGGACTAATTTCCATGATGAAATTGTAGTTCTGGTACAGCCCATATCAATACGCGGGTTATCCATATCGGTACGCCTACTAGCCTTTGTACGTACTTCAGGCTTCGTGTATTGGCACGCTTCATAGCGTATCAGTACGACCCTATTTGGAAATAGTCGTTGGGGGATTTGACACGTAAGCGTATCGAAACACTTAAAGGTGTATCGATACGACCTCTTTAGAAAACTAGCCGTTGGGGGGGTTTGACACATAGGCGTATCAAAACGCTAAGATGCGTATCAAAACTCTTGACCACCGCATCGGTACAGACTTGCCTATACCGGTACGAGTTTTGCCAGTTTAGAAAATACTGTAGCTGAAACCCTTAAGGTGTATCGATACGGCGTGTACCGTATCGGTACGGTTGAGCTGAAAACTTAGGTTTGGCTACTTTAAAACATTTCAAACACTTCCAAAACCTTTTGAAAACTCCTCAAACATATTTTCAAGTTGTTTGGACTTAAAATCATTTTTGAAATCTTTTCAATTTAGTCTAAAACTATTTTCCAATCATTATATCAAAACAAATATCCTAATTATCTCCCCTTTTGATATGATAAAACCAACTTGAAAATTTGTGTTTGGATTCTCCCCCTTAGTAAAAATAAATTTTGAATAAGAGTTTAAAATTTTAAGATAGTTAAAGCTCCCCCTTATTCACTTGAAAAATTCAAATTTTCAAAACATTCTCCCCTTTTTTGTTATATAAAAAATGGTTCAAACCAAAGTTTGAAAACTTTTAAGTTCACAATAATGGAGAGTTTTAAAACTAAATTTTGACAAAAATTAGAATTATGTTTAAAATGACTCCCCCTTACTCAAGCATCAATTTGAGGCTCAAAATTATCCAAGACTTTAAAACGAAAATTAGATAACCAAAGATAAAAAAAATAAAATCTTTAAGCTTAGAGGTTACCCAATTTCTTCACTTGTGTGACAAGAGCATTTTTATGTCTTTGCATTTCTTCTCATTGCTCCAACACACCTATAAAAGACATTACTTGATTTTTGGTATACAAACTACTTTGGATCCAATCACATTAGTAACAATGTCTTTAGTTCCCTTAGGAATCCATACTTGTCCAATCCCATAAGATTTTCTCTTTTTTATAGTACAAATATGCAAGGAATGACCATGATAATGACAATGTGAGTATTTTGCCATTATGTGACAAGATGAATTATTAAAAATAAATTCTTTTTCTTTTGTTAAGCTTTCAAGCTTAACTTTCAAATCAAAGTTTCTTTTTCTAAAACCCAATTGCTTGTTTTTGAAAACTCTAAATCATTTCTCAAACTTTCATTTTGGTTTTCAAAATCCAATTTTGTTTTCAAAAGAAAATCATTTTCAAATTCAAGTTTTGAAGTCATTTTCTTAAATTTTGAATTCATTGTCTCAAATTCCAAAAACAATTCATCGAAAGCATCTTGTAACTCGTCAAATGTATATGAATTTAATTCACTTGAGTTAGAAGATACCTCGGGCTCATCGAGGGCCAAAAAACCATCCACCTTAGGTGTTAAGAAGAGGTTTGCACAAGATGAAGCACGATCTTTCTTTTCTCCCTTCTTGTTGCCATAGAGCTTATCAAGCTTCTCCCAAATTTCTTTTGCACTTTTGCACGTGGAGACTTTCTTGGAAACATCTTCATTGAGGCCACAAAGAAGAGTGTGCATCGACTTTGCGTTTAGCTTGGCCTTTGTGTCATTTGCACTACTTTGCTTCTTCTTCTTCTTAGGAACTTCCAAGTAACCATCTTCGATGATATCCCAAATCTCAAAATCAAGAAATTTGATGAAATACTTCATGACATTGCTCCATTGGAAGTATGCTTCGCCTTCGGAGAGCAGAGGACATAAGATAAAGTGACCTTCTTCAAATCTTCCCATTTTCTTGAACAGTAGACTTCGAGCAAATGATCTTTACTCCTAGATGTTAGTCATTTTATAGAGACAAGGCTCTGATACCAATTGTTAGGCTTGTAGTACGCTCGAATCGATCACTAAAATTTGTTAAAAGGGTTGATTTTGCTCCTTGAAAGAATTGGCTAAAAATCAAAATAAAGATGGAAAATTTGCACAAGGATTTTAGAGTGGTTCGACTACACAAATGAGTCTACATCCACTACCTTAACACACAACTAAGGATTTCCCAATTCACTATGAATTCATCCCCTTTTTCAAGGCTTAAGAGGAAACCTTTACAACCCTATCTTTTAACGGCTAAGATAGAACCACTCTAGTTTTTGTCTAAGGCTAAACTAGAACCTCTTCTTTTACAAAGGATAAGATGTAAACAAATTAACCTCACAATGTGGGTGTTTATAGAAATTTTAGCTCGCAAGATTGTAGAGGATTTACAATAAAAGCACTGTCTTAAACAATATTTACAAGAGAAATGAAAATATGAGAATTGAACTCAAAATCTCTTGATCATGTTGCTTGGATGTGTTCTCTCTTCTTATTCAAGTGTTCTAGCCTTCATAATATAGTTAGAAACAAGCTTGTGGTCATTGGAGACCGTTGGGATTGAAATAGAGCCGTTGAGACTGATTTTTGTGCTGAAATTATAGTTCTGGTGCAGCCCGTATCAACACTCAACATTTTCTTCTTCCCTTCCATATTTTTGAAAGGAATGAGAAATTGAAGACAAAATAAGTGTGTTTTTAATTTTTTTTCTTTTGATATACTTATTAATTATTAGTATTTATCTTTTTTATAACTATATAATATTTAAATATTTTTATTTGATTATTTTTTAGGTCTTCACAATTTCAGTAGATAAATGCATCTGTAAATGATTCTTATATTAAAATATTGAAGGAAAATTTCGCAACAAATGGAAGACTTCTTTGCAATGGAAAACTATTTCATGTTCGTTGTTGTGCGCATATTCTTAACATAATGGTACAACATGGTCTTCAACAAGTGCAACATATCATTGAGAAGGTCCATGACACGGTTGACTTCTTGAATGCAAGTGAGGCGCGACTCAAACGATTTGGTGAGCTTGTTAGTCAATACAATTTACAAGAGCGAAAATTTATCCTTGAGTGCAAGACACGCTAGAATTCAACATATGACATGATGGATTGTGCTATCAAGTTCAAAAAGGTATTTTCTAGGTATGCTTTGGATGAGCCTTCTTACAAATGTTGTCTTGATGATGATGAGTGAAAAAAATTAAAAAATTACTTGAAATTTTGAAAGTGTTTAAAGCCACTACTAATATTATATCAAGCTCTGAATATCCAACTACTAACTTGTTTCTTGGAGAGGTGCAAAGAAATAAAGTGTTGTTGGATGCAAAATATTAATCTCTTGATGATTTTGTTAGGAGTATGGTAGAAAACATGAAAGAGAGATTTAACAAGTATTGGTGTGAATGTAATTTGCTAATGGCAATAGGTTCAGTGATGGATCCTAGACTAAAAATGAGGGCGATAGAAATTGTATTTCCCAAAATGTTTCTGTCACATTTTGTTAAAGAGAACATTAGTAAGGTTAAAAATATCACGTGTCAACTTTTTATGAGTATGTGAGGATGCATTCTTCATCTTGTAATGTGGAAGAAAGTGGAGAATGTGCATTTCCTACGGATGTTCATGGAGATGTTACTTCAAGTGGTCTGTCTAAACTTTTGCAAGATGTTTTTAGCGGGAAAACTTATGTGCCTCGTGTGAAATCTAAACTTGAATCATATTTGGATGAGGGGTGCGTCTTTAGTCAAGATGATAGTTTTGATGCCATAGCTTGGTGGAGGGAAAAATCGAACAAGTTTCGTATTTTGTCTATGATGGCTGTAACTATATTGGTCGGTCCTATTATTATTGTGGCTTCTGAGGCCACGTTTAGTGTTGGGGTTGTGTAATTGATCCCTATAGGGCTTCTCTTGCTCCCGAAACAGTGCAAATGCTTATGTGCACATGTGATTGGTGTAGATCCTTTCATGGGTTGAAAAGGAAGAACAAGATAAATATATACTTTTATGATAAAGTTTGTTTTTTTAAATATATATGTGAACTTATTTAGGTTTTCAAATTATTACAGAATGATGTCAAGCAACCGAAGGCAATTATTATACCAATACCGTCGAAAGAATCAACAACTTGATAAATTAAGAAATTTAATATTTAAACTTAAGAGATTAAACTTATATTTTTTTTACATTTATAATTATTTCATAATTTTTTATGGAATAATTTATTATTAACTATTATCCTTTGCTCTTTTTGACATGTGTTATTGGTGGAACTTTGGCTTATAAATATGTTATCAGTTTAATTATCCTAAATTTCTTGTAATGTTACTTTTATTTTTTTTTGTATAACTTTTATATGACTCGAGACATTTTTATCACAATATTTGTATTAGAATGTGACGTTGGTTTATTAGAGTCAAAAAACATTTATATATTGTTTTGTTTTTAAAAGTACAATATAGTCTTCATGTACTTAAGGTTCATGTTCAGGTACAATCTTGAATCGAGCTCCTAGATAAGTTTAAGAATATTTCGAGTTCGAGCTTTTCGAGCTTTTGGAATTCGAACTTTTTGAGTTTGAGCCTTTCGAGTTTTTCGAGTTCGAGCTTTTCGAGTTCGAGTTTCATTTTTGATTTCGAGTTTGAGCTTGAGCTCAATAATTGTGTTTTGTTTTTAAAAGTACAATATAGTCTTCATGTACTTAAGGTTCATGTTCAGGTTCAATCTTGAATCGAGCTCCTAGATAAGTTTGAAAATATTTCTAGTTTGAGCTTTTCGAGCTTTTGGAATTCGAACTTTTCGAGTTTGAGCCTTTCGAGTTTTTCGAGTTCGAGTTTCATTTTTGATTTTGAGTTTGAACTTGAGCTCAATACTTTTGAGCTCGCGAGCTTTCGAGTAGAGTCGAGCTCAGGTTCGATCTTTTCGAGCTCGACTCTGCTCGTTTACAGCCCTACTCAAGTCCCTCTCTTCCCTGGTTCAGGGTTATCTAATAATTTTCCTTTATTTTTTTGTATATTTTCGTCATTTTCAAGGATTTGAAGCCGAAATCTATAGAAACAAAGAATGTGGTGTGTTTTAAAATACCTGGATTCAAAGAAATACTCAAATGTGTGAACATTTGGGTTTGGATTATCAAATAATTTCCATTCAATTGTCAGATTACTTTCGTAATTTTTATTCAAGTAATCAAATAAATTACAGATACAAAGAATGTGTTGAGCTTTAAAATACATAGATTCGAAGAAAGACCCAAATGACAAACATTTTGTTTGAATTATCTATTATTTCCCTATAATTTTTGGTATTTTTTCAAACGATCAAAAAAACACCCTGATTCAAAATTATTGCCTTGCGCTCGTGGCGTCATAGTTATTTAAGACATCTTTCAAAAAAAAACTATTTAAAACATAATTGGAAAAAAAGAGGGGTTTTAGGTAAAACTTGCTCAAGAAGAAATTTTCCCGTAAAAAATCTTAAAATAAGGTAAAACTAATAAAATACAAGAGTCAATATGAGGAGAAAATAGTACCAGAGTTAATCTTAGAATTCGAGTAAAATACATGGGCCAAAAGTGATATTAAACACAATGTAAATACACATAGGGTCGAATTTTCAATTTAGTCGAGTTGTTTTGTCCAGTCAAAAGGTTCCCACACACGAGCAAAATTGGCGACGGCCTGCTTCTGATCATCTGCAGATTGATGCCTCCGACGCCGGTACATGTCCTCCTCTGCCAGTTGCAGCATACCTCTTATAATATTGAGGCCGAGGCTACTCTTGAACTGGCTTTCATCGTCAATAACATGAACAAACCCTTTGTTTAGACCAAATTCAACATGGAAGTATGGGAAATTTTTCGGGATTGACCCACACAATCCCTTCTCACTCGTGTCTATCAGCTTCTTAGCATTGTGCTGGCTCCACTTGTCTTCAGCTTCATCAATTGCCTGAGAAAAAGTTGTTTTAGAATCGTGCACAAAAAACAAATGCATCGGAACTATATATTATAACATGAAAATGCACAACTTATTGCTACTCTCAGCTAACTAGATCTCTAATCAAGTTCATATGTCAAGAACAACTGAAGGTGCGACTGCTTCTATCTCCGCCACCGGTTTGTTACCAATTGTAATGGATACAAATGTCAATTAATAAAACGAATAGGAGAACCTTGCCTTTTTAAAATACACAGGAGCCTGCCTTGCAATTTCCCGTGGAACGGGAATGCATTCAATCATACAATGACGACGCTGTTGTGCCAATCCCATCACAGTTTCCAAGAAAACCATCTCCTTATCTTGCTTGGCAAACATCATAATTAAGCATTTCTTGAAGTTACGAATTTCATCCCACGCATTATTGTCAATTGTTCTCGTGGCCAACTCATGCTGTCAAGGGAAAAGGAGTTTGCACTCTGAATTAGGATACATAAATCAGTAAAGCCCAATATATATTATTGTTTGTGTCATTTAATTTCTACATTCCATATAAAAGAAAGCAATTCACATATCAAACTTAATACTAATTAGGTTAGGTGCCATGAAATGCAACTGGAGAGACCCTAATAATAATATTAAAATCCTTTTAAAGACATGAACTGTAGTTAAAAAGATCACGTTTTATAACCAGACTAATGTAGATAACATTTAAGCACTAAAGCAAAGAAATAGACGACAGCACCATACATAGAGAGTACCTGCATTGGTAAGATGCAGCAGTGACCTGGCACAACAGGCTGCCACTGTGGCAACATCAAGTATGTGAAATTTGCTATAGCAACAACAAGATGCTTTGGTCTGTTGGGGTTCTCAAAGCAGACCAGACAGCGTTCTTGCTGAGTCAATATACGCCTAGCCAAATGATTGTTTTCAGAGACCTGATTGCTTTCCGCACCCTTCTTTCGAGATTTCCTGCTTGGACCATCTTCGTAGTCATATTCATCATCTGCCTGGCCAGATAAACTAAATTTTTTGTTCTGCATTATTCTTCGGGCTAGATGCTTATCGGAATCATCATCATCCTTCCCTTTCCTAACCGATATATCATGAACAACAAATCTAGATAAAATACAAAAATTATTAGAACATCAGAATTATCCAAAGGAAATATTGTAAAAGGATATTGAAATGGAAGTTGGAACGATGCATTATATAAGGGAATTTGTTTTTTTTTTTACTTCATGAAAAAAGCAACTGACAGGAGAAACTAAACACTTTGCAATTAGCTCAAGATTGAAATACTGAATGATAGTCTCTTAGAGAGTTATAAGCTCATTTGAAGCAGCAGTTTCAGAATTGGAAATACCAATGAAATATAAAGATGAAAAATACCTGCTTCTGTTGTCAACATTGTGCTGCTTACTGGCATGATCTCCAGTGCTCTGCTTAGCCTTCAAGCTCTCAACTTCCAGCTAATAGAAAAACAAACAACCAAAACAAATTACATTAACTATAGACAAACTTAAACCCCATAGTTGACACTTGAAATAGGAGAGAAAAGTGATATTCTTTAGATCAAGTTATTTAATGCATAAGGTGGATATGGAAACGACTGAAACGTGTGATCTTTTAGTTCTGTAGAATTGTAGAAAATTCTCTCTTAATTTTATTCATATGATCTCTAAAGATATCCTACTAAAAGTAACTTTCCATAAGTACAAGATACATAATATATGTCAGGAAATATGCGCATAAATTAGAGATTCTATGTATATTTAGATAGGATTCTGTAGATCCTTGTTAGTAGTTACAATCCCTAACTTTAAGGGATTTTAAGTTTCCTAGATTAGTCTCTTTCCTAGCTTAAAAGTTACCTAAGTTAAGGACATAAGCGGTATATAAGAATGTAACCTCTTGTATAGAAATTAAGAAAGTTTTTCCAGTAAATTTCTTCACGTTTAACATGGTATCAGAGCCTTGTTAATCCTTTTTTGAGTTTTGCTAGTCTCGATTATTCCCTTAAAATCCTTCCTTTGAGTGTTCAATAAAGGGTCACTGTTAACCTAGCAAAACTATGGTTGAGGGAGGCGATGTAAGCAGTACTGAGACTGTGCAAGGAGTCATAGTGAGTGGAGGGAGTCATTCGAGTCAAATAAGTGACTTGCAAAGCATACAGGCAGCCTACAGGTTGAATGCCCAAGAACAACCCTTTGAGTTCAACAGGGAAGAGATAGAGAAACTGAAAAGTTTACTTCTGTAACGCCCCGGTTTGGTCAAAGTGCTGTTCGAATCTAAAGAGGTAAAATTAGGAAAGCCTAGTTCGGGTTGCATTAAAAATATGGAAAAATGTTCTAAAATCATCTTTTAATATAAGTAAGTGAACTGTGAAATCAATTTTGGAAAATGAGTTTTGGAAGTGTGACATTTTGGCTAGTGACCAAAATGTAATTTTCGAAAGTTTGGTGACTGTTTTATAAAGGGTTGAAACTTTGAATCTTTAAGGAGCTATTTACCCAAAATGAGTTTCTCCAGATTTTTCTAAGATATTTTAAGATTATATTCTGATTTTAAATGATATTAAAAGTGGAGGGAAAGCCATTTGGCTATTTTGGATTTTGTAACCAACTTTTCTCAATTTTCTTTCTCTCATTTTCTCTCAACCCAAACACATTCTCTCCAGAGAATTTGATCTGATTTTCTCACCTAAATCCCTCCTTTCAACTCTCATTTGATTCCTAATCAACAAATCTTCAAAACCTCTTCAATTGCTAATTGATTCAACAAGGTTTTTGATTCCAAAAAGAGGAGAAACTCAAGTTTGGAGTTAAGAACGTCCTTCTCCTCTAAACTATCAGTTCTTTACTGAAATTCCTAAGTTTTCAATCCTTAATTGATGTTTTATTAAAGGTTTTTAAGTGGTGAAATGGATCTTGGCTTATAATGCAAGATTTGATGATTTTTGATGATTTTCGTTAGATCTGATTAATCTGTGATTTGAGATGTGTTTTTGATGTTAAATGAACTCTAAATTGATAAGGAATTGAGTTTTGATTAATGCAATCCCGGATAGGTTGAGTTTCCTAAGTTTAGCTTGTGATTCAAGGTTATTTTTGAGGTAATCTTGTGGATCTGATGTTGCTGGAGGTATAAGGATGTTAATAGGTTGTTTTTAGTTGTTATATGATGTTAAAGGATGTGTGGTTTTGCTGGTTTATGGCTGGGCTTTGTTTAGAAGTGGTTTGGATGCATTTTCGGTTGTGTTTGGTGGCCGAAAATGGTGTGTGGATGAGAGCAGCGAGTTTAGGTGCTTTCATTGAAGCAATTAATGCATGATGATGCATTAATCCTCTGCTTTGATGTGTTGAATCAGGGGAGGCATCTTTGCATCCAAGAGTTGTTGATCCGGAAGCTTGATTTGGTGCTTTGGCTTGAAGCAAAGTGGAAATCGGTGAGTGCGTTTGTGAAAATTGGGTTTTCGGCTTTGAAACCAATGTCTTGGGAGCTTAGTTTAAGTCTAAACAACTTTGCTAAGCTCAAGTGTAAGTTTTCGGAATTACTCTCTAGTGGTGGCCATGATTTTGTTGTGATGCAAAATGGTTATTTGCATGTTTTAATTACTGTTTTGAAAGCATGATTTAGCATGGTTTTTGCTGATGTTGTAAGCCATATGTTGAAGGTAACTCTAGGTAGGAGTTCCTTGCTTTTGTACATTGAAATAATGTGGTTTGATGCTTTTAAATGCATGATGAATATGGCTTGGTTTAATGCTTTAAAACAGTGGATTAATTGATGAAAATGATGTTTATTGGCAAGTGATGTTTTAAAAAGGTTAAGGTCACTAAGGTGGTTAAAAGTCCTTGAGTGAGCCTTGTTACTTAAGAACATTAAGGTGGTTAAAAGTCCTTGGATGGTTCTTGTTGCGGACACTAAGGTGGTTAAAAGTCCTTAGGTGATCCTTTCCATGGTGTTTAAAAGTCCATGGGGCCATGGTGTTTAAAAGTCCATGGGGCCAAGGTGTTTAAAAGTCCTTGGGGCCAAGGTGTTTAAAAGTCCTTGGGGTAATTCAAGCTATGGACACAAAGGTGGTTAAAAGTCCTTGTGTGGTCCTCATTCATGGTGTTTAAAAGTCCATGGCCAAGGTGTTTAAAAGTCCTTGGGGCCAAGGTGTTTAAAAGTCCTTGGGAAAGTTGTTGAACTTGTTTTAAGAAATGGAATCTATCACTTGAGCCAATATGACATGTTTATGTTGAAGCATGAGATTGCTTGTTTTAATTATGCTTTTGAGCATGTGCAAAGGTTGATTTTAAAGCATGATTTGTAAATGTTTTTAATTGCATTATTGAATGGTTTTTAAGAGCATTCCTCACTAAGCTTTTGCTTACGCTCTCTTTCGTTTTCTTAATTCAATAATGCAGAGCATTAGAGAACCTTGAGGGCAGCAAGGAGGGCAAGTATTCAAGTGAAAGTAAAGCTCAATGTATGGAAGGTTTTATAAGTACTTTTTAGCTTTTGGGTAATTCGGCAATGGGGGACCAATGTGTATGTTTGGAAGGTGTTTGGAACTCCCTAAGTATGTTGAATGATGATATGAATGTTGGTTTTTGTATTGGATCATTACATGTTTGTTTTGGAAGTTTTGTGCTTGAATAGCTAGCTTGTGTAGGAAGCATGCCTATAGATTTGGGGCTTTTTGCATATGATGTTGTTTTGATGATTTGATGATGCTTGCAAGTCTTATATATGTTGAATTGCATGCTGGTAAAGTTTGGTAGCATTTGGAGCATGTTTGAATGATCTATTGCATGTTTTGGAATGCATTTTGCTGCAATCTGTGCAGGCGTTTCGGAACAGTGTGCACCGTTTCGGAACGGGTGCCTTGAATGAACCCAGGCGTCCGAAACGGTATGCACCGCTTCGAAACGGTTTGGCCTCTGCCAGCCCATGTTTCGGAACCCGTTGCGGAACGGCCCGTGTTTCGAAACGGGGTCTACCTGTTTCGGAACGGTCGACCGTTAGGGGCTGACATTGGCAGTTATATGTTTTGAATTGTTTGCGTTTTAGTCCTGAAACTTGTTTGTGCAATTGTATGAGCTTGGGAAGTCCTTTTGAGCTGAAATTTCACAGAGAAGCATGAAACCTGATTAATTTCAAGTTGGTAACTTTAATTTGGGTTAAGTCCTTTTAATTATCAGAAATTACAATTTGGTCCCTAAAGTTGTAATTTGTTCAATTGGGTCCCTGTTTGATCTCTGATGCTTGTGATCTTTGAGTATGATGTTTGTGTGACCTCAATTAGGACTAATGTGCATCTAGACAAGATTAAAAAGAAAAAAAAAGGTCGTTAATCAAGGTTGACTTTCGGGTTGACTTTGGTTTTCCCCGTGTGACTTTCTTAATTCGGGTCAACCGTCTAGGCCGGGTTAAGGGGGTTACATTTGGTGGTATCAGAGCTGAGTTCTCGAGTAATTGGGAATGAGTGTATGCATGATTGAAGTATGTTTGCCTTGTATGCTTGTTGTGTGAAAGCATGTTCAGTGGCTTGAGATGTTGATGCAATTGAGTTGTATGTTGTGATGTTGCATGTTGAGGGTACCCATTGCCAAACAAAAGCTAATGAAATGATGTTGATTTTGAATGAAATTGAGCTTAAATACTTGGATTGCTTACCTTGCTGGGCCTGACTTGTTTTTATTTGCATTGTGATTGCATGGTAAAAGTATGGCACCACGTAGAGAGTTACGAGGTAGTGTGCGAGCTACGGTTCCTAATGAGAACGAAAATGAAGAGAACACGGGTAGTGCAGTGTTACCCCCTCCTCCGCCTGGTGGTGGTGCTGGAGGTGAGAGAGCTGAAGCTGCAGCTGGTGCTGGACCTGCTAGACCAGAGGTTGGTCAGGGGCAAGCTATGCCTGATATGTCTATGTTGGTACAAGCTATTGCGGGTGCTTTTCGAGCAGCAGTAGCTGGAGCTCAAGGAGCTGGGCATCAGGGAGATGCTGGGGTTAGACTACCTTTGGAGCGTCTGCGCAGTCTTGGTGGGACTGAGTTCAGGGGTATGTCGACTGAGAGTTCGGAAGCTTGGCTAGAGAGTACCAAGCGTATCTTGGGTCAGATGAGCTGCACGGATGTGCAAAAGTTGGGTTGTGTTGTGTCCTTGCTGCAGGATGATGCGTATACGTGGTGGACGACCACCATAGCTGGGATGGCTGAAGCTGATGTTACTTGGACATTCTTCCAGAATGTGTTCAAGAGGAGATATCTAGGAGTGAGATATCTGGATGAGAAAAAGCGTGAATTCATGTCTCTTACTCAAGGGAGCATGAGTGTGGCTGAGTATGAGGTGCAGTTCGTGCGACTCAGTCAGTATGCACCGGAGCTGATACCTGATGAGCGAGCAAGGTGCGAGAGGTTCCGTTATGGTCTTGTGACGGATGTGAAAATGTATGTGCTGGCCACTGAATATGATGATTTTGATGTGTTGGTGGGCCGAGCCAAAGACATTGAGATGAACTTGGGTTTATCTGCGAAAGGTGCTGGAGCTAGTTCTGGCAAGAGAGCTGCTGAGTTTAGTTCCGGAGGTGGACGGAACAAGAGGGGACGTGATCAGAAGTATCAGTCCTCAGCCAAGAGAGGTGGTGGTGCACCTGCTAGAGGTGGTTATGCTAGAGCTGATCCGAGTGCTTGCTGGATCTGTGGTTCGCGTGGTCACATTAAGCGTGACTGTCCTCGTGCTGTGAGGGAGGTGCAAGCTCCTGTTGCGGCAGCTGGTAATGGATGTTGGAATTGTGGTATGTAGACCATCTGAGGCGAGATTGTCCGAGGTTGGCTGGTGTCCAAGAGCGTGCTCCTGTTGTTGCTGCACCGCAGAGAGGCCGTGGGCGCGGCCGTGGTAATTTCCAGAGGAGAGAGGAAGGTGGTCGTGGAGTAGCCCATGTTGTGGCTATTCAGCCTGAGGGTGGAGGCCAAGCGAGGGTGTATGCTCAGCGCGAGGGAAGGAATGATGCAGATGTGATTGCAGGTACCTTTACTTTGCAATCCTTGTCATTGCTTTCTTTGATTGATTCTAGATCTACGCATTCATACATTTTGCGTGAGCATGCTGAATTGCTTGGTTTGCCTGTTGAGTCTTTGGATGTTGGTGTTCGTGTCACTAGTTCTTTTGGTGAAACTGTTCTGACTCGAAAGCTTTATAGAAGGTGTCCCTTGGTTGTTCAAGAACATGTTTTTCATGTTGATCTTATGGAGTTGCCCTTCTATGGGTTTGATGTGATCCTTGGTATGGATTGGCTTGCTGAGCATCGTGCTGTGGTAGATTGTGAAAATAAGCAGGTTTCGCTTAAGCTTGCGGATGATTATGAAGTTGTTGTGGTTGGTGAGAATGTGAAGTTTCTTGCCAATGTGGTGTCTACCTTGGAGGCGAGTAGGATGCTGAGGCAAGGTTGCGAAGCTTATCTAGCTTTTGTGATGAATCCTAGCTCTAAGGAGATGAGGGTGCAAGATATCAAAGTTGTGAAGGAGTTTCCTGGTGTTTTTCCTGAGGAGTTGCCTGGTTTACCTCCTAATCGCGAGGTGGAGTTTGGAATTGAGCTGTATGAGAATACAACTCCTGTGTCCATTACTCCCTATAGAATGGCACCTAAGGAGCTGAAGGAGCTGAAGACGCAGTTGCAAGAGCTGCTTGATCGTGGTTTCATCCGGCCGAGTGTGTCACCTTGGGGTGCACCAGTCTTGTTTGTGAAGAAGAAAGATGGCACTATGAGGATGTGCATTGATTACCGTCAGCTGAACAAGTTGACTATCAAGAATCGGTATCCTTTGCCGAGGATTGATGATCTCTTTGATCAATTTCGGGGAGCTGCAGTGTTCTCTAAGATTGACTTGAGGTCAGGGTATTATCAGTTGAAGGTGAAGGATGTGGATGTGCCTAAGACAGCTTTCAGGACAAGGTATGGGCATTATGAGTTCCTTGTGATGCCGTTTGGTTTGACAAATGCTCCTGCTGCTTTCATGGACATGATGAATCATGTGTTTCATGAATACCTGGACAAGTTCGTTGTGGTGTTCATTGATGATATCCTCGTGTACTCGCGTACTGAGGAGGAGCACGAAGAGCATTTGAGGATTGTGCTGCAAGCCTTGTTGGAGAATCAGCTTTATGCTAAGCTGAGCAAGTGTGAGTTCTGGCTTAAGGAGGTGGTGTTTCTTGGGCATGTGGTCTCAGCTGAGGGGATTCGTGTTGATCCTCAGAAGATTGAGGCAGTGATGAACTGGAAAGTTCCTAAGTCTGTTCATGAGGTCCGTAGTTTCCTTGGTTTGGCGGGATACTACCGGAGGTTTGTGGATGGTTTTTCCAAGATTGCTGCTCCTTTGACGAAGCTGTTGCAGAAGGATGTTAAGTATGAGTGGACAGAAGCGAGACAGCAGGCTTTTGAGAAGCTTAAGGCGGCTTTGACGCAAGCTCCTATCTTGATTCAACCTGAATCGGGGAAAGAGTTTGTAGTCTATAGTGATGCGTCCTATGTTGGTTTGGAATGTGTGCTGATGCAAGAGGGTAAGGTTGTGGCTTATGCGTCGCGGCAGTTTAAAGTGCATGAGCGCAACTATCCTACGCATGATATTGAGCTGGCTGCAGTGGTTTTTGCTCTGAAGATCTGGAGACATTATCTGTATGGTGAGAAGTGTACTGTGTACACGGATCACAAGAGTTTGAGGTATCTGATGTCTCAGAAGGAGTTGAATCTTAGGCAACGGCGTTGGTTGGAGTTGCTCAAGGATTATGATCTGACGATTGAGTACCATCCTGGAAAGGCTAATGTTGTTGCGGATGCCTTGAGTAGGAAGGTAGCTGTTGAGCTGAGGGCTATGTTTGCTAGCTTGAGCATATCGCGAGATGGTGGTCTTGTTGCTGAGTTGCAAGTGAAACCATCGTTGGTTCAGTTGATCAAGGAAAAGCAGTTGTTGGATGATTCCTTGGTGTCTCATGTTCAGGATATCGCGGAGGGTAGACCTTCGGATTTCTGCTTTAATGAGGATGGTGTGTTGTGTTTTGGTAGTCGGATAGTAGTGCCTGCTGATACTGAGTTGAGGCGTGCTATTCTGACTGAAGGTCATAGTAGTCCTTTTGCTATGCACCCTGGTAGTACTAAGATGTATCGTGATCTTCGTGATGAGTACTATTGGGTGGGTTTGAAGAAGGATGTTGCAGAGTTTGTGAGCAAGTGTTTGGTGTGTCAGCGGGTTAAGGCTGAACATCAGGTTCCTTCTGGGTTGTTGCAACCGTTGAAAATCCCTGAATGAAAGTGGGAAAGGGTTACCATGGATTTTGTATCTGGTTTACCTTTGTCTCCTTCGAAGAAGAATTCTGTTTGGGTGATTGTGGATCGCTTGACGAAGTGTGCGCATTTCTTGCCTGTGCATACTACGTTTTCTTTGGATAAGCTGGCAGAGCTGTACATTGCTGAGATTGTGCGGCTGCATGGTGTGCCTAAGTCGATTGTGTCGGATAGGGATCCGAGGTTCACGTCGCGTTTCTGGCAGTGTTTGCATCAAGCTCTGGGTACAAGGTTGCATTTCAGTACATCCTATCATCCTCAGTCGGATGGTCAGTCTGAGCGGGTTATTCAGATTTTGGAGGATATGCTGAGGTGTTGCGTGATTGAGTTCCAAGGTTCTTGGGAGAAGCATCTGCCTTTGGTTGAGTTCGCTTATAACAATAGTTATCAGGCGAGTATACAGATGGCACCTTATGAGGCTCTGTATGGGAGGAAGTGTAGGACTCCTCTTTGTTGGGCTGAAACGGGTCAAAAGTTGGTTTCGATGCCGGCTTTGTTGAAAGGGACCACCGAGAAGGTGAAGCTCATTTGTGAGCGGTTGAAGGCTGCCTCTGATCGGCAGAAGTCTTACGCGGATTTGAAGCGTAAGGAGATAGAGTATGCGGTGGGTGACCGTGTGTTTTTGAAGGTTTCGCCTTGGAAGAAGGTGATGAGGTTTGGCCGGAAGGGTAAGTTGAGCCCTCGGTACATTGGACCATATGAGGTGGTTGAGCGTGTGGGTCCTGTTGCATATCGGTTGAGGTTACCTCAGGAGTTGGAGAAGATTCATGATGTGTTCCATGTTTCTATGCTCCGGAAGTATAGATCTGATCCTTCGCATGTGATGCCTGTGGAGGAAGTGGTTTTGAATCCGGATTTGACCTATGATGAGGAACCGGTGAAGGTTCTGGATTCAGATAGCAAGGTTCTTCGTGGCAAGACCATTGAGTTGGTGAAGGTGCTGTGGAAGCATCGAGGTGTTGAGGAAGCCACGTGGGAGCGGAAGGAAGACATGCTGAAGCAGTTTCCTTATCTCTTTCCTTCAGGTAAATTTCGAGGACGAAATTTCTTAAGGGGGGGAGAGTTGTAACGCCCCGGTTTTGGGCTTAGGAGTTTTGGGCATTGACCGGTTTGGTCAAAGTGTTGTTCGAATCTAAAGAGGTAAAATTAGGAAAGCCTAGTTCGGGTTGCATTAAAAATATGGAAAAATGTTCTAAAATCATCTTTTAATATAAGTAAGTGAACTGTGAAATCAATTTTGGAAAATGAGTTTTGGAAGTGTGACATTTTGGCTAGTGACCAAAATGTAATTTTCGAAAGTTTGGTGACTGTTTTATAAAGGGTTGAAACTTTGAATCTTTAAGGAGCTATTTACCCAAAATGAGTTTCTCCAGATTTTTCTAAGATATTTTAAGATTATATTCTGATTTTAAATGATATTAAAAGTGGAGGGAAAGCCATTTGGCTATTTTGGATTTTGTAACCAACTTTTCTCAATTTTCTTTCTCTCATTTTCTCTCAACCCAAACACATTCTCTCCAGAGAATTTGATCTGATTTTCTCACCTAAATCCCTCCTTTCAACTCTCATTTGATTCCTAATCAACAAATCTTCAAAACCTCTTCAATTGCTAATTGATTCAACAAGGTTTTTGATTCCAAAAAGAGGAGAAACTCAAGTTTGGAGTTAAGAACGTCCTTCTCCTCTAAACTATCAGTTCTTTACTGAAATTCCTAAGTTTTCAATCCTTAATTGATGTTTTATTAAAGGTTTTTAAGTGGTGAAATGGATCTTGGCTTATAATGCAAGATTTGATGATTTTTGATGATTTTCGTTAGATCTGATTAATCTGTGATTTGAGATGTGTTTTTGATGTTAAATGAACTCTAAATTGATAAGGAATTGAGTTTTGATTAATGCAATCCCGGATAGGTTGAGTTTCCTAAGTTTAGCTTGTGATTCAAGGTTATTTTTGAGGTAATCTTGTGGATCTGATGTTGCTGGAGGTATAAGGATGTTAATAGGTTGTTTTTAGTTGTTATATGATGTTAAAGGATGTGTGGTTTTGCTGGTTTATGGCTGGGCTTTGTTTAGAAGTGGTTTGGATGCATTTTCGGTTGTGTTTGGTGGCCGAAAATGGTGTGTGGATGAGAGCAGCGAGTTTAGGTGCTTTCATTGAAGCAATTAATGCATGATGATGCATTAATCCTCTGCTTTGATGTGTTGAATCAGGGGAGGCATCTTTGCATCCAAGAGTTGTTGATCCGGAAGCTTGATTTGGTGCTTTGGCTTGAAGCAAAGTGGAAATCGGTGAGTGCGTTTGTGAAAATTGGGTTTTCGGCTTTGAAACCAATGTCTTGGGAGCTTAGTTTAAGTCTAAACAACTTTGCTAAGCTCAAGTGTAAGTTTTCGGAATTACTCTCTAGTGGTGGCCATGATTTTGTTGTGATGCAAAATGGTTATTTGCATGTTTTAATTACTGTTTTGAAAGCATGATTTAGCATGGTTTTTGCTGATGTTGTAAGCCATATGTTGAAGGTAACTCTAGGTAGGAGTTCCTTGCTTTTGTACATTGAAATAATGTGGTTTGATGCTTTTAAATGCATGATGAATATGGCTTGGTTTAATGCTTTAAAACAGTGGATTAATTGATGAAAATGATGTTTATTGGCAAGTGATGTTTTAAAAAGGTTAAGGTCACTAAGGTGGTTAAAAGTCCTTGAGTGAGCCTTGTTACTTAAGAACATTAAGGTGGTTAAAAGTCCTTGGATGGTTCTTGTTGCGGACACTAAGGTGGTTAAAAGTCCTTAGGTGATCCTTTCCATGGTGTTTAAAAGTCCATGGGGCCATGGTGTTTAAAAGTCCATGGGGCCAAGGTGTTTAAAAGTCCTTGGGGCCAAGGTGTTTAAAAGTCCTTGGGGTAATTCAAGCTATGGACACAAAGGTGGTTAAAAGTCCTTGTGTGGTCCTCATTCATGGTGTTTAAAAGTCCATGGCCAAGGTGTTTAAAAGTCCTTGGGGCCAAGGTGTTTAAAAGTCCTTGGGAAAGTTGTTGAACTTGTTTTAAGAAATGGAATCTATCACTTGAGCCAATATGACATGTTTATGTTGAAGCATGAGATTGCTTGTTTTAATTATGCTTTTGAGCATGTGCAAAGGTTGATTTTAAAGCATGATTTGTAAATGTTTTTAATTGCATTATTGAATGGTTTTTAAGAGCATTCCTCACTAAGCTTTTGCTTACGCTCTCTTTCGTTTTCTTAATTCAATAATGCAGAGCATTAGAGAACCTTGAGGGCAGCAAGGAGGGCAAGTATTCAAGTGAAAGTAAAGCTCAATGTATGGAAGGTTTTATAAGTACTTTTTAGCTTTTGGGTAATTCGGCAATGGGGGACCAATGTGTATGTTTGGAAGGTGTTTGGAACTCCCTAAGTATGTTGAATGATGATATGAATGTTGGTTTTTGTATTGGATCATTACATGTTTGTTTTGGAAGTTTTGTGCTTGAATAGCTAGCTTGTGTAGGAAGCATGCCTATAGATTTGGGGCTTTTTGCATATGATGTTGTTTTGATGATTTGATGATGCTTGCAAGTCTTATATATGTTGAATTGCATGCTGGTAAAGTTTGGTAGCATTTGGAGCATGTTTGAATGATCTATTGCATGTTTTGGAATGCATTTTGCTGCAATCTGTGCAGGCGTTTCGGAACAGTGTGCACCGTTTCGGAACGGGTGCCTTGAATGAACCCAGGCGTCCGAAACGGTATGCACCGCTTCGAAACGGTTTGGCCTCTGCCAGCCCATGTTTCGGAACCCGTTGCGGAACGGCCCGTGTTTCGAAACGGGGTCTACCTGTTTCGGAACGGTCGACCGTTAGGGGCTGACATTGGCAGTTATATGTTTTGAATTGTTTGCGTTTTAGTCCTGAAACTTGTTTGTGCAATTGTATGAGCTTGGGAAGTCCTTTTGAGCTGAAATTTCACAGAGAAGCATGAAACCTGATTAATTTCAAGTTGGTAACTTTAATTTGGGTTAAGTCCTTTTAATTATCAGAAATTACAATTTGGTCCCTAAAGTTGTAATTTGTTCAATTGGGTCCCTGTTTGATCTCTGATGCTTGTGATCTTTGAGTATGATGTTTGTGTGACCACAATTAGGACTAATGTGCATCTAGACAAGATTAAAAAGAAAAAAAAGGGTCGTTAATCAAGGTTGACTTTCGGGTTGACTTTGGTTTTCCCCGTGTGACTTTCTTAATTCGGGTCAACCGTCTAGGCCGGGTTAAGGGGGTTACAACTTCGATCTCTGGAAAAACCTTCCTCTTCAGGTACATGTAGTCTGCCTTTTTCAGGTATATCCTCTTCTCAAAAATCTAAAGTCTCGGATTTTCCTACCCAAAGATCTTGGGTGATTGACTCAGGAGCAACAGACCATATGACCAATTTCTCTCTACATTTTATCAATTATATACCCTGTCATAGTAATAAAAAGATAACAGTTGCAGATTGAAGTAGGATAACTGTGGCTGGTCAAGGAGATATTGTTATAAGTAACACCCTGACACTTAAAAATGTCCTTCATATACCTAAATTGTTCACTAATCTCCTGTCTATCCAAAAAATCATCAAAGACACTAATTGTTATGTTGTTTTTTATCCTACCCAATGTGTTTTTCAGGAACAGGGAACGAAGAGGATGATTGGGCATGCTAAAGAAGAAAATGGACTGTATTATCTTGAAAACTCTAGTGGACCAGTCAGTGATCCAAATCATCCATCTTTTTCTCTTGTGTCAAAATCTAAAACCACCAAAGACCAAATATGGCTTCATCGCCTTCGCCTTGGTCATCCTTCATTTAAAGTTTTAAAGCTTATGTTTCCTTCCTTGTTTAAATCTTTAGATAATGAAGAATTTCATTGTGACATATGTGAGCTTGCCAAACACAAACGTACTTCTTTTCCCATAAGTAATAAAAAGACATCTACACCTTTTACTCTCATTCACAGTGATGTTTGGGGACCATCCACTGTTCAAAATATAACTGGGGCTAGGTGGTTTGTTTCTTTTATAGATGATTGCACTCGGGTAACATGGATATTCCTTCTAAAACAAAAAAACTGATGTTAGCTCTACTTTTAAAACCTTTTACACTATGATTAAAACCCAATTTGGGGCTGGTATAAAAAGGTTTAGGTCAGACAATGCTAAAGACTACTTTAACTATGTTCTGTCTTCCTATTTCCAAGAAAAAGGAATCATTCATGAATCATCTTGTGTAAACACCCCTCAACAGAATGGTGTAGCCGAAAGGAAGAATGGCCATGTTCTCTGAATAACAAGAGCCTTGTTGTTTCAAAAAAATGTTCCTAAACAATATTGGGGAGAAGCTGTGTTAACTGCTACCTATATTCTCAACAGATTGCCAACTCAAGTTCTTAATTCTCAGAGTCCTATTCAAGTTCTAAACAGTTTCTATCCTAACTTTAGCCCTTCACTTCACCTTAAGCCTAAAGTGTTTGGTTTTGTTGCATTTGTTCATATTCATTCTCTGAATAGGGGTAAGTTGGATCCAAGGGCATTGAAATGCATTTAAGTAGGGTACTCGTCTACTCAAAAAGGGTATAAGTGCTATCATACACCTACACGGAAACATTTTACTTATGTTGATGTCACCTTTGTTGAGAGTGAAAACTATTTTACTCAACCTTATCTTCAGGGGGAGATTTATTCAGAGAAGATACGGACATAGATTATTTCCTTCTTTAGCATCTCACATTGCCTATCAAAAAGGGTTCTGAATCTGCCCAGCCCGTTCAAAATAATTCTGGATCTGTCCAAAATGATTCTGAATCTGCTCAACCTGTCCAAAATGATTACGGATCTGTCCAATATGATTCTAAATTTGCCCAGCCTGTCCAAGATGATTCGGAATCTGCCCAGCCTGCCCAATCCCAGCCTGATCTTACTCAATCTCTTTGTGAATTTGATCCTCAGCCTTCTTTTGACCAACAACAACTTGAACCCACCACACCTAAGACTGGAATTAAGGGTGACACCATCAAGGAGCGCCTATTTTCCTCCCTCCTAACTTCTGAAAATGCCTCTTGAACCATGGGAAGAGGCTTAGAAGCCAAAATTCTGCCCTTGGTACTATCAAATTCACCATTCAAACCAGACATAAATTGAAAGAGCCTCCTTTGGTTCTTAAGCTTGTTGTAGAAGCTGATATCATCATTGCATTTCCATTCATTTGCTTCATATAGATCAAGCTGTTGCCAGCACTTAGTGAGAACTCCAAAGTACTGAGCAACAATCATCTCTCCTTGTCTGAGATCCTTGATCTGATTCTCAACACCAAACAATTCACAGGTGTTATCAACACTCGAGTAGGTATCGCGAGCTGCACTCCAGATCTCAGGTGCAGTTTTGTAGAGCATGAAATTTTCTCCAATTCTAGGAACCATAGAGTTAATTAACCAAGACATAATCATAGTGTTTTCACTCAACCAATTGGAGTAGGCAGGATCAGACGGATCAAGAATAGATTTTGAGTCTGAGAGATAAGAAGCTTTTCTTCTAAAAAGTGATGTATAGCCTAACTGATTGAGACCAAAGAAGGTAGTTGTTGCCATTGAGTTTATAGGATGTGATAGGGGAAAGAGAGGCATCGAACAAAGTGAAATCAGAAGAACAATGGATGGTTGGAGAACTAACTTCTGAGTTTTCTTGGTCTATCGAGAAGACGAAAAAATCGATCGAAGAAGGAGAAAAAATAAAAGGAAAGGGTCAACCTAAACTAATACCATGTAAAATTGTAGGAAATTCTCTCTTAATATTATTCATAGAAGAGTATAAATATATATACAAAAGATTGACTTAGTATTCTAGGTAACTAAAGACTATATTTAATTTACAAGATACTACCCTAGATATGATCTCTGAAGATCAAGATATCCCACTAAAAGTAACTTTCCATAAGTACAAGATACATAATATATTCCCATACTTACACGTACTAACCTACAAGTTCTGCAAAGTTAAACAGGGTTCTAATACCTAGACAATAAACTATAGTATACCTCAACATAAAGCTTTAACTACCTAGTTCTTCAAGATCCAGAAAACATTAGACCATTATAATCTAAACATGTGAGGATTTGCCTCAGTTTACCTCTCTATTATAATGCAATAGAAAAACTTTGGTATTTATCAGTAAGCATGGGATCAATAAACTCAATCAAATCAATGTACTGTATTAAAGCAAAAAGTTGCCTTACCAGGAGTTCCTGAGCTTCTTCATGCTTTCCCTTCAATCGAAGCTGCAAAGCCTTAGCTGCCAATTGGTTTATGCTCAAAGTCTCCTTTGACATTGCAGTAGCTTCACTAGGTTCATTTGTTTCTGGTGCTTTAACTTCGGAATCCATATTTGCATCATGATTTGTATGTGAACCAGATGCAATAGTATCATTCCCCTGCTTACGAAGAAATTCTTGCATGAAGTTTCCATCATTGGTAAACTTATTTTCAGTCGATATAGCAACATCATTTTTAGCAAGACTTTTTTGGTGATTTTGTTTTCCCCAAGATAATGAATCATGGACTTTTGGAGCCCTCATCTCAGAATGTCGAAGAGATACATCCCGCAGATAGTCTTGAGTGGTGTTCTGGCAATCAAAACCATAGAAAATATTAGAACATCTGCTGTTGCTTGATTACTGGAGTGTAACCACTACTTTTTTTCATTACATATTATGAAACCGAGCTAGGTGTCATTGCATGTACCCTTTTAGAATTTCTTTCACTTTGATCGTCTGCAACATTTTGTTTCTCATCATTTGGGCCCTGCTTTCTATTTCTTATGGCATGCAGATGGGCTCGAGGTGCAGCAGCTCTACGAGATGCTCCATACTCGGCCAGTATATCAAGAGAACCCCAACGTTCTAGCACAACCTGTATAGTTTTGACAGTAAAGGCTAATCGAATCATGATTTCTACTGCAAAAAGTATAGAACCCTTCCATGATACAATTTTTCCCTGAAAATTAATAGACTGCAGAAACATTACCTCCTCAATGCTTCGTCCTTCTCGAGCAGCTTGCTCTTCTGCACGTTTCAAAGCTTTAAGTCTCCAACTAGCACCCCCGTCCCCTACAACCGAAGAAGATAAAAGCCTGTCTACAGAAACTCTCTTTTCATCTGCTTCTTCTGGATAACCAGTTCCATTATCTTTCAGATATGGATTCAACTCTCTAGGGTGTGTCTTCTTTATCTGGTAAAGTATATGGTAATATTGTCACCTAACCATTCATGCACTCATAAAATACAAAGGCAGAAACTAAAGAATGAATGACCCATGCAACCATGAATCATGATGTACATTCAAGCTTGCTTCAAAAACTCCTAAGTGGAACATAACAGAAACATGCACGAGAAGGAAGCATATCAAATCCTTTTTAAAAGAGTAGGATTTTTTTTCTAAACACAAAGGGAACATAAAAATTGATAAGATGTTTTTTTTTGCTTTAAAAATAAAAAATGTGTCGCCTTCAGCAAGCATTTATGTCATATTATGCCAGAATCAAATAAAATAAAAGGGGAAAATAGACGCTATAATTAATAGCTCAAGTGTCATACCTCCTCGGTAGGAGGCTCCTCAAGTTGTTCAACATGATCTGAAGGTTTTTTATCAGGCTTAAATGCAGGTTTAAGCATCCATTCAAATCCAATTTCTTTCCTTTCAATCTCACTCTCTTTCAAAGAAGAAGATTCTCTACCATCATCTGCAAACCAAAAGCAATAATAATAATAATAGTAATAATAATTGATAAATGACCCAAATGAACTAATAATCAATAATTTAGAACAAAAAAATTTGTCTTCTCTTACCCTTCTTCTTTCCAACTCATGAATTTCGCCTTTGATCCTCTTCTTCAGATGAATATTCCTCTGATGCCGGAGAATATCGTTTCTTTTTACTTCTTGATCGTTTCTTAGACCTACCGCCAAGCTCATCCCCTGAACTATCATTCTTACCTTTCTTATCCTTTCTCCTCTTCCTATGCCTCTTTTCGTCCGAATCAGAACTCCCTTCGCTCTCACTTCTGCTCCTGCTCGAATACTCCTCGGACGAATACCACTTCTTATTTCGTCTAGACCCTTTTCCTATTCTCTCAAGATCATCATCAGAAGAACCATTAAAACCAGAACTTTTCTTTTTCCTTTTATGCTTTTCCTTTTTACTACTATACTTTTTCTTCACATCTGAGCTCTTATCTTCTTCCTAGTACCAAAAATGGAGAAACAAAAAATCAACTAACCAAGCAAACTTTACTAACAAAAATAACTAAAGGAAAAGAAATTGATTATTATACCTTATCAATCTGATCACGAGGTACAATCCTAACCCCAGAAAGCATTTTCCTACAGACGTAAGGAAAATTTAATTAAAACTAATTACGAGAAAGATCAACATCTATGACATCATATATTGTTAACAAATTACAAAAGCGTAATTAAAAAAGTCAAGTAGACTCACCGTATCAAAGTGGAGGAAGAGGGCGCCGGTGGTCAGGGTTTGGGCAGGGAGGTTGCAGTGGTTAATTTGGAGTTTTGGGTTTTTTTCGGGGTCTATATAGGGTGGATTTGGGGGTTCTAGACACGTGGAAAGCTAGTTGACATGGTGGAAGAGAATGGCGGTCGTGACGGCGGGTAGTGGTTGCCGCCTTGTTTGTCGCGGTCGATGGCCAAAGCTTAGATGACGCTTCTTTTTTATATATGATGAAGTTTCTGCAATTTTAACAATAGATCCCTTTTTTTTCCTTTGTCAAATAATAATATATCATTAACGGGGTTTATTTTTTATGGGTGAAGTTCACAAATGGTCCTTAAATTATGGTAAATATTTATTTTGGTCACCTAACTTTCAAGTGTTAAAAATGGTCATTGAACTTTAATTTTTCTTACAAAATTGTCATTAAATTTTAATTTTTGTTACAAAATGGTCACTGAGCCATTAACTGTCGTTAAGGGGTGGTATGATAATTAAGAAAATTTGTATAATAACACATTTAATCCTTCACATTTACACATTCAAACACTTTAGTCTTAATTTGATTCTTTATAAATTTTAACCTTCATTATTTACGCATTCTATCATTTGGTCATATTCTTAATTAAAAATAATTTAATATTTTTTCTCACGGGACCAAAATGATAAAAATGTGTGAATAATAAAGGATAAATTTATGGAATTTTTTCAAATTAGGACTAAATTGATTGAATGTGTAAGTATGAAGGACCAAAATGTTATTACAAAAAAAATTAACTGTCACGCCAGCCCTAAATAGCAATTAACGACTCAGTGACTATTTTGTAACAAAACTTAAGGTGTAATGACCATTTTATAACATTTGAAAATTAGATGATGTTATATTATCCGAAAATATATCTTATAAATTTGTAACCATTAAAAATAATTATATGTTATATATATCACTTGAATATATATATATATATATATATATATATTAATAAATAATTTTATATTAAATATAAGCATGCCTAACAAATAACTAAAATGTAAAAAAAAAGCAACATTGAGCGGCTAAATTAAACAAGAAAAATGACTAAATTAAATAAATGCATAAATTAAAGAGCACAATTAATAAATTTGTAGAAAATTAAAGGATTGCAATGTAAATCTGAAATAAGTAAGAAATAAATGTGCATGGACTAAGGAAGTAGTAAACCCGGACCAAACTCTAATGAAGATAAAAAGTTGAAGTAAAAATTGAAAATAAAAGGAAATAAAAATAAGGACGAAAATAAAAGAGAGAAATGGTAGAAGGGCCAAAACAACAATTGTTTCCTACTCAAAAATGTGTTAACTCGTTGAAAATTGTATATTTCATGTCTCTAGATATAATTATTAGCTTGAAACCAAAAACATTTAGTTGCATTAGTTGCAGTTCTCATGCATTTATGGAGTTTTGTTATTATACTTAACTGAAATATCAAGAGAATGTATGGGAAATGACTACTTTTTAGCGATGATCTATATGTTTTAGGAGTTAGTTAAATGTGTAATGATCAACCTAAAAAGTTATCATCGATCAGGTTGATTTAGATAGTAGTAAAAAATTATCTAACATAATTCATATATATGATTTTGAAATTTTAAATTTTTATTGTTTTGTAATTTTAAATTTTCTTTTATTATTTATATCTTTATTTAAATAAAATTAAAATATTTCTAAAAAATAAATTTTAATCTATACTTAATTAATTTGTAAAATTATAAGTCATAAAATGTGAATTTAAATTTACTTATTTAAAATTAGTTTTTCTCGCAAGAGTTGAGATGATCAAACAATGTCAAATTGCCCAAGAGGGGGTAAATTGGCTTTTTTAAATTGAAAGGGGCAAAGTGGTAAAATAAAAATTGAAGACAAGAGGATTTAGAGCTGTCCAAGCTTCTAACAAGCTCTACATCCACTACCTTAACTCCCCACTAAAGATTTCAACAATTCACTAATGGATTTCGCCCCTTTTCGAGGCTTAGGAGGAAACCGTTACAAATCGATCAAGATTTTTACCCAAAGCTTGATCAAGATCCTCTTTACAAGAAAAGTTGTTGGCAAATAAAAATGAACCTCACAAAGGTAAAAAATTTGCCCCAATTACAAGTGCACTCTCCCCAATCTTGAAATACAAATGAATTACACAAGATGGGTACAAAGGTTTGACTCTATTTGGCTCAAAGAGATTAGATTTTTGCTTGATTGCTTGTCACTTGATGAATAGTTTTGATGTAGCTTTTGAGACTTGTTTTTATACCTTCTCATTAAATTTTATCCGTTTGGGTGATTGGCATCATCAATAGAGCCGTTGGGCTCTCTTTTTCCCACCATAAATGCACTTTTGTAACCTACCGTTTCGGTACACGGGGTACTCATATCGATACCTTTCTCAAAATAGAAAGAGTCGTTGCAGGTAATAAAGAGGGCATATCGATACGTGAGAAGGCGTATCGAAATGGTCTTAGTGTAAAATGGGGGTCGTATCGAAACAGCTGGACCGAATCAGTACGATTTTTTCTCTTTGGAATCTGTTGAAAAAGTCTTGGGAAAAAGGTATCGGTACGGTTCAAGGGCGTATCGATACATAAAGCTTGTTTTTACAAAAGCGTATCGAAACAGATGTCACCCGTATCGGTACAATATAACTAAATTTGAAGCTTTAACTGACACTCAACAGTCGAAAAATTTAATGCGAAGATTTTAAAATCTTAAGACCCCGTATCGGTACGCTGACGTGTCGTACCGAAACTGAGGATCAGTACGCTTAAGACATGTACCAAAAATCATTTGTATAAAGGCGAGTTTGAAGGTCGTATCGAAACAGACAAGCTCGTGTCTCAACATCGTATATAAACGGGGTAAGTTGTATTGAACCGTTGTGCTCAATTAAAATTCTAGTAGCCAAAATTCGTATCGAAACGCTATAGGGCGTATCAATACGCCTGGGCGATTTTGTAAAGTTTGACTTTGAAAACACTTAGAAAATTTTGTGGGGTTTAAGTTTTGACTTGGAAATAACTTAGGTTTAAAATCCTTGTCAAAAGTGAGACTTTCAAGTACTTAAATTTATTTACTTTGCAATTTGGTCCTTAAAAAAATTTTGTTATATCAAAATCAAAAATAGGTTTTACAATCTCCCCCTTTTTATGTAACAAAACCAAAGTATATTTTTAAGTACTCCCCCTTAGTTTAAGCTACGTTTTTGGAAAAAATTAGCTTATACCCTTCTCCCTTTTTGTTAGATCATAATCAATGATAGAAGCAAGATAATATAAGCAAGATTAAGCAAACAACATAAATTTCATTAAAATCTTAAAGCATAGCAATTCAAAGAAAACATAAAATCCAAACTTAAATCCTAAAAAACAGAAATCAAAGTATAGGTTCAAAATCAAATAACATAGGTGCATAAAAATTAAAATCCTAATATGATATGATATGACATGAGATGCATAAGCCTAAGACTCATTCCCATCATCGCCATCATGTTCATCTTCATCATTGGCTTGTCTTGATTGAGATTGAAGCCATGCACCATGAAAAGCGGTGAGAGAGATGTCCATTGAGTTTTGTTGAGTCTCAATAGAAGTGACTCGATTCTCAATGGTGGTCATCATTTCCTCCAAAGATGCAATGTTGGTGCCCAAGGAAGTAAATTGCTCATTAAGATAGGCCATGAGAGCATCCATAGAGGGTTGGGCCACCAGAGCTTGAGGAACTTCTTGAGGGGACAATGTATCGGCTTCAACATTTTGAGGAGGGACCTCGAGACGAACCCAATCTCAATTAATATAATGAAACTTGGAACGACCTAAGGAACGCTCGTCGATAGGATCGGTGAGGGGCTCGGCATAGTCTTGCGAGCAATCAATCTCCAACTTCGAGAACAAGTAGCTCAAAGCGGTGCCAAATGTGAAGGATGAGACAAGGGTGGTGTGACGATATTGCATGAGGTAGACAATCTCCATGAACATGATTTGAGCTAGATTTGGGCGTTTCTCCTCACGAAAGCATCGAATCCAAAAATCATCGACTTGCCAGATCGTAATAAACTTTCCACCGGATGGACGGAACCACCAAGTGATCATGAGGTGAAGGATGCGGTCATGGGCATCAAGGACGGTTACAGAGTCACTAAGGACATGGCCTAAGGAGTTTTCATCATCTATCCTCACATTTTCAAACCGGGAAACATTTGTTAAAATAGTTTGTTCAATCCTAAACTTTTTCCCCGTGAGATAGGACTTTATGGTTATAACCTCGGTTCGGTCGGGACTCTAGATACACTGGGCATTGGCACAAAAGATGATAACAAGGTTATAGTACAAAACTTTGGGTATACCTAAAAAACACATAAACTTTCATTGATGCAATAAACCAAGGCATTTGAATTTAAAACTATCGGAATTAAGTAAAGGGAGAGAGGTAATACGCTCACGACGGATCTTATAGTTTTGGTATTGTTTGTAGTGAGCCATTTCAGCAGTGTTGTAAAACACTTTCGGATGATAAGGGTGAGGTTTCATTTCGTATCATCGTTCTTGGAGGATTCTCCAACCTCACTAATTCTTGGTCGCTTTTTAGGTGTCATTTGAAAATACTGAAATTAAAATCAAACCAAAAACACTTGTATGCATGAATCGTCACATTCGATCCAAATAACTAATCCATTGATCAAGGTATTTAAAGAGAAAACATATACAATATAGTTTAAAAATATAAACAAATGTAAAAAGAATTTTTGCTAAAAAGAAATTTGAAAAATAGTTTAAAAATGTACGATATAATTTTTTTATTCGAATCGAGAAAATTCAATTTTGAAATTTTTTTTACAAAATTATTGAAACTCATAATATATACATACTAAAAACATAAATTTTGATTAAAAATAGTATTTTAAAGCATAACGAAATTAAAAAGAAAAGGAAAAAGGGTTTATATCTTGAAGATGAGATTATGGATGAATGAAGAGATGATGATGCACCAAACTTGATGATATAGCTTAGACTTGATTTGAAAAACAAAAGCCCTCAAAGAATTGTGTGAAAAACTAAAGGATTTGAGGGATTTTTATAGGAGAAAATCTGTTATGGTTTGAGAGAAAAAGAGGGGTGTTTGAATTAAAGTTAAAATTGGTCTTTAATGCATATTTAAACTCCCAACAGCTACGTATACCAAAACGCCATGTGGTGTATCAGAACAGCATATCGGTACACTTTTTAAGCTGTACCGAAACACGTGACCGTACCGGTACAAGTTTACCTGTACCAAAGTGCGTTCTTGAACCCGTATCGATACGTGAAGGACCGTATCGATACCTATTACCAGAAAATGCATTTTGGGCAATAAGGAGCTCAAAAGTTCAACTTTAATCGAATCTAAATGCATGTATATGGCATATGAACAACATGTGTGGACTAAATCATATACATACTCCCCCTAGCAACAAGCATAGATGCATATAAGAGCAAAAACACAAAGCATGACAATTAATCAAATTCAAGCAATTTTTGTACCAAAAAGCTCTATGAGGGTCAAGAAGGGCTAATTAGACCTAACTCTCTCCTAAGAGTCCAAAAACGCTCTTTGTCTAGAGGTTTGGTAAAGATGTCCGCTAATTGATTCAAGGTGTCAACATACTCTAGAACTACATCATTTTTCAAGAAATGATCCCCAATGAACTGATGTCTTATTTATATGTGTTTGGTTCTAGAATAGTGGATGGGATTCTTAGTGAGACATATGGCACTAGTCTTGTCACACTTAAGGGGTATGGTACTGATGAGTAGCTAGTTTGATCAATATTTTCATGCTAATTATGCTCAATTGGTTGCTTTGTGGTACTGAATTGTGGCTCATTACGTGATTTACTATGCATGACCTCGTTGCTGTGAAATACTACGAAAAGGCCGAAATCTGCAAGTTTTCTGGATTTATGGCCAGATTAGTGGGCATGAATTGGTACATGAATGCACTGACTCGGTGACACGTCAGCAGATGACGTCAGCATCACGGGAGGATGACGTCAGCAACAGTGATGATCGGGTGATGACGTGGCGGTAGAAGTGAAAGCTTATCAGGATATTCCGATAGCTTATCGGATTCGGGATGATAGCTTATCGACCAGGATTTGGATAAAGACTTGGGATTTATCTCTTTTATTTAATTTAAATATTTTTTAGGAATTATCTCTTAAGATTTATCTTTTGTAATTTGAATTTATTTATCTCTTATCACTTAGGTAATTCCTAGGGTTTTAGACTAGTATAAATACCCCATTGGGGTAAGACTTAAAGCATCTCATCTCTCATCATTTATTCTTCACTTGGGTTTTTATAAAATTTGTCTTCCAGATTTCTATTTTCTTACTTTATTCTCTTTTGAAGAATGATGCTAAGTATGGTTAATTTAATAATCATGCAAAGCTAAATCTTTTCTAAGCCAAAGGCTTAAGCAATGACGCGTTCACAATGCGAGGTTTGAAACAACACTTCAAATATTTCGGAAGTCTTTTCTCAATTCTTCGAACTTCTTTCTTAAAATCAAAATAATTTTTCAACCCAAAGATTGACTTGGTCAAGAAATTGTGTTAATCTGTAACACTCCGGTTTAGGGCCCGAGAATTTATCAGTGTTACTCTAGGATTAATCCGGGTTAAAATTAGAATTAAAATGATAATTTGATAAAAATCATCTCTAATTACGAAAATTTCATTAATGAAAAAAATTGAAAAAGGTTTTTATCTCACTTTTCAAATAAAAAGAAAACTATCATCTTCTCCTTCAGAAACAAAAACCACGACCTAAACCCCTCCTCCCAACCCAAACACTGTTCCATCATCTTCCTCAATGATTTCAAGAGATTCTATCAATGTAATAACATTTTTGACTTCTCCTCTTCATCCTCAATATTTTCATGTTCTTGGATTTCCACAAAACCCATTTTTGAGTTATTACAAGTGTTCAAAGTTTTAGATTAAAGGTGGAAACTTTGTTGGTTTTCCGTTGAGTTCTTGATTTGTAAAGTTCATTTATGTCATAAACTTGCTTTTAAGCTTAACATATGTTAAAATGAAGTTTTAATGAAATCCCGAAATGGGTATTGGTGGGTGAGTTTAGAAGTGAAAAATCTTGAGTTTTAGGGGTAGTTATGTGAGTGAAAGTAAGGCTGATGGTATGGTTTGTAACCCCCTCGTCCCGGTCTGGCCGGATAACCAGTCCGAGTGGGCCACGCGGGGAAAACCGAAGCGAAAGCCGTTAAGGTTCCCCCTCGGTTAACGACCCTAAAAATTTCTTTTTATTTATCTTATTTAAATGCATTACCATTACCTATGTGAGACACGTCAGCGGAAACAAGAGCAATACAAGATCAACCATTCAAAACATCATTCATAAAACAGCCCATTTTCTGTAATTAAGTAGGCCGTATCGATACACTTGTCAAGGGTATCGATACACCTTGACCAAAGTCAACACTCAAGAGTCAACACAGGAAGACCGTATCGATACACATGTTAAGGGTATCGATACGCCCTACCCAGTCAACATCTCGTGGTCAACGAGATAAACCCGTACCGATACACTAACCCACCGTACCGATACGGTAATATCTCACCAAAATCTCAGAATTCCAGTGAGCAAAAACTGTATCGATACACCCCCGTGTATCGATACGCCCAGCCGAACTTGAGTCCTGGAGGCAATAGCGTATCGATACGGCCCTCAGGCGTACCGATACGCCCTGCACTACAAAACTCTCAAACTCAGCAAAAACGTGCAAGACTCGAACCTAGATGCAATTTAGGACTTCTCTAAACCCCAACAAGCATTCATACAACATTTACATACCACTATTTAGCCATACAAGCACCCAAAATGCACATACATCAAGGAATTCATGAAGTTGATCAAAGAGGACATTTAAGCATTCGAGTCTCATACTCCAACATTCAAACACAAGGGCAACCTCAAAAGGCACATAACCAACATTCATGGTAAGCAATTTAGGCATGGATTACAATTCAAACATGGCATCAACAAGCCATACATAAACAACATAAACATGGAGTCTAAGCAAGCTCCTAAACGACCAACAACATCCATCAAAATAACTCATTTCTCATTGCTTAACTATTACATATTCAACATTTAAAAGTTCATACTTGATGTACTCAAAGCCAACAACCACACTTGGAGGCCTTCCACTTGCTCTAGCAACCCACGAACTAAGGATCTGCAATGTTGAACAAAGAGAGCGTAAGCAATGATGCTTAGTGAGGGTAAGCTCTTAAAAACAAACCTTAACATTGCAGGGTCCGAGCACGACCTTAGCCAAGGCAAGACACATAATTACCAAGGATTCACAAGAGCCACAAGATAAAAATGCATGAACAACATTCAATTAAATGTCATGCTCCACAAGCTCTATTTTACAACATATGTAAACACATATAAACATCCAAGTAAGGATCATATATCACAACACATTGATACACATATCAATCAACATTGGCACCTAGCTATGACCCGAATACGCGGATAAACACGTTGGAACTCACATCCAACAATCACTTTACCTCACGGTGGGATTACACTCATCACCGGTCTCGCGGAGGGGATTCCACTCATCCTCACGCCCCGTCAATGGGATTCCACTCATCATCGACTATAATAAATACAATTTCCGGGCGAACCCGTACTCCTCCTTGGTGACTCAATGCCACCAAGGCCACGCGTGACTTTTGACTCATGTGTACACACTAACATCCTAATGATTGATCATTTTGTACTCAAGCATACTAGTGCCAACATTTTACTCATTCCACATTACTCATTTCAATCAATTCCGTGCTTAGCACGTACTCACCATGAACACAACCATGAACCATTACCATGCATGCTTTAAGCATTACAAATCATGCCTCATCTCACATGTATAATACAATATACATAAGCATTCATATCACAAGACATACGAGGCATAAACATTCATACATTTAAGTTCATCCAAAGGCTCTAGATCAAGTTTAGGATTAGGCTACCACCCTAATCCTAACTCTAGGTGGGTCTACCAAGCCCAACCTAGTCCACATACTCGAACCAACCATTTAAAAACCATGTAAAACGTTTAACCACTCACCTAAGCTTCCAAGCTCCAAGCCAAGCAAGCAACCACTCTCACAATCCCGTATTTCTTCCCGAAGCTTCTATAACACCAATTTCCGCTTCTAAACAACCTCAAACACATTTCAAACAATTCCAAATCAGCTGTAACCCCCTCGTCCCGGTCTGGCCAGATGACCGGTCCGAGTGAGCTACACGGGGAAAACTGAGTGAAAACCCCCTTGAGGATTCCCCCTCGGTTAGCAACCCTATTATTTTTTTTTTCATTTAAATCTTGTCTAGAGGAGTATTAGATCCTATGTGATCATACAACGGAACAACATTCACGAGACAAACAAACGAACTCAACCCAACATTTTACAGACCAATTTTAAACTTAAACTGCAGCCGGTATTGATACACTTAATGGGTGTATCGATACCCCTTGACTATGTCAACTGGTCAGAGTCAACCCGTGGAGACCGTATCGATACACCCAAGGAGTGTATCGATACTCTCTCCAACGGTTGACTTCTCATGGTCAACGCTAAGATGACCGTATCGATACGCCAGAGACCCGTTTCGATACCAAAATGGACAGTAGCTTCAGTGACCAAAAAGGTATCGATACTCCCCCTCGCGTATCGAAACACGAGGCCTGAAACAAGAAGGTCGTATCAATACGGGACCAACCGTATCGATACCCCTGCACTGCAAAACTTCCAAACTTAGCTAAAACGAACAAGACTCGGACCTAGATGCAATTTAGGACTTCCCTAGACCCAAACAAACATTCATACAACATTTACAGGTCATTATTTAGCCATACAAACACCCAACATGTACAAACATCAAGGAAATCATGCAATAGATCAAAGATGACATATAAGCATTCAAAGTCTCATACCTCAACTTTCAAACATAAAGGCAACCTCAAAGGCACATAGCCAACATTCATGATAAGCAATTTAGGTATGGATTACAATTAAAACATGGCATCACAAGCCATACAAAAGCAACATAACATGGAGTCTAAGCAATCTCCTAAACAACCAACAATCATCCATCCAAATAACATATGTCCCATTGCTTAAACTATTACATGCTCAACATCTAAAAGTTCATACTTGATGTACTCAAGCCAACAACCACACTTGGAGGCCCTCCACTTGCGCAAGCAACCCTCGAACTAAGGATCTGCGATGTTGAACAAAGAGAGCGTAAGCAATGATGCTTAGTGAGGGTAAGCTCTTAAAAACAAACCTCAACATTGCAGGGTCCGAGCACGATCTTAGCCAAGGCAAAAACACATATTTACCAAGGGTCCACAAGAGCCACAAGACAAAGATGCATGAGCAATAGTCACTTAAATGTCATGATCAACAAGCTCTATTCCTCACCACAAGTAAGCAAATTTAAACATCCAAATGAGGATCATATATCACAACACATTGATACACATAACAATCAACATTGGCACCAAGCTATGACCCGAATACGCTGATAGACACGTTGGAACTCACATCCAACAACCACATTACCTCACGGTGGGATTACACTCATCACCGGTCTCGCGGAGGGGATTCCACTCATCCTCACGCCCCGTCGATGGGATTCCACCCATCACCGACTATATATAAATACAATTTCTGGGCGAACCCGTACTCCTCCTTGGTGACTCAACGCCACCAAGGATACGCGCGACTTTTGACTCATGTGTACACACTAACATCCTAATGATCGATCATTTGTACTCAAGCATACTAGTGCCAACATTTTACTCATTCCACATTAAACATTTCAATCAATTCTGTGCTTAGCACGTACTCCCCATGAACACATTCATGAACCATTACCATGCATGCCTTAAGCATCATAAATCATGCCTCATCTCACATGTATACACAACATACATAAACATTCATGTCACATTTCATACGAGGCATATGCATTCATATATATGACTTCATCCAAAGGCTCTAGATCAAGATTAGTATTAGGCTACCACCCTAATCCTAACTCTAGGTGGGTCTACCAAGCCCGACCTAGTCCACATACTCGAACCAACCATTTTAAAACCATGTAAAACAATTAACCACTCACCTAAGCTCCCAAGCTCAAAGACCAAGCAAGCGACCACCTTCAAATTCCTGGATTTACTTCCGATGCTTCACCGATGTCCAAACTCGATTCTAATCAATCCCAAACACAAACAAAACATCCACAATCAATAACTCATTGTCGGAACTAACCCGAAATACAATTTAACCACAATTTGCTATGTTGTAAGAATGAACAAATCCCATTTTTCACCAACTCGGACAGCCCCAAAACCATGTCCAAAAACCATGTTTCCAACCTCCAAAACACCCACAAATGATCCCACTTCAACCCTTATCCATAGTACTATCAATAGTGTAACGCCCCGGTTTTGGGCTTGGAAGTTTTGGGCGTTGACCGGTTCGGTCAAAGTGCTGTTCGAATCTAAAAAGGTAAAATTAGGAAAGCCTAGTTCGGGTTGCATTAAAACCCTTTCTATGGTTTTGATGTAATCCTTGGTATGGATTGGCTTGCTGAGCATCTTGCTGTTGTGGATTGTGAAAATAAGCGAGTTTCGTTGAAGCTTGCGGGTGATTATGAAGTTGTTGTGGTTGGTGAGAATGTGAAGTTTCTTGCCAATGTGGTGTCTACCTTGGAGGCAAGCAGGATGCTGAGGCAAGGTTGTGAGGCTTACCTAGCTTTTGTGATGAATCCTAGCTCTAAGGAGTTGCGGGTGCAAGATACCAGAGTTGTGAAGGAGTTTCCTGGAGTGTTTCCTGAAGAGTTTCCTGGTTTACCTCCTAATCGCGAGGTGGAGTTTGGAATTGAGCTGTATGAGAATACAACTCCTGTGTCCATTACTCCCTATAGAATGGCACCTAAGGAGCTGAAGGAGCTGAAGACGCAGTTGCAAGAGTTGCTTGATCGTGGTTTCATTCGGCCAAGTGTGTCACCTTGGGGTGCACCGGTCTTGTTTGTGAAGAAGAAGGATGGCACTATGAGAATGTGCATTGATTACCGTCAGCTGAACAAGTTGACCATTAAGAATCGGTATCCTTTGCCGAGAATTGATGATCTCTTTGATCAATTTCGGGGAGCAGCTGTGTTCTCTAAGATTGACTTGAGGTCAGGGTATTACCAGTTGAAGGTGAAGGATGTGGATGTGCCTAAGACAGCTTTCAGGACAAGGTATGGGCATTATGAGTTCCTTGTGATGACGTTTGGTTTGACGAATGCTCCTGCTGCTTTCATGGACATGATGAACCGTGTGTTTCATGAATACCTGGACAAGTTCGTTGTGGTGTTCATTGATGATATCCTCGTGTACTCGCGTGCTGAGGAGGAGCATGAAGAGCATTTGAGGATTGTGCTGCAAGCTTTGTTGGAGAATCAGCTTTATGCTAAGTTGAGCAAGTGTGAGTTTTGGCTTAAGGAGGTGGTGTTTCTTGGGCATGTAGTTTCTGCTGAGGGGATTCGTGTTGATCCTCAGAAGATTGAGGCGGTGATGAATTGGAAGGTCCCTAAGTCTGTTCATGAGGTTCGTAGTTTCCTTGGTTTGGCGGGATACTATTGGAGGTTTGTGGATGGGTTTTCTAAGATTGCTGCACCTTTGACAAAGTTGTTGCAAAAGGATGTTAAGTATGAGTGGACGGAAGCGAGACAGCAGGCTTTTGAGAAGCTTAAGGCGGCTTTGACGCAAGCTCCTGTCTTGGTTCAGCCTGAATCAGGGAAAGAGTTTGTGGTCTACAGTGATGCGTCCTATGTTGGTTTGGAATGTGTGCTGATGCAAGAGGGTAAGGTTGTAGCTTATGCATCACAGCAGTTGAAAGTGCATGAGCGCAATTATCCTACGCATGATATTGAGTTGGCTACAGTGGTTTTTGCTCTGAAGATCTGGAGACATTATCTGTATGGTGAGAAGTGTACTGTGTACACGGATCATAAGAGTTTGAGGTATCTAATGTCTCAGAAGGAGTTGAATCTTAGGCAGCGGCGTTGGTTGGAGTTGCTCAAGGATTATGATTTGACGATTGAGTATCATCCTGGAAAAGCTAATGTGGTTGCGGATGCCTTGAGTAGGAAGGTAGCTGTTGAGCTGAGGGATATGTTTGCCAGCTTGAGTATATCGCGTGATGGTGGTCTTGTAGCTGAGTTGCAAGTGAAACCATCTATGGTTCAGTTGATCAAGGAAAAGCAGTTGCTGGATGATTCCTTGATGTCTCATGTTCAGGATATCGCGGAGGGTAGACCTTCGGATTTCTGTTTTAATGATGATGGTGTGTTGTGTTTTGGGAGTCGGATAGTAGTGCCCAATGATGTTGAGTTGAGGCGTGCTATTCTAACTGAAGGTCATAGTAGTCCTTTTGCTATGCACCCTGGTAGTACTAAGATGTACCGTGATCTTCGTGATGAGTACTATTGGGTGGGTTTGAAAAAGGATGTTGCGGAGTTTGTGAGCAAGTGTTTGGTGTGTCAGCGAGTTAAGGCTGAACATCAGGTTCCTTCAGGGTTGTTACAACCGTTGAGAATCCCTGAGTGGAAGTGGGAAAGGGTTACCATGGATTTTGTATCTGGTTTACCTTTGTCACCATCGAAGAAGAATTCTATGTGGGTGATTGTGGATCGCCTGACGAAGTGTGCGCATTTCTTGCCGGTGCATACTACGTTTTCCTTGGATAAGCTTGCGGAGCTGTACATTGCTGAGATTGTGCGGCTGCATCGTGTGCCTAAGTCGATTGTGTCGGATAGGGATCCGAGGTTCACATCGCGTTTCTGGCAGTGTTTGCATCAAGCTTTGGGTACAAGGTTGAATTTCAGTACATCCTATCATCCTCAGTCGGATGGCCAGTCAGAGCGTGTTATCCAGATTTTGGAGGATATGTTGAGGTGCTGCGTGATTGAGTTCCAAGGTTCTTGGGAGAAGCATCTGCCTTTGGTGGAGTTTGTTTATAACAATAGTTATCAGGCAAGTATTCAAATGGCACCTTATGAGGCTTTGTACGGGAGGAAGTGTAGGACTCCTCTTTGTTGGGCTGAAACGGGTCAAAAGTTGGTTTCGATGCCGGCTTTGTTGAAGGGAACCACCGAGAAGGTGAAGCTCATTTGTGAGCGGTTGAAGGCAGCTTCTGATCGGCAGAAGTCTTACGCGGATTTGAAGCGTAAGGAGGTAGAGTATGCGGTGGGAGATCGTGTGTTCTTGAAGGTTTCACCTTGGAAGAAGGTGATGAGGTTTGGCCGGAAGGGTAAGTTGAGCCCTAGGTACATTGGACCATATGAGGTGGTTGAGCGTGTGGGTCCTGTTGCGTATCGGTTGAGGTTACCTCAAGAGTTGGAGAAGATTCATGATGTGTTTCATGTTTCTATGCTCCGGAAGTATAGATCTGATCCTTCGCATGTGATGCCTGTGGAGGAAGTGGAATTGAATCCGGATTTGACCTATGATGAGGAACCGATGAAGGTTCTGGATTCGGATAGCAAGGTTCTTCGTGGCAAGACCATCGAGTTGGTAAAGGTGCTGTGGAAGCATCGCGGTGTTGAGGAAGCCACGTGGGAGCGGAAGGATGACATGCTGAAGCAGTTTCCTTATCTCTTTCCTTCAGGTAAATTTCGAGGACGAAATTTCTTAAGGGGGGGAGAGTTGTAACGCCCCGGTTTTGGGCTTGGAAGTTTTGGGCGTTGACCGGTTCGGTCAAAGTGCTATTCGAATCTAAAAAGGTAAAATTAGGAAAGCCTAGTTCGGGTTGCATTAAAAATATGGAAAAATGTTATAAAATCATCTTTTGATATATATAAGTGAACTGTGAAATCAATTTTACAAAATGAGGTTTGGAAGGGTGACATTTTGGCTAGTGACCAAAATGTAATTTTTGAAAGTTGCGTGACTGTTTTAGAAAGGATTGAAACTTTGAATCTTTAAGGAGCTATTTACCCAAAGGGAGTTTCTCCAGATTTTTCTAAGATATTTTAATGTTTAATTCTGATTTTAAAACTAAAGAAAAGTGGACGGAAATCATTTTGCTATTTTGCAACTAACTTTCCATATTTTCCAATTTTCCTTTTCTCTCATTTTCTCTCAACCCAAACACTTTCTCTCCAGAGATTTCCTTCTGATTTTGTCACTTAAATATCTCTTTTCAATCCTCTTTTGATTGCTAATCATCACATCAACAAAACCTCACCATTTGCTACTTGATTCTTCAAGCTTTTTGGTTCTAAAAGAGGAGAAACTCAAGTTTGGAGGTAAGAACGTCCTTCTCCTCTAAACTATCAATTCTTTACTGAAATTCCTAAGTTCTCAATCCTCAATTGAGGTTTTATAAATGGTTTTTAAGTTGTGTAATGGATCTTGGCTTAAAATGCAAGATTTTGTGATTTTTGATGGATTTTCGTTTGATCTGTTAAAGCAGTGATTTGAGGTGTTAATTTGATGTTAAATGAATGTTAATTTGATAAGGAATTGAGTTTTGATTAATGCAATCCCGGATAGGTTGAATTTCCTAAGTTTAGCTTGTGATTCTTGGTTGTTTTTGAGGTGATCTTGTGGATCTGATGTTGCTGGAGGTATAAGGATGTTGTTAGGTTCTTTTTAGATGTAAAATGATGTTAAAGGATGTTTAGTTTTGATGGTTTATGGCTGGGATTTGTTGAGGAGTTGTTTGGATGCATTTTCGGTTGTGTTTGGTGGCCGAAAATGGAGTGTGGATGAGAGCAGCGAGTTTAGATGCTTTCATTGAAGCTATTAATGCATGATGATGCATTAATCCTCTGCTTTGATGTGTTTAAAACAGGGGAGTCATCTTTGGATCCAAGTGGTGGTGATCCGGAAGCTTGATTCGTGCTTCGGCAAGAAGCGAAGTGGAATCGGTGAGTGAAATTGGGTTTCCAGCCTTGAAACCAATGTCTTGGGAGCTTAGTTTAAGTCTAAACAACTTTACTAAGCTCAAGTGTAAGTTTTCGGAAAAACTCTCTCTAGTGGTGGCCATGGTTTGGTTGTTATGCAATGTGGTTTATTGCATGTTTTAAATTCTGTTTTGAAAGCATGATTTAGCATGGTTATTGCTGATTTTGTAAGCCATATGTTGAAGGAAGCTCAAGGTAAGAGTTCCTTGTTTTTGAACATTGATTAAATGTGGTTTGATGCTTTAAAATGCATGATGAATATGGCTTGATTAAATGCTTTAAAACAGTGGATTATTTGATGATAATGATGTATATTGGCAAGTGATGTTTTGAGAAAGGTTAAGGTCACTAAGGTGGTTAAAAGTCCTTGAGTGAGCCTTGTGGATTCTAAGAACTTCATGGTGGTTAAAAGTCCATGATGATTCTTGTTAAGGTCACTAAGGTGGTTAAAAGTCCTTGAGTGAGCCTTGTTACTTAAGAACATCAAGGTGGTTAAAAGTCCTTGGATGGTTCTTGTTAAGGACACAAAGGTGGTTAAAAGTTCTTGTGTGGTCCTTGCCATGGTGTTTAAAAGTCCATGGGCCAAGGTGTTTAAAAGTCCTTGGGGCCAAGGTGTTTAAAAGTCCTTGGGGTGAAACTTGTAAAGAACACAAAGGTGGTTAAAAGTCCTTGTGTGGTTCTTGTGTACTATAAGATCACAATGGTGTTTAAAAGTCCATGTGTGAGTCTTATGTTGATCTTGTTTTCAAAAGATGGAATTTATCACTTGTGGCCAATATGACATGTATTGATATGGAAGCATGAATTGCTTGATTAAGAATGCTTGTAAGCATGTATAAATGATGTTTTGAAGAATGATTTATAAAGTGTTTTATAAATGCATTATTGAATGGTTTTAAATGAGCATACCTCACTAAGCTTTTGCTTACGCTCTCTTTCGTTTTCTTAAACCAATAATGCAGATCATTAAGGTACTTTGAGGGCAGCAAGGAAGGCAAGCTTACAAGTGGAATTAAGCTCAAGTATGGGAAGGTTTTCTTAAACACATTTTAGCTTTTGGCATTTGGCAATGGGGGACCTATGTGTATGATTTAGGAGATGATTTGAACTCCCTAAGTATGTTTAATGTTGCTGGAAATGCTGGATTTGTATTTGGTCTTTATGTGCTTGGTTTTGAAGGCTTTATGCTTGAAAGGTTTGCTTGTGTAGGAAGCATGCTTTAAAATTGGGGCTTTTCATATATGATGATAATATGTTGATTGGTTGATGCAAACATGTCTCTTGTATGTTGTATGAGTTGCTGGTAAAGTTTGGTAGCATTTGGAGCATGTATGGTTGATCAATTGTGTGTTTAAGCATACTTTTTGCTGCATTCTGTGCAGGCTGTTTCGGAACAGTGGCTACCGTTTCGGAACGGGTGCCTTGAATCAGCCCAGGCGTCCGAAACGGGAGACACCGTTCCGAAACGGAAAGGCCACTGCCAGCCCTCGTTTCGGTACACGTTGCGGAACGGCCCCGCATTTCGAAACAGGCTCTCCCTGTTTCGGAACACGTGACCGTTGAGGGTTGACATTGGCAGTTAAATGTTTTGGAAAGTTTGCATTTTGGTCCTGAATCTTGTTTGTGCAATTGTAAGGGTTTGGGATGTCCGTTTGAGCTGAAATTTGGCAGTGAAGCATGAAACTTGATTAATTTCAAGATGGTAACTCTAATTTGGGTTAAGATCTCATAATCTACAGAATTTACATTTTGGTCCCTAAGGTTGTAAATTGTTCAATTGGGTCCCTATTTGATCTCTGATGTTTATGCTCTTTGAGTATGACGTTTGAATGAACATAACTAGGGTTAATGTGCATCTAGACAAGTTTAAAAAGAAAAAAAAAGGGTCGTTAATCTAGGTTGACTTTGGTTTTCCCCGTGTGACTTTCTTAATTCGGGACAACCGTCTAGGCCGAGTTAAGGGGGTTACATTTGGTGGTATCAGAGCTGAGTTCTCGAGTAATTGAGAATGAATTTGTGCATGATTGAAGTATGTATGCTATGTATGCTTGATGAGTGAAAGTATGATGAGTAGTTTGTGAATTTGATGCAATTGAGTTGTATGCTGTGGTGAAGCATGTTGTAGGTACCCATTGCCAAATAAAAGCTAGTATAATGATGTTGATTTTGAATGAAATTGAGCTTGAGTACTTGGATTGCTTACCTTGCTGGGCCTAACTTTGTTTATTTGCATTGTGATTGCATGGTTAGAGTATGGCACCACGTAGAGAGTTGAGAAGTAATGTGCGAGCTACGGCTCCGAATGAGAATGAGAATGAGGAAAATGCGGGTAGTGCGGTGTTACCTCCTCCTCCACCTGGCGGTGGTGGTGCTGAAGGTGAAAGAGCTGAAGCTGGTGCTGGAGCTGCTGGTCCTGAAGCTGGTCAGGGGCAAGCTATGCCTGATATGGCGATGTTGGTGCAAGCTATTGCTGGTGCTTTTCGAGCGGCAGTAGCTGGAGCTCAAGGAGCTGGGCATCAGGGAGATGCTGGAGTGAGACTACCCTTGGAGCGTTTACGCAGTCTTGGTGGGACTGAGTTCAGGGGTTTGTCCGCTGAAGGTTCTGAATCCTGGATGGAGAGTACCAAGAGGATCTTGGGTCAGATGAGTTGCACTGATGTGCAAAATCTGGGTTGTGTTGTATCCTTGCTACAGGATGATGCTTATACGTTGTGGACAACCACTATTGCTGGGATGGCTGATGCTGATGTAACTTAGACATTCTTCCAGAATGTGTTCAAGAGAAGGTATCTTGGTGTGAGGTACCTGGATGAAAAGAAGCGTGAGTTCATGTCTCTTACCCAGGGAAGCATGACTGTGGCTGAGTATGAAGTGCAGTTTGTGCGACTCAGTCAGTATGCACCTGAGCTGGTCCCTGATGAGCGGGCGAGGTGCGAAAGATTCCGTTATGGTTTAGTGACGGATGTGAAGATGTATGTGCTGGCCACCGAGTATGATGATTTTGATGTGTTTGTGGGCCGAGCTAAGGATATTGAGATGAACTTGGGTTTATCTGCCAGAGGTGCTGGAGCAAGTGCTGGTAAGCGGGCAGCTGAGTATAGTTCCGGTGGTGGACGGAACAAGAGGGGACGTGATCAGAAGTATCAGTCTTCGGCCAAGAGAGGTGGTGGAGCACCTGTTCGAGGAGGCAATGTTAGAGCTGATCCGAGTGCTTGTTGGATTTGTGGTTCACGTGGTCACATGAAGCGTGATTGTCCTCGTGCAGTGAGGGAGGTGCAAGCTCTTGTTGCGGCAGCTGGAAATGGATGCTGGAATTGTGGATCTGCGGATCACTTGAGGCGAGAGTGTCCTATGTTGGCTGGTGGCCAAGTGCGTGCTCCTGTTGTTGCTGCTCCGCAGAGAGGTCGTGGGCCCGGCCCTGGTAACTTCCAGCGGAGAGAGGAAGGTGGTCGAGGAGTGGCCCATGTTATGGCTATTCAGCCTGAAGGTGGAGGTCAAGCTAGGGTGTATGCTCAGAGGGAGGGGAGGAATGACGCGGATGTGATTGCAGGTACCTTTACTTTGCAATCCTTGTCATTACTTTCCTTGATAGATTCTGGATCTACGCATTCATACATTTTGCGTGAGCATGCTGAATTGCTTGGTTTGCCTGTTGAGTCTTTGGATGTTGGTGTTCGTGTCACTAGTTCTTTTGGTGAGACTGTTGTGACTCGAAAGCTGTATAGAAGGTGTCCTTTGGTTGTTCAAGAACATGTTTTTCATGTTGACCTTATGGAGTTGCCTTTCTATGGTTTTGATGTAATCCTTGGTATGGATTGGCTTGCTGAGCATCGTGCTGTTGTGGATTGTGAAAATAAGCGAGTTTCGTTGAAGCTTGCGGATGATTATGAAGTTGTTGTGGTTGGTGAGAATGTGAAGTTTCTTGCCAATGTGGTGTCTACCTTGGAGGCAAGCAGGATGCTGAGGCAAGGTTGTGAGGTTTACCTAGCTTTTGTGATGAATCCTAGCTCTAAGGAGTTGCGGGTGCAAGATATCAGAGTTGTGAAGGAGTTTCCTGGAGTGTTTCCTGAGGAGTTGCCTGGTTTACCTCCTAATCGCGAGGTGGAGTTTGGAATTGAGCTGTATGAGAATACAACTCCTGTGTCCATTACTCCCTATAGAATGGCACCTAAGGAGCTGAAGGAGCTGAAGACGCAGTTGTAAGAGTTGCTTGATCGTGGTTTCATTCGGCCAAGTGTGTCACCTTGGGTGCACCGGTCTTGTTTGTGAAGAAGAAGGATGGCACTATGAGAATGTGCATTGATTACCGTCAGCTGAACAAGTTGACCATTAAGAATCGGTATCCTTTGCCGAGAATTGATGATCTCTTTGATCAATTTCGGGGAGCAGCTGTGTTCTCTAAGATTGACTTGAGGTCAGGGTATTACCAGTTGAAGGTGAAGGATGTGGATGTGCCTAAGACAGCTTTCAGGACAAGGTATGGGCATTATGAGTTCCTTGTGATGCCGTTTGGTTTGACGAATGCTCCTGCTGCTTTCATGGACATGATGAACCGTGTGTTTCATGAATACCTGGACAAGTTCGTTGTGGTGTTCATTGATGATATCCTCGTGTACTCGCGTGCTGAGGAGGAGCATGAAGAGCATTTGAGGATTGTGCTGCAAGCTTTGTTGGAGAATCAGCTTTATGCTAAGTTGAGCAAGTGTGAGTTTTGGCTTAAGGAGGTGGTGTTTCTTGGGCATGTAGTTTCTGCTGAGGGGATTCGTGTTGATCCTCAGAAGATTGAGGCGGTGATGAATTGGAAGGTCCCTAAGTCTGTTCATGAGGTTCGTAGTTTCCTTGGTTTGGCGGGATACTATTGGAGGTTTGTGGATGGGTTTTCTAAGATTGCTGCACCTTTGACAAAGTTGTTGCAAAAGGATGTTAAGTATGAGTGGACGGAAGCGAGACAGCAGGCTTTTGAGAAGCTTAAGGCGGCTTTGACGCAAGCTCCTGTCTTGGTTCAGCCTGAATCAGGGAAAGAGTTTGTGGTCTACAGTGATGCGTCCTATGTTGGTTTGGAATGTGTGCTGATGCAAGAGGGTAAGGTTGTAGCTTATGCATCACAGCAGTTGAAAGTGCATGAGCGCAATTATCCTACGCATGATATTGAGTTGGCTACAGTGGTTTTTGCTCTGAAGATCTGGAGACATTATCTGTATGGTGAGAAGTGTACTGTGTACACGGATCATAAGAGTTTGAGGTATCTAATGTCTCAGAAGGAGTTGAATCTTAGGCAGCGGCGTTGGTTGGAGTTGCTCAAGGATTATGATTTGACGATTGAGTATCATCCTGGAAAAGCTAATCTGGTTGCGGATGCCTTGAGTAGGAAGGTAGCTGTTGAGCTGAGGGATATGTTTGCCAGCTTGAGTATATCGCGTGATGGTGGTCTTGTAGCTGAGTTGCAAGTGAAACCATCTATGGTTCAGTTGATCAAGGAAAAGCAGTTGCTGGATGATTCCTTGATGTCTCATGTTCAGGATATCGCGGAGGGTAGACCTTCGGATTTCTGTTTTAATGATGATGGTGTGTTGTGTTTTGGGAGTCGGATAGTAGTGCCCAATGATGTTGAGTTGAGGCGTGCTATTCTAACTGAAGGTCATAGTAGTCCTTTTGCTATGCACCCTGGTAGTACTAAGATGTACCGTGATCTTCGTGATGAGTACTATTGGGTGGGTTTGAAAAAGGATGTTGCGGAGTTTGTGAGCAAGTGTTTGGTGTGTCAGCGAGTTAAGGCTGAACATCAGGTTCCTTCAGGGTTGTTACAACCGTTGAGAATCCCTGAGTGGAAGTGGGAAAGGGTTACCATGGATTTTGTATCTAGTTTACCTTTGTCACCATCGAAGAAGAATTCTGTGTGGGTGATTGTGGATCGCCTGACGAAGTGTGCGCATTTCTTGCCGGTGCATACTACGTTTTCCTTGGATAAGCTTGCGGAGCTGTACATTGCTGAGATTGTGCGGCTGCATCGTGTGCCTAAGTCGATTGTGTCGGATAGGGATCCGAGGTTCACATCGCGTTTCTGGCAGTGTTTGCATCAAGCTTTGGGTACAAGGTTGAATTTCAGTACATCCTATCATCCTCAGTCGGATGGCCAGTCAGAGCGTGTTATCCAGATTTTGGAGGATATGTTGAGGTGCTGCGTGATTGAGTTCCAAGGTTCTTGGGAGAAGCATCTGCCTTTGGTGGAGTTTGTTTATAACAATAGTTATCAGGCAAGTATTCAAATGGCACCTTATGAGGCTTTGTACGGGAGGAAGTGTAGGACTCCTCTTTGTTGGGCTGAAACGGGTCAAAAGTTGGTTTCGATGCCGGCTTTGTTGAAGGGAACCACCGAGAAGGTGAAGCTCATTTGTGAGCGGTTGAAGGCAGCTTCTGATCGGCAGAAGTCTTACGCGGATTTGAAGCGTAAGGAGGTAGAGTATGCGGTGGGAGATCGTGTGTTCTTGAAGGTTTCACCTTGGAAGAAGGTGATGAGGTTTGGCCGGAAGGGTAAGTTGAGCCCTAGGTACATTAGACCATATGAGGTGGTTGAGCGTGTGGGTCCTGTTGCGTATCGGTTGAGGTTACCTCAAGAGTTGGAGAAGATTCATGATGTGTTTCATGTTTCTATGCTCCGGAAGTATAGATCTGATCCTTCGCATGTGATGCCTGTGGAGGAAGTGGAATTGAATCCGGATTTGACCTATGATGAGGAACCGATGAAGGTTCTGGATTCGGATAGCAAGGTTCTTCGTGGCAAGACCATCGAGTTGGTAAAGGTGCTGTGGAAGCATCGCGGTGTTGAGGAAGCCACGTGGGAGCGGAAGGATGACATGCTGAAGCAGTTTCCTTATCTCTTTCCTTCAGGTAAATTTCGAGGACGAAATTTCTTAAGGGGGGGAGAGTTGTAACGCCCCGGTTTTGGGCTTGGAAGTTTTGGGCGTTGACCGGTTCGGTCAAAGTGCTATTCGAATCTAAAAAGGTAAAATTAGGAAAGCCTAGTTCGGGTTGCATTAAAAATATGGAAAAATGTTATAAAATCATCTTTTGATATATATAAGTGAACTGTGAAATCAATTTTACAAAATGAGGTTTGGAAGGGTGACATTTTGGCTAGTGACCAAAATGTAATTTTTGAAAGTTGCGTGACTGTTTTAGAAAGGATTGAAACTTTGAATCTTTAAGGAGCTATTTACCCAAAGGGAGTTTCTCCAGATTTTTCTAAGATATTTTAATGTTTAATTCTGATTTTAAAACTAAAGAAAAGTGGACGGAAATCATTTTGCTATTTTGCAACTAACTTTCCATATTTTCCAATTTTCCTTTTCTCTCATTTTCTCTCAACCCAAACACTTTCTCTCCAGAGATTTCCTTCTGATTTTGTCACTTAAATCTCTCTTTTCAATCCTCGTTTGATTGCTAATCATCACATCAACAAAACCTCACCATTTGCTACTTGATTCTTCAAGCTTTTTGGTTCTAAAAGAGGAGAAACTCAAGTTTGGAGGTAAGAACGTCCTTCTCCTCTAAACTATCAATTCTTTACTGAAATTCCTAAGTTCTCAATCCTCAATTGAGGTTTTATAAATGGTTTTTAAGTTGTGTAATGGATCTTGGCTTAAAATGCAAGATTTTGTGATTTTTGATGGATTTTCGTTTGATCTGTTAAAGCAGTGATTTGAGGTGTTAATTTGATGTTAAATGAATGTTAATTTGATAAGGAATTGAGTTTTGATTAATGCAATCCCGGATAGGTTGAATTTCCTAAGTTTAGCTTGTGATTCTTGGTTGTTTTTGAGGTGATCTTGTGGATCTGATGTTGCTGGAGGTATAAGGATGTTGTTAGGTTCTTTTTAGATGTAAAATGATGTTAAAGGATGTTTAGTTTTGATGGTTTATGGCTGGGATTTGTTGAGGAGTTGTTTGGATGCATTTTCGGTTGTGTTTGGTGGCCGAAAATGGAGTGTGGATGAGAGCAGCGAGTTTAGATGCTTTCATTGAAGCTATTAATGCATGATGATGCATTAATCCTCTGCTTTGATGTGTTTAAAACAGGGGAGTCATCTTTGGATCCAAGTGGTGGTGATCCGGAAGCTTGATTCGTGCTTCGGCAAGAAGCGAAGTGGAATCGGTGAGTGAAATTGGGTTTCCAGCCTTGAAACCAATGTCTTGGGAGCTTAGTTTAAGTCTAAACAACTTTACTAAGCTCAAGTGTAAGTTTTCGGAAAAACTCTCTCTAGTGGTGGCCATGGTTTGGTTGTTATGCAATGTGGTTTATTGCATGTTTTAAATTCTGTTTTGAAAGCATGATTTAGCATGGTTATTGCTGATTTTGTAAGCCATGTGTTGAAGGAAGCTCAAGGTAAGAGTTCCTTGTTTTTGAACATTGATTAAATGTGGTTTGATGCTTTAAAATGCATGATGAATATGGCTTGATTAAATGCTTTAAAACAGTGGATTATTTGATGATAATGATGTATATTGGCAAGTGATGTTTTGAGAAAGGTTAAGGTCACTAAGGTGGTTAAAAGTCCTTGAGTGAGCCTTGTGGATTCTAAGAACTTCATGGTGGTTAAAAGTCCATGATGATTCTTGTTAAGGTCACTAAGGTGGTTAAAAGTCCTTGAGTGAGCCTTGTTACTTAAGAACATCAAGGTGGTTAAAAGTCCTTGGATGGTTCTTGTTAAGGACACAAAGGTGGTTAAAAGTTCTTGTGTGGTCCTTGCCATGGTGTTTAAAAGTCCATGGGCCAAGGTGTTTAAAAGTCCTTGGGGCCAAGGTGTTTAAAAGTCCTTGGGGTGAAACTTGTAAAGAACACAAAGGTGGTTAAAAGTCCTTGTGTGGTTCTTGTGTACTATAAGATCACAATGGTGTTTAAAAGTCCATGTGTGAGTCTTATGTTGATCTTGTTTTCAAAAGATGGAATTTATCACTTGTGGCCAATATGACATGTATTGATATGGAAGCATGAATTGCTTGATTAAGAATGCTTGTAAGCATGTATAAATGATGTTTTGAAGAATGATTTATAAAGTGTTTTATAAATGCATTATTGAATGGTTTTAAATGAGCATACCTCACTAAGCTTTTGCTTACGCTCTCTTTCGTTTTCTTAAACCAATAATGCAGATCATTAAGGTACTTTGAGGGCAGCAAGGAAGGCAAGCTTACAAGTGGAATTAAGCTCAAGTATGGGAAGGTTTTCTTAAACACATTTTAGCTTTTGGCATTTGGCAATGGGGGACCTATGTGTATGATTTAGGAGATGATTTGAACTCCCTAAGTATGTTTAATGTTGCTGGAAATGCTGGATTTGTATTTGGTCTTTATGTGCTTGGTTTTGAAGGCTTTATGCTTGAAAGGTTTGCTTGTGTAGGAAGCATGCTTTAAAATTGGGGCTTTTCATATATGATGATAATATGTTGATTGGTTGATGCAAACATGTCTCTTGTATGTTGTATGAGTTGCTGGTAAAGTTTGGTAGCATTTGGAGCATGTATGGTTGATCAATTGTGTGTTTAAGCATACTTTTTGCTGCATTCTGTGCAGGCTGTTTCGGAACAGTGGCTACCGTTTCGGAACGGGTGCCTTGAATCAGCCCAGGCGTCCGAAACGGGAGACACCGTTCCGAAACGGAAAGGCCACTGCCAGCCCTCGTTTCGGTACACGTTGCGGAACGGCCCCGCGTTTCAAAACGGGCTCTCCCTGTTTCGGAACACGTGACCGTTGGGGGTTGACATTGGCAGTTAAATGTTTTGGAAAGTTTGCATTTTTGTCCTGAATCTTGTTTGTGCAATTGTAAGGGTTTGGGATGTCTGTTTGAGCTGAAATTTGGCAGTGAAGCATGAAACTTGATTAATTTCAAGATGGTAACTCTAATTTGGTTAAGACCTCATAATCTACAGAATTTACATTTTGGTCCCTAATGTTGTAAATTGTTCAATTGGGTCCTTGTTTGATCTCTGATGTTTATGCTCTTTGAGTATGACGTTTGAATGAACATAACTAGGGTTAATGTGCATCTAGACAAGTTTAAAAAGAAAAAAAAAGGGTCGTTAATCAAGGTTGACTTTCGGGTTGACTTTGGTTTTCCCCGTGTGACTTTCTTAATTCGGGTCAACCGTCTAGGCCGGGTTAAGGGGGTTACAAATAGCCTATCAAAACCCACCTAAAACAACCCCCAAAACTCACCCAAAACCCTAACAAAACCTCATGTTTACCCAAATCCGAGAATTGCTCAAAATCATTTGAAATCCACATATGTTATACCATTTGACCTCTATACATCATAACTAAACATATTAAATCGAAACATTTCACTTAACATCATAAAGTTTCCATTTTTAATCCAAACCTTCCAAAATTCCATTTTCTAAAACGTCCATGAAAATGAAAATAAAAGGTACTTTTAAAGAGAGGAAGTTGAGGGGAAGTCAAAAACGTCATTACCTTTCAAAACGGAGTTCAAATGGGAGAGCTTTGAAATGGAATAGTGATAGAGAAGGATGAGCTCTTCTAACCCGTTGGTGAAGAAGAAAATGAATAGGAAAATGGGTGTTTTGTTGTATAAAGGGGGTTTAAATTGGAAAAATGGGTAAATTACAAAAAGGCCATTAATGAATGGCTATTTCCTTGTTCTTTAAATAACTCTTCAACTTGTAATTAAATCAATTTGGTCCCATTTCAAAAATTTGTTTTGAAACCCGAAATTTTAAAGAATCATTTTGATTATAAACCTGAGCCCAAATAATATTAAAATATTATTTTCACCTAACCCCTAAACCCGGGTGTTACAACTCTCCCCCACTTAAGGAATTTCATCCCCAAAATTACCTGGTGGAAACAAATACGGAAACTGCTCAACCATATCCGATTTCCTCTCCCACGTGGCCTCTTCCTCACCTCTATGCCTCCACAACACTTTGATCAACTCTATGGTCTTGCCACGCAACACCTTGCTATCAGAAGCAAGTATCTCAACGGGTTCTTCATTATAGGACAAATCCGGATTTAACTCTATCTCCTCAACGGGCATCACATGAGAAGGAAAAGATCTATATCTTCTAAGCATAGACACATGAAAGACATCATGGATCTTCTCTAACTCAGAAGGTAACCTCAAACGATAAGCTACAGGCCCAATCTGCTCAACTATCTCATACGGACCAATGAACCTCGGACTCAACTTGCCCTTTCGGCCAAATCTCATTACCTTCTTCCACGAAGATACTTTCAGAAACACTTTCTCACCCACGGAGTACTCAGTCTCTTTCCTCTTCAAATCTGCATAAGACTTCTGACGATCGGAAGCTGCTTTCAAACGGTCACAAATCAACTTCACTTTGTCGGTAGTCCCCTTAAGCAAGTCTGGCATAGGTAACAATCTATGACCTATTTCAGCCCAACAAATCGGAGTCCTACACCGTCTACCATACAAAGCCTCATAGGGTGCCATCTGAATACTAGACTGATAACTGTTGTTGTAAGCAAACTCAACTAACGGTAAGTGCTTCTCCCAAGAGCCTTGGAAGTCAATCACACAACAACGAAGCATATCCTCTAGAATATGTATCACTCGCTCTGACTGCCCATCGGACTGAGGATGATAAGACGTGCTGAAATGTAAACGGCTACCTAAAGCACTATGCAAGCAACCCCAGAACCTCGAAGTAAATCTAGGATCCTTATCTGAAACAATGGACTTCGGAACTCCATTAAGTCTCACAATCTCACGGATATACAAGTTTGCCAACTTGTCTAAGGAATCCGTAGTGTTCACTGCTAAGAAGTGAGCACACTTCGTGAACCTATCAACAGTCACCCAAACGGAGTTCTTCTTCGAAGGAGACAAAGGCAACACCGACACAAAATCCATGGTGATCCTCTCCCATTTCCATTCCGGAATCTTCAAAGGCTGTAACAAACCTGAAGGAACCTGATGTTCTGCCTTCACTCTCTGACAAACCATACAACGGCTCACATACTCGGCTACATCTCTCTTCAAACCAACCCAGAAGTAATCATTCTTCAAATCTCGGTACATTTTGGTACTACCCGGATGCATAGAAAAGGGACTCGAATGTGCTTCACCCAGAATCTGACGTTTCAACTCGACATATTCCGGTACAACAATTCTATCCCTAAAGCACAACAAGCTCTCACCACTGAAATTGTAATCGGTCGGTCTTCCTTCGGCTATGTCCTGAACATGAGGAACTAAACTCACATCTTGCAACTGCTTCTCTCTGATCAACTGAATCAAAGAAGGCTTCACTTGCAACTCGGTGATCAAACCACCATCATCGGACACACTCAATCTAGCAAACATAGCTCTCAACTCTACGGCCACTTTTCTACTCAAAGCATCGGCTACTACATTTGCTTTACCCGGATGGTACTCAATGGTCAAATCATAATCTTTTAGCAACTCTAACCATCTTCTTTGTCTCAAGTTCAACTCTTTCTGTGTCATCAAATACTTCAAGCTCTTGTGATCGGTGTAAACTATACACTTCTCACCATACAAGTAATGACGCTAAATCTTCAATACAAAAACAACTGCGGCTAACTCTATATCATGAGTAGGATAGTTCTTCTCATGAATCTTCAACTGTCTAGAAGCATAAGCAACAACTCTCCTTTCTTGCATCAAAACACATCCTAAGCCTACGTAGGAAGCATCATTGTATATCACAAACTCCTTACCTGAAACAGGTTGCACTAACACTGGAGCATTTGTCAAAGCTTCTTTCAATTTCTCAAAGGCCTTCTGTCTTGCATCTGACCATTCAAACTTAACTTCTTTTTGCAACAATTTAGTCAAAGGAGCAGCTACTCTAGAGAAACCATCAACAAATCCCCTATAATAACCGGCTAATCCTAGGAAACTCCTAATCTCAGTCACTGACTTAGGTTGTTTCCACTCAACAATCGCCTCAATCTTCGATGGATCAACTCGGATACCTTCGGCCGAAACAACATGGCCAAGAAATACAACCTCTCGAATCCAGAACTAACATTTACTAAGCTTCGCATACAACTGATTGCTCAACAATCTCTGTAAAACAAATCTCAAGTGCTCATCATGCTCTTCCTCTGTCTTCGAGTACACAAGTATGTCATCAATGAAAACAACTACAAAACGGTCTAGATAGTCTCTAAAAATTATGTTCATCATGTCCATGAATGTTGCAAGTGCATTCGTGAGCCCAAACGGCATCACAAGAAACTCATAGTGACCATATCTAGTCCTAAAAGCTGTCTTCGGAACATCACACTCTTTCACTTTCAACTGATAGTACCCGGATCTCAAATCTATCTTTGAGAATACTGAAGCACCTCTCAACTGATCAAACAAATCATCTATACGAGGCAACAGATACTTGTTCTTCACAGTCAACTGATTCAACTGTCTATAGTCAATACACATGCGCATACTACCATCTTTCTTTTTCACAAACAACACAGGAGCACCCCACGGAGAACTACTAGGCCTAATGAAACCACGGTCTAATAATTCTTGCAACTGACTCTTCAATTCTTTCAACTCTTTCGGAGCCATACGATACGAATCTATCGAAACTGGATTAGATCCTGAAACAGTCTCAATCACAAACTCAACATCTCTGTCAGGAGGCAAACCCGGCAACTCTTCAAGAAACACATCTGGAAAGTCACACACTGTTTTGATATCTTTCGGTCTAGCTTCACTCATATCCGGATTCATAACATAAGCTAAATAAGCCCCACATCCAGAGTCCATCATCCTATGAGCCTCTAAAGCTGACTCCACATTAGACAAGAACTTAATGTTCTCGCCCACTACCACTACCTCGTAATCATCAGAAAGCTTCAAAGAAATTCTCTTTGTCTCAAAATCCACACTAGCCCGGTGCTCAACTAACCAGTCCATACCCAAAATAATATCAAAACCATAGAAAGGAAGTTCCATCATGTCAACTGAGAACACATGACCCTGAATCTTCAGTGGACATCTCCTATACACACGTCTAACCACAACTGTCTCACCAAAAGAACTAGTAACATGCATACCTACATCTAAGATCTCAACAAGGATATCTAACTTCTGTGCATGCTCACTCAAAATGTAGGAATGTGTAGAACCCGAATCAACCAAAGAAAGTAAAGACATAGACTGTAGCTCAAAATTACCTGCTATCACATCAGTGTCGTTCCCGGCCTCTCTCTGAGCATAAACTCTCGCTGGTCCTCCCGCCTCTGGCTGCACTTCAACAACATGAGCAAGATTCCTCTGAGCATCTACCCTAGGTGCATCAGCCCTGGGCTGGAAGTAGCCACGACCGTGCCCACGGCCACTCTGAAAATCATTCGCTCTCGCAGGAGCCTAAGCAATGTTCGGTGCCTGTGCCGCCTGATGCGGACAATCCCTCCTAAAGTGGTCCCTCGAACCACGGTTCCAACAAGCATGGAAATTACCCCAACACTCACCAGCATGCTGTCTCCCACAACGGGTACACTCGGGCAAACGCCCTCCTTCTCTATGGCCCTGATGGCCCCTACCATGATGGCCACTGCCACGTCTGTGGTCGAACTGATGTCCGCCACCTTTGTGACTCTTGGCATCTCTACCATCAAAGTGGTTATGCCTCTTACCAGAACTGGAACCACCCGATCGTTTGGCCGAACCCAAACTATGCTCTAAGTCCTTGGCCCTCGCGACCAACACATCAAAGTGTGAGTAGTCAGAAGCTAGCGTGTACCTCTTAATCTCTTCATTCAATCTATAGCGGAAACGGTTACAGCGTTCCACTTCAGTAGGAACCAACTTTGGAGCATACTGACTCAAGCGAACAAAGCAGATCTCATAATCAGTCACAGAAGCCTCTCCCTGAGTAAGGGCCATAAACTCTCGCTTCTTTTCATCTAAGTACCTCGGTCCCAAGTACCTCTTCCTGAAAGCGGACTCAAAGAAATCCCAGTCAATCTCTGCCTCTGGAAACCCGGTAGTAATGGTGACCCACCAGGTGTCGGCATCACCCTGAAGCAATGAGATCACACAACCCAATCTACGTGCGCCCGCACAACCCATCTGAGCCAAGATACGAACTGTCTTCTCCAACCATAACTCCGACCTCCCCAGAGTAGATCCCCTAAACTCCTCGTCCCCCAAGCTACGGAGCCTCTCCAAAGGTAGACTGGCATCATCACACCTAGGCTGAGCTGCAGCCTGAGCTCCCGCAACTGCGGCCTGAAATGCTCCCGCTATCGCTTGCACTAGTGGAGTCATATCAATTCCAGCTGGACCTTTGCCACCTTGGCCACCTTGAGGTCCATCTCCCCCGGCCCCATCCTCGCCCCCAACTCCAGGCGGAGGAGGTGGTGGTGGTGGAGGTGGTGGAGGAGCACCAACTCCCGCGGCCACCGACCCTTCTATGTGAGCCTCCACACTGACTGTCGGCTCAACTGGAGCCACAACACGTGGTTCCTGAGGAACCACTCTCGGCCTACCTCTCGGTCTAGACATCACTCTCACAGATATTAACTACAACTACAATAAAAAAACATACAAAGCTGGGTTAGCAAGGTAAGGCTTCCAAGTGTTCAAGTACGTTCCCTCACTTAAAAATCCTTTTTCCAATGTAATAGTAGCAATGAGACACTTACACACATGCTTTGAATAAAACAATCAACATACTTGTCACACAAGCAATCATACTTACAAAGCAAGCAAACACCGTGCAAATCAATTCAAAACTTAAACTTACCTCACTTACCTGCCCAAGGTCTCAGTAACCTTAGGCTCTGATACCAACAAGTGTAACCCCCTCGTCCCGGTCTGGCCGGATGACCGGTCCGAGTGAGCTACACGGGGAAAACCGAGTGAAAACCCCCTTAAGGATTCTCCCTCGATTAGCAACCCTATTATTTTTTCATTTAAATCTTGTCTAGAGGAGTATTAGATCCTATGTGATCATACAGCGGAACAACATTCACGAGGCAAACAAACGAACTCAACCCAACATTTTACAACCCAATTTTAAACTTAAACTGTAGGTGGTATCGATACACTTAAGGGGTGTATCGATACTCCTTGACTATGTCAACTGGTCAGAGTCAACTCGTGGAGACCGTATCGATACGCCCAAGGAGTGTATCGATACTCTCTACAACCGTTGACTTCTCACGGTCAACTCTAAGAAGACCGTATCGATACGCCAGAGACCCATTTCGATACCAAAATGGACAGTAGCTTCAATGACCAAAAAGGTATCGATACGCCCCCTCGTGTATTGAAACACGAGGCCTGAAACAAGAAGGCCGTATCGATACGGGACCAACCGTATCGATACCCCTGCACTGCAAAACTTCCAAACTCAGCTAAAACAAACAAGACTCGGACCTAGATGCAATTTAGGACTTCCCTAGACCCAAACAAGCATTCATACAACATTTACAGGTCATTATTTAGCCATACAAACACCCAACATGTACAAACATCAAGGAAATCATGCAATAGATCAAAGATGACATATAAGCATTCAAAGTCTCATACCTCAACTTTCAAACATAAAGGCAACCTGAAAGGCACATAGCCAACATTCATGATAAGCAATTTAGGCATGGATTACAATTCAAACATGGCATCACAAGCCATACAAAAGCAACATAACATGGAGTCTAAGCAAGCTCCTAAACAACCAACAATCATCCATCCAAATAACACATGTCCCATTGCTTAAACTATTACATGCTCAATATTTAAAAGTTCATACTTGATGTACTCAAGCCAACAACCACACTTGGAGGCCCTCCACTTGCGCAAGCAACCCTCGAATTAAGGATCTGCGATGTTGAACAAAGAGAGCGTAAGCAATGATGCTTAGTGAGGGTAAGCTCTTAAAAACAAACCTCAACATTGCAGGGTCCGAGCACGATCTTAGCCAAGGCAAAAACACATATTTACCAAGGGTCCACAAGAGCCACAAGACAAAGATGCATGAGCAATAGTCACTTAAATGCCATAATCAACAAGATCTATTCATCACCACAAGTAAGCACATTTAAACATCCAAATAAGGATCATATATCACAACACATTGATACACATAACAATCAACATTGGCACCTATTTATGACCCGAATACGCGGATAGACACGTTGGAACTCACATCCAACAACCACATTACCTCACGGTGGGATTACACTCATCACCGGTCTCGCGAAGGGGATTCCGCTCATCCTCACGCCCCGTCGATGGGATTCCACTCATCACCGACTATATATAAATACAATTTCCGGGCGAACCCATACTCCTCCTTGGTGACTCAACGCCACCAAGGCCACGCGCGACTTTTGACTCATGTGTACACACTAACATCCTAATGATCGATCATTTGTACTCAAGCATACTAGTGCCAACATTTTACTCATTCCACATTACTCATTTCAATCAATTCTGTGCTTAGCACGTACTCACCATGAACACATTCATGAACCATTACCATGCATGCCTTAAGCATCATAAATCATGCCTCATCTCACATGTATACACAACATACATAAACATTCATGTCACATTTCATACTCGAACCAACCATTTTAAAACCATGTAAAACAATTAACCACTCACCTAAGCTCCCAAGCTCAAAGACGAAGCAAGCGACCACCTTCAAATTCCCGGATTTACTTCCGATGCTTCACCGATGTCCAAACTCGATTCTAATCAATCTCAAACACAAACAAAACATCCACAATCAATAACTCATTGTCGGAACTAACCCGAAATACAATTTAACCACAATTTGCTATGTTGCAAGCATGAACAAATCCCATTTTCACCAACTCGGACAGCCCCAAAACCATGTCCAAAAACCATGTTTCCAACCTCCAAAACACCCACAAATGATCCCACTTCAACCCTTATCCATAGTACTATCAATAGCCTATCAAAACCCACCTAAAACAACCCCTAAAACTCACCCAAAACCCTCCAGAAACCTCATCTTTACCCAAATCCGAGAATTGCTCAAAATCATTTGAAATCCACATATGTTATACCATTTGACCTCTATACATCATAACTAAACATATTAAATCGAAACATTTCTCTTAACATCATAAAGTTTCCATTTTAATCCAAACCTTCCAAAATTCCATTTTCTAAAACGTCCATAAAAATGAAAATAAAAGGTACTTTTAAAGAGAGGGAGTTGAGGGGAAGTCAAAAACGTCATTACCTTTCAAAACAGAGTTGAAATGAGAGAGCTTTGAAATGGAATAGTGATAGAGAAGGATGAGCTCTTCTAACCCGTTGGTGAAGAAGAGAATGAATAGGAAAATGAGTGTTTTATTGTATAAAGGGGGTTTAAATTGGAAAAATGGGTAAATTACAAAAAGGCCATTAATGAATGGTTGTTTCCTTGTTCTTTAAATAACTCTTCAACTTGTAATTAAATCAATTTGGTCCCATTACAAAAATTTGTTTTGAAACCCGAAATTTTAGAGAATCATTTTGATTATAAACCCGAGCCCAAATAATATTAAAATATTATTTTCACCTAACCCCTAAACCCGGGTGTTACATCAGCCCAACATCAAAGGACCAACCCGGAATACAATTCAATCACAAATTACAATGTTTCAAGCTATGAACAAATCCCATTTTTAGCAAACTCGGGCAGCCCCTAAACCATGTCCAAAAATCATGTTTCCAACATCCATAGCACCCACAAAAGATCCCAATTCAACCCCTATCAATAGTACTATCAAAAGCCTATCAAATTCCACCTAAATCAACCCCCAAAAGTCACCCAAAACCCTCCAAAAACCCCATGTTTACCCAAATCCGAAAATTACTCTAAATCATTCAAAATTCACATATGTGGTACCATTTAACTTCTATTCATCATAACTAACCATATTGAATCAAAACATTAAGCTTAACAACATAAAGTTTCCATTTTTAATCAAAATCTTCCAAAACTCTATTTTCCAAAACTTCTATGAAAATGAAAATAAATGGTACTTTTAAAGAGAGAGAGTTGAGGGGAAGTCAAAAACGTTGTTACCTTTCAAAATGGAGTTGAAATGGATGAGAAATGAGATAGAATAGTGATAGAGGAGGAAGATCTCTTCAAACCCGTTGCTTTCTCTTTGAAGAAGAGAATGAATAGTAAAAAGGGTGTTTTATTTTGTATAGAGGGGATTTAAATTGAAAGATGGGTAAATTACCAAAAGGCCATTAATGAATGGCTATTCTCTTGTTCTTTAAAAAGCTCTTCAACTTGCAATTAAATCAATTTGGTCCCATTTCAAATATTTATTTTGAAACCCGAAATTTTAAAGGATCATTTTAATTATAAACCCGAGCCCAAATAATATTAAAATATTATTTTCACCTAACCCCTAAACCCGAGTGTTACATGGTTTCACTTGGGGGCTGTTTTGAACATGTTTAGTGATGATTTGGATGATGAAATTGATGGGTAACTGATGGGTTGTGTCCGGGTCCGAAAATGAAGAGTTTGGGTTAGTTCTTGGCTTGGAAATGTAGCGAAATTGTCTTGGGTTGTAATCTGATTTGTGGCAGTGATTTTGTGGATGTTTTGATGTGTAACGCACTGCTTTTGGTTGATTAGAAGCAAAGGAAAATGTTGGATAAGCTTTGGGCTCAATACCGGGGAACTTGGAGACTTGGTCGACATTTCGGCTTGTGTTGGGTTTCATCGGTGAGTGGATACTGTTTTGGAATTTTAATTATGTTCAACGAAGGTTTTAGGGTTTGGGTGGAGTCTTAAAGACTAACCTAGGCCCAAGAGTAAGTTCATCTAATCTCGTTTATTTGGTTGATTTTCGGTTTTCGTGAACATGTGTGTTGTGGTGATGTTTTTGGATTATTTTTACTCTCCGTTTATTGTTGTTGTGTAGTCGTTGTTGGTGTCGAGCCTCATGTGATGGTTGTCGTTACTACGGTGATGTGTAGTCCCACCGGTAGTGACTAGTAGAAGAGTACGGTGATGCGTAGTTCCATCGGAAAACTACTAGTTGAACGGTGATGTGTAGTCCCACCGCGTTTTGGTTATGCATGTGCAAACCATGTACTGTAATGATTATGTTTCATTACGTCTTTCCTTAAATGGTTTTGCTAAAATCTAAGATTTATGTTTTAAAAATTGCATTGTTGTTGTGTTTTAGAGCTTTGCTCACTAAGCTTTAAGCTTATGCTCTCTTCTTTTCCAACAATGCAGATCGTTAGTGGCTTGGGAGGCAAGTGGGCAAGGGAGGAGTTTCTCGGAGTTCTCGGGTAGCTCAAAGTATGGTTTATGTTTTGTAATAGCACTTAGACAATAGGATTGCTAGATTTGTATGTTAAGGAGTTGGTGCTCAAACTCCTATACTTGTTTTGTTTATGTTTCAAACATGTTTTAAGTGGTGATACTATGTTAAATTGAGACTTGATGTGGCCTTGTATGAATTGCTACGCATATTGACTGGTTAGTGTTTTTGAACCTAAGTGTTCATGTGAGCTTAGGGCTTGAAATCCATTTTGTTGCTTGAATGTATGATTGATGATGTGATTAAGACATTTTGCATCTAGAATGTATGTGTGATATGTTGTCATGAGGTTTTTGATGATTTGGGGCAAGTTTGGGGACGTTTGGAGGTGTCAAAGTATGATTTCGGGCCTATCTGTGTGCAGGCGTTTTGAAATGCTCGATGCGGTTTCGGAACGGTCGACAGCTTCAGGGGTACTCGTACCGGAACGAGGTGGTGCCATTTCGATACGATTTGCCACTGTGAGTCACCATTTCGAAACATGTTTCGACACTGTCAGCCCCCATTTTGGAACATGTTCCGATACATTTGTCACTAGAAGCCTCCGTTTCAGAACAAGGTGGGACCATTTCGAAACGGCTTGGTCTCACTTTTAAAATAGAGCCCACGTTTCGGAACGGGCAAGCCTGTTTCGAAACGCGGGCAGTTAAAACACCTAAATGGCACCTTCGAAGGCTTTCGAATGTTGCATTTTAGTCCCTAGAGCTTGTATGCTTCCTTGTTGACTCTATATGTATCCTTTATGATGGTTTTGCCCCGTATGCGAGGAACTTGATCAATTAAGCTATGTGGTAAACATAAATTATCGTATGCTCTGCTTGAATTGTATTCGTGTTCGTTTTTTCCGCTTTTGTCTTCTCACCTAGGGTTAATTTTGATATTTAGACAAGATAATAATGAAAAAATAGGGTTACTAATTGGAGTGAGGCTTTAGCGAGTCTCGCTTCGGTTTTCCCCGTGTAACCCGTTCGGTCTGGTATGTTGGCTAGGCCGAGACGAGGGGGCTACATGATCTATCTAGTGGGAGGAAGGATCGGTTAGGGAAACAAGTCTGACTTCTAGAGATCACACTTAGTAAATTGTTTACTAAGGGAAATTGAGATCGAACTGTTTTTATAGAAATAACATTTCGAGTCGGTTATGAACTTAAAAGATTTTGTTTTCCCAACATTGAGTTGGTTTAAACAAATGCTTAAAACTGAAACTAAAAATTGAGTTTAGGAAATTCAGTTTACAAACAAAAAACTCAAGGATATATCCTTGTAGTAATCTCACCGACATGATTTCTGAAGTTAAAAATCTTTACCAAGGAACCGAGTAGGACAAGTCAACGCGAAAGCCTGAGGCTGAAAATCTCTATATTTACTTTGAAATCTTTCTTTTACTCTCTTAAACAATTACATTTCATTGCAAACAAACCCCCACCTAAATCACATCAACATAGCTCCATCAACAACTCTTGGTTCAAAAACTACAAAAGCGCGACAAGGAAAGTTTTAAGTCCCTGTGGGTTTGACTCCTACTTCCCTATCTACATTTAATTTCTTTATTAATTTTATTTTTCGGAAGAAGGAAATTATATTATTCTTGACACGTAAACGACGCGTGTCAAAATTGGTGCCGTTGCCGGGGACTTCGGCAACTTTTATTGTTTGTTTTTTATTCTTTATGACCAGGAGAAATCCGGGAGAACATGTTGAATTCATTTCGGAAATTGAAGCATTTGTGAGACGACAAAACACACAACAAAGTCAAGAGAAGCAATATAAGTTGCGTCAACAATGATTCCTGCAAGATCTCGAATCATCCCAACCCGAAACACACTTTGAAAAATGAAACCTAATGGGAGACAACGAACAGACGATCCATCAACTGATCAGGGCACCAGATGAAAATCAACCCTTGTGCATAACCTTCCCAAATGGTGCAACGCCGTTCCAACTAAAAACAGGCTTGATTCATCTCCTACCAACCTTCCACGATTTGCCCAGCGAAAACCCACACAAACACCTTAAGAAGTTCCACATGGTTTGCTCAACTACGAAAACACAAAAAGTATCTGAGGATCAAATTAAATTTGTGCCTTTCCCTTTTCTTTATCTGATATTCCTAAGGATTGGCTTAATGATTTACCTTCTAACTTAGTTACTACCTGGACTGAAATGGTTCGCTTATTTCTTGATAGGTTCTTTCCAGCCGCTAAAGCAAGCAAAATGAGGCGAAATATTCTAAGTATCCAACATAAGGATACCGAAACACTTTATGAATATTGGGAGGGCTTCAAGAAATTATGCGCAAATTGCCCACAACACGGGTTGTCAGATCAAATACTTATTAAATATTTTTATGAAGGACTAACCCCTACAAATATGAAAGTAGTTGATGCAACTAGCGAAGGAGCCCTAGTCAATATGACTCCGACGGCAGCAAGGACATTGATTTCGACCATGGTAGTCAACTCATAACGCTTCCACCAATCGAGTGAACCACCTCGAAGAGTTAATGAGGTAGGTATCGTTTCATTAGAAAGCAAGATTGATAAATTAGCTGATATTGTTCAAACTTTGGTTCCAGATAGAAAGATTGTTTCTAGGCTTTGTGGGATATGCACAAGCCCCAAACACCCGACGAATTGTTGCCCTATGATCCAAGAAGAAGATACCGAACAAGTGAAAGCAATGGGGAACTTTCCAGGATCCCATCAAAAGTAGTACTAACCTATTGCCAATCAAGGGTGGAAAGACCAAGGGTTTGCGCAGAACCAAAGACAACAATATCAACAAAGGCAACCTAACCAACAGTTTCAACAAAAGTCGAACCTAGAGTCCATTGTAGAGCGGTTGACTATCTCTTAGGAAAAATTCCAAAACCGCACGGAGGCCTATTTTCAAGAGATGGACAAGCAAAAAAGTCAGATAGCCCAATGAATAGGAAGAATGGAGTCACAAGGGAGGTTATCTTCTCATACGAAGTCTAACCCTAAAGAAAATGTAAGTGCAATTACTCTCCGTAGTGGGACCGTTATGGCACCGAAAGAGCCACCAAAAGACAACAATCCACCCAGAGAAGATGGTAACGAAAATCAAGGTAACCCTTTACCACCATCTCCTACTCTTTCGCCACCCCTTGTAGTCGCACCTCCCTTCCCATCACGGTTTCTAAAACATGACAAAAAAGCTGAAGAGAGGGAAATCATTGAAGTGTTTAAAAAATTTCAAGTAAACATTCCCCTCTTAGAAGTCATTCGACAAGTGCCAAGGTATGCTCGTTTTCTTAAAGAGCTCTACACAACCAAGTGAAAACTCACCGGGCACGAAAAGGTAAACTTAGGAGAGCACGTTTCTGCAGTTTTTCAACGTAAATTACCACCCAAAATGAAAGACGAAGGTATGTTTGCTATACCCTGTCAAATTGGTAATATATCTATTAAACGTGCAATTTGCGATCTTGGAGCTTCTATAAATATAATGCCACTTTCTATTTATAAAAAAATTACTAACGATCCTTTAAAAGAAACTAGGGTTACGATACAGTTGGCGGATCGATCGATCATCTACCCGGAAGGAGTATTGAAAAATGTGTTGGTAAAAGTAGATGTTTTATTCTTTCCTACAGATTTCTATGTGATTGGTATGGCTGAAGATAGAACAAACACTTACTCCGAAGTGTTGTTGGGACGACCATTCCTTAGCACAACAAATACGAAAAATAGACGTGAGGAGCGGTCTTTTATCTATGGTGTTCGACAGTGAGGTAGTAGAATTTGATGTTTATAAGGCAATGAGGTACCCTGACCAAGTTGAAATTGTTAATTCAATTGATATTATTGATCCTTATATTGAAGAGTTTGCGGAAACTAATGTTTTTGATAATTTCAGCATAGATTATGAACTTTGCGACAATGAGGAAGAAAGGGAGAATGAACTTATTTCTTTTGTTAATTCTGATTTGATTTTAACTCCCTCTAAGACTAAACCTTTACCTTCTATCTTGCAGGCTCCAGAGTTAGAATTGAAGGAACTCCCATCTCACCTTAAGTACACCTTTTTGGGAGATAATGATACCTTACCGGTTATCATTTCGAATGAGTTGACCAGAGAGGAAGAAGGCGACCTTATGATAGTCCTACGCCAATACAAGGAAGCAATCAGATGGATGGTTGCGGATATTAAAGAACTTAGCCCCTCGACTTGTATGCACAAGATCAAAATCGAGGAAGGGGCAAAGCCATCTCGATAAGGTCAACGCTGATTGAATGATCCAATGATGAAGGTAGTGCAAACGGAAATTCAAAAACTTCTAGATGCCGACATAATATATCCAATTTCGGATAGCGAGTGTGTAAGTCCTATTCATGTCGTTCCTAAGAAAACTCACGTTGGTAATCAGAAATGACGAAGGTGAGTTAGTTCCAACTCGAGTTTAGAATGGATGGCGAGTTAGTTCCAACTCGAAAAGATCACTTTCTGCTACCATATATTGATCAAATGATTGAAAGATTAACTAGTAAATCTCACTATTGCTGTCTCGATTGTTTTTTCAGGATTCTTTCAAATCCCCGTAGCTCCTAAGGACCAAGAAAAGACTATGTTTACATGCCCCTTCGGAACCTTTGCCTATCGACGAATGTCGTTTGGACTATGTAACGCACCGGCTACGTTCCAACGATGTATGGTAAGTATATTTTTAGATTATGTTGAGAAAGGGATCGAGGTATTTATGGACGAAATCACTGTATATGGTAATTCATTTGGTGAGTGTTTATTAAATTTGACTAACGTCTTAAAACGATGCATTAAATTTAACCTTGTGCTTAGTTATGAGAAATGTCACTTTATGTTTAATAAAGGCTTAGTGTTAGGTCATATAGTTTCTTCTAAAGGGATTTCTGTTGATAAAGATAAAACGGATGTTATACGCTCACTAACATACCCCACTACTATGAGGGATATTCATTCTTTCCTTGGTCATGTAGGTTTCTACATGCGGTTTATAAAAGATTTCTCAAAGATAGCACAACCACTGTGTCGGTTACTGCAAAAGGATGTAGAGTTTAACTTTACCTCCGAATGCAAGAAATCGTTTGATACTATTAAAGAGAAACTTGTATCAGCACCGATAGTACAACCTCCTGATTGGAACTTGCCGTTTGAAATTATGTGCGACGCCTCGGATGTTAGTGTTGGAGCGGTACTCGGTCAAAGAATAGGAAAAGAACCTCATGTCATCGCCTACGCATCAAGAACGCTTGATCCGGCACAACGCAACTATTCGACTACAGAAAAAGAACTATTTGTTGTAGTTTTTGCTTTAGAAAGTTTCGTTCTTATTTGCTTGGAACTAATATAGTTGATTTTTCTGACCATGCAACTTTGTGGTATCTTTTGAGCAAGAAGGAAGCAAAACCGAGGTTAATTCGACGGATTTTAATCTTTCAAGAGTTTAATCTCAAAATTAAAGACAAGAAGGGGAGCGAAAATTTAGTGGCTGATCACCTTAGTCGAATCCCAGTTACCATGTCGGACTCGCCCATTAATGACGAGTTTCCTGAAGAAAACTTGATGATGGCGCAAGCTTCCACGCCTTGGTTCGCGGACATAGTGAATTATTTGGCAACGGGTAAATTGCCCCACGACTTGCCAAGGTCAAAAGTTAACCGAATTAAGAGGGAATTCAGGTCCTACATTTGGGATGATCCCTACCTTTGGAGACATTGTTCCGATCAGGTAATACGATGATGTGTAACCGAAGACGAGGTAAATTCTATCCTTAAATTTTGTCATTCATATTCATGTTGTGGACACTATAGACCTAAAAGGAAAACTCACAAAATTCTTGAATGTGGATTCTACTGGCCTAATATTTTTCGTGACACATATTTATTTTGCAAAGCATGTGATAAGTGTCAAAGAGTTTGTAACTTAAGCCGACGTAATGAAATTCCCCTAAATCCTATTCATGTTTGCGAAATATTTGATGTGTGAGGAATAGATTATATGGGGCCATTTGTATCATCATTTGGTAATTTTTATATTATTTTAGATGTTGATTATGTTTCACGATGGGTAGAGGCGAAAGCTACACAAAATAATGATGCTAAAACCACTATCAGATTTTTGAAAGATTATATTTTTCCAGGTTTGGCAAACCGAGAGCGCTGCTATGCGACAGAGGGAAACATTTTATCAATCGAGTTATCGATGTGCTAATGAAAAAATTTGGCGTCGCCCAACGCATCGAGACATCGTACCATCCGCAAATGAATGGTCAGGCGGAGGTATCAAACCGCAAAATCAAGGCCATTCTTGAAAAGATCGTGAAACCCGATCGGAAGGATTGGAGCGTTAAGCTGAATGACACATTATGGGGATATCGGACAACGTATAAGGGTCCTATCGGGATGTCTCCTTATCACCTTCTTTTTGGTAAGCCGTGTCATTTACCAGTCAAATTGGAGCACCATGCACGTTGAGCAGTTCAACATTGCAACATGGAAATGGATCTAGTTGGTGAAACGCACAAACTCGATATCCAAGAGTTAGAGGAAATTCGAAAAAATGCTTATGACAGTTCGAAAATTTTTAAAGGAAAAAATAAGGATTTTCATGATTGTGATATTTGCTTTTAAATCTTTTTATATCGGTCAAAAAATTTTATTGTTTAATTCTAAGTTAAAACTTTTTGTAGGAAAATTACGATCAAAATGGCTCGGCCCTTACACGGTAACTGATATTTTTTCACATGGTGCGGTGGAAATCAAAAGTAATTCCGGATAGCAATTTAAAGTTAACGGACAATGGCTCAAACCTTATTATGAGAATGCTCCGGTTGGTCTAGTCAAAGAAATTCATTTGGTTGAATCAGTCATTTGAATAAGGTCGTCAAGCTAGAGATGTTAAACAATCGCTAAATGGGAGGCAACCCATTTATTTATTTATTTATTTTCGAATCATTTTCTTTTGTTCTCAAATTAATTTCTTTCTTTTCCTTGTTTTATTTTACTTTGTTCTGTTTTTCATTTTATTTCGAATTATTTTTTATAATCCCTTGCTGATCGAGTTTCTAATTGGATATATGCAGGAATTTTAAATACGGTGGGAAATCGCTTGGACCAAGGCTTATCACCCTATCCTTATTTTAATTTTTTTTATCACGTTTTGGTATTAATCTTTCACCCATTTTTAAATTTGACTTATACTTAACTTTTATCCCCTTAACAAATGTGATAACACCCCCATTTATTTTTAAATACCATTTTATCCTCTTTTAAAATATTCTCATGGATCCCACTTAAGATAAGTTATCATCCTATCATCTACCAAATTCAATTTTCAAACCCCCTGACGGGTCTAAGTCTCTTTACCCTTTCTCACATTTCCCTAAACCTTCAATAACCATCCCCGCACCTCAAGAATTTTGGTGAACCATGTTCCGCGCAAGAGAACAGCCCGCCATCACGGCAGACATGAACAACACTTAGCCGCAACTGAATGGCCACACCAACATGCACGAGACCCAGAGCCCACTATCGAAACATGCTCTTCTACAAACGGAGAGTATTCTTTTCCCTCTCTTTTACTTTAAACTTGATATTACATTTTGGGACAAAATGACTTAAGTGAGGGGGAGTAAGAATTTGGGTCAAATTCCTTTTCTTGCTTATCTGTTTGGTTGCTCTCTGGTTCTCTTGATTTTTATCCCATTGATTTGATTGTTTTTATCCTCTATTTTACCTTTTCCTTTTGATGCCATTATGATTTTGTATCTATTTTGTTAGAAAGGGTAGATTACGCTTTAAACCATAGAATGATTATTGTGTTTCATGACATTCCTTCATAATTTGATTCTTTATGCCCAACTAGTCCTAGCGTTCATTAACTTGTTTTGAAATACTTGTCGAAATTTTTTCATAAAAGCTAGAGGTGCCTATCACTGGCTCTAGCCGGAAAAAAAATCAGAAAAGCTAGAGGTGCCTATCACTGGCTTTGGCAGAGAAAAAAAAGCTAGAGGTGCCTATTACTGGCTCTAGCAGAGAGAAAAAAATATAAAGCTAAAAGTGCCTAAAAGCTGGTTCTAGCAAGAAGTGAAAAAAATGAAAAATGCCTCATGTTAACAGTGAAGACTAGGTTTCATTTACAAGTTTATGATATACTTTGCCTAGGTTGGCTTAACTTATTTTGTTGGAATGTTTGTAATAATTTTTTCATTTATCTATTGGTTTCTTTTCTTTCTTCCATTTATAGAAATTTCATCATTTTTTCACATTAAGGACTTCGTGAACTAGAGGATGAGAACATGGGATTCAATAGTTTAAATTTCTGATACTTGAGGACAAGCATCGGATAAGTGAGGGGGAATTTGATGAGTAGCTAGTTTGATCAATATTTTCATGCTAATTATGCTCAATTGGTTGCTTTGTGATGCTGAATTTTGGCTCATTACGTGATTTACTGTGCAGGACCTCGCTGCCGCAAAATACTACAAAAAGGCCGAAATCTGCAAGTTTTCTGGATTCATGGCCGGATTAGTGGGCATGAATTGGTGCATGAATGCACTGACTCGACGACACGTTAGTGGATGACGTCAGTAGCATGGGAGGATGACATCAGCAACAGTGATGATCGAGTGATGACGTGGCGGCAGAAGTGAAAGCTTATCAGGATATTTCGATAGCTTATCGGATTCGAGATGAGAGCTTATCGACCAGGATTTGGATAAAGACTTGGGATTTATCTCTTTTATTTAATTTAAATGTTTTTTTAGGAATTATCTCTTAGGATTTATATTTTGTAATTTGAATTTATTTATCTCTTATCACTTAGGTAATTCCTAGGGTTTTAGACTAGTATAAATACACCCTTGGGGTACTCAAAGCATCTCATCTCTCATCATTTATTCTTCACTTAGGTTTTTATAAAATTTGTCTTCCAGTTTTCTATTTCCTTACTTTATTCTCTTTTGAAAAATCATGCTAACCATGGTTAATTCAATAATAATTAAAAGCTAAATCTTTTCTAAGCCAAAGGCTTAAGAAATGACGCGCTCACAAGGCGAGGTTTGAAGCAACACTTTAAATATTTCGGAAGTCTTTTATGAATTTCTTCGAACTTCGTTCTTAAAATCAAAATAATTTTTCAACCCAAAGATTGACCTTTGTCAAGAAATTGTTTTAATATATCTAGTGGGAGGAAGGATCGGTTATGGAAACAAGTCCGACTTCCAGGGATCACACTTAGTAAACTCTTTTTATAGAAATAACATCTCGAGTCGGTTATGAACTTAGGAAATTGAGCTTAGGAAATTCAGTTTACAAACAAAAAACTCAAGGATAGACCCTTGTAGTAATTTCACCGACATGATTTCCGAAGTTAAAAATCTTTACCAAGGAACCGAGTAGGACAAGTCAACGCGAAAGCCCGAGGCTAAAAATCTCTATATTTACTTTCAAATCTTTTAAAATCTTTCTTTTACTCTCTTAAACAATTACATTTCATTGCAAACAAACCCCCACCTAAATCACATCAACATAGCTCCATCAACAACTCTTGGTTCAGAAACTACAAAAGCACGATAAGGAAAGTTCTAAGTCCCTGTGAGTTCGACTCCTACTTCCCTATCTACATTTAATTTCTTTATTAATTTTATTATTCAGAAGAAGAAAGTTATATTATTCTTGACACGTAAACGATGCATGTCAAAATTGATATGTCACTAGTCTTGTCACACTTAAGGGGTATGGTACCTACATCAACTCGATAATCTAAAAGTTGTTGCTTCATCCGAAGGACTTGAGCACAACAACTCACGGTCGATATGTATTTCGCTTCGATGGTAGATAACGCTACACTATTTTGTTTCTTAGAGAACTAAGATATGAGCATACTACCTAAGAATTGACATGTTCTGGAGGTACTCTTTCTATCTATCTTACATCCTCCATAATCTACATCCGAAAAAGCATGCAAATCAAAAGAGAAATCTCTAGAATACCAAAGGCCTAAACATGGTGTGTCTCTAAGGTATCTAAAGATTCTCTTAACAACTATAAGGTGTGATTCTCTAGGACTAGCTTGGAACCTAGCACACAAGCAAACACTAAACATAATGTCAAGTCTACTTGTGGTAAGGTAAAGCATAGAGCCATTCATAGAACGATAAAGCTTTAAATCAACACACTTACCTCCTTCATCTTTGCCAAGTTTTATAAATGAGCTCATTGGAGTGTCTTGAGGTTTCACATTCTCCAAGCTAAACTTCTTGAGCATGTACTTCATATATTTAGCTTGATTAATGAAGGTGTCGTCCTTCCTTTGTTTGATTTGAAGTCCCAAGAAGAATGAGAGATCTCTCATCATGCTCATCTCAAACTCACATTGCATTAGCTTAGCAAACTCTTGGCAAAACAACTAATTAGTAGAACCAAAAATAATATTATCAACATATATTTGAACTACTAAGATGTCTTTGTCATTTCTTTTACTAAAGAGTGTATTGTCCACATTTCCCATTTCAAAACCTTTTTCAATCAAAAAGCTTGAAAGCCTTTCATACCATGCACTAAGAGCTTGTTTCAAACCGTATAAGTCTTTCAAAACTGGGTGGTTGTTCCATATACACCTCTTCATTTATAAAACCATTTAAAAATGCACTATTGACATCCATTTGAAAAAGCTTGAATTCATGATAACATGCAAATGCAAGAAGCATCCTAATAGCTTCCATCCTAGCTACGGGTGCATATGTTTCATCAAATTCGATTCCCTCTTCTTGAGTATAACCTTGAGCAACAAGTCTAGCCTTATTTCTCACTATGTTACCACTCTCATATAATTTATTTCTAAAAGCTCATTTAGTCCCTACAGTAGATGTATTACTAGGCCTATCAACCAATTTCCAAACTTGACTCCTCTCAAATTGATTTAATTCTTCTTTAAAGGCCAATATACAAAAATTATCATTTAATGCTTCTTTGATATTCTTAGGCTCTATGCATGAAATGAACGCAACATTATTCATAAGTTTAAGAAAGGATCTAGTGGTTACCTCTTTGGATGGATCACTCAAAATCTCACTACCTTTGACATAGTTGTACTCTCGTGGGTAGCTCACTTCCTTTTCCTCTAGAGTCATGTCCTTCAAGGCCTCTAGAGGTGGATCTTGTGCTTCTTCATCTTTGCTTGGAACCTCATCCACCTTTGATGATTTTCCACCATTATTGGCTTCAATGATTCCTACATCATCATCATCACAAGAATCCTTTCTCGGAAGGAGGTTATCATCCAAAACCACATGAATAGACTCTTCAACAACTAAAGTTCTTTTGTTAAATACACGATAGACTTTAGAGTTTAAAGAGTAACCTAGAAAATTAGCTTCATCACTTTTAGCATCAAATTTGCCTAAATTTTCTTTTCCATTATTTAAAACAAAACACTTGTATCCAAAATGATGAAAATAGCTAATGTTAGGCTTTTTAGATTTTTAAATTTCATAAGGTGTTTTCGTTAAAATTGGCCTAATCATTACTCAATTTATATTGTAACAAGAGGTATTTGTGGCATCCGCCCAAAAGTATTTAGGAAAATTATTTTCACAAAGCATGGTTCTTGCCATTTCTTCTAAATTTTGGTTTTTCCTCTCAACTACCCCATTTTGTTGAGGAGTGCGAGGAGCGGAAAAATTATTGCTTATGCCATTTGAATTGCAAAAATCCTCAAATCCTAAGTTTTGAAATTCGGTTCTATGGTCACTTCTAATATGAGAAATTAATTGATCAATATCATTTTGAGTGATTTTTGAAAACGTGATGAACTTTTCTAAAGCCTCATCCTTAGTAATTAATAATAGGACCCAAGTGTATCTAGAGTAATCATCTACTAAAACAAAAACATATGATTTTCCACCCAAGCTCATTATCCTAATAGGTCCAAAGAGATCCATATGGATCAATTGTAATATTCTACTAGTTGAAACATCATTAATAGGTTTAAAAGATACACTTTTATGTTTACCCTTAGCACAAGCATCACAAAATTTATCTAGAGAAAATTTTAGCTTAGGTAAATCTCTTACTAGATCTTGGGAAACCAATTTTTCTAAAACACTCATGCTAGCATATCCTAGTTTCCTATTCCATAATCATGAATCATGTCCTAGAGAACATTAAAACCTTTATCACATAATTGACTAATACTCAACAAATAATGTTTTAGACCGTTAACATATAAAACATTATCAATGAGTATAGAAGATTGATTACCAATGGAACCGATTCCTTCAATGTGGCCTTAGGAGTTGTCACCAAATGTCACTACTCTACCATTTTTTGGCTTTAGTTCCAAGAATCTACTCTTGCCATTGGTCATGTGTCTTGAGAATCCACTATCAAGGTACCATGTGTTTTGACTTGATGCTTTGGCCTTGTAGAAATGCTCCCCCTACAAACAAAGATCAGGTCTTGATTTTTGGTACCCAAATCATTTTGGGTCCATGGACATTAGCTCCCAAAATCTTGGTTCCCTTAGGAATCCAAGAAGTAAAAGCATGTAAATCATTAGAAGTAATTAGGTTCTTAGGAACCCAAACACTCTTAATCCTCTTACCTCTAGAGGGCCTTTGGAAGCCTCTTTGTTTGTGCTTAACAAAGTTTCTTTTTATATAGTTGGGTTTTGAAGATTCACCTTTTTTAAAACTTAAAATTCCAAACTTTGCTCAAAGAAACTTTGAGATCATTCACCTCCTTATGGTGATGATCATAAAACTCAGAGAGAAGGTTGTTTAAATCAATATTTTCTTTTTCAAAATATGTTAAACTGTCTTTTAAAGAACAAACCTTCTTTTCAAGTTTGGAATTGGTTTTAGATAAGGAATCGTTTTGTGTTTTCAAATCAAAAATGATTTTCTTGTTTTTCAAAATTGATTTCTTATATTTGTCAACCAATTCATCATATACCTCTTGCAACTCATCATATGCTTGTTGAAGTTCATTATATGTAAAATCAAAGTTAGATGAGTTAGAGGTTACCTTAGGATCCTCCTCTAAGGCCATGAGGCAAAGGTTGGCAACTTCTTTCTCCTCTTCATTGAATGATTCCTCATCACTCCAAGTAGCAATGTTGGCCTTGAGCTTCTTCTTCTCAAAGCTCTTCCTTTTGATTTGGGGGCAATCGGTTCATATACACCCCCGTTTTTTGCACTCATAGCAAATGAGTTGATCCTTCTCTTCCTCTTTGTTCATGTTCTTGAAGTCTCCTTTTCGATTGAACTTTGTACCTCTATTAGACTTCATGAATCCAGTGAACCTTTTGGCTAACATAACCATTTCCTCGTCTTCCTCCTCACTTGAATCGCTTTCTTCACGCGGATCATTGAGAGCAATTCCAATCTTTTTCTTCTCTACCTCTTTCTTCCCCATTCTTTTCTCTTCTCTTTTATTTTCTTCTTCTCTTCCTTGCTTTATGATCTTATGAGAAAAGGAGAGACCCCACTAGTGTATCGAGCTTCAAGGTCTTCAAATCTTTTGCCTCGATGATGGCGATCCTCTTCCATCTCATGACTCGGGAAGAGAATAGAGAAGTTTCAAGACAAGTTTATCTTCGAGAATAACTTCACCGAAACCTTTGAGACCATTGACGATGATGGAGAAATGATCAAACATCTTGATGATGCTTTCATCGGGCTCTATCTTGAAATTTTCATAGCTCAAATTGAGAATTCCAATCTTGGTCTCCTTAACATCATTGGTTCCTTCATATGTGGTCTCTAGCTTGTCCCACACCTCCTTCGCACTTGTACACGAAGACATCTTCGAGAACATGTCCGGTCCAAGAGAACAAAATAGCATGAGTAATACTTTGTAGTTAACTTGTAGCTTCTTCTGATCATCATCGGTCATCTCGATCTTGGACATGGAAACAAGCCTACCTTCTACTTCTATCTTCATTGGAATTGATGTACCATCTTCCACTACATCCTATAGGAGGTAGTCATTCGTTTTGATGAAGAGTCTCATCATATTCTTCCAATAGGGATAGTTGTCCCATTGAAATAATGAGGTTTGGTGATGAATTGTGACTCATAGAGGTTTTGGCCGAAGGTAAATTCCATGGCTTCAAGTGCATGTGATCAATATCTCCAAGAATCGACTCAAGAGGGTGTTAATCCTTCCGATGAGTGTAGCTCTGATACCAATTATTGAGATGATCAAACAATGTCGAATTGACCAAGAGGGGTGAATTGGCTTTTTAAATTGAAAAGGAGCAAAGTGGTAAAATAAAAATTGAAGACAAGAGAATTTAGAGTGGTTCAAGCTTCTAACAAGCTCTACATGCACTACCTTAGCTACCCACTAAGGATTTCAACAATTCGCTAATAGAATTCATCCCCTTTTCTAGGCTTAGGAGGAAATCGTTACAAATCGATCAAGCTTTCTACCCAAAGCTTGATCAAGATGACTTTTTACAAGAAAAGTTGTTGGCAAATAAAAATGAACCTCACAAAGGTAAAAAAAATTCCCCAATTACAAGTGCATTATCCCCAATCTTGAAATAAAGAAATACAAATGAATTACACAAGATGGGTACAAGGGTTTGACTCTATTTGGCTCAAAGAGATTGGATTTTTGCTTGATTGCTTGTCACTTGATGAATAGTTTTTGTTATAGCTTTTGAGACTTGCCTTTATACCTTCTCATTGAATTCTAGTCATTTGGGTGGTTGGCATTATCGATAGAGCTGTTGGGCTCTCTTTTTCCCACCATAAATTCAATTCTGTAACCTACCATTTTGGTACACGAGGTACCCGTATCGATACATGTCTCAAAATAGAAAGAGTCGTTGAAGGTAATAAAGAGGGTGTATCGATACGCGGGAAGGCATATCGAAACGGCTTTGGTGTAAAATGGGGGTCGTATCGAAATGGCTAGACCATATCGGTACGATTTTTTCACACTGAAATCTGATGAAAAAGTCTTGGGAAAAAGGTATCGGTACGATTTAAGGGAGTATCGATAAGTAAAGCTTGTTTTTACAAAAGCGTATCGAAACGGACGTCACCCGTATCGATACGATATAACTGAAATTTGAAGCTTTAACTGACACTCAACGGTCAAAAAATTTAATGCAAAGATTTTAAAAATCTTAAGACCTTGTATCGGTATGCTGACATGTCATACTGAAACTGAGGATCGGCACGCTTAAGACCTGTACCGAAACTCATTTATATAAAGGCCAATTTGAAGCCCGAATAAAAACGAACAAGCTCATACCGCAACACCGTATCGAAATGGGGTAAGCCATATTGAAATGTTTTGCTCAATTAAATTTCCAGTAGCCAAAATCCATATCTTAACGCTATAGGGCGTATCGATACGCCTGGGCAATTTTATAAAGTTTGGCTTTGAAAACACTTAGAAAAATTTGTGGGTTTAAGTTTTGACTTGGAAATAATTTAGGTTTAAAATCCTTGTCAATAGTGAGACTATCAAGTACTTAAAAATTTATTTACTTTTGTAATGACCTTTTTCTCTAGAAAAAAAACGTTAAAGTGTCCCACTTTTGAAAGGGTTTTGTTAAAAGTGGAGTTTTGTTCTAAAAATTGGAGTTTTGGAAAATAATAAAATTTTGGAGCCGCCACCGGACACCACAAAACTAGAGATTCGATTTTAAAAGGGTTCATGTTGAGTGGATCGAATGATCGAAATGAACCAAGAGGGGGTGAATTAGATTTTTAAAGTTCTTGGTGGTGGAAATTGCAAATTAAAAAGGTAGACAATGAATTTTAGAGTAGTTCAAGTTTCAAATGAACTCTACATCCACTACCTTAGCTTCACTAAGGATTTGCAACAATTCCACTAATTGCTCTTCCCCTTTTCTAGGCTAAAGAGGTAACCCTTACAATTTTCGGTCAAATTTTCTACCCAAAATTTGACCCAATCCTCACACAAATAAAACAAAGAATTTGTTGGCTAAGCATGTATCTCTCAATACAAATTGTAGCCCAATTACAAGCACTCAACCAATTGAAATGATAAGAATGAAAAATACAATTGGGGTTTCTAGACAATAATGGGATTTAGGCACAAATGCTTGGATTTGATGTTTGGATGTTTGCTTTTGGATCAATAGTTGTTGTTGAAGCTTTTAGAGGTCCCTTTTATACCTTCTCATTGAATTCTAGCCGTTGTGGTTGTTGCAATCATCAATAGAGCCATTGGTGGTGTTATCTCCCCTCCATAAATGCAGTCTGTAACCAACTGTTTCGAAACGCCCGACCCTATTTCGAAACAAACCAAAATAGAAAAAGGTGTTGGGGTGTATTAAAGAGCCCGTATCGAAACGGTCTGACTTGTTTCGATACGCTAAGAGCCGTTTTGAAACTTGTTTCGAAACATTTTGCCACTGTCAAGGGACGTATCGAAACGACTTCAAATTGTTTCGATACGCCTTAACGGTTTGTTAAAAATCAGTTAAACATTCAACGATCATATTTTTCAAATCAATTTAAGAACCGTTTCGAAACACTGAATGTCGTTTCGATACGATTTCTCTATGTTGTAAAGTCGTTTCGAAACTTGTTTCGAAACACGGGTTGGCAGTGTTGAAATCGTTTCGATACTCGTTTCGAAACATGGGTTGACAGTGTTGAAATGGTTTCGATACCCATTTCGAAACACAAGTTCACAGTTTCAAAACTGTTTCGAAACACCTTAGGACGTTTCGAAACAGGGACTCAAAAATCACTGTTTTGGCTTTAAGAACACTTAGAAAATATCTGATAAACTTAGTTTTTAACTTAGGCATATTCTTTAAATCATATAGGGATGTTTGAGGACGTAAAAATTCGTTTTCACATTTTCAATTTAGTCCTTAGGTTCTTTAGTTATATCAAAATTAAAATATCGGTTTCAGAATCTCCCCTTTTTGATATAACAAAACCAAAGTTAGAATTTTTAAGAGTTTTGAAAATTTTTAATACATTCTATTTCCCCCTCAATTTAAGATAGGTTTTTAAAGTTTTAAAAGGATTTAAATTTTAAACTCAAGGTTTAAAACTTAAAAACACTTTAAACATTTTAAAACAAATTTTGGCTCTTATATTACTTCTTCCCCTTTTGTTAGATCAAAAATAATAAACAAGGCTCAAAGAGAAGAGATAGGGTTAAAAGCAATAATCAATAAGCAATAAGCAACAATAATATTAATTCATAAAATTAAAATATCCAAAACATAAATCTTCAACAATAAGTTCAAAGTAGAATCCCAAATAAAATCAAAAGCATAGGTTCATAAAACATAATGGAAATAAAGATGCAAACTTAATCCTAAAATGCATAGCTAATATGATATGTCATGAGAAACCTAGGCCTCGTCGTCACCATCATCATCTGAGGACTCATCATCGCTCTTGACTTGAGATTGACGAAACTTCATCCATTAGCCATAAAAGGTGGAGAAGGACATATCCATGGCCGAGTGTTGATTCTCGAGGGATTGGAGGCGATCCCCTACATTTTGCAAGCGTGTATTGATAACACCAAAGCCTGAAGCCATGTTAGTGTCCACGGCGTTGAACCGCTCGGTAAGGAAAGCCGTGAGAGCTTCATTGTTTGCAACTTGAGCTTATGGTTGAGGTTCAATGGGAGGAGGAGGAGGAGGTGCTTCCCTATCAACACGTTCCCATTGTCCATTGTTTACATAACGAAAATCGGACTTACGGAGAGAGCACTCTCCAATTTTTGACTTGCGGGGTTCCGGAGAGTCGTAGGTGCAATCAAGATTAAGCTTGCTAAAGATGTGACTTAAAACCATTCCATAAGTGAAGGATTTCAGGGCATCGGTGTCACGAAGCTTAACATTATTGACTATCTCGGCAAATATGATCTTAATAAGATTAGGGCGCTCACCACGACGGAAACACTCAAGCCAAAAATAGTCTACTTGACGAATGTGAGAATATTTACCTCCGGAGGGGCGAAGGAACCATGAGACCATCAAATGAAGGAATCTATCGTGCGCATCCAAGCTAAGCACCGAACCGGTGTGAGAACCAAAGTGACTCTCATTCTCAAGTCCTTCGTTCTTAATAGAAAACGTAGATTCCAAGAGAGGGATGTTAATAACAATTCTTTTCCCCAAGATAAAGGACTCAAGGCCAACAACTTCGGAGTTGTCTTCATCATTGATAAATTGAGCATTGGAGTAAAAGAGAAGTACCATGTGTTTGTAGCAAATGTCCGGGATGCTCAAAAGACCAAGGAAACTCCATTCTCTCAAACGGTCGAGGTAACGAAAAAGAAAGCGTTCGGAGTCAAGAAACTTGAGATCAATAACACGCTCACGACGAACTTCGTACTCCTTGACATAAGCGAATCGATCCCTCATCTCTTGAGTTCGAAGACTTTTTTGAAAAAGCTGAGTGAGATTAGGACGAATACTCGATTCACTTGCTTGATCGGTCTTACGCTTTTTGCTAACATTGTCTGTAGCCATCCTAAAAACATTAAGCAAGCGATTTAAAACAAGTTTAAGTGTATGCATGAGATTTCGTGATTCAATCCAATGATAAATCCCACTTAGGTTTAAAAACAAGTTTTTAAAACAAATATACAAAATAAAACAAAAAAATTAAGAGAAAAACACTAAAGAAAATACGAGTGAAAATTTATATATTAGAATAAAAAATTGAAGATTTTGAATTTTTTTTACAAGATTTGAAAAAACCCAAGTATCAAATCATATAAACTATACAAAATTAAAATTTTTAACCTAAGATTCGAATACAAATTGAAAGAAAAATAAAAAGAGGAAAAATATCTTAAATTGGGATTTTGGATGAATGGATGAAAATCCTTGCACAAGATTGTTGAAGCTTGGTTAGACTTGTGTTTAAGAGTAAAACCCCTCAAGATTTGGTGAAAAATAAAGAGGTTTAGAGGGTTTTTATAGCAAAAATCGATTCTAGGGTTTTTAGGGTTTTGGGAGAGTTTTAGTTTGTGTTTAACTTTAACATTAAAAGCCCCTTTAAAGCAGTCCGCGAATCCATTTCGGAACGGTCTTGACCGTTCCGAAACGCGGGCATGAAAGATTGACTGACTTTTCAACTCCAGCTGACCGTTTCGATATGGGTTTGACTGTATCGAATCCTCGTTGACTCGTATCGAAACTTGTTTCAATGCACCCCTTGGCAGTAGCCAAAACGTTTCGAAACCCTTGGAAGGTGTTTCGAAACCCCCTTCTCTCAAATAGAAATTTAAAGCATCCGTATCGAAACAGGTTCACCCGTTTCGATACACCTGGGCCTGGAAGTGCAGATGGGCTCTAAAAGTGCAGAAAAATGAATTTTTCTAAGGCCTAACTTGCATGAATGACATAATGAGCAGGAAAAACATATGCAAACATAAACATACTCCCCTAGCTATAGGCATGGATGAAATTAGGAGTAAAACACATAAACATGGCATTTCACAAGATCAAGCAATTTTAAGCACAAAAGAGGTCCTAAAAGGTCAAGATTGGCTAGCTAGACCTAACTCTCTCTCCTAAGGGACCAGAAACGCTCTTTGTCTAAAGGTTTTGTAAATATATCCGCTAATTGATTTAAGGTGTCAACATACTCTATAACCACATCTTCTTTAAGGACATGATCTCTAATAAAATGATGCCTTATTTCTATATGTTTGGTTCTAGAGTGTTGGATGGGATTTTTTGTCAAACATATAGCACTAGTGTTATCACATTTAAGGGGTATGGTTTCAACTTTAATACCATAATCTAAGAGTTGTTGCTTCATCCAAAGGACTTGAGCACAACAACTCCCTAAGGATATGTACTCGTCTTCGGTGGTAGATAAGGCTACACTATTTTGTTTCTTAGAGAACCAAGATATGAGCATACTACCTAGGAATTGACAAGTTCCCGAAGTACTCTTCCTATCGATTTTGCATCCCCCATAATCCGCATCCGAATAAGCATGAAGGTTGAAGGTGGAGTCTCTAGGTTACCAAAGACCTAAACAAGGAGTATCTCTAAGGTACCTAAAGATTCTCTTAACGGCTATAAGGTGAGACTCTCTAGGACTAGCTTGAAACCTAGCACACAAGCAAACACTAAACAAGATATCCGGTATACTTGCGGTAAGGTAAAGCAATGATCCAATCATATAACGGTAAAGCTTAGAGTCGACACACTTACCTCCTTCATCTTTGTCAAGCTTTGTAGATGAGCTCATAGGTCTGGCTTAAGGCTTTGCATTCTCCAAGCCAAACTTCTTGAGCATATCCTTTATGTACTTTGCTTGATTGATGAAGGTGTAATCCTTCTTTTACTTGATTTGGAGTCCCAAAAAGAATGAAAGCTCCCCCATCATGCTCATCTCAAATGCACCTTGCAATAGCTTAGCAAACTCTTTACAATGACATTCGTTAGTAGAACCAAAAATAATATCATCAACATAAATTTGTACTACTAAGATGTCATTTTTATACCTTTTTATAAAAAGTGTAGTGTCGACCTTGCCTTTTTCAAAACCCTTTTCAATTAAAAAGTTTGAAAGCCTTTCATACCAAGCTCTAGGAGCTTGTTTTAAACCATAAAGAGCTTTAGTGAGTTTGAAAACATGATTTGGAAATTTTGTGTCTTCAAAACCCGGTGGTTGTTCCACATACACTTCTTCATTTATAAAACCATTTAAAAAACGCACTTTTAACATCCATTTGAAAAAGCTTGAAATCATGATAACATGCATATGCAAGCAACATCCTAATGGCTTCCATTCTAGCTACGGGTGCATAGGTTTCATCAAAATCTATTCCTTCTTCTTGAGTGTAACCTTGTGCTACTAGTCTAGGTTTATTTCTCACAATGTTACCACTCCCATCTAGTTTGTTCCTAAAGACCCATTTAGTTCCTATGGTAGATTGATTACTAGGCCTATCAACTAATGTCCAAACGTTACTTCTCTCAAATTGATTTAACTCTTCTTGCATAGCCATAATCCAAAAATCATCTTTCAATGCTTCTTTTATATTCTTAGGCTCTATGCATGAGATAAATGCAACATGATTCATTAATCTAAGAGAAGATCGAGTGGTTACCCCCTTGGATGGATCACCCAAGATTTCACCCTCTTTGACATAGTTGAACTCCCTTGGGTAGCTCACTTCCTTTTCCTCAAGAGCCAAGTCCTTCAAGGCTTCAAGAGGTGGATCTTGTGTGTCCTCATCCTCCTTTGAAGTATTTCCTCCATCAAAGGCATTTATGATTCCTACATCATCATCATCATAAGAATCCTTCCTTGGAAGGAGGTTATCATCGAATACAACATGTATAAATTCTTCTACTACTAAAGTTCTCTTGTTAAATACTCGATAGGCTTTAGAGGTTAAAGAGTATCATATGAAAATAACTTCATCACTTTTTGCATCAAATTTACCTAAGTTGTCTTTTCCATTATTTAAAACAAAGCACTTGCAACCAAAAGGGTGAAAATAGCTAATGTTAGGTTTTTTAGATTTTAAAATCTCATAAGGTGTTTTCTTTAAAATTGGCCTAATCATTACTCAGTTAACAATATAGCAAGCGGTGTTTGTGGCTTCCGCCCAAAAATATTTAGGGAAATTATTTTCACAAAGCATGGTTCTAGCTATTTCTTGCAAAGTTCTATTTTTCCTCTCAACTACCCCATTTTGTTGAGGAGTTCGAGGAGCCGAAAAATTGTGGCTAATACCATTTTCATTCAAAAATTCTTCAAACCCTAAATTTTGAAACTCGGTTCCATGATCACTTCTAATATGTGAAATTCTAAGTTCAAGATCATTTTGGGTTAGTTTTGAAAATGTGATGAATTTTTCTAAAGCCTCATCTTTAGTACTTAAAAATAGAACCCAAGTAAATCTAGAAAAATCATCAACAAGTACAACTGCATAAGATTTACCACCCAAGCTCATAGTCCTAATTGGCCCAAATAAATCCATATGGATAAGTTGTAAACATTTACTTGTAGAAACATCATTAATGAATTTAAAAGAAGACTTATGTTGTTTACCCTTAGAGCATGCATCACAAATTTTATCGTTTGAGAATTTAATCTTGGGTAAACCTCTAACTAGATCAAGGGAAACTAGTTTTTCTAAAACACTAATGCTAGCATGTCCTAGTTTCCTATGCCACAACCATGCATCATTTTCATTTTGTGCTACTAAGCATGCATGAGATGTATGTATGTCATCTAGATGCATCATGTATATGTTCCCTATGCGATGACCTATGAGCATAATATTATTAGATTTGATGTCAACAATTTTACACCCATTTTTATCAAATAAAACATTAAATCCTTTATCACACAATTGACTTATGCTCAATAAGTTATGTTTAAGACCATCGACATATAAGACGTTTTCAATGAGAATAGTAGAGTGATTACCTATGGAGCCAATACCTTTAATGTGGCCTTTGGAGTTCTCGCCTAATGTCACCACTCCTCCACTTTTTGGCTTTAGATCCATGAATCTACTCTTGTCTCCGGTCATATGCCTTGAGCATCCACTATCAAGGTACCATGAGTTTTGACTTTGTGCTTTGACCTTGTAGCAATGCTCCCCCTACAAACAAAGATATTAAGCTTTTGTTTCTGGTACCCAAATTATTTTGGGTCCATGAGTGTTAGCTCCCAAAACCTTGGTTCCCTTAGGAATCCAAGATGACATAGCAACAATGTTATTAGATTTTACAAGTTCCTTAGGAACACATACACTTCTAATCCTTTTAGTTCTACTATGTCTAGGAAAGCTACCTTGTTTGTAGTAATTAGTCTTTTTCTTAGGTTGGTTTGTTTTTTAAGATTCACCTATTTCATGCTTGACACTACCAACATTTTTAAAAGACTCTTTGAGCTTATTTAGCTCATCTAACACCTTTTGGTGTTCACTATTACATTGAGATAAAAGATTATTAAGGTCAATATTTTCATTTTGAAAGAATTTTAGTTCATCTTTCAACCCTAATATCTTCTTTCTCAAATTTTAAATTAGCTTGAGAGAGTGAGTCATTTTTCTCATTTAGTTCCAAAATAATTTTCTTATTCCTAATGACCGACTCATTGTATTTCTCAACTAATTCATCATAGACCTATTGCAACTCATCATATGCATCATTTAATTCATCATATGTAAAATCTAAAGATGATGAGTTAGAGGTTACCATGGAGGAATCTTCCTCAAGTGCCATGAGGCAAAGGTTGGCCACTTCTTGTTCGTCATCCTCGGATGACTCCTCATCACTCCAAGTAGCAAGCTTGGCTTTGAGCTTCTTCTTCTTCTTCTCAAAGCCCCTCTTCTTGAGTTGAGGGCACTCTGAACGTATGTGGTCGGGTTTATTGCACTCGAAGCAAATGATTTGATCCCTTGCGTCTTCTTTGTTTTTACCTTTGATGTCCATCTTCCTTTGAATTTTTCTTCCCCGGTTGGACCTCATAAAGCGTGAGAATCGTTTGGCTATCATAGCCAATTCTTCTAGCTCATCCTCCTCACTAGAAGAGCTCTCCTCAAGTAATGAAGCTTTGAGAGCTATTCCCATCTTCTCATTCTTTTCAACCTCTAGCTTTTCTACTCTCTTCTATTCCTTCTTCTTCTCTTCTTCCCTTCCTTGCTTCATAATCTGATAAGTAAGAAGAGAACCCACTAGTTAATCAAGCTTTAAAGTCTTCAAATTTTTTGCTTCTATGATGGTGGTTCTCTTTCCATCCCAAGATTTGGGAAGTGAGTAGAGTAGCTTCCGGACAAGCTTGTCTTCCGGTATTGTCTCTCCAAATCCTTTGAGCCCATTGACTATGGTGGAGAAACGATCAAACATCTTGGACACTGTCTCATCGGGCTCCATCTTGAAATTTTCATAACTAAGATTGAGAAATCCAATCTTAGTTTCCTTGACATCATTGGTTCCCTCATAGGTAGTCTCAAGAGTGTCCCACACTTCTTTGGCACTCTCAATGGATGATACTTTGGAGTAGATGTCAGGACCGAATGAACAAAAGAGCATGTGGAGAGCTTTGTCATTTATTTGGATCTTTCTCCTTTCTTCTTCACTCATCTCCACCTTTTTCTTCAAAACCATCTTCCCTTCACTATCTTGCTTCAGTGGAATGTAGGGGCCATCTTCCAAAACGGATAGTTGTCACCATTGAAGAAGGGTGGTTTTGTAGTGGATTGAGACTCATACATGCCCAAACCAGAGGTAGAAGCCATCTCTTGATTTTGGGATGATCACACACTTCCTAGGAACTCCTCTTGTGGTTGTTAATCCTCAAAGAGGTAGGCTCTGATACCAATTGTTGAGTGGATCGAATGATCGAAATGAACCAAGAGGGGATGAATTGGATTTTTAAAGTTCTTGGTGGTGGAAATTGCAAATTAAAAAGGTAGACAAGGAATTTTAGAGTGGTTCAAGTTCCAAATGAACTATACATCCACTACCTTAGCTTCACTAAGGATTTGCAACAATTCCACTAATTGCGCTTCTCTTTTTCTAGGCTAAGGAGGTAACCCTTACAATTTTCGGTCAAATTTTCTACCCAAAATTTGACCCAATCCTCACACAAATAAAACAAAGAATTTGTTGGCTAACCAAGTAACTCTCAATACAAATTGTAGCCCAATTACAAGCACTCAACCCAATTGAAATGATAAGAATGAAAAATACAATTGGGGTTTCTAGACAATAATGGGATTTAGGCACAAATGCTTGGATTTGATGTTTGGATGTTTGCTTTTGGATCAATAGTTGTTGCTGAAGCTTTTAGAGGTCCCTTTTATACCTTCTCATTGAATTCTAGCCGTTGTGGTTGTTGCAATCATCAATAGAGCCATTGGGGGTGTTATCTCCCCTCCATAAATGCAGTCTGCAACCAACCGTTTCGAAACGCCCGACCCTGTTTCGAAACATACCAAAATAGAAAGAGTCGTTGGGGTGCATTAAAGAGCCTGTATCGAAATGGTATGACCTGTTTCGATACGCTAAGAGCCGTTTCGAAACTTGTTTCGAAACATTTTTCCACTGTTAAGGGTCGTATCGAAACGGCTTGAAATCGTTTTGATACGCCTTAACGGTTTGTTAAAAATCAGTTAAAAACATTCAACGATCATATTTTTCAAATCAATTTAATAATCGTTTCGAAGCACTGAATGTCGTTTCGGTACGGTTTCTCTATGTTCTAAAGCCGTTTCGAAACTTGTTTCGAAACATGGGTTGGCAGTGTTGAAATCGTTTCGATACTCGTTTCGAAACATGGGTTGGCAGTGTTGAAATCATTTCGATACCTGTTTTGAAACACAGGTTCACAGTTTCAAAACTGTTCCGAAACGCCTTAGGCCGTTTCGAAACAGGGACTCAAAAATCACTGTTTTGGCTTGAAGAACACTTAGAAAATATTTGTTAAACTTAGTTTTTAACTTAGGCATGTTTGAGGACTTAAAAATTCGTTTTCACATTTTCAATTTAGTCCTTAGGTTCTTTAATAATATCAAAATTAAAATATCGGTTTCACAGTTCAGGATTTGGTTACGTGTGGGGAAGGGTTAGCAGCCCCATCACACCTGGAAATCGGTACCAAATTACTTGTTGCCTTTAATCGATAGAAATTACTTAAAATCTAAAGTGAATTTAATTAGATGTTCTTAATTTAAATTTTAACATAAATAGTGCGGGCTTTATTGAATTGTGGCTTTAGAATTAATTGAGCATTTAATTAAAAAGAATGACGGTACACCAGACCATAGACTAAACCGACATCATATAAGACTGACTGTCGTGTTAGTTTAACGTTCGGATCCCGTACGTCACCTTTATACATGATGCAAGAGAATAAGGAATGATGACGTGATATTTCCATTTTTAATTATTGCTTACCTAGAGACTGTGAGAATTAACCCAAATATTTGGTCGACATCCATTAAGCTTGGACTGTTTTGACACAAATACCGGGGTTAATAGATACCTCTCTTTTGCATGTTTAAATTCAATTAATTAACACCAAATTGTTAACGGTTTCATGAATAACAAGTGTAAGATGCATGCCATAGAAAAGCTCGAGAGTAAACACATAAAAGCCTACCCAAGGCCCTATCGTAAAGGCTCGAATTATGGAGATCGATTAGTGATCTAATTAGATTAGGTGAATCTAATACAACCCTAAATTATTTAAATCCTAAATGACTAGAAGACTAATAAATTATGAATTATCTTGGTTTAGCCCATCTAAATGTGATGTTAATTTTGTCCTAAAAAGGTTAATAATGGCTTAACTGATTTAATGGGCTTAATATCCATCCTAATAAGACAATGATGAATTAAAGCTAATTAAACCGGTTAGAGCCCTAAATTAATTTAGGTTCTAAACCTAAACTGATATAATTGTACGAATCGTGCCCCTATGAGGCGGGCACATGATTTAAAACAAATAAATCGATTAAGCTAAACACTAGAAAGACTGACTTAACCACCCAAGCCCACCTACGGTAAGCAAGCCCAAATAACCTAACTCTAGCCACCTAAATCCCTAAAGCCCAAAACTCAAACTAAAAGGATACTAAGGCAAACCAAATTAACAATTAAATTAGGATACCACTTATTTACCAACACAATGTGAGCGAAAAAAAACATGGTAAGCATGTGTTTCATAAAATTATTGATGTTTTTTGCCCTTCATATAAAAATGGGCCTTTGTACGAAACCGTACGTTATTTTTAAAACGTTCCATTAAGACCTTAATTACACATTTTGAGCTTAACGTTATCAAATATCACGTGACACATCTCACATCAAAAGAATCTTAAACTATTCATTTTAAGTTATACAAATTCACATTACATAATTTTATTTTAAAGAACTCAATCCATATACGTGCTAACTTACAGCCCATAATATCAAATAATCACAAACAAGCATACATATCGCATACATCACATAAATAAGAAAAAACATGACCAAATTGAAGAAATCTAAAAAACAACGACAAAATTGAAAGATGCGTGAAAAGACAAAAAAGACAACGAAAAGTACCTAATTGAAACAAACATAAACTACGGGGAGGGGCCGGACAAAAAGACCACCACGAGACTAACTCAGGGCGAAATTGCAAAAATGAATAAACTCCTAAGGACCTAGGATGGGATTTGAAGACGCAGAGACCCCTAATGCGTGAAAAGCGCGACGCGGGAGGACTAAAGGCAAATTAACCCCTAACCTAGACCTAAAAAACTCTATAAAACCCCTCCCTTTAGACCGAAACGAACCCTTTGCCTCTTTGAAACCTCAACCTCTCTAAAAAAATCCCCGACCCAGACACACTAAACGCCGGCCGGCACTAATCGTCGTCCGGTAAACCCAAAACGACCCCTAAAAACCCTTTTTGATACGAAAACCCTAGACGACAACCCCAGAAAACAAACTCTCGCCCCTTACTTTTTGAAAACCAGAAACTCAAAAACCCCCTTTCTAGACTCGAAAACGGATACGAAACAAAAAAGAAGGGAAACGCTTCATATCTCCTTCAACCAAATAACCATGCAAAGCCACGGGAGGGCCGGGATTGTCGTCGGCGAAAGACTAGAAACCGTTTCGAAGGAAGAAGGTGATGATGTAAAAAAAAAGAAAAACCCTTTTGCTTTCTTTCTTGTTATTTATGCGGTGCGATGATGAAGATTATGAGAACGAGTTACCTCTGTAAAATGCTATATGCTCATATTTCTCTTTGCATTCCAAAAGGAAGAAAAAAAGGTCCTCTACATGTTCGTTCTGATCTGGCTTTATAGCCGGATATTACATGATTTTCTTTTACATGAAATTGCAACGAAAATAATCTATTGGTTCGTGCGATTTTTGGCCGGATTCATGCGCGACTCTACTCTGATTTATGTTAATCCTCTCCCATTTTTTCCATTTTTGCCTCTACCTTGTTTTCATTCTGACCATTGTCTGTTTCCTTGCATGCATGGCTCGTACGACGGAGACGAGAGGCGGGCATGAACGTTGAGCTGGCTTCGGACGTGGTCGTCGTCGTACCAAAACGATGACATGGCGTTAGGCCACTGGTCTTGAGGGAAGCCGCAAGGGCGGTCGAGTGCACTACACGCGCGCGTGGAGTGATCCCAAACGTCGCTCGTGGGTGCATTGGGAGAGGAGAGGTCAACAAACATGAGTGGAAAGGTCGCGTGTGGAGGATGTGTGGCTTCTGGAATCTTCATCGCGCGTCTGGACCATTAGATCATATCTTGATCTAACGGTCGAAATCCGTGCAGCGCGAGCCCATTATATGGGAATTATGGCTACCGCGAGAGGGGTGATCTGGATCGTTGGCGCCTCCTCGATCTGACGGCCACGATCCTTGCGGCGTAGAACGAACAAAGTTCCCTTAGGGTTTCTTTTCCGTGATTTCATCTGGACCGTCAGATCTTCATCTAGATTTGACGACTGGGATCGAGCGGCTGCAAGATAAATAGATGCGTATTAGGGTTTTAACCATCAGATTAGGGCTTGGGTCTTTTGGGCTATGTAATTTGTTTGTAGTGGACTTTATTAATAGACTTGGGTTTTAACCATTATGTATTGGGCTTTATTTAGTTGGGCATATATATATATATTGATTTTGTATTTTTAAACCCACTTCGAGACTTAACAACAACAACAACAATAATAATAATAATAATAATAATGAGTATAGAGAGTAATTGTAATAATAATAATTCAGTAATAATAATAACAAAAACGCTAGTAGTGATAATAATAGTAAAGGTAAGGTTAATAATAACACTAACATATGATAACAATAATGTGGTAATAATAGCATACATATACATATCACTTATATTTTGGGTTTTAATGAAATAATATCTTATTTAAATGAAGTCCACTACACACGTTCCTTTATTTGAAGATGGTGATAACATATATAAAATAAACTTACCCCGGACAAAATTAGTAATTACAACTTTGCAATTTGATCCTTAAAATATTTGTTATATCAAAACCAAACATAAGTTTTACAGTAAGTTTCAAAAAAATAACTGAAAAATATATTACAATTTTATTCTCTTTCAAGTTATCTTTTTCTAAAAATATGGAGTTGAGTTATAGAATTTTACTAAAAATATATTTTTAAAATTTTAATTTTGATCTTAATTTTAATTATATTTTGTTTTTGTAGTTTATGATGATTATATTCTAGGGTGAAACCCCAACTATGCTCGGAGAAATCATTTTAAATATGTTTAAATTTTTTATTAATAAATAATTATATATTATTTATAAAATGTATTAAAAAGGTGAACAATCCACTTTCCCTACTTTTTTTATCTTTTAATTCACTTGAATTTTATTTCTTAAGCTAATTTTAGGCTTAAAACTTAAACAAAATTTTATATTGTGTTATTTCTTTTATTTTAATTTATCCAAAACCCAATTTATATTAGTATTATATATAAATTAAAGGGTAAAATCTGTTAGGTACCACCAAACTATTGGGTGTGATCTGATTTTACCACCAACTTTTTAATTGGTTTAATTTTACCACCAAACTTTATTTTTTGACTTGTTTATACCATCGCGCCGTTAACTCCTTAACGTCGTGATGGATTGGATGCTAGACCAAAACGCCGTCGTTTTGGTGCAGCTATTTTGATACTAAATTTCCGAAAACGGCGTCGTTTAGCTGGAGGAAAATATGAAAAATCATGCACTCAATGAGATTTGAACCTAAAACCTTTAGAATCAAAGGCAACCTTCTACTCACTAAACCAACTTAATATCTCTAATTTTTTTAGCACAAATAATACATATTCTAAACTGCAATTGATATTAATTCAATTTATTTTATTATATAAATAATATTACTCTATATAAATATATTATAAAATAATATTAATATACATATAATAATATATTATTATATATAACTAATAAATAAAATACTTATATTAATAAAAAATATATATTATCAATAATACTAAATATATAAATAATATATTATTATAAGAACTAAAAACTAATTTTCAAAAAAATCCCAAAGTCTACCAAAACATTACATTCTTACATATAAACTATAAAACACTAAATTATAGATACTAAACCCTAAAACCATAAACCCATTAACAGTTAAATGGATGAATTTGGGGTTTAAGCTTTAAGATTTTGGTGAATTTTTGGGGTTTTTTTTGTAAATTTTTGAAGTTTTAGATTTTTTTAAAAACCATTTTTTTAGTTTTTATAATAATATATTATTTATTTTTATATTTTAATATTATTTGTTTATGAATAAAATTTTAGGGTTTAAGGTTTATAGTTTAGATTTAGGGTTTAAGGTTTTGTTGGATTTTGAGCTTTTTGAAAATTTTGGGTTTTGAAAATTAGTCTTTTGATTTTTATAATAATATATTTATCTATTTATATATTATTTACAATATAAAAATATTTTTATATATTTTTTATATTTATTTATTATTTATATATTAATATATTTATTACTAATACATTTTTAATATATTTATATTATTTATATAAAATAATATCATTAATATGATAAACTGCAGTTGAAAGTGGTTGCTTGTGCTATATAAAAAAATTGAAAGTAAGTTTTATTTTTTAAGATCAAGTTCTCAAAAGAAATTTAGGAAAGTGAAGAAATCTCACAATTTTCAAGAAGACAAGCAAGAGTGTTCTAATAATTTTTAAGATTTTATTCTTTGTGTTTTTCTCTAGTTTTTTTGGGTTTTAAGAATTATTCCTGAATATATAAATGTATAATCTTCCATCTCAGCCATGAACGAATTCAATTGGCTTGTGTTTGCTTTGGATTTGATTATTTTTTATTCAATAGATGTTTAGCCAGTGGCAGAACTTGGAGTAAACGTTTGAGGGGTACAACTTAAATTTTTAAAAATTTTGGAGGAATAAACGAAAATTTTCAAAAAAAAAATTGAGGGTTTAACTAAAATTTTTTATACTTTTGAGTTATTTATCAAAAAAAATTAAAAAATTTGAGAGAGGATTTAATTAAAAATATTCAAACATTTGAAACTTAATATGAATTTTTAAAAATCTTGAGGATGCCAAATTAAAATTTTCAAAAATTTTAAAAGCAAAATTTGATTTTTTCAAAATTTTGAGGGTCATAGCCCCCACCAGTCCCTTAAAGCATCCGCCCCTATGTTTAGCTATTTCAATATTTATTTACTTTACTCATTTATAGCTTGATTTAAGGTTTATACAAGCATTTGAAAAAAATAGATTAAAGCTATTTGTTTATATATTTTAGTAATATTTGTTTAATTTTTCTTTAATTCTTTAAAAAAGTGCACATCTTGTAGAATCACATACTAGTGTTGCTAGAATTCAAGTCTTACCCTAAAATAAACATCATCCTTTTTCATGATCACGTTTGGTTCATTTTGTAAGTTTTACCTATTTTTATAGGATTTTATAGAATTAATATTTTAATAATTTATCGGTTGAATTTTTTATTTTGTTCACATTAATTATACATGTCAAGTTTTGAGTGAACTAAAAATATCTATTTATTTTATCAAAATCTTTTCAACCCTTACATATATGAATAGAATTCATCTACCCCTACTTGTGTCCCACACTAAAAAATAAGTTTGGGGGTTTAGGGTTAAGGTTTAAAGTTAGGGTTTATGATTATAGTTTAGGGAATTGAGGATATACTATATTTTTATGGTTTAAGGTTTAAAATTTACAATTAACGTTATAACTTAAAATTTGATTTTTTTTTATATTGTGACATAGAAATGAGCAACACAAAGGGACAAAAGATTTTTGTTCTTAAATATATATTAATAAAGACACTACTTTGAATTGAAATCATATAAATATCAAATTGATTATAAAATTTACATACATAATAAATATAATAATATTAATAAACTGAACAATTATATTATTAAAACATCAATCCTATAAAAGTTATAATAGTACAACAGTTATAAGGACTGACTTCATAGATAACCCTTTATCAAATTGAATTTCAATTTAATTTGTGATTTCGTCTTTTTTAATCGTTTATTATTATTATTATTATTATTATTATTATTATTATTATTATTATTATTATATAGTTTTTTAATTTTAAATAGAATTCTAATTCACTCGTCTTCTTTTAATTATTTTATTTATTTTTTTATTCTTTTCTATCCTATATCACTTTAGTATATCCATAAACTCACGGTTAAATGAATAGAAAATTCCTTTAAAATTTTGAAACCCTTATAAGGGTTGATCTCTCCCTCTCTCAATTCCACACCTGCCGAAGCCATGAAAAACCCTCGGCATCCATCATATTTTTTAGGGTTTCAATTATCTTCAAATCGTGTGGGGTATCCCCACTAAATTCTTTGTCAAAGTTGTTCTCAAAGTAGACTTCATATCTTTGATTTGAACCATTATTATTCTCGGCTATGAAATTCAATTACCGTACATGTGAAACATGCTTCGATCCAGTAAAACTCAATATTAAATTTGTGCGAAAAAAATATTCGTTCTGACGTTAGAGCTATTGCGGCTAAGGTGTGTTTTTTTCGATGCTATAATTAAATTATATACTATTTTTCTATGTGTTGGTGTTTTACCTCTTTGTGATTATTTATATGTATTATGGTTTATATGGTTGACATCATATGTATACGATTTCAAAATGTGTTTTAATTATGATTTATGGAAATTTGATCTACGAAACATCGGATTTATGGAACTATGATTTATGGACTACAATTTATGAACTATGATTTATGGACTTATGGACTATGATTTATGAAGTATGTTTACGGAATATCGGATTTATGGAACTATGTTTATGAAATTTGATTTTTAAACATCATATATGTATGAGCATGGGTTGAGATTTGTATGGAGGAAGTTCAGTGGTTTCATCCTTCGGGTTGAATTCCACTTCGGATCAGTGGTTCCATCCTTCGGGCTAAGTTCCACTTCGGATGGTGACGATGTAGTGAGTGGTTCTGGGGAACCTTATTCTTCTTATGGCGGTTGTAGTTGGGTGCATTGCACTGCGCTTGTGATTTGTGTTATGGTTTAAAAGATTTCATTCAAAATAATATTATGTTTTATAATTATGGTTTTTCTTGCACTTTAGAGACACACTAAGCTTTTTAGCTTACTCCCCCATAGTTTCCTCTTACAGTTATCTTTGGGCTTTAGGCGACGTGGTACTTGGAGGATCTCATATTTTATTTGATTATTTTATCATTCAGTACGAAACTATTTTAGTTTAATTAGATTTCTATTTATCATTTTGGGACATGAATGTAATTTTAGACTATTTATGTTTAGGAATTATTTTTAGCATTCATTTACCGTTATTTTAATTCAAAGATTTTATACAATCATTCGAACATTTATTAGGATATTTTTATTTATTATTAAATTTATATTATTTTATTTTAAATTAAAGTATAATTTTCAAAATTGGATTTCTTGAGGGAAAAGTTTTCAAACGTGACTTCCTAAATTTGGTTATTTCTTCTAGGCCGGGTTTAGGGGTTACAAAAGCGCCCCAAGAAGTGTCGTTGAAACCAACGCCGCAACAGTTCGCGTGTTTATGTGCAAAAAATGCCGCAACATGTAAAGATATATAACGACTTTTGATTATTAAAACGTCGCCAAAAGTTATGTGTTATAGCCACTACAGCAAAACAGGCTTTTCGCGGCGTTTTTATAACCCTATAGCGGTGTTTTTTAGCGCCGCTAAAAACACTCCCGGCGTTAAGGAAAACGCCGCCAAAAACGCCGCAAGAAGTAGCGTCGCAATAGGTAGCGGCGTTTATATCGCATAAACGCCACTAAAGGTTTTGATCTATAGCGGCGTTTGTATATAAAAACGCCGCAAAAGTCAATGTTCTTTAGTGGCGTTTGTATATACAAACGTCGGTAATGCTACTCTATAGCGGCATTTAAATATATAAACGCCGCAAAAGGTGAATGGTCTATAGCGACGTTTGGGAAATAAAACGCCGGGAGTGATGCTTCAGTAGCGGCGTTTGTGTTCACAAACGCCGGCATTGGCTGCTCTATGGAGGCGTTTTTTTAGAAACGCCATAGTACGTTATGGATTTTTAGCGGCGTTTATTCCTTGAAAACGCCGCTAAACTCACTGCTTCTATAAAAATAAATTTTAAAAATGTAAATACCCAAATAACCTGTAAAATAAATCCATAATAACATCAAATTCAAAGTGTTCAGCATTAAAGTGAAATATAGTTCAAACGATGTTCATAAAATGTAGTCCAACATTTTCATTTAAATTCACACATCGCCATCATTTCTTTGGTTGGTTCTGCAACATCGCCATCATTTCTTCAAATCTTTCTTGAAGCTTTTGGTGTGCTGCTTCTCTCTCAGCTTCTCTTGCTTGTCTCTCAGCTTCTCTTGTTTCTATTTCGGCTTCCTTTCTTGCTATCTCAGCATCTCTCTCAGCTTCTTTTCTTTCTCTTTCAGCTTCTCTCGCTGCTACCTCAGCTTGAAATTGAGATAACTGTTGTTTTAACCGATAAACTTCTGCTTGAGAAGATTGGCTCTGTGATGGCATGTATTGAGACGAGTTAGCCCCAAAATATTTTGTCGGGGTAACGAATGATCCTTGACAGCGAACCCGACCATATCTTTCAGGACCCAAGACGTTAACAATAACTTGATTCTCGATCTCTTCCATATTAACAAAACCATTAGTTGAAGCTGTAGCTTCATACTCGGTCTTCTTTTCCCTCAATTTCTCCTGACAATCAAATTAAAATTTTATACAATTGATATTAATTATAATATAATCAAAATTTTCTGTCTAATTAACATACCATAATTTCTGCAGCTTCGGGAGTTATAGGAGAGCCATCCTTTTTTGTATGCGTAATGTCGAAGAGCTTTATCCGTCCAATGCTAGTGCCAGTTGTAATTTGCTACAACGTATAATAAAAATTAATATTAAACCAATAAAGTAATTCATTAAAAATTAATCAATAATTAAAAATAATAATACCTCCTCATTAGCTAAACGAGCAAAACTCTTCGATCCAGCGGTGTGAGTATACTTTTGTTTTTGTCTGCTAGTAACTCCAACTCGCTCTCGGTCCTACAATTTAAAATTTGCATTATATATAAAGTTAATATTATAATGACAATTTTTTAAAGTGCATCGATCATACCTCTCCTTTTGTTGAACTCCAAAACCTGACTGCATCTTCCCATTGATGTCGCATAATTCCCGGCGGGATATTTTGCAGCTTCTCTTGAAGAGTGAGATCCTTCCTGAAATATGTCTTCTTCAAGAAACTCTTACTGTCTCTCCATTTTTTCCCTAATGCATGCTTCAGATAATCATCTGAGACTTCTAAAGAAAATTTATCCTACAAATGATACAATCAAAGCATTAAATATAAATATTATTTTGAATTGTAATAGATTATTATTACAATGACATTATAACCTTAACAAGTTCTAGAGCTTGATTTTTGTTACCATTCGGCATCTGACGCCATGACTCATAATTAATCGGCAAAATCGCATGATTGCGTGCAACAATGCCTAAGTAACTGCCCAGAACACCTGCTTCTGCCCCAATGGGTTGGCCGACATCGTTTCTTGAAACTTTCACGCGTTCACCAGCGGGAAGATTGTATAATTCATTCAACGTCGTGCGCCCTCTACTCTTACGAGTTCGACCATTTCCACCTATATAAGAAATAATTGTTTATATTCAATTTTTAAAATAAAGTCAATAATAACAAACAACTAGCATTTAAATAAAGTGTTGAACATTACCATCAATCTCTATATTTTCAACTGTCTCCGGAACTTGCGAGGATCCAACACCAGACAAATCATCATAATTTGTTTCTTCCCCCTCTCTCGGTGCTTGAACTATCTGCAGATCACTTAATTTCCTTCTAGGCATAGTATCTACAATAAACAAAAGACATTTTAGTAACTAGAGACAACAATACTATTATAAATTAATAAGTTAAGATATAAAACTTACTACATTGTTATGCAGTTAGTTTTCATTAAAATCTTCATCCATGTCCTCCCAAACCCATTGGAATTGTGAACTAGAACTAGGGATTGTTCTATCTAGGTTTTGCGCTGCAAAAGGTAGAGTTTCTGATCTTATTTCAAAGTCATCTCTATTTCCTTCACCGATGTCTATCAAGTCTCTAGGAGTGTTACGGAGTACAACATACCAACCCTCTTTTGTTGGATCAGGGCAATAGAAAACTTGTTTGACTTGAGAAGGAAATACATATGGTTCGTCAATCAATTGGTGACATGTGTGAATTAACCGAGAGAAGTTCACCATTGTAAAACCAAATTGATCTCTTCTAATGCCTCGAGCAGTATTTACATCGGCCCAGTCACAACGAAATAACACAACTTTCTGTTTGCCATAATAATCCAACTCAATAATATCCGTAAGAATTCCATAATATTCTACATCTCCCACCACAGGATGATTGTCCCTAGCACTAGCATAACTTGTAGTTGAAGAAGTTACAACTACTCCACAATTTTGTGTCCTCCTTAATCTTTCTCGAGATTTCGTGTGGAACCTAAACCCGTTAATGAGAAAAGCATTATATCTTTTAACAATTCTATTTGAACTTGAGAAAACCACTTAACCTCTTCACTAACTTCTCTCCCACACCAAACCTATTACACATAAAAGGTGAATAAGTTATCATTTATATTGATGTAGCAAAGGAAGAAAAGTTATTAAGTACATGTAGTACAAAGATTCAATTGCTTACCATCTTCGCTAACCAATCATGGAAATTTTCTATGAACAACTTATGAATTTCTCTTTGATGTAATCTTCGGGAGTGTACTTGAGATTGTAGCTCTTCTTTAAATTCACTACAAAGTAAGCTAAGTGGTTAAAAAATGGGGGTAATATAAAAGATGAAGTGAATACATTAGAATTTATATAAACTTACGTCCATAAGAGCTCCGTTGAGTCATGATGGAAGAGAACATATCGATGTGCTTGTACCCAAGACTTGTCATCTAACTGTGCAATTTCAACTTTGCCGAGTGGTTCACCAAAACTTTGAAACAAATAACTCTCAGCTAAGTTACTATTGATGCACACTTCATTTCTATGTGGTCTATTGAATCTCGTTTCAACATCTTCCAAATATCTAGAGCAAAAAGTCAAACATTCCTCTGCTAAATACCCTTCAGCAATTGATCCTTCTGGATAACGCTTATTACGACAGTAAGACTTCAACTTGCTCAAGAACCTAGACCGTAATAAACAAAACATTATATAAGTAGTTGTAATTAAATGAATTTTTAAATGGTATGATTATATGTTAAACAATTTGTACCTCTCAATAGGATACATCCACCGATAGAAAACAGGTCCACCAACTTTAGCTTCGTGAGGGAGATGAATCAACAAATGCACCATAATTGTAAAAAATGAAGGTGGAAATATCTTCTCCATGTTGCATAAAGTCAACGCGACTCGATCTTGTAATTTGTCAAGTTCTTCAACCATCAAAACTTTCCCACAAATAGCTTTCATTACATTAGAAAGTTCAATAATACAAGATATCACCTCTGTTGACATACAACCGCGTAATGCAACTGGCATTAAATCTTGCATCAATATGTGATAATCATGTGACTTTAGAGAATAAAGTCTTCGATCTTTAACACTGACACATCGAGATATATTTGATGCATACCCATCTGGGACCTTTATATCTTTCAACACCGTGCAAAATACTTCTTTTTCTTTCTTCGACATCGTAAAGATAGAAGGCGGTAAAGAAAATTTTCCATTACGAAGTTCTTGAGGATGAAGATCATGTCGAATTCCCATATCAACTAAGTCAAGTCGACTCTTTAGATTGTCTTTAGATTTTCCATCGACATTGAGAATGGTCCCAATAATATTCTCGCAGACATTCTTCTCAATGTGCATTACATCAAGATTATGTCTCAAAATGTTATGCTTCGAGTAAGGCAATTTGAAGAAAATACTTCTCCTTTTCCACAACTCCGCCTCATTTGGATCATCCTCTTCATCAGAGTCATCATCACTAAGGTGCTCAAGCTCACAATCATACACCTCTTTTGTCTTCTTTTTTGATCGTGAGTTTGGTGGTTGGGTCATTTTTCCATAAGTGAACTTGATGTGTTTCAACATCGACAAGATATCAGACCCGATTGTTTGCTCAGGAGCTTTTCTGAACTCTTCAGTACCATCAAACAAATTTTTTTCATATCTAAATCTATGATTTTCATCTAACCACCGACGGTGTCCCATGTAAGAGAACTTCTTTCCATTATACAAACACTTCGAGCATGTCTGTGCAGCGCAACAAGGACAAGCATAACGGCCTTTGGTACTCCACCCAACTAATTTTGCATAAGCGGGAAAATCATTAATAGTCAACAATAAAGTTGCACGCAAATTAAAGTTCTCTTTCTTCAATACATCATATGTTTCGACACCCACCCATAATTGTTTCAGCTCTTCAATAAGAGGTTGCATGTAGATGTCAATATCATTCCCTGGACCTTTCTCACCTGGGATTATCATGGATAAAATAAATGATGATTGTTTCATGCAAATCCATGGAGGCAAATTGTAAGGAACAAGTATAACAGGCCAAGTACTGTAGGAAGTACTCATGATTTTAAAAGGATTAAACCCATCAGATGCAAGACCGAGTCTAACATTGCGAGGATCTCCTGCAAAACTTGGAAATTTTTGGTCAAATGTCTTCCAAGCTAAAGAATCTGTAGGATGCCTGAATAATCCATCATCTGTTCGTCCATCGTGATGCCACCTCATAGACTCAGCAGTCTTTGAAGACATAAAAAGTCTTTGAAGTCTGGGTATTAGAGGAAAATATCGTAGAATCTTTATTGGCTTCTTTCTTGCTCGTGTTGGAACTTCGTCTTCACTCACATTTTCTGTGTCCCCATTCGTCCACCGAGATTTACCGCATACATGGCAGGACTCTTGGTTTTTTCTATCACCCCAATACAAGATGCAATCATTCGGACAACTATGAATTTTCTCATAACCAAGCCCCAAATCGTTTATCATTTTTTTCATATCTTTGCCAGATTGAGGAATTTTTGCAAAAGGAAAAATTTCAGTCAACAACTCTAATAATTGTGTAAAAGAATTACCGGTCCACCCTCCCAAGCATTTTAAATGAAAAAGGCGAATGCAAAAGGAGAGCTTTGAATACTTTGATCCCTCATAAAGTGGTTCATTCATTTCATTAAGCAAATTGTAAAAGTTTGACGCTTCTCCATTTGGCTCTTCATCACATCCACTTCTTCTCATCTCGGTGAAATCAGTAACACCAATATCACAATCTTCTCTAACAGACTGATGATAATCGTGCATATTAAATGCATCTCGCAACATGCCCTCCATGTCATCTTCTCTAAGAGATCCACGATGAGAATTATGATAAAAAGGTGGATTGCTCGTGGAAGAAGCTGTACGAGATGTCAACTCTCCATGGAATGTCCATTTTCTATAACCCGGAACAAAGCCAAAAATAACTAGATGTTCGTGCACAACTTCACGAATATGCCAATTAACGTTACCACACTTCTTACAGGGATAAAGAATCATGTTTTCTTGGCTTGCATTTGCAAAAGCTAAATTCAGAAAATATTCTACCCCATTTCGATAGTCAGGGTTTACCCTTGGCAAATTCATCCAACTCCTATCCATTTTCAATTTCTGTCATATCCAAATTAAAAATATAAACTACCTATCAGTCATACTTGAAGGATGAAAAGAGATGTAACTATTATATTACCAATTAAGTCAAAGATAAGTCAAATACATAAACTACCTATTAGTAAAACTTGAAGGATAAAAAGAGATGTAACTATTACCTGTTGGGGAAGTTATCTTCTTTAGTTTACTTGAAGAAAAGTTAATCAAATGAGCTGTTAAGAAAAAAAATAATGATAAACATTAGTAAAATGGCAACAAAAAAAAAACAATAAAGAAAATTGGTTAGTATCATGTAGATAATTAAGTCGTTAAATCAAATGAATTACAACCATGTTAGTATCAAATGAAATTCAAGACCAGTTCGCGAGTGATTTTTGACTCTTCCTACAGAAAGGACAAGCATGACTTTCTGGTACACAGGCATGTTTTGATATATCATTATTTGTTGAAAGAGAACTATTCCAAATAATGTCCATGTAAATCTAGCAAGAAATCAGACAAGGTTAAGATTGTTCATCATTTCACTTAATTCACTAAGGGGGGCAAAAGGTAACAAAACAAGAACTGATGCCGACATGACCGAAGTGGCTGTGTTGTGTATGTTAATCTTGACAAACTGAAAATGACTCGAGCAATACTAGAAGACAAATCTGCGAAAACAGTATTGTCTTTTTCATTGTCGATTTCCCACAACATCAATGCCATTTGCTTAAGTTTCAGATCAATTTCAGTTAAGTCTTCACTTCACGGTTCAAGCTCTTAGTCTTGGCTCTCACATACATATTCATTTTTAAAAAAGTTCCAACCATCCCTTCCGCCCATTATAAAAAATAATTATAGTTCTTTTTTATTTTCAAAAAATATTTTATAATTTTTTTGAAAAAAAACAATTGTCATGGAATATCGAAAACAAAAGAACTGCATATTACATATATTTTGAATAAAGAATGGTGAGTGCAGAAACTCTCTTTCTTTTAAGGCTGGGAAGATTCTTGATAATAATTTGAGGCAGGTGATGAATACCACTGAATGGAGATGCAGCTTTTGAGTTTGAATTGATTGGGTAAGAAACCCTAATGGTAATTATTGCCTTGTAAACTTGATTAAAGTCTTACTTCCCATAAGCCAAATATCAATGTTACAATCAAATCTAAAGCAAAACTAAAGCAAAATAATTATACAATCAAATCTACTAATATCAATGTTATTTGAATTTCGAATTCAACGTTAGAAAAACGACAGAGAAGCAAAACGGCAGAGAAGGACTAACCTGGAAGCACGGCAGAGAAGCTTGAGCGAGAGGAGGGGCAGTCGACGGCGAGGAGGGACGGCCGACGGCGAGGACCGAAGTTCGACAGCGAGGGGCTAGGGCAGAGCGATTTGGGTATTTTTAAGTTTAATTTCGACGATAGATTTGTCTGAGATTGACATTTGGGGGATTTAAGTTTAACCTAGCGGCATTTACAAACTGAAACGCCGTTAACACAGTCCTATTGCGGCGTTTTCCATTAAAAACGCCGGTAAGGGTATACCTTTTGCGGCGTTCATGAACTGAAACGCCGTTAACCTAATCCTTTTGCGACGTTTTCCATTAAAAATGCCAGTAAGGGTATACTTTTTGCGGCGTTTTCCAATACAAACGCCAGTAGGGTATATGATAAAATAAAAAAGAATTATTTAGTTTGGAGAAAAAGACAACATTCGCGCGTGGACGTGTATTACCCGAACCCGAACCCGAGCCCAAGCCCGAGCTCGAGCCCGATGGCGGCGACGGTGCGCGAGGATGTCCCTTATTCTTTTCTTCTCAACAAGAGAGGGGAGAAACTTGGATATAAATACCCTTCACAAGTCTTTTTGCCAACCCATGTGGGATATAGGCTTTTGCCTTTGGTTCTCTCAGCTTAAGCATTACCAACATTATATAGTGTCACTCTAAAATTATGATACTTTTGTTTTTTACAAAATTCACGATCGCAATACTTCAATGGTCATGATTACATCCGTTATGCGACCAAGAATACAAATCCCTATATTGAACCTTTAATTTCATTAATTGTTTATCCGTGATTACATACGTTATGCGACTAAAAATACAAATCCCTATATTGAACTTTTAATTTCATTAATTGTTTATCCATAAATAGATCCGTTATGCGATCGAGAATAAATGTTGTAGTTAGGGTTTAAGAAATCTATGGCGGCGTTTCTATTAATAAACGCCACAAAATCTATACTATTGTAGCGTTTGTTTCGACAAACGCCACTATCCCGAATCCTATTGCGGCGTTTATGATAGAAAACGCCACTAACATGAACATATTGCGGCGTTTATGATAGAAAACGCCACTAACATGAACATATTGCGGCGTTTATTGGCACAAACGCCGCTATATGTCACCCTATGGCGACATTTCTTGTACAAACGCCGCTAATGTTGTCGTTTTGTGGTGTTTGCTTTAAAAACGCCGTTATAAGTGAAATGGCGGCAGCATTTGTATCAAAAACGCCACAAATAGCGCCGCCATAGAACAAGTCTGGTGTAGTGCGGTGCGTGTGAAAAACGCCGCGAAAGAACCTGTTTATTGGTGGCCTTTGTATATAAAAACTCTACAAATAATAGTTCTTACTGGCGTTTATCATTACAAACGCCGCGAATAACACTATTTAAAAGAAACTGAAATATAATAGTTTAAAATGCATTCACCAATTTTTACAATTCCAATCCACATTCCTTTACTCAAATAAATAATTAATCATGAAAACGGTAAGAAACATACATTTAAAATAACTTCTAAATTAAACCTTGTAAATTGATATCGGAGTAGTTAGCCTTGAAAATTATACATATGCCGAGGCATCTGATTTAGCCATTGCCTTGGAACTTGATATTTTGCGATAGTTGATGATGGTGTCTGATTTGATGCAGGCAAATTCATATCTGCATGTACATCAGAGAAACCAAATATTATCTATCGGAATTCGGAATATAAACAAATTTCATATTTGGTGAAAATAAGAGATGACACGCTTGCCATGCCTAGTCAATGTGTCAAGCAAAAGTGAAGACCAAGTAAATGTTTTTCATTTATACAGACAAAAGCATGTGATTCGCAGGAACCATAATGATAATAAAATGTATTCTTTTAAGTATGGTTGTAAAGAAGAATATGAAGTGAACCATAAAAGCATAGACGAAAACAACAGAGAGGAAACGAAGGTTTTAGCTAGATTTAATCACTTACATAATAACATAATAAAGAGAGAAAAAGGAAGAGTCAAGCAAGATTAATCAATTAAGAATTTTAGAAGTTCAAACAAGAGAACGAGATTGATATAAAGATGAAAACGTGAATGACTAAGTAAAATGCAGATTGTACAGTTGAGAATGAAAATCACCATCCAAATGAGAAATCGACTCCTGCTCCATGGATGAGATGTGTGATGGAAAACAAATGTGGTATGTCGATTCATCGCTTTGTTTCTCTTCTCTAACACAAAAGGAGAATCAGAAAAAACTACTATTGAAAATATGTTGATCATATTGCTAAAGGAACTGGCATCGGGCTATTGTTATTGTCATTTCATTACATGCCTTACAAGTTTCCAATTCCATCAGCTATGGAGTTGGCTTGGTTTTCCCATTTTCTCCAGCTATAAATATGTTGATCATATTACAGATGAATTACTCACACACCTTCCTTGATCTTCTCCAAAGAAGGAAACAGAGATTTTCGCCTCGTTTTCTTTAACCACTACACAAATTAAAAATCAAATTCAAATCAATGTAAATTACTAAAATCCATGTTTCTCAAGTGAAACAAAAGATCTAAGACCAAATTTCTCATTTTTCACATACTTTTCTTTAGCATTTTAGTTTTCTCCATATATAAAAAATGTGGATCCCTTGCTAAAATCACACATTTTTATTAGCAAGCCGAGCAAAAATAATGTAGTGGTTCAACAATCATCATCCATATAGCCAGAGTTTCTTTCATGTTTTTTTGACATTTTCTCAGTAACCAAACATATCATACTAGAAGAAGAAAAATCTATTTTTAAAGTAATTTTCACTCGTGGTCACTTTTGTTTTGAGTTTGTTTTATTTTGGTCACCCGAATTCAAAAAAGACTATACTAGTCACTTACGTTCGAAACCGTTTCTGTTTTGGTCACTGGACCATTAACCTCCATTAATTAAAAATAATAATTTCTAATTTGAGCCACAAACTTTCAAAACTTCATTTTTCACCATCTTCCCCAAAACTCAATGAACTTCCCACTTCGGGGGAGAACTATCATTGTCAAGCTTGCTGATACCAACAAGGGAAAACTTGTACAAACACAGGTACCCAATGCAGCTGTAATTCTTCTTGCGATGGCTGTGGCACCTGGCTACCCACAACTTGGGAAAGCACACCCCAATGCTGCCTCTGCTAGGTACACTTATCCTCAACTTGTGGCATCTTATCAAGCTTCTTCATATTCTATGTAACATCCTAAAATCCGGTCTAGTCGGAATTCATTTCCGAGGATTGGAAATTTCACATTGTTGGGCTCAAAGAATTTATCAGCTAGTTAATTATTGCTATTGAATCCTAAGATTAGCTTTAAATGTTGTGATTGAACCCTAATAAGTGGTATTAAGTTTCTAGTGACTAAAATAGAAGGAGTGTAAGTTGGGGGACAAATATTAAGAAGGAAAGGAGTTGAGGGACTAATCTTGTGATTAGCCCCTCCCCATTAAAGATAACATACGTGGGAAATTTTGGTGAAATTGCTTCACAATTAGGTAATCTCAATTAAGGAATTCTAAAATAGTAAAAGAGAGTTTTTGGGAAAGAATAGAAAGCAACTGAAAGTTTGAAGCTTACACCTCTCTACCTTCCTCATCTTCTTCCTTGAAGCAAGCACCTCCATTGGAGGAATTTTAAGCTTTACAATTTCCTTGTTTTATCAATATCGAATCGTTGCTAGCAATCGGGTAAGCTATATTCCTTAGTCGGTTGTTAGATTCCATGGTTAAATCAAGCTTAATCTTAAGCTAGGGTTTGGTTCATCTATACATATTTCAATAAGTTGTTTATAATGAATCGAATATCGATATTGACATTGTTATATAGATTTCGATATCGAAATATCGATTCTACTAATCTTCTATTAATATTTCCTAGCTCAAGGAGAGGAAATAGAAGCAACACCATCTTCATCTCAAGCTAGGAGCAAAGGAATTTCCATCTGAGAGCCTTGAAGCTTCGGATTGTAAGGTGAGTGTAATCGGAGTCCCGGGTTAGGCGAAAGGCCTTCCCTGATCATTATTTGTTGTTTTAGATCATTTCGCTAAACATTGCTATTGAAGCGAAAGCATCGGATAATAAATCGGACACTTGGGTAAGTGTCGGTAAGTTATCATTGAACATTGACTATAGCTATTGTGCATTGTCATTGATGTAAGCATTGTTATGAGACTTTGATGTCAAGTTATATGTGTAATAATCATTGGCTATATTGAAACTACGGAACTTTGTTATGTCATTGATCTGTTATGAATCATTGAAAGATATAAATATGTTGTGCCTTAGATTGGAATAACTCGGGATACAATTGGCATGCCATAGAATTCATGATCTCAGTGTACGGGTGGACCACGGTCCTAAGGCTACGACCTATGATGATTGGCGAGGTGGAGGGATGTGTTGTTATTGGTCAATTGGTGAGGCGGAGGAAATAGACCATTTATGTTTTGGCGAGGCGAGAGAATTCGCGTATCCATGATTTTAGTTCAATCCAAGGAAATTATGAATGTTTAAGAATTATGTTAATTGATTATGTGTTTTTATAAAGTATTAAGAATGATATAATGAAATTATAAACATTGTAACCATGACATTCTTCTGTTATTGTTAAGTGATTACCTCACTAGGCATTGAGAGCCTAACATGTCCATTTCATGCATTCTCAGGTTAAGGAGTCGTTCGTGAAAGATAGGATCGGTTGCAAGACAAGTCACTGCTACAAATCAAGTAATGTATTTATAATATAACTCCTAAGGAGGTGTCAAGGTAGCTAAACTAGGCTTAATGCCCTTTTTGTTGTGGTAATGGCTTGTCCATTTTGTATTAAGGTTTAAGGCTTAAAATGCCCCTTTTGGCTTTTACTTAACTAGTCTAAAGCACGCACCTTTTGGTATAAAGGTATAAATGGAGTAAACGTATTTGTATAACTATAAAAACTTGCATACTAGTAGTTGGTGTCATTGATATGTTGTGTATAAAGTTTCGTCTTAATTGGACAAGTTTTGATATGGTAAAATCTATAAAAACCAGATAAAAATATGTCATTTCAGACCACTGTATCGAAACGGGTGATGGCATTTCGATACACGTGCCCTATTTTTGAACCTGAGTGTAAGGGCGTTCCGGAACGAAGTAATGTCGTTTCATAACATTTTTGCCACTATCGACCCCAGTACCGAAACAAGTTTCGAAACGAAATTGCTACTGGAGGCTCGTGTTCCGAAATGGGTCTCGAAACGATCAAGTCAAGGTCAGCTTTAATCAACCCATTTCGATACAGGTTTGACCTGTATCGAAACGGACTGGCAAGTTGAGTCTACAAGTATGATTTTTGAGTACCGTTCCGAAACACCTCATGGTGTTTCGAAACGGAGTTAGGTAAGTCTGTTAAGGACCTTTGGACAGTTTTAAAATCTTACTTTTTGGTCACCAATTCTTACGAATTAACTTGGATAATGATGTAAATGATTAAATTTCGTAAGTATAACCTCCCAGCGATGGATTTCAATTGTTAAGAGATTAATTGGCAAGGGCCCCAAGTTTTTAAATAAATTTACGTTTTAGTCCACAACTTAAAAATAGTTGAAAAATGATCTCTGTTTGACTTCTGGTAACACACTTCGACTCGGTTCTCTCCTAGATCGGGAAGGGGGTGTTACCTTTGTGGTATCAGAGCGAGAGTTTAGTCGGTTCTGGACTAAACCTATGTGTGCTTGTATTGTTTATTATGTTACCTTGCCACCAGGAGTTCTATTTAGTATAATTTGTGACTTGTCGATTAATCCGATTTTTCATATAGATATGCCTGCCACGAATGAAGCTCACGTAAATGAGCAATCTGCTGGCTCCTCGACTCATGGCGAGGAGGTTGGAGGAGGGAATCCTCTAAATCCACCGCAACCGCAGGATCCTCCTATACAAGTTGTCGAGCCTGCTACGTCTACTGCTCAGGCCGAATGTTATCCAAACATGGCCAATATGTTCAAGCAGTTTATGACTGCAACGCAAGCGACACCACCAGTTCAGCCTATTCCCCCTATCACTCAGTACGTTAGAGCCCCTGTGGACAAATTGGCTTCATTGCGGGCTTATTCCTTCACGGGGCAAGATGATGATAACCCGAAAATAGCTGAATATTGGTTGGACAACACTCTTCGCATCCTGAATAAAGAACTACAGTGTTCTGTGGAGTGTGCCATAGCTTTGTTGACTGACGAAGCTTTGATGTGGTGGGAGACTACCATTCTTACAATCCCAAAAGAATCAGTCACCTGAGAATTCTTTCTTAAAGATTTCCGAAATAAGTACATTAGCGAGTACTATCTCGTGGAAAGGCAGAGCACTTTTCTTCATTTGAGACAAAGAGAGAAGCCAATTGAGCAGTACATCCATGATTTTTGTAAGTACTGTCGATATGGAGCCGAATTTAAAAAGAAAGAAGAGGACAAGTGTTGAATGTTCATTGCTGGGTTGAGTGACGAGTTGCGACCTATGTTTACTACTCTGGGTATCACCAATTTCTAGGATTTGGTGAATCGAGTAAAGGCAACCGAAGTTGCGCAGAGAATTCAGAGGAGAAATATGTCCAACAATTCTGAGAAGAGAGCGTGGAGCGATTCCCGACCTCGCAAATGGAACAAGAAGGGTAAATATCAGGGTTCGAAGCAAACCTCATTCTCGCAGCCTCCCTATACTGGGATTATTGAGAGACCGCAGACTATTACTCAGTCTTGGTCCAAGGCGACCTCTGTGGAGAGTACTGGAGGTTCAAATTGAGGTGTTCAGCATCCAGTTTGTAATTTTTGCCAAAAGCGACACTTAACAGGGCAATGTCGCAAGCAGACGAGAGCATGTTTCTTATGTGGAGAGTAGGGACATTTTATCAGGGACTTTCCTCAGAATCCTTCAAAGTCAATAGCTGTGCATGGGGATACCTCTTCGCCTGCTCAGTTCTTTCGGGGAAAAGGGCCGAGGCAAGTACAGTCGGGAACTGCAGGAAGGCCGGGCAGATCTAGGAAGCAGAGCAATAAGAAAGAGTCGAAAGCCTCTGCACAAATGTATCATGTGAGGAGTCGTGAGGAAGATGACGAGCCTGATGTCATAGCATGTACCGTTATGTTATATGCACATTCTTTGTATGTATTAATTGATCCTGGATCTACACACTCCTTCATAAGCCTGGAATTGGTTAGGAAGCATAAGATGTCTAGTGAACTTTTAGTAACAAAGGTTTCTGTAACAAATCCATTAGACGATTGTGGTGTTTTGAACCTTGTGTGTAAGAACAGCCCAATCATGATTCAAGGAATTTCGTTTCCTGCAGATTTCTTGGTCTTGCCAATCCATGAGTTTGATGCAATTCTAGGTATGGATTGGCTTGGTAACCATCAAGCGTCGGTAGACTGTGGCAAGCAGAAGTTGTATCTTCGGGGACTGGGCAAGGAAAGGATAACACTGATGGAATCTCAGAGCTCTATGTTGTGCACTTTGACCATTGAATCCAAGAATGAACCACAGATTAACGACATTGATACGGTGAATGAATTTCTAGATGTTTTCCCTGATGAGCTTCCGGGATTGCTCCCAACCCGTGAAGTGGAATTTGGTATTGAAGTACAACCTGGGACTGCTCCAGTCTCCATTGCACCTTATAGAATGGCAGCTGTGGAATTAAAGGAGTTAAAAACTCAAATTCAAGATTGTTGAGATTTTAGGGGCTCGATTCGATCAACCAATTTAGCTCACCAAGTGGTGGAGAGATGGATTTTTGGGTGGAAAGGTTATGGAAGCTAAAATGCAATTTGACACAAAGATTTATAGTGGTTCAACCTTCTAACCAAGGTCTACATCCACTACCTTAGCTCCCCACTAAGGATTTCTCAATCAATCCACTATTGATTCGTCCCCTTTTCTAGGATTAGGAGGAAACCCTTACAACCAATCAAGCTTTCTACCCAAAGCCTTGATTGAAACCCTCTTTACAAAGAGATGAACAAAGCAAACTTAAAACCCTCTAATAGGTGTTTGTTTGCACAATTAAGCACTCACCCAAAACCTAAAACACTTGAGCAAATTTGACAATTTTGGCTCACTAGTGTTTGTCTATACAAGAATTGACAATTTAAGCACTAAGACACTTTTTGATCATTTGATGTTTGACAATATGAGCATTAGCCTTCTCTTGATGCTTGAAGGTCCCTTTTATACTCCCAAATGAGTTTGTAGCCGTTACTAGCCGTTGGGGATGAATTGGAGCCGTTGAGGACTTTATTTCCCTACATAAATGATGTTCTGCAGCTATTCGTATCGATACACGTGGAACGGTATCGGTACGGCCTTCATAGGAACTAGCCGTTGGGCACTTGCCATCATAGGCGTATCGATACGCTTGAGGGCGTATCGGTACGAGTTCACATTCAAATGGTCGTTAGGAAATAGACGTTGGGGTAGTTGAAATGGGATCGATACGCTTACCTGGCGTATCGAAACGACCCCGATGCGTATCGATACGGCAAGGGCCTGTATCGATACGGGTTTTGACAGTGGCCAAACTGGGGCAAAAAGGTATCAGTACGGGGGGTTTACCGTATCGATACGGGTACTCTGAAATCACAAGTTTGGCTATTAAAAACATGAAAATTCTTTGCCAAAAACCTCTTAAACTACCTCAAACATAATTTCAAGTTGTTTGGACTTAAAAACAAGTTTTAAATTCTTTTCAATTTAGTCCAAACTATTTTTCAATTATTACATCAAAACATTAGTTTTACAATCTCCCCCTTTTTGATATAATAAAACTAACTTGAAAAATTGTTTGGGTTCTCCCCCTTTGACTTTAAAAATGTGAATAAGAGATTAAAGATATGAAATAAATAAAGCTCCCCCTTATTCATTTCAAAATTAAAATTTTCAAACCATTTATTTCTCCCCCTTTTTGTTATATCAAAAAGAATTTAAAACATTTAGTTCAAAATAACATAGGAGGCAAAAAAATTGACACACTTAAAATTTTGGTTTAAAAATGGCTAGCCCTTACTCAAAGCATCATTAAAAATGTTAGTCCAACATTTATGATCATCTAGTTGAATAAACTAAAAATAAAACAAATAAATGCTAAAACAACTAGATTTTTACCAACACTTGAACTCAAGGTAGGATGTGAAGCCTTCCTTCTTCAAGTGTTCTTCCTTGTGTGCATGGAGCTCCCCCTCAACGTTTGACTTGTTGACCATCTCCATCACACCTAGCAATAGACAATCAAGTAATTTTTGGTATCCAAATTGCTTTGGATCCATATACGTTAGTTGCACAAATTTTAGTCCCCTTAGGAATCCATTTTTCAATGTCATCCTTTTTAATTGAAGTGGTTAGTCCTTTTGGGACCCAAACACTTCTAAAACATTTACCTTTAATAAATCTAGGGGCACTAGATTGTCTAACATAAAAATTTGATTTTCTAAAATTGTTTTTCTTTTCAAGCTCTTTGGAAATCAAATCTTTTTCTTCTTGAACATTTTGAAGCAATTTTTGTAAGTCAAAACATTTTAATTCAAACTCTTCAAGTTTTGCTTCAAGTTCAAGTTTGGTTTTAGAAAGCAAATCATTTTGAATTTTTAACTTAGAAATCAATTTATTGTTTTTCAAAATGTGGGTTTTAAAATCTAAAACCAAATCATCATAGGCATCTTGTAATTCATCAAAGGAATAAGAACATGAAGTAGATGAATTAGAAGTTACCCTTGAATCTTCTTCGATGGCCATAAGGCAAAGGTTGGCTTGTTCATCGTCGGTGGAGTCCTCATCACTCCAAGTAGCCAAATGTGCCTTCTTCTTATGGCTTGAAGCGCTTGCCCTCTCCTTTCTCTTAGGTTCTCGTTCAAGCTCTCTCAAGGCTTTCTTCATGAACGGGGCGCACTTCTTGAAGAGATGAACTATCTCTTCATCTTCATCCTCCTCTTCACTTGAGTAGACATGATGACAAGTGGAGGTTTTGAGAGCCATGGCACTTGCATTGATCCCAAGCCCTTTGATTTTCTTCTCTCCCATAGCTCTTATTTCTTCCCTCTTCTTCTCATCTTCTTTATTCTTCTTCATGATTTGATGAGTAAGGAGAGACCCCATGAGTTCATTAAGCTTCAAAGTCTTCAAATTTTTTGCTTCGATGATGGCAGTTCTCTTTGAGTCCCAAGACTCGGGAAGTTAGTAGATGAGCTTATGAACAAGCTTTTCCTCCGAGATGACTTCTTTATAGCCTTTGAGGCCATTGGTGATGGTGGAGAACCTATCAAACATCTTCTCGATGTTCTCTTCCGGATCCATTTTGAAGTTCTCATACTCTAAGGTTAGGAGCCCAATCTTGGTCTCCTTGACTTCATTGGTTCCCTCGTATGTGACTTCAAGCTTGTCCCATACCTCCTTGGCACTCTCACAAGAAGACATCTTCTCATAGATGGTTAGGCTAAAAGCACAAAACAAGATGTGCAAGGCTTTGCAATTAAGCTCCATCTTCTTGCGATCGTCGGCACTCCACTCCGCTTTGCTTCCTTGAGGCACGAACGGACCATCTTCAACTATGTCCCATAGCTTGTAATCTCTTGACTTCAAGAAGAATTTCATCTTTGTCTTCCAATGGGCATAGTGATTTCCGTCGAAGAAGGGCGGTTTGTTGATGGATTGCGCCATTTGAGCCGGTTGGTAAAATTTTGATCGAGCTTGCCGGATCTTCTCAATAGGACGTGAATCCCCTTCGATTGAGCCAAGCTCTGATACCAATTGTTGAGATTTTAGGGGCTAGATTCGATCAACCAATTTAGCTCACCAAGTGGTGGAGAGATGGATTTTTGGGTGGAAGGGTTATGGAAGCTAAAATGCAATTTGACACAAAGATTTATAGTGGTTCAACCTTCTAACCAAGGTCTACATCCACTACCTTAGCTCCCCACTAAGGATTTCTTAATCAATCCACTATTGATTCATCCCCTTTTCTAGGATTAGGAGGAAACCCTTACAACCAATTAAGCTTTCTACCCAAAGCCTTGATTGAAACCCTCTTTACAAAGAGATGAACAAAGCAAACTTAAAACCCTCTAATAGGTGTTTGTTTGCACAATTAAGCACTCACCCAAAACCTAAAACACTTGAGCAAATTTGACAATTTTGGCTCACTAGTGTTTGTCTATACAAGAATTGACAATTTAAGCACTAAGACACTTTTTGATCATTTGATGTTTGACAATATGAGCATTAGCCTTCTCTTGATTCTTGGAGGTCCCTTTTATACTCTCAAATGAGTTTGTAGCCGTTACTAGCCGTTGGGGATGAATTGGAGTCGTTGAGGACTTTATTTCCCTTCATAAATGTTGTTCTGCAGCTATCCGTATCGATACACGTGGAACGGTATCGGTACGGCCTTCATAGGAACTAGCCGTTGGGCACTTTCCAGCATAAGCGTATCGATACGCTTGAGAGCGTATCGGTACGGGTTCACATTCAAATGGTCGTTGGGAAATAGACGTTGGGTTAGTTGAAATGGGATCGGTATGCTTACCTGGCGTATCGAAACGACCCCGATGCGTACCGATACGGCAAGGGCCTATATCGATACGGGTTTTGACAGTGGCCAAACTGGGCAAAAAGGTATCGGTACGGGGGGTTTAACGTATTGATACAGGTACTCTGAAATCACAAGTTTGGCTATTAAAAACATGAAAATTCTTTGCCAAAAACCTCTTAAACTACCTCAAACATAATTTCAAGTTGTTTGGACTTAAAAACAAGTTTTAAATTCTTTTCAATTTAGTCCAAACTATTTTTCAATTATTACATCAAAACATTAGTTCTACAAAGACCTTATGAATAAGGGTTTTGTTCGACCCAACTCTTCACCCTGGGGAGCTTCGGTTCTTTTTGTTAAGAAGAAGGATGGTTCGATGCGTTTATGCATTGATTACAGGCAATTAAACAAGGTCACCATCAAGAATATGTATCCTTTGCCCTGGATAGACGATTTGTTTGATCAGTTAAAAGATGCTTCTGTGTTCTCTAAGATTGATCTAAGATTGGGATACTATCAGATGAAAGTCAAGGAGTGTGACGTGCCTAAAACTGCATTTCGTACAAGATATGGACATTACGAATTCTTAGTAATGCCTTTTGGATTGACGAATGCACCTGCAGCATTCATGGATCTAATGAATCGAGTGTTTAGGCCCTATCTTGATAAGTTCGTTGTGGTATTCATAGATGACATTTTGATTTATTCAAAGAATGAATCGGAACATCGAGACCATCTTCGAATTGTACTCCAGACTCTAAGGGAGAAGCAGTTGTACGCAAAGTTTCCTAAGTGTGAGTTCTAGCTCACTGAAGTGGCCTTTCTGGGACATGTTGTATCAGCTTCGGGCATTCAGGTGGACCCGAAGAAAATACAAGCTGTGGTGGATTGGCATCCGCCCAAGAATGTTGCTGAAGTTACAAGTTTTCTTGGGCTTGCAGGATATTACCGTAGGTTCGTGAAAGGATTTTCCATGTTAGCTGCTCCTTTAACTAAATTGTTGTGAAAGAATGCACCTTTTGTGTGGACTGAAGACCAGCAACGGAGCTTCGATCAACTGAAACAAGTCCTAACCCATGCACCTGTCTTGACCCAGCCTGAGTCTGGAAAGGACTATACCGTTTATAGCGATGCTTCGCATCTTGGGTTAGGGTGTGTACTAATGCAAAAGGGTAAGGTTATTGCTTACGCTTCAAGGCAACTTATGCCCCATGAAATGAACTATCCCACCCATGACCTAGAATTGGCTGCAGTTGTTTTTGCATTGAAAATTTGGAGGCATTATCTCTACGGGGAGAAATGCTATCTTTTTACCGATCACAAAAGCCTAAAATATTTGTTAACACAAAAGGAGCTGAATTTACGACAATGGAGATGGATGGAACTTCTTAAGGACTATGATTTAGTCATTGATTATCATCCAGGAAAGGCCAATGTTGTAACTGATGCACTCAGCCGCAAAGCTTTGCCTGGTAAGTTTGATTATGAAGTTAAAGGTTATATGTACATCGAAGCGTGATAACTCATTGTTACATTATTCTCTTGTAGCTCCTCGAGCAATTAATGATAATTTCCAGCTTCGAAAGCACCAATGTCTTGTAGCTGAACTCCAAGTTCAGTCTACTATTATTTCCCGAATTAAAGACCTATAAGAACAAGATTCCGAGCTTCAAACCATTATTTCTAAATTACCCGATAATCCGGATTTCAGAATTAATTCCGAAGGACTCTTATGTTCTCATGATCGGGTTTGCGTATCAAATGATGAAACTCTCTGTACCGACATTCTTCCCAAAGCACATTCGAGTTCCTTCTCCATTCACCCGCGGTCTGTGAAAATGTATGTAACCCCATTAGCCCGGCCTAGACGCTAGACCCGAACTACGAAGATCACACAGGGAAAACCAAAGTCAACCCGAAAGTCAACCCTGATTAACGACACTTTTTATCATTTTTATCTTCTCTAGATGCACATTAAACCTATGTGAAAGCCCAAGAACCTTGGAAGAGAAAAGCACAACGATCGGAAAATGTTTAAAGACTCAATTGCAAGAAATACACTTTTAAGGACCAAAATGTAAATTTTGGAAAATAAAAGGACTTTCAAGATTTTAGTTTTACCAAACCTTAATTAATCATATTGTAAGCCTCTCTGCCAAATTTCAGCTTAAAAAGACATCTCAAGCTCAAGCAATTGCGATTACAAATTTCAAGACTAAAATGTAAAGCATGTAGACTTCAAAGCAATTCAAAACTGTGTCCAACGGTCACCCGTTTCGAAACACTGACAACCGTATAGAAACACCCGTGTCGTACGCCCGTATCAAAATGGTGTTGACCGTTTCGATACGCGGGTATGTTCCGAAACAGGCACATCCAGCAGCCAAAGTGTTTCAAAACACTTCTAGCCGTTCCGAAACACCCAAGCCATTTCAGGCACCCGTTTCGAAACAGCCAAGGGTGTTTCGATACACCCTGCCTAGAAACAGCAGAAACTTCTGGTTTTTCACTTCAAAACACCATTAAACATAATTGAAACCATTCCATAACATATCATCAACATGATAAGCATTATAACTATCAAATTGCATCAAAGACTAGATACATTACGAGCATTAAGCACACCTACTCATTCATCACATGCAACACATGATCTTGCTTTTAAATAATGAACATAGCTATATCAAATATGGAGGAGAAGATCCAAATATTGCAAAACGATCAACAAAAAGATTCAAACCATAAACCGAACATGGTCAAGATAAACAATCTCATTACACAACAACCTAAAAGTTTTTCCCCCATTGCCTTTATTATTAATAGCTATAAACCAAACATACTTCTCAAGTGGAGCTCTTCTTGAATCCCTTGCTTCTTGCTGCCCCAACTTCAATTATCTGCATTGATGGAAAAAAGGAGCGTAAGCACATAATGCTTAGTGAGGAATGCTCAAAACCAAAACACCATCAATGCAACAAATCATAAAACCTTCTTTAGATGTAGGCACAATTCGATAAACCAAAGTATTATTTGAAAATCTCCTTTGAAACATCATTGTTGTAAATCATGCATTGCACAATAAGAAAACCAATATTTAACTTTGATACACTAAACAACTCCCCCAAACAACATTCTTGCAATTACTATCATTTAAACATTTCCATGCATAAACACTTCATGCAAAGTTTAAACCAATTCCCTTGGAAATCACTTCCACTTCACACTATACTTTCCTCATGCTTGATAATCTTTTCAAAGCAAAATACCTTTTGGAAACCATATGTTCCTTCTATCTATCTCATGCATTCAACCGATGCAAAACTCATGGCAAAGCCACACATGCTTGTTACTCAAAAGCATTTTATAAACTCAAAACCTCATTTGCATAAGCAAATCTCCATTTTGAAAACCACATGTACAATCTAGCTATCACATGCATACAACCTATGCAAATCTCATGGCAAGGCCACATATGCTTGATACACAAAAGCATTTCATAAAATTATTATGTCATATGCATTTCTCATTACACACAACATCTCAAGCATTGGTACATGTGACACATTTCATTCTCATATATTGGCATTTTTCATATTCTTTTATACACGGATATGCGAACAGCTTGACTCGAGGTCAAGTCCTACCCCGGTGGGATCTCGCAACCGTCTCTCATGGCGGTATCTACCCTAGCCACCAAGTTTGGGTATTTCACCAAGTCCTACTACGATGGAATGCCCCTCATCGAGTTCACATGGCAATAACTCTTGTTGCCAAAAAGCTTGGTCTCTTACCAAGTCCTACTCCGATGGAATGCCCATCATCGGTCTCATGGCGATAACTCTTGTTGCCAAAAGCTTTGATAATTCACCAAGTCTTACTCCAATGAAAATCCCATCATTAGTCTCTCTCTTTGGGACGACACCCAAGAGCACGTACGAATTTTTAGTTTATAGTGCACTCTACATCCTATTGATCGATCAATATATACGGTAATCTTTACATCATCTATGCCAATATATATCATGTTAAACATCAACACATTCACTATTTTTAAAGCATGCAACACCTTCAAGAACAAAAAGCCAAACAAAGCATTTGAGACACAAATTGACAACTCAAACTCAAAAGGAAGATCAATTTCATGCATATTTCCTCAAACCAAGTTTGTCAACCAACTCACATGCTTTAAAACCATGCTCAACAACAAATTAAACCACATTGACAAATCAAACACATCAAAACCCATTTTGATAGTTTTCAAAACAATAATAGCACAATTGAGAGAGAATTCCACTTTACTTACTTCCGAACGTAAACCGGCGTTTCAAGCCTAAATTTAAGTTCCCAAACCTCTTTTCAAAATCATTCCAAAGCTGGAAAACACGATCTCACTCACCAATACACAATACTATGCTAGCCGACAAGCCTTCCAAGCGTCCGAAACCTCCAACGCCACCTCTATCGCTTCCGGATCATTCTCCTCTATTTTTAACACAAAACAACAGAGGATTAATGCATCACCATGCATTAAAATCACCAGCAATGCAACCTAAACTCGCTGCTCTACTCAAGAACCTCATTTCGGCCACCAAAACAACTAAAATCATCTCTAACCTCCCCCAAAACAAAGCCCAGCCAAGATCTATCAATTCTAAACATTTTTAAACATCAATTAACATAAAAAAGCAACATAAACATGTCCTTATACCTCCAGCAACAGCAGACCACCAAAATCACCCCAAAAACCACCATTTCCACAAGCAAAAACTTAGGAAAAACAACCTATTCGGGATTGGATTGATAAAACCTCATTTCTAACATCATTTAACATCCAAAATACATTAGAGAACTATCTCAAACAGAGCCCAATCAATTACAACGAAAATCTTCAAGATCTCTTCCAAAATCTTGAGTTTTAAGCCAAAATCTTGTTTCTAACATTAAAACCATTTATAAAACTTTAATAAAGGATTGACAACTTGGGAATTTCAGTAAAGAACTGAGTATTTAGAGGAGAAGAACAATCTTACCTCTAAAAGATGATTTCTCCTTGATTTGGGCAAAATTCCATGAAAATACAATGTGGAAATCAAAAGGATTTGTTGCAAGATTGATTAGGAACCAATGAGTGATGGAAATCTCATCAATTGAAGTAAAAATCAATGTGAATTTTGCTGGAGAAAAGATGTTTGGATGATAGGATTTTGAGAGAAAAAGGAATTAGAGAAAATTAGAGAAAGATAGTTATGAAAATCAAAAAGTAGTTTTCACCTTTCTTTTATTTAATTAAATCATTAATTAAATCACCCAAATTAAGGAAAAATCTGGAGAGAAAAATTTTGGGTAAATTAGCTCCTTAAAGATTCAAAGTTTCAATCCTTTACAAAACAGTCACTACTAAACTTTGCAAAAATCGCAATTTGGTCACTACAGCGAAATGTAGTATTTCCAAACCTTATTTTGTAAAATTGATTTCACCACTCTCCTATATATATTAAATGAGGATTTTTAGATATTTTTCTATATTTTTAAAGCATCCCGAACGAGGTGTTCCCTAAAACTCCCTTTTAGATTCGAACCGATTTCCAGACCGATCCGGTTCAGAACCTAAACTTCTAAGCCCAAATATGGGGTGTTACAACTCTACCCCCTTAGGAAATTTCTTCCTCGAAATTTCAACCTGCGAAAAGAGCACGATACCCAACTACCCAAAGCAACACACAATGTAACACAAGAGACTTAATCACCACTGAAACATCCTCCACCCAAAACACCACAAAATCAACTCATCCTCAAATCAAACTTACACTATATCCAAACCCAACACCACTACTTACGGTTCAAGACTTCCAGAACACATAGTTATTAATCTCAGCTTAACCTTTCACACTTTCGAAGTGTACAAAGTCTCAACAACCCGAAGAACTCCTAAACCTTTACATCATACTCCACCTAAACTCATAATTCCCTCAACAAAACTTGCACTCACGGTGACACCAACCCATCCATTTTTCAACCACCATGTGACCCCAAACCTTCACTGCTTCTAAAACCCCTTGCAAAACCGCTCAACTTCTTTCAAAGATTACCACAACAAGCAAAAATTTCTTAAGCAACAACTACTTACTCAAACTTCTCAATGTATTGATAACATTCCTTCACATCAGCCACTATCACTACCATAACAACTCATCAAAACTACTCACACAACATCCAAAATCCACGCCACAAGACTCCAATCTTAACTCCGCCAGCTGTTCCACTAACCCCTAGCTGACTTAGAAAAGATTTACTTATACTCAACTAACAAACCACTTCTCACAAGAACTCAGCCAACCAACAATGGCCCTTGAACTTACATTGTCTTTTTACCTCAAGCTTTGACCATAACACTAACCTTACCTGGATACCACCCATTCCATACAAACATATTAAGATTACGAAACCTCTACTCATCCCAAGCCAAACCTTATCTACAGCTCTCAACACCACCTCCTCCCAACTCCTCTAAGGTTACTACGAACCGTCACCTACATAAACAATCCTCCTATTGCAACCATCAACACCAAGACGCTTCAACACTCCGGAAACACATCCACTACCCTACAACAATCACCCAACACAAAGAAACTACAACACTTATATGTTATTCGCAACCACCTTACACGATTCTAACTCCAAACGATCACCTCCTTATCACCACACTGCTAAACTCTTTAAGCACCTAAACACCTTCCTTCTGCCAACATGCTAGATCACACTCACTATTACTAACAACTTGCTTACTACCTTCCACTACTTCTAGCATTCACCTAGCACCAAAACAACACTTTAAACCCCCAACCAACCTAATCCTACCTCAACACTATCAGACCCAATTAGCTATTAGCAAGTGTGAACGTTCGTATGCATGGTCACCAATATGCCATATCAATGCATGTGTACATGTATGCAAAACCTCTAATGTCATGTCGCATGTATGCATGTACCAACATATATATATAATATATAACAAATGGTTTTAACTGTGCATGTATATCGGTTCACACTTACCAATAACATCCTCAGAACTCGCCTAAGAACAACCTCTTACCTCACTTCTAACTTTTCTAGCTCTACCATTATAACAATTTGCTAGGTACAAAATACTCCACTAATACCCTCTTCACACTAAAGTTGTTTCAAAACAACACCGACTACCCCAACTTGCTAGCTATAAGACCTTACCTACTACACAAGGGAAACCCAAACCGGAACCAAACAAAGATAACTAGGGCAAAGATTACTTAGCAAAGTTACTTGTAATCACCTCATTGCCCCGGAGCTCCAACAGACAAACTCTCTTCCCCGCAGAACCATTATTCTCTGGTCGTACCGCCGCAACATCAACCAGCACTTCAAAGTCATCACCGTTTCCCTGTGGTAAAAAACCCTGACTACCCCGAGCTAACTCTAAACAATTTCGTCTCAAATGTCCAACAGACCCACAATTCCAACACCTCACACCTTTCTGCCTTTCTTGCCACCTCCGAACTCTGTTTCGGCCGCGCTCACGACCCTTCTGAAACCCTTTTGCACCCACTGAAGCTGATCTCACCACTTGAGGACAATTCCGCTTCACATGCTCCATAGAACCACAGTTCCAACAAACTCCCACACCCCAACAAACTCCAACGTGACGCCTTCTACAACGGTCACACATCGGCAACCGAGCTACCACTATTTGGTCATATTGTACTTGACCCACACCAGCACCAGCACGAAAACCTTGATTCAGGCAAACCGTTCCACCGCGTAACCTCTTACGCTGACCACTCTCAAGGTCGGTACTCACATCTCTTTTACTTATACTTTTCCCACCATCATAATCTGAAGCCACACCCCCACGTTGCTTAACCCCTGGAAACTTCTCTCCAAGGTGTCTTCTATTAAAGGCATACACAAAGAATTCCCAATCTATATCGTGGATATTCGTTGCCACCGCCACAGATGTCCACGAAGAACAAGCATCCTCCAACATTAACAAGACAACACTTCCCAACTTACAGGCGTGGTCACACCCTTCCTGATCCAAAATCGGAATTATACTGGCTAACCAAGCCTCGAACGCCTCAGATGTCGAACCACGACACTTCACAACTCCCAAATCTTGTAAACGCTGCCTTGGCAAACTCGTATGCCCCACATTTGGCACGCACACTGGCCTCACCCCCACCACGGCCTGAGATGTTCCCGACACCTCTCGAACCACAAGTGATGAATCCTTCATCACAGAACCAACTCTCACATCCTGTCTTACTACCTCAACTCCAGGCACTGACGATCGAAACGATACACTCCCACCAAGAAGTAAATTCCACCCCTTTACAACTTGCTCTAAAGCAGCAACCATCGTACCCAATTGTCATTCTCTCATCGATCCCATTGTGCTATTATTAACAAAGCAATGATAACAAAACAAACAAAACGACATGCCAGCTTCAAGCAAGGATTCAAGACTCCAACTCCAACATAACACAATAGCTATAATAATAAGGCAATGGGTATCCCGAATTCTCCCCTTTTATATGACATAACAATCAATAAAAACACGGATATCACAAACATCAAGCATATCAATCAGCAAACTTCAATCATGCTCTCATCAAACAACATTCACCCTCAACAGCATAATATCAACATATCATACCCAACACATTTTCAGTATTCAGAAAATCAACTCACAACACCAGCATATCACCAATACATGTTCTCACTAGCTCACAGAAGATTCATAACCAAAAAGCATGATAAAAACATTAACAATTCACTCAAAGAACATTTTTCAACCAACTTTCAACCACACATTAGATTAAACATCCAACACTTACATGACAACTTACCACAAACTTACCGTTGCCCCAAAAGTTTGCAACTTAGCTCTGATACCAACAAATGTAACCCCCTTAGCCCGGCCTAGACGCTAGACCCGAACTACGAAGATCACACGGGGAAAACCAAAGTCAACCCTGATTAACGACCCTTTTTTTTCATTTTTATCTTCTCTAGATACACATTAAACCTATGTGAAAGCCCAAGAACCTTGAAAGAGAAAAGCACAGCGATCAGAAAACGTTTAAAGACTCAATTGCAAGAAATACACTTTTAAGGACCAAAATGTAAATTTTGGAAAATAAAAGGACTTTCAAGATTTTAGTTTTACCAAACCTTAATTAATCATATTACAAGCCTCTCTGCCAAATTCCAGCTTAAAAGACATCTCAAGCTCAAGCAATTGCGATTACAAATTTCAGGACTAGAATGTAAAGCATGCAGACTTCAAAGCAATTCAAAACTGTGTCCAACGGTCACCCGTTTCGAAACACTGACAACCGTATAGAAACACCCGTGTCGTACGCTCGTATTGAAACGGTGTTGACCGTTTCGATACGCGGGTATGTTCCGAAACAGGCACTTCCAGTAGCCAAAGTGTTTCGAAACACTTCTAGCCGTTCCGAAACGCCCAGGCCATTTCAGGCACCCGTTTCGAAACAGCCAAGGGTGTTTCGATACACCCTGCCTAGAAACAGCAGAAAGTTCTGGTTTTTCACTTCAAAACACCATCAAACATAATTGAAACCATTCCATAACATATCATCAACATGATAAGCATTATAACTATTAAATTGCATCAAAGACTAGATACATTACGAGCATTAAGCACACCTACTCATTCATCACATGCAACACATGATCTTGCTTTTAAATAATGAACATAGCTATATCAAATATGGAGGAGAAGATCCAAATATTGTAAAACGATCAACAACAAGATTCAAACCATAAACCGAACGTGGTTAAGATAAACAATCTCACTACACAACAACCTAAAAGTTTCCCCCCAATTGCATTTATTATCAATAGCTATAAACCAAACATACTTCTCAAGTGGAGCTCTTTCTGAATCTCTTGCTTCTTGCTGCCCCAACTTCAATTATCTGCATTGATGGACAAAAAGGAGCGTAAGCACATAATGCTTAGAGAGGAATGCTCAAAACCAAAACACCATCAATGCAGCAAATCATAAAATCTTCTTTAGATGTAGACACAATTTGATAAACCAAAGTATTATTTGAAAATCTCCTTTGAAACATCATTGTTGTAAATCATGCATTGCACAACAAGAAAACCAACATTTAACTTTGATACACTAAACAACTCCCCCAAACAACATTCTTGCAATTACTATCATTTAAACCTTTCCATGCATAGACACTTCATGCAAAGTTTAAACCAATTCCCTTGGAAATCAGTTCCACTTCACACTATACTTTTCTCATGCTTGATAATCGTTTCAAAGAAAAATACCTTTTGGAAACCATATGTTCCTTCTATCTATCTCATGCATTCAACCGATGCAAAACTCATGGCAAGGCCACACATGCTTGTTACTCAAAAGCATTTTATAAACTCAAAACCTTACTTACATAAGCAAATCTCCATTTTGAAAACCACATGTACCATCTAGCTAACACATGCATACAACCTATGCAAATATCATGGCAAGGCCACATATGCTTGATACACAAAAGCATTTCATAAAATTATTATCTCATACGCATTTCTCATTACATACAACATCTCAAGTATTGGTACATGTGACACATTTCATTCTCATATATTGTCATTTTTCATATTCTTTTATACACGGATATGCGGACAGCTTGACTCGAGGTCAAGTCCTACCCCGGTGGGATCTCGCCACCGGCCCTCATGGCGGTATCTACCCTCGCCACCAAGCTTGGGTATTTCACCAGGTCCTACTACGATGGAATGCCCCTCATCGATTTCACATGGCAATAACTCTTGTTGCCAAAAAGCTTGGTCTCTCACCAAGTCCTACTTCGATGGAATGCCCATCATCGGTCTCAAGGCAATAACTCTTGTTGCCAAAAGCTTGGATAATTCACCAAGTCCTACTCCAATGAAAATCCCATCATTGGTCTCTCTCTTTGGGACGACACCCAAGAGCACGTACGAATTTTTATTTTATAGTGCACTCTACATCATATTGATCGATCAATATATACGGTAATCTTTACATCATCTATGCCAAAATATATCATGTTAAACATCAACACATTCGCTGTTTTTAAAGCATGCAACACCTTCAAGACCAAAAAGCCGAACAAAGCATTTGAGACACAAATTGACAACTCATACTCACAAGGAATATCAATTTCATGCATCTTTCCTCAAACCAAGTTTGTCAACAAAGTCACATGCTTTAAAACCATGTTCAACAACAAATTAAACCACATTGACAAATCAAACACATCAAAACCCATTCTGATAGTTTTCAAAACAATAATAGCACAATTGAGAGATAATTCCACTTTACTTACTTCCGAACTTAAACCGGCGTTTCAAGCCTAAATTTAAGTTCCCAAACCTCTTTTCAAAATCATTCCAAAGCTGGAAAACACGATCTCACTCACGGATACACAATACTATGCTAGCCGACAAGCCTCCCAAGCGTCTGAAACCTGCAACGCCACCTCTATCGCTTCCGGATCATTCTCCTATGTTTTTAACACATAACAACAGAGGATTAATGCATCACCATGCATTAAAATCACCAGCAATGCAACCTAAACTCGCTGCTCTACTCAAGAACCTCATTTCGGCCACAAAAAACAACCGAAATCATCTCCAAGCTCCCCCAAAACAAATCCCAACCAAGATCTATCAATTCTAAACATTTCTAAACATCAATTAACATCAAAAAGCAACATAAACATTACCTTATACCTCCAGCAACAACAGACCAGCAAAATAACCCAAAACCACCATTTCCACAAGCAAAAACTTAGGAAAAACAACCTATTCGGGATTGGATTGATAAAACTTCATTTAACATCCAAAATACATTAGAGAACTATCTCAAAACAGAGCGAAATCAATTACAACGAAAATCTTCAAGATCTCTTCCAAAATCTTGAGTTTTAAGCCAAAATCTTGTTTCTAACATTAAAACCATTTATAAAACTTTAATAAAGGATTGACAACTTGGGAATTTCAGTAAAGAACTGAGTATTTATAGGAGAAGAACAATCTTACCTCTAAAAGATGATTTCTCCTTGATTTGGGCAAAATTCCATGAATATACAATGTGGAAATCAAAAGGATTTGTTGCAAGATTGATTAGGAACCAATGAGTGATGGAAATCTCATCAATTGAAGTAAAAATCAATGTGAATTTTGCTGGAGAAAAGATGTTTGGATGATAGGATTTTGACAGAAAAAGGAATGAGAGAAAAATTAGAGAAAGGTAGTTATGAAAATCAAAAAGTAGTTTTCACCTTTCTTTTATTTAATTAAATCATTAATTAAATCACCCAAATTAAGGAAAATCTGGAGAAAAACATTTTGGGTAAATTAGCTGCTTAAAGATTCAAAGTTTCAATCCTTTAAAAAACAGTCACTACTAAACTTTGCAAAAATCGCAATTTGGTCACTAGACCGAAATGTAGTATTTCCAAACCTTATTTTGTAAAATTGATTTCACCACTCTCCTATATATATTAAATGAGGATTTTTAGATATTTTTCTATATTTTTAAAGCATCCCGAACTAGGTGTTCCCTAAAACTCCCTTTTAGATACGAACCGATTTCCATACCAATCCAGTTCAGAACCTAAACTTCTAAGACCAAATTTGGGGTGTTACAATGTATAAAGATCTACGTGATCTATACTGGTGGCCGGGCATGAAGCAAGCTATTGTTGGTTATATTTCCAAGTGCCTCACTTGTCTACGGGTTAAGGTAGAGCATTGTGATCCTACAGGACTTTTACTACCCATTGATCCACCAAAATGGAAATGGGAGAAGATCACCATGGACTTTGTCAGTGGTCTACCGTTAACCCTTACCAAGCATTATGTTGTTTGGGTTATTGTAGATCGGTTTACGAAGTCAGCTCATTTCATACCTGTTAGAATGGACTACGATCTTCCTAAGCTAGCTAACTTGTACATCAAGGAAGTGATCCGACTTCATGGTGTGCCTGAATCTATCATTTCAGATCGAGATCCTTGGTTTGCATCTCGATTTTGGAGAACCTTACAAGGAGCCCTGGGCACTAGAGTCAATCTTAGTACAGCCTTCCACCCTCAAACTGATGGCCAGTCAGAAAGAGTTATTCAGATTTGGGAAGATATGCTTCGCGCTTGTATTATTGACTTTGGCGCGATGTGGGAGAAGTCCTTGCCTCTCGTCGAATTTTCTTATAATAATAGCTACCAAGCATCCATCCAAATGTCCCCGTATGAAGCCTTGTATGGTAGACGTTGCAGAACTCCTTTATGTTGGTCGGAGTTGGGTGAGAGGAAGGTGTTAGGCCCTGAGTTGCTTCGTGAGACTCAAGAACGAGTTGCTATCATTCACGAACGTCTCAAGGCTGCTTTTGATCGGCAAAAAGCTTATGCTGATCTTAACAGAAGAGACATTCAGTATGAAGTCGGTGGAAAAAGCCTTTCTTAAGGTATCACCGTGGAAGAAAGTCTTGAGATTTGGTAAGAAGGGAAAATTGAGCTCCCACTACATTGGACCTTTTGAAATTGTTGAAAGGATTGGCCTAGTGGCATATCGGCTTCTTCTGCCCTCAGAGTTGAGTAAAATCCATGATGTCTTTCATGTCTCAATGCTTCGGAAGTATCGGTCTGACTCCTCGCACATTGTGGAACCTGAAGTTCTGGAAGTCAGACCGAATTTGTCCTATGAAGAAGAACCGGTTCAGATTCTTGCTAAAGAAGTAAAAAGGCTTTGCAACAAAATTGTACCTTTAGTTAAAGTGCTGTGGAGAAGTCACACTGTTGAAGAAGCCACTTGGGAGCCTGAAGAATCTATGAGACAACAATATACGTATCTCTTCGGTTCAGGTAAAATTCGAGGACGAATTTTCTTAAGGGGGGAGAGTTGTAACATCCTGAAATCTGGTCTAGTTAGAATTCATTTCCGAGGATTGGAAATTTCACATTGTTGGGCTTAAAGAATTTATCAGCTAGTTAATTATTGCTATTGAATCCTAAGATTAGCTTTAAATGTTGTGATTAAACCCTAATAAGTGATATTAAGTTTTTAGAGACTAAAATAGAAGGAGTGTAGGTTGGGGGATAAATCTTAAGAAGGAAAGGAATTGAGGGACTAATCTTGTGATTAGCCCCTCCCCCATTAAAAATAACATACGTGGGAAATTTTGGTGAAATTGCTTCACCATTAGGTAATCTCAATTAAGGAATTCTAAAATAGTAAAAGAGAGTTTTTGGGAAAGAATAGAAAGCTACCGAAAGTTTGAAGCTTACACCTCTCTACCTTCTTCATCTTCTTCCTTGAAGCAAGCACCTCCATTGGAGGAATTTTAAGCTTTACAATTTCCTTGTTTTACCAATATCGAATCGTTGCTAGCAATCAGGTAAGCTATATTCCTTAGTCGGTTGTTAGATTCCATGGTTAAATCAAGCTTAATTTTAAGCTAGGGTTTGGTTCATCTATACATATTTCAATATGTTGTTTATAATGAATCGGATATCGATATTGATATTGTTATATAGATTTCTATATCGAAATATCAATTCTAATAATCTTCTATTAATATTTCCTAGCTCAAGGAGAAGAAATAGAAGCAACACCATCTCCATCACAAGCTAGGAGCAAAGGAATTTCCATTCGAGAGCCTTGAAGCTTCGGATTGTAAGGTGAGTGTAATCGGAGTCCCGGGTTAGGCGAAAGGCCTTCTCGGATCATTATTTGTTGTTTTAGATCATTTCGCTAAACATTGCTATTGAAGCGAAAGCATCGGATAATAAATCAGACACTTGGGTAAGTGTCGGTAAGTTATCATTGAACATTGACTATAGCTATTGTGCATTGTCATTGATGTAAGCATTGTTATCAGACTTTGATGTTAAGTTATATGTGTAATAATCATTGGCTATATTGAAACTACGAAACTTTGTTATGGCATTGATATGTTATGAATCATTGAAAGATATAAATATGTAGTGCCTTGGATTGGAATAACTCAGGACATAATTGTCATGCCATAGAATTCATGAGCTCAGTGTACGGGTGGACCACGGTCCTAAGGCTACAGTCTATGATGATTGGCGAGGCGAAGGGATGTGTTGTTATTGGTCAATTGGTGAGGCGGAGGAAATAGACCATTTATGTTTTGGCGAGGCGGGGGAATTCGCGTATCCATGATTTTAGTTCAATCCAAGGAAATTATGAATGTTTAAGAATTATGTTAATTGATTATGTGTTTTTATAAAGTATTAAGAATGATAGCATGAAATTATAACCATTGTAACCATGACATTCTTTTGTTATTGTTTAGTGATTACCTCACTAGGCATTGAGAGCCTAACGTGTCCATTTCATGCATTCTCAGGTTAAGGAGTCGTTCGTGAAAGATAGGATCGGTTGCAAGACAAGTCACTACTACAAATCAAGTAATGTATTTATAATATAACTCCTTGGGAGGTGGCAAGGTAGCTAAACTACTCTTAATGCGCTTTTTGCTATGGTAATGGCTTGTCCATTTTGTATTAAGGTTTAAGGCTTAAAATGCCCCTTTTGGCTTTTACTTAACTAGTCTAAAGCACGCACCTTTTGGTATAAAGGTAAAATTGGAGTAAACGTATTTGTATAACTATAAAAACTTGCATACTGGTAGTTGGTGTCATTGATATGTTGTGTATAAAGTTTCGTCTTAATCAGAGAATTTTTGATATGGTAAAATCTATAAAAACCAGATAAAAATCTGTCATTTCAGACCACTGTATCGAAACGGGTGACGGTGTTTCGATACAGGTGCCCTGTTTTTGAACCTGAGTGTAAGGGCGTTCCAGAACGAAGTAATGCCATTTCGGAACATTTTTACCACTGTCGACCCCAGTACCGAAACGGGTTTCGAAATGAGATTGCTACTGGAGGCTCATGTTCCGAAACGGGTCTCGAAACGGTCAAGTCAAGGTCTGCTTTAATCAACCCGTTTCGATACAGGTCAAACCTGTATTGAAACGGACTGGCAAGTTGAGTCTACAAGTATGATTTTTGAGTACCGTTCCGAAACACCATGAGGTGTTTCGGAACGGAGTTAGGTAAGTCTGTTAAGGACCTTTGGACAGTTTTAAAATCTTACTTTTTTGTCACCAATTCGTACAAATTAAATTGGATAATGATGTAACTGATTAAATTTTGTAAGTATAACCTCGTAGCGATGGATTTCAATTGTTAAGATATTAATTCGCAAGGGCCCCAAGTTGTTAAATAAATTTATGGTTTAGTCCTCAACTTAAAAGTAGTTAAAAAATGATCTTTGTTTGACTTCTGGTAACACACTTCGACTCGGTTCTCTCCTAGACCGGGAAGGAGGTGTTACATTCTAGTCTTGCTGCGGTACCTGCACCATACCCTACCCAACTGCAAATTCCTTATGCATCAGTAGCTGCAAAGAAAGATTCACAAGGAATCCTACCAACTGCCCCCATGGGAATGAGTGGGTACCCATATTATATTGGCAAACAATAATAAAATACATGGTCATTCATGGTGATTTTCCGAAGCTCTATTTATGATTACTTTCTTAATGCAACTACAATTTTTTATACATAATCGTTCACCAATATATTTGGTCTTTGCAGTTCTGTGATATGATCAATTGTATCCTAAATCAATTGTGCGAGACCAGGTGTTGAAGATCAGAACAAAAGAGATAAGGAGTTTTGATATAGGAGTGGTTAATGATAGTCTTCCTTAATTTTCTCAGGTTTCTTGTAGTCTAGTCCAATATAATGACTTTAGAATGAACTGAAAGTGGTACATGATGTTCTTTTTTTAGGTCAAAATTTTTTTTAGGATCATGTTTTTGTATATGGCAGAACCGGGAAACCTGCATTCATCCCTTCCTGCAAACCAATTTAGTTCCAGACGAGGCAATTTACTAGAAACACGAAAACTCATGTAGTAATCCATATACAAAAACTTGATCCTAAAATCTTTTGACCTAAAAGAAGAACATCATGTACCACTTTTAGTTCATTCTAAAGTCATGATAGATCTCCCCTACAATGGGAAGTTCATTGAGTTTTGGGGAAGAATGTGAAAAATGAAGTTTTAAAAGTTTTGGGGTTAAATTAGAAATTATTATTATTAATTAATGGAGGTTAACGGTCTAGTGACCAAAATAAAAACGGTTTCGAACGTAAGTGACCAGAATAGTCTTTTTTGAATACAGGTGACTAAAATAGAACAAACCCAAAATAAAAGTGACCACGAGGGAAGATTACCTTTTCTTTTTAAAGTTCAACACTTACCTTTCCAAATCTATAAATGGAGCGTTCAACCAAAAAGCAAACAAGAACCAACATTGTAATGACAGAAGCAACAGTATAAGTTGGAGTCTCTGCTAAAGACCTTTCTGCTGCGATCGTGCAGTTTGAGAGACGACCAAGCCTGACGGATGATGGACGGCGAGAAGGAGCACGGCGACAAGAGAGAGAATGGACCCACTGTGGCGAGGACTAGGAGGAGGAGCACATCGACCAGATCGTGAGTTTTAGGGATTTATCACGAGTTTGATTTGGCTTGAAATGGACTGAGGATCGTAAGTTTACGGTTAGGTCTGCGTACAGTGTTCGGGTGAATTTGCAAGCGATTGGGGCTGAGTCTATATGATCTGCTATCGATAATTTTAAAGGGTCAGCGCATTAAAACATTCCTATAGTTACTAGCTCATGAAAGGGTGTTAAAATCAGTGAATTTTTTAAACGTGCATATGCGTGTGCTAATTATAAAATATGTTTTTTTTAAATAATAATAATAAATGGTTTAACTTAAAAAATATCTGTTATTACTTATTATTTAAAATAAATAAATAAATCTAACGGTTGATTTTAATGGATTTATAATATATATCAACAAATTCCTTGCCTAGAAAACAAATAAATCTAGCATAGTAACATATAACAAAATTGTGTAGTGAGTGAAATTTATAAACGTAACATATCAACGATTCTTGAATATGACATGAATAAAGTCCAATGCATCAGCAATCAGCATTCAGCATTCAGCACTATGCCTATTGTTGTCCAGCAACATGTAAAGTCCGATGCATTCCTATCAAGCCATGGGTTGGTGATGACAAATTTTCGAGGATCCGTCAGATTCCAATACACCCAATCTTTAATGTTCATGGATAAGAACTCTTGTAAGTGATCCGACTTGATTAATCTTTTCCATATACTCCTTTTCCAGTTTGATACCTAAAATTTTTTCGGGACGAAGTGTCTCTAAAATTTTCGACCTTACTTATTTCACCCTAAAAATCTAACTCTATTAAAAAAATCATCCTGACCAATCAAAACGCGCCACGTCACTTAATTATTTTCTTTTTCTTATTTTTTGGTTTAATATATAAAAGAATTAAAAATAAAAAAATCTTATGAAAAAATTTGAGATTCTGGAAAAGTTTTTTTTTTCTGGTAATTTTTTTTTCCGCAATCCAAAATTCTTCGATAGTCAAAAGGTAATAATCGAAAAAGAAAAAAAATTGATCGAAAAACCACCAATTTTAATGTCCCAAACCTGGCTAAGAAGTATGTTACGAATTCGTCATTAGTTAATTGGCTATAGACTTGTTATCTACTATACTAATTTAGTAACTTAAGATCAAATTGAAGTAAAAAGCAAATGGATGGTCAAAAATTAAAGGACCAAACCGAGAAAAGGGAGAATTGAGTGTTTGCATGTTAAGAAGAAAATGTGGAATGGTTTATACACATGTCTCTTCTCCAAATGAAACATTTGGAATTGAAGGGGGAGTTCTCGGTTTAGGAGAACAATTCACATGTTATCCCTTTCCCTTCCAAAATTGACTGAAACCATAAGCCTAGGGAGAATTTCGAAGCTTGCTGTGTGAGTTCTCATTATGGAAGCTTAAACCGTAATTCAATATGAGGATTCATTCGAATAGCATTGGAAAAGGGTAAGGGCTTTCTCTCTTCCATTAGAAGTAAGTCTAATTTGTGACTCCTATGGTGATTTTCTTGATAATCCTCAAATGTTGTTGCTAATTTGTGGGTGAAAGGATTTCCCACAATGTTACTAAGTATTTATGGGGTGAAGCATTATTAACCTCTACCTATCTTGTTAATCGTATGCCTAGTCGAGTATTAGCCTTTCAAACACCTAGGGATGTTTTTCTTTCAGACTTTCCTTTGTTTAAACAAATGACTTTAAATCTTCCATTGCATGTTTTTTGTTGCACTGTTTTTGTTCAGAACTTGAGTCCCACTAAATCAAAACTTGATCCAAGTCTGTTAAATGTGTGTTAGTTGGATATTCTTTACTAAAGAAGGGCTATAAATATTAGCACCCCCCCTCTCGAAATTTTTTGGAACCATGGATCTAACTTTTTTTGAACAAGAACCTTATTTTTCGAAGACTAAAATTTAGGGGAGACTTTTGGTGATGATTTTCAGCCTATTCCTAAACATGTTTATGTTATTTCTCCTTCTCATTATGTTCCTTTACTGGAACATCAAACACCTTCCCAAAACAATCATACTTCACCTAATTATTCACCGAATCCACATCATTTTCTTATCACTTCTCCTGCATCTAAACACTTATCTAGATCTCCTTTCGAGCCTCCTAAACAAATGCATGTTTATTTTCAAAAGAGGAGAACCATCAAATGAAGTTGTTCTGCAATCTGACACTTGTCAAGAATTGGATTTCAGTCCAGTTGCTTGTGAAGAAAGTGAATGTAATGAATCTGTTAATACCCGTTCTCATCTTATCGAGTATGATTATGTACCTATTGCTAAAAGGAAAGGGGTAAGACAGTGTACTAAGTACCCTATCCAGAGATATGCTACTTATGGGAATTTAATGCCCTCTTTCAAAGCCTTTACAACATATTTAGATGAAGAACATATTTCAAAAAGTTATGAAGAAGCAGTGCAAAATCCTAAATGGAAAAAGGCTATCGTAGAGGAATATGAGGCACTTCAGAAGAATGAAACATGGACAATTACTGATCTTTCCCAAGGTAAAAAAAAAATATCGGATGTAAATGGGTATTTTCTATTAAATATAACTCTGATGGCAGCATACAAAGACACAAGAAGAGATTGGTTGCCAAAGGGTTTACTCAAACCTATGTGATCGATTTTAAAGAAACTTTTGCTCATGTTTCTAAGTTGAATTCAGTTCGGATTCTTCTAAGTTCGGCAATGAATTGCGGTGGGAAATTACATCAGTTGGATATTAAGAATGCATTCCTGAATGATAATCTTGAAGAAGAAGTTTATATGCAGATTCCTCCTAGAGTAAAGGGTGCTGAACAATTTCAAAAGGTATGCAAGCTTGTTAAATCACTCTATGAACTCAAATAATCTCCTAGAGCCTGGTTTGAGAGATTTACCAAAGTAATATTTAAGAATGGATCCAAACAGTCCTCAGTAAATCATACCTTGTTGACTAAGGTAACCTCGTCCAATAAAAAGGTGATCTTAATTGTTTATGTGGATGACATAATTATGACATGAGATGATGAAGAAGACGTGAAAAAGCTAAAGAGTCTGTTGAGCAGGGAATTCGAAATTAAAAACCTAGGAAATCTGAGATATTTCTTAGGCATGGAGGTAGCAAGGACCAACAAGAGATTGATAATTAATCAACGAAATTATTTTCTGGATCTAATTAAAAAATCAGGCCTACAGGGTTGCAAACCAGCAGATACACCGATGGATGCATGGTTGAAGTTCGATAAGTCAAAACCTGGTCCTGAGGCTGACAAAGGAATTTACCAAAGGATGGTGGGTAAGGGTCTATTTGTTTGAAGGAAAATGTTTTACGGAAAACATTTTCATTGTTTTCCTATGTTTGGTTCAAGGTAAAAGACAAAGTCAATGGAAAATAAATTACAAGTCAAAGGAAAAATACTCTTTTTCCCGTAGAACAACTTACCAGCAGAAAAACGGTAAGTTAATTTACAACCTAAAAGCATCACCTTCTTCTAAACTCTTAACACCCAAAGGCATCTAGCAAAATACCATCACCATCATCTTTCCCTTGCCGTCAATAATAACTCAGGCGGCCGTTCATCTTCTCAGGCGACCTTAATGTCTCAAAATTTTCTTATTTCTTTTTCTATTGTCTGTATTTTTTTGCACTTCTTAAATTTTTTCCTCCACTTAAAAATACAAAAATCTTTATTTTTTATGTTCAGATCTACTTTATTTTCTTCATTTCTATGTGGGTTCAGTTTCTTTTACTATTATTTATTTCTTGGTTGAAAAAATAATGTATGTTTTTTCTCTTAAGGTCTTCCAAACTCATTCAAAATCTAAGGAGCTTTTCATCTTTCATTGAAAAAACGAGGTATGTTTTTCAAACATTTGAACTTTTTCTTCTTCATTTATGGAACTGTGGATTAAAATTTTTGTATACGTTTAGCATTACAATACTAAGGAGAGGCTTCAATGTCTAACTATCTTATAAAGATTAGTTTGTAATCTTTGTAAGTGATACGCTCACACACAAATTTGATGATTTCTGATTTGCTGATTTGCTCTTGGTGTGTTTTGGGTTGATTCCACTCTGCTAAACACTTATCCTGTTATACAAACTTGGCATGCTCGGACAAATAAGTGTAAAGTTTTTAATGGAAGCTGATGATTAATCGATTGCCATTAAATGCTAGGTATTGTCAATTTTGTTATGGCAATTTGAGAAGTTTGATTATTCAAATTAAAATTGCTTTCTACTGGTTTGATTAAATAATTGAATGCATAGTCTTGTTTGCAGTTATGTTATTTTCTTCTATCAGTATATCCATATGTGACTACTCAAGCTTATTTTTCTCTTGGAGAGAAATGATGATTAAATCAATATGTTTTTCTTCTTTTTTGCATCAAGGGTTAAAAAGCCCTGGCTGAAAATTTTAAAAACTAATTAAGCCCTTAACACTATAGTAAAAAATTAATTAAACTCTAATAAGTTGGAAGGTATCTTATAAAGCCCTTAACACTATTGTAAAAAAATTTAAAAACTAATTAAGCTTTTAACACTTTAGTTGCTGATTTTACATAATTTTTAGCTATTGTTTTCAAGTAACATTTAGTTGGAAGGTATCTTATTTGTGAAGTTTTATATATTTTGCTACATAAAAAAGTCTAATAAGTTTGGGTTGCATTTTCTGTTATGGTTTTGGCATCTAAATTTCTCTTCATTTTGAAGTTAACCAAGGTATTAGCTTTTCAAAAGGATGAGCTAAAATCTCATGACAAAGTAGAATATGCTTGTTCTTAATTATCCCATGAAACAAGAATTGTCTATATCTGAAAGTGTAAAATGCACTTCTTTTATTGATACAAATGTTTAGCTTCCAACAATCTATCAACATTCAGTAAATTCTTTTGAGCTAATATTATTATTATTATTACTATTATTTCTTTGTAGATGGATCGTAATTCTATTCAAAATGCAATAGCGGGAGTCACTGCTTCAACTTTAGCTTTTGGGGCTATTTTGATTCAAAGATTAAGATCTAGAAAACGAATAACTCGAGAATGTCATGTGAACCGAGATTACGAAAGAGAAAATTATATCAATAGTATTCTATATAAAGGTGACCAAAATTGTATTGGTATAATAAGGATGCGACCAATTGCTTTCTTTAATTTGTGTGATATCCTTACTAGGAATAACTTGTTACAATCAACAAGAGTAGTGAGTGTTAGGGAGCAAGTTATCATATTTTTACATATAAATTGGTCATAATGTAAGGTTTAGAGTGATTGGATCAAGATATTATAGATCAACTGAGACAATTCACCGTTACTTTAAGATTGTGTTAAGAGCTATTTCAAAATTATATAAACTAGTCATTAGATTACCCGATGAGTCAACTCCTCCTGAAATAAGAAACAATCCAAGGTTTTACCCATACTTTAAAGATTGTGTGGGAGCATTAGATGGCACCCATGTCCGTGCATCCGTCCCACCTAGCATTCAAGGAAGATTTTGTAGTCGTAAAGGGGGAACGACACATAATGTATTGGTTGCCATTACATTTGATTTGAAATTTTCTTATGTTCTAGCTGGTTGGGAAGGCAGTGTACATGATTCTCGTATTTTAACGAATGCACTTACACGTCCAAGAGGATTTAAAATTCCAGAAGGTAACAATTAGCATTAATATACAAAATATTTCAATTACAGTCATAATGTATTAAGTAATAGTAACATTTTGTCAACTTGTAGGTAAATATTATCTTGCTGATGCTGGATATGGCATCCGAAATGGAATTATTTCTCTATATCGTGGTGTTCAATATCATTTAAAAGAGTTTAATGATCATAATCCAGAAAATGCAAAGGAACTCTTTAATTTTCTTCATTCGTCAGTACAAACTATTGTTGAGCGAGTGTTTGGGATTTTTAAGAAACGTTTCCGTGTCTTAGACGCTGAACCGTTTTGGGATTTTCAAACACAAGTCGATATAGTGTTAGCTTGTTGTATCATTCATAATCATATTATGGGAGTGGATCCTAATGATTTAATTAATGAAGAATTATATGAGGAAAATGAGTCTAATTTGATAATATCAACTCTTACACAACGAGAAGAGAGAGAAGAAGCTAGAGAATGGGCTGCTAAGAGAGATGAAATTGCACAAGCTATGTGGACTGACTATATGGTTAGAAACATCAATTTATATTAGAACTTTTTGTCAAGTATTTGTATGTTATGTACGTTAGACATTGAAATTGTAATGTTTTAAGTTTGGTGGACATTAGAATTGTTATGTTTTAAGTTTGTTGGATATTAAAATTGCTATATTAGGATTGTAATGTTATGTACGTTAAACATCAATTTGTTTTAGAACTTTTTGTTGAGTGTTTTGTTTTAAGTTTGTTGGTTATGAAAATTATTACATTATGTAAGTTTGGTCTTTTCAATATTACAAATTATTATAGAATTCTAATTTTATGTTTTAAGTTTGTTGGAAACTATTTCTTTCTCTATAGTAATTATTGTTGCCGTGAGTTTTGAATTTTTATTACTTATATGACTACTTTGTTTTTACATATTTTGTTAATGTAGCAAACAACAATGAGTAACCCTAAATCAAGTAAAGAATAGGGCACATCAAAACATTTCAGATGGACAAAATCAATGGAGCATATTTTCTTAGAAATACTTGCAGAGGAGGCTCAAAAAGGAAATAAGCCATCTAATACTTTTCGTTAGGGGTGGGCAAAAATACTCGACCCGATCCGAAAACTCGACGACCCGAAACTAAAATACCGGGTAATTCTCGAAAAGAAAATTACCCGACCCGACAAATTTTCCGGGACACGGGCCGAAAGTTTCCCTTACCAGGTACCCGACCCTACCCGATAAAATTTAATATATATATATAATATTTTTATATTTAAAATTATATTTTTATTTTATGTTTCTTAATATTTTAACTCTAAAATTAAGTTTAAATCCCTACATTTTTTCTATGTTTGTATTATATTCTTTTAAGTTTTAAGTTTAATTTTTTTTTAAATATTTTTGTGCTTAACTTGTGATCTTTTTTAATTTTAAAATAAAAAAATAGGAATCGGGTACCCGGTACTCGATTACCCGGATACTCGAATTTTACGGGTACCTGAATCTCGAGTACCCGAATATAATGGGCCGGGAAACGGGCCGTTTAATGAGGTACCCGGATGAATCAGGTACCCGGTTTTCCGGGTACCCGAATCTCGGGTACCCGACATTCCCACCCCTACTTTCCGTATGAATTCTATAAAACGAGTTACTGTAGCCATTTCTGACAAATTTCAAGTTCAGTGTGATACTGAACATGTGAAAAATTATTTGAGGACTGTCAAAAACACATAAAAAATTATATGCAAAATTCGTGAAGAAAGTGGATTCGGGTGGGATGACAACATGAAAATGATAACATGCGATAGAGTGACGCATGATGCCGCAATAACAGTAATCTTTACATATTCTTATTTTAGTATATTAAACTTATATTTTACTAGTTATTCTATTTGTGTATAATTTTTTACAGGCACACCCGAAATATGCACCATTTTTGAACAAAAAATTGATTTCTATGATGAGATGGCTTTGGTTGTTGGTCAAGATATGACAACGGGTAGTTTTGTCAAAACATTTGCAGATATAGATTTGGACGATGATAATGAAAGTTCAATCCCGTTAAACTTCAACATTGAAGATGTTAATGAGGAAGGAACAAAAGTATCTTCATTCGGCACATCAAAGCGTAAAAGGAAAAATATCAAAGAAAGTGATGACGATGACCGCCTTCAATTTGCAGGTGAGAAACTCAGTGAGATTGTTGAAGCATTAAAAAAATTTAATGAGGACAAGACACCACATCTTTAAAAAAATTTGTAGCTGTATTTTGCACGTTGTAGAGTAAAACATATTTATAGTAAATTTGTAGTTGTGTTTAATATGATATGAACTTGTTGAGTATTCTAATTATAGTTGTCTGCATTAACTTGTTGGGTAATAAATTTGTGATTTTGTAATATCTTAAATTTCTCTTTTAATTCCAAATATATATATATATATATATATATAGTAAAATTATTCTTAAATTATTTGATGTACTTAAAAAAATATAAAATATTGTACTATATATTTAAAATTTTACAAAATATAATTTTATAGATAAAATTAACTTAAAAAATCAAACAAAGTTGTGTGTTTGTTGTACTAAAAACAGATTTCTTAAAATATTTTTAGGAAAATTTACCAAACAGCGAAAATTGAATTTCACATCAACATTCAAACACTGGAAAATACTTTCCGTAATCTGTTTTCTTAAAATGTAGTTCACTTTTCAGAATTAATTTTCTGGAAAACCAATTACAGTGAAGCAAACAGACCCTAAATTGATCTATCTATCACTCACAAGACTAGACATTGCATTCCCTATCAATGTTATCAGTTAACATATGACAAATCCGAGGTAAGAACACATGGAAGCAAGTAAGAGGATTTTGAGATATCTTAAAGTTACACTAAGACATGGCTTATTTTTCAAAAAGAGTCATGACAAAACATTTAAGATCTTTACATATGCAAGCTGGGCAGGAGAACTCACTGATAGGAGATCAACCAGTGGTTATTGCTCCTGGGGTAACATGGAAAAGCAAGAAGCAGGCAATGGTCTTTAGAAGCAGTGCCGAGGCAGAATTCAGATCTTTAGCCTTGAAAATATGTGAAGGAATTTTGCTAGTAAAATTACTTACTAAATTGGGTATGACAAAAGATGAAAATTTTGAAGTTTTGTGTGATAACCAATCGACTATTCAAATTGTCAAAAATCTTGTTCAACATAATAGGACTAAGCATATCGAGATTGACATGCACTTCATTGCAGAAAAGCTAGCTAAAGGAACAACTTCACTAAACTACATACCTACAGAAGGACAAGTTCTTATCCAAACTGGGATTATACAACATATACTCTCCAATTTGAGGGGAGTGTAAGATTACACATAGTATAAGTTGTGTAGGAGTTAAACTCTTGTTAGTATAGGAGTTAAATTCTATTAGAAGTGTTGTATATCTTGTATCTAAAAGATAGAGTAGAAGTCTAACCTAAGTAGGACTCCAAATTTATGTTAAAGTCCTATCCTATATAGTTTGTAAACTACTATAGTAATTTTAAGTTTTTACTTTCGATTCAATAAACAAAATAGTTTCTGTTTATCTTCAAGGATTTTCGAACAAGGCAGAAACTGTATAAAACTGGATCTTAAAGGACTGTTTTAGTGCAATTGAAATATGGCTTTTGAAACAGGGCAACAATGTTAATATATGAACTTTAAGGAGCTATTATGAGCATGTATAAGTGCATAAATTTATTAGGGACTGTTATAAATGTTTATGGGTGTTTTGGGATTGCTTGTAATGCTATAATTGTGTGTGATTGGAATTGCAACGGCTGCTTCGATTTCTTTTAGTTAGGGAACTGTTTTGGTTTGATAGTTATAAAGAAAATAAAGATGCTCTGTTTGTGTGTTTAAACATGTAATTTATGTGCTTTGAACATGTTCTGAAGGTGTAGGGATTGTTTGGTGAAACCATAGAAGTGCATATGTAATACCCCGAAAACATAGTTCGGAGGAATGATACATTATCGATTATTAAGCCAAATGTGATAAGGTGTAATTATGAAAATTGGGAATCAAATTTAGTAATCTTAGACAAGTCGAGAATCATATTCAAATAGGGTTAAATTGAAGTCAAGATAAAGAGTGATGCTTGCATGTAATAAAAATCTTTTTATGAGGATATGTACATGTGTCTAAATAAACTCAAGCAAGGTGTAAAGGGGTTAGGAGGATTCATGGCATTTGGGAGAAAAAAAATGGTGGGTGGGGGTGGGGGGTGGGGGGGGGGGGGGGGGGTTGGTGCATCCATTTCCTATTCTTTTCTTCCTCCCTTACTCCATTAGCCGAATATCTTAGAGAGAAAGAAAGTGAGAGAAAGCTTGGAGTGTGACCATCATAGTTGGAATTTAATTGTTGTTCAAGGAAAAAGTTGGACTTGGGAAGGTAATTGACTCGATATCTCTTCTAACATGGGTAGAAATTTGCATAAATTTAAGGAATTTACATGCATGAATGTATATCTATCAAGAGAAGAGTTTGAATTTTTGCATGCTTGACTGAAACAACATGAAATAAATATATGGTTATTATGAATTTGTAATATTTAGAAGGATATGATTTATTAGGGAAGTAGAAGGGCTGTTCGAATGTCCTATGAGAATGAGAATTTTTGCTGCCCTGTTTAGATTACTTAAAAATGCTTTAGGAATTGTTTTGCTGTAAATTAAATGCAAATGAACAATTGAACATGTATAAGTAAGATTTTATATATGAATTGGGTATGTTGTTTGCTTGTAAATGTGTACACACGAATAGTTGGGCAGTTGGATTAAATATGAAAGTTAATAGGTTGTTTGGAGGACTGTTTTAAATAAGTACATTGTACATTTTCATAATCGGGACTGTTCTTATGCTTTAATTGGACTGTTTTAGCTCGAATAAGAACATTACTAGACTGTTTTAAAACATATGCATAATGTATAAGAAGTTGGGATTAACTAACACATTTGAAGACAATAGGGGACTGTTTTTAAGTAGTATGTAAGTATGAGTAATGCTGAACAGCTTGGTATAATTATAAGTATATATATTGATCAGTTTTGAATGAATGGGCTGTTCGATGTAAAATAAAATTGTGTAGGTAAAATGGGACTGTTTTGCAATGAATTTTGTGTTTTAGGACTGTTGGGTAAAGCTTAAAAATAGGGGATTAATTGGTAATAAAAGGAAACTGTTTTGAGACTTAATATGTGATGTTTTCGAGCAGATTTGAGTATTAAACTGTGCATTCTTGTATATTTAAAAACAGTGCAGTAATGAACTACTAAATTGTGCAGTTTTGAACTTAAATCAATGCAGAAGTGAGTCTATAATAGAACAATTTGATATATGCTTAGCTTGGTGATTTCATGTAAATGTCATATGCAGAAAAATGGTTGCGGTTCAGCAGCTTAGTTGCGTGACTTAGTGCAGTTTTGTAAGTGCAAAACTATGCAGTTTTGAGTAGTATGAAACAATGCAAATTTGAGTTTAAGTATAGTGCAGTTTGGAGTCAAAAATCAGTGTAGATTTAATGTTTTAAACAGTGCAGAATTGTGTGAAAAGTCCTGAAACTGTCCCGAGAACGGTTTAAAAATATAGACAGTTTTGACATGTAATGTATGGGCAGTTTTCGAATGATGAATCGTACGATATGTTGTGTGTTATTTGGCAATCAAAGAGTGGTTATTTGGTGTGCTGATTGTGAACTAAAGATATGTTGTCTTGGAGAAAAGTTGAGATGTTTGTGATAGTTAAGCTAAAAATGAAAGTATAAGGACTATTTTGTTAATATAAAGGGCTAATAAGGTTATATGAAACTGTTTTTGATGTGTAATTGTATATGCCAGCTTGATTGGGCAGTTTGTATAAGTAGGAAATTTATAAATAGATTGTTTGATCATTGTGTTTGATAATTATAACCTTGGTGTCAATATCTATCTCTAATAAATTGTTAATTGGCTTGAGGTACACATTATGAGGAGGATGGATGGAAGAAAAGAGTTAGTTGAAAGCTAGGGATGATTGTGGTTCATGTATCCCATAATGTTTGGATAACAGGTGAGTGTAGTCACATGAGTCTCGGGTAACGCGAAGTTATCTCGATGTTTAATTTGTTATGATTATGTACTGATTGGTTGTGAATGAATTCTATTACATGTACATTGTGTAAAAAGGCTCAAGTAGAGCTAATTGAGTATGGGTATGCATTTATAGCATGACATTCATGTTAAGTACTTGATGATGTTGTATTTATATTATGCTTAAAAATGCCTTGCAATGCTTGAATGATGGATTGTGGAATTTCCTTGACAATGAGATGAATTGTGTACTTGTTATAAAGTCTGGAATAATTTACTAATCAATGACATTAAGAATAGAAATGTAAGATTGACTAGTTAATTCTAAAAAAGTAAGAAACAAGAAAGATTAACTTATGCAATAAGCTACTGAAAGGAAACATTAGGTAAGACTATTTGATCAATAAGATACACTCAACTTCTTGTCAAAAGATAATATACCTAAGTTGCTTTCAATGGATAAATTAGGCTTTAAAGACAATTTGACATCATATGGTTGTTGACAATTGAAGTATTAGTCTTTCCTTGATGCTTGGAGGTCCCTTTTATATTCTCAATTGAGTTTGTAGCAGTTGGTGACCGTTGGGGTTGAATTGGAACCGTTGAAGACTTTATTTCCCACCATAAATGCAGTTCTACAACTATCCGTATCAAAACGATACCTGCCTTTTTTGAAACACGACTAAAACAGAAAGAGTAGTTATGTGCATTGAAGAGGCCGTATCGAAACATCTTGGGTCGTATCGGAACGCCCGTATCGAAACGCCTAATGTCGTATCGGAATAGCCTGCAATTCAAATAGTCGTTAGGAAATAGCTGCTGGGATTATAGCCGTTGGGGTGTGTGCCACGAGGGCGTATCAAAACACCAAAGGGTGTTTTGAAACCACACCTATTCGTATCGAAACAGATAAGCCCTGTATCGAAACCGATTCTGGCAGTTTCAAAATGCATCGATACGGTTTACACCTGTATCGAAACGAGTACATTAAAAGCACTGGTTTGACTACTTAAAACGTTTCAAACATTGTCAAAACCTTTTTAAACACACTCAAACTTATTTCAAGTTGTTTTTGAATTAGAGAATATTTTAAATTCTTTTTAATTAAGTCCAAAACATTTTTCAATTATTATATCAAACATATATTTCTACAGAGTCCATATAGCTCCGTGTCAAGGTTGGACTACAGTCCGGGATAATGGTCCTTAATTGGCGATAGTAAGAGGGAAGTGTGTGTTGATCATTTGGCGACAGTAGGAGAGATTGACCGGTACTGCGAGTACCATTATTGTACATGAGCGACAATTGGTTGGGGATTCGTGTACCTTGATTGTGAATCGATTCTCAAGGCTATGCTAATAAAGCAAGAATATAAAAGATCTAATAATAAAGAAAATTGAAATAACTTGTGTAATAACAAATGTGTATTTATATCATGACAATTGATGAATCTTTCCTGAATGAATATGTTCTGTTAAAGTCTCATAAATGATAAAGAGATGAATGATTGTGTTTTGATCTAAATTGTATAAATGTAAATATATATATATATATATATATATATTTAATTGAAGTGGTTCGATTTGAAATATGTTTTGATTAGAGATTGATTATGATGCTTGAAGAATTAAATTTGCTAGCTATGGATTGCATGGTTAAATGTATAAACTTATAGTTTGCTTGTTTGTAAGTGTGAAAATACGCATTTCATCATGTGTGATTGAGTTGTTAGTTTAATCACGATACTAATCTTCATGGTGTGGCTGTGCGTATACCCTTAGAATGGTAATCTTAATACTCATCTATGGAACTTTTACTAAAGTTTAGGTCTGAATTTAAATTAAGGACTAAGTCTTATCGATGTTCATGAGAGATTATTTTAGTAACCGTGGGGGTGAATAACCTTGCACATTGAAATGCAAAGTAGAATATCTGGTTAGGATATGTATTACAAATGATATGATGATAAGTTTGTTAGCTATTGGGAAACATATCCAATAACTTGAAAAGTAAGATTTTTACAAGAGAAGAAACGAAGGCTTCTAGATAAAAAGAACAAATGATTGTTTGGTGTTATAACCTTGTAAAGAAGCATAAATCTAGTTAATTGTGGAAACAAATAAAAAGGCTAATAAGAAACATGGTATAAAACTTGTACTATCGATATGTATGTGTATATGCCATATGTTAAAATAAATTAGCTTGGGGCACAAGCTATATTATGAGTTCTTTGGCCGTAGAATTGTAAATTCAGATATCGATAAAAAAAAAGAATTTCAGATAAATTTACGGACACTTGAATAATATGCTATGCGTGTGACATATGATAATCAGGTCATAATAATGATTAAATGGAGTCTGCGGTAGGGAAATAGATTAAGTAAATTTAATGATATTAAGAACAAGTTATTCCATTTGTTACATAGTATCTGAATCCTGTTGTATTAAGTTGATAGAGTGTTAGTTAATTGTATACTAAGTAAGACATGATTGTAAGATTATTACAAAAGGAAAGGTAGGGGCCTACAGTAATGGCTTGCTCGTCAAGTAAATGGATTTCATTGATCATCAAATGCTTAAATATGAATTGATAAGTTCTGTAAAGAAGTTTATTTGTTTATCCTATCGTAAGTAAACAAATGCATAAGTTTAGGGGTGGGGCGTAAGGAATTCCCATATATAAAAACACCTTTAACTTACTGTTGTGCGATTTAAGGAATTAATAGACTATTGGTGAGATTACGGGCTTATGCTATAAGTAAACCTAGGAATAAGGTTAAAAGTAATGATCGTATGATATCTTTTGCTGCAAGTGATAGTGGATAAATATAATACTTAGAAATCTTACGTAGAAATATGGAGGTCTTAATTATGTAACCTATCAACCAATTGGACCATGCTGGAAACTGGGAACCTTGGTCAAGAGATACGAATCTAGCTGATATTTTGATCATTGATAAAGTTTCTACTACCTCACTAAGTGGTTGCTTACATTAATCCTTTATCACATTTCAGGGATTCATCGCTTCATTTTTCTATCGAGCTGACGGGATTGCTGGTGAGAAGGAATTTTGTGAAACTCAAGTTATCTTAGACCGGGTAGAGGGTGTTACACTATTTTTTTTTAGAATATTTGAATTCACTCAGAAAGTTTAAACATCCTTCAATCAAGTCCCAATTTAGATTAACCTTAAATTTTATAATTTCATATTTTTACTAAAACTCTTAGCCCGTATTTCAGGGTGTGACCACCAAATTTTGGCACTTTTATATTCAGGAACTATGCTTAGTTCCTTTGCATCAGTTTCACTAAAGCATCAATACCTTCCATCGCTTTTATTCTTTCTTCTACAAACTTGTACTTATCATTAGTCACACTGGTATGCTTGAGTTGTTCCTCCATCAATTTTCCAACTCCTTTGGATCGTCTAAATTAGGGTTGGTGATATTATCCCATATGTTTGAGCTTGTTGATCGGATCATGCATCTTGAATTGCAATTCGCCGATATAGAACATTACTCGTGGAATCCTTCTACAGGTATTCTTATGTTCAACTTTCACCTTTCGACAGGTTAAACATCCAGATACATAATTACTTGCATCTTTCTTAATGCCTGACCACCAATACTTATCTACATCTTTGTTGATCTTGGATGAATAGAAAATGAGCCAAAATGTTCTTCCCAAAGAATATCAAGCTTTAATTTGGCGTTGTTAGGTAAAAAATAGATGGTATCCAAAGTACAGACAATCTCCAGAATTGATATTCAATCCAAATCGGGCTTAAGAACAATTCGATCACAAATAGTCTTTAGTTCATTATCTAGCGGTTGCAACTCACAAATCTGTTGGACGAAAGATGATTGTATGTGAATTTTAGCCAAAGGGCTTCAATTCGATTCAACTCGGAGATGGGAATTCATTGCTTTGAAGGCTACAAAATGAAAACTTCAAGGTTTAAAGGTAGTTTGGAATAAATTTGCATTTATAAGTAAAGTTTTACGATAATTACCAGAAATAGTTTTGTGATTGACCCCATCAACCACAACATTTGCTTTACCGAGTTGGTAATTAATTATCAGATCACAATCTTTTAAAAGTTAAATCTAACGTTTTTCTTGAGATTTAAATAATTCTATGTGATAATATATTTAAAACTTGATGATCCGTAAACAAATGGCATCTTTCACAGCATAGGTAGTGCCTCTAGTTTCTTAATGCAAACACGACCACTGCAAGCTCCAAGTCATGAGTTGGGTAGTTCAGTTCATGCGGTTTCAATTGGCGAGAAGCATAAGCTACTACTTTACTGTCTTGCATCAATACACATCCTAATCCATTTAATGATGCATCACTAAATACTATGTAATCCTTACCCGATTCTGGTCGGGTTAGAATCGGGGCATTAGTTAAGATGTGCTTCAACTGATCAAAACTATTCCGTTGTTTATTGGCCCAACAAACCAAATAATTAAATATAAATCGAAGGGAAAAGATAGAAAACTAAAGATATAAATCGATGTGATTCTCCTATGTTGTTCTCTCCTTGAGAATTGAGCAATGTCCTCCACCAAGCCTTCGTGGATGGCTTGGTATAATGGAATTTCATCCTCAACCTTCTTGTGGCGATTGCGCTTCAAGATAGGAAAAGGATGGAAACTAGGGGGTTTCTCCTTAATCTCGCATACTTTCAGATTATCACATCACACCTTTTTAAAGAGAAGATAATTCAAAAAAAAATTCCAAAAAACCTTATGATCTCTTTATCTCTAACTGCATTGCCTTTCCTTAGTTCAAATCTCCTACAAATCCGGAAGATCCCTTGGTTATATAGATAACAATTACAATGGTGAATCTTGACTAGTGACATGGTAGATCATCTTTTTTTCGTGTTTTCCTCAGCAAGTCTTTTCCTTTGAAGTCTCCTTCCCTTCTTGTGCCGAAAATTGTCTTGTGAACATCGAAGACACAATAACAATATATTCTCGCACCAAAATAACAAAACTTGATGCATGTGACAAAAACTTTAAACATATGCAAGAAAATGTAGACATACAACTAAAATGAGCTTAAATTGAAGTAATAATCTTCATAAAGGGGGTACAATTTATACTTCTTTTACCAAGTTATCATCTAAATAAGAGTTTGGATACAACTAAAGGGATACAATTTATACTTCTCTTCCATCGGAAATTCGACTAGGCCATCCTAGTTTCTTTTATCCTCAAAATATGTTTCCTTCAATGTTTATTAATAAAAATTCAGCTTCATTCACTTATGATGTCTGTCAAATTGCCAAACATAAAAAATCTCTTATTTAATATAAAGCTTCTCAACCCTTTTCACTTATTCATAGTGACATCTAGGGTCCTTCTAATATTAAGAATGTCACATGGCCTAAGTGGTTTGTTTCTTTTATTGATGATCACGATAGGACAACTTGGACTTAACTCATGAAAACAAAACCTAAAATTGAGAAAATCTTTAGAAAAAAATATCTATTTTATGGTTGATACTCAATTTTGTAGTATAATTAAGATGCTAAAAAGTTACAATGGAAGTGAATTCTTTACTAGTACTTTGGGTACATTACTTAAAGAGAAGGGTATAGTTCATAAGTACTTGTATAGATACCCTCAATAAAATGGAGTAGCTGAGAAAAAAAATAGAGACCTCTTAGAGGTTGCTAGGTCCCTTTTGTTTTCTTCTAATGTCCTAAAGTATTTTTAGGGAGAGACCTTACTTCACGGTATATTTCCCATAAACAAGTTACCTAGTAGAGTTCTGGGGTTCAAAACACAAAGGAAGGTATTTCTTCAGGCCTTTCCTTCTTTAAAACCATTTTTATGTACTCTCTGTTGGGAAACACTTGTACACCCCATGGCGCAACAAAAAATTATTCGGCGAATTCCGCTAGTGATCCATGTACAAGGGACGAATTCGGGGTGAGTAGGGATTAAATATTACCTTAATAAATCTGGTATCTTGATATCCTTAGGGAGTTAGGATAAACCAAATAAAATCTGAGTCGTCACAATAGCGCTCCGACCTCTACGTAGTTTGCCCGAACGAAACGAACAATATTTTCTCTTCTCTAACTGTTAGAGAGATTTTTCGAAAAAAATATACTTTGGCTGGTAGACCTTATGCCTTTATATAGCATTCAAAAACCTAATTCTAATTAAATTCGAATTCATTAAATATAAAATATATTTAACAAAATATAATTAAATATGTAGAATCTAATTCTACTTTAATTCGAATTCATTAAATATACAATATTTAACCGAATACAATTAAATATGTAGAATCTGATTCTACTTTAATTAGGTTTCTTTAGGGATATATATATATATATTTTAACAGTGTTTGATAATTACAATAATTATATAATTATTAATATATATATATAAATGAGATTATCTATAATTATAATAATTATAATAGTTTCATCTTTAATAATTATTACGTGTACAACAAGTTTATGCACATGCTATCTAGTCGATATTTGTTCGTTTCAATCATAAGGTGTGACCCTTGTAGGTTCATGTAATGTTAGTTGTAATATCTAGAACAATTCTAATATTACAAACAATGAGTGACATCTAGCAATACATCATTGCTACCTACGTTACATGAAGTCGTGGTTTGACTTTACCTTTTTCCGTGATTAACTTCTTTTATGTATTACATCCTTTTGTCCTTATATCTAGATCGAACACAAGTCATGGATTAGTCACACTTGTATAGTACATCTAATATTTCTTGAAATCTTGAGTAGACTATGATAAACGAATAACTATGATATATCATATCAATTTATTCGAGCATGGCCATGCATTTTCTAGTCTCACTCAATCAAGTGGCCTACGATATTACTCCTATTATGTAGGAGAGACAAATCCTATCTTGATCAACTATATTTTGCTATATAGAGTGTGACATATCCAATATCAGTCTTTATAGTGTAGTCCGTTACAATGCACGTTTGACTGCATCAAAATATGTCACTCTCATATTGAAATAATGATGACCTCAATTATGAGGATCATACACTTGGTTATCACCATGAGCAATATTGTGACCGTCACATAATAATCCAAGAAACATGCTCATAGCGGGTCAATCCAGTATGTCGTTCTCTAACACATACTTATGTATTGATTTTGACATCTCTATGTCAATAACAACACTTTGTTATCAATCAACTACATATTGGTCTTAATATATTATTGTTGTCTACGCCCACAATAATTCTCGACTAAGGACATTCAAGAATAACTATATTTCTAACGCCCTGGTTTCGGGCCTAGATGTTTTATACATCGAATCAGACCGGTCGAGAACAGTTCGAATCGCGTAAGGTGATTTTAGGAAATCAAGGATCATGATAGGATAAAATGTTATAAAAATTTCTAGAATCCTCTAAAAATATATTTAAGAGGTTGGTCAAATCAATTTTACAAAAAGGGTTTTGGAAAATGGACATTTTGAGTAGTGACCAAATTGTAAAGTTGTAAAACTGTGGAAAATGCTATTTTCAAGAAGAGGGTCAAAATATTAGAATGTTTAGGGAGCTTTTCTACAATTTAGCCTTCCTTCAATTTGACATGTGTTTTTAAAGGGTTTTAATAAAGGAACTAAAATGGTTTTACTTAAATATTAAATAAATGAGTAATTAGAGAGGTTTTAATCACGTAACTACTTTTCCCTCTCTCATTTCAGCTAAACACATTTGTCAAACAACTTTTCATAAGATTTCTTTTCTCTCAAATTCCTATCTTCTTCTCTAAACTCTTTTTCAAAGATTCACTTCTTTTTCTTCAAGATTTTTGGAAGAAAAACTTGCCAAATTGTCAAGGAAGCAAGGATTGGATGTAAACCCCGTTCTTAACCTTCAATATAGGTTCTTTATTGAAATTCCCAAGATTATTGACTCTCATTTATGATTTTTAACTGAATATTGATTATAGTTTTGATTGGAGATCAAAATCTTGTGAAATTGTGAATGAAATCTTAATTTTCGGACTTGATGAGTTAAACTCTGTTTTCTATTGATTTTAGTTGAGTTCTAAGTTGATTTATATGTTTAAATGATGTGTTGATAACATAGATCCCGAAATTCTTGAGATCCTTGAGTTTCTTGGTAGTTTTAAGTGAGATTTTGGGGTGAAATGGTGGAATCTTGCTTGCTGGAGGTATAAGGATGAGTTAGGGTGTTGATTAGATGTGTTTTGATGTTGATAATTGTTTGGAAGTGATGTATGATGGCTGGGCTTGGTTTAGGAAGCAATCGATTGAGTTTTCGGTTGTTTTGGAAGGGTATTTTGGTGTAGTTTGAGTGGGCAACGGGTTTGTGAATTGTTGCTGGTGTTAGAATGCATTTTAATGCATTTAGATCACTGTTTTGATGTTGTGAAAATAGGAGATCTTAATACGAAAGCAAACGAGGTGATTTTGGAGGCTCTAGAGGTGTAATTTTCGTGTCGGCGAACAAGGCTTCGCGTATTGGTGAGTGGAAATGCAATTTCCTGCTTTGTAACGCTTTGAGCGTGATCTTGGGAGCTTAGTGTAAGTTTGATACACTTAACTAAGCTCAAGTGTAAGTGCTTCGGTAATCCCTCTCTTGGAAATGTGCTATGTTTGATGAAATTGCACTTGATGTAAGAGTGGATTTGTTTACTGTTCTTAAGCATATTTAAGCATGATTTAATGCTAGATTTTAATGCCATTATGTTAAGGATGCACTAGGTAAGTGATCCTTGGTTTTCATGTGTTGAATGCATATGATGTTAAGCATGTTATTCTTGTGGAAATGGCATTGTGGTTATGCTTGTAAAACAGTGGATTAATGTGGTTAAATGATTATATTGGCAAGTGATGAAAATGGTTTTTGGTTACTTTAATCGGATATAGTTAGCCGACTATAGGATTGGGTGGACCGTGAATAAAGTCGCCTTGGATGTCGAGGGGTTGTGATTGTGCAGTAATCTCCATCCAAGTACCATAACAATTGAGGTTAAGATCACAACGGTGAATGGTTAGTCCCGTGTGTGAGTCTTATATATGTGTCCCATACTCTCATTAGTGGAATTATACAACTACCGATGAGTGATGTTGAGGGGTTGTGATTGTGCCATTAATCTCCATCACGGGTGTCGAGGGGTTGTGATTGTGCCATTAATCTCCACCTTGTATAGTCCGGTAATTTGTATGAAGCGTGGGGGACAACGCTTGTAATCAGCGTATCCAATTCTGTCTTGTGTTGAAATGGGTTATGGATTATCACTTGTGAGCCAATATAATGTAAATGAATAATGTGAAGCATGAGATGCTTGTATATGATGCAAGGATGCATGAGATATATGTGTATGATGCAAGAATGCTTGTGATGCTTGTTAAAGGATGAGAAAAGGTTTATTTGCTGTTTTTAAATGATGCATATGAGCATGTGCTTAAAAAGTGCATTGAGGTCTTGAGAAGACATGTTTTATAAAATGGCATGAGATGGAAAGTGTTGATTTTGCAAAATATGAGACATGCATTGATGAATGTTATTTAGCGATCCTCACTAAGCTTTGTGCTTACACTTTTTTGTTTCATCAATGCAGAAAACTAGGCTTTGAAGGCAGCAAGTAGGCAAGAGGAATCCAAGCTTTTAATTTTGCAAAGTATGTGGTTTTGCTTCGGTGTAATAAAAGGCAATGGGTGGGGTTGCATGGTTGTGAATGTTTCCCTTGCTTGGAGCATGTTTGATAGTTACTTTTGAGATGTAATTGGCCTTTATGGTTTGATTTTGGTTATGGTTGATGGTTTTGGCTTGCTATTGCTTTAATGGACTAGGGAGCATGCCTTTAGTGCCTTTACTTGCATGTTGATTGTTATGTTATAGCTAATGCCATGTTATGATGATTGTTGATATGTATCCATGTTGTATGCATGATGTGGCATGTCTCGGAAATGATTTGAATGTGTTTAAGCATGAAAAACCAGCAAAATCTGCTGTTGCAGGGCAAGGCGTATCAGAACGCCCTTACTCGTTTCGGAACATGGGCCCGAAATGGCCATAAGGTTTCGGAACGGGTGAAGGCGTATCGAAACATTTTGGGTACTAGAAGGGGGTGTTTCGATACGAGTCTCGGAACGCACCCGTGTATCGAAACGGTCAACCCTATTTCAAAACGATCGTTTCGGTACAGGGTCATCCGTATCGAAATGCCTGACCGTTGGGTTTAAATTTTGAATTGTTTTGAGTTTCCGTTTCTTGCATTTTGGTCCCTAAATGTTGGTTGCTTAATTCAATGAGTTTGAATGATCCATTTGAGTTGAAATTTGATATGATGGCATGTTATGTGATTAATTTTGGACTGGTTACATTAAAACTCATTTAGCCCTTATACATCTGAGAACTTACATTTTAGTCCCTAAAAGATGATTCTTTTCAATTGAGTCCCTGTTTGGGTTTCCTTTGCTTTTCCGCTTCCGCTGAATTAATTTGCTAAACATATAGGTTAATATTGAGCATCTAGAAAAGATAAAAAAGGAAAAAAGGTCGTTAATCAAGGTTGACTTTCGAGTTGACTTTGGTTTTCCTTATGTAATCTTCATAGTTCGGGTTAAACGTCTAGGCTGGGCTAAGGGGGTTACATTTGTTAGTATCAGAGCCAGGTTATGAAAGAATTGGGAATGTTGGAATGTGAATTTGATATGTGTTGAAGTATGATGCTTGAAAAGCATGCTATTGGTTGAATTTTGCACCCTATGCCATGCTTGTTTGGTGTGAATTGCATGTGAAATGAATATGATTGTGTAATGATGATGTTATGTGGTTATGTGCTGATTTTGGGATGATGAAAAGTATGTGAGCATGATGTTTCATGTATGCTATGCTCTTTAGGGGAAATTGGGTGCCCATTGCTTTATTACACTACTCAAATGTTTTGTAAACGTGGTTTCTTGCTTGCAGCTGGCCTAAATGATTTGGCTTGTTTTGTTGTTATGTCTTGTTAAATAGCACTATAGGTCCATGAAGAGAGTTAAGATCGAGTACGATAGTACCTGCAGCTGAGCAGGGTAACCAGGCTGAGCAAGGGGCTGATGTCCCTCATGGTGGAGATCTACATCCTCCGCCACCACTTTAAGGTGGGGAGCAGGTGCAACAAGAACAAGCTGGTACTGGTTTGGGTGATTTGGCGCCACTAGTTCAGGCGATCACCAGAGCGTTTTAGGCTGCTGTTGCTGGAGCGCATGTGTAGGCCCCTGCAGTTGGGCAAGTGCGCTTACCTTTGGAGAGGTTGAGGAGCTTGGGAGCTGTAGAGTTTTTTGGTATGTCTCCTGAGGCGTCTGAGGCTTGGTTAGCGAGTACGATCCGCATTACGGATCAAATGGGCTGTAATGATGTGCGCAAGCTGGGATGCGCAGTATCTTTGCTGCAAGGTGATGCTTACAGTTGGTGGACGACTACCATGGCTGGTATGGAACAAAATGAGGTTGATTGGGAATTTTTTAGAGGTGCCTTCAGGAGGAAGTATCTTGGGGTGAGATACTTAGATGAAAAGAAACGGGAGTTTATGCCGCTTGTTCAGGGCAACCTATCTGTGGCTGAGTACGAGCTCTGGTTCATACGCTTGAGCCAATATGCTCCTGAACTAGTACCCAGTGAGAGGCACCGATATGATCACTTCTGGTACGGCTTGGTCTAGGAAGTTAAGACATATATGCTAGCTGCGGATTATACTGACTTTGATGTGCTTATGTGTCGAGTCAAAGACATCGAGAAGAATCTGGGTTTGTCATCTAGAGGTGTTGGTTCTAGCTCTCGGAAGAGAGCCGTTGAGTATTGTTCCGGTGGTGCACGGAACAAAAGAGGCTGTGATAGAAGACATTAGCCTGAGAAAAGGCGTGGTGTTCCGGGTCGAGGTGGTCAGGCTCAGGGAGGCCGTGTGAGATCTGAGCAGCATACATGCTGGACATGTGGTTCGAGGGACCATTTGAGGCGAGATTATCCTCGAGCAGCCAGAGCGGTTCAAGCTCATGTTGTGGTGACAAGGAACTCTTGTTGGAATTGTGGTTCAGCAGATCACATGAGAAGGAAGTGTCCTTTGTTGGCTGGTGGAGGTCAAGGACGTGCTCCGGTGGTAGCTGCACCCTAGAGAGGCCGTAGACGCGGCTGTGGAAATTTTCAGAGGAGAGATGAAGGGCAGCGAGGTATCGCTCATGTTGTGGCCGTTCGACCTGAGGGATGTGGACCAGCGAGGGTATATGCTCAGCGCGAGGAGCGCAATGATACCGATGTTATCACCTTTGCTCTCTAGTCTTTATCTTTGCTGGCTTTGACTGTTTCTGGATCCACACATTCTTATATCTTGAGTGAGCATGTGTATTTGCTTGATATACTTGTTGAGATGCTTGAAATAGGAATGCAAGTGACTAGTTCTTTTGGTGAGACTGTAGTCACTAGGAAGTTATATAGGAGATGCCCTTTGTCTGTGCAAGGTCATGTTTTTCTTGTAGATTTGATGGAGTTACCTTTCTATGGATTGATGAATATACCTTTCTTGTGAATTTGATTGGTTGACGGAGCATAGGGCAGTGGTTGACTTTGAGGTGAAGCGGGTCACCTTAAAGTTGGCCGATGATTATGAGGTTGTAGTAGTATGCGAGAACGTGAAATTCTTGTCGAATGTGATTTCGGCTTTAGAAGCAAACCGTATGAATAGGTTGGGCTGTGAGGCTTATCTTGCCCATGTGGTGAACCATGGCACCAAGGATGTGCATGTACAGGATATCCGCACTGTGCGCGATTTTCCGGGTGTCTTTCCGGAAGAATTGCCTGGGTTGCCAGCAAATAGAGAAGTTGAGTTTGGTATTGAGTTGTATGAGAATACGACTCCGGTGTCCACCGCTCCTTATCGCATGGTGTGATAAGGTTTTTTCTTACCACTAAAAAGGTCCCCGCTTTTTGAAAACATTTAATTTAAAGGGGGATTTTTAAAAATAATTCGAGTTTTGGGAAGAAAGCTTTAAAATAATTCTTTTTCGGTTGGAGTCGCCACCGGCCACTGAGGTAGGCCAGACACCGTAAAAACAAAACCAGAGATACATTTGAAAGGGTTCGGGAGTTGGTTACGTGTGGGGAAGGGTTAGCACCCCCTTCACGCCCGGAAATCGGTAGCAAAACAATTGTTGCTTTTAAATTGATGGAAATTATTCGAAATTTAAAACGACTTTAATTAGGGGTTCTTAATTGAAAATTGGACTTTAATAATACGAGCTTATCCAAATTGGTGGTTTCGAATTAATTAAACATTTAATTAAAAAGGATGACAGTACACCGGACCAAAGACTAAACCGACATCATATAAGACTGACTGTCGTGTTAGTTTAGGATTCAGATCCCATACATCACCTTTATGCATGATGCAAGCAATTAAAGAATGATGTCATGGTCTTGTTCGCTTTAATTATCTACGGGTTTACCTTTAGACGATTTGAATTAAACCGAATATTCGCGGGATATCCAATAAGCTAGGATATTTGACCCGAATACGCGAATTAATAGGTATCTCCGTTTTATGATTAAAAATCAATTAACATGCAAATTTTAGCATTAAAAATCACATGAAATGACATTAAAATGCATGTCACAAATATATATTCGAATCATCATAAAAACGACAAAACATGTATTACGAAGCTACATTATATGCATAAAAACCATACATAAAAAATACAAACTAACATATACATAAAAAAGTGGCCCACAAATTAAACACTCACACTAACAAATATAGCAATATGGCAACCAAACATATATACGATGCATGAATAACAAAACAAAATAAAATGCTAAAGGGCCATCTGGGCCGTTAGATCTATCCCAGATCTAACGGCTGAGATTGGGCGGCTGCACAAACATAAAGTGGCCATTAGGGTTTCTTTTTCAGATTAGGGCTATAGTATATGGGCCAACGGGCCTTGTATTTTTTCTGGGCTCTTAATTGTAAATGGACTTCAATAAATAAATTGGGCTTTTATTATTTAATTATTTGTGTTTTGTTTTTAGATTTAATAATAATAAAATTTAATAATAATAATAATAATAATAATAATAATAATAATAATATACGATAATAAAATTAACAACTATAATGATAATATAGTTATACGGTGACAAATATAGTAATAATAATAATCGAATATTATAATAATAATGGTACTAATAGATGGTAATAACAATAATAGTGATGATAACATATTAATATAATAGTAATAATAATTAGATAAGATAAATATAATAGATAGTAGTAAATAATATAGTAACATAGTATTAATGATAAGGGTAATAGATAATTAATAATATAATATCAATATATATATATATATTGTTTTTTCTTTCCCTTCTTTTCTTTTTTTAGTTCTTATTATTAATCACCATATAATTAAAGCCCATTAATTTTTTTAGAAAAAGAAAAAAGTTTAACACCCGGACAAAGTAGGTGATTACAGCTGCTCCCTTTTACTTATACTTGTGGAACAAGGATAAAGCAAAGGCCATAAGCACCAATTTTGTCCGACTTCCCTGTTTGGATTTCAAGTCACCATGCACTTGAACTATTGGCGGTTCGGAAGTCGGTACGGGAAAATGCAACGGTCGCGGAGGCTTGAAGCTATCCTTCTCATTTCAACATCCTTCAATCCTTCGAGGTCCGAATAAAAGCTTCGCTCTCAAAGTGCCTGAACGAATAGGCGGATTCTATTCTTCAAAAGCCCGAACGGATAGGCGGGTTCCATTCTCCAAAAGCCCGAACGGATAGGTGAGTTCCATTCTCTAAAACCCCGAATAGATAGGCGGGTTCCATTCCCCAAAAGCCCGAACGGATAGGCGGGTTCCATTTTCCAAAAGCCCGAATAGATAGGCGGGTTCCATTCTGCAAAAGCCCAAATATATAGGCGGGTTCCATTCTCCAAAAGCCCGAATAGATAGGCGGGTTCCATTCTCCAAAAGCCCGAATAGATAGGCGGGTTCCATTCTCCAAAAGCCCGAACGGATAGGTGGGTTCCATTATCCAAAAGCCTGAATAGATAGGCGGGTTCCATTCTCCAAAAGCCCGAATAGATAGGCGGGTTCCATTCTCCAAAAGCCCGAACGGATAGGCGGGTTCTATTCTCTAAAAGCCCGAACGGATAAGCGGGTTCCATTCTCCAAAAGCTCGAATAGATAGGCGGGTTCCATTCTCCAAAAGCTCGAATAGATAGGCGGGTTCCATTCTCCAAAAGCCCGAACGGATAGGCGAGTTCCATTCTCCAAAAGCCCGAATAGATAGGCAGGTTCCATTGTCCAAAAGCCCGAACGAATAGGCGTGTTCCATTCTCCAAAAGCCCAAACGGATAGGCAGGTTCCATTCTCCAAAATCCCGAACGAATAGGCGTGTTCCATTCTCCAAAAGCCCGAACGGATAGGCATGTTCCATTCTCCAAAATCCTGAACGGATAGGCGAGTTCCATTCTCCAAAAGCCCGAATAGATAGGCGAGTTCTATTCTCCAAAAGCCCGAACGGATAGGCAGGCTCTGAAAGATAAAAGTTTCATTCTCCTTATGCGTGAACGGATAGGCGAGCTTCCTTTTACGGGAAAAGCTTTAATATACCTGTCGAAAATAGTTAAAAATGATATGATGATGTGAGCTAGCATGCCCCTAGTCGTAAGGATGCTTAACTACAAATGATGCATGAATTATGACATCAAAATTGCTCGGGCGCTTCCACTCTTCGGCTTTTTAATCAATTAAACTTACCTTCTATATGCTTTGCCTTTATCATTATTACTTCGTCTCAATTCTTTATGATTTTGGGGAAGTCAACTCATCACATTCCTTTGGCTCGAAATAAATGATGGAGCAAACAACAAAACCCTGAGCTACTCAGCATTGTCATGATGTGAAAATATTACCATCACTCATGTAGCTAAAGTGAATGGTGCAAAGAAACCTTATTGGTCTTTTTGCTACAGCGGAGTGCCCCAAAAATTCCACACTCGTATCCGAAAATGCCTATTACCAGGGTTCGAACATTATAGTGCTTTTGTTAGGCTTTTAGTATTCTCGAATCTTTTCTCTTTTTCTTTCTCTTCTTTCTTCTTTCTTTTTCTCTTTTTTCTTCCTCTTTTTCTCTTTCTTTTTTCATTTTCTTTTTCACTTTTTTCTTATTTCTTCTCTTTTTTTTTCTTTTCCTTCTTTTAGCACGGAAGATTTCTGGTTATTCTCCCGAAGGCCTTAATTTTATGTGTACTTATTTAGATGACCAAATTAACTTAGAGTGTAAACCACATATTCATCATCTTCACAGCTTTCGGTTTCAACTAGACAAAGGCGGCTCGAAGTCAACCTTTTGGGTCAAGGTCAATGTCCCTTGTGCAATTGATATATGGGGACTCAATAAACAAATATATAGACACAAAATGAAAAGGAAATTGAAACACACAATATAATGCATCCTTTCATTCAAATTTTAAAAATGCAATCTTAGGCCCTTACAAAAAGGTCACATTCTTAGGAGCCTCATATGTGCTTGTACTGTTTACCTCATTATCCTTCCTCTTGTAACTCCTTCGGGAACTTTCCCCACTCTCGATCCTTCCACTTTTAGTCGTTGCCTCTATTAGTTCCCCAATTATTACTATGTCAACAAAATTCTGTGTAGCATTACTGATCTTCTCAAAAATTGGTCCTCTTAGAGTCTGAAAAAACATGTGAGCAACCTCACTTTCCATCAACGGAGGTTGCACTTAGGCCGCTATAACTCTTCATCTCTGGGCATACTGTCGGAGTGTTTCATCACTTCTCTATTCCATGACTTGCAACATAACCCGTCTATGAATCATTTCTGTCATATGCTTGTAGTGTTCTACGAAATCTCCTAAGAGATCCTTCCATGATCGAATGTTTATATTTCTCAATTTGGTGTACCATCACACCGCCAAACCAATTAAACTGTCCTGAAAGTAGTGTATCTGTTGTCACTAGATTTTCACCCACCTTTATTAAATAAATTTATAAAAATTAAAAAATTCCCTTAAAATAATAAAAGGCCCACCCCTTCTAAAATAAATAAAAAACAACAAAAAACCCATCCCAAAGGCCCATTTTGTAAAACCCATTTCAAAAAATAAACCCACCTTGAAATGCAAAAGCCCAATTTTAAGGATAAACCCATTTGAGTAAATAATAATAATAGTAAATAATAATAACAAGAAAAAGATAGAAAAAATTAAAATTTAAAAATGAAAAAAGGGAACCAGCACGTGTCACGAACCTAACGTGCGTGCCGCACGCGCGCGGGCTGGTTCCCTGAAACCCTAGTTCAATGTAATGCCTGTAGCCGATCATCATCCACCGGCCTCGTCTGTCATCGCTGTTGGTGTCGTTTGACGCGTCTCAACGTCATCGACCCAACGACACCAACGCCGCTCGCCGCCATCCACTGTAGCTGCCAAAATCTGCAAAAGAGAGAGAGAAAAAGTGGTCAAAACCTAGGCTCGAATCAAGGGAAAATTCGATCTCGAATTTGAACCAAATCGGGATATTCTCGAGGGGTTTTCCAAAGATTAAGCCTTGTGTCAGATTTAGGCTTAAATTTTGGGATTAAATTCCGACTTGGCTTGAATTTTAACCTGGAAATTCAACTATAAAATCCCCCAAACCCCATTGTTCATCACACTTGAAAAAGAAAAAAAAAGCTTAAAAAGAATTCCAAAAATTCTTAAAAAAATTCTCTAAAGGTTGCTGGAAATTTTTTGGGTGGAGTTTGACTTTGGAGGCAATTATCCTAATAGCAATTGGGTGCGTTTTGAGATATTCATATTCGATTTATTCGTTCTTCTTTTCGGTAAAATTCCTTCCTTTTCTTTTATTTTTTTAGTATTTTTCATACTTTTTCTTGGTTGAATTTTTGTGTGTTTGTGTTTGTGTTTGAGTGGATTTTAGGTTGTGTTCATTGAAGTTAGAAAATCGTTTCACGATTCCGATAATATTTTCATTCTAAATTTTTGATTGATTTTTATATTAATCTTTAAAAGAACTTGCATGCTTAAAAAATTTATTTAGGAGTTTTTGATTTTTAGAAATAAAATATTTGAACCTTAAAAAGTGTTATTTTTAAATGTAGGAATAAAAAATGAATTAATGTTGGTTTTAATAAAAAACTAAAATTAAGATATTTAATTAGAAAATAATAATTCATGGGTGGAAATAAGAAAAGAGCTTAATTTGCAGAAAAAAGTAATAAAAGAATTTTGTTGAAATATAGTTTTAATAATAAAGGTGATTAAGTTTTTTTAAAGAAAAAGTAAATAAGGGCATTTTTTAAAAGTAAGTAATAAGTTTTCAAAAAAAGAGAGAAAAAATTTAAAAAGGTTTTAAATAAGAGATTAGAGTTTTAGGAGGAATAAAGTTAAAAAAAAGCATAAAGAGAAATCTTTAAAAAAAGGTTTATTTTAAAAATTCACATTTTAAAGAAAAACCTTTAAAAATGAATGAAAATGAAGTCTTTTTTTAAATAAACTCTTTTTGAAATGGAAATAAGAAATAAAAATGAAAAAAAAAACTAAAAAATGTAAAAAAAAAGGGGCAAAGGAAGGGTCTTAGTTTTAAAAGTACAAATGATTAAAGTTTTTAAAAAGAAACAATGAAAAATAAAAACACAAAGAAAAAATAACTTTCTTGCTTGTTATTTATAAATGGGTCAAAACATAGGACTAGGTTCTAAAAGCTTAGATAGAGACATGCTTGACGAAAAATTTACTTCACAAAAAAAAGATACAATTAAGCAAACTTAAAACGTTTTAACTAGGAATAAAAGACTTAGACAATTTTAGGATTTTTAAAATAATCAAACATAGAATAAAAGACTTAGAAATTAATTTAATGCGATATTTTATCAAACGGGAATGACGGGTTAGCGCCAGAAATGTTGGCGGTGATTAAAGTTCATATCCCGGGCGATAAGGCCGTTAAAATATACTAATATTCATTAAACGAACAAATAAAATTGAACCTTTGTGAACATACAAATTCTAGTTTTGAAAACGATTTTAAAATCAATTCGGTACCAATTTTGAGCGTTGTGGGGTGCTAACCCTTCCCCGCGCGTAACCGATCCCTGAACATATTTTCTAGTTTTCGTAGACCAAAACTGTTGTTTTATTAAAACAACCCTGTTTTAAAGTGATCCAATCACACTTTTCAAAAAAATTGGTGGCAACTCCTTGTTTTTAAATTTTTCAAAAAGTCGAAGCTCGAGAGGGCTGCGACAGCTTGGCGACTCTGCTGGGGAAATGTTTTTGTTTTTAAAATAAAAACAAAAGAGGGTCCGGCCACAAATTAATTTTAAATGGTTATCAAAAAAAAGTTTTTTTTTTTAAAAAATAGAATTTGCAGGTTCATAAAAGGTTTAATTTATTTGTACGTTTAAATGAATATAACTCTATTTTGCGCATTTAAGACTTAATTCCAAGCTCTATACCCAAGCTCTGTCCGGATCGATTAAGTGGGGGGAACACGCTTTGCTCATGTAAGAATATTAATTCTTCGTATGAGCCTAGCAAGTACCTTTGGGACTCATTCCCTTGTCTTCATAAGGATATTGATTCTTCGAGAAGGAATCAGTGGTGAGTCCTCCTAAGTTGAACTCGATTCATTTAGAGCTTGCAATGGGTGAGAATCGAGGGCCTTGCTACCCTTAGTAGGGGACAACAAGGACAACTTGGGTACGTTTTTAGAACCAAACCAAGTTTGAGAATCTAGAGCCTACCCCTAATAGAGCCATGCGGAATGCCTAGCGTGTTGAGTCGCAAGAATAATCCGTGGAGACATGTCCTAAAATGTTGGAGTGTCGTCCCATAATTATTTTGCAATTAATTTGTTTTTAACTCTTTTTTTTCCTTTTCTTGCTATATTCATCTATGTTCCCTATCTTGTTTGTTTTGCATGTGCATCATTCAATATTTTGAAGGGGTTGATTTTAGAAAATTGTTCAGAATATGGACGTAAAGCTCATAAAGAATGAAGAGGACCAAGCACGTGACAATGTTTGCAACTGAAGCTGCAGCTCTTCGTCAGTACATCAAGACCATTGGGGAAGTTGGACCAAGGCTTGTGTGGCTAGTAGAAGAAATCAAGGAATTAGGTGCTCAAGCCGAAAAATATTTGTAATTCGAAAAAAGAGAAAACGATGTAATAAAAAGCTTTCATATTCAATAAAGAGTTTCCTTTCATAAGCAGATTATCAATGGAATTAATGGCACTTCGACTGCATTCATGCATTTGCATTGATTTTGTTTGCTTTGTTGTTTGCTTATGTGAATTCATTTGTGCATACATTCATTCATGTCAAAAACTAACTTAATATAAAAAGACAAAATATTCAAAATTGCTAAGACAACTTATAAATACGGTACACGAACCCAAACCCGAGCCATGAACTCTAAGGAAAGTTGACAGCTTTCGAGGCAAACCAAAAGAGCACTCAGGACAAGTTGAAGAAAATGGAAGTCGACCTAAAACAACAAATTGAGCCAGTTCATCAAAAGACAGTCAGTTTAATAGCTACCATGCTAGGGTTCAAGGATCCAAATGCGGTTGAAGAAGGAGGAAACACTGGTACAATTCCACGATTCCCAAGAATGACCTTTAGAAAGGAGAATGCTGCCAAAGCCAAAACACCCATCCATGTTGTTGAATCCTCTACTCATGTTCCAAATGGAGAGGCTAATAATTACGAGGTACCTGACCTCGATGAAATTGCTGATAAGGTTAAAATTCAGAAGAAGTGGGAGGATAGTATGAGAAGTTAGAGGGAATGATCAAATCCTTCCAGGATGGAGTTGCACATGGTGGAATGGATGCCAATGATCTAAGCTTGGTAACTGATTTAGTTGCGCCACAAAAATTCAAGGAAATAGAAGTTTATGTGGATGATATGATTGCTAAGTCCAAAACTGAGGAGGAGCATCTTGCAAACCTGAGTAAGCTTTTCAAAGATTGAGAAAATTTCAGTTAAAGCTTAATCCTGCCAAATGCACATTTGGGGTTACTTCTGGAAGGTGTTAGGCTTTGTAGTAAGCAAAAGAGGATTGAAATTGATCTAGACAAGATAAAGGCCATACAAGTGCTTCCACCACCCCAAACACATAAGCAAGTTCAGGGATTCTTGGGAAGGTTGAATTACATAATCCGTTTCATCTCCCAACTAACGAATAAATGTGATACAATATTCAGGTTTCTCAGAAATAACATTCTAGGGACATGGAATGAAGAATGTCAAGCAGCCTTAGAAAAGATCAAAGAGCAGTTAACTAATCCTCCAGTGTTAATGCCACCTATTTCAGGAAAACCGTTAATACTCTATCTAGTAGTGTATGAAAATTCATTGGGTTGCGTATTAGGGCAGCATGACGAAACTGGAAGGAGGGAAAGAGCAATATATTATGTAAGCAAGAAGTTTACTGACTATGAAGCAAGATATACTCTGATTGAAAAAGTATGTTGCACTCTGGTATGGGCCACTAAAAGGCTTAGGCTGTATATGTTGTATCATACCACATAGTGATCTCACAATTAGATCAGTTAAAGTTTATGATGGAAGCTCTAGCCCTATCAGGAAGAATAGCATGATGGCAGATGTTGCTCTCAGAATATGATATTAAGTATGTGAATCAAAAAGCAGTAAAAGGAAGCGCCATAGCGGATTTTCTTGCAAGTCGTGCACAAGATGATTATGAGGCATTAGATTTCAGTTTCCCCAATGAGGATTTGATGTGTATTACAGAAAATGAGGAGTCACCAACAAGATCTTGGGTCATGCATTTTGCCAGTGCTGTAAATGCTCTAGGATGAAGTATTGGAGCAGTTTTGGCCTCACTGGAAGGAGATCATTATCCTTTCACTTGTTGTTTGAAATTCTTCTGCACTAATAATATGACAGAATACGAGGCGTGCATATTGGGCCTAAGGGAAGCCATTGACATGAAAATCCAAAATTTGAAATTCTATGGGGATTCAACGTTAATCATCTACCAAATACGTGGTGAATGGGAAACAAAAGATGCAAAACTAATAGAGTATTACAAGTTGGTCCTTGAATTAACTAAAGAATTTGATGTGATCACTTTTAGGCATCTACCAAGAGAAGATAATCAGAGGGCTGATGTGTTAGCTACTTTGGTTGCCATGTTTAAAACAAGCGAGTGTTCTGAGATGATGCCCATTAAGTTGCAAATTATGGAGTCCCCAGCTCATTGTTACAACGTAGAAGAGGAAGCAGATGGCTTTCCGTGGTACCACGATATCTTGCAGTACATAAAGCTTGAGCAATACCCAGCACAGGCTTCAAAAAATGAAAAGAAGATGATTAGGAAAATGGCATCAGAATATATTCTTGATGGAGAAATCCTTTACAAACGAAGTCGAGATCAGGTGCTATTAAGATATGTGGATGCAAAAGAAGCACATTTGATTTTAGAAGAGGTTCATAAGGGAGTTTATGGAACTCACCCTATTGGTTTCACTAGGGCAAGAAGAATTATACGTTTCGAATATTACTGGTCAACGCTGGAAGGGGATTGCATTAATTATTCCCACAAATGTCACAAGTGCTAGGTTTACGCCGACAAGGTTCGTGCGCCTCCTCAGTCTCTTCATGTAATGTCATCTCCATGGCCATTCTCTATGTGGGGCATAGTCGTCTTTGGGTAGATTCATCCGAAGGCGTCAAATGGTCATTGCTTTATTTTGGTAGCCATCGATTACTTCAAAAAATGGGTGGAAGCGGCGTCGTATGAAAATGTAACTAGGTCCACTATTTGCAATTTCTACAAGGAGATCATTTTGTCGATATGGTCTACCAGAAAGCACAATTACCGATAATACCTCTAACATGAACAATCGAATGATTATTGGGGTCTGTGAACAGTTCAACATTAAGCACCGCAATTGAGAAGTATATCGCTCAAAGATGAATGAAGCAGTAGAGGCGGCCAATAAAAATATCAAGAAGATATGTAACCCCCTTAACCTGGCCTAGACGGATGACCCGAATTAAGAAGTTTACACGGGGAAAACCAAAGTCAACCCAAAAGTCAACCTTGATTAACGACCTTTTTTTTCTTTTTAATCTTGTCTAGATGCACATTATCCCTAGATATATTCACAAGATCATCATATTCAAAGATCATAACAAATAGAGAACATTCAGGGACTCGATTGTACAAATTACAACTTTAGGGACCAAATTGCAAATTCTGAAAATTACAGGGACTTAACCCAACTTAAAGTTACCAACTTGAAATTAATCAACTTTCATGCTTCTCTGCCAAATTTCAGCTCAAAAGGACATCTCAAACTCATTCAATTGCAATAACAAGTTTCAGGACTAAAACGCAAACATTTCAAAACATATAACCATCAAAATCAGGGCCCAACGGTCGAGTGTTCCGAAACAGGGAGGACCTGTTCCGAAACGCGGGACCGTTCCGAAACGAGTTTTGAAACAAGGCTTGGCAGTGGCATTTCCGTTCCGGAACGGTTCCTCCCATTTCGGAACGCCTAGGCCATTTCAGGCCCCTATTCCGAAACGGTAGCACCCGTTCCGATACGGCCTGCCCAGATTTGCAGAATTTTGCTGTTTTATCACTTAATTGACCAATCAAACATGCTCCAAATGCCACCAAATTATACCAGCAAGTCATTCAACATTCAAGGAACAAAATTGCATCAACCAAACATTAACACGTCATCAATTAAGAAAATCCCCAATTCTATAGGCATGCATCCTACTTGGAAAACCATTCAAGCACCAATATACCAAAACAACCTCACAAAGGCCAATTACAAGTACCAACATGATCAACAATATAAAACCACCTTTGTAACCTTAACCAAGAACCAACCATGGACTTTTAAACACCATGTTGTTCTTAAATAAACAAGACTCACTCAAGGAATTTTAACCACCTTGGTGATCTTAACCAAGAACCAACCATGGACTTTTAACCACCATGTTGTTCTTTAATAAACAAGGCTCACACAAGGACTTTTAACCACCTTTGTGACCTTAACCATCACTTGCCAATATGCATCATTAACAACAATATTCCACTGTTTTAAAGCATTTAACAAAGCCATAAACATCATGCATCATTATGCATCAAAACCACATTTAACAAGGTTCAAAAACAAGAATCTCTTACCTTGAGCATTCTTCAACACATGGCTTATAAAATCAGCAACTAATCATGCTAAAACATGCTTTCAAAACAGAATTTAAAACATGCAAACAAACCACATTGCATACAACCAATCCATGGTTCATCATCAAGAGAGTTTTTCCGAAAACTTACTCTTGAGCTTAGCTAAGTTTCTTAGACTTAAACTAAGCTCCCAAACCTTCAAAACATTGGTTTCAAAGCTGAAAACCAAAATCCACTCACCGATTCCGTTTCGCCACTTGCCGAAACACCAATCAAGCTTCCGGATCACCACCACTAGGATCCAAAGATGACTCCCCTGTTTTAAACACATCAAAGCAGAGGATTAATGCATCATCATGCATTAATATCTTCAATGAAAGCACCTAAACTCGCTGCTCTCATCCACACTCCATTTTCGGCCACCAAACACAACCGAAAATGCATCCAAACAACTCCACAACACTACCAAGCCAAGATCCATCAAATCTATTCATCCTTAAACATCAATTAACATCCCAAAAGGATCTAACATCACCCTTATACCTCCAACTATAACAGATCATCAAGATCACTCCAAAAACAACCAAGAACTCAAGAAAAACTTAGGAAAATCAACCTATCCGGGATTGCATTGATTAAACCTCACTTCCTCATCAATTAATCATCCATTTAACATCAAAAAGATATCTCAAATCACTGCTCAAACAGATCATACGAATTTTATCAAAAATCAACCAAATCTTGCATTTTAAAGCCAAGATCAAGAACACATCCACAAAACCTTTTATAAAACAGAAATCAAGGATTGAGAACTTGGGAATTTCAGTAAAGAACTGAGAATTTAGAGGAGAAGGATGTTCATACCTCTAAACTTGAGTTTCTCCTTTTTGGAACCAAGATTCTTGAAAATCCACTTAGCAAATGATAAGGTTTTGATGAAGAGATGATTAGAGATCAAAAGAGAATTGAAATGTGTTATTTAGATGACAAAATCAGAGGGAAATGCTCTGGAGAAATATGTTTGGCTTGAGAGAAAAGATGAGAGAAAATGAAAATGGAATTTAGGAAAAGTTAGTTGGAAAATGCCAAAATATCTTCCCTCCTTTTTAGTTTTATTTAAAAACCATTAATTAAATCTTTAATATTTAGGAAAAATCTGGAGAAACTCCTTTTGGGTAAATAGCTCCTTAATGATTCAAAGTTTCAATCCTTTTCAAAACAGTCACACAGTTTTCGAAAATTACATTTTGGTCACTAACCAAAATGTCACCCTTCCAAACCTCATTTTGTAAAATTGATTTCACCATTCTCTTATATATAATAAAAGAGGATTTTAAGACATTTTTCCATATTTTTAATGCAACCCGAACTAGGCTTTCCCTAAATTCACCCTTTTATATTCGAATCGCACTCCGACCGAACCAGTCCAAACCCAAAACTTCTAAGCCCAAAATTGGGGCGTTACAAGATAGTTGCAAAGATGACCGATACTTATAAAGATTGGCATGAAAAGTTACCATTTACTTTGTATGTATATCTAACAGCGGTACGAATATCTACTGGGGCAACTCCGTTTTCATTAGTATATGGAGTAGAAGTCGTGCTACCAATTGAGGTTAAGATACCATTGTTGCGCGTCTTGATGTAGGCCAAGTTAGACAAAGTAGAATGGGTTCAAGCAAGTTATTACCAATTGAATTTAATTGAGAAAAATAGGCTAAAAGTCGTATGTCATGGTCAAATGTACCAAAGGAGAATGATAAGAGCTTATGAAAATAAGGTTCGCCCTAGAGAATTCTAAGAAGGTGATATGGTATTAATGAAGAAGTTTCCAATTCAAAGTGATCCCCGAGGAAAATGGGTGCCTAATTAGGAAAGATCATACAATGTGACAAAAGTTCTTTCAGGTAGAGCACTGATTTTAGCTGAGTTGGATGGAGATGAGGTTCAAAACCCAATGAACTCTAATACCGTTAAGAAGTATTATGCTTGAAGAAAAAATGAAAGAAAGATAAAAGGAAAAAAGTAAAAGAAGAGAGAAAGAAAAATAAGAAAAAAAAAAGAAAAGGAAAAAATAAAGATAAAAGAAAAATAGAAAAGAAGGGTTCAAAATGAAAACCCGCAAAAGGGAATTTTGAAACCAAAGGAGGGTCTGATTTGAAAACTCGTAAAGGGCAACTTAGATAATTCGTAAGATATTTTTTGAGGCTTCACATGTTATGCATTGTACTCAAAGTTTCATCGACAATGGTGGCATTCAAGATTACTCCTCGCGTTTTATGGGAAGAGTTTGGACTGTTGATATCTGAATACTTGTTTCTCTTTCTTTTTGTAAACCCTTTTTTTGTTTGCCACAACATTAATAAAATTAGTTTCCTGGATTTTTCCTTTTTTCTTATTTTCTTCCATATCATTATTAGCATCTTGCTTTGAAATGAGGATCAATGGATTTGACAATCATTTAGATATGCAAAATATTTTTGAGCATTACTTTGAGAATGTTTTGGAAATACAGGGACTATGAAGTGTTTCATAATTATCGTTTGGGGCATGAGACATTGAAATGCTTGAAGTGGAAATAAAAGCCTTGTTGCAATACTCTCAAAAAAGGAAGAAAAGCCTTACAAATGTCATGACGCTTAAACAATGTTTATTAATCGTCGGCCTTTCTTACATGATAATGAGAGCAGTCTTACAATGTCGAAACTTGACTTAGGAAGCTTGTCCTTGAATACAAAAATATTGACTAAAGAAGACAAATGATGATTAAATGTCTACAATGAAGTAAAGAGTAAGATGTAAAGATAAAGCCAGTTTTTCCAGCTAAGAGTGCAAGTTTTAGTACGTAGAAGATAAAAAATGAAGCAAAAGCCAGAGTTGCTCATGATTCATGGGTGAATTCCAAGGCAAGGGAGAGGGCTCTATCCCAAGGAATGGTGGACGAAGTTGGAATCGATAACCAAAATTTCATCAGAATTAAGAAAATAGTCCAAGTAAAAGATGTCCTTAAAAAGAAAAAGCTTGTCATGCATTCATGTTTTAGGCATCCCTAGGGGCATGCACATCATAATTGTATTGCATGTCACATTTTGTTTTTGTTTTTATTTTCAGGTACATGGAAGACCTGTTCAAATGAGAGTTTGCTTATTCATCCAAGCATAAGAAGAATGGAATTTTTCATAAGATTCCCCTATCCGTTCAGGCAGAAGGAGAATGAAGTTTTCTTATTCATCCAAGTATAAGGAGGATGAAACTTTTCAGAAGAATCTGCCTATTTGTTTGAGCATTTGGGAGGATAGAACCCAGCTCAGCTATTCAGGCATTTGGGAGAATAGAACCCAGATCAGCTATTTGAGCATAAAACCAGCCTATCCATTCAGGCATTTGGAGAATGGAACCCAGCTCAGCTATTCGAGCATAAGGAGAATAGAACCAGCCTGTCTGTTCGGGCATTTGGAGAATGGAATCCAGCTCAGCTATTCGAGCATAAGGAGAATAGAACCAGCCTATTTGTTTGGGCATTTGGAGAATGGAACCTAGTTCAACTATTCAAGCATAAGGAAAATAGAACATGCCTATCAATCATGCACACACGTGGGCTGCTTCCCTGAAACACTGGTTCGACGCACTACATGGAGTCGATCATCGTCTACCGGCCAAGGCTGCCATCACCGTTGGTGTCGGTCGACGCGTCTCACCATCGCCGACCCAACGACACCAACACCTCTTGCCGTCGTCTACTGTAGCTGTCGGAATATGCAAAAAAAAAAGAGAAAAAGTGGTCAAATCCTAGGCTCGAATCAAGAGAAAATTCGATCTCGAATTTGAACCAAATCGGGATATTCTTGAGGGGTTTTTTCGAGGATCAAGCGTTGTGTCTGATTTAGAATGCAATTCGGGGATTAAATCCCTATTTGTCTTAAATTCTTAGCCAAAAATTCAACTATAACCCCCCAAACCCCTTTGTTCATCACACTTGAAAAAGCAAAAAAAAAAAAAAGCTTAAAAAAATTCTGAAAATTCTTAAAAAAAATTGTCTAAAGGTTGATGGAATTTTTTTGGGTGGAGATTGAGCTTGGGGGCAATTTATCGGAAGCAATTGTGTGCGTTTCGAGAAGTTTATATTCGAGTTCTTCGTTCTTCTTTTCGGTAAAATTCCTCTTTTCTTTTATTTTTTAGTATTTTCATACTTGTTCTTGGTTGAATTTTTTGTGTTTGTGTTGATTTTAGGTTGTGTTCATTGAAGTTGGAAAATCGTTTCACGATTCCGGTAATGTTTTCATTCTAAATTTTCGATTAATTTTTAGTTTAATCTTTAATAGAACTTGCATGCTTAAAAAATGTTGTGTAGGAGTTTTTTATTTTTAGAAATAAAATATTTGAACCTTTAAAAGTATTATTTTTAAATGTAGGAATAACAAATGAATTAATGTTGTTTTTAATAAAAACAATTAAAATAAAGGGATTTAATTAAAAAATAATAATTCATGGGTGGGAATAATAAAATGGCTTAATTTGTAGAAAAAATAATAAAAGAATTTTCATGAAATATAGTTTTAATAATAGTGGTGGTTAAGTTTGTTTTAAAAGAAAAAGTAAATAAGGGCATTTTTTAAAAGTAAGTAATAAGTTTTCAGAAAAAAAGAGAAAAAAATTAAAAGTGGTTTTAAATAGGAGTTTAGAGTTTTAGGAGAAATAAAGTTAAAAAAACATAAAGAGAATTTTTTTCAAAAAAAGGATTTATTTTAAAAAGTCAGTTTAAAGAAAAACCTTTTAAAAATGGAATATTTACCCAAATATTAGTTTTGGATTTTTTAATTCCAAAACTAGGGAGGTTGAAGGGTTATTTCCGGATCTAGGGAACATTACTGTTCACCGTTCAAAACCCACCTAGTGCACAACCTTTTTTGAACAGTGTTTTCCAAGTGGGATCACTGTTCAAAGTCGGATTGCTCCCCCCCCCCTTTGAAGAAGCCACACTGCCACGTGGCATTAGTTGGGAGAGCCGGGCCCTGTTCAAAGTCGGACTGCCCACCCCCCATCTTTGAACAGTGCACCGAATAAATTGGTGGGTGGCAGATGTAGATTTTAGTGATGTGAAATAATAGTGGTGTAGGTGCAGGTGTAGGTTAGTAAAAAAATTAATTGTTAAATAATTTTAAATCAGAATGCCCTTCAACAATTGCGAATGCAATCGGAATGCCATTGTTCTCACCATCTTGCATAAGGACAACCAGCAATATGTGAGAGTATTTCCCTTAAAGCCACGTTCCATCCACTTGGATCATACGTTTACAACACGGAAAGCCGTCAATTCATGGCTTGAAAGCCCATAACATTCGATGGAAAAATTTATACCCTTGAAGCAATTGTCCTTGTCGGTCGCACGCATCTTTTGTTTGATACCTGACTATGGCGCCTGGGATGAACTGTGTCATTGCCATCAACAACGCTGGTAGCTCATTATACGATCTGTCATAATCACCGTACACTGAATTCAATGCCTTATCCCTTGCCCGCCACCCCTTCTTGTATTGTATTTGATATTGAAATAGTTGTGCAACAATTGCTTGAATGGTTGAAACTGGAACCCTTGATTTGCTTCGACCAACTTCATCACGTGATGTCTTATTACGCTAGAGTCCAATTTGTTGTGGTCCTGGTCGATGGCTGTTTGTAAACATGTGTGATTGCAATTGTACTTCGTGACCTCCCAACGACCACTCTTCTTAAGCTTCGTTACACGAATCTTTCAGTTGCACCTTGCTCCGTACTTCACACACTTCGCAAGGAAAGTTTTTGTGTTGAATTCAACAGCCGCATAATCTACATGTTGTCTAATATTATACTCTTTAATTGCCAATATAGCTTCGTCCTTTGCCTTAAATTTCTGCCCCTCAACCAAGTCACCATTCTGGCTAGAACTTAGTTGGGGCATATCTGGAAATTGTGGCGCCCTCATCGCATCGAAATCCACCGAGTGCATGTGAGCAGGAGTTTCGTATAATGTAATGTCGCCCCCGGTCGGAACAAATTCTCCAACACCGAAGTCAGGGGCTTGACCATCGTTATTCGGGAACAAATCAGGATCCCCAATATCTTCATCTTCGATGGAATCTTCTAATGATTCTCCCCATCGGCCACGTCCAAGTGCAATATTAGCATCAACATCAACAGTCGGTCCATACGATGGATCATATGTTGACGACCCACCTTCATGAAATCCACTAGATGTCCCAGTTGCCAACATTCCAACAAAAATGCCTCCGGACATATCAATTTCGTTACCGACACCCATTTGACTAGATTCCCCGGTTGCATTTCTAGAGGGGCCGGGAATATCAAGCATCTCAGCAAACAACTCGACATTTCAAATTCCTATTGACTCATGCTCTGCGATCATAACTTCCACATCTTCATTATATTCGAGAGCAATCACGGAATATATGATTGGATTCGAACATGTCATCCACCGGTACCGCAAACTATGAATTGGAGCTCCAATTTTTTTCCTGATATCTCCTCTTTCAATACTCGAAGTGTGATTTCTTTGTTAATTCTCATCTTCGTAGGCCTTTTCGAATGAAATACGACACCAACATCATATTTTACCATTTGTCCGTTGTAATGGACAGTCACAAAACAACTGTTGTTGTTCATTTTCTTTGCATATTCGAAAAAAGATTTTACAATTAATTTTTAAATAACATAAAAAATATACAGATAAAAAATAATATTTCAAAACAACTTACATTTTTTTCTTCCAACTTTCTTCTTCTTCTTCTTCTTCTCCCCTTTTACTCAAATATAACTTAAACGGTTTTCTATCAAACTACATTGTTCAACACTAACATAACCTATTTAAAATAAAATCCAACTTGAATAATTCCCTATAATACCCCTACACGAAAATTTATATTCACTAACAGATTTACAATAAAAAACTACACTACCCCTACATAATTGAAAATTATTTAACAATTAATTTTTTTACTAACCTACACCGGCACCTACACCACTATTATTTCACATCACTAAAACCTACACCTGCCACCCACCAATTTATTCGGTGCACTGTTCAAAAACGGGCTGTGCACTAGGTGGGTTATGAACGGTGAACAATAATGTTCCCTAGATCCGGAAATAATCCTTCAACCTCCCTAGTTTTGGAATAAAAAATCGAAAACTAATATTTGGGTCAATATTCCTTTAAAAATGAATGAAATATAAGTCTTTTAAAAAAAACTCTTTTTGAAATGGAAACAAGAAATGAAAAAATGAAAAAAAAAATTAAAAATGTAAAAAAGGGGCAAAGGAAGGGTATTGGTTTTAAAAGTAGAAAGAATAAAGTTTTTAAAAAGAAACAATAAAAAATAAAAAAAATAAAAAGAAAAAATAAGTTTCTTGCTTGTTCTTTAAAAATAGGTTAAAACTTATGACTATATTCTAAAAGCTTAGATAGAGACATGCTTGACGAAAAATTTACTTCACAAAAAATATGATACATTTACGTAAACTTAAAACCTTTTAACTAGGAATAAAATACTTAGAATATTTAAGGATTTTTAAAATAATCAAACTTAGAATAAATATAAAATGCTCAACACATTGAATTTTCATGTTGCTTGAAAAGTGAAATTAATTTAATGTGGTGTTTTATCAAACGGGAATGATAGGTTAGCACGAGAAATGTTGGCGGTGATTAAAGTTCATCTCTCGGGCAATAAGGCCGTTAAAATGTACTAATATTCATTAAATGGACAAATAAAATCGAACCTTTGTGAACTTGCAAATTCCAGTTTTGAAAACGATTTTAAAATCAATTAGGTATCGATTTTGGGCGTCGTAGGGGTGCTAACCCTTCCCCTCTCGTAACTGACCTATAACACCCTCTTCCCGGTCTAGTCGAGAATCGGGTCGGAAGGTGATATCGATGATCAAAACAGTAATCGGTGCAACAAAATTTCCATTTTTACATTAATAATTAAACCAATAACATTCAATAACTCAATACCTTGATATAACTTAGTCCAATTAGTCCACATGAAGTAATAATGAATCAATTAGGGCCAATATTAACTATTACAAGTTTTAGGGGCCAAACTGTAAATTCTAAAAATTAGGAGGGCCTTCAATGCAATAGATTATACTAGATTGAAATTCACCACAATATTAGTATACCTGAAAATTTCATACAATTCAGAGCCCATTAGCTCTTTCAATTTAATCTTTCAAAGATTCGGTGACTAAACTGTGAACATTGCAATCTGTTTACTATGCCTTTAACTAACTTAACTAACCCCGTATCGAAACACCTTAGGACCATTTTGAAACGAGTGGATGATGGTCAACCCATGTTGACTTTTCTCTTTAGACTGTTTCGATACAACAACACACTGTATCGGAACAACTTGACTTCTTTTGACTTTGACATTGACCCGTTTTGATACGCTATGAACCCGTATCGAAACAATCGATTCCAATGACCAATTGTTTCGAAACGGCTTAAAGTCGTTTCGGTACGCCCTGATCCTTAGGTTCATTTATGCATACTTGTATCCAAACGCCATCACCTGTTTCGATACGGCCTGACCTGTAATGACAGTTTTTTGCTGGTATTTATTCGATTTGACCTACCAAACGATGTCCAAATGCAAAGAAACTTCACACACAACACTTCAATGGTTTAAACTACTAGCATGCCAAATTTCATGACCATACGAAAACGTTTACTATGATTTTACCTTTATGATCCAAGTATGTACTTTTTAACCACTTATAGCCAACCAAAAAGACCATTTAGGGTCATCAACCATATTAAAACATAGGCATATCACAACCATATCAAAATGGGCATAAATGACTAGTTTAACTACTTTGCCACCTTCCTAGGAGTTCTTAAGATCAAAACACATTACTTTAGGGCTTGTAGTGACTTATCTTGCCTTGACTATCCGATCCTCGAACACACAATCTTTCAACCTAAAATGCATGAGACACAATACATTAGGCATACTTTGCCTAGTGAGGTAGTCATAACAATATGAATGGCAATATAACAAGTGACTCATATTCATGATCTCATGCTCATCAGTGCCAATATAATGCATCAATATGCTCATCAATGTTACTATTATGCTTTAATACGGAATATTCAACTTATTCATTAAATCATTAGCCTTTGGATTGAATCAAGATAGTGGATACACGAATTCCTACGCCTCACCAAATCAATGAATGGTCTATTCCCTCCGCTTCGCCAAATAAATATAGGTCGTAGCCTTAGGAACATAGTCCACTCGTACATTGAGCTCATGAATTCTATGACATGCCAATTGTAACCAATGTCTATTCAAATCCAAGGTTTCAATGTTCATATATATATATATATTCAATATCCAATGAGAATTCCAATGACCAATGATTTCAATGATATCAATAATAAACATGTCTCATTGTAACCCACTCGACCCGGCCTAGCCACCAGACCGTATCGAGTGGATTACACGGGACTAATCGAAGAAATATCCAAAGATTTCCCTCCGATTAGCAACCCAAGACGCGTTGCTTAATATCTTTTCTAGATGCTCGAGGTTAAACTTAGGTTATCGAACACACAATGGAAGACAGAACAACAAACAAGCATCGATTCGAACCATAAGGGCATCCAGGGACCAAAATACAAAACTAGCATAATATGAGGACCTAAAATGCAATTAAGGTGATCTCTGAGAAATTTAGTTCATTTCATGCTTCCATGATGAAAAAAGACTTTAAACATGCACAGAATCAACCACAATTGATAACAGCATAAACTAGGACCAAAACGCAAGAAAAATAACTTCAAAGATGCCTTTAACTAACTCCAACGACCCCCGTTTCGAAACTGGTATCGGAACGGTGCTTCACAGTAGCTAAACCGTTCGGAAACAACTTGAGACCGTTCCGGTCCTACTTAGCCCGTTTCGGTACCCGTTCCGAAAAGCCAAGGCAAAATTTAAAGGAAAATAAGCGTTGTTCCGAAACGATCGAGCCTGTTCCGAAAAACCTTGCTGCAAAAACAACAAAACAACAGTTCTAAGCATCTCCAAGGTATTTTACTTGGTTCCAATAACCACATACAACAGGTAAATATCAAGATCAATATATACACACTAACATCAACCATCCAACATGCTGAAGATCAAGAGAAACACAAACATGCTTTACATACATATATAAAGAAGCTTCAAGATCCAACATAAGAGGAAACAAGGTCCAAAACAAGATCACAAGACAAAAGGTAAGAACAAACCATCCAAAACTATCAACATGTCCTCAAACAAGAGTTTACAAACACTCCAAGGACATAAACAAAGATCACCCTCATTGCCACACACACTATCATCTAAGCAAAGGCATACTTGACCTAAGAGCGGACACTTGGATCACCTCCCTTGCCCCGTTTCTTTACAATGGGTCTACAGATCTGCATTGTTGGGAAAAGAGAGCGTAAGCCGTAAAGCTTAGTGAGTGGAGCTCAAAACCAAATAGAACAATGCAGTTTTGAAAACAACCAACATTTAGGAAATCAAAACCGTTTCTTGAAATTCCTTTTCACAAACCATTTCCTTATCAACAAGCTTTCTTGAAACAAGATTAAGTATAGCAACCATACATTTCATATGTAAAGAACGTGCATCAACCATGCATAAGCTTTACATGAACCATAACTGCAAACCAAGCCCACCGGCTCTTTTACCATGCACATGCTTCAACATAAGCATAATCATTTGAGTTTACCAAGCTCGTAATGGAACCATAGGCGATTGAGTATATCGACATCATTGACATGTTGCTCGGATAAGCATACACCTTGATGGCACAACCCCCAACAAGTCACATGGTGAAACAACCCTCACCACAAACACACTTCGGCCGGGATGCCACAACCCGCATTGCCCCTTGGTGATAGTACAACCCCTACCCCTCGCATCACAATAGCACAACCCCTATTGTGAAACCGAAGGATTTCTCATGCGCTGATTTTATAATTATAGTGCACTTCACATCCTATTGATCGATCAATCTATCTGATATAATCCATGTGTCAATATACTCACCGCAACATCATAAACCATTGATTTTCACCGGGGATAGCCACCTCCCCAAAACACATCCCAAAAACCATGATTACAAGCTCAAGGATAGCATGAGCACAACCAACATCCAAAACACAACATGGCATTCATATGGGACAACAACAACATGCATTTAATGCATAACAATAGCAAATGAAACATCATTTAAAATGATATGCACATGATCGAAAACATGATAAAAATAAGAAGGCGAAAAGCCGAAACAAAACCAAATCTTACCCTTGAGCTTGGATTGGCCTAATGGCTCAACCCAAACCCTTAAAACATCTCTTCAATCTTGATAAAATAGTAAAAATCATTTCCACTCACCATCGATTACCACAACAAGACGAAACACATTTTCTAGCTTTCCGGTTCACCCACATATGTGTTCAAAAAATCCGGGTCTTCAATCCTTGCCTCTAACCAACCCAAAATAGAGGTTTTAGTGATGTTTACAACAAAATTTTTTTATGGAAAGCAAGATTTCAACAACTCAACCAAAACACCTATCGAATAAATTTGATACAAGCCGTAACCAACAAAATGACCCAATTCGGATAGTCTCCCGCAAAGCCCAGCGATAAATAACATCAAAACACATAGATGAACATCTAAAAACATCATCCAATCATCAGATCAACACCAACTATTGATTTACTTCAAATTCCACCCAAAAACCAACTTTTTCATACTTCAAAAATCCACACTCAACCCCATTTCGGGATTCTTGCCATTCTCTCATCATCTCAACACAATAATCACATCAAAACTAAGGTAACAACATCAACAAACCCATCATTAAGAGATCTTAACCAAAAATCTTACAAAAAGCTCATTTTCATCAATTTTAGCCAATTTACATTAAGATTAAGACAAGAGATTAAAAACTTGGTATTTAAAAGAATCAAAGCATGAGAATTTCATTAAAGAACCTTACATTAGAGGAGAATCACGTTGCTCACCCCCAATGCTAGCTATTACCCCTTGTTTGGCAAAAATCCTTGAAGAAAACAATGAAATAGACTTGGGTTTTAGGAAATCAAGGTAGGAAAACTATTTAGCAATAAAATATTAATAAGAAAACACTTTTACCTTGAGGAAATCAAGCTCAATTGTTGTTTTGTTGAAAAGAGGAGTCGGGGAAGCTTGGAAATGGATTTTAACGTGAAATAAGATTTTGGACGAATCCTTGTTTTAATTAAATCATGAAAGCTATTTTAAAATGTTTGAATAGTAAAAATGAAAGGGGATAATAACCTATTTGGCCCAACCAAGATAGCTCCTTAAAGTTTAAATGTTTTGACTCTTTTTCAAAATGGTCACTAAAACAGATTTTACAAACTTTACATTTTGGTCACCAACCAAAATGTCACATTTCGGAAAGCATTTTTCCAAAATTATTTTTACCAAAACCTCTTACATATTTAAAAAAGATTTTAAAGATTTATTCCATATTTTTCCAAAACCTCAAAGACCTCATTCCCTGAACTTACTCAAAACATCAAACACCGGTCTTTCAGGCTTCGGAAACTCGTCGGATCTCCTAGACCCTAATCCGGGATGTTATAACTCTCCCTCACTTAAGGAATTTTGTCCTCGAAATTTACCTGACTGAAAAAGATGCGGAAATTGATGCTTCATTTAGTCTTTCCTCTCCCAAGTGGCTTCTTCAACACCTCGGTGTCGCCACTTCAGTTTGACCAACTCTATAGATCTATCCCGCAAAACCTTGCTCTCCGTAACTAATATATCAATTGGTTCCTCATCGTAGGACAAATCTGGGTTCAGTTCAATTTCCTCCATAGGCATTATGTGTGATGAATCATAATTATACTTCCGTAGCATGGAAACATGGAATACATCATGTATCTTCTCTAACTCCGGAGGCAAACTCAATTTATATGCCACAGGACCAACTCGTCCAACGATCTCATACGGACCAATGAATCTCGGGCTCAGTTTACCTTTTCTTCTGAATCTCATCACTTTCTTTCATAGGGATACTTTCAAAAAGACTTTCTCACCTACAATATATTCAATCTAACGATGCTTCAAGTCGGCATACGATTTCTGTCGATCGGTTGCTGATTTCAAGCGTTCACATATCAACTTCACCTTCTCAGTACTGCCCTTAAGCATAGCAGGTAAGGATACAAACTTCTGACCAACATACCGGAGTTCTACACCTCCTATGTAACCCCCTTAACCCGACCTAGACGGTTGACCCGAATTAAGAAAGTCACACGGGGAAAACCAAAGTCAACCCGAAAGTCAACCTTGATTAACGACCCTTTTTTTTCTTTTAAACTTGTCTAGATGCGCATTAAGCCTAGTTATGATCATACAAACATCATACTCAAAGATCATAAACATCAGAGTTCAAACAGGGACCCAATTGAACAATTTACAATTTTAGGGACCAAATTGTAAATTCTGTAAATTATGAGGTCTTAACCCAAATTAAAGTTACCATCTTGAAATTAGTCAGGTTTCATGCTTCTCTGTCAAATTTCAACTCAAACGGACATCCCAAACTCATACAATTGCACAAACAACATTCAGGACCAAAATGCAAACATTTCAAAACATTTAACTACCAATGTCAGCCCCCAACGGTCACGTGTTCCGAAACAGGGAGAGCCTGTTTCGAAACGCGGGGCCGTTCCGCAACGCGTACAGAAACGTGGGCTGGCAGTGGCCTTCCCGTTTCGGAACGGTGTCTCCCGTTTCGGACGCCTGGGCTGATTCAAGGCACCCGTTCCGAAACGGTAGCCTCTGTTCCGAAACAGCCTACACAGAATGCAGCAAAAGGCTTCCTTAAACATGCAATTGACCAACCAATCATGCTCCAAATGCTACCAAACTTTACCAGCAACTCATATATCATACAAGAGACATATTTGCATCAACCATTCATCAATATATCAACATATGTGAAAAGCCCCAATTCTATAGGCATGCTTCCTACACAAGCAACCATTCAAGCATAAAGCTTTCAAAACCAAGCACATAAAGACCAAATACAAATCCAGCATTTCCAGCAACATTAAACATACTTAGGGAGTCCAAACATCTCCCAAAACATACACATAGGTCCCCCATTGCCAAATGCCCAAAAGCTAAAGTGTTTAAGAAAACCTTCCCATACTTGAGCTTAATTCCACTTGTATGCTTGCCTTCCTTGCTGCCCTCAAAGTACTTTAACGATCTGCATTATTGGTTTAAGAAAAAACGAAAGAGAGCGTAAGCAAAAGCTTAGTGAGGAATGCTCATTAAAACCATTCAATAATGCATTTATAAAACACTTTATAAATCATACTTCAAATCATCATTTACTCATGCTCAAAGCAATTTAAACAAGCATTACATGCTTCCATATCATTACATGTCATATTGGCCACAAGTGATAAGTTCCATCTTTTTAAAAACAAGATCAACATAAGACTCACACATGGACTTTTAAACACCATTGTGATCTTATAATTCACAAGAACCACACAAGGACTTTTAACCACCTTTGTGTTCTTACAAGTTTCACCCCAAGGACTTTTAAACACCTTGGCCCCAAGGACTTTTAAACACCTTGGCCCATGGACTTTTAAACACCATGGCAAGGACCACACAAGGACTTTTAACCACCTTTGTGTCCTTAACAAGAACCATCCAAGGACTTTTAACCACCTTGATGTTCTTTAGTAACAAGGCTCACTCAAGGACTTTTAACCACCTTAGTGACCTTAACAAGAATCATCATGGACTTTTAACCACCATGAAGTTCTTAGAATCCACAAGGCTCACTCAAGGATTTTTAACCACCTTAGTGACCTTAACCTTTTTCAAAACATCACTTGCCAATATACATCATTATCATCAAATAATCCACTGTTTTAAAGCATTTAACCAAGCCATATTCATCATGCATTTTAAAGCATCAAACACATTTAGTCAATGTTCAAAAACAAGGAACTCTTACCTTGAGCTTCCTTCAACATATGGCTTACAAAATCAGCAATAACCATGCTAAATCATGCTTTCAAAACAGAATTTTAAACATGCAATAAACCACATTGCACAACAACCAAATCATGGCCACCACTAGAGAGTTTTTCCGAAAACTTACACTTGAGCTTAGTAAAGTTGTTTAGACTTAAACTAAGCTCCCAAGACATTGGTTTCAAAGCTGAAAACCCAATTTCACTCACCGATTCCACTTCGCCTCTTGCCGAAGCACAAATCAAGCTTCCAGATCACCACCACTTGGATCCAAAGATGACTCCCCTGTTTTAAACACATCAAAGCAGAGGATTAATGCATCATCATGCATTAATAGCTTCAATGAAAGCACCTAAACTCGCTGCTCTCATCCACACTCCATTTTCGGCCACCAAACACAACCGAAAATGCATCCAAACAACTCCTCAACAAAGCCCAGCCATACACCATCAAAGCTAAACATCCTTTAACATCATTTAACATCTAAAAAGAACCTAACAACATCCTTATACCTCCAGCAACATCAGATCCACAAGATCACCTCAAAAACAACCAAGAATCACAAGCTAAACTTAGGAAATTCAACCTATCCGGGATTGCATTAATCAAAACTCAATTCCTTATCAAATTAACATTCATTTATCATCAAAAACACACTTCAAATCACAGCTTTAACAGATCAAACGAAAATCTATCAAAAATCACCAAATCTTGCATTTTAAGCCAAGATCCATTTACACAACTTAAAAACCATTTATAAAACATCAATTAAGGATTGAGAACTTAGGAATTTCAGTAAAGAACTGATAGTTTAGAGGAGAAGGACGTTCTTACCTCCAAACTTGAGTTTCTCCTCTTTTAGAACCAAAAACCTTGATGAATCAACTAGCAAATGGCGAGGTTTTGTTGATGTGATGATTAGGAATCAAAAGAGAATTGAAAAGGAAGATTTAAGTGACAAAATCAGAAAGAAATCTCTGGAGAGAAAGTGTTTGGGTTGAGAGAAAATGAGAGAAAAGAAAAATTGGAAAATATGGAAAGTTAGTTGTAAAATAGCAAAATGATTTCCGTCCACTTTTCTTTTGTTTTAAAATCAGAATTAAACATTAAAATATCTTAGAAAAATCTGGAGAAACTCCCTTTGGGTAAATAGCTCCTTAAAGATTCAAAGTTTCAATCCTTTCTAAAACAGTCACGCAACTTTCAAAAATTACATTTTGGTCACTAGCCAAAATGTCACCCTTCCAAACCTCATTTTGTAAAATTGATTTCACAGTTCACTTATATATATTAAAAGATGATTTTAGAACATTTTTCCATATTTTTAATGCAACCCGAACTAGGCTTTCCTAATTTCACCTTTTTAGATTCGAACAACACTTTGACTAAACCGGTCAACGCCCAAAACTTCCAAGCCCAAAACCGGGGCGTTACAACTCTCCCCCCCTTAAGAAATTTCGTCCTCGAAATTTACCTGAAGGAAAGAGATAAGGAAACTGCTTCAGCATGTCTTCCTTCCGCTCCCACGTGGCTTCCTCAACACCACGATGCTTCCACAGCACCTTTACCAACTCGATGGTCTTGCCACGAAGAACCTTGCTATCTGAATCCAGAACCTTCACCGGTTCCTCATCATAGGTCAAATCCGGATTCAATTCCACTTCCTCCACAGGCATCACATGCGAAGGATCAGATCTATACTTCCGGAGCATAGAAACATGGAACACATCATGAATCTTCTCCAGCTCTTGAGGTAACCTCAACCGATACGCAACAGGACCCACACGCTCAACCACCTCATATGGTCCAATGTACCTAGGGCTCAACTTACCCTTCCGGCCAAACCTCATCACCTTCTTCCAAGGCGAAACCTTCAAGAACACACGGTCACCCACCGCATACTCTATCTCCTTACGCTTCAAATCCGCGTAAGACTTTTACCAATCAGAGGCTGCCTTCAACCGCTCACAGATGTGCTTCACCTTCTCGGTGGTTCCCTTCAACAAAGCCGGCATCGAAACCAACTTTTGACCCGTTTCAGCCCAACAAAGAGGAGTCCTACACTTCCTCCCGTACAAAGCCTCATAAGGTGCCATTTGAATACTTGCCTGATAACTATTGTTATAAGCAAACTCCACCAAAGGCAAATGCTTCTCCCAAGAACCCTGAAACTCAATCACGCAGCACCTCAACATATCCTCCAAAATCTGGATAACACACTCTGATTGACCATCTGACTGAGGATGATAGGATGTACTGAAATTCAACCTTGTACCCAAAGCCTGATGCAAACACTGCCAGAAACGCGATGTGAACCTTGGATCCCTATCCGACACAATCGACTTAGGCACACCATGCAGCCGCACAATCTCAGCAATGTACAGCTCCGCTAGCTTATCCAAAGAAAAACGTAGTATGCACAGGCAAGAAATGTGCACACTTCGTCAGGCGATCCACAATCACCCAAACCGAATTCTTCTTCGATGGTGACAAAGGTAAACCAGATACAAAATCCATGGTAACCCTTTCCCACTTCCACTCAGGGATTCTCAACGGTTGCAACAAACCTGAAGGAACCTGATGCTCAGCCTTAACTCGCTGACACACCATACACTTGCTCACAAACTCCGCAACATCCTTTTTCAAACCCACCCAATAGTACTCATCACGAAGATCACGATACATCTTAGTACTACCAGGGTGCATAGCAAAAGGACTACTATGACCTTTAGTCAGAATAGCACGCCTCAACTCAACATCATTGGGCACTACTATCCGACTCCTAAAACACAACACACCATCATCATTAAAACAGAAATCCGAAGGTCTACCCTCCGCGATATCCTGAACATGAGACACCAAGGAATCATCCAGCAACTACTTTTCCTTGATCAACTGAACCATAGATGGTTTCACTTGCAACTCAGCTACAAGACCACCATCACGCGATATACTCAAGCTGGCAAACATAGCCCTCAGCTCAACAGCTACCTTCCTACTCAAGGCATCCACAACAACATTAGCCTTTCCAGGGTGATACTCAATCGTCAGATCATAATCCTTGAGCAACTCCAACCAACGCTGCTGCCTAAGATTCAACTCCTTCTGAGACATCAGATACCTCAAACTCATGTGATCCGTGTACACAGTACACTTCTCACCATAAAGATAATGTCTCCAGATCTTCAGAGCAAAAACCACTGCAGCCAATTCAATATCATGCGTAGGATAATTGCGCTCATGCACCTTCAACTGCCGCGATGCATAAGCTACAACCTTACCCTCTTGCATCAGCACACATCCCAAACCAACATAGGATGCATCACTATAGACCACAAACTCTTTCCCTGATTCAGGCTGAACCAAGATAGGAGCTTGCGTCAAAGCCACCTTAAGCTTCTCAAAAGCCTGCTGTCTCGCTTCCGTCCACTCATACTTAACATCCTTTTGCAACAACTTTGTCAAAGGTGCAGCAATCTTAGAAAACCCATCCACAAACCTCCGGTAGTATCCCGCCAAACCAAGGAAACTACGAACCTCATGAACAGACTTAGGAACCTTCCAATTCATCACCGCCTCAATCTTCTGAGGATCAACACGAATCCCCTCAGCAGAAACTACATGCCCAAGAAACACCACCTCCTTAAGCCAAAACTCACACTTGCTCAGCTTAGCATAAAGCTGATTCTCCAACAAAGCTTGCAACACAAACCTCAAATGCTCTTCATGCTCCTCCTCAGTACGCGAGTACACGAGGATATCATCAATGAACACCACAACGAACTTCTCCAGGTATTCATGAAACACACGATTCATCATGTCCATGAAACAAGCAGGAGCATTTGTCAAACCAAACGGCATCACAAGGAACTCATAATGCCCATACCTTGTCCTGAAAGCTGTCTTAGGCACATCTACATCCTTCACCTTCAACTGATAATACCCTGACCTCAAGTCAATCTTAGAGAACACAGCTGCTCCCCGAAATAGATCAAAGAGATCATCAATTCTCGGCAAAGGATACCGATTCTTGATAGTCAACTTGTTCAGCTGACGGTAATCAATGCACATTCTCATAGTGCCGTCCTTCTTCTTCACAAACAAGACCGGTGCACCCCAAGGTGACACACTCGGCCGAATGAAACCACGATCAAGCAGCTCTTGCAACTGCGTCTTCAGCTCTTTCAGCTCCTTAGGTGCCATTCTATAGGGAGTAATGGACACATGAGTTGTATTCTCATACAGCTCAATCCAAACTCCACCTCGCGATTAGGAGGTAAACCAGGCAACTCCTCAGGAAACACTCCAGGAAACTCCTTCACAACTCTGATATCTTGCACACGCAACTCCTTAGAGCTAGGATTCATCACAAAAGCTAGGTAAGCTTCACAACCTTGCCTCAGCATCCTGCTTGCCTCCAAGGTAGACACCACATTGGCAAGAAACTTCACATTCTCACCAACCACAACAACATCATAATCATCCGTAAGCTTCAGCGAAACTCGCTTATTTTCACAATCCACAACAGCACCATGCTCATCAAGCCAATCCATACCAAGGATCACATCAAAACCATAGAAAGGCAGCTCCATAAGGTCAACATGAAAAACATGTTCTTGAACAACCAAAGGACACCTTCTATACAACTTTCGAGTCACAACAGTCTCACCAAAAGAACTAGTGACACGAACACCAACATCCAAAGACTCAACAGGCAAACCAAGCAATTCAGCATGCTCACGCAAAATGTATGAATGCGTAGATCCAGAATCTATCAAGGAAAGTAATGACAAGGATTGCAAAGTAAAGGTACCTGTAATCACATCCGCGTCATTTCTCCCCTCCCTATGAGCATACACCCTAGCTTGACCTCCACCTTCAGGCTGAATAGCCACAACATGGGCCACTCCTCGACCACCTTCCTCTCTCCGCTGGAAATTACCACGACCGCGCCCACGACCTCTCTGCGGTGCAGCAACAACAGGAGCACGCACTTGGCCACCAGCCAACATAGGACACTCTCGCCTCAAATGATTCGCAGATCCACAATTCCAGCACCCGTTACCAGCTGCCGCAACAGGAGCTTGCACCTCCCTCACAGCACGAGGACAGTCACGCTTCATGTGACCACGTGATCCACAAATCCAACAAGCACCCGGATCAGCTCTAGCATTGCCTCCCCGAGCAGGTGCACCACCACCTCTCTTAGCTGAGGACTGATACTTCTGATCGCGTCCCCTCTTGTTCCGTCCACCACCGGAACTATACTCAGCTGCTCGCTTTCCAGCACTAGAACCAGCACTTCTAGCAGATAAACCCAAGTTCATCTCAATATCTTTGGCTCGACCCACCAGTACATCAAAATCATCATACTCGGTGGCCAGCACATACATCTTCACATCCGTCACTAAACCATAACGGAATCTTTCGCACCTCGCCTGCTCATCAGGGACCAGCTCATGTGCATACTGACTGAGTCGCACAAACTTCACCTCATACTCAGCCACTGTCATGCTCCCCTGGGTAAGAGACATGAACTCACGCTTCTTTTCATCCAGGTACCTCACACCAAGATACCTCCTCTTGAACACATTCTGAAAGAATGTCCAAGTTACATCAGCTTCAGCCATCCCAGCTATAGTGGTCGTCCACCACGTATAAGCATCATCCTGTAGCAAGGATACAACACAACCCAGCTTTTGCACATCAGTGCAACTCATCTGACCCAAGATCCTCTTGGTACTCTCTATCCAGGATTCAGAACCTTCAGAAGACATACCCCTGAACTCAGTCCCACCAAGACTGCGTAAGCGCTCCAAGGGTAGTCTCACTCCAGCATCTCCCTTATGCCCAGCTCCTTGAGCTCCAGCTACTGCCACTCGAAAAGCACCAGCAATAGCTTGCACCAACATCGTCATGTCAGGCATAGCTTGCCCCTGACCAACCTCAGGTCCAGCAGCTCCAGCACCAGTTGCAGCTGCAGCTTCAGCTCTATCTCCCTCAGCACCACCACCACCAGGTGGAGGAGGAGGTAACACCGCACTACCCGCGTTTTCCTCATTCTCATGGTCATTCGGAGCCGTAGCTCACACATTACTTCTCAACTCTCTACGTGGTGCCATACTCTAACCATGCAATCACAATGCAAATAAACAAAGTCAGGCCCAGCAAGGTAAGCAATCCAAGTACTCAAGCTCAATTTCATTCAAAATCAACATCATTACTTAGCTTTGATTTGGCAATGGGTACCCACAACATGCTACACCACATCATACAACCCAATTGCATCAAAAACACAAGCCACTAAACATGCTTTCAATCAATCAAGCATACAAGGCATTACATACTTCAATCATGCACACATTCATTCCCAATTACTCGAGAACTCAGCTCTGATACCACCAAATGTAACCCCCTTAACCCGGCCTAGACGGTTGACCCGAATTAAGAAAGTCACACGGGGAAAACCAAAGTCAACCCGAAAGTCAACCTTGATTAACGACCCTTTTTTTCTTTTAAACTTGTCTAGATGCGCATTAAGCCTAGTTATGATCATACAAACATCATACTCTAAGATCATAAACATCAGAGTTCAAACAGGGACCCAATTGAACAATTTACAATTTTAGGGACCAAATTGTAAATTCTGTAAATTATGAGGTCTTAACCCAAATTAAAGTTACCATCTTGAAATTAGCCAGGTTTCATGCTTCTCTGTCAAATTTCAACTCAAACGGACATCCGAAACTCATACAATTGCACAAACAACATTCAGGACCAAAATGCAAACATTTCAAAACATTTAACTACCAATGTCAGCCCCCAACGGTCACGTGTTCCGAAACAGGGAGAGCCCGTTTCGAAATGCGGGGCCGTCCCGCAACGCGTACAAAAACGTGGGCTGGCAGTGGCCTTTCCGTTTCGGAACGGTGTCTCCCGTTTCGGACGCTTGGGCTGATTCAAGGCACTCGTTCCGAAACGGTAGCCTCTGTTCCGAAACAGCCTGCACAGAATGCAGCAAAAGGCTTCCTTAAACATGCAATTGACCAACCAATCATGCTCCAAATGCTACCAAACTTTACCAGCAACTCATATATCATACAAGAGACATATTTGCATCAACCATTCATCAATATATCAACATATGTGAAAAGCCCCAACTCTATAGGCATGCTTCCTACACAAGCAACCATTCAAGCATAAAGCTTTCAAAACCAAGCACATAAAGACCAAATACAAATCCAGCATTTCCAGCAACATTAAACATACTTAGGGAGTCCAAACATCTCCCAAAACATACACATATGTCCCCCATTGCCAAATGCCTAAAAGCTAAAGTGTTGAAGAAAACCTTCCCATACTTGAGCTTAATTCCACTTGTATGCTTGCCTTCCTTGCTGCCCTCAAAGTACTTTAACGATCTGCATTATTGGTTTAAGAAAAACGAAAGAGAGCGTAAGCAAAAGCTTAGTGAGGAATGCTCATTAAAACCATTCAATAATGCATTTATAAAACACTTTATAAATCATACTTCAAATCATCATTTACTCATGCTCAAAGCAATTTAAACAAGCATTACATGCTTCCATATCATTACATGTCATATTGGCCACAAGTGATAAGTTCCATCTTTTTAAAAACAAGATCAACATAAGACTCACACATGGACTTTTAAACACCATTGTGATCTTATAATTCACAAGAACCACACAAGGAATTTTAACCACCTTTGTGTTCTTACAAGTTTCACCCCAAGGACTTTTAAACACCTTGGCCCCAAGGACTTTTAAACACCTTGGCCCATGGACTTTTAAACACCATGGCAAGGACCACACAAGGACTTTTAACCACCTTTGTGTCCTTAACAAGAATCATCCAAGGACTTTTAACAACCATTGATGTTCTTTAGTAACAAGGCTCACTCAAGGACTTTTGACCACCTTAGTGACCTTAACAAGAATCATCATGGACTTTTAACCACCATGAAGTTCTTAGAATCCACAAGGCTCACTCAAGGACTTTTAACCACCTTAGTGACCTTAACCTTTTTCAAAACATCACTTGCCAATATACATCATTATCATCAAATAATCCACTGTTTTAAAGCATTTAACCAAGCCATATTCATCATGCATTTTAAAGCATCAAACACATTTAGTCAATGTTCAAAAACAAGGCTAAATCATGCTTTCAAAACAGAATTTAAAACATGCAATAAACCACATTGCACAACAACCAAACCATGGCCACCACTAGAGAGTTTTTCCGAAAACTTACACTTGAGCTTAGTAAAGTTGTTTAGACTTAAACTAAGCTCCCAAGACATTGGTTTCAAAGCTGAAAACCCAATTTCACTCACCGATTCCACTTCGCCTCTTGCCGAAGCACAAATCAAGCTTTCGGATCACCACCACTTGGATCCAAAGATGACTCCCCTGTTTTAAACACATCAAGGCAGAGGATTAATGCATCATCATGCATTAATAGCTTCAATGAAAGCACCTAAACTCGCTGCTCTCATCCACACTCCATTTTCGGCCACCAAACACAACCGAAAATGCATCTAAACAACTCCTCAACAAAGTTGAGTTTCTCCATTTTCAGTAAAGAACTGATAGTTTAGAGGAGAAGGACGTTCTTACCTCCAAACTTGAGTTTCTCCTCTTTTAGAACCAAAAACCTTGATGAATCAACTAGCAAATGGTGAGGTTTTGTTGATGTGATGATTAGGAATCAAAAGAGAATTGAAAATGAAGATTTAAGTGACAAAATCAGAAAGAAATCTCTGGAGAGAAAGTGTTTGGGTTGAGAGAAAATGAGAGAAAAGAAAAATTGGAAAATATGGAAAGTTAGTTGCAAAATAGCAAAATGATTTCCCTCCACTTTTCTTTTGTTTTAAAATCAGAATTAAACATTAAAATATCTTAGAAAAATCTGGAGAAACTCCCTTTGGGGAAATAGCTCCTTAAAGATTCAAAGTTTCAATCCTTTCTAAAACAGTCACGCAACTTTCAAAAATTACATTTTTGTCACTAGCCAAAATGTCACCCTTCCAAACCTCATTTTGTAAAATTGATTTCACAGTTCACTTATATATATTAAAAGATGATTTTAGAACATTTTTCCATATTTTTAATGCAACCCGAACTAGGCTTTCCTAATTTCACCTTTTTAGATTCGAACAACACTTTGACCAAACCGGTCAACGCCCAAAACTTCCAAGCCCAAAACCGGGGCGTTACATCCTATCATACAAAGCCTCAAACGGTGCCATATGAATGCTAGCCTGATAACTGTTGTTATAAGCAAACTCAACCAACGGTAGGTGTTTTTCCCACAAACCCTGGAAATCGATAATACAACAACGTAGCATATCTTCAAGCACTTGAATAACTCGTTCTGACCGAGGATGGTACGATGTACTGAAATTCAATCGGCTACCCAAAGCACTATGCAAGCAATCCCAAAATCTCAAGGTGAACCTCGGATCTCGATCTGATACAGTTGGCTTCGGTACACCGTGAAATCTCACTATCTCACAGATATACAGTTCATCCAACTTATCCAAAGAATCAGCCGTGTTAACAGCTTGGAAATGTGCACATTTGGCAAGTCGGTCGATTATCACCCAAATTGAATTCTTTCGTGAAAGAGACAATGGTAAACCTGAAACGAAATCCATGGCTATCCTCTCCCATTTCCATTCCAGAATCCGTAAAGGCTGTAACAAACCTAACGGAAACTGATGCTAGACCTTCACTCGATGTCAAACCATGCACTTACTAACAAATTCGGCCACATCCTTTTTCAAACCAACCTAGAAATAATCATTCTTCAAATCTCGATACATTTTCGTGCTACCTAGGTGCATAGAAAACGGACTAGTATGTGCTTCATTCAAAATGGTACGTCTCAACACAACATCTTCAGGTACAACCACTCTATTTTTGTAACACAAAACATTATCATCACTGAAACTATATTCGGTCGGTTTACCTTCCACAATATCTTGAACATGTGAAGCTAAAGAACCATCTTGCAACTGTTTCTCACGGATCAACTGTTCAAGAGACGGTTTCACATGCAATTCTGCAATCAACCCTCCATCATACAACAAACTCAATCTAGAAATCATCGCTCGAACCTCAAATGCTACCTTCCTACTCAACGCATCCGCTACCACATTAGCTTTACCCGGATGGTATTCAATAATAAGATCATAGTCTTTCAACAATTCAACCCATCTACGTTGCCGGAGATTCAAATCTTTCTAGGACATCAAATACTTCAAGCTCTTGTGATCGGTATACACTGTACATTTCTCACCATACAAATAGTGTTTCCACACATTCAAAGCAAACACAACAGTGGCCAACTCGATATCATGTGTGGGTAGTCTTTTCATGAGTCTTCAACTGTCTTGGGGCATATGCAACAACTCTCTCATCTTGCATCAGAACACAACCTAAGCCTATATACGAAGCATCACTATAAATTACAAAGTCCTTCCTTGTTACCGGTTGCACTAACACAAGTGCTCTAGTCAAGTCATCTTTCAAACAATCAAAAGCCAACTGTCTCGCTTGTGTCCACTCATATCTAACATCCTTTTGCAACAATTTCATCAATGGAGCAGCTATCTTAGAAAATCCTTCCACAAACTGACGATAGTAGCCTACTAAGCCTAGAAATCTACGAACTTCAGTCACAAAATTCAGTTGCTTCCAATTCACAATAGCCTCCACTTTCTTAGGATCAACTCTAATGCCATCCGCTTGCACAACATGCCCTAAAAGACTATCTCTCTAATCCAAAATTCGCATTTGCTCAACTTCGCATACAACTGATTACCTAACAAGGTCTTCAACACAAGCCGTAAATGTCTATCATGGTCTTCCTCGGTGCGCGAATAAATCAATATATCATCAATGAACACCACAACAAACTGATCTAGGAATTCATGAAAAACACGATTCATCATGTCCATAAATGCGGCCGGTGCGTTAGTTAATCCAAACGGCATAACTAGGAACTCATTATGGTCATAACGTGTCCGGAAAGCTATTTTCGGTACGTCTTGTTCCTTCACTTTCAGCTGATAATACCCAAACCTAAAGTCTATCTTCGAAAACAATGATGCATCCCTCAACTGATCAAACAAATCATCTATCCTCGGCAACGAATACTTGTTCTTCACAGTTAACTTATTCAACTGTCAATAATCAATACATATACGCATACTTCTGTCTTTCTTCTTAACAAATAACACTGGTGCACCCCAAAGTGATATACTCGAACGAATAAAACCACGATCTAATAATTCCTGAAGTTGAGTCTTCAGTTCTTTCAACTCTTTTGGAGCCATCCGATACGGAACAATCGATACAGGAGCTGAATCAGAATACAACTCAATAGCGAACTCAACTTCTCTATCCGGTGGTAAGCCAGGCATTTTTTCAGGAAACACCTCAAGAATATCACAAACTGCTCTAATATCTTTTGGTCGAACCTCACTCATATCGGGATTCATCACATAAGCTAGGTACGTCAGACATCCTTGATCTAACATCTTCTGAGCCTCTAAAGCAAAAACTACGTTGGATAAGAATTTAACTTTCTCACCAACCACTATTACCTCATAATCATCCGACAATCTCAAGCTCACCCACTTAGTCTCAAAATCTACCTTTTCCTTGTGCTCTACCAACCAATCCATTCCTAAAATCACATCAAACACATAGAAAGGCAATTCCATCATATCAACTGGGAATACGTGACTCTCAACCATCAACGGACATCTGCGATACATTTTTCTAACCACGACTATCTCGCTAAACGAACTAGTCACATTCATACCCATATCAAATATCTCGCACGACACATACAACATCTTAGCATGCTCACTCAGAATATAGGAATGTGTAGAACTAGAATCAATCAACGAAAGCAATGTCATAGACTGTAACATGAAATTACCTGCAATAACATCAGTGTCATTCCTGCCCTCTCTGTGTGCATACACTCTCGCTGGTCCGCCTCCCTCAAGCTGGACTACAACCACATGTGCCACATTCCTTTTTCCCTCGTTTCGTGGTTAAAAGTTCCCTCGGCCGCGCCCACGGCCCCGCTGGTACTCGATAGCTCGTACTGGCGCCTGACTACCTCTAGCTAGATGAGGACAATCTCTCTTGAGATGATCCCTCGATCCGCACTGCCAGCATGTACCATAGGTTCCCCAACACTCTCCTGGATGAGACCTACCACACTTGGTGCACTCGGGTGCACGATGAGCAAGACCTTGGCCTTGATGACCACGTCCGGGGTTGCCACCCCCACGTCTATGATCAAAATGCTGCCTCTTGTCCTTGTTCCCCTTGGCACGATCGCGATTCCACACTGCAGGTTTTTCCCTGAACTAGACCCGCCTCCTCGAGAAGACAAACCAAGACTATGCTCTATGTCATTGGCTCGAGCTACTAGCACATCAAAATCTGTATAATCAGTAGCCAACAGAAAGGTCTTCACTCCCTCGGTCAAACCATACCGAAACCTCTCACAACATTCCTTCTCAGTAGGAACCAACTCAGCAGCATACTGACTCAGTCTAACAAACTGTACCTCGTACTCTAAAACGGTCATACTCCCATGAACTAAGGCCACGAACTCGAGCTTCTTCTCATCTTGGTACCTCAGCCCCAAGTACTTCTTCCGAAAGGCATAATGGAAGAAATCCCAAGTGATATAAGGAGCAGCCATACTCGCGTTGATCGTAGTCCACCAGACATACATGTCACCCTAAGCAGAGATTACACACAACCGAGCTTACGTGCATCACTGCACTCCATCTGTCTCAGAATCCTAGTAGTACTAGCTAACCATGCCTCAGATCCCTTGGGCGATAACCTACAATACTCTACTCCAGCTAAGCTGTGAAGCCTCTCGAGGGGTAACCCTTCCCTCTGACCATACTGCGGTGCAGCTGCCTGTAACCCAGCCAACGTAGACTGAAAAGCCCCAGTCATAGCCTGAATCAACGGGCTAATATCAACTCCGGCCTGACCCTGGCCACCACGAGGTTCCTCGCCTCGCACATTAGCCCCACCACCAGGAGGAGGAGGAGGAGGTAACTCTCCCTCTAACGGACCCCCAACACCCTCAACATGATCCTCACGCGGCTCACCACCAGCCTGACCTCTTCTAGGTCTCGCCATAGCAACAAATGCAATGCTACAAACAAAACAAAATAAACAAAAGGAAATGATTCGGGTCAGCAACGTCAAGGGTCCAAGGTGCTCAATTGTTATATAGTTTTCCGGATAAGAGTATGTGGCAATGAGTACCCTACACAGCAAACAACCTCAACACACAAGCATGCACCACCTCAACACACTTACCTTTCCTGTTGCACGACCACCAACGCAAGCCTTTCTGAAGGAAAACCTGGTCTGTGATACCAACAGATGTAACCCCCTCGACCCGACCTAGCCACCAGACTGTATCGAGTGGATTACACGGGACTAATGGAAGAAAGATCCGAAGATTTCCCTCCGATTAGCAACCCAAGACGCGTAGCTTAATATCTTTTCTAGATGCTCGAGGTTAAACTTAGGTTATCGAACACACATCAGAAGACAAAACAACAAACAAGCATCGATTCGAACCAAAAGGGAAACCAGGGACCAAAATACAAAACTAGCATAATATGAGGACCTAAAATGCAATTAAGGTGATCTCTTAGAAATTTAGTTCATTTCATGCTTCCATGATGAAAAACGACTTTAAACATGCACATAATCAACCACAATTGATAACCGCATAAACTAGGACCAAAACGCAAGAAAAATAACTTCAAAGATGCCTTTAAGTCTCCAACGACCCCCGTTTCAAAACTGGTATCAGAACGGTGCTTCACAGTAGCTAAACTGTTCCGAAACGACTTGACACCGTTCCGGTCCTACTTAGCTCATTTCGGTACCCGTTCCGAAACGCCAAGGAAAAATTTAAAGGAAAATAAGGGTTGTTCCAAAACGGTCGAGCCCATTCCGAAACACCATGCTGCAGAAATAGCAAAACAACATTTCTAAGCATCTCCAAGGTATTTTACTTGGTTCGAATTACCACATACAACATGTAAACATCAAGATCACCTCCCTTGCCCCGTTCCGAAACCCTAAACGTCCGACCCTATTTCGAAACAGACCAAAATAGAAAGAGCCATTGGGGTGCATTAAAGAGCCCGTATCTAAACGGTTAGACTTGTTTCGATACGCTAAGAGCCGTTTCGAAACCCGTTTCGAAACATTTTTGCCACTGTCAAGGATCGTATCGAAACGAGTTGAATCGTTTCAATACGCCTTAACGACTTGTAAAAAATTAGTTAAAAACTTTCTAACGGTCATATTTTTTAAATTTGATTGAATACCGTTTCGAAACAATTGATGTCGTTTCGATATGGTGTCGAGGTTCTTAAGCCGTTTCGAAACTCATTTCGAAACACGGGTTGGTAGTGTTGAAATCGTTTCTATACCCGTTCTGAAACATGAGCTCACAGTTTTAAAAGTGTTTTGAAACACTTAGGCCGTTCCGAAACGATGACTCGAAAATCACTGTTTTGGCTTTCAGAACACTTAGAAAACATTTGATAAAATCAGTTTTTAACTTAGGCATTTTGTTTAAAACATATAGAGAGGTTTGAGGAATTAAAAATTCGTTTTCACATTTTCAGTTTAGTCCTTAAGATCATTAGTTATATCAAAATTAAATTATCGGTTTCACAGCCTCCCTCTTTTTTATATAACAAAACCAAAGTTAGAATTTTGAAGAGTTTTGAAAATTTTGAATACATTCTAACTCCCCCTCAATTTAAGATGGGTTTTTTTTAAGTTTTAAAAAGAATTAAATATAAGTTTTAAAACTTAAAAACACTTAAAACGAATTTTGGCTCTTAGATTACTTCTCCCCCTTTTTGTTAGATCAAAAATAATAAACAAGGCTTAAAGAGAAGAGATAAGGTTAAATGCAATAATCAATAAGCAATAAGCAACATAATATTAATTCATAACATTCAAATATCCAAAACATAAATCTTAAATAATAAGTTCAAAGCATAATCCCAAATAAAAGAAATCAAAGCATAGGTTCATGAAAGATAATGGAAATAAAGATGCAATCTTAGTCCTAATATGAATAGCTAATATGAGATGACATGAGAATCCTAAGCCTCGTCATCACTATCATCATCCATAGAATCATCATCATTCTTAGCTTGAGCGCGACGAAAATCCATCCATTGTCCATAAAAGGTGGAGAAGGACATGTCCATAGATGTATGTTGATTCTCAAGGGATGTGAGTCGATTCTCATTTTCAAGGAGACGATCCTCCACGGATTGCAAGCGAGTATTGTTAGCACCAAAACCCCTAGACATGTTAGTGTCCAATGTGTTGAACCGCTCGGTAAGAAAATCCATGAGAGCTTCATTGTTTGCAACCGGAGCTTTGTGGTTGAGGTTCAACTTGAGGTGGAGGTGCTTCCCTATCAACACGTTCCCATTTCCCATTGTTGAGATAGTGAAATCCGGACTTGCAAAGAGAAGAGTCACCAAGTTTTGACTTGCGGGGTTTCGAAGAGTCATAAGTGCAATCAATCTCAAGCTTCTCAAAGATATAACTCAAAACAGTCCCATAAGTGAAAGACTTGAGCGCATCGGTTTCACGGAGCTTAACATTATTCACCATCTCGGCAAACATGATCTTAACAATATTAGGTTGCTCCCCACGACGAAAACATTCAAGCGAAAAATAATCTACTTGACGAACGTGAGAAAATTTACCTCCAGAGAGGCGAAAAAACCACGAGACCATCAAGTGGAGGAACCTATCATGAGCATCCAAGGCAAGCACGGAACCGGTGTGAGAACCAAAGTGATTCTCATTCTCGAGTCCTTCTTCCTTAAGACCAAAGGTATCCTATAAGTAAGGTATGTCAATGACAATCTTCTTTGCTAAGATCTGAGACTCAATGCGAACAACTTTGGAATTGTCTTCATTATTGATGAGTTGGGCATTCGAGTAGAATAGAAGAACCATGTGCTTGTAGCAAATATCCGGGATACTTAAGAAACCGATAAAGCTCTATTCTTGTAAACGATGGAGATAACGAAAGAGGAAGCGCTCGGAGTCAAGAAACGACATGTCAACAACACGCTCACGACGAACGCCAAATGTCTTGACATATTGGAAACGAGCCTTCAACGCGGGATTTTTGAGACTCTTGAGAAACAATTGAGTAAGGTTAGGACGGAGAGCGGCTTGGTTTGATCCTTCACCCGATTGAGGTGCCTTACATTTCTTGTTAACGGGATCCATTGGAATAATCCTAAAAACATAAAAGCGAGCAATTTAAAAACAAATTTTAAGTGTATGCATAAAATTTCTTAATTCAATCCAATGGTAAATCCCACATAGGTTTAAAAACAAATTTTAAAAACAAAGATACAAAACAAAAAAAAATAAGAGAAAAGCAAATTAAAAAAACATTAAAGAGAAATACGAATGAAAAAATATATATTCGAATAAAAAATTTGAAGATATTGAATTTTTTTACAAGTTTTGAAAAACCCAAGTATCAAAACACATAAACTATACAAAATTAAAATTTTCTAACCTAAGATTCGAATACAAATTTAAGGAAAAAGAAAAAGATGAAAATATACCTTAAATTGGGATTTTGGATGAATAGATGAAAATCCTTGCACAAAGTTGTTGATGCTTGCTTAGACTTGTGTTTAAGAGTAAAAGCCCTCAAGAACTGGTGAAAAACAATGAGGTTTAGAGGGTTTTTATAGGGAAAAATCGTTTTAGGGTTTTTAGGGTATGAGGGGAGTTTTAATTAAAGTAAAACTTTAACATTAAAAGCTCTCTATAAAGCTGTCCGCTAACCCGTTTCGGAACGGTGTCGACCGTTTCGAAATGCGGGCACCGAGGGTTGACCGATTTTTCAACTCCACATAACCGTTTTGATACAGATTTGACCGTATTGAATACCCGTTGACTCGTATTGAAACACGTTTCGATACAACCCTTGGCAGTAGCAAAAACGTTTCAAAACCCTTGGAAGGCGTTTCGAAACACCCTTCTCTTAGATAAAATTTTAAAGCATCCGTATCGAAACAGGTGCACCCGTTTCGATACACCTAGGCCTGGAAGTGCAGATGAGGCTCTAAAAGTGCAGAAAAATGAAAATTTTGAAGGCCTAACTTGCATGAATGACATAAATGAGCAGGAATAACATGTGCAAACATAAACATACTCCTCCTAGCTATAGGCATGGATGAAATTGAGAGTAAAAACACATAAACATGACATTTCAAAAGATCATGAAATTTTAAGCACAAAAGAGGTCCTTAAAAGTCAAGATAGGCTAGTTAGACCTAACTCTCTCCTAAGGGACCAAAAATGCTTTTTGTCCAAAGGTTTTGTAAAGATGTCCGCTAATTGATTTAAGGTGTTAACATTGTCTATAACAACATCTTCTTTAAGGACATGATCTCTAATGAAATGATGCCTTATTTCTATATGTTTGGTTCTAGAGTGTTGGATTAGATTTTTTGTCAAACATATGGCACTAGTGTTATCACACTTAAGGGGTATGGTTTCAACTTTAATACCATAATCTAAGAGTTGATGCTTCATCCAAAGGACTTGAGCCCAACAACTCCCTAAGAATATGTACTCGGCTTCGGTGGTAGATAAAGCTACACTATTTTGTTTCTTAGAGAACCAAGATATGAGCATACTACCTAGGAATTGACAAGTTCCCGAAGTACTCTTCCTATCGATTTTACACCCCCCATAATCTGCATCCGAATAACTATGAAGGTTGAAGGTGGAGTCTCTAGGGTACCAAAGACCTAAACAAGGAGCGTCTCTAAGGTACCTAAAGATTCTCTTAACGGCTATAAGGTGAGACTCTCTAGGACTAGTTTGAAACCTAGCACACAAGCAAACACTAAACAAGATATCTGATCTACTTGCGGTAAGGTAAAGCAATGATCCAATCATAGAGCGGTAAAGCTTAGAGTCAATACACTTACCTCCTTCATCTTTGGCAAGCTTTGTAGATGAGCTCATAGGTGTGGCTTGAGGCTTTGTATTCTTCAAGCCAAACTTCTTGAGCACATCCTTTATGTACTTTGCTTGATTAATGAAGGTGCCATCATTCCTTTGCTTGATTTGGAGTCCCAAAAAGAATGAGAGCTCCCCCATCATGCTCATCTCGAATTCACCTTGCATTAGCTTAGCAAACTGTTTGCAATGACATTCATTAGTAGAACCAAAAATTATATCATCAACATAAATTTGTACTACTAAAATGTCATATTTATACCTTTTTATGAAAAGTGTAGTGTCCACCTTACCTTTTTCAAAACCTTTTTCAATTAAAAAGTTTGAAAGTCTTTAATACCAAGCTGTAGGAGCTTGTTTTAAACCATAAAGAGCTTTAGTGAGTTTGAAAACATGATTTGGAAATTTTGAGTCTTCAAAACCCGATGGTTGTTCCACATACACTTCCTCATTTATAAAACAATTTAAAAAAGCGCTTTTAACATCCATTTGAAAAAGCTTGAAATCATGATAACATGCATATGCAAGCAACATCCTAATGGCTTCCATTCTAGCTACGAGTGCATAGGTTTCATCAAAATCTATTCCCTCTTCTTGAGTGTAACCTTGTGCTACTAGTCTAGCTTTATTTCTCACAATGTTAGCACTCTCATCTAGTTTGTTCCTAAAGACCCATTTAGTTCCTATAGTAGATTGATTACTAGGCCTATCAACTAATGTCCAAACATTACTTCTCTCAATGCTTATTTTATATTCTTAGGCTCTATGCATAAGATAAATGCAACATGATTCATAAGTTTAAGAGAAGATCTAGTGGTTACCCCCTTGGATGGATCACCCAAGATTTCACCATCTTTGACATAGTTGAACTACCTTGGGTAGCTCACTTCCTTTTCCTTAAGAGCCAAGTCCTTCAAGGCTTCAAGAGGTGGATCTTGTGTGTCCTCTTCTTTTGTTGGAATCTCATCCTCCTTTAAAGTTTGTCCTCCATCAAAGGCATTTATGATTCCTACATCATCATCATCACAAGAATCCTTCCTTGGAAGGAGGTTATCATCGAATACATCATGTATAGATTCTTTTACTATTAAAGTTCTCTTGTTAAATACACAACAAGCTTTAAAGGTTAAAGAATATCCTATAAAAATAGCTTCATAACTTTTTGCATCAAATTTACCTAAGTTGTCTTTTCAATTATTTAAAACAAAACACTTGCAACCAAATAGATGAAAATATCTAATGTTAGGCGTTTTAGATTTTAAAATCTCATAAGGTGTTTTCTTTAAAATTGACCTAATCATTACTCGATTTACAATGTAGCAAGCGGTGTTTGTGGCTTCCGCCCAAAAATATTTAGGTAAATTGTTTTCACAAAGCATGATTCTAGACATTTCTTGTAAAGTACTATTTTTCCTCTCAACTACCTCATTTAGTTGAGGAGTTCGAGGAGCCGAAAAATTGTGGCTAATACCATTTTCATTTAAAAATTCTTCAAACCCTAAATTTTGAAATTTGGTTCCATGATCACTCCTAATATGGGAAATTCTAAGTTCAAGATCATTTTGGGTTAGTTTTGAAAATGTGATAAAGTTTTCTAAAGCCTTATCTTTAGTACTTAAAATAGAACCCAAATAAATCTAGAAAAATCATCAACAAGAACAAATGCATAAGATTTACCACCCAAAGCTCATAGTCGTAATTGGCCCAAATAAATCCATATGGATAAGTTGTGAACACCTACTTGTAGAAACATCATTAATGGATTTAAATGATGACTTATGTTGTTTACCCTTAGAGCATGCATCACAAATTTTATCGTTTGAGAACTTAATCTTGGGTAAACCTCTAACTAGATCAAGGGAAATGAAACATTAAATCCTTTATCAAATGAAACATTAAATCCTTTATCACACAATTGACTTATGCTCAACAAGTTATGTTTAAGACCATCGACATACAAGACATTTTCAATAAGAATGGTAGAGTGATTACCTATGGAGCCAATACCTTTAATGTGGCCTTTGGAGTTGTCACCAAATGTCACCACTCCTCCACTTTTTGGCTTTAAATCCATGAATCTACTCTTGTCTCTGGTCATATGCCTCGAGCATCCACTATCAAGGTACCATGAGTTTTGACTGTGTGCTTTGGCCTTGTAGCAATGCTCTCCCTACAAAAAAAGATATTAAACTTTCGTTTTTGGTACCCAAATCATTTTGGGTCCACGAGTGTTAGCTCCAATTAACTTGGTTCCCTTAGGAATCCAAGATGACATAGCAACAATATTATTACATTTTACAAGTTCCTTAGGAACCCATACACTTCTAATCTTTTTAGTTCTACTATGTCTAGGAAAGCTACTTTGTTTGTAGTTATTAATCTTTTTCTTAGGTTGGTTTGTTTTAGAATATTCACCTATTTCATGCTTCACACTACCAATATTTTTAAAAGACTCTTTGAGCTTGTTAAGCTCATCTAACACCTTTTGGTGTACACTGTTACATTGAGAAATAAGATTATTAAGGTCAACATTTTCATCTTGGAGGAATTTTAGTTCATCTTTCAACCATAAAATCTTTTTCTCAAATTTTAAATTAGCCTGAGAAAGTGAGTCATTTTTATCATTTAATTCCGAAATAATTTTCTTATTCCTAATGACCAACTCTTCGTATTTCTCAACTAATTCATCATATGCATCATTTAATTCATCATATGTAAAATTTAAAGATGATGAGTTAGAGGTTACCATGGAGGAATCTTCCTCAAGTGCCTTGAGGCAAAGGTTGGCCACTTCTTGTTCGTCATCCTCGGATGACTCCTCATCACTCCAAGTAGCAAGCTTGGCTTTGAGCTTCTTCTTCTTCTAAAAGCCCTTCTTCTTGAGTTGAGGGCACTCCGAACGTTTGTGGCCGAGTTTATTGCACTCGAAGCAAATGATTTGATCCCTCGCTTATGTGTTTTTACCTTTGAAGTCCATCTTTCTTTAAATTTTTCTTCCACGGTTGGACCTCATGAAGCGTGAGAATCTTTTGGCTATCATAGCCAATTCTTCTAGCTCATCCTTCTCACTAGAAGAGCTCTCCTCAAGTAATGAAGCTTTGAGAGCTATTCCCATCTTCTTCTTCTTTTCCACCTCTAGCTTCTCTACTCTTTTCTCTTCATTCTTCTTCTCTTATTCCCTTTCTTGCCTCATAATCTCATGAGTAAGGAGATAACCCACTAGCTCATCAAGTTTTAGAGTCTTCAAGTTTTTGGCCTCTATGATGGTGGTTCTCTTCCCACCCCAAGATTCGGGAAGTGAGTAGAGTAGCTTTCAGACAAGCTTGTCTTCCGATATAGTCTCTCCAAATCCTTTAAGCCCATTGACTATGGTTGAGAAGCGATCAAACATCTTGGACACCGTCTCATCGGGCTCCATCTTGAAATTCTCAAAACTAAGATTGAGAATTCCAATCTTGGTTTCCTTCACACCGTTGGTTCCTTCATATGTGGTCTCAAGAGTACCCCACACTTCTTCGGCACTCTCAATCGATGATACTTTGGAGTAGATGTCCAGACCAAACGAACAAAAGAGCATGTGAAGAGCTTTGTCATTTATTTGGATCTTCTTCCTCTCTTCTTCACTCATCTCCATCTTTTTTCTTCAAATCCATCTTCCCTTCATTATCTTGCTTCAATGGAATGTAGAGGCCATCTTCAAGTTACAATCGAACTCTACATCCACTATCTTAGCTTCACTAAGGATTTGCAACAATTCCACTAATTGCTCTTCCCCTTTTCTAGGCTAAGGAGGCAACCGTTACAATTTCGGTCAAATTTTCTACCCAAAATTTGACCCAATCCTCACACAATTGAAACAAAGAAGTTGTTGGATAAAACAAGTATCTCTCAATACACAATATAGCCCAATTACAAGCACTCAACCCAATTGAAATGATAAGAATGAAAAATACAATTGGGGTTAGAAGACAATAATGGAACTTATGCACAAATGCTTGGATTTGATGTTTGGATGTTTGCTTTTGGATCAATAGTTGTTGCTGAAACTTTTAGAGGTCCCTTTTATACCTTCTCATTGAATTCTAGCCATTGTGGTTGATGCATTCATCAATAGAGCCGTTGGGGATGTTATCTTCCCTCCATAAATGCAGTCTGCAACCAACCGTTTCGAAACGTCCGACCCTGTTTCTAACGGTCATATTTTTTAAATCTGATTGAATACCGTTTCGAAACATTTGATGTCGTTTTGATACGGTGTCTCGAGGTTCTTAAGCCGTTTCGAAACTCGTTTCGAAACACGGGTTGACAGTGTTGAAATCGTTTCGATACCCGTTCCGAAACAGGAGCTCACAGTTTCAAAAGTGTTTCGAAACGCCTTAGGCCGTTCCAAAACGATGACTCGAAAATCACTGTTTTGTCTTTGAGAACACTTAGAAAACATTTGATAAAATAAATTTTTAACTTAGGCATTTTGTTTAAAACATATAGGGAGGTTTGAGGACTTAAACATTCGTTTTCACATTTTGAATTTAGTCCTTAAGTTTTTTAGTTATATCAAAATTAAATTATCGGTTTCACAACAACCCCATCAAGTCACATGGTGAAACAACCCTCACCACAAACACACTTCGGTCGGGATGCCACAACCCGCATTGTCCGTTGGTGATAGCACAGCCCCTACCACTCGCATCACTATAGCACAACCCATATTGTGAAACCGAAGGATTTCTCACGCGCGGATTTTATAATTATAGTGCACTTCACATCCTATTGATCGATCAGTCTATCCGAAATAATCCATGTGTCAATATACTCACCGCAATATCATAAACCATTGATTTTCACCGGGGATTGCCACCTCCCCAAAACACATCCCAAAAACCATGATCACAAGCTCAATGATAGCATGAGCTCATCCAACATCCAAAACACAACATGGCATTCATATGGGACAACAACAACATGCATTTAATGCATAACAACAGCAGATGAAACATCATTTAAAATGATATGCACATGATCCAAAACATGATCAAAATAAGAAGTCGAAAAGCCGAAACAAAACCGAATCTTACCCTTGAGCTTAGATTGGCCTAATGGATCAACCCAAACCCTTAAAACATCTCTTCAACCTTGACAAAATAGTAAAAATCATTTCCACTCACCATCGATTACCACAACAAGCCGAAACCCCTTTTCTAGCTTTCCGGTTCACCCACAAATGTGTTCAACAAATCCGGGTCTTCAATCCTTGCCTCTAACCAACCCAAAATAGAGGTTTTAGTGATATTTACAACACACAAATTTGCTAGAAAGCAGAGATTTCAACAACTCAACCAAAACACCTATCGAATAAATCTGATACGAGCCGTAACCAACAAAAAGACCCAATTTGGATAGTCTCCCGCAAAGCCCAGCATCAAATAACATCAAAACACATAGATGAACATCTAAAAACATCATCCAATCATCAGATCAACACCAGCTATTGATTTACTTCAAATTCCACCCAAAAACCCACTTTTTCATACTTCAAAAATCCACACTCAACCCCATTTCGGGATTCTTGCCATCCTCCCATCATCTCAACACAATAATCACATCAAAACTAAGGTAACAACATCAACAAACCCAACATTAAGAGATCTTACCCAAAAATCTTACCAAAAGCTCATTTTCATAAATTTTAGCCAATTTACATTAATATTAAGACAAGAGATTAAAACCTTGGTATTTAAAAGAATCAAAGCATGGGAATTTCATTAAAGAACCTTACATTAGAGGACAATCACGTTGCTCACCACCAATGCTAGCTATTACCCCTTTTTGGCAAAAATCCTTGAAGAAAACAATGAAATAGACTTGGGGTTTAGGAAATCAATGTAGGAAAACTATTTAGCAATAAAAGAATAATAAGAAAACCCTTTTACCTTGAGGAAATCAAGCTCAATTGCTGTTTTGTTGAAAATAGGAGATGAGGAAGCTTGGAAATGGATTTTAACGTGAAATAAGATTTTGGATGAATCTTTGTTTTAATTAAATCATAAAAGTTATTTAAAAATATTTGAATAGTAAAAAGGAAAGGAGATAATAACATATTTGGCCCAGCCAAGATAGCTCCTTGAAGATTCAATGTTTTGACTCTTTTACAAAATGGTCACTAAAACAGATTTTACAAACTTTACATTTTGGTCACCAACCAAAATGTCACAGTTCGAAAAGCATTTTTACAAAATTGTTTTTACCAAAACCTTTTACATATTTAAAAAGGATTTTAAATATTTATTCCATATTTTCCCCAACCCTCAAAGACCTCATTCCCTGAACTTACTCAAAAACATCCAACACCGGTCTTTCGGACTTCGAAACCTCATTGGATCTCCTAGACCCTAATCTGGGATGTTACACTCATGATCAATGTTTCATGGTTCAATGTCAATATCAATGTCTGATAATTTCTTTGCAATGTTTCAATGACAATAACTATATTAATAACCATACTCAATGACAATACAAATAGCTATGTCTGATGTTCAATGAAAAACTTATCGACACTTACCAAAGTGTCCGTTTAATGATTCGATGAAACTTCCTAAATGGAAATGTTAGCTAAACAATCGAAATGACAATAAAATATTCGGGAAGGCTTTTCGCCTAATCCCGAGACTCCGACTACACTCACCTCAAAATTTGATGCTTTTATGGCTCTCGGATAGCAATCCCTTGTTCCTAGCTTTGGATGGAGACAGTGGATGCTCTTTATGAATTTCTTGAGCTAGGAAATCAATAGAGAGATTGTTAGGATCGATATTACGATATCAAAATCAATACAACGATATCAAAATTGATAAACGACCTTAATATAGATTGAAACGATGAGATATCCATGGATGGTAAAAACCCTAGCTTAAAATTATCACTAGAAAAAGCAACGATTGATAACTTACCCGATTGAGGAATCCAATAATAGATTGAGGAATATAGCTTACCCGATTGATAGCAATGATTCGATATCAATAGAATGTAGAAAAAACAAAGCTTAAAATTATCTCCAATGGAGGTGTATGCTTCAAGGAAGAAGATGATAAAGATAGAGGTGTTTGCTTAAGAACACTCGGGTAAATCTCACAATTCATTATTTCTTCTGTTTTGCCCATAATTTAGACTATTTAGCTTTCCTTCAATTGAAGGAAAGCTCTCGGACTTTTCCACGTGGGTGAGTTTTAATTAAGGAGGGTTAATTGCAAGATTAGTCCCTTAACTCCCATCATACTATGGTTTTGCTCTCCAACTTGCATTTTCTTCAATTGAGTCACTATATAAGTTTCAATATTATTCGAAAAAATCTGATGACAACATATTAGCTTAATTAGAATCCAATATCAATATTTAGCTAGCCAATTCTATATTTAGAATTCATCAATGCATAATTTCCGATCACCGGAACCCAATTCCAATTAGACCAAATTTTGGGGTGTTACACGACCCCCAAACCTATTTTCTAGTTTTAGTATACCAAAATGGTTGTTTTATTAAAACAAAACATTTTATTAAAATAACCCCATTCTATAGTGATCCAATCACACTTTTCAAAAAGATTGGTGGCGACTCCGTCTTTTTTAAGTTTTCAGAAAGTCGAGCTCGAAAGGGTTGCGACATTATTAGTAGCTTTTCGTCTTTCAAGTGGTCATCCATCTTTTGGCAGTACATTGTAAGGTGGGCCTTCGGGCAAGTAGTTGTAGACTCTCGACGTGAATGATTATTTTCTGGCAATAGGGCGTAAAAGATATTGGAAAACTGTTAATACAATGCCAAGAAAATCTATTACGTGCAAGTATACACGGTCTCCAAGTAATACAACAGTTAAGCTGAGTGTCGATCCCACATGGATTGCGATCAAGGGTTTATTTGCTTACCCAAGTACTTCCTTTGTGAAAAGATTGTTTTGATTGTAAGTGGTTTTGAAATGACTAAAGATAAATGTAATGAAATAAAATAAGTTGAAGGCAAGGAAAGTGTCTTAGCAAATGACGAGCGTTGGCAAGGAGTGCCTGGTTTTCACGCTGTTTGTGCCATGCCAACCTTTAATAAATCTTATCTTGGCATTGTTTACTAAGCAGATTCAAAGGTAGCAATACCTTTGTCGATGGCATTGCCCTAAATCAATTATGGAAAAACCCTTATATGTCTATAGTGCATGTTTCTACATAAATCAATTTGATTAAGTTCCAATCCTTACTCCTAAGGGGTAGATTTCACTCCGGAAGTAAGTTCATCTACTTGAACATCTTCTTTTAAAGCATCTCTCCTTAGTATCTAGCAATCGATCAGGTTAGGGCTATAATCCATGTTTCTACATAAATAAGACTCTATGGATAGCCTAGGATTATGTTGGATTTGAATTTGAACACCTAGGGATAAGGAAGGTGATCATCTTATCTGGTGCTTGAATCCTAAGACTGATCAGGTTACGGCTGATGTCTTCGTGCCATTGGTCATTCGGCATCACAGCTTGGCATGGTTCTGCTAACCGTGATTGACACTACTCGTCCCCTATTTTCTCAGAGATTGATTTGATCCCTATTTTCTCGCAGCCTGATCTGGTTTTATTTTTTCGGGTCAACATCTTCTTGGTCTGGCATCAAATGTTCTTCTATGCCAACCAGTGCATGCCATTAAAGGTCTTTTTGCACCAATGTCAACTCGACATCCTCCTTGGTGTCGTCTCCTGCTCCCGCTCTACCAGCTACTGTGCCATCAGCTATGCCAACTTTCAAAAAGGTGCCAAAAACAACCCCTTCACACTGGCATAACATCAAATCCTAACTCTCGATGCAATGATGATTTTACAACATAAATGCACTTAAAAGACAAGAAAGAGCATCTGAAATAGACATAAAATTCAGTATTTTTAGAGCATCAACACTCCCCCACACCTGGCTCAATGCTTGTCCTCAAGTAATGAAAAATGAAAAACAATGAAAATGATACCTCGACAAGATTTTGGTTGGCATGTCACCCGATGCTGGAAAATAAAAGGCGCATAGGTTTTTCCTCAGTTATCTTACTGCAGTAATGCCAAACAGGTAATAATTCAAGAGCAACAATAAAAATCTAGTCTAAGATCATGAAGAGTGCATGTAGTGCGGGAACTATGCTTCAATTATCCTTTCACTCCCTTAGTAAATTTTATTCCCAATAACTCATATTAATTTATTTGTTTTCTTTTCTTTTTCTCTGCCAAAAGTTTTTAATTGTTGACATTAAATTAGGGTAGTGTCAGGCAGTGCTTGGCGTGAGATATAAGAGGGAGCATACCACGAATACCCACGTTAGTCCAGACTACATCATTTACTATCCTATTACACTCATACCTTAAGTGATGATGGCTTGAGAACTAAGAGGGAGCATACCACGAAGCCCCAAGTTAATGATTCTTCTAAGGCAGATGAGTGTTTTAAAGTCCTTCAGCGTTTGGCACACATTGGTGCACTATTTTTACCTTGGCATTTTATTCTTTTTTATAGAATTTGAGCATAGTTTCAAACAGTCTAAGTTTGCTAGGGAACTAGATACATATCACGTGTTAAGTGTAAATTCATTCCCCTAGATTAGAGATCAATTGGCAAACAGTTTTGGCATACTAACATGTTGGCATAGGCATCTAAAGATTTTAATTTTCCTCATCGGACAGACACCTAGGTCAAATTAAACTTCACTAACAAATGTTAACATGCTTCAAAATTCAGCCGAGACAAAAAATAATTTTTAGTGGTTCGGTATGCATGGATCTAATCCTAATCTAATCTACATGGCATGGCATGAAACAAAATGCAGTACAAGAAATAAACATGAACATGAATGGCATGTCATAAATGTGAAGAAAGGCACACCTCCAAACCCAAGATGTGCATTATCCTAAAAGCATGAAACAACACATATACACAAAAATAGAAAAATAAAATTAAAAATACATGAACATGTGAATGCATGTGAATAAAATGAAAAAAGTTAGGAATAAGAAGACTCCCCTTCATAAGAGATTCCTCCTTGAGCGGCACGAGCTTCAACAGCTAATTTGACTCGAGTCTTTCGTTGGGCATAGCTTCCACAGTCATTAGCCATCCTTTTCTTCCTGCTCCACCCTTGAGTTGCAGTGGAGGCAGGGGTTTCTTTCACAACCTTCACCAGCTTAGATGAGGTTGGCATAGCAGTTGACTCGGTAGGAGCAACAAGTTTCTTCTCACTGTGATCCTCATATATTGGTGGCGTAGCATACTTGATAGTTTCGTCTTTGAGAGGGGATATTGGTTCTATGGCATTGGAAGGAACTGGACTGGGTACTTGTAACGCCCTGTTTTTGGGCCTAGATATTTTGGACATCGATCGGACCGGTCGGAAACGGTTTGAATCACATTAGGTGGTTTAGGGAAATCAAGGATCGGGATAGGATAAAAATATTGTAAAAATTGCTAAAATCCTCTAAAACCATGTTTTAGGGTTTGGTCAAATCAATTTTAGAAAAAGAGTTTCGAAAGTGGTACATTTTGGATAGTGACCAAAATGTAAAGTTTCAAAATTGTGGAAAATGTAATTTTAAAAGAAGAGCCAAAAATCTTAGAATCTTTAGGGAGCTTTATGGAAATTTAGCCTTTCCTTGATTTGAAATTTGATTTAAAGGGGTTTTAAGTGATTTAATAAATGGTTTTTATTTAATTAAAATTAATAAAATGAGAAATTGAGATTTCATTTGATGTAACTACCTCTCATTTTAGTAAAATCATATTCCCACCACTTTTCTTCAGATTTATTTTCTCTCAAACACTCTCCATTTAATTTCTAAACAAATTCCAAGAGTTCTCTTCAAGTTTTTCAAGATTTTTTTAAGGAACACTTGTCAATCGTTGAGGAAGGCAAGGATTGGAGGTAAATCTCGTCCTCAACCTTTAATCTAGGTTCTTTATTGAAATTCCCAAGATTTTTGGCTTCTCATTGATGTTTTTTGTTGAGTTTTCATTATAGCTTTGATTTGAGATCAAACTCTTGCAAAAATATGATTAAAATCTTGATTTTCGGATTTGATTTGTTAAGCTCTGTTTTGGATTGATTTTAATTGGGTTTTAAGTTTATTATTATGTTGAAAGAGGGCTTTGATGATATAGATCCCAAAATCCTTGAGTTTCTTGATGGTTTTAGTTGGGTTTGTGAGGTGAAATGATGTAGTAATGCTTGCTGGAGGTATAAGGATGGGTTTAGGTTGTTTTTAGATGTGTTTTGATGGTTATAAATGGTTGAAAGTGATGTATGTTGGCTGGGCTTGGTTTAAGAAGCAATCGATTGGATTTTCGGTTGTTTTGGATTGGTAAATTGGTGTAGTTTAGGTGAGCAACGAGTTTGTGTTTAGTTGCTGGTGTTGAAATGTATTTTGATGCATTTGGATCTTTGTTTTGGTGACCAAAAACAAGGGATCTTGATCCGGCAGCAAACGAGACGATTTTGGAGGCTCCGGAAGGGTGATTTTCATGTCGGCGAGCAAGGCTTTGCGTATCGGTGAGTGGAAATGGATTTTCCAGCTTTGTAGCGCTTTGAGCGTGGTCTTGGGAGCTTAGTGTAAGTTTGAAAAACTTAGCTAAGCTCAATAGTAAGTGATTCGAAAGTCTCTCTCACAATGTGCTATGTTTTTGTTGGAAAATGCACTTGATTTGAATGTGGTTTAAATTACTGTTTTAAGCATGTTTTGAGCATTGATAATGCCATGTGGTCAAGGATGAACTTGGTAGGCGATCCTTGGTTTTATGAAATGTATGCATTTGATATTAAGCATGTTTATGCTTGTGAACATGGCATTGTGTTTATACTTGTAAAACAGTTGAATATTGATGTTAATTGATTATATTGGCAAGTGATGGAAATTGTTTTTGGTTACTTTAATCGGATATAGTTAGCCTGCTATAGGATTGGGTGCACTGTGAATAAAGTCGCCTTGGATGTCGAGGGGTTGTAATTGCACCGTATACTCCATCCAAGTACCCTAACGATTGAGGCCAAGATCACAATTGTGGGTGGTTAATCTCGTGTGTGGATCTTGTGCTATGAGTCTGATGCTCTCGTTAGTGGAATTATACAACTACCGATGAGTGGTGTTGAGGGGTTGTGATTGTACTATTATACTCCACCACGAGTGTCACAACGATAGAGGGTTGCTCTCGTGTGTAAGCCTTGTGTAGTCCAATAGTGTGTATGAAGTGTGTGGGACAACGCTTGTAATCTGCGTATCTGATTGTGTCTTTTGTGTTGGTTTTGGTATGGATTGAGAAATGATCACTTACGAGCCAATATAATGTTATTGATTAATGGTGTATGCATGATATGTTTCTGGTTTATGTTAGAATGCAAGTGATGCTTGGTTTAAGCATGAATCAAAAGATTATTTGCTGTTATTTTGATGATGCTAAAAGCATGTGGTTTAAAAGGTGCATTGATGCTTTAAAAAGCATGTTTTAAGGAAAAGGCATGAGATGACAATTGATGATATTTCCGGTTTGTAAAATGCATTGATGAATGTTTGGTTTTAACGATCCTCACTAAGCTTCATACTTACGCTCATTTGTTTCATCAATGCAGAGAATTAGGCTTTTGAGGCAGCAAGAAGCAAAGGAAATCCAAGCTCTTTTGACTAGACAGAGTACATGGTTTTACCTAAGTGTAATAAGAGGCAATGGGTGGGATTTATACTCTCGGATTTATTTGGTGATGTTGAACACCTTGAGCATGTTTGCTTTGCTTATTTTTCTTTGTAAATGGCCTATGAATGTTGGTTTGAAATTGAATGTGGTTTTTAGCTTTTGTGTGGTTTTTACATCTAGGAAGCATGCCTATAGTTCTTAAGCTTGCAAGTTTGATGTTATGTCTTAGCTTGTGCTTCGTAATGGTATCTTTGATGCTTATTCATATTCAATGTGTGATGTGGCATGTATTGGGATGTTTTCAGAGGTGATTAGTTGAGTAAAACTAGAAATTTGTGAAATTACAGGGCAAGGCATTTCGAAACGCCCTTACCTATTTTGGAACGGTGGCATGTAATGGTCATGGTGTTTCGGAACGGGTAGGCACGTTCTGGAACATTTCGTCACTGTGAAGCATTGTTCTGAAACGGGTTTCGGAACGCACCCACGTATCGAAACGGTCAACCTGGTTTCGAAACAACCGTTCCAATATGGGGTCTTGTGTTTCGAAACACTTGACCGTTGGACGTTGAATTTGAATTGTTTAAGGTTTCTGTTTCTTACATTTTGGTCCCTGAATGTTGAATGCTTAATTAAATGAGTTTGGATGATCCGTTTGAGATGAAACTTGACCTTCTGGCAGGCTATATGACTAATATTGGATTGGTAACCTTAAAAACTGTTTAGTCCTTATAATTTTGGAAATTTACAATTTAGTCCCTAAAAGACGTTTTTATGCAGTTGAACCCCTAATTGAACTCCGTTTGCTGTGTCACTTTCGCCGAAACAAAATGCTAATCATATAGGATAATATTGTGCATCTAGAAAAGATAAAAAGAAAAAAGGTCGTTAATCGAGGTTGACTGTAACAAGTTGACTTCGGTTTTCCCCGTGCAATCTTCTTAGTTCGGGTCGGGCATCTAGGCCGGGATAAGGGGGTTACATTTGTTGGTATTAGTGCCAAGTTACAAAAGAATTGGGGATGATGGTAAGTGAAATTGGTATGTTTGGTGTATGAATGTGTGAAAAAGCATGTTTTGATCGTATGTTGGAGTTTATGCCATGCTTGATTGAAGTAAATCATATGCGAGATGAATATGATTGTATGTTGATGATGTGATATTGATATGTGCTGATTTTGGATGATGGAAAGCATGGTGAACATGATATGTTAATGTATACTATGTTATGCTTGAGGGAAATTGGGGTTCCCATTGCCCTATTACACTAATTAAATGTTTTTGTGAACTTAGATCCTTGCTTGAGGCTGGCCTGAATAGTTTGTTTTGTTTTATTGTTATGCCTTGTTAAAAGTAGCACTATGGGTCCGAGGAGAGAGCTAAGATCAAACGCGATAGTGTTTGCGGCTTATCAGGGCGACCAAGGTGATCAAGGGGCTGATGTCCCTCCTGGTGGGAATTTACCTGCTCCGCCTCCACAAGGAGGTGGGGAGTAGGAGCAACAAGGACACGCTGGTCCGGGTTTGGGTGATCTAACGTCGTTGGTTCAGGCGATCACCGGAGAATTTTAGGTTTTGGTAGCCGGAGCGCATATTCAGGCCCCTGAAGCTGGGCAGGCGGGTTTACCCTTGGAGAGGTTGAGGAGCCTTGGAGCCGTGGAGTTCTTTGGAATGTCTCATGAGGCGTCAGAAGCTTGGTTTGTGAGCATGATTTGTATCATGGATCAAATGGGATGCAACGATGTGCGCAAGCTGGGATGCGCAATTTCTTTGCTGCAAGGCGACGCTTATACTTGGTGGACGGCTACCAGCGCTAAAATTGAACCTAATGAAGTGGATTTGGAGTTTTTCAAGGGTGGCTTTAAGAGGAAGTATCTGGGAGTGAGATACTTGGATGAAAAGAAACGCGAATTCATGTCGCTGGTTCAGGGAAACCTTTCGGTGGCTGAGTACGAGGTCCAGTTCGTACGTTTGAGTCAGTATGCCCCAGAACTGGTACCGAGTGAGAGGCATTATTGTTATCGCTTCCGGTATGGGCTGGTGTTGGAAGTCAATACATACATGTTGGCTGCGGATTACACTGATTTCGATGTGCTTGTATGTCGAGCCAAAGACATTGAACAAAACTTGGGTTTGGCGTCTCGAGGAGTTGGTTCTAGCTCTAGGAAGAGATCAACTAAGTCAAGTTCCGGAGGAGGACATAACAAGAGGGGATGATATAGAAGATATCAGCCTGCTAGGCGAGGTAATGCTGGACATGGTGCACCGGTTTAGGGAGACCAGATGAGGGCGGAACATAACACGTGTTGGACGTGTGGTTCTCGGGGTCATCTGCGGCAAGATTGTCCTCGTGCGGCTAATGAGGCTCAGGCTCCTATTGTGGTGATAGGGAATTCTTGTTGGAACTGTGGTTCGGCAGATCACATGAGGCGACAGTGTTCTTTGTTAGCTGGTGGAGGCCAAAGACGTGCACCTGTTGTGGCTGCACCGCAGAGAGGCCGTGGGCGCGGCCGAGGGAACTTTTAGAGGAGAGATGAGGGGCAGCGGGGCAGTGCTCATGTTGTAGAAGTTCGACCAAGCGGAGGCAGTTTTGGGAGGGTTTATGCTCAGCGAGAGGAGCGCAACAATACATATATTATCGCATGTACCTTTGTTCTTCAGTCTTTATCATTGCTGACTTTGATTGATTCTGGATCTACGCATTCTTATATCTTGAGTGAGCATGCACATTTGCTTGATATACTTGTTGAGTTGCCCGATGTAGGAATGCAAGTGACTAGTTCTTTTGGTGAGACTGTAGTCACTAGAAAGTTGTATAGGAGATGCCCTTTGTCTGTGCAAGGTCATGTTTTTCTTGTGGGATTGATGGAGTTACCCTTTTACGGTTTCCATGTGATCCTTGGAATGGATTGGTTGACTAAGCATAGAGCAGTGGTTGATTTTGATGTCAAGCGGGTCATCTTAAAGCTTACCGATGATTATGAAGTGGTGGTAGTAGGAGAGAATGTGAAATTCTTGTCGAATGTGATTTCGGGTTTGGAAGCAAGCCGTATGCTTAGGTTGTGTTGTGAGGCTTACCTTGCCTATGTGATGAATCCTGGTACAAAGGATGTACGTGTGCAGGACATCAGAACCATTTGCGATTTTCCGGGTGTCTTTCCAGAAGAATTTCTTGGGTTGCCACCAAACAGAGAAGTTGAGTTTGGTATCGAGTTGTATGAGAGTACGACTCTGATGTCCATTACTCCTTATCGCATGGCACCTAAAGAGCTGAATGAGTTGAAAATGCAACTTCAGAAGTTGTTGGATCGAGGGTTCATCCGGCCGAGTGTGTCACCTTGGGGTGCACCGGTCTTTCTTATAAAGTAGAAAGATGGGACGATGCGGATGTGCATAGATTATCGGTAACTGAACAAGTTGACGATCAAGAAAAAGTATCCCTTGCCTAGGATTGATGATCTCTTTGATCAGTTTCGAGGAGCCTCGATGCTTTCTAAGATAGACCTGAGGTCAGGATATTATCAGCTAAAGGTGAACGATGTGGACGTACCTAAGACAACTTTTCGGACAAGGTACGTGTATTACAAGTTCTTAGTGATGTCGTTTGGTTTGACCAACGCACCTGCCGCTTTCATGGATATAATGAATCGTGTGTTCCACGAGTTCTTGGATCAGTTTGTGGTTGTGTTCATCAATGATATTGTAACGCCCTGGTTTTGGGCCTAGATATTTTAGACATCGGATCAGACCGGTCGAGGATGGTCCAAATTGCGTAAGGTGATTTCAGGAAATCAAGGATCGGGATAGGATAAAATTGTGATAAAATTGCTAAAATCCTATAAAAATATATTTAAGAGGCTGGTCAAATCAATTTTACAAAAGGGGATTTGGAAAATGGACATTTTGAGTAGTGACCAAAATCGAAAGTTTCAAAACTAGGAAAAATGTGATTTTTAAGGTACAAGTCAAAATCTTAGAATCTTTAGGGGGCTTTAAGTCAATTAGACAATTCTTCAATATGAAATTTGATTTAAAAGGGTTTTTAATTAAATGATTTTAATTGGATTTTTATATTAATTAATTAATAGTTAGTTAATGGGATTTTCATTTACGTAACTACCAATTCCATCTCATTTTCAGCAAAACACAATTTTCTCTCATCCTTCAACACATGGCATACAAAACCAGCATTAATCATGCTAAAATATGCTTTCAAAACAGAATTTAAACATGCAAAAATAAACACATTGCATACAACCATCTCATGGTTCATCAAAAAGAGAGTTTCTCCGAAAACTTACTCTTGAGCTAAGCTAAGTTGTTTAGACTTAAACTAAGCTCCCATAACCTTCCAACATTGGTTTCAAAGCTGAAAACCAAACTTCACTCACCGATTCCATTTCGCAAGCTTGCCGAAACATCGATCAATCCTCCGGATCAACACCACAAGGATCCGAAGATGTCTCCCCTACTTTAAACACATCAAAGCAGAGGATCAATGCATCATCATGCATTAAAATCTTCAACCACAACACCTAAACTCGCTGCTCTCACCAAAACTCACATTTCGGCTACCAAACACAAACGAAATCACATCCAAACACCTCTACAACATTACCCAGCCAAGATCCATCAATTCCAAACATTCTTAAACATCAATTAACATCCAAAAAGGACCTAATCACGTCCTTATACCTCCAGCTATAGCAGAACATCAAAATCACCCCAAAAACCACCATTAACTCAAGCAAAAACTTAGGAAAATCATCCTATTCGAAATTGCATTGATTAAACCTCAATTACACATCATTATTTCATCCAAAATACATCAAGAAGACATCTCAAAACCGAGCCCAATCATTTAATACGAATTTATTCAAAATTAAATCCAAATCTTGCATTTTAAGCCAAAATCAAGATCACAACATCAAAACTTTTAATAAAACTCAAATTAAGCATTGAGAACTTGGGAATTTCAGTAAAGAACTGAGTATTTAGAGGAGAAGGACGTTCATACCTCTAAATGTGGATTTCTCCTTGTTTAGAGCCAAAATTCTTGAAAATTCAATAAGCAAATGATGAGGATTTGGTGTAGAAATCATTAGAAATCATTTAGAGATTGGAATCTCAACTTTATATGTGAAAATCAAAGGAAAAGTGGCTGGGGAAATGTGTTTGGCTTAGGGAAAATTGAGAGAAAAAGAAATGGGAAAATTTTGACAAAAGTTAGTTATAAAACCAAAATATCTATTTTCCCTCCTTTCCTTTTATTAAATAACATTAAATAAATCTTTTATATTTAAGAAAAATCTGTAGAAACCCTCCCTTGGGTAAATTAGCTCCTTAAAGATTCAAAGTTTCAATCCTTTTAAAACAGTCACCAACTTTTCAAAAATTACATTTTAGTCACTAACTTGAAATGTCATATTTCCAAACCCCATTTTGTAAAATTGATTTCACCACTCTCTTATATATAATAAAAGAGGATTTTTAGCTATTTTTCCATATTTTTAATGCATCCCGAACTAGGTTTTCCCTAAAATCACCTTTTATATTCGAACCGAAATTTAAACCGGTCCGGTTCAGACCCTAAACTTCCAAGCCCAAAATTGGGGTGTTACAACTCTCCCCCCTTAAGAAATTTCGTCCTCGAAATTTACCTGAAGGAAAAAGGTACGGAAACTGCTTCAATATGTCATCCTTCCGTTCCCACGTGGCTTCCTCAACACCACGATGCTTCCACAACACCTTTGCCAACTCAATAGTCTTGCCTCGAAGAACTTTACTATCCGAATCCAGAATCTTCATTGGTTCCTCATCATAGGTCAAATCCGGATTCAACTCCACTTCTTCCACAGGCATCACATGAGAAGGATCCGATCTATACTTCCGAAGCATAGAAACATGAAACACATCATGAATCTTTTCTAACTCTTGCGATAACCTCAACCTGTACGCAAAATGACCCACACGCTCAATCACCTCGTATGGTCCAATGTACCTAGGGCTCAACTTACCCTTTCGACCAAACCTCATCACCTTTTTCCAAGACGAAACTTTCAAAAACACACGGTCACCCACCGCATACTCAATCTCCTTACGCTTCAAATCCGCGTAAGACTTTTGCCGATCAGAAGCTGCCTTCAATCGCTCACAAATGAGCTTCACTTTCTCGGTGGTTCCTTTTAACAAAGCTGGCATCGAAACCAACTTCTAACCCGTTTCAGCCTAACAAAGAGGAGTCCTACACTTCCTCTCGTGCAAAGCTTCATAAGGTGCCATTTGAATACATGCCTGATAACTATTATTATAGGCAAACTCCACCAAAGGTAAATGTTTCTCCCAAGAACCCTGAAACTCAATCAGGCAGCACCTCAACATATCCTCCAACACCTGGATAACACGCTCAGACTGTCCATCTGACTGCGGATGATAAGATGTACTGAAATTCAACCGTGTACCCAAAGCCTGATGCAAACACTGCCAGAAACGCGATGTAAACCTCGGATCTCTATCCGACACAATCGACTTGGGCACACCATGCAGCCGCACAATCTCAGCAATGTACAGCTTCGTAAGCTTATCCAAAGTGTACGTAGTATGCACAGGCAAGAAATGTGTACACTTCGTCAGGCGATCCACAATCACCCACACCGAATTCTTCTTCGATGGCGAAAAAGGCAAACAAGACACGAAGTCCATGGTAATCCTTTCCCACTTCCACTCAGGAATCCTCAACGGTTGCAACAACCCTGAAGGAAACTGATGCTCAGCCTTAACTCGCTGACATACCATGCACTTGCTTACAAACTCAGCAACATCTTTCTTTAAACCCACCCAATAGTACTCATCACGAAGATCACAGTACATCTTAGTACTACCAGGGTGCATAGCAAAAGGACTTCTATGACCTTCAGTCAGAATAGCACGCCCCAAATCAGCATCATTGGGCACTACTATCCGACTCCCAAAGCATAACACTCCATCATCATTAAAGCAGAAATTCGATGGCCTATCCTCCGCAATATCCTGAACATATGGTACTAAGGAATCATCCAACAACTGCTTTTCCTTAATCAATTGAATCAAGGATGATTTCACTTGCAACTCAGCCACAAGACCACCATCACGCGAAATGCTCAGACTGGCAAACATAGCCCTCAACTCCACAGCTACCTTCCTACTCAAGGCATCCGCTACAACATTAGCTTTACCTGGATGGTACTCGATAGTCAAATCGTAATCCTTATGCAACTCCACCCAACGTCGTTGCCTAAGATTCAACTCTTTCTGAGACATCAGATACTTCAAACTCTTGTGGTCCATGTACACAGTACACTTCTCACCATACAGGTAATGTCTCCAAATTTTCAAAGAAAAAACCACCGCAGCTAACTCAATGCCATGCGTAGGATAATTGCGCTCATTCACCTTTAGCTGGCGTGATGCATAAGCCACCACCTTACCCTCTTGCATCAACACACATCCCAAACCAACGTAGGACGCATCACTATACACCACAAACTCTTTCCCTGATTCTGGTTGAACCAAGATAGGAGCTTGCGTTAAAGCTGCCTTAAGCTTCTCAAAAGCCTGCTGTCTCGCTTCCGTCCACTCATACTTAACATCCTTCTGCAACAACTTCGTCAAAGGTGCAACAATCTTTGAAAACCCATCCACGAACCTCTGATAGTATCCTGCCAAACCAAGGAAACTACGAACTTCATGAACAGGCTTATGAGGCTTCCAATTCATCACTGCCTCAATCTTTTGAGGATCAACACAAATCCCCTCAGCAGAAACCACATGACCAAGAAACACAACTTCTCTAAGCCATAACTCACACTTGCTCAGCTTGGCATAAAGTTGATTCTCCAACAAAGCTTGTAACACTATTCTCAAATGCCCTTCATGCTCCTCCTCAGTACGAGAGTACATGAGAATATCATCAATGAACACCACAACAAATTTATCCAAGAATTCATGGAACACTCTATTCATCATGTCCATGAAAGCTGCAGGAGCATTCGTCAAACCAAACAACATCACAAGAAACTCATAATGCCCATACCTCGTTCTGAAAGCTGTCTTTGTCACATCCACATCCTTCACCTTCAGCTGATAATACCCTGACCTTAAGTCAATTTTAGAGAACACAATCGCTCCCCGAAATTGATCAAAAAGATCATCAATTCTCGGCAACGGATACCGATTCTTGATAGTCAACTTGTTAAGCTGACGGTAATCAATGCACATTCTCATAGTGCCATCAATTTTCTTCACAAAAAAGATCGATGCACCCCAAGGTGACACACTCGGCCGAATGAAACCACGATCAGGCAACTCCTGAAGTTGCGTCTTCAGCTCTTTCAACTCCTTAGGTGCCATTCGATACGGAGTAATGGACACAGGAGTTGTGTTTTCATACAGCTCAATTCCAAACTCCACTTCGCGATTAGGAGGCAACCCAGGCAACTCCTCCGGAAACACACCAGGAAACTCTCGCACAGTCCTGATATCTTGCACTTGTAACTCCTTAGAGCAAGGATTCATCACAAAGGCTAGGTAAGCTTCACAACCTTGCCTCAGCATCCGGCTCGCTTCCAATGTAGAAACCACATTGGCAAGAAACTTCACATTCTCACCAACCACGACCACTTCATAATCGTCCGCAAGTTTCAACGAAACTCGCTTATTCTCAAAATCCACTACAGCTCGATGCTCAACAAGCCAATCCATACCAAGGATTACATCAAAACCATAGAAAGGCAATTCCATAAGATCAACATGAAAAACATGGTCTTGCACAACCAAGGGACACCTTCTATAAAGCTTTCGAGTCAAAACAGTCTCACCAAAAGAACTAGTTACACGCATAACAACATCTAATGACTCAACAGGCAAACCAAGCAATTGAGCATGTTCACGCAATATGTATGAGTGTGTAGATCCAGAATCAATCAAGGAAAGTAATGACAAGGATTGCAAAGTGAAAGTACCTGCGATCACATCCGTGTCATTCCTCCCTTCCCTCTGAGCATACACTCTGGCCTGGCCACCATCCTCCCTGCGCTGGAAGTTACCACGGCCGCGCCCACGACCTCTCTGTGGTGCATCAACTCCAGGAGCACGTCCCTGACCACCACCGGCCAACAGAGGACACTCCCTCCTCATGTGATCCGCTGAACCACAGTTCCAGCACGAACTACCGGTCACCACAACAGGAGCCTGTACTTCCCTCGCTGCTCGAGGACAATCACGCCTCAGATGACCACGCGATCCACATGCCCAACATGTGTTCTGATCAGCTCTTGCCCTGTCTCCCTGAACAGGCGCACCTTGCCCTCCACCACCACGCCTAACTGAAGACTGATACTTGCGATCACGTCCTCTCTTGTTCCGTCTGCCACCGGAACCATACTCAGCAGCTCGTTTGCCTGCACTAGAACCAACTACTCTAGAAGATAAACCCAAATTCAACTCAATGTCTTTTGCTCTACCAACCAGCACATCAAATTCATTGTACTCATGTAACGCCCCGGTTTTGGGCTTGGTAGTTTGAGCGTTGACCGGTTTGGTCAAAGTGCTGGTCGAATCTAAAAAGGTGAAATTAGGAAAGCCTAGTTCGGGTTGCATTAAAATTATGGAAAAATGTTCTAAAATCATCTTTTAATATATTTAAGTGAACTGTGAAATCAATTTTACAAAATGAGTTTTGGAAGGGTGACATTTTGGCTAGTGACCAAAATGTAATTTTTGAAAGTTTTGTGACTGTTTTATAAAGGGTTGAAACTTTGAATCTTTAAGGAACTATTATTCCAAAAGTAGTTTCTCCAGATTTTTCTAAGATATTTTGAGATATATTCTGATTTTAAAACATATCAAAAGAGGAGGGAAAGCCATTTTGGCCATTTTGATAACTAACTTCCAATTTTCTTTTCTCTCATTTTCTCTCAACCCAAACACTTTCTCTCCAGAGAATTTCTTCTGATTTTGTCACCTAAATCTATCCTTTCAACTCTCTTTTGATTCCTAATCATCATATCTACAAAACCTCATCATTTGCTACTTGATCCATCAAGGTTTTTGATTTCAAAAATAGGAGAAACTCAAGTTTGGAGGTAAGAACGTCCTTCTCCTCTAAACTATCAGTTCTTTACTGAAATTCCTAAGTTCTCAATCCTTAATTGATGTTTTATTAAAGGATTTTAAGTTGTGAAGTGGATCTTGGCTTATAATGCAAGATTTGGTGATTTTTGATGATTTTCGTTTGATCTGTTAAATCTGTGATTTAAGATGTATTTTTGATGTTATTTGAACACTAAATTGTTAAGGAATTAAGTTTTGATTGATGCCATCCCGGATAGGTTGAGTTTCCTAAGTTTAGCTTGTGATTCTAGGTTGTTTTTGGTGTGATCTTGTGGATCTGTTGTTGCTGGAGGTATAAGGATGTTGTTAGGTTCTTTTTAGGTGTTAAATGATGTTAAAAGATGTTTGGTTTTGATGGTTTGTGGCTGGGCTTTGTTGGGAAGTGGTTTGGATGCATTTTCGGTTGTGATTGGTGGCCGAAAATGGAGGTTGGATGAGAGCAGCGAGTTTAGGTGCTTTCATTGAAGCTATTAATGCATGATGATGCATTAATCCTCTACTTTGATGTGTTAAAACAGGGGAGTCATCTTTGGATTCAAGAGTTGGTGATCCGGAGGCTTGAATTGGTGCTTCGGCAAGAGGCGAAGTGGAATCGGTGAGTGAAATTGGGTTTTCGGATTTGAAACCAATGTCTTGGGAGCTTAGTTTAAGTCTAAACAACTTTGCTAAGCTCAAGTTTAAGTTTTCGGAAATACTCTCTAGTGGTGGCCATGATTTGATTGTTGTGCAATGTGGTTTATTGCATGGTTTAAATTCTGTTTTGAAAGCATGATTTAGCATGGTAAATGCTGTTTTTGTAAGCCATATGTTGAAGGAAGCTCAAGGTAAGAGTTCCTTGTTTTTGAACATTGATTAAATGTGGTTTGATGCTTTTAAATGAATGATGAATATGGCTTGGTTTAATGCTTTAAAACATTGGATAAATTTAATGATAATGATGTATATTGGCAAGTGATGTTTTGAAAAGGTTAAGGTCACTAAGGTGGTTAAAAGTCCTTGAGTGAGCCTTGTTTACTTAAGAACATCAAGGTGGTTAAAAGTCCTTGGATGATTCTTGATACGGACACAAAGGTGGTTAAAAGTCCTTGTGTGGTCCTTTCCATGGTGGTTAAAAGTCCATGGGCCAAGGTGTTTAAAAGTCCTTGGGGCCAAGGTGTTTAAAAGTCCTTGGGGTGAAAGTTGATGAGCTTGTTTTTAAAGAAATGGAACCTATTCACTTGTGGCCAATATGACGTGTTATGATATGAAGCATGAGATGCTTGTTAAAGTATGCTTTTGAGCATGTGTAAATGATGATTTGAAGCATGATTTATAAAGTGTTTTATAAATGCATTATTGAATGGTTTTATTGAGCATTCCTCACTAAGCTTTTGCTTACGCTCTCTTCGTTTTCTTAAATCAATAATGCAGAACGTTAAAGTACTTGAGGGCAGCAAGGAGGGCAAGTAATCAAGTGGAAGTAAAGCTCAAAGTATGGAAGGTTTTCTTAAGTACATTTTAGCTTTTGGTAATTTGGCAATGGGGGACCTATGTATATGTTTTGGGAGAGGTTTTGAACTCCTTAAGTACGTTGAATATGGTTGAGAATGCTGGTTTTTGTGTTTGCCCTTTTCATGCTTGAATCGGAAGTTCATGCTTGAATGGTTTGCTTGTGTAGGAAGCATGCCTATAGATTTGGGGCTTTTCACATATGTTGTTGTTTTGATGATTTGTTGATGCAAGTATGTCTCATATATGTTGAATTGCATGATGGTAAAGTTTGGTGGCAATTGGAGCATGATTGGATGTTTAATTGCATGTTAAAGTATGCATTTTGGGGCAATCTGTGCAGGGTGTTTCGGAACAGTACCTACCGTTTCGGAACGGGTGCCTTAAACTAGCCCAGGCGTCCGAAACGGAAGAGACCCGTGTTTCGGTACGTGTTGCGGAACGGCCCGCGTTTCGGAACAGTCTCTGCCTGTTTCGGAACGGGTGACCGTTGGAGGCTGACATTGGCAGTTAAATGTTTTGAATTGTTTTCATTTTGGTCCTGAATCTTGTTTGAGCAATTGTATGAGTTTGGGAAGTCCTTTTGAGCTGCAATTTTACAGAGAAGTATGAAACCTGATTAATTTTAAGTTGGTAACTTCAATTTGGGTTAAGTCCTCCTAATTATCAGAATTTACATTTTGGTCCCTAAAGTTGTAAATTGTTCAATTGGGTCCCTGTTTGATCTCTGATGTTCATGATCTTTGAGTATGACGTTTGTATGATCATATCTAAGGTTAATATGCATCTAGACAAGATTAAAAAGAAAAAAAAGGGTCGTTAATCAAGGTTGACTTTTGGGTTGACTTTGGTTTTCCCCGTGTGACTTTCTTAATTCGGGTCAACCGTCTAGGCCGGGTTAAGGGGGTTACAACTCAGCAGCCAACATATAGGTCTTCACTTCCGTCACCAAACCATAACGAAAACGTTCACACTTCTCCCGCTCATCAGGGATAAGCTCAGGTGCGTACTGACTGAGTCGGACAAACTGAACCTCGTACTCAGCCACTGACATGCTCCCTTGAGTAAGAGACATGAATTCCCTTTTCTTTTCATCCAGGTATCGTACACCCAGATACCTCCTCTTGAACGCGTTCAGAAAGAACGTCCAAGTCACATCAGCATCCTCTATTCCAGAGATAGTGGTTGTCCACCAGGTATACGCATCGTCATGCAACAATGATATTACACATCCCAGCTTCTGCACTTCATTGCAGTTCATTTGTCCCAAAATTCTCTTGGTACTTTCCAACCAAGACTCAGAACCTTCAGCAGACAAACCCCTGAATTCAATCCCTCCCAGACTGCGCAAACGTTCCAGAGGTAGTCTAACATTAGTATCTCCCTGATGCCCAGCTCCATGAGCTCTAGCTACCGCCGCCTGAAAGGCTCCAGCAATAGCCTGAATCAGCACTGTCATGTCAGGAGCAGCCTGCCCCTGCCCAGCTTCAGGTCCAGCGACCCCAGCATCAGCACCAGCACCAGCTCCCTCACCCCCAGCACCACCACCACCAGGTGGAGGAGGTAAATCCACCACATTTTCAGCATTCTCTTCGTTCTCATTTTGAGCCATAGCTCGCGTATTAATCCTCGTCTCTCTACGAGGTCCCATTTACTAAGCAATGCAATCACAAATGCAATAAACAAAGTCAGGCTCAGCAAGGTAAGCAATCCAAGTACTCAAGCTCATTTTCAAATAAAAACAAATCATTTCATTAGATTTGATATGGCAATGGGTCCCTCTAACATGCTTTACCACAGCATACACCACAATTGTAACATGCTTACAATTCATACATCATACCTTCACTCAGCAAGCATACAAAGCAATCATACACTTATCACCCACATAACCATTCCCAAATACTCGAGAACTCAGCTCTGATACCACCAAATGTAACCCCCTTAGCCCGGCCTAGACGATTGACCCGAACTATGAAGATTACACGGGGAAAACCAAAGTCAACCCGAAAGCCAACCTTGATTAACGACCCTTTTTTTTCTTTTTAATCTTTTCTAAATGCATATTAACCCTAGGTGAACTCTTGAGATAAGCATACTCAAAAATCACAGCAATTGGAAAACAATTAGGGACTCAATTGCACAACTTACGAATTTAGGGACCAATTTGTAAATTCTGGAAATTAAGAGGACCATGCCAACTTTTAAATTACCATTATGAAATTAATCATGTTTCATGCTTCTCTGCCAAATTTCATCTCAAACGAACATCTCAAACTCAATCAATTGCATATACAAAGTTTGGGACTAAAACGTGAGGATTTCAAAACATATAACCATCAGATTCAGTGCCCAACGGTCAAGTGTTCCGAAACGGGGAAGGACCGTTCCGAAACACAGGACCGTTCCGAAACCTGTTGCGGAACAGGGCTTGACAGTAGCAAATCCGTTTCGGAACAGCTCTACTTGTTTCGAAACGCCATGGCCATTTTAGGCCACCTGTTCCGAAACAGTAGCACCCGTTCCGACACAGGCTGCCCAGAATTGCAGATTTTTTCTGGTTTAACACCCTTTCGACCCAACATACACATTCATATGACCTCCTTAACATACCAACAAGTCATCAAACATTAAAGGAACATTTAGGCATCATCAAAACTAAATCATGGCATCATTTAAGGAAAACTCCAAATCTATAGGCATGCATCCTATAATGAAAAGCAACCAAGCATCGAATCTCCAAAACAAATACCAAATGGCCATTTACATGTTCCAACATCATAATAGGCATTAAACCAAACTTAGGGAGTCCAAAACATCTCCCAAAAAACACAATCTAGGTTCCCATTACCAAATACCAAAAGCTAATAGTGTTGTGAAAATAGTCACCATACATGAGCTTAGACTTTCACTTGGATCCTTGACCTCCTTGCTGCCCTTTAAGCACTTCAATGCTCTGCATTATTGGTTCAAGAAAGAGAGAGCGTAAGCACATATGCTTAGTGAGGAATGCTCTAATAAAACAACACAATAATGCACTTTGTAAAAACACCTTTCCAAGGCCTTTAATTTCAAAACAACATTTATCGTGCATCTATGCTTCAATTCAACAACATGTCATATTGGCTTTCAAGAGATAATCCATAACTATTTTTCAACTCAAAACACAATCGGATACGCGGATTACAAGCGTTGTCCCATACGCTTCATACACACTACCAATATCAACGTGGAGTTTACCAGTACAATCACAACCCCTCAACACCCATGATGGAGTCTACGGTACAATCACAACCCCTCCACATCACTCATTGGTAATTGTATAACATCACTAACGAGAACACGTGACACACAACACAAGATCCACACATGGACTTTTAACCACCATTGTGATCTTAACCATCTCGTTAGTGTACTTGGATGGAGTTTACCGTACAATCACAACCCCTCAACATCCAAGGCGAATTTATTCACGGTGCACCCAATCCTATAGACGGCTAACTATATCCGATTCAAGTACTTTAAAACCAACACATCACTTGCCAATATATATCATTTACCATCATTAATCCACTGCTTTAATGCATTTAATAAAGCCATTAAACCATCATGCATCACTATGCATTAAAACCACATTTATCAATGTCAAACCAAGGATCCTTTACCTTGAGCATCCTTCAACACATGGCTTACAAAACCAGAAATAATCATGCTAAAATATGCTTTCAAAACATAATTTAAACATGCAAAAATAAACACATTGCATCCAACCATCTCATGGCTCATCAAAAAGAGAGTTTCTCCGAAAACTTACTCTTGAGCTTAGCTAAGTTGTTTAGACTTAAACTAAGCTCCCATAACCTTCCAACATTGGTTTCAAAGCTGAAAACCAAACTTCACTTACCGATTCCGTTTCGCAAGCTTGCCAAAACACCGATCAAGCCTCCGGATCAACACCACAAGGATCCGAAGATGTCTCCACTGTTTTAAACACATCAAAGCAGAGGATCAATGCATCATCATGCATTAAAATCTTCAGCCACAACACCTAAACTCGCTGCTCTCACCAAAACTCATATTTCGGCAACCAAACACAACCGAAATCACATCCAAACACCTCTACAACATTACCCAGCCAAGATCTATCAATTCCAAACATTCTTAAACATCAATTAACATCCAAAAAGGACCTAATCACGTCCTTATACCTCCAGTTATAGCAGAACATCAAAATCACCCCAAAAACCACCATTAACTCAATCAAAAACTTAGGAAAATCATCCTATTCGGGATTGCATTGATTAAACCTCAATTACACATCATTATTTCATTGAAAATAAATCAAGAAGACATCTCAAAACAGAGCCCAATCATTTAATACGAATTTATTCAAAATTAAATCCAAATCTTGCATTTTAAGCCAAAATCAAGATCACAACATCAAAACCTTTAATAAAACTCAAATTAAGGATTGAGAACTTGGGAATTTCAGTAAATAACTGAGTATTTAGAGGAGAAGGACGTTCATACCTCTAAATGTGGATTTCTCCTTGTTTAGAGCCAAAATTCTTGAAAATTCAATAAGCAAATGATGAGGATTTGGTGTAGAAATCATTAGAAATCATTTAGAGATTGGAATCTCAACTTTAGATGTGAAAATCAGAGGAAAAGTGGTTGGGGAAATGTGTTTGGCTGAGGGAAAATTGAGAGAAAAAGAAATGGGAAAATTTTGACAAAAGTTAGTTATAAAACCAAAATATCTATTTTCCCTCCTTTCCTTTTATTAAATAACATTAAATAAATCTTTAATATTTAAGAAATATCTGGAGAAACCCTCCCTTGGGTAAATTAGCTACTTAAAGATTCAAAGTTTCAATCCTTTTAAAACAGTCACAAACATTTCAAAAATTACATTTTAGTCACTAACTTGAAATGTCATATTTTCAAACCCCATTTTGTAAAATTGATTTCACCACTCTCTTATATATAATAAAAGAGGATTTTAGCTATTTTTCCATATTTTTAATGCATCTCGAACTAGGTTTTCCCTAAAATCACCTTTTATATTTGAACCGAAATTTAAATCGGTCCGGTTCAGACCCTAAACTTCCAAGCCCAAAATTGGGGTGTTACAAGATGCTTGGTAAAACATGAGCAATGGTTAAATTTCTGTTTATGTTGTTGCATATGAGCATGTGTTTATAAAATGTATTGATGTCTTGAGAAGACATGATTTATGAAAAGGCATGTGATAAAAGTGGTGGCTTTGCAGGCCATGTTAAATGCATTGATGAATGTTGTTTTAGCGGTCCTCACTAAGATATATGCTTACGTTCTTTTGTTTCATCAATGCAGAGAATTGAACATTTCAAGGCAGCCCAAAAGCAAGAGGTATCCAAGGCTTTGTTAAAGAGATGTATGTGGTTCACCTTTAGTGCAATAAGTGGCAATGGGTGGGATTTATACTTTGGAATGTTTGAGGATGTTTCCCTTTACTTTGAGCATGTTAGGTGTCTTATATTTGAGTTGTAAATGGCCTATGGTGTTTGGATTTTGATTTGTATGTTGTTATAGCTCGTTATGGTTTTGGTGAAATAGTGAGCATGCCTTTAGTGCCTTTACTTACACGTTGGTTGCCATGTTTAAGCTATTGCCTCAATATGATGATTGTTGATATGTATCCATGTTGTGGCATGTCTCGGGAAATGATTTGAATGGGTTAAAGCATGAAAAACCAGCAAAGTCTGTTGTTATAGGGCAGGGTGTTAAGTTTGTAAAAGTTCTATATTTTACCCATATTTAACCCATATTTCTGCTGCATTCAAGCATAATTCATTGCATTTAAGATAGATTTAATATATACATCACAATTATATAAAATGGCACAGTTGCTATTGATTTTGGTTACTTTTGCAGGTAGCTGTTGTAGCAGACTCAGGGCAGTGGAGAAGCATAGCTGGAACACAGGACTACAGTCAAGAAGAATGACGTTGCCGTGGCAACCAATGACGACAGCCATGTTGAAGGGAAAAAGTGAAGTGGAGATCGACAGAAAGAGGAAATTAAGCCGGTCTGTCGTGGGTCACTCCTATATTTTTCTAAGCCCTAGATCAAAATGAAGGCCAAGCCCAAAGTTTAAGGAAGAAACCTAAAGCAAGAAAAGAGGACGGATTAAAGGCATCTTCTCTGAAGATTTAGTCTTTAATAGAGTTGTACTTTAATTTAAACTTGTATTCTTGCCTTATTAGAAAACTTGAACCCAAGGCCTATATAAAGGCATGTAATTCGACCTAGAGAAGGATATCTTATTCTCTAGCCGTCATCCCTTAAACCCTAGTCGTTTTCCCCCTTCTCATCATGTTCTAAACTTCCCCTAGGGCTAAAGGTTGATTCTGTAAAGTAGTTGCAAGGATTGTATTGTTTTAGGATTTTTTTCTGTTCAATAAAATAGACTTCAAGTTTGCTTATTCCGGTTTTCAACATCTTGCAAGAGTATCGGGAGAGCATTGAGAGATTATACATTTACTTAATATCGGGAGAGTTAAGTATACGAAAGGAATAAGTACGGGTTCTTCAGTTTATGGTTGAACTATCTCGGACCTAGGAATAGGACGAGGTTAAGGGGCTAAGGAAGAATTCAACAACATCGGTGTTCATCCTTCGATTCACGCCGGGAGGTATCTTCAAAGACGTGTTGATCGACATACTTGGACCTAGGGATAGGACGAGTCACATCATGGATTCTTGCCAAGCTTGAAGTACAGAGTTGTGTGATCGCTGCCGCAACAACAATAGACCGCTACCGCTGCAGATGCTGCCGTGACAGGAGCAAAGACAGAACAGGGAGTCCTATACAGTGCAACACCTGCACTTCTGAGCAAATCAATACTGGCCTATTTTCTCTATCCTGAATCCTTTAACCCTTTATCTTCAGTATTATTTATTTCCAATCCCTGTGGATTCGACATCTGATACTTCGTGTATCACTTTACTACTTGAGTCGTGTACACTTGCACACTATTGCGATAGACTATTTTACACACAACAAGTTTTTGCTGTCGTTGTCGGGGACTGGCAACATATATTTACCCTACTTTTACTACACCTTCTTTTAATTTTTCTGTTTTTATTTGGATTGTTCACCATGTGCTTTTCACAAGGTTTTTTCGTTTGCTTATGCACATATCGAGACGAGACAAAGAACCTGAGTATCAATTAGACCATGAAATCGAACGCTCGTGCAATCTCTGGAACCGAGTCTGTCTTTTGATAGCCAGAAACGATTATCTTTAGTAACAATTAGAAGCCATGAATAACGGGACGAACAACCAAAGGAATCCCGAAGATCCTGAAGATCCTATCATAGATGAAGGAAACAGATAGCCTGAAGCTGCCGCGGCCGCACGACGGTCCTGCCGTGATTACATGATCAATGATCATGTGGAACTAGAGACCACCCTGCCAGACGTAGAAGTTGAAAATTTTGAGCTGAAACTTGTGATGTTCAGCATGATCAATTCCGCTGGTCAGTTTATTAGTGCTGCTACAGAGGATGCCAGAGAACATCTGAAAACGTTCCAAGAAATCTCTTGATCGTTTAGACTACCATGAGTAAATCTGGAGATACCGAGGCTTCGGTTTTTTCCCCATTCATTGAGGGATAGAGCAAAAACTTGGTTGAACTAATTAACGCCGAGTTCAATACAAACTTGGGCGGATCTATCTCGTGAATTTTTATCTCGTTTTAATCCCTCCCATTTATCTGAGCGATTACGTTACGAAATTGCTACTTTTCAATAGGAAGATGACGAGCCAATGCACTAGGCATGAGATAGGTTTACTACTCTTAAGAGGAATTGCCCGATGCACGGAATCCCTGTTTGGAATCAAGTCATCAAATTTTACAATGCTGCCAACCTACACACCCGAATGAGAATAGATTCAGCAGCCAATGGATTGCTGTTGGATAAAGATCCAGATGAAGCCATGGTAGTATTGAAGAATTTGGCAACAAATGAAGAGCAGTTCCCCACAGTGAGGAGAGGTAAACGAGTACTAGCTGTGAAGGATTATGAAGCCGACAATTCCCTTAAGACACAGGTTGCGTACCTCACAAAGGTAGTAGAGAATTTGCTAAAGAAATATTAAAAACCCATCTACTCTGCAGAAGAGGTATGTGAAACTTGCAATGGGAATCACAATTCAGAAGACTGTCCACTACAACTAGAGGAAGGGATGTATGTTGGAAACTATAACAAGCTAAGGAACTATGACTCCAACAATTACAATCCCAACTGTAGGAAAGACCCCAAGTTCTACTGGAGCAACCAAAACAACGCCCTAAATCCTCAAATACAGAACACTCAAAATCAGGGGGGACCTAGAATTCTGACTCGGCAGCAACCGCAACAGCCGCCGACAGCCACACCTAGTATACTGGAGCAGACCTTGGCCACATTTATGTCACAGATAGGAACTTACATAGAAAACATGGATCACTTCATCAAGAAGACTGAGTCGTTCATGGCTAAAACAGAGATGCGAATGACTAACCATGAAGCTACTCTGAAATCACTAGAGATACAGATGGGTCAGATTTCCCAACATATTAAGTGAAGGCAGAACGGAGGATTCCCTAGTGATACTGAGATTGCTAGACAACCCACACATGAGCAGTGCAAAGCTATCACAACTAGGAGTGGGAAGCAATTACTAGGGCTGGAGAAGGAAGCTGATCCAGTTAAGGAACCAGCCCTAGAATCGACTGTCGCGAACGCTGCTCCGGAACACGATAAACAGCCTGCTGCCACCACACCTGTCACGACAGCAGAAGGGACAGAGGAGAAAGATGAAGATTACCATGGGAAGGACGAACTGAAGATTATCGTCCTCCACCTCTTTTTCCACATCGGCTACATAAACAGAAATAGGAGTTCCAGCTTAAAAAGATCTATTATATTTTTAAGCAGGTGCACATCAATATTCCGCTGTTAGACGCCATAAAGGAGATGACCGGTTATGCCAAATTTCTCAAGGATGCTATGTCGAAGAAATCCAGACTTGGGGAATTTGAGACGGTTAAAATGCCAGAAGGATGCGTGACTATTTGCACAGGCATCCACCCCAGAAAAAGAAGGATCCTGGGAGATTCATAATACCGTGCATAATTGGTGATAAATTCGTGGGTAAGGCACTTCGTGATCTAGGTGCCAGTATTAATTTAATGCCAAAATCTTTATTTCAGAAATTAGGTATTGGACGAGCACGACCCACAACAATTATGCTGCAGTTGGCAGACCGCTCTTACGTGCAACTAGAAGAGAAGATTGAAGATATTCTAGTATGAGTGGATAAGTTTATTTTTCCTACTGACTTTCTTGTTTAAGATTGTGAAGTAGATGAGAATGCACCAATCATTATGGGGCGACCCTTCTTAGCCACAGGCAGATCACTGATTGATGTAGAAAAGGGAGAACTCACAATGAGAGTGAATGATCAAGAGATCAAGCTAAATGTTCTCCAAGCAATAAAACACGCTGATGCTGAAGAAGAATGCAAGGCTATCACTGGAGTAATCCTTCATCAACCCTGCATCAGGTCGTGCTGCCATGACATCAAGTTTGGTCACTGCCACAACAACCATCTGGAAGACTGTCATGACATCAACGACGACAGCAACTCCTCAGATTCTGACATATCCGACACTGAAGGTCATGAGGAGGTAAACTGGATAGGCATTTGTCCAGGTAAGTTATTCGAGTCCTTAAACTATACCTCAAATGAACACATCAACCAAAAGCCCTCAACTGTAGAACCACCTGTTCTAGACCTTAAGACTCTGCCAGGGTAGCTCAAATATGTTTTTCTTGGATTAAATGATACGTTGCCCGTAATCATCTCTTCCAAGTTAATGCAGGAACAGGAACAACAACTGATAGGGATGCTGCAGCAGCACAAAAGGCTATTGGATGGACGATAGCTGATATCCAAGGCATCAGTCCGGCACTATGCATGCACAAAATTCTCCTCGAGGATGATCATAAGCCGACCATTGATGCCCATAGACGCTTGAATGACGCTATGCGAGAAGTGGTTCGAAAAGAAATTATCAAATGGCTAGACGTTGGGATAATTTATGCCATCTCATATAGTAAGTGGGTGAGCCCGGTGCAATGTGTTCCAAAAAAGGGAGGAATAACCGTGGTGACCAATGAAGAGAACGAATTAATCCCAACCAGGACTGTGACCGATTGGAGGGTTTGTATGGACTACCGGAAGCTTAACAACGCTACCCGGAAGGACCATTTTCCCTGCCTTTTATTTATCAAATGCTTGATAGATTAGCGGGAAAGCCTTATTATTGTTTTCTTGATGGTTACTCAGGTAATAACCAAATAGTCATCACATTAGAAGATCAAGAGGAAACGACTTTCACTTGCCCATACGGTACTTACGCTTTTCGGAGAATGCCATTTGGACTCTGCAATGCACCAGCAACATTCCATAGATGTATGATGGCGATATTCTCCGACATGGTGGAGGACTTCCTGGAGATATTTATGGACGATTTTTCTGTATTTGGAGACAACTTTGAAAGCTGCTTAGGCAACCTACAGAAGGTGCTTGAAAGATGCGAGAAAGTGAACTTGGTATTAAACTAGGAGAAATGTCACTTCATAGTGGATGGAGGGATAGTCTTAGGCCACAAGGTAAGATGTCGAGGCATACAGAGCAAAGATAGAGGTGATTGAAAAGCTGCCACCACCCACCACAGTCAAGGGAATTCGGAGTTTTTTATGGCATGCTGGGTTTTATCGAAGGTTTATTGCAAATTTTTCGAAAATCACCAAGCCTTTATGCAACCTACTAGAGCAGAATCGTCCCTTTGACTTCAATACTGAATGTACTGAGGCATTCAGAATCCTGAAAGAGAAGCTAGTAACAGCTCCAATCGTACAGCCACCGGACTGGAGTTTGCCATTTGAAATTATGTGTGATGCGAGTGATTACGTTGTAGGGGCAGCACTTGGGCAGAGGAAGGACAAGTTGTTCAACGTAATTTATTACGCCAGCAAAACACAAAACAACGCCTAAGTGATTTACACCACAACAGAAAAGGAACTGTTAGTAGTGGTGTTTTCAATTGACAAGTTTTGTTCATACATACTTGGAACGAAGGTGCAGGTTCACACAGACCACTCTACACTGAAGTATCTGTTTGCTAAAAAAGATGCAAAACCTATACTGATACGTTGGATTCTACTGCTACAAGAATTCGACATTGAAATCAAGGATAAAAAGGGGACAAAGAACCAAGTTGCAGATCACTTGTCAAGATTTGAGAGGGGAAAGTGTCTGCCAACAGACAAGACACACATACTAGAGACCTTCCCTGACGAGCAGCTGTTTGCTGCCAGGAGCACTGCCGCGGCAGCCATGGCGGCATGTAAGTTTTCTGAACTCCTCTGGTATGCTGATTTCGTTAATTATATAGTTAGCGGAATATTTCCTCATGAACTTAATTATCAAGCAATGAAGAGGTTCCAAAATGATGTTAAGCATTATTATTAGGAAAAATCTCTTCTTTTCAAACATTGTGCAGATCAGATCATCAGGAGGTGTGTACCACAGGATGAGCAGGAAGCTGTGCTTCACCACTGTCATGCTTCACCATATGGAGAACACATAGGTGGTAACAAAACTGCTGCCAAGGTTTTCCAGTTTGGTTTTTATTGGCCCTCATTGTTCAAGGATGTCCAAGCAATCTACAAAAGTTGTGACAAGTGTTAACGGACTGGAAACATATCAAAGAGACACGAGATGCCGCTGCAAAACATCCTTGAAGTCGAGATCTTCGATGTATGGGGGATTGCTTTCATGGGACCATTCCCAGCATCATGTGGGAATCTTTATATCCTCCTGGCAGTAGACTATGTATCCAAATGGGTTGAAGCGATTGCCACACAGAAAAATGATGCCAAGACTGTTCAGAGATTTCTGCAAAAAAAATATTTTCTCCAGATTTGGCATACCTAAGGCGATCATCAGTGATGAAGGAAGACATTTCGACAATAGGGTCATAGCTGCTGCCTTAAGAAAATATGGCGTTAAGCATCGGATCACAACATCTTATCATCCTAAGACCAATGGATAGGCCGAAATATCCAACAAAGAGGTAATGAACATTCTTGAGAAGATGGTTAAACCGACTCGAAAGGACTGGTCCTTACACCACAATGATGCACTCTGGGCCTATAGAACATCATTTAAGACTCCATTGGGAATGTCACCCTACCGGTTGATATATGAAAAAACATGCCATCTACCTGTTGAGATACATCACAGAGCTTACTGGACCATCAAAGCAGTGAACATGGACTTAGAAAAGGCAGGACAAAAAAGGTTACTTGACTTGAATGAAATTGAAGAAATTCGAGCAATGGCCTACGACAACACAAGGATTTACAAAGACAAGACAAAGAGGTGGCATGACAAGAAGTTGCTGCCACGACAGTTCTGCCCAGGGAAGTTTGTGTTGTTATTCAACACTAGGTTGAAACTCTTCCCAGGGAAGCTGATATATAGATGGTCCGGCCCATTCCAAGTTGTGCAAGTTTTTCCCCATGGTGCCATCACGATCAAATCCTTAAAACACGGGCACCAATTTAAAGTCAACGGACATAGACTAAAGCATTATCAGGGGACTGAAGCCCCAAGAATGCATGAAGTGGTTACTTTAGGAGATGCCCCTCAAGGCATCCCTAATTTAACTTAATTTTATTATTATTATTATTATTATTATTATTATTATTATTATTATTATTATTATTATTATTATTATTATTATTATTATTATTATTATTATTATTATTATATAGATTTATCTATTAGGAAATTAGAATTATTTTATTTTTAAGGACTAAGTTTTTATTTTAATTATTTTTAGGAAATAAGGGAAACAAGTAGAGAAGAAGAAGTGAACCAGCCCACCATCTCACCAGCAGCCCAAAAAGCCCAAAGGAGGAGTATGTCGTCACAGCCTGTCAACAGCTGTCGCGACAGACGCGGAAAAGACAGCCTATCATCACGTTGTCACGGCAGACACGCAAATGCCAAATAGACGCGGAGTAGACACGGAAACGTGTGACAAACGCGTCAGAAACCGCGTAACAGCTGGCCCATTTATTTGCGCTTGCCATTACAGCTCCAACGGGCAGCAAACCCTTCATCTATATAAACCCCATTTTACTATTCATTTTCACCTCACTTTTACTCTCTCAACTTGCTTCCTCTCTAGATCTTATATTTTTCTTTCATTTTTCTACAGTCTTGCAACTATGAGTACCAGACAAATAAGAAGAAGTGCTGCCTCCAGCTCTGCCGCAGCAGCAGGCACACCCAGCCACGACAGAATCCCCAACCGTTTTGCCACCTCCGACTCCAATGACCGCTACTACACCTCCTTCCAAAAACGGAAGATGTGGGAGATAGAGGGTTCCTCTACGCCAACCGCACGCAAAATTTTGGGCTTGAACCATTCATAGCTCGGAAGATGAAACCCTTCAAATGGCAGATGTTTGCTGCCCAGCCCGAGGAGATGAATGTCACTTTAGTCCGAGAATTCTACGCTGCCATCGACAGCAGGGATACGCAGACCGTGACACTGCGAGGCAAGGAAGTCACCTTCGAACCAGAATACATCAATACCCTCTACGGCATCTACGTCGGCATGAAGGAAGACGAACACAAGAGGTTCGTGGAAAGTCTGTCGCCGGCAGACTACGATGCTGTCATGGCAGAAGTAACTGAAGAAGAGACAGATTGGAATGCTGATCCCAAGCACCGTTCGACAGTAAAACGCACTCAACTCACTCCAGAGGCAAAGCTATGGAACCAGTTCGTCAAGAAGAGGATTATGCCTTCGTCCCACAACAGCACGGTCGACAGACCCAGGTTAGCTCTCATTCACTCCATTCTAAATGAGAGACCTATTCATGTCAGCCGTTATATACGAGAAGGAATTTTAGAGTGTGCCCTCAAGCCATTAGGACCCCTTTACTTCCCATATTTCATCACCGAGATCTGCCGCGGGCACAACGTTCCCGAAATCCCTGAAGATTACAAGGTCCAAGGGAAAGGATGGACGGAACGCAACATATTCAGTCTGATGGAGCTGAAAGCTGCCACACCAATCTCTTGCTTCAAATTGTCTGCCGCGGTAGAGGAACCAGCAGAGCACACGCAGACAGAATCTGTCGCCGCAGAGCAGCAGCTCCCCCAACAGACTCCTCCACTCAAATCCTAGCCACCCTACAGAAGATGGAGGAACAATAGCTGGGTCTCATGGGTTTTGTCAGAGACTTCACAGCAGCAATGATACATTTTATTCAAAGCAATTTAAATTTTGCAAATGTACTGTTTCCTGTTTTCCCCGAGAACTATTTTGATGTCCCTACACCTGCCCATACCCCTACTCCTGCTGCCACACCAAAAACACCTTCTGATGCGTCCACTCCAACCCCGATCGCGGTAGCTGAAGGTGGCAGCCACACCGCCACTATATCTACCATAGGAGAGAAACGAAAGGAGCCACATTGTTCGACCTTTCAAAGGAGTTCACTTTGATGAAAAGACAGAAGCCCAACACCGGTGCAGGACCATCCGGCGAGGGCAAGTCTAGCAGCAGCAGTGGCAGCAGGAGCAATAGTAGCTCTTCTGAAGAGGTACAAGTGCTGGAAAGACCACCCCAAATATCACCTACTCGCATCCAGCCCCCGAGGGAAGCTAAGAAGAAGACTGTCTCCGCCTCTCTGATCATTCTGTCGACACCCATAACGAAAGTCACTGCCCGCCGGCAGCTAGAGATCAGCAGCAGCAGCGACGACAACACCTAAATTTAAGTTTCTATTTTATTTTTGTTGTCTGCTGTTTTATTATAATTGTGATGTTTTTATATTCTGTTTTTTTATTATTCTGTCATCATACATTGAGAGCAATGCAACCTTTGAGTTTGGGGGTGGCATCCCTCCAGTAATGAAGTGTCTATTATGTTTAAAAATTGTGTCTAAGTGTTTAGTTTATTTTTGCTTTAAAAAATGAAAATTTGGCTTATGTCTTTGAACTTAACTTACCTGTCGCGACATAAGCTGTCGTGACAGTGCCTTTAGGAAATTTTAGGATATGTTTAGAGCCTTGCTATGATTTTAATCTGTACAACACTCTTTGTGACTCTTATGCTTTCTAGATTACTTTAGTTCACTGGAATAGAAATGTTTACCCACTTGAAACTGCCCCTAGAGGTGCCTATCACTGGCTCTAGGAAAACATTAAAAGAAAGAAAAATATTCAGACTCAATTGCATTCAAAACTTCCTTGCACTTATTTTAGGATATTTCTTTTTAAGCTAAGTTAGAAAAAAACTAAAGAAGCCTAAGAATTGCCTCCAGAAAAGATGCAGTTAATTCAAGAGTCAGAAAAAACTAAAGGATCATAAGAATTGCCTTGAAAAAAATTGAATTGGCATAACCTCAAGTTTGAAAGCATAACTATTCTGATATACTAAGGTAGTCTAGATGCATAAGTATTCACAAAACCTGCACACACTACACTAGAATTATAGCATGGTTTCGAATAAATCCAGAAATGCCCGACAAGGTATTGCTCTTGATAGAATATAAGTGGTAGGTAATGAAGGGTTCACTGATTTAAGCAAAAACAAAAAAAATATTTCATTTTAGTTAGGTACTATTTACTTGAGGGCAAGCAAGGACTTGAGTTTGAGGGGTATGTTGAGTGTGTAAAAGTTCTATATTTTACCCCCTATTTAACCCATATTTCTGTTGCATTCAAGCATAATTCGTTGCATTTAGGATAGATTTAATATATACATCACAATTATATAAAATGACACAGTTGCTACTGATTTTGGTTACTTTTGCAGGTAGCTGTTGTAACAGACTCATGGCAGTGGAGAAGCAGAGCTGGAACACAGGACTGCAGTCGAGAAGAATGCATCTGCCGTGGCAGCCAATGACGACAACCATGTTGGAGGGAAAAAGTGAAGTGGAGAACGAAAGAAAGAGGAAATTGAGCCGGTCTGTCGTGGGTCACTCCTATATTTTTCTGAGCCCTAGATCAGAATGAAGGCCAAGCCCAAAGTTCAAGGAAGAAACCCAAAGCAAGAAAAGAGGATGGATTAAAGGCATCTACTTTGAAGATTTAGTCTTTAATAGAGTTGTACTTTAATTTAAACTTGTATTCTTGCCTTATTAGAAAACTTGAACCCCAAGGCCTATATAAAGGCATGTAATTCGACCTAGGGAAGGATTTCTTATTCTCTAGCCGTCTTCCCCTAAACCTTAGTCGTTTTCCCCCTTCTCATCATGTTCTAAACTTCCCCTAGGGCTAAGGGTTGATTCTGTAAAGTAGTTGCAAGGATTGTACTGTTTTAGGATTTTTTTCTGTTCAATAAAATAGACTTCAAGTTTGCTTGTTCCGGTTTTCAACATCTTGCAAGAGTATCGGGAGAGCATTGTGAGATTATACATTTACATAATATCGGGAAAGTTAAGTATACGAAAGGAATAAGTACGGGTTCTCCAGTTTATGGTTGAACTATCTCGGACCTAGGGATAGGATGAGGTTAAGGGGCTAAGGAAGAATTCAACAACATCGGTGTTCATCATTCGATTCACGCCGGGAGGTATCATCAAAGACGTCTTCATCGACAAAGTTGGACCTAGGGATAGGACGAGTCACAACATGGATTCTTGCCAAGGTTGAAGTACAGAGTTTTATGATCGATGTTACGATAACAACAGACCGCTGCCGCCACAGGTGCTGCCGTGACATGAGCAACGACAGAACACGGAGTCCTATACAGTGCAACACCTGCACTACTGAGCAAATTTTGGGTACTGGAAGGGGGTGTTTCGATACGGGTCTCGGAACGCACCCGAGTATCAAAACGGTTAACCCAATTTCGAAACGAACATTTTGGTACAGGGCCATCCGTACCGAAACACTTGGTCGTTGGATTTAAATTTTGAGCTGTACTGAGTTTCTGTTTCTTACATTTTGGTCCTTAAATGTTAGCTATTTAAATTAATGAGTTTGAATGATCCGTTTGAGTTGATTTTTGACATGATGGCATGTTATGTGATTAATTGAGGTTTGGTAACATTAAAATCATAGAACTCCTTGTAATTTATGAAATTTACAGTTTAGTCCCTAAAAGCCAAATGTATGCAATTAAACCCCTAATTGAACTCTAATCTCTGTGTCGTTTCAACCACATCACTTTGTTGAACTTATAGAATAATACTATGCATCTAGAGAAAATAAAAAAGGGGTCGTAAATCAAGGTTGACTTTCGGGTTAACTTTGGTTTTCCTCGTGTAATATTTGTAGTTCGGGTTAAACGTCTAGACCAGGCTAAGGGGGTTACATTTGTTGGTATCAGAGTCAGGTAACGAAAGAGCTGGGGAAGTTGGTATGTGAAATTGATATGTGTTGAAATATAAGGTTTGAAAAGCATGCTAATGGTTGAATTTTGCACCCTATGTCATGCTTGATTTATGTGAATTGTATGTGGAATGAGTATGTTTGTGTGATGATGATGTTAAGTGGTTGTGTTCTGATTTTGGGATGATGAAAAGTATGTGAGCATGATGTTTTAGGTATGCTTTGCTCTGTGGGGGAAATTGGGTGCCCATTGCCTTATTACACTAATAAAATGTTTTGTAAACTTGGATTCTTGCTTGCAGCTGGCCTAAATGGTTTGATTGTTTTTGTTGTTGTGTTTTGTTAAAATAGCACAATGGGACCTAGAAGGGAGTTGAGGTCCAATACGATAGTGCCTGCAGCTGAGAAGGGTAACCAGGCTGAGCAAGGGGCTGATGTCCCTCCAAGTGAAGATCTACCTCTTCCGCCACCACCTGGAGGTGGGGAGAAGGTGCAACAAGGACAAGCTAGTCCTAGTTTGGGTGATTTGGTGCCACTAGTTCAGGAGATCACCGGAGCGTTTCAGGCTGCTATTGCCGGAGCGCATGTACATGCCCCTGCAGCTAGGGATATGGGCTTACCTTTGGAGAGGTTGAGGAGCTTGGGAGCCGTAGAGTTCTTTGGTATGTCTCCGAAGGCGTCTGAGGCCTGGTTAGCAAGTACGATCCGCATTATGGATCAGATGGTCTGTACCAAGGTGCGCAAGCTGGGATGCACGATTTCTTTGCTACAAGGTGATGCTTACAGCTGGTGGACGACTATACTGCTGGTATGGAACCCAATGAAGTGGATTGGGAGTTCTTCAGAGGTGCCTTAAGGAGAAAGTATCTAGGTGTGAGATACTTGGATGAGAAGAAGCGAGAGTTTATGTCATTTATTCAGGGTAACTTTTCAGTGGCTAAGTACGAGGTCCAGTTCGTATGCTTGAGCCAGTATGCTCCTGATTTGGTACCTAGTGAGAGGCATAGATGTGATCGCTTCCAGTATAGTTTGGTACATGAAGTTAAGACATACATGCTAGCTTTAGATTACACTGATTTTGACGTGCTTGTTTGTCGGGCAAAGGTCATCGAGCAGAATCTGGGTTTGTCATCTAGAGGTGTTGGTTCTAGCTCTGGAAAGAGAGCCACTGAGTATAGTTCCGGTTGTGGGCGGAACAAAACAGGCTGTGATAGGAGAAATCAACATTAGGGAAGGCGTGGTCTTCCTGTTCAAGGTGGACAGGCTAAGGGAGGTCGTGTGAGATATGAGCAACATACATGCTGGACATGTGGTTCGAGGGATCATTTGAGGTGAGATTGTCCTCGAGCAGCTAGAGAGGTTCAGGCTCCTATTGTGGTGATAGGGAACTCTTGTTGGAATTGTGGTTCAATGGATCATATGAGGAAGGAGTGTCCTTTGTTGGTTGTTGGAGGCCAGGAACATGCTCCTATGGTAGTTGCACCTTAGAGAGGCCGTGGGCGCGGCCGTGGGAACTTTTAGAGGAGAGATAAGGGGCAGCGAGGTATTGCTCATGTTGTTGTTGTACGACCTAAGGGAGGTGGACCCGCGAGGGTCTATGCTCAACGCGAGGAGCGCAATGATACCGATGTGATCACAGGTACCTTTGGTCTACAGTCTTTATCTTTGTTGACTTAGATTGATTTTGGATCCACGTATTCTTATATCTTGAGTGAGCATGCACATTTGCCTGATATACCTGTTGAGTTGCTTGAGGTAGGAATGCAAGTGACTAGTTCTTTTGGTGAGACTGTAGTCACTAGGAAGTTGTATAGGACATGCCCTTTGTTTGTGCAAGGTCATGTTTTTCTTGTAGATCTGATGGAGTTACCATTCTACAGATTTGATGTAATCCTTGGTATGGATTGGTTGACGGAGCATAGGGCAGTGGTTGAATTTGATGTTAAGCGAGTCACCTTAATGTTGGCCGATGATTACAAGGTTGTAGTAGTAGGCGAGAATGTGAAATTCTTGTCGAATGTGATTTCGTCTTTGGAAGCAAACCGTATGATGAGGTTGGGTTGCGAGGCTTACCTTGCTTATGTGATGAATCCTGGCACCAGGGATGTGCGTGTGCAGGACATCCGAACTGTTCATGATTTTCCGGGTGTCTTTTCGGAAGAATTGCATGGATTTCAACCAAACAGGGAAGTTGCGTTTGGTATAGAGTTGTACGAGAATACAACTCTGGTGTCCATTGCTCCTTATCGCATGGCATCCAAAGAGTTAAAAGAGTTGAATACCCAATTGTATGAGTTATTGGATCGAGGTTTCATTTGGCCGAGTGTGTTACCTTGGGGTGCACCGGTCTTGTTTGTGAAGAAGAAAGATGGGACGATGAGAATGTGTATAGATTATCGGCAACTGAACAAGTTGATGATCAAGAACAAGTATCCCTTGCCCAGAATTAATGATCTCTTTGATAAGTTCCGGGGAGCCTCAATGTTTTCTAAGATAGACTTGAGATCGGGGTACTATCAGCTGGAGGTGAAGGATGTGGACGTACCTAAAACGACTTTTCGGACGAGGTACGGGCATTATGAATTTTTGGTGATGTCGTTTGGTTTGACCAACGCGCCTGCTGCTTTCATGGACATGATGAATCGTGTATTCCATGAATTCTTGGATCAGTTTGTGGTGGTGTTCATCGATGATATCCTTGTTTATTCGCGTACCGAAGAGGATCATGATAGGCATTTGAGAATTTTTTTGCAAGCATTATAGGAAAACTAGTTGTATGCCAAGATGAGTAAGTGTGAGTTTTGGCTTAGGGAAGTTGTCTTCCTTAGACATGTTGAATCGGCTGAGGGTATTCGCGTTGATCCGCACAAGGTAGAAACTGTGATGAGTTGGAAAGTGCCTAAGTCAGTGACAGAGGTACGAAGTTTCCTTGAATTGGCTGGGTACTACTGTAGATTTGTCGAGGGTTTCTCAATGATGGCAACACCTTTGACCAAGTTGTTGGAAAAGAATGTTCACTTTGAGTGGACTAATGCGAGAAACAAGCTTTTGAGAAGCTGAAGGAAGCTTTGACGCAATCTCTTGTTTTGACTCAACTTGAATCTGGTAAGGAGTTTGTAGTTTATAGTCACGCGTCCATTGTTGGTTTGGGCTGCGTGTTGATGCAGGAGGGTAAGGTAGTGGCTTATGCATCCAGGCAGTTGAAGGTGCATGAGCGCAACTACCCTGCTCATGATCTTGCGCTTGCGGGTGTGGTGTTTTCCTTGAAAATTTGGAGGCATTACCTGTATGGTGAGAAATGTGTTGTGTTTTACAGACAACAAGAGTTTGAGGTGCCTTATGTCTCAGAAGGAGTTGAATCTTAGGCAACGACGTTGGGTGGAGTTGCTTAAGGATTATGATCTAACGATCGAGTATCACCCGGGTAAGGCTAATGTTGTAGCCGATTCTTTGAGCCGGAAAGTGGCTGTGAATTGAGAGTGATGTTTGCTCGTTTGAGCATATCGTGTGATGATGGTCTTGTGGCAGAGTTGCAAGTGAAACCATCCTTGATACAGTTGATCAAAGATAAGCAGTTGCTTGATGATTCTCTTGTTTCGCATGTACAGGACATTGAGGAAGGTAAACTTTCGGATTTCAGCTTTAGTGATGATGGTGTTCTGTGCTTTGGGAGTCGAATAGTGGTGCCAGATGATGCTGATTTAAGGCACACTATTCTGACTGAAGCTCATAGTAGTCCTTTTGCTATGCATCTTGGAAGTACAAAGATGTATCGTGACTTGAAAGATGAGTACTACTGGGTGGGGTTGAAAAGGGATGTGGATGAGCTTGTTAGTAAGTGCATAATGTTTCAGCGAGTGAAGGTTGAGCATCAGGTTCCTTTTGGATTGTTACAGCCTTTGGGAATTCCAGAATGGAAGTGGGAGAGAATCACCATGGATTTTGTGTCTGGGTTGCATTTGTCACCAACAAAGAAGAATTCAGTTTGGGTGGTTGTGGATCAGCTTACGAAGTGTGAGCGTTTTCTACATGTGCATACTACGTATACCTCGTATAAGTTGGCTGAACTTTACATAGCTAAGATTGTGCGGTTGCACGGTGTGCCAAAGTCTATTGAGTCGTATAGGGATCCGAGCTTCACAACACGATTTTTTGAATGTTTGCATCAAGCTTTGGGTACACGGTTGAATTTCAGTACTTCTTATCATCCTCAGACGAATGGACAGTCAAAACGTGTGATCCAAGTGCTTGAGGACATGTTGAGAAGCTGTGTAATAGATTTTCAGGGTTCTTGCGAGAAGCACTTGCCGTGGGTTGAGTTTGCGTATAACAACATTTACCAGACAAGTATTCAAATGACTCTATATGAGGCTTTGTATGGGATAAGATGTAGAACCCCTCTCTGTTGGGAAGAAGTTGGGAAAAAGTTGATATCGATGCCAACTATGATTAAGGGAACTACCGAGAAGGTGAAGCTTATTTGTGAGTGTTTAAAGGCAGCATCGGATAGACAAAAGTCTTACGCGGACTTGAAGCGTAAGGAAACTGAGTTCGTAGTCGGCGAACGAGTGTTCTTGAAAGTGTCGCCTTGGAAGAAGGTGATGAGATTTGGGCGTAAGGGTAAGCTTAGCGCAAGGTTTATTGGACCTTACGAGATTGTGGAGCGTATTGGTCCTATGTCATATCGGTTGAGATTGCCTGCATAGTTGGAGAAGATACATGATGTGTTTCATGTCTCCATGTTACGAAAGTACAGATCGGATCCTTCGTATGTGATGCCTGTTGAGGAGATAGAGTTGAATCTGAATTTGTCATATGATGAGCAACCAATGGAGGTTCTGGACGTGAGTAACAAAGTTCTTCGTGGCAAGACGATAGAACTTGTAAAGGTGTTGTGGCGACACCGAGGAGTTGAGGAGGCCACGTGGGAAAGCAAGGCGGACATGCTGAGGCAGTTTCTGCACCTCTTTCCATCAGGTAAGAATTTCGAGGACAAAATTTCCTAAGTGGGGGAGCGTTGTAACGCCCTGGTTTTGGGCCTAGATGTTTTAGACATCGGATCAGACCGGTCGAGAATGGTCTGAATCGCGTAAGGTGATTTTGGGAAATCAAGGACCGGGATAGGATAAAATTGTGATAAAAATTGCTAAAATCCTCTAAAAATGTATTTAAGAGGTTGGTCAAATCAATTTTACAAAAGGGGATTTGGAAAATGGACATTTTGAGTAGTGACCAAATTGTAAAGTTTCAAAACTAGGAAAATGTGATTTTTATGGTAGAAGTCAAAATCTTAGAATCTTTAGGGGACGTTAAGTCAATTTGACCTTTATTCAATATGACATGTGATTTAAATGGGTTTTTAATTAAATGATTTTAATTGGATTTTTATATTAATAAATTAATAGGTAGTTAATGGGATTTTCATTTACGTAACTACCAATTCCCTCTCATTTTCAGCCAAACACAATTTTCTCTCATCTTTTTCCAGAATTCTTCCACCCAAAAACACTCTCAACATTTCCTAAATCATTTTCAAGAGATCTTCCTCAATTCTTCAAGATTTTTGCATGGAAAACTTGTCATCTATTGAAGGAAGTAAGGATTGGTGGTAAATCTCATTCTCAACCTCTAATCTAAGTTCTTTATTGAAATTCCCAAGATATTTTGGCTTCTAAATACTATTTTTGAGCGAGTTTTCAATATAGTTTTGATTTGAGATCAAAATCTTGTGAAATTGTGGATGAAATTTTGATTTTCGGACTTGATGAATTGGGCTATGTTTTGTATTGATTTTAATTGAATTCTAAGTTTATTTGTATGATAAAATGAGGTGTTGATATTGTAGATCCCGAAATCCTTGAGATCCTTGAGTTTCTTGGTAGTTTTAAGTGAGATTTTGGGGTGAAATGGTGGAATCTTGTTTGTTGGAGGTATAAGGATGAGTTAGGATGTTTATTAGAGGTGTTTTGATTATTATAATGCTTTGGAAGTGATGTATGATGGTTGGGCTTGGTTTAAGAGGCAAACGATTGAGTTTTCAGTTGTTTTTGAAGGGTATTTTGGTGTAGTTTGAGTGGGAAACGAGTTTGTGAATTTTTGATGGTGTTTGAATGCTTTTTAATGCATTTAGATCTCTGTTTTGATGATGTGAAAACAGGGGATCTTGATCCGGAAGCAAACGAGGTGATTTTGGAGGCTCCAGAGGTGTAATTTCCGTGTCGGCGAACGAGGCTTCGCGTATTAGTGAGTGGAAATGCAATTTCCTGCTTTGTAATGCCTTGAGTGTGGTCTTCGGAGCGTAGTGTAAGTTTAATACACTTAGCTAAGCTCAAGTGTAAGTGTTTCAGTAATCCCTCTCTTGGAAATGTGCTATACTTGATAAATTGCACTTGAAGTGAATGTGAATTTGTTTACTATTTTTAAGATTGTTTAAGCATGGTTTAATGCTAGATTCTTAAGGTCATATGTTGAGGATGCACTAAGTAAGTTATCCTTGGTTTGCATATGTTAAATGCATATGATATTAAGCATGTGATGCTTGTGGAAATGGCATTGTGGTTATGCTTGTTAAAACAGTGGATTAATGTGATAAAATGATTATATTGGCAAGTGATGAAAATGGTTTTTGGTACTTTAATCGGATATAGTTAGTCGGCTATAGGATTGGGTGCACTGTGAATAAATTCGCCTTGGATGTTTAGGGGTTGTGATTGTGCCGTAATCTCCATCCAAGCACCCTAACGATTGAGGTTAAGATCACAACTGTGAATGGTTAGTCCCATGTGTCAGTCTTGTGTACGTGTCCTATACTCTCGTTAGTGGAATTATACAACTACCGATGAGTTATGTTGAGGGGTTGTGATTGTGCCATTTGACTCCACCTAGTGTAGTCTGGTAGGTTGTATGAAGCGTGGGGGACAACGCTTGTAATCAGCGTATTCGATTGTGTCTCGTATTAATATGGTTTATGGATTATCACTTGAGAGCCAATATAATGAAAATGATTAATGTGAAGCATGGGATGCTTGTGAATGACGCAAGAGTGCATGAGATTCTTGGTAAAGCATGAGCAATTGTTTAATTGATGTTTATGTTGTTTCATATGAGCATGTGTTTATAAAATACATTGATGTCTTGAGAAGACATGATTTATGAAAAGGCATATGATAAAAGTGGTGGCTTTGTAAGCCATGTTAAATGCATTGATGAATGTTGTTTTAGCGGTCCTCACTAAGCTATATGCTTACGCTCTTTTGTTTCATCAATGCAGAGAATTGAACATTTCAAGGCAGCCCAAAAGCAAGAGGAATTCAAGGCTTTGTTAAATAGATGTATGTTGTTCACGTTTAGTGTAATAAGTGGCAATGGGTGAGATTTATACTTTGGAATGTTTAAGGGTGTTCCCCTTTACTTTGAGCTTGTTATGTTGCTTGTATTTGACTTGTAAATGGCCTTTGGTATTTAGATTTTGATTTGTATGTTGTTATAGCTCGTTATGGTTTTGGTGAACTAGGGAGCATGCCTTTAGTGCCTTTACTTACATGTTGGTTGCCATGTTTAAGCTATTGCCTCGATATGATGATTGTTGATATGTATCCATGTTGTATGCATGTTGTGGCATGTCTCGGGAATGATTTCAATGGGTTAAAGCATGAAAAACTAGCAAAGTCTGTTTTTACAGGTCAGGGCGTATTGGAACGCCCTTGACTATTTCGGAACAGGGGCCCGAAATGGTCATATGGTTTCGGAACGAGTGAAGGCGTATCGAAACGCTTTGGCTACTGGAAGGGGGTGTTTCGATACGGGTCTCGGGACGCACCTGAGTATCGAAATGGTCAACCCTATTTCGAAATGACCGTTTCGATACAGGGCCATCCGTACCGAAACACTTGGCTGTTGGATTTGAATTTTGAGCTGTACTGAGTTTCTATTTCTTACATTTTGGTTCTTAAATGTTGGCTGCTTAAATGAATAAGTTTGAATGATCCGTTTGAGTTGATTTTTGACATGATGGCATGTTATGTGATTAATTGATATTTGGTAACTTTAAAATCATGGAAGTCCTTGTAATTTATTAAATTTACAGTTTAGTCCCTAAAAGTCAAATGTATGCAATTGAACCCCTAATTGAACCCCGATCATTGTGCCGTTTCCACCATATCGCTTTGCTTAACTTATATGATAATACTATGCATCTAGAGATAGTAAAAAAAGGGTTGTAAACGTCTAGACCGGGCTAAACGTCTAGACCGGGCTAAGGGGGTTACAGATATCCTTGTGTATTCGCGTACTGAGAAGGATCATGATAGACACTTAACGATCGTCCTACAAGCGTTGCAGGAGAACAAGTTGTATGCCAAGCTAAGTAATTGTGAGTTTTGACGTAAGGAGGTGGTCTTCCTTGGACATGTTGTATAAGATGAGGGAATTTGCGTTGATCCACATAAAGTAGAGGTTGTGATGAATTTGAAGGTGCCTAAGTCGGTGATAGATGTACGAAGATTACTTGGTTTAGATGGGTATTACCGTAGGTATGTAAAGGGTTTCTCGAAGATTGATGCACCTCTAACAAAGTTATTGTAGAAGAATGTTCGCTTTGAGTGGATTTATGCGAGGCAACTAGCTTTTGAGAAGCTGAAGGAAACTTTGCCGCAAGGTCCTGTTCTGATTCAACCTGAGTCCGGTAAGGAGTTTGTGGTCTATAGTGATGCGTCTATTGTTGGTTTGGGGTGTCTGTTGATGCAGAAGGGTAAGGTGATAGCCTATGCATCTAGACAATTGAATGTGCATGAGCGTAACTACCCTACTCATGATCTTGAGCTTGCGGCTATTTTGTTTGCCCTGAAGATCTAGAGGCATTATCTATTTGGCGAGAAGTGTGTAGTGTTCACAGATCATAAGAGCTTGAAGTATCTCATGTCTCAAAAGTAGTTGAATTTTAGGCAACGTCGTTGGGTGGAGTTGCTTAAGTATTATGATCCGTCGATCGAGTATCACCCGAGCAAAGCTAATGTTGTGGCCGATGCTTTGAGCAAGAAAGTGGACGTGGAGTTGAGGGCAATGTTTGCTCGCTTGAGCATATCGCGTGATGGTTGTCTTGTCGCTAAATTGCAAGTGAAACCATTTTTGATTCAGTTGATCAAAGATAAGCAATTGCTTGATGATTCCCTTGTTCCTCATGTTTAGGACATTGCGAGGGTAAGCCTTCGGATTTCAGTTTTAATGATGATGGTGTTCTGTGTTTTGGAATTCGAATTGTGGTTCCATATGGTGTTGAGTTGAGGCGCACTATTCTGACTGAAGCTCATAGTAGTCCTTTCGCTATGCATCCTGGTAGTAAGAAGATGTATTGTGATTTGAAGGATGAGTACTACTGGGTGGGGTTGAAGAAGGATGATGATGAGTTTGTTAGTAAATGCATGGTGTGTCAGCAAGTGAAAGTTGAACATCAGGTTCCGTCGGGGTTGTTGCATCCTTTGAGAATTCTAGAATGGAAATGGGAAAGAATTACCAAGGATTTTGTGTCCGCTTTATCGTTGTCACCATCAAAAAAGAATTCGGTTTGGGTGATTGTGGATCGCTTTACGAAGTGTGCACATTTCTTGCCGGTGCATACTACGTATACGTTGGATATGTTGGCGGAGCTGTATATTGCTGAGATTGTGTGGTTGCACGGTGTGCCAAAGTCCATAGTGTCAGATAGAGATCTGAGGTTTACATCACGATTTTGGGAATGCTTGCATCAAGCCTTGGGTACACGGTTGAATTTCAATACTTCGTATAATACTCACACGGATGGACAGTGGGAACATGTGATCCAGGTGCTTGGGGAAATGTTGAGGTGCTGCGTAATAGATTTCTAGGGTTCTTGGGAGAAGCACTTGCCGTTGGTTGAGTTCGCTTACAACAATAGTTATCATAAAAGTATCCAAATGGCTCCATACGATGCTTTGTATGGGAGAAAGTGTAGTACCCCTCATTGTTGGGCAGAAGCTGGGCAAAAGTTGATTTCGATGCCAGATATTTTGAAAGGAAGCACCGAGAAGGTGTAGCTCATTTGTGAGCGTTTGAAGGCAACATCAGATCGGCAAAAGTCTTATGCGGATCTGAAGCGTAAGGAGATTGAGTTCACGGTTGGCGAACGTGTGTTTTTGAAGGTATCGCCTTGGAAGAAGGTGATGAGATTTGGGCGTAAGGGTAAGCTTAGCCCAAGGTTTATTGGACCTTATGAGGTTTTGGAGCGTATTGGTCCTGTGGCATATCGGTTGAGATTGCCTTCGGAGCTGGAAAATATACATGATGTGTTTCATGTCTCGATGTTGTAGAAGTACAGATCGGATCCTTCGCATGTGATGCCTATTGAGGAGATAGAGTTGAATCTGGATCTTTCATATGATGAGGAACCAATGAGGATTCTGGACATGAGCAACAAAGTTCTTCATGGCAAGACGATAGAACTTGTGAAGGTGTTGTGGCGACACCGAGGAGTTGAGGAGGCCATGTGGGAAAGCAAGCCGGACATTCTGAAGCAGTTCTCGCACCTCTTTCCTTCAGGTAAAATTTCAAGGACGAAATTTCCTATGTGGGGGAGAGTTGTAACACCCTGGTTTTGAGCCTAGATGTTTTGGACATTGGATCGAATCGGATCGGTTAGAAACGGTACGAATCGCGTTAGGTGATTTAAGGAAATCAAAGATCGGGGTAGGATAAAAATATGGTAAAAATTGCTAATATCCTCTAAAATCATGTTTTAGGGGTTGGTCAAATCAATTTTACAAAAAGAGTTTCGGAAGTGGTACATTTTGGGTAGTGACCAAAATGTAATGTTTTAAAACTTTGGAAAATGTAATTTTAAAAGAGGAGCCAAAATATCTTAGAATCTTTAGGGAACTTTATGGCAATTTATCCTTTTCTTAATTTTACATGTGTTTTGAAAGTGTTTTAAGTGATCTAATAAAAGATTTTTATTTAATTAAAATTAATGAAATGAGAAATTGAGATTTCATTTGACGTAACTACCTCGCATTTCAGCAAAATCATTTTCCCACCTCTTTTCTCCATATTTCTTTTCTCTCAAACACTCCACCTTTGATTTCTAAACAAATTCCAACAGTTCTCTTCAAGTTCTTCAAGATTTTGTTAAGGAAAACTTGTCAATCATTGAGGAAGGCAAAGATTGGAGGTAAATCATGTTCTCAACCTTCAATCTAGGTTCTTTATTGAAATTCCCAAGACCTTTGGCATTTAATTGATGTTTTGGCTGAGTTTTCATTATAGCTTTGATTTGAGATCAAATTCTTGCAAAAATATGAATAAAATCTTGATTTTAGGATTTGATTTGTTAAGCTCTATTTTGGATTGATTTTAATTGGTTTTAAGTTGATTATTATGTTAAAAGAGTGCTTTTATAATATAGGTCCCGAAATCTTTGAGATCCTTGAGTTTCTTGATGGTTTTTGTTGGATTTGTGAGGTGAAATGATGTAGTAATGCTTGATGGAGGTATAAGGATGGGTTTAGGTTGTTTTTGGATGTGTTTTGATGTTTATAAATGTTGAAAGTGATGTATGTTGGCTGGGCTTGGTTTAGGAAGCAATCGATTGAGCTTTATGTTGTTTTGGTTGTGTAAATTGGTGTAGTTTAGGTGAGCAACGAGTTTGTGTTTAGTTGCTGGTGTTGAAATACATTTTAATCCATCTGGATCTCTGTTTTGGTGACCAAAACAGGGGATCGTGATCCGAGAGCAAACGAGACGATTTTGGAGGCTCCGGAAGGGTGATTTTCGTATCGGCGAGCAAGGCTTTGTAACACTTTGAGCGTGGTCTTTGGAGCTTAGTGTAAGTTTGAAACACTTAGCTAAGCTCAAGAGTAAGTCATTCGAAAGTCTCTCGGTATGTGTTGTGTTTTTGTTGAAAAATGCACTTGATTTGAATGTGGTTTAAATTATTGTTTTAAGAATGTTTTGAGCAGTGATAATGCTGGTGTGCAATGCCATGTGGTTAAGGATGCACATGGTAGGTGATCCTTGGTTTTATGAAATGTATGCATTTGATATTAAGCATGTTTATGCTTGTGAACATGGTATTGTGTTTATGCTTGTAAAATAGTTTAATATTGATGTTAATTTATTATATTGGAAAGTGATGGAAATGGATTTTGGTTACTTTAATCTGATATAGTTAGCCGGCTACATGAGTGGGTGCACCGTGAATAAAGTAACCTTGGATGTGAGGGGTTGTAATTGTACCGTATACTCCATCCAAGTTCCCTAACCATTGAGGCCAAGATCACAACGGTGAGTGGTTAACCTGTGTGTGGATCTGGTGGTATGAGTCTCGTGCTCTCATTAGTGGAATTATACAACAACCGATGACTAGTGTTGAGGGGTTTTTATTGTACCGTTGTACTCCACCATGGGTGTCACAGCGATAGAGGGTTGCTCTCGTGTGTGAGCCTTGTGTAGTTCGGTAGTGTGTATGAAGCGTGTGAGACACCGCTTGTAATCCACGTATTTGATTATTTCTTTTGAGTTGGTTTTGGTATGGAGTGAGAATTGATCACTTGCGAGCCAATATAATGTTATTGATTAATGGTTTAAGCATGAGATTCTTGTGTTTTATGTTAGAATGCAATTAATGCTTGGTTTAAGCATGAGCAAAAGATTATTTGTTGTTATTTTGATGATGCTAAAAGCATGTGGTTTAAAAAGTGCATTGATGCTTTAAAAAGCATGTTTTAAGGAAAGGCATAAGATGACAATTGATGATATTTCCAGTTTGTAAAATGCATTGATGGATGTTTGGTTTTAGCGATCCTCGCTAAGCTTCATGCTTACGCTCATTTGCTTCATCAATGCAGAGAATTAGGCTTTTGAGGTAGCAAGAAGCAAGGGAAATCCAAGCTCTTTTGACTAGACAAAGTATGTGGTTTTACCTAAGTGTAATAAGAGGCAATGGGTGGGATTTCTACTCTCGAATTTATTTGGCGATGTTGAACACCTTGAGCATGTTTGGTTTGCTTATTTTGGTTTGTAAATGGCCTATGAATGTTGGTTTGAACTTGAATGTGGTTTTTAGATTTTGTGTGGTTTTTACATTTAGGAAGCATGCCTATATTTCTTAAGCTTGCAAGTTTGATGCTATGTCTTAGCTTGTGCTTCATAATGGTGATCTTTGATGCTTCATCATATTGTATGTGTGATGTGGCATGTATTGGGATGTTTTCGGATGTGATTAGTTGAGTAAATCCAAAAATTTGGGAAATTGCAGGGCAAGGCATTTCAAAATGCCCTTACATGTTTCGGAACGGTGGCCTGTAATGGTCACTGTGTTTCAGAACAGGTAGGCACGTTTTGGAACATTTTGCTACTGAGAAGAATTGTTTCGAAACAGGTTTTGGAACACACCCACGTATCAAAACGGTCAACCTGGTTTCGAAACGACCATTCCGATACAGGGTCTTGTGTTTCGAAACACTTGACTGTTGGATGTTGAATTTGAATTGTTTCAAGTTTTTATTTCTTACGTTTTGGTCCCTGAATGTTGATTGCTTAATTAAATGAGTTTGAATGATTCGTTTGAGATGAAACTTGACTTGCTAGCATGCTATATGTATAACTTTGGATTGGTAACCTTAAAATCTGTTTAGTCCTTATAATTTTGGAAATTTACAAATTAGTCCCTAAAAGACGTTTGTATGCAATTGAACCCCTAATTGAACTCTGTTTGCTGTGTCACTTTCGCCAAAACAAAATGCTAATCATATGGATAATAATGTGCATCTAGAAAATATAAAAAGAAAAAGGGTCGTTAATCGAGGTTGACTATAACAAGTTGACTTCGGTTTTCCTCGTGTAATCTTCTTAGTTCGGGTCGAGCATCTAAGACATGATAAGGGGGTTACAGTACTGTAGTGTGAACTGGACTGGGACTTTGTTGTTTGGCATAGCCTCGTCATCGACAAAGATTTTACTGGGATGGCAGGGAATGCTGGCATGACTCTTAGGGAGAGACTCACCGATGTCTCCTTGATGGTAGCGTCTCTGGCACGCTCATATTACTAGAGCCTTTTCCACTGCTCCTTAGCCTCTTCTAATTTTCTAAGAATTTTTTCTTGCCAGAGATATATCTGAGCAAACCTTTCCATTGTCTTTGCTAGCGTTGAGGCTATTGGCTTTGCCTTTGCCTTTGGTTACTTGGCCTTTTGTGTTGTCGTAGCAACCTTGCCCTTGCCCTTGACCTTATTCGTATCTTTCACAGAAGTGCCAGTGAGGTTCCTCGAGTCGGCTGGCGTAATTGTGTAACCTTTCAATTTAAGGGAAACGTCTTCCTCTTTCGTGGGCACATCGTGTCAACGACAAATATTGCAAATAAAGAGAGGAAAGAATAACCCTCCAGTTTGCTTTAAGGCACACTTGTAAATCTCATCGATGATAATCCGGCCAACATTAATCTTCTGGACCTTAAGGATTGAATGCAACAAAACCAGTCGGTCCTCCGAAACGGTCTCATTGTGGGTTGTCGGCATCAAACTTGCATTAAGAAAATGATTTTAGCCCTTCACTTGTGGTTTAAGGGCTACTCTTTTGACCGTGCGGTGCCTTTTGGAGGATACAGTCCACTCTATGCCCTGCCAGAGGAAGGGGACATGGTAGACTTGTTGCGTCGGGTACCGCTAGTAGGGGTAGACCTGCTCATAGTAGAGGATCTGCTGGTTCTGGGGTGAGACAGCCAGCATTAGTCTATTCTACCAGGAGACATGAGGATCGCGATGAGCCGGACGTTATTGGTGATACTTTTTCTATCCATTCTATTTTATATTTTTCTCTGCTTGATAATGGTTCAACTCACTTATATGTTGCGAGTTCTATATCTAGGGGTCTTGAAATTCCTGTTGAGAGTACCGATAATGTTGTTACCGTACACAATCCTGTGGATAATTTTATTGAGGTTACCAAAGTGTACAAGAATTGTCCTCTCGAGCTTCAAAGAGAAATCTTTCTGGTTGATTTGATAGAGTTACCATTTGGGGAATTTGATCTCATTCTCGGTATGGACTGGTTATCCGCTCACCGAGTCACTTTAGATTGTGAAAAGAAGAGGGCAACTCTGAGGACCTCTGATGATCGTGGGGTAGTTCTTGTTAGGGAGAATAGAGGTTTTCTATCTAATGTTGTATCAGCTCTCAAGGATAAGAAGATTATCAAGAAGGGGTGTAACCCCCTTAACCCGGCCTAGACGGTTGACCCGAATTAAGAAAGTCACACGGGGAAAACCAAAGTCAACCCGAAAGTCAACCTTGGTTGACGACCCTTTTTTTCTTTTTAATCTTGTCTAGTTGCAAATTAACCATAATTGTGATCATACAAACAACATATTCAAAGATCATTAACATCAGAGTTCAATCAGGGACCCAATTGAACAATTTACAACTTTAGGGACCAAATTGTAAATTCTATAAATTATACGGACTTCATTCAAATTAAAGTTACCATCTTGAAATTAGTCAGGTTTCATACTTCTCTGTCAAATTTCAGCTCAAACGGACATCCCAAACTCATACAATTGCACAAACAAGATTCAGGACCAAAATGTAAACATTCCAAAACATTTAACTGCCAATGTCAGCCCCCAACGGTCGACCGTTCCGAAACAGGATGAGTCCGTTTCGAAACGCGGGGCCGTTCCGCAACACGTACCGAAACACGGGCTGGCAGTGGCCTTTCCATTTCAGAACGGTCTCTCCCGTTTCGGACGCCTGGGCAGATTTAGGGCACCCGTTCCGAAACGGTAGACACTGTTCCGAAACGCCCTGCACAGATTGCAACAAAAAGCTACCTTAAACATGCAATTGACCAAACAATCATGCTCCGATTGCTACCAAACTTTACCAGCAACTTAAACATCATACAAGAGACATATATGAACCAGCCAATCATCAAAATATCAACACATGTGAAAAGCCCCAATTCTAAAGGCATGCTTCCTACACAAGCAAACCATTCAAGCATAAACTTCCAAAACAAGCATATAATGGCTAATTACAAATACCAGCAATCTTAACAACATTCAACATACTTAGGGAGTACAAAAAAACTCCCCAAAACATTCACAAGGGTCCCCCATTGCCAAATGCCCAAAAGCTAAAGAGGTACAAGAAAACCTTTCCATACATTGAGCTCAACTTCCACTTGATTGCTTGCCTTCCTTGCTGCCCTTAAGTACCTTAATGATCTGCATTATTGATTTAAGAAAACAAAAGGGAGCGTAAGCAATAGCTTAGTGAGGAGTGCTCAATTTAAAACCAATCAATAATGCATTTGTAAAACACTTTATAAGTCAAGCTTCAATTCATCATTTACTCATGCTCAAAAGCAATTTAAACAAGCAATGCATGCTTCCACATCTTTACATATCATATTGGCCACAAGTGATAAGTTCCATATTTTAAAACATCATGTTCAACATAAGACTCACACATGGACTTTTAAACACCATTGTGATCTTATAGTTTCCAAGAACACACAAGGACTTTTAACCACCTTTGTGTTCTTCCCAAGGACTTTTAAACACCTTGGCCCCAAGGACTTTTAAACACCTTGGCCCATGGACTTTTAAACACCATGGCAAGGACCACACAAGGACTTTTAACCACCTTTGTGTCCTTAACAAGAACCATCCAAGGACTTTTAACCACCTTGATGTTCTTAAGTAACAAGGCTCACTCAAGGACTTTTAACCACCTTAGTGACCTTAACAATAATCATCATGGACTTTTAACCACCATGAAGTTCTTAGAATCCACAAGGCTCACTCAAGGACTTTTAACCACCTTAGTGACCTTAACCTTTTTCAAAACATCACTTGCCAATATACATCATATTCATCAATTAGCTCACTGTTTTAAAGCATTTAATCAAGCCATATTCATCATGCATTCATAAGCATGAAACCACATTTTAACCATGCTCAAAAACAAGGAACTCTTACCTTGAGCTTCCTTCGACATATGGCTTACAAAATCAGCATTAACCATGCTAAAACATGCTTTCAAAACAGAATTTAAAACATGCAATAAACCACATTGCATCACAACAAAACCATGGCCACCACTTAGAGAGTTTTTTCGAAAACTTACACTTGAGCTTAGCAAAGTTGTTTAGACTTAAGCTAAGCTCCCAAGACATTGGTTTCAAAGCTGAAAACCCAATTTCACTCACCGATTCCACTTCGCCTCTTGCCGAAGCACCAATTCAAGCTTCCGGATCAACAACTCTTGGATCCAAGGATGACTCCCCTGTTTTAAACACATCAAGGCAGAGGATTAATGCATTATCATGCATTAATAGCTTCATTGAAAGCACCTAAACTCGCTGCTCTCATCCACACTCCATTTTCGGCCACCAAACACAACCGAAAATGCATCCAAACAACTCCTCAACAAAGCCCAGCCATTAACCATCAAAACCTAACATCCTTTAACATCATTTAACATCTAAAAAGAGCTTAACAACATCCTTATACCTCCAGCAACAACAGATCCACATGATCACACCAAAAACAACCTAGAATCATAAGCTAAACTTAGGAAATTCAACCTATTCGGGATTGCATTAATCAAAACTCAATTCCTCATCAAATTATCATTCATTAATCATCATTTTAACACCTTCTTAGAGCCAAACTTGAGTTTCTCCTCTTTAGAGCCAAAAAGCTTGAAAATCCAATTAGCAAATTGCAAGGTTTTGTTGTTGAAATGATTGGGAATCCAAAGAGAATTGAAAAGATAGATTTGAGTGACAAAATCAGAAAGAAATTTCTGGAGAGAAAGTGTTTGGGTTGAGAGAAAATGAGAGAAAAGGAAAATTGGATGAAAATGGAAAGTTGGTTACAAAATAGTAAAATGAGTTCCCTCCACTTTTCTTAAGCTTTAAAATCAGAATTATACATTAAAATATCTTAGAAAAATCTGGAGAAACTCTTTTTGGAATAATAGCTCCTTAAAGATTCAAAGTTTCAACCCTTTCTAAAACAGTCACTCAACTTTCAAAAATTACATTTTGGTCACTAGCCAAAATGTCACCCTTCCGAAACTCATTTTGTAAAATTGATTTCACAGTTCACTTATATATATTAAAAGATGATTTTAGAACATTTTTCCATATTTTTAATGCAACCCGAACTAGGCTTTCCTAATTTCACCTCTTTAGATTCGAACAGCACTTTGACCAAACCGGTCAACGCTCAAACTTCTAAGCCCAAAACCGGGGCGTTACAACTCTCCCCCCCTTAAGAAATTTCGTCCTCGAAATTTACCTGAAGGAAAGAGATAAGGAAACTGCTTCAGCATGTCTTCCTTCCGCTCCCACGTGGCATCCTCAACTCCTCGATGCTTCCATAGCACCTTCACCAACTCAATGGTCTTGCCACGAAGAACCTTGCTATCCGAATCCAGAATCTTCACCGGTTCCTCATCATAGGTCAAATCCGGATTCAATTCCACTTCCTCCACAGGCATCACATGCGAAGGATCAGATCTATACTTCCGGAGCATAGAAACATGGAACACATCATGAATCTTCTCCAACTCTTGAGGTAACCTAAACCGATACGCAACAGGACCCACACGCTCAACCACCTCATATGGTCCAATGTACCTAGGGCTCAACTTACCCTTCCGGCCAAACCTCATCACCTTCTTCCAAGGCGAAACCTTCAAGAACACACGGTCACCCACCGCATACTCTATCTCCTTACGCTTCAAATCCGCGTAAGACTTTTGCCGATCAAAGGCTGCCTTCAGCCGCTCACAAATGAGCTTCACCTTCTTGGTGGTTCCTTTCAACAAAGCTGGCATCGAAACCAACTTTTGACCAGTTTCAGCCCAACAAAGAGGAGTCCTACACTTCCTTCCGTACAAAGCCTCATAAGGTGCCATCTGTATACTCGCCTGATAACTATTGTTATAAGCAAATTCCACCAAAGGCAAATGCTTCTCCCAAGAGCCCTGAAACTCAATCACGCAGCACCTCAACATATCCTCCAAAATCTGGATAACACACTCTGACTGACCATCCGACTGAGGATGATAGGATGTACTGAAATTCAACCTTGTACCCAGAGCTTGATGCAAACACCGCCAGAAACGCGATGTGAACCTCGGATCCCTATCCGACACAATCGACTTAGGCACACCATGCAGCCGCACAATCTCAGCAATGTACAGCTCCACAAGCTTATCCAAGGAAAACGTAGTATGCACAGGCAAGAAATGCGCACACTTCGCCAGGCGATCCACAATCATCCAAATCGAATTCTTCTTCGACGGAGACAAAGGTAAACCAGATACAAAATCCATGGTAACCCTCTCCCACTTCCATTCAGGGATTCTCAACGGTTGCAACAAACCTGAAGGAACCTGATGTTCAGCCTTAACTCGCTGACACACCATACACTTGCTCACAAACTCCGCAACATCCTTCTTCAAACCCACCCAATAGTACTCATCACGAAGATCACAATACATCTTAGTACTACCAGGGTGCATAGCAAAAGGACTACTATGACCTTCAATCAGAATAGCACGCCTGCACTCAGCATCATTAGGCACTACTATTCGACTCCCAAAACACAACACACCATCATCATTAAAACAGAAATCCGAAGGTCTACCCTCCGCGATATCCTGAACATGAGACACCAAGGAATCATCCAGCAACTGCTTTTCTTTGATCAATTGAACCATAGATGGTTTCACTTGCAACTCAGCTACAAGACCACCATCATGCGATATACTCAAGCTAGCAAACATAGCCCTCAGCTCAACAGCTACCTTCCTACTCAAGGCATCCGCAACCACATTAGCTTTTCCCGGATGGTACTCAATCATCAGGTCATAATCCTTGAGTAACTCCAACCAACGCCGCTGCCTAAGATTCAACTCTTTCTGAGACATCAGATACCTCAAACTCTTGTGATCCATGTACACAGTACACTTCTCACCATACAGATAATGTCTCCAGATCTTCAGAGCAAAAACCACTGCAGCCAGCTCAATATCATGCGTAGGATAATTGCGCTCATGCACTTTCAACTGTCGCGATGCATAAGCCACAACCTTACCCTCTTGCATCAGCACACATCCCAAACCAACATAGGATGCGTCACTATAGACCACAAACTCTTTCCCTGATTCAGGCTGAACCAAGATAGGAGCTTGCGTCAAACCCGCCTTCAGTTTCTCAAAAGCCTGCTGTCTCGCTTCCGTCCACTCATACTTAACATCCTTTTGCTACAACTTCGTCAAAGGTGCAGTAATCTTGGAAAAACCATCCACAAACCTCCGGTAGTATCCCGCCAAACCAAGGAAACTACGGACCTCATGAACAGACTTAGGAACCTTCCAATTCATCACCGCCTCAATCTTCTGAGGATCAACACGAATCCCCTCAGCAGAAACAACATGTCCAAGAAACACCACCTCCTTAAGCCAAAACTCACACTTGCTCAGCTTAGCATAAAGCTGATTCTCCAACAAAGCTTGCAAAACAATCCTCAAATGCTCTTCATGCTCCTCATCAGTACGCGAGTACACGAGGATATCATCAATGAACACCACAACGAACTTGTCCAGGTATTCATGAAACACACGATTCATCATGTCCATGAAAGCTGCAGGAGCATTTGTCAAACCAAACGGCATCACAAGGAACTCATAATGCCCATACCTTGTCCTGAAAGCTGTCTTAGGCACATCCACATCCTTCACCTTCAACTGGTAATACCCAGACCTCAAGTCAATCTTAGAGAACACAGCAGCTCCCCGAAATTGATCAAAGAGATCATCAATCCTCGGCAAAGGATACCGATTCTTGATTGTCAACTTGTTCAGCTGACGGTAATCAATGCACATCCTCATAGTGCCATCCTTCTTCTTCACAAACAAGACCGGTGCACCCCAAGGCGACACACTCGGCCGAATGAAACCACGATCAAGCAGCTCTTGCAACTGCGTCTTCAGCTCCTTCAGCTCCTTAGGTGCCATTCTATAGGGAGTAATGGACACAGGAGTTGTATTCTCATACAGCTCAATTCCAAACTCCACCTCGCGATTAGGAGGTAAACCAGGCAACTCCTCAGGGAACACACCAGGAAACTCCTTCACTACTCTGATATCTTGCACACGCAACTCCTTAGAGCTAGGATTCATCACAAAAGCTAGATAAGCTTCGCAACCTTGCCTCAGCATCCTGCTCGCCTCAAAGAAGACACCACATTAGCAAGAAACTTCACATTCTCGCCAACCACAACAACATCGTAATCATCCGCAAGCTTCAGCGAAACTCGCTTATTCTCACAATCCACAACAGCACGATGCTCAGCAAGCCAATCCATACCAAGGATTACATCAAAACCATAGAAAGGCAGCTCCATAAGATCAACATGAAAAACATGTTCTTAAGCAACCAACGGACACCTTCTATACAACTTTCGAGTCACAACAGTCTCACCAAATGAACTAGTGACACGAACACCAACATCCAAAGACTCAACAGGCAAACCAAGCAATTCAGCATGCTCACGCAAAATGTATGAATACGTAGATCCAGAATCTATCAAGGAAAGTAATGACAAGGATTGCAAAGTAAAGGTACCTGCAATCACATCCGCATCATTCCTCCCTTCCCGCTGAGCATACACCCTCGCTTGACCACCACCTTCAGGCTGAATAGCCACAACATGGGCAACTCCTCGGCCACCTTCCTCCCTTCTCTGGAAATTACCACGGCCGCGCCCCCGACCTCTCTGCGGTGCAGCAACAACAGGAGCACGCACTTGGCCACCGGCCAACATAGGACAATATCGCCTCAAGTGGTCTGCAGATCCACAATTCCAGCATCCATTTCCAGCTGCCGCAACATGAGCTTGCACCTCCCTCACAGCACGAGGACAATCACGCTTCATGTGACCACGTGAACCACAGATCCAGCAAGCACTCGGATCAGCTCTAGCATTGCCTCCTCGAGCAGGTGCACCACCACCTCTCTTAACTGAGGACTGATACTTCTGATCGCGTCCCCTCTTGTTCCGTCCACCTCCGGAACTAAACTCAGCAGCTCGCTTTCCAGCACTTGCTCCAGCACCTCTAGCAGACAAACCCAAGTTCATCTCAATATCTTTGGCTCGACCCACCAGCACATCAAAATCATCATACTCGGTGGCCAGCACATACATCTTCACGTCCGTCACTAAACCATAACGGAACCTCTCGCACCTCGCCCGCTCATCAGGTACCAGCTCAGATGCATATTCACTAAGTCGCACAAACTGCACTTTATACTCAACCACCGTCATGTTCCCTTGAGTAAGAGACATGAACTCACGCTTTTTTTCATCAAGATATCTCACACCAAGATATCTCCTCTTGAACACATTTTGGAAGAATGTCCAAGTGATGTCAGCCTCAGCCATCCCAGCTATAGTGGTCGTCCACCACGTATAAGCATCATCCTGAAGCAAGGATACAACACAACCCAGCATTTGCACATCCGTGCAACTCATCTGACCCAAGATCCTCTTGGTACTCTCTAGCCAAGCTTCAGAATTCTCAGCAGACATACCCCTGAACTCAGTCCCACCAAGACTGCATAAGCGCTCCAAAGGTAGTCTAACACCAGCATCTCCCTGATGCCCAGCTCCTTGAGCTCCAGCTACTGCTGCTCGAAAAGCACCCGCAATAGCTTGCACCAACATCGTCATATCAGGCATAGCTTGCCCCTGACCAACCTTAGGTCCAGCAGCTCCAGCACCAGCTGCAGCTTTAGCTCTTTCTCTCTCAGCACCACCACCACCAGGCGGAGGAGGAGGTAACACTGCACTACCCGTGTTTTCCTCATTCTCGTTCTCATTAGGAGCCGTAGCTCGCACATTACCTCTCAACTCTCTACGCGGTGCCATACTTTTACCATGCAATCACAATGAAAATAAACAAGTCAGGCCCAGCAAGGTAAGCAATCCAAGTATTCAAGCTCAACTTCATTTAAAATCAACATCATTACTTAGCTTTGATTTGGCAATGGGTACCCACAACATGCTACATCACAGCATACAACTCAATTGCATCAAAATCAGAAGCCATTAAACATGCTTTCAATCAACCAAGCATACATAGAATACATACTTCAAACATGCACACAATCATTCCCAATAACTCGAGAACTCAGCTCTGATATTACCAAATGTAACCCCCTTAACCCGGCCTAGACGGTTGACCCGAATTAAGAAAGTCACACGGGGAAAACCAAAGTCAACCCGAAAGTCAACCTTGGTTAACGACCCTTTTTTTTCTTTTTAATCTTGTCTAGATGCAAATTAACCCTAATTGTGATCATACAAACAACATATTCAAAGATCATTAACATCAGAGTTCAATCAGGGACCCAATTGAACAATTTACAACTTTAGGGACCAAATTGTAAATTCTATAAATTATAAGGACTTCATTCAAATTAAAGTTACTATCTTGAAATTAGTCAGGTTTCATACTTCTCAGTCAAATTTCAGCTCAAACGGACATCCCAAACTCATACAATTGCACAAACAAGATTCAGGACCAAAATGTAAACATTCCAAAACATTTAACTGCCAATGTCAGCCCCCAACGGTCGACCGTTCCGAAATAGGCAAAGTCCGTTTCGAAACGCGGGGTCGTTCCGCAACACGTACCGAAACACGGGCTGGTAGTGGCCTTTACGTTTCGGAACGGTCTCTCCCGTTTCGGACGCCTGAGCTGATTTAGGGCACCCGTTCCGAAACGGTAGACACTGTTCCGAAACGCCCTGCACAGATTGCAACAAAAAGCTACCTTAAACATGCAATTGACCAAACAATCATGCTCCGATTGCTACCAAACTTTACCAGCAACTTAAACATCATACAAGAGACATATATGAACCAGCCAATCATCAAAATATCAACACATGTGAAAAGCCCCAATTCTAAAGGCATGATTCATACACAAGCAAACCATTCAAGCATAAACTTCCAAAACAAGCATATTGTAACGCCCCGGTTTTGGGCTCAGAAGTTTTGGTGTTGACCGGTTCGGTCAAAGTGCTGATCGAATATATATAAGAGTGAATTTAGGAAAGCCTAGTTCGGGTTGCATTAAAAATATGGAAAAATGTTCTAAAATCATCTTTTAATATATATAAGTGAACTGTGAAATCAATTTTGGAAAATGAGGTTCGGAAGGTTGACATTTTGGCTAGTGACCAAAATGTAATATTTGAAAGTTACGGGACAGTTTTATAAAGGATTGAAACTTTGAATCTTTAAGGAGCTATTATTCCAAAAAGGATTTCTCCAGATTTTTCTAAGATATTTTAAGTCTAAAATCTGATTTTAAAGTTTATGAAAGAGAGGGAAATCATTTTAACTAAATTTCCAACAAACTTTCCATTTTCTCTCAAATTCTCTTTTCTCTCATTTTCTCTCAACCCAAACAAAATTCTCCAGATTTCTTTCTCTGATTTTGACATCTAAATCTCTCATTTCAACTCTCATTTGATTCCTAATCATCTCATCAACAAAACCTCTCAATTTGCAAGTTGTTTCATCAAGCTTTTTGGCTCTAAAATGGAGAAATTCAAGTTTGGAGGTAAGAACGTCCTTCTCCTCTAAACTATCAGTTCTTTACTGAAATTTCTAAGTTCTCAATCCTTGATTTATGTTTTATTAATGTCTTTTCAATTGAGATCTTGATTTTTGGCTAAAATGCAAGATTTGGTGATTTTGGTGAAATTTTCGTGTGATCTGTTTAAGCAGGGTTTTGAGATGTTAAATTGATGTTAAATGAATGCTAAATTGATTAGAAGTTGAGGTTTAATCAATGCAATCCCGGATAGGTTGAATTTCCTAAGTTTGGCTTGAGTTTTTGGTTGTTTTTGGAGTGTTTTTGGTGATCTGTTATACCTGGAGGTGTAAGGACGTGGTTGTGATCATTTTGCATGTTATTTGATGTATAAAAATGGTTAGAAGTGATGGATCTTGGCTGGGTTAAGTTTTGGAAGTGTTTGGAGGTAATTTCGGTTGTGTTTGGTAGCCAAATTGCTAGATTTGAGATGAGCAGCGAGATGTGTTGTTGTTGCTGGTGTTTTAATGCATAAGGATGCATTAATGTTCTGTTTTTGTGTGCTTGAAACAGGGGAGTTTGATCCATGAGCTTTGGAGGTGTTTTCGGAAGGTTTCGGAAGCTTGGAAGGCTTGTTGGCTAGTCTTGTTTGGTAATCGGTGAGTGAAGTTGGGATTTCAGCTTTTAAACCAAGGTTTGAAGGTTTTTGGGAGCTTAGTGTAAGTCTAAACAACTTGCTAAGCTCAAGAGTAAGTAAAAGGATTTTTGTTCTTGAATTGTGTTGTGATTTGGTTTTAAAAGCAAATGTGGTTGAGGATTGTTATGCATGTGTTTTGCATGGTTTAATTCTGTTTTATAAGCATGTTTTAGCATGGTTTAATGCTGGTTTGAAAGCCACTTGGGAAGGATGCTCAAGGTAAGGGATCCTTGGTTTTGTATATGGTAATTGTGATTTTGATGCATAGTGTTGCATGTTGTCAATGGCTTTGAATGATGCTTTAAAACAGTAAATTGATGATGTTAAATGTTACCTTTTGCATATTGGTTATGCATGTGAATCATTGGATTGATGAGGTAATGGTTTTGCATATTGGTTATGCATGTGAATCATTGGATTGATGAGGTAATGGTTTTGCATATTGGTTATGCATGTGAATCATTGGGCTAATGTTGTGATGGTTTTGCATTATGTATATGCATGTGGAACATTGGATTAATATGGTAAGATGGTTATATTGGCAAGAGATGTAAATGGTTCTTGGTTCGTTGATCGGATATAGTTAGCCGGCTATAGGATTGGGTGCACCGTGAATTAAGTCGCCTTGAAGGCGGAGTGGTCAAGTGTGGACCGGATAAGCTCCCCTCAAGTATTCCTAACGAGATGAGGTCAGTGGAGGTTGTTGCCCACGGGAAGACCTTGGTTGAGCAAAGGTTATATGGTGGTTAAAAGTCCATATGTGAGAACCTTGTGCTTGTTGAGATCACAATGGCAGTGGTTAAGTCCATGTGTGGATCTTGTGTGTGATGTCCCGGATCTCGTTAGATGATGTCTACAACTACCAATCGGTTATGCAAAGGTTGTATGGTGGCCAAAAGTCCATACGGGAGAACCTTGTGCATGTCAAGGGTGTATGGTGGTTGAAAGTCCATACATGGGAACCTTGAGGAAAAGCTAGGGTTGTATGGTGTTTAAAAGTCCATACATGAGAACTTTAGGATGTTGAGGTCAAGTGGAGGTTGTTGCCCACGGGAAGACCTTGGATTGGGTAGTGTGTAGGGAGCGTAGGGACAACGCTCGGAATCCGCGTATCCGATCGGGTTGTTGAGTTGAAAAGTGAATGTGGTTGATCTCTTGGAAGCCAATGTAATGTTCTTGATCATAGTGAAGCATGAGATGCTTGAAATGATGCATGGTTGCATGTGAAGCATGAGATGCTTGAAATGATGCATGGTTGCATGTGAAGCATGAGATGCTTGAATTGATGCATGTTTGCATGAGATGCTTGAAAAGATGCATTGTTGCATGAAAAGTGTATGATGCTAGTGAATGCACGATTACTTGTTAAGATGAACAAGTGTTGGTAATCATTTGGTAAATGATGCTTGTGAGCATGAAATGTCTATGTTGCATTGGAGTCTTGTAAGACTTGTTTTAAAGGCATGTGAAGATGTTGTTATGGTTCTTATGTTGCCTTGGTTAAATGCATGTGATAGAATATTTAAGCTATGGTTTTAAAAGGTTTCTTGCTTGATATGGTTTTCAAGTTTAAGAAAGGTATGTTGTGAAATGTGAGTGTTTCCATGATTTTGTTTAAGCTTGGCATATGGTGTTTATGCATGGTTTGAGCTTGTTGTTGAAAAGGGTTTCCAAACTTGGCTTTGATAATCAAATCGGGTTTGTTTTAAAGTGTTTTAATGACCCGCTGCATTGATGGTGTTTTGGTTTTCGAGCATTCCTCACTAAGCATTATGTGCTTACGCTCCTTTTTGTCCATCAATGCAGATTCTTGAAGTTTGGACAGCAAGGAGCAAGGGATTCAAGGTGGACTCCCATGGAGATGTATGTCTCGGTGAATAGCTATAGTTAATAAGGGCAATGGGGTAGAATCTCTCGGGTTTGTGTGTATGTGATCGTATATGTTTGATCAAGAATGTTTAAATGCTGTTGTTAATGTTGTTGGAACATGAATTGGCTTAAATGAGTTTGTTTTGGAAGGTTTGTGCCCAAATGGTTGCTTGTTTAGGAAGCATGCCTATAGATTTGGGGTTTTTCATATATGATGTGTTTCAGTTGAATTGTTGATGCAAGTATGTCTCTTTTACGTTGAATTGCATGTTGGTAAACTTTGGTGGCTTTTGGAGCATGTTTGAATGATCGATTGTGTGTTTGAGTGAGCAAAATGCAACATTCTGGGCTAGGCGTTTCGGAACAGATGACACCGTTTCGGAACGGGTGCCCTGCATGAACCCAGGCGTCCGAAACGGGTGCCACCGTTCCGAAACGGAAAGCATTCCGCCAGACCCCCGTTGCGGAACGCGTTGCGGAACGGCCCGTGTTTCGGAACGGGCTTGGCCTGTTTCGGAACGGGTGACCGTTGGGGGCTGACATGGGCGGTTAAATGTTTCAAAATGTTTGCATTTTGGTCCTGAATCTTGTTTGTGCACTTGTATGAGTTCGGGAGTTCCGTTTTAGCTGAAATTTGGCAGAGAAGCATGAAACATGATTAATTTTAAGTTGGTAACTTAAAATCTGGTTAAGTCCTTAAAGTTTACAGAAATTACAATTTGGTCCCTAAAGTTGTAATTTGTTCAATTGGGTCCCTGTTTGATCTCTGATGTTTGTGATCTTTGAGCATGGTATTTGTGTGATCGCATCTAAGGTTAATGTGCATCTAGACAATATTAAAAAGAAAAAAAAAGGGTCGTTAATCAAGGTTGACTTTCGGGTTGACTTTGGTTTTCCCCGTGTAATCTTCGTAGTTCGGGTCAACCGTCTAGGCCGGGCTACGGGGGTTACATTTGGTGGTATCAGAGCTGAGTTGCGAAGGTTGGGGAAAACGGTAAGTTGTTGTGATGTGTGTTTGTTGTTTACCTTGTTGTGTGGTTGAAAGTTGCTTGAAACATGTGTTTTTGAGTATGCTGTTGATGTTTCTGAGCATGTTGCTAATGTATGCAAGCATGTTTTGTGGTTATGAAACTTGGCTGAGTTTATGTGGATATGTGTGCTGATGCTTTGAGCTGATGTTATGCATGGTGAATGTGTTTTGAGCATGATATGTTGCTAATATGCTGGTGCAATTGGATGTTGTTTGGTGTAAGCATGATCAAGGTATGTTGTTTGATATGCTTGATGATTGTGATATCCATGTTGTGTTGACTGTTATGTCATGTAAAGGGGAGGATTCGGGATACCCATTGCCTTATTAATATAGCTATTGTGTTTTTGGAGTTGGAGATTGAATCCTTGCTTAATGCTGGTCTAATTGGTTTGTTTGCTTGTTGTGATTGTATGTTTGTTGTTGTTAGTGGTATGGCGAAGTTGATGAAAGAATGGCGGTTGAGTGAGATGGTTGCTGCCTTGGGGCAGGTTGTTAAGGCAAAGAATTCGCCCTTTTGTAAAGGTGTTTTGTTTCAATCTTCTGTGCCTGAAGTTGAGATGGTAAGGCAAGGGAAAGAAGCTGGTTCTGTGATGGAAAGTTCTTTATCTGTTGTTCAAGAAGTGTTGGGAACATCTCAGGCTGCGGTTGAGGTAAAGTCAGTGGATGTGCTGGCTAGATGTGAGGATTTGCCGAAGCAGCGTTTGCTTGATTTGGGTGCTGTGGAGTATCATGGTTCTTCCCCGGAGATGTTTGAGGCCTGGTTGGCCAATGTGGTTCTGATTTTGGATCAGGAAGGCTGTGATTATGCCTGTAAGCTGGGGAGTGTTGTTTCTTTGATGTTGGAAGATGTGAGTGCCTGGTGGACATCTGTGGCGGTGGCGTCACATATCCATGATATTGATTGGGATTTCTTTGTATCGACCTTTTGTGGGAGATATCTTGGAAGGGAATTTCCAGGGGTTAAGCAAGGCGCGGGTAGTGCTGTTGTTGAGCAAGTGTTGCTTGAGCGAGGAATGGAAGTTCAACCACCGGTATGTGATCGATGTGAAAGGCAACATGTTGGAAATTGTTGGGGCGCAGGTGTTTGTTGGAATTGTGGTTCTAAGTTGCATGTTAAGCGTGATTGTCCTCATGGAGTGAAGTCAGCTTTGATGTTAGCCAAAGGATCTTTGAAAGGTCGTGGGTACGGCCGGGGCGAGGTTCAGAGGTGGCAGAAAAAGCAGAAGGTTGTGAAGAGTTTGGGAGATGGAGTTTGCTGGAAATGTGGGTCTGCTGGACACATGAGGCGTGATTGTTTGATGTTGGCTCGGAACAGCCAAGGTTCTTTACCGCAAGGAGTTGGTGGTAACCCTGGTGTGTTAGCTGGTGCTGCAATGGTGCGGCAGGAGGATGATGGTTCCGCAAGGAAGAGAGCTCGTCTGATGAAGCTTCGTGATGGTGTTGTGTTTTCAGGTAACCTTGTTAAGTGATCCTTGCTTTAGTTGCCTTAGTTTGGTTTCTGTTGGTTTTTCCTTGCGTAGTAGGTCTGGTCTTGTTGCTAGTATGTTTGGGGTAATGGTAGTTGTTTGGGAACATCTTGGGTGTGAAGAAGGCTTGGGTGAATATCTTGTGGTTAGTGGTTGTTGGTATGATGGAGTTAGATAAGCTAAAGGTGAGTTAGGAGGTTGTTCTTAGACAGATTTTGAGGATGTTGTTGGAGGGTGTGAACTGGCATTCATGCACAGTTAAAATCATTGTTATATGCTATATTATATATGTTGGTCCATGCATACATGTGGCATGACATTAGAGGTTTTGAATACATATACATCAGGCATTGATAGGGCATGTAGGTGATCATGCATACGATGTTCACGCTCGCTAATAACTAATCGAATCTGTTAGTGTTGTGGTTGGATTAGGTGGGAGGATGGGTTTTTAGAGGTTGTTTGGTGTTAAGTGTGAGCTAGAGGTGTTGGAGTTTGGTAAACCAGTTGTTAGTGATAGTGAGAGTGGAATAGCCTGTTGGTAAAAGGATAGTGATGATGCTCAGAGAGTTTAGCGGCTTGGTGGTGAAGGGTATCGGTTGAGGTTAGTATCGGTTAAGTGGTTTGTTTAGCTAAAAGGAAGTGGTAGTTCCTTGGTGCTAAGTGATGTTGCAGTTTGAGGTTGTGTTTTCCAAGTGCTGAGGTAGTTTAGCTTTTAAGTTGTTGTGAAAGGGTTGTGTTGGTTCTTAGCAACCTTTGAGGTTCAGAAGCTGTTATGTGTGTTTTGGTTAAGTAATGTTCTGGTAATGCAAGTGTTCTGGTTGAAGTTTGTAGAGAAAGGGCTGTGAAAGATCGAAGGCTTTCGTTGGTTGTTTGGGTTCTTGTGAGAAGTGGTTGGCTGGTTGTGGTTAAGGAAGTTCCGTTTGAAGTCAGTTGGTGGTGTGTGGAACGGCTGACGGTTTCAAGTTGGGGTTGTGATGTGATTTTTGGTATCTAGGTGAGTAGTCCTGGTGGGTTGTTATGGTAATGTTTGTGGCGGATGTGAAGGATTGTCAGCTTTGTTAAAGAGCTTGTGTAAACAGTTGGTGTTTAAGGATTTTTGCTTGTTGGGAAAATCTTTGGAAGAGGTTTGGGAGTTGCAAGAGTTTTAGAAGCAGAGAGGTTGCCTAGTGGCTGAGTTGGATTGGTTGTTGTCTCTGTGTAGACAAGTCTTGGAAGTTGTATGTTACAGTGTTGTCTGCTGTAAGAGCTGAAGTTTTTCAGGTTGATGTTGGGGTTATGTACGGTTCGGTTATGTGGAAGGTTAAGTCGTGGTTACCTTTGAGAGTTTGGATTTGTGAACAGTGTATGGTGGAGGTTTTGTGTGGAAAGTGGTCAGTGGTGTTTGAGATGGTTGTGTTGTCTTGTGTGTGGCTTTGGGAAGGATGTTGTTTCTCTTTTCGCCGGTTGAAATTTCGAGGACGAAATTTCCTAAGGGGGGGAGAGTTGTAACGCCCCGGTTTTGGGCTCAGAAGTTTTGGTGTTGACCGGTTCGGTCAAAGTGCTGATCGAATATATATAAGAGTGAATTTAGGAAAGCCTAGTTCGGGTTGCATTAAAAATATGGAAAAATGTTCTAAAATCATCTTTTAATATATATAAGTGAACTGTGAAATCAATTTTGGAAAATGAGGTTCGGAAGGTTGACATTTTGGCTAGTGACCAAAATGTAATTTTTGAAAGTTACGGGACAGTTTTATAAAGGATTGAAACTTTGAATCTTTAAGGAGCTATTATTCCAAAAAGGATTTCTCCAGATTTTTCTAAGATATTTTAAGTCTAAAATCTGATTTTAAAGTTTATGAAAGAGAGGGAAATCATTTTAACTAAATTTCCAACAAACTTTCCATTTTCTCTCAAATTCTCTTTTCTCTCATTTTCTCTCAACCCAAACAAAATTCTCCAGATTTCTTTCTCTGATTTTGACATCTAAATCTCTCATTTCAACTCTCATTTGATTCCTAATCATCTCATCAACACAACCTCTCAATTTGCAAGTTGTTTCATCAAGCTTTTTGGCTCTAAAATGGAGAAATTCAAGTTTGGAGGTAAGAACGTCCTTCTCCTCTAAACTATCAGTTCTTTACTGAAATTCCTAAGTTCTCAATCCTTGATTTATGTTTTATTAATGTCTTTTCAATTGAGATCTTGATTTTTTGCTAAAATGCAAGATTTGGTGATTTTGGTGAAATTTTCGTGTGATCTGTTTAAGCAGGGTTTTGAGATGTTAAATTCATGTTAAATGAATGCTAAATTGATTAGAAGTTGAGGTTTAATCAATGCAATCCCGGATAGGTTGAATTTCCTAAGTTTGGCTTGAGTTTTTGGTTGTTTTTGGAGTGTTTTTGGTGATCTGTTATACCTGGAGGTGTAAGGACGTGGTTGTGATCATTTTGCATGTTATTTGATGTATAAAAATGGTTAGAAGTGATGGATCTTGGCTGGGTTAAGTTTTGGAAGTGTTTGGAGGTGATTTCGGTTGTGTTTGGTAGCCAAATTGCTAGATTTGAGATGAGCAACGAGATGTGTTGTTGTTGCTGGTGTTTTAATGCATAAGGATGCATTAATGTTCTGTTTTTGTGTGCTTGAAACAGGGGAGTTTGATCCATGAGCTTTGGAGGTGTTTTCGGAAGGTTTCGGAAGCTTGGAAGGCTTGTTGGCTAGTCTTGTTTGGTAATCGGTGAGTGAAGTTGGGATTTCAGCTTTTAAACCAAGGTTTGAAGGTTTTTGGGAGCTTAGTGTAAGTCTAAACAACTTGCTAAGCTCAAGAGTAAGTAAAAGGATTTTTGTTCTTGAATTGTGTTGTGATTTGGTTTTAAAAGCAAATGTGGTTGAGGATTGTTATGCATGTGTTTTGCATGGTTTAATTCTGTTTTATAAGCATGTTTTAGCATGGTTTAATGCTGGTTTGAAAGCCACTTGGGAAGGATGCTCAAGGTAAGGGATCCTTGGTTTTGTATATGGTAATTGTGATTTTGATGCATAGTGTTGCATGTTGTCAATGGCTTTGAATGATGCTTTAAAACAGTAAATTGATGATGTTAAATGTTACCTTTTGCATATTGGTTATGCATGTGAATCATTGGATTGATGAGGTAATGGTTTTGCATATTGGTTATGCATGTGAATCATTGGATTGATGAGGTAATGGTTTTGCATATTGGTTATGCATGTGAATCATTGGGCTAATGTTGTGATGGTTTTGCATTATGTATATGCATGTGGAACATTGGATTAATATGGTAAGATGGTTATATTGGCAAGAGATGTAAATGGTTCTTGGTTCGTTGATCGGATATAGTTAGCCGGCTATAGGATTGGGTGCACCGTGAATTAAGTCGCCTTGAAGGCGGAGTGGTCAAGTGTGGACCGGATAAGCTCCCCTCAAGTATTCCTAACGAGATGAGGTCAGTGGAGGTTGTTGCCCACGGGAAGACCTTGGTTGAGCAAAGGTTATATGGTGGTTAAAAGTCCATATGTGAGAACCTTGTGCTTGTTGAGATCACAATGGCAGTGGTTAAGTCCATGTGTGGATCTTGTGTGTGATGTCCCGGATCTCGTTAGATGATGTCTACAACTACCAATCGGTTATGCAAAGGTTGTATGGTGGCCAAAAGTCCATACGGGAGAACCTTGTGCATGTCAAGGGTGTATGGTGGTTGAAAGTCCATACATGGGAACCTTGAGGAAAAGCTAAGGTTGTATGGTGTTTAAAAGTCCATACATAAGAACTTTAGGATGTTGAGGTCAACTGGAGGTTGTTGCCCACGGGAAGACCTTGGATTGGGTAGTGTGTAGGGAGCGTAGGGACAACGCTCGGAATCCGCGTATCCGATCGGGTTGTTGAGTTGAAAAGTGAATGTGGTTGATCTCTTGGAAGCCAATGTAATGTTCTTGATCATAGTGAAGCATGAGATGCTTGAAATGATGCATGGTTGCAAGTGAAGCATGAGATGCTTGAAATGATGCATGGTTGCATGTGAAGCATGAGATGCTTGAATTGATGCATGTTTGCATGAGATGCTTGAAAAGATGCATTGTTGCATGAAAAGTGTATGATGCTAGTGAATGCATGATTACTTGTTAAGATGAACAAGTGTTGGTAATCATTTGGTAAATGATGCTTGTGAGCATGAAATGTCTATGTTGCATTGGAGTCTTGTAAGACTTGTTTTAAAGGCATGTGAAGATGTTGTTATGGTTCTTATGTTGCCTTGGTTAAATGCATGTGATAGAATATTTAAGCTATGGTTTTAAAAGGTTTCTTGCTTGATATGGTTTTCAAGTTTAAGAAAGGTATGTTGTGAAATGGGAGTGTTTCCATGATTTTGTTTAAGCTTGGCATATGGTGTTTATGCATGGTTTGAGCTTGTTGTTGAAAAGGGTTTCCAAACTTGGCTTTGATAATCAAATCGGGTTTGTTTTAAAGTGTTTTAATGACCCGCTGCATTGATGGTGTTTTGGTTTTCGAGCATTCCTCACTAAGCATTATGTGCTTACGCTCCTTTTTGTCCATCAATGCAGATTCTTGAAGTTTGGACAGCAAGGAGCAAGGGATTCAAGGTGGACTCCAATGGAGATGTATGTCTCGGTGAATAGCTATAGTTAATAAGGGCAATGGGGTAGAATCTCTCGGGTTTGTGTGTATGTGATCGTATATGTTTGATTAAGAATGTTTAAATGTTGTTGTTAATGTTGTTGGAACATGAATTGGCTTAAATGAGTTTGTTTTGGAAGGTTTGTGCCCAAATGGTTGCTTGTTTAGGAAGCATGCCTATAGATTTGGGGTTTTTCATATATGATGTGTTTCAGTTGAATTGTTGATGCAAGTATGTCTCTTTTACGTTGAATTGCATGTTGGTAAAGTTTGGTGGCTTTTGGAGCATGTTTGAATGATCGATTGTGTGTTTGAGTGAGCAAAATGCAGCATTATGGGCTAGGCGTTTCGGAACAGATGACACCGTTTCGGAACGGGTGCCCTGCATGAACCCAGGCGTCCGAAACGGGTGCCACCGTTCCGAAACGGAAAGCATTCTGCCAGACCCCCGTTGCGGAACGCGTTGCGGAACCGCCTGTGTTTCGGAACGGGCTTGGCCTGTTTCGGAACGGGTGACCGTTGGGGGCTGACATGGGCGGTTAAATGTTTGAAAATGTTTGCATTTTGGTCCTGAATCTTGTTTGTGCAATTGTATGAGTTCGGGAGTTCCGTTTGAGCTGAAATTTGGCAGAGAAGCATGAAACATGATTAATTTTAAGTTGGTAACTTAAAATCTGGTTAAGTCCTTAAAGTTTACAGAAATTACAATTTGGTCCCTAAAGTTGTAATTTGTTCAATTGGGTCCCTGTTTGATCTCTAATGTTTGTGATCTTTGAGCATGGTATTTGTGTGATCGCATCTAAGGTTAATGTGCATCTAGACAAGATTAAAAAGAAAAAAAAAGGGTCGTTAATCAAGGTTGACTTTCGGGTTGACTTTGGTTTTCCCCGTGTAATCTTCGTAGTTCGGGTCAACCGTCTAGGCCGGGCTACGGGGGTTACACATATAATGGCTAATTACAAATACCAGCAATCTTAACAACATTCAACATACTTAGGGAGTACAAAACAACTCCCCAAAACATTCACAAGGGTCCCCCATTGCCAATTGCCCAAAAGCTAAAGAGGTACAAGAAAACCTTTCCATACATTGAGCTCAACTTCCACTTGATTGCTTGCCTTCCTTGCTGCCCTTAAGTACCTTAATGATCTACATTATTGATTTAAGAAAACAAAAGAGAGCGTAAGCAATAGCTTAGTGAGGAGTGCTCAATTTAAAACCAATCAATAATGCATTTGTAAAACACTTTATAAGTCAAGCTTCAATTCATCATTTACACATGCTCAAAAGCAATTTAAACAAGCAATGCATGCTTCCACATCTTTACATATTATATTGGCCACAAGTGATAAGTTCCATCTTTTAAAACATCATGTTCAACATAAGACTCACACATGGACTTTTAAACACCATTGTGATCTTATAGTTTCCAAGAACACACAAGGACTTTTAACCACCTTTGTGTTCTTCCCAAGGACTTTTAAACACCTTGGCCCCAAGGACTTTTAAACACCTTGGCCCATGGACTTTTAAACACCATGGCAAGGACCACACAAGGACTTTTAACCACCTTTGTGTCCTTAACAAGAACCATCCAAGGACTTTTAACCACCTTGATGTTCTTAAGTAACAAGGCTCACTCAAGGACTTTTAACCACCTTAGTGACCTTAACAAGAATCATCATGGACTTTTAACCACCATGAAGTTCTTAGAATCCACAAGGCTCACTCAAGGACTTTTAACCACCTTAGTGACCTTAACCTTTTTCAAAACATCACTTGCCAATATACATCATATTCATCAATTAGCTCACTGTTTTAAAGCATTTAATCAAGCCATATTCACCATGCATTCATAAGCATCAAACCACATTTTAACCATGCTCAAAAACAAGGAACTCTTACCTTGAGCTTCCTTCGACATATGGCTTACAAAATCAACATTAACCATGCTAAAACATGCTTTCAAAACAGAATTTAAAACATGCAATAAACCACATTGCATCACAACAAAACCATGGCCACCACTTAGAGAGTTTTTCCGAAAACTTACACTTGAGCTTAGCAAAGTTGTTTAGACTTAAGCTAAGCTCCCAAGACATTGGTTTCAAAGCTGAAAACCCAATTTCACTCACCGATTCCACTTCGCCTCTTGCCGAAGCACCAATTCAAGCTTCCGGATCAACAACTCTTGGATCCAAAGATGACTCCCCTGTTTTAAACACATCAAGGCAGAGGATTAATGCATCATCATGCATTAATAGCTTCAATGAAAGCACCTAAACTCGCTGCTCTCATCCACACTCCATTTTCGGCCACCAAACACAACCGAAAATGCATCCAAACAACTCCTCAACAAAGCCCAACCATTAACCATCAAAACCTAACATCCTTTAACATCATTTAACATCTAAAAAGAGCTTAACAACATCCTTATACCTCCAGCAACAACAGATCCACATGATCACACCAAAAACAACCTAGAATCATAAGCTAAACTTAGGAAATTCAACCTATCCGGGATTGCATTAATCAAAACTCAATTCCTCATCAAATTATCATTCATTAATCATCATTTTAACACCTTAAAACACTGCTTTAGCAGATCCAACGAAAATTCATCAAAAATCACCAAATCTTGCATTTTAAGCCAAGATCCATTAAACAACTTAAAAGCCATTTATAAAACATCAATTAAGGATTGAGAACTTAGGAATTTCATTAAAGAATTGATAGTTTAGAGGAGAAGGACGTTCTTACCTCCAAACTTGAGTTTCTCCTCTTTAGAGCCAAAAAGCTTGAAAATCCAATTAGCAAATTGCAAGGTTTTGTTGTTGAAATGATTAGGAATCCAAAGAGAATTGAAAAGATAGATTTGAGTGACAAAATCAGAAAGAAATTTCTGGAGAGAAAGTGTTTGGGTTGAGAGAAAATGAGAGAAAAGGAAAATTGGAAGAAAATGGAAAGTTGGTTACAAAATAGTAAAATGATTTCCCTCCACTTTTCTTAAGCTTTAAAATTAGAATTATACATTAAAATATCTTAGAAAAATCTGGAGAAACTCTTTTTGGAATAATAGCTCCTTAAAGATTCAAAGTTTCAACCCTTTCTAAAACAGTCACTCAACTTTCAAAAATTACATTTTGGTCACTAGCCAAAATGTCACCCTTCCGAAACTCATTTTGTAAAATTGATTTCACAGTTCACTTATATATATTAAAATAAGATTTTAGAACATTTTTCCATATTTTTAATGCAACCCGAACTAGGCTTTCCTAATTTCACCTCTTTAGATTCGAACAACACTTTGACCAAACCGGTCAACGCTCAAACTTCTAAGCCCAAAACCGGGGCGTTACAAGGGGTCCATTGCCTATCCTGGTTACATTCATGATTCGAGGCAGTCCGATGCTGAGATGGATAAGATTCAGGTTGTGAGATACTTTCTGGATGTATTCCAAGAAGAGTTGCCTAGTGTACCACCGAAGTGTGATGAAGTTGAGTTTTGCATCGAGGTTTACTCAGGTTCAGTTTTTGTGTCTATGGCTCCTTATAAGATGGCACCAAAGGAGTTGAAGGTGCAGTTGCAGGAGTTGCTAAATAGAGGATTCATTCGGCCTAGTGTTTTACCATAGGGAGCTCTTGTTCTGTATGTGAAGAAGAAGGATGGGACACTTTGGCTTTGTATCGATTATCGGAAAGTGAATAAGCTAATGATCAATAATAAGTATCCCCTTCCTCGTATTGATGATCTCATTGATCAATAATAAGCTAAGGATTCTAATGTGTTCAAGACAGCCATGCCTAGGAAAACATTGCCTCGGTAATGATTCTGGTCATTGCCTCGGCCATTAGTTGGACCATTTCCCTAATGATTGCTTCGAAAATGAATTGTCGGATTCTAAAGAAGCTGAAGAGACAAAGATTGAGGTACAAGATGAAGCCAACTGGATAGCATCCCATCCAGGTAAGTATTTTGAACCCCTCAACTACTCGGGAAAGGAAAGGAATATCGAAAGGCCATCTATCGAGCAACCACCAGTCCTTGAGATGAAACCATTGCCAGTGCAATTGAAATATGTTTATTTAGGACATAATGATACATTGCCCATAATTATTTCCTCTAACCGCAGCATGAGCAGGAACAAAGATTGATCAACATGCTTAAGGTACACAAGTAGGTAATAGGGTGGACAATTACCGATTTGAAGAGAATAACATAGCAGTATGCATGCACGAAATTCTACGGGCATTATGAGTCCCTTGTGATGCCTTTCGGATTGACTAATTCCCCAGCTGCGTTTATGTATTTGATGAATTGGGTGTTCCAACCTTATCTTGACTAGTTTGTTATGGTCTTTATAGATGATATTCTGGTCTATTCCAAATCTGAGGCTGAACATGAGAGGCATCTTCGGATTGTTTTACAGACTCTGCAGGAGAAAAAGTTGTATGCGAAGTACAGTAAATGTGAGTTTTGGCTTTCGGATGTTGTATTTTTGGCATATGTAGTGTCAGCTGCAGGTATTCAGGTTGATCCAAAGAAGATTGAAGCCATTATGAGCTGGAAGCAGCCCATGAATGTTTTTGAGGTCTGAAGTGTTTTGGTTTTAGCCGGCTATTATCGAAGGTTTGTTGAGGGTTTCTCTATCATTACAACTCCTTTAACTAAATTTCTTAGGGTATTCCCTTTGTTTGGGTTGGGGCCCAATAGTCTACCTTTGAGAAGCTTAAGATCATGTTGACTGAAGCACCGGTTTTGACCCAGCCTGAGCCTGGTAAGACTTACACTGTTTAGAGTGATGCTTCTCATACTAGATTGGGATGTAATCTGATGCGTGATGGGAAGGTAGTGGGTTATGCATCCCGACAGTTAAAACAACATGAGTCAACTATTCTACCTATAACCTTGAGCTTGCTGTCGTGATTTTAGCTCTCAAGATCTAGAGACACTATCTCTATGGTTAGAAGTCTTATATCTTCACAGACCATAAGAGTCTGAAATACCTCCTTACCCAAGGGGAGCTTAATCTGAGACAACGTTGTTGGTTGGAGCTTCTTAAGGACTACGACTACGAGATTGAGTTCATCTGGGCAAGGTTAATGTTGTTGTTGATGCCTTGAGCAGTAACGCCATTTCAGATTTGAGAGCTATGTTTGCTCGGATGAGTTTGTATGAGGATGGCAGTTTCTTGGCAGAAATTCGGGTTATTCCTACATTGATTTCTGATATTTGAGCTGAGCAGTCTAGTGATCCGTTTTTGATCCTTCGTATCATAGAGGTGCATGAAGGTACATCTCAGGATCTATCTTTTTATCAGGATGGGGTATTATGGTTTCGTGGACGGTATTGTATTCCCAGGAAATCCAGGTTAAAGCAGGTTATTTTTCAGAAGTCCCACGACATTCCTTATTCTATGCATGTTGATGGGGACAAGATGTATAAGAATCTTCGTGCGAGGTACTGGTGGAAGAGTCTCAAGCGTGAGGTTTGTGTCTAAGTGTTTGACCTGTCAGAAGGTCAAAGTAGAGCATCAATGTCCATCTGGGTTACTTCAACATAGTGAAATCTTTCAGTGGAAATGGGAGCACATGACTATGGATTTCGTCAGTGGTCTCCCTTTGACTCCATCAAAGAAGGATTCTATTTGGGTTATTGTGGATCGCTTGACTAAATCCGCGCACTTCATTCCTGTTCGAGTTGACTATTCCTTGAGCAAGTTAGCTCGACTCTATCTCTCCGAGATTGTTCCTCTTCATGGGGTTCCGTTATCTATTATTTCTGACCAGGATTCGAGGTTTACATCGAAATTTTGGAGAGCTCTGCATACTGCTTTGGGTACTCAATTGTGTTTCAGTACTTCTTATCATTCACAGACTGTCAGATTGTACATGAGGCTGACCAGACTGTCAGATTGATTCGGGGTCGGCTTAAGGCTGCTTTTGATCGACATAAGTCTTATGTCGGTTTGAGACGTCGGGATATTAAGTATGAGGTGGCTGCTAAGGTTTTCTTTAAAGTATCTCCGAGGAGAAATGTACTTCGGCTTGGTTGGAAAGACAAGCTGAGTCCTCGTTATATCAGACCTTATCAAATTATTCATCGTGTTGGACCAGTTGCCTATCAGCTTGAGTTACCACCTAAGCTTCAGCGTATTCACGATGTCTTCCACGTCTCTGTGTTGAGATGCTATCATGCTGATCTCTCTCACGTTCTTCCAGTGGATGAGATTGAGATCCGTTTTGACTTGCGTTTTGAGGAGGAACTCGTTGAGATTCTTGCTCGGGAAAAGAATGTTCTTAGGAGGAAGATCATTAAGATGGTCAAGGTCTTGTGGCGTGGACGTAGTCATGATAAGGCTACATGGGAGCCCAAGACCGTTGTCAAAGTCCAGTATCCGTATCTCATTGATCCGGGTAAATTTTGAGGCCGAGATTTCTTTTAAGGAGGGGAGAATTGTAACACCCTAATTAAATCCCCAATTTGAAACCCTAATTCGGAGAATCCCTAATTTTTAAAATATAAATTTAATTAGGAATTTTGTTTAAAACCTAATTGAGCTATGAGTTAAATTGGATTAAGATATAAGTTTTGTGGCCCTTTTGTGATGCGGGTAGAAGTTGAGACCCTTAATAGGTAATTTACCCCAAAACTAGGGTAAAAAGCCTAATGTGGCTTTTCATTTGCCATGTTTTTTCAAATCAACCGCACCTTCTCCCTCTCCCTCTTTCTTTCATTTCGAAACCCAAGCCCTCACCCTTCATTTTCCATTCACCCTCCGATCAAGGGTCGATCGATGGCCGTTTAGCAATCCAGTCCCTCCTTTCAACTCCCCTCGTTGTTCCGAACAAAACCCCTCGTTCTTCGCATCCTCGCTGGTCGTTGTTTGTGCGAAACTGCTCCGTCCGTTTTGTTCCTTCGCGCACTGCCGCCCTCCTGCCGTTGTCTTCAGTCTGGGTAACCGCCGTTGTTCACGGCTGAATGTTTGGTTGGGTTTGGAGAGGGTTTCAGTGCTGCTGTTGTATTATTTGGCCGTCGCAGCTGGGGATCCTTTGATTAAGGGTTAAGGTTTTGGGAATAAAATAGATCTAATGTTTGTGGATTTGGGGGAAATTAAAAGAATTTGAAATTAGGGTTAATCTAATCTGATTTGGTGGAAAAAGTGAATTGAATCGGACCTTGGACCGAACCGGGAATACTGTACCGATTTGGACCCCCTAAACCGAAACAGACATTTGTGACCAAACCGAGAGACATCAGTAGTGATGTCATCCGCTGTTGATGATGATGATGCAGTCTGCTGACGTTAGTGATGATATCATTGTTGACCATGATGACATCTATGTTGACTTTTTGGGGTCAAAGTCAACTTTATGTTCTCGACACACCAGTTCCATATTCGCAACCCATTTTTCCAAATTCGATCTCGAACAACTGTTTTTGACCATTCGAATTAATTTATGCTCAGTTGAGAAATTCTGTAAATGGTTTTCTGAACCGGATTTCTTTTGCGTTCAGGTGACATAGATTCGGCCACCCAAATTCTTCCTCCCCCTCCATCTGGTCAACCTCCAGCATCATAGCCTTCGTGTTTCGCGCGTATGTTTAATTAAATAAGTTTCTCTTTAGTAGCTTGTGGCTTAGTAGTAGTGAAATCTTACATAGTGTTACCATTGTAGGTGCCGATCCTGTTCAGCCCGTTACTAGATTTGAGCGTGGGAGACGTCACTCCCTACGTTGAGATGTTAGCTTTCTGAGGTGTATTCTCTACCTGTGCTACATTATCTGTGTTGATTTGTATGTTATATGATGTGTGAATTTATGCTGTGATTTGAGTGATATGTGTTATGCTTTGTGTAAGACTGTCAAACATCATACATCAAAATATGAATAATTTCGGTCAGATTAAATGATCATGCATTTTCAGATTAATAATGATTGCATTTGGATTAGAATCAGATTTCAATGCTATGTCATTCGGGTTGGGTAATGTACGGAGAAAGATCAGTGGTTTCACCCTTCGGGCTGAATTCTACTTTAGACTTGGTGACAATGTAGAGAGTGGTTCATGGGAACCTTAATCTTTAGACGGTGATGTAGATGGGTTCATGACATAAACTTAGGTGCATCATGCTTTGCATATCTGTGTACTTAAATGACTATGTTGACTGTATGATTCTTGTGATATTCTGTCTGATGCACTTTAGAGACACATTGGGCTTAATAGCTGACTCCACCTTAGCTTCTATTTCAGATTCTCATGCATAGGAGTTCGGTACTTGGAGGACCACATTTTATAAGATTATTTACAGATTTCAATATGGATAATTTTTTATTTCAAATTTAAATTAGTTAATTTATTATTTGGGGTTTTTATGTAATTTCGGTTACTTTTACATTTATTTAGGACTTTAAACTGTTTTAGCATGCATGGGAATTTAAATTGGATATTTCGGGTAATTTATTTTCTGTTATTTTTACCTATACGACTGCATTTTGTATTTGATGGGATTTAATGTGAATCGGTACCGTTTTCAATAAATAATCTAATTATTTAATTTTCAAAACCTAATAATCGTTTTACTTGGGGAACACGTTTTCAACCCGACTTCCTAGATTTGGCCCATAATCCTTAGGTCGGGTTTAGGGGGTTACACCGACAAAAGAAAAATTAAAATTAAAAGAAAAGGGAAAATATGATGAAAAATCCCAAATCCTAAAAGAAAAACATCTAACCTAATATTTACAAAGTTCCAAACCTATTGATGGTGTCATGGTAATTCTGCCAAGAGAACAGTCTCCTTGGCATTTACATGTTGTCCCTCAAAATAATGCTATAAGCGCTGACCATTTACCTTAAATATTCCCCCAGTTTCCAAATCGTTGATGTCCACATCACCATGAGCATAGGGTTGTACTACTTCAAAGGGGCATGACCATCTTGACTTAAGCTTTCCTGGAAACAATTTAAGCGGTGAGTTAAATAGAAGAACTAGTTGACCTACCTTGAAATGTCTTGGCAAGATTCTCTTATCATGCCAACGTTTGGTTCTTTCCTTATATAACTTGGAATTTTCATAGGCAAGTGCCCGAAGTTGTTCTAACTCGTTGAGGTCTAACATCCACTTTTTTCCCGCTGCAGCCCATGCCATGTCAAGTGTTCTTATTTCCCAATAGGCTTTATGTTCAAGCTCCACTGGAATATGGCATGGTTTACCATATACAAGCTTAAAAGGTGAAGTGTCCAACGAAGTTTTGAAGGCACATCTATAAGTCCAGAAAGAGTCATTTAACCTCAAAGACCAATCCTTCCTTAAAGGATTCACAGTCTTTTCTAGGATATTCTTGATTTGCTTGTTAGAAATCTTGGCTTGCCCATTTGTCTGTGGATGATAGGTCATGTCTATCCTTTGTTGTATCACATACATGCACAAAGCTTAAGAGATTAGATTAAATTTAAAATGGGATCCCTAATCATGAATGATCACTCGAGGAGCACCGAAACGTGTAAAGATGTGCTTGTGCAAAAAATTGGCAACAACCTTGGCATCATTTTTGGCAAGGCTATAGCCTCTACCTATTTGGAAACATAGTCAACTGCCCCTAGGATATAAATACATATTGCCAAAAGATGGGGGAAATGGACCCTTAAAGTCTATCCCCCAAACATCAAACAAGTCCACCAGCATGATGTTCTAGAGGGGAAGTTGATGTCTGCAGAGATATTCCCAGTTCGTTGGCATGGATCAAATGCCTTGGTGAAGTCATGAGCATCCTTATACAGCGTGGGCCAATAAAAACCTAACTGCAACACACATTGGCAATAGTTTTTAGTCCAACAAATTCTCCCTCATATGGTGTGGTATGGCATGCTTGCAAAATAGCATGTTGCTCATCTTTTGAAACACAACGGCAGATAACTTGATTGGCACATTGCTTAAATAGGAAAGGCATATCCCAATAGTACTACCGAACACAACGCATGAAATGCTTCCTAGCATTTTAGTCCAAATCCGGTGGCATGATATTGCTTACCAAATACTTGATGATGTCGGCATACCATGGCACAATATAGAGTACGAGTAAATACTCGTTCGAGAACTTATCTCTAATAGCTTAACCTTGCCATCCTCTCAGTGAGGTTCTAGTCATGATAGATTGTCAGTTAGTGAATTTTCGATGCCTTTTTTTATCCCGAATCTCGATATCAAATTCCTGTAGTAGGAGCGTCCATCAGATCAACCTCGTCTTGGCATCCTTCATTGCCAAAAGGCATTTCAATGCTGAGTGGTATGTAAAAACAAAAACTTTGTTACCTATCAAATAAGGTCTAAATTTATCAAAAGCAAATACAACTGCAATAAATTCTTTCTCAATTGTTGTGTAATTAAGTTTTGCCTCATTAAGTGTTCTGCCGGTATAATATATGGTGAGAAAACTCTGCCACGTCGCTGTCCAAGTACTGCTCCTATGGCATAGTCATTGGCATCACACATGAGCTCGATAGGCTCATTCCAGTCTGGTGCCACTACTATAGGGGTATTAACCAACTTCTCCTTAAGGACTTGAAACTCTCTCAAAGAAGAATCATCAAATGCAAAGGCGTCATCCTTTTCTAATAACAAGCATAAAGGTATAAAAATATTAGAAAAGTCCTTAATAAATCTATGATAAAATTCAGCATGACCTAAAACACTTCTTACACGTTTAACACTCGTGGGGGTGGTAGTTCCTTGATTACTTCAACTTTTGCTGGATTGGTCTCAATGCATCTCCGAAGAAATTGCTCCAAACTTATAATGCATTCCTCAAATGTGCTACCAAACACTGAGCAATCGTCCATAAATACTTCCATGTTGTGCTGAATAAGATTAGAGAAAATGGACATCATACAACGTTGAAACGTTGTTGGGGTGTTGCACAAACAGAATGGAATTCTTCTGAAGGCAAATGTTCCATATGGATAGGTGAATGTGGTCTTCTCCTTGTCATCGGGGGCTATTGTAATCATATTATAACCTGAATAACCATCTAAAAAGCAATTGAAAGCTTTACCTATCAGCTTGTCTAGCATTTGATCGATGAAAGGTAAAGGGAAGTGATCCTTCCCCGTGACCTTATTCAGCCTTCTATAGTCCATGCACACTCTACATCATGTAATTGTTATGGAAGGAATCAACTCATCTTGGTATTCTAAACAATAGTCATGCCATCCTTCTTTGGCACATACTGTACCGAGCTAACCCAAGAGCTATCGGATATGGGATAGATTATTCCAGAATCGAGCCATTTAATAATCTTCATTTTTATGACCTCTTTCATGCTCAGGTTCATCCTCCTTTGGCTTTCAATTTTCTTGCCATGATATTCCTCCAAAATAATCTTGTGCACGCAAATGGTTGGGCTTATCCCTCAGATATCTGCCAAGGTCCAACCCAACGCTTTCTTGTAGGTTTTTAATATCGCCAACAATCTTTCCTCCTGGTCATTTGTGAGATCAATGTCAATAATCATTGGCAGAGTTGAGTGCTCACCTAGATAGGCAAACTTCAAGTGTTCTGGCATTGGCTTAAGCTCCAACTTTGGTGGTTCCTCGATTGATGGCTTTGGTTTCTTTATCTCTCTTCCTGCAAACTGGTGTGGCTTAAGGTAACTAACATCTTTACCCTCCAAGGCTGGTTCCTTAGATTCTTCAAACAGTTAAGCTATGCCATCAAGCATGTTGGCATCAAATTCTACATCCTGGCACAACTATGCTATGTCCAGAGTATAAATGGCCTCCATCATTTCCTCAGCTTGACATTCATTTGATTCATCTACACATTTCAATGCTTGAAACACATTAAAAATAACATGTTGGTCATACATTCGCATGGTTAGTTCCCCTTTATGAACATCAATAAGCGCCCTACCCGTGGCAAGGAAGGGCCTCCCCAAAATAATTGGCACATTAGTATCAGCTTCATAATCTAAAATGATAAAATTAGCTTGAAATATAAATTTGTCTACCTTTACCAGCACATCATCAATCTTACCCTTGGGATATGCATAAGATCGATCTGCCAACTGGAGTGTCATCGTGGTAGGTCTCGCTTCTATGCCAAGCTTCCTGAAAACAGATAGTGGCATTAAATTGATGTTGGCTCCTAAATCACACAATGCCTTACCCATGAATTTATTTTCGATAGTACAAGGAATAGTAAAACTCCTGGGATCTTTATGTTTTGGTGGCAATCGATTCAGGATCATGTCACTGCATTCTTGCGTGAGGGCAACAGTTTCAAATTCTCCCAACTTCCTCTTTTTTTTGACAAAATGTCTTTCATGAATTTTACATTATTGGACTTTTTTTCAAGGGCTTCTACTAGTGGAATATTAATTTGCAATTGCTTAAACACTTCCAAGAAGCACTTAAATTGCCGGTCCTTCTTGCGCTTTTTGATTTTGGCCGAAAATGGTGGTGGTGGATACACATATGATGGCACTGTCGGCTATGCTGAGGTAGTGCTTGCATCCTCTTTGGAATAAGTTTTCTTTTTTACCTCAGTCTGCTTTTCATTTTTGTGAACATCATCGTTGTCACTGGGATTGGCATCCTGTTGAGCATTAGAGCTAGCATGAGAATTGGCATTATTGTGGGCATCATCTCTGGCATCATCTGCTTTAGCTCTCCCTTTTAGGATTCCTTGGGCTCATCTGGTGGCATTGGGTTGCCAACTTGGTAGTCAACCGACTGCTTAGCATCCGTTTCTGCCTCACAATGTTTACAACTTCTAAGGGTTATGGACGGATTTTTTCTATTTACCTTTGTGTCGAGCATTTTCAGTGTCACTTGGCACAACTCCTTGTGGCCGATTGTTGAGTGTATTCACAACTTGTCCCATTTGGATCTCCACATTCTGTATTGAAGCTGCAAGACTATGAACTGTGACATCATCTTACTATGTGTATTTTGTAAGATTGCCTCCTTGATTGACAATTTACCCATGCTGGAAATTATTTTGAACTCCTTGCGGCATGGTGTTTTGGCAGAATCCTGGCATGGCATTCTGATTTTGGCTCTGGGCACTCTGGCACAGTGCATTGTACTGGTTTCCCCCTCATTTTCCCCAAGCCAAGTTAGGGTGCTGCCTTCAACCTGTATTATAAGAATTGGATTTAGAATTATAATAACATCCAGAATTGCCAATGAAATTTACCGACATGGGATTGGTAGGGCATTCATCCACATGATGGTTTTCTCCACAAATAGTGCAAAATGGCTCCAATGCTTTAACTGCTTGGGACTCGTTGCTTTTTTGTAAGGTTCTAACCATGCTGGCGAGGTTGGAAATCTTAGCATGGATGAATATTAGCTCATCCAACTGCAATTTCCCATCGACTTTAGTTCTAGTCTCGAACATAGCAACATGATATTCAAAATCATTTATGACTCTTTTAAGGATGCCAACGGCTTTTGTATAATTTTTGTCGAGCAATGATCCGACTGCTGAACCATCAACACCAACTCTTGTTTGTGCGTTCAATTCATTGTAGAAGGTTTGTATATTGGTCCAATTTGGGAACCCATGCATAGGACACCTTCTCAACAAGTCCTTAAATCTTTCCCATGCATCATATAGGTTCTCGTCCTCGGCCTGCCTAAAGTAATGATCTCACCACGCAGCTTGGCAGTGAGTGTCAGTGGCTAAAATAGTGTTATAAACTTATGGCATAAATCTGCCCAGGAAGTGACTGAGCCCGATGGCAAAGAATTAAGCCACGTCGTTGCTTTGTCCCTCAAAGACAAAGTAAAAAGTTTTTAGCTTCACAGTATCCTCAAACACTCGTGGTTGCTGAAATATTTGGCAAATCTCCTTAAATTGCTTTAAATGATGCCTTCGATCTCCAGCCAGTGCTCCATCGAATTGTCCTACATTCAAAAGAGTTGAGGTCATTACCAGTTTAATTTTAAAATTTGATGCATTTACCTCATTGCCAATAACTCCTGGCATTAAGGTTGTGATGTCATGTGCTGATTATTCTCGAATGGGTCTTTCTTCTTTAGCATTTTTGACGGCATCATTATTGTGTAAAGGTATTCCTCCGTTGTGTGGTTGATTCCCCTGATTGTTTTGAACACCATTTACTCATTCGTTCCCTTGATTTTCGTGATTCATCTCTCGTATCTTCTTTCTCAGTCTGTGCAACATGCGTTCAATCTCAAGATCTAGTGGTCTAACTTCACTCTCAGCACATTTTCTGGGCATACACTAAAAACAATTAAATCGGTTGCAATTCTCGGCAACAACGACAAAAACTTGTAGACTCTCGGTGTGAATGATCATTTGTTGGCAATAAGGCGTAATAGACATTGGAAAAGTGTTAACACATTGCCAAGAAAATCTATTGCGTAAAAGTATACACAGTCTGCAAGTAATACAACGATTTAGTTGAGTGTCGTTCCCACATGGATTGCGATCAAGGGTTTAATTTCTTAGCCAAGTACTTGCTTTGTGAAAAGATTGTTTTGATTGGAAGTAGTTTTTAAATGACTGGCGAGAAGAAATGAAATAAAATAAGTAGAAGGCAAGGAAAATGTCTTAGCAAATTTCGAGCGTTGGCAAGGAGTGCATGGTTTTCACGTTGTTTATGCCATGTTGGCCTTTAATAAATCCTTTCTTGGCATTTTTGCCGAGCAGATTCAAAGGTAGCAATGCCTCTATCGATGGCATTGCATTAAATCAATTATGGAAAAACCATTATATGTCTATAGTGCATGTTTCTACATAAATCAATGTGATTATGTTTCAATCTTTATTGCTAAAGGGTAGATTTCACTCCTAAAGTAAGTTCACCTACTTGAACATCTTCTTTCACAGCGTCTCTCCTTAGTATCTAGCAATCGATCGTTGCCACCCAATTTAGTTATGATATTGAGTTGCAATAAGTCAACCATGTCAGCAGTCGCTTGTGATAATATTTAAAAAGATAGTGCCAACTATCGCTTGGCAACATACTTAAAAATAAAGAACATGCCAGTTAGGAAAAACAGTGCCGAGGCAGTGTTGATTTATTAAAACCTAAACATTAAAGATAAAACAACATTCAAACGCAAATACCACTCACCAACTATAAAATCAGTTCATGGTGAGTGTAACAACCAAAAAAACACAATCCTTTTCAACATCCATCATCATTAAAACTAAGAAAAATAACAACAAAGATGATGGGCTAAAAGAGGGTCTTTTGATCTAGCTTTTCACGGTCAGACTCGAATGTTGCACCCTTATCTCCGATCACACCCCTTGGTTCTTCCTCTCTCTTTCGTTTTGCTTTGATCGGGGTTAAATAGGACTCCATGGATAGCCTAGGATTATCTTGGATTTGAATTTGAACGTGGATAGCCTAGGATCATCTTATCCGGTGTTTGAATCCTAAGGTTGATCATGTTAGGGCTGACGTCATTGTGTGATTTCTCATCTAGCGTCACATCTTGGCATGGTTCTGCACCGTGATTGGCACTGTACTTTCCCTATTTTTTAGGAGATTTATCTTATCCATATTTTCTCGCAGCTTGATCTGGTCCTATTTTTTCGGGGTCAACATCTTCTTGGCTTGGCATCAAATGTTCTTATCTACCAACCGGTGCTTGGAATTAAAGGTCCTTCTTCGCCAACGTCAACTCGACATCCTCCTTAGTGTCTTCTTCTGCTCCTACTATGCCAGCTACTATACCATCATCTATGCCAACCTGCAAAATGGTGCCAAAAACAACCCCTTCACACTGGCATAACATCAAATCCTAACTTTCGATGCAATGCATGATTTTACAACCTAAATGCAGATAAATGCACTTCAAAGACAAGAAATAACATGTGAAATAGGCATAAAATTCAATAATTTTGGAGCATCAACAGTAGCCCCATCATACTTTGTAGAGCGTCGAGGTGTTCTCTATTTATAAGCACAAGTGCACACTCTTGTCAAGTTACAGTATAAAAGATATCGTCTCCCACAGGGATTGGAGCAGCTCCTATGAATAGCTCCAGCACAAAGAATTAGAAAATGTGCAATTAAATCTTAAGATGTGGAAATATAAAAACAAAAATAAAAGAAAGATAGTGATGAGAGAGATGATAGGGAGAGATTTGGGCGATAGGCTGGGTAAGACAAGTGCAGGTTAGTAGTTTTGTGCTTCCATGAATTGCTGCCTCGGCGGGAATGGTGGGTGGCAAACTACGACCCTGTCACGCGGCCGCAACAGGTCACTGCCACTGTAGGAGTGTACTGTCTCGGTAGGTGGAACGGAAGGAAGTCCTGCTGGCAAGTCTGGCAGACATTTGGAAGTTCGGCGGATGGTCGACAGTGATCCCTCCTATTTCTAGGTTAGGATGCTCGAGAGCTAACTTGTGGACTAGTGTGGAACCAAGTTAGTCAACTCGGTTGGTAATCATTTTTAGCCACTGAAACTTGTAGACTAGTGTGGAACCAAGTTAGTCACACCTTTGCATGTTGTGATTGTGCTTAACCCTTTCCTGAGCCTTTCACTTTCGTGCCCGACAAATGGATTTTCTCTTCAACTGACTGGTGTAGACTAATTGAACGAACAAAGAGCATAGATTAAGCAAACCTTGAAATTTTATGGAAAACAACTCAAAACTATTACAACCGTTTCCCTCTAACTACTTTACATACACGCGTCTGAACCCTAAGGAAGTTAGGCCGCGACCCCCAACAACTCCAACTTATCTAACTATCCCCCCATCTATCCTCTCGTCCTTATATATGCAAAGTGCTATCCGATATGCCCCTATACCCTTGCATACATTTGGTATATTTAGGGCTCATGGCCTAAGTTTGAGTCCTCCTTGAAGTAGGAGTTCTAAAAGTAAGTTACATTAAATACAGACTCCTTTATACGTTAAATATAGACTTTTTGGACTTTGCCTTCCTCCGCAAGTAAGGATAAGTGCTCTTGCTTATTGCTCTTGGATCAGCTCTATCGACCGCTACATGCTTTAGAAAATTGCAAGACTGTGCTCATTGGTCTTAGGAAATTTCCCTCTTTAAATCACGACCCATCTTGGCTAAGTCGGTGTAACACCTGCTCGGGCGGCACTTGACGGTAATGCTGCTTCGGCAATATCCTTGGCGGCATCTGGATTTGCTTCAGTACAGCTGCTTTGGTTCCAGCTTTCTGTCTTGTCTCGTCCTCTCCTCTCTTCTCCTAGCTCTACCACCTAAAAATATAAAATAAACTAAAACAATAACTTTTCTCAACCAAACATAAAATATTCCATAGAAGCATGGTAAAAGAGATGATATTGTTAAAATGCATGTAATGCACCTAATTATGCCTAAATGAGCTTAAGAACAACACTAATACGAGCAGGAATGTGGACAAAATATAGAACTCATGGATAATCTACATACCCCCAAACTCGAACTATTGTTTGTAATCAAGCAATGCAACCTAGGTAGTAAACCTGCCCTTAGCACAAAATGAATAGAAACGTTAGCCTTTAACTTGATTTCTTACCTCAAGGTCGTGGCACCTGTTTTTATGTTAGTGATATGGAATGGCATGAAATAACTTAGGTTTTAATTTTCTTAATGCCAGTGCAGTGTGTGCAGGTCTGTGCTCGTGCTAATCATGCTGAGATAATTAAGTTAACGAACAATGCCTAAAATAATTTAATTACTAGAAAGGATACAAGTTGATGCCTTTGTAGCTCAGTTGGGCACTTTCGTTTTCTTTGTCTGATCATGGCTTTTCAGGACTTCAGCTTATCACAATTATTCTCCGAGTATGAGGCTAAGATAGGTGCACTCTACGAAACTTTGAACCCTTTGAATAGAGCCATCACATGAAGACTTTCATTCACTCTTGCTAATTTGTCTGTCACTTGGTTTAGATTCATGGACTTTTGATAGCAGCAGAGTGTCCTTGCTAATGATCCTTCCTAGAGCCTGTTTCGGGCACCTCTAGGTTTTTCATCATTTTTGATTTGCTACCCTGTGTTGCCATGGCGGCAAACCTATATTCAATCAAGGAATTTTTATTAAGTAAGGAAGGCAGTGTTAAACTCAAAATTCAAGCAAAAATTCAGCATTTAACAGATAAAGTGTAAAGATAATTGGTAGAAAGAAAAATTTTCTAAGGCTTTTTCATGCTTCTTCCCATAGTTAGCTTAAAAATTTTAGAATGGTGGAATATAAGTAGTAACTAAGCTATCATATGCACCAGTTTTTACGCTAAAGATTTCTATTTCATTAAGTGCTAGGGGGAAATTTACATATGCATTTAAATGCTACTACATGAATCTAAAACAAAGAGGACTAATTCCCCCGAAACTCAAGGTTGGCATTGTCCTCAATGCCTCTACAAAACAAAAAGCTAAAAACATAAAAATAAAACATAATAAGAAAAATAAAAACAGAAAAATAAAACATAAGAAAAAAAGAATAATAAAATAAAACATAAAAATTAAAAAGGAAAAGAAAACAAAAATGGTGCTATAAGCAGGGTGAGTTCCCCTCTGTTGCTACCGCGTCAGAGGAGGATTCTGAGGAGACGAGCAGGACTAGGTGGTGCGTAGCTGATGGTCTTTCGGATGGGCTCTTCTTCGAGCTACGCGACATTTAGATGCGGCTGGGGGTGGGCTTCTTTGATTATCTTCCACCTTGGGGCTCTACCGCTAACTGTTTTCTCTTTCTTTCTGCATCCGCTAGTTCGTCATAGAAGGAGTTTGAGACTCCACCTCTGAGTCGCCTGCATCTTTGGCAGCGACCCCTTTTGCTACATGGGATGCAGCATTGGTTTCATTCTCCTTCTCTAATTCAGATGAGTAGGTTAGTTCATATGGTTGGATAAGGGTTGAAGAGGTTCTTCTCTTAGGGTGGCGGTGTGGCCCCTAGCTGTCATCGGCGGCAGGAGTAACAACTGGTCTTGGGGTGATCTAGATTGCCTTGGAAGCTGCTAACTCCGTGGGAAAGGCGGGAACTATGGGACGGTGTCCTGATACTTGTCCAGCAAGTAAGCCACAAAGGCCTCTTGCACGTTCGATACGTATTTGGTGAAGATCACATGCTTGTGCTCGATCCTCTAGCAGCTTTCAACTAGGCTGCGAAGTAGAGGAATTACTTCGGACGGGAGGGCAACTTCAGTAATGCCCGCTGCGGCTGGGCCGTGGGAGGTGTGTCTAGCTCCGCGTTATTCATCATCTGCTAGTGTACCCTTCTTGTCCATCCTTCCTTGGCTGGGCGAATTTCGTCTTTGGGGTCCGGTGGCATGTGAAAGTTAGCTCAAAGGCCTGTCATGAGTGCAGGGAAGAAGAGGGGTCTTTTGGCGTTTGGCTTCTCTGGGTGAGCATAAACCTCCTTTATGATTACCTCGCCAACGTTAATCAGCCGCCCGATCATAATACTATGGATGAGGGCAAGCTGCGACCTATTGACTGTGGATCCGTGGATGCTGGGCATCACGCGGCGTTGGATGAAGTAACTCCAAAGAGCTGCCTCTGGCAACAAATCGCGGCGGTTGACTGACCTGTTGTTTTTACCTGTTAGCCACTGTGTATTTGGCTTACATGTCTCCCTCTTGATTTTGTTTTAGTTACCCACCGTTATGTAGGACTCCCATTCCTCGTGTGGATTGTCGTTGACCTCTATGCTGTAGAAGCTGTTCATCATGTCAGCAGTAAACTTGACACCTTTTTCGCAAACGTGCATGAAAGGGCTTGCCGGTGTCGGTCTACGGGCTTTGAACTCTCACACATTGTTGCTGTTAATTCCATCTTGCTACGGTGCGAATTGGTCCCATCCCATATTGTGGATCCTTTCGAATAGAGAGGGTTCCAATCCGAAATCTTCATCAAAATGGGTGTATTGGAAACCCATCTCTTCCTATAGTTGCCTTTCTCTGTAGAGCTTCTTGTAGGTCTCCTCGACAACAGGGTTCAAGAACCTTTATAAAGGGATTTTGGAGGTGGCGGCCGGTTGCTGTGATGAGGCCATAGTTTGTGGGACGGTTGTATTTTCTAAAGAAGGAAAAGAAAGAACGTAAAAGAAAATAAAACTAAGGAAATCTTGGATGCAAAGATTGTAGAAAGATCTCAGAGTAAAGGAGAAAGCAAAATGAAGAACGGGGGGAGAATAGTTGGCTTTATATAGCTGCTTCTCTCCTCTGGCTTGGCGGGCACGCTGTCAACAGGCGGCAATTATTGCAACACGAATAAGGGGATTCTAGCCGTTACACAGATATCCATTATACTCGCGGGGGTAAAATATAGCAGTTGCGGCTAGTCGTTATGAAGCCACTAGCCGTTATGCTTATCTGCTTTGGGCTGCCAGTTGGGCCTCTCCATTATTCTTTAATCTTTGTTGATCTACCTTCATTCCTGTTGCGTGTAAAAGTGTCTATCGCAATGTAGTGCAAGTGTACACGACACAAGTAGTAAAGTGATACGGGAGTATCGGATATCGTCTCCACATGGATTGGGCTAATAGCTTCACCTTGGATTACTGCACGAAAGAGAAGAGAATTATTTACGTTGTTGTCACGAGATAATAGAGAGTACTTAAATAAAAGAGTAATGGAATCAAGATAGAGAGAACGGTTTGGTATTGAATTTCCCTGTAGTGTAGGTATTGCAACGTCTGGAATATCTGTTCTATCATTGCGTCTGTCGCGGCAGCACCTGTCACGGCAACGGTCTATTGTTAGTCACGGCAGCGATCACACAACTCTGTACTTCAAGCTTGGCAAGAATCCCTGTTATGCCTTGGCCTATCCCTAGGTCCAAGTCTGTCGATGAACATGTCTTAGATGATACCTCCCGGCGTGAATCGAAGGATGAACATTGATGTTGTTGATTTCTTCCTTAGCCACTTAACCTCGTCCTATCCCTAGATCCAAGATAGTTCAACTATAAACTAGAGAACCCGTACTTATTCCTTTTGTATATTTAACTCTCCCAATATTAAGTAAATAGATAATCTCACAATGCTCTCTCGATACTCTTGCAAGATGTTGAAAACAAGAATAAGCAAACTCGAAGTTTATTTCATTGAATTGAAAATTCCTAAAACAAATACAGTCCTTGCAACTACTTTACAAATCAACCCGTGGCCCAAGGGGGAATTTAGAACATGATGAGAAGGGGAAACGGCTAGGGTTTTGGGAGGAAGGCTAGAGATGAAGATATCCTCCCCTAGGTTGAATTACATGCCTTTATATAGGCTTTGGGTTCAAGTTTTCTAATATTGCAAGAATACAAGTTTAAACTAAAGTACAACTCTATTAAAGACTAAATCTTCCGAAAATGTATCTTTAATTCGTCCTTCCTTCTTGCTTGGAGTTTCTTGCTTAAACTTTGGGCTTGGCCTTCATTCTGATTTAGGGCTTGGAAAAATATAAGGGTGCTCCACGACCGATGGGCTTAATTTTCTCTTTCTGTCGAGGCCCACTTTGCTTCTTCTCCTCATTACTGCTGTCTTCATTGGCTGCCACGGCAGCGACCGTGGCAACATTGTCGTCCTCGTCTGCACCTTTAGTTCCAGCTCTACTTCTTCATTGTCCAGCGTCTGCTTCTCCATCTACTATAGCAGCTACCTGCAAAAGCAACCAATTTCAGTAGAAACTGTGCCATTTAATATATTTGTGATGTATAACTGAAATCTAACCTAAATGCAATGAATTATGCTTGAATGCAACAGAAATATGGGTTAAATAGGGGGTAGAACTTTACACATTCAACACACCCCCAAACTCAAGTTTTTGCTTGCCCTCAAGCAATTCGGACCTAAAAGAAAAACTAATTTTTTTTTGTTTGGCTTAAAACAATGAACTTTCCCTTACCTACCATTCATTCCCTATTATGAGCAACACCTTGTCGGATAATTCAGGATTTGCCAAGAACCTTGCTATAATTCTCGTGTAGTGTGTGCATGCTTGTGAACAATTATATGCCAAGACTCCTTTAATTTCACTAGGATAGTTAAGCCTCTAACTTGAATTTTTATGCAAAATTTCATCTTTTTGTAGGCAATTCTTAGGCTCCTTTAGTTTTTATTCAGACTCGATTTTATTTTCTCAAGCTTAAGTTTGACTAGAGACGGTTTCAGACACCTCTAGCTAACTTCCTAAAGCCGGTTTCGAGCACCTATAGGTGTATTGAGTCTATTTTTCTTAACTTCTTTTTCTAGAGCCAGTGTTAGGCACCTCTAGGGGCAACTCAAGTGCTAAGCTTTCTATTCTACTTTACTAGTAGAGTTCTAGGCAGTATAAAAGTCACAAATGGTGTTTAAGTTTTAGAACTATAGTAAGGCTCTAAACTGCTCCTAAAACTATCCTAAAGGCACTGCCACGACAGAGGTTGTCACGGCAGGTAAGTTCAGTTCAAAGACTTAAGCAAAAATGTTCATTTTTTTAGCAAAAATAAACTAAATAAAGACACAATTTTTTAACTTAATAAGACTCCATTAATGGAGGGATGCCACCCCCAAACTGGAGGGTTGCATTGCCCTCAATGCAATGACATATGAGACAAAATAAAATACATCACAAAATATAAAAAAGGCAGACAACAAAATAAGATAAGAAACTTAAATTTTAGGCCCTGTCGTCGCCGCTGCTGCTGCTGTTGCTGAGCTGGATCTGCCGTCGGGCAGTGACATTCTAGGCTAGTGCTGGCTGGCTGATGGGACATGCATATGTATTCTTTGTTTTGGCCTCCGTTGGAGGTTGAATACGAGTAGGGGAGATATGAGGAGGTTTTTCCACTACTCGAACCTCGCTGCTGCTACTGCTCTCGCTGCTGCTTCTGCTGTCTTCTTTTTCCTTGTCTGCTGCCGTTTTCTGCCGCTTCTCCGGTGTAAATTCCTTGAACAAATTCCTCTTGATAGAGGGTTCACCGTCGGATTCTTCTTAAACTGAGGAAGAGGAGAAACCTGCTATATAGGCGTCAACTTCAGCCGAAGGCATCTTTCGCTTGGTTCCTCTGGCAAAGGTGTCTGCTGTGCGGCTGCCGCCTGCAGCTGTTGTGGCAGAGGTCGGTGTGGACGCATCAGATGGCGTTTTGGGCGTGGCAGCGGGTGTAGGGGTATGGGCAGGGGTGGGGGCAGCAAAATATTGATTTGTGAAGGCAGGGAATACATCATCGGGGAAATTAAGAGAGGTTTGAATAAAGTGTACCATGGCAGTTGTGAAGTCTTTGATGAAACTCATGAGGCCGAGCTGTCGTTCCTCCAGTTTTTGTATGGCATCAAGGATCTGGGAGGAAGTGTCAGCTGGATGTGCTGCTGCTATAGGCTTCATGGTTTCTGTGGCAACAGGCTCGGTGTCGGTAGGTTCTGTCGGCTCTGCTGCTGTGGCAGTAGGGTCGAAAGACGACAGGGGCGTGGCAGCAGTGAGCTCCGTCAGGCTAAGTATGTTTCGCTCTGTCCAGCCTTTCCCTTGGACTCGCAAATCTTCGGCAGCTTCCGGTACATGATGGCTGCAACATAGGGTGGTGATGAGATAAGGGATGAAGAGTGGTCCTGTCGGCCAGTATGCACATTCCAATATACTCTCCCGGATGTATCTGCCAATCTTAATTGGCCTCTCATTTAAACTAGAATCGATGAGGGCTATCCTTGGTTGGTCGACGGTTGTGTTGTGCGAGGAGGGCATAATTCGCTTTTTGATGAAGGCGTTCCACAGTTTATCCTCCGGGGTGAGTTGGACTCTCTTCACCGTCCTTGGGTTTTTCGGATCAGTGTTCCACTGGGTACCCTCGTCCGTGAGTTCTGCCATCACCGCGTCGTAGTCGGCAGGCTCTAAACTCTCAAGAAATTGTTGGTGGCCATCTTCATTTCTGCCCACATAGAACCCGTAGAGGGTGTTGATGTACTCGGGCTCGAAGGGCACCTCTTTCTCTCTTACTGTGACTGTTGTCGCGTTCCTGCTACCGATGCCAGCATAAAAATCTCGGACAAGATTCACGTTCATCTCCTCTGGTTGTTCCGCGAATATCTGCCACTGCAGGGCTCTGATTTTCCTAGCTATGAATGGCTGCAGTCCCAGGTTCCCCATTTTCCAAGTGTAAATAAAACCCTTCTCCTACCACATGTCACGGATATGGAAGGATCGTGGAGTTGATGCTGCCGTGGCAGATCCTGAAGCAACACTTCGGCGGGTGTTTCTCGAAGACATGTTGCAAGGATTGTGTACGAAAAATGAAAGCAAGTAAAAATTCTAGAGAAAACAAGTAGAAAGAGTAGAAGTGAGTGAAAAATGAATAGTAAAACGGGGTTTATATAGGGGAGAGTTTGTTGCCCGTTGGAGCTGTAACGGCAGGCACGAATGACGGGGCCAGCTGTTGCGCGGTTTCTGACGCGTCTCTCACGTGTTTCCGTGTCTGCTGCGTGTCTGTTACGCGTTTGGGCGTCTACCGCGACAGCGTGTCGACAGGCTGGATTTTCCGCGTTTGTCGCGGCAGCTGGAACAACAGGCTCCAAAGTTGGGCTTTTTGGGCTGATGGAAGGATGGTGGGCTGAATTAACTTCTCTTCTTCTCCTTGTTTCCTTTATTTCCTAAAAATAATAAAAATAAAAACGTTATTTCCTAAAATAAAAATAATTCTAATTTCCTAATAAATAATAAAAATAAAATTTAGGTTAAATTAGGGATGCCAGGAGGGGCATCTCCTAAGGTAACCACTTCCTGCATTCTTGGGGCTTTAGTCCCCTGATAATGCTTCAATCGTTGTCCATTCACTTTGAATTGGTGCCCGCCTTTTAAAGATCTGATCGTGATGGCACCATGGGGAAAAACCTGCACCACTTGGAATGGGCCAGACCATCTAGATTCCAACTTCCCTGGGAAGATCTTTAACCTATAATTGAATAACAACACAAGCTGCCCTGGGCAGAACTATCGTGGCAGCAACTTCTTGTCATGCCACTTCTTGGTCTTGTCCTTGTAGATTCTTGCGTTGTCATAGGCCATTGTTCGAATTTCTTCAATTTCGTTCAGATCAAGTAGCCTTTTTTGCCCTGCTTTTCCAAGTCTATATTCACTGCCTTGATGGCCCAGTACGCTCTGTGCTGAATCTCGACAGGTAAATGGCATGTTTTCCCATAAATCAGCCGATAGGGGGACATTCCCAATGGAGTTTTGAATGTTGTTCTGTAGGCCCATAATGCATCATTGAGGTGTAGAGACCAGTTCTTCCGAGTTGGCTTAACCATCTTTTCAAGAATGTTCTTAACCTCCTGTTAGATATTTCAGCATGTCCATTGGTCTAAGGGTGGTATGCTGTTGCAATCCGATATTTGACTCCATACTTTTTAAGGCAGCAGCTATAACCCTATTTTCAAAATGCCTCCTTTCATCACTGATGATCGCCTTAAGGATGCCAAATTTGGAAAAAAATGTTTTTATGAAAAAAACCCTGAACCGTCTTGGCATCATTTTTTTGAGTGGCGATTGCTTCAACCCATTTGGACACATAGTCAACTGCCAGGAGGATATATAAGTTCCCACATGAAGTTGGGAATGGTCCCATAAAATCTATCCCCCAAACGTCAAAGATATCGACTTCAAGAATATTTTGTTGCGGCATCTCGTGTCTCCTTGAGATGTTTCCAGTTTGTTGACACTTGTCACAGTTTTGTAGAATGTTTGAGCATCCTTGAACAGTGACGGCCAGTAAAATCCTGACTGTAAGACTTTGGCAGCAGTTTTGTTACCTCCTAAGTGTCCTCCATACTGTGAAGCATGACAGTGATGTAGTATAGCTTCTTGTTCATCATGTGTTACGCATCTCCTTATAACCTGATCTGCACAACATTTGAAAAGAAGAGGTTCGTCCCAATAATAATGCTTAACATCATTTTGGAACCTCTTCCTAGCTTGATAATTAAGGTCAGGAGGAGTCATTCCGCTAACTAAATAATTAACGAAATCAGCATAACATCGGAGTGCAGAAAACTTACCTGCCACCATGGCTGTCGCGACACTGCTTGTGGTAGCAAACAGCTGCTCATCTGGGAAGGTCTCTAGAATGTGTCTCTCGTCTGCCGGTAGACTCTTTCCCTTCTTTAACCTTGACAAGTGATATGCAACTTGATTCTTTGTCCCCTTTTTGTCTTTGATTTCAAGGTCGAACTCTTGCAGTAGCAGAATCCAACGTATTAGTCTAGGCTTTGCATCCTTTTTGGTGAACATATACTTCAATGCAGAGTGGTCTGTGTGGACAATGACCTTCGTTCCAAGTATATAAGAACGGGACTTGTCAATAGAGAATACCACAACTAATAGTTCCTTCTCTGTGGTAGTGTAGTTCAATTGGGCGTCGTTTAGTGTTTTGCTGGCATAATATATGACATGAAAGAGCTTGTCTTTTCTCTGCCCAAGTGCTTCCCCGACAACATAGTCACTAGCATCACACATGATCTCGAATGGCAGTTTCCAATCTAGTGGCTGTACTATTGGGGCTGTTACCTGCTTTTCTTTCAGAACCTTGAATGCCTCAGTACATTTAGCGTTGAAGTCAAAGGGACGGTTCTGCTCCAGAAGATTGCATAAGGGTTTGGTGATCTTCGAAAAGTTCATGTTGAACCTCCGATAAAAACCAACATGTCCTAAGAAACTTCTGATTCCCTTGACTGCGGTGGGTGGTGGCAGCTTTTCGATTACTTCTATTTTAGCCATGTAGACTTCTATGCCGCGACAGCTAATTTTATGGCCAAGGACTATCCTTTCATCCACCATGAAGTGACACTTTTCCCAGTTCAATACCAAGTTTGCCTTTTCACATCTCTCGAGCACCTTCTGTAGGTTTCCTAGGCAGCCTTCAAAGTTGTCTCCAAAGACTGAATCAAAAACCTTGTTGAATCAAGTAGCAATTGAAGAGGTTTTGTAGATATGTTGATTAGGAATCAATAGAGAGTTGAAAGGAGGGATTTAGGTGAGAAAATCAGATCAAATTCTCTGGAGAGAAAGTGTTTGGGTTGAGAGAAAATGAGAGAAAGAAAATTGAGAAAAGTTAGTTGCAAAAATATCCAAAATAGCCAAATGGCTTTCCCTCCACTTTTAATATCATTTAAAATCAGAATTTAGTCTTAAAATATCTTAGAAAAATCTGGAGAAACTCCCTTTGGGTAAATAGCTCCTTAAAGATTCAAAGTTTCAACCCTTTATAAAACAGTCACCAAACTTTCGAAAATTACATTTTGGTCACTAGCCAAAATGTCACACTTCCAAAACTCATTTTCCAAAATTGATTTCACAGTTCACTTAATTATATTTAAAGATGATTTTAGAACATTTTTCCATATTTTTAATGCAACCCGAACTAGGCTTTCCTAATTTCACCTCTTTAGATTCGAATAGCACTTTGACCAAACCGGTCAACGCCCAAAACTCCTAAGCCCAAAACCGGGGTGTTACAACCCTAAGGTACTTTGGCCTCTATAGACTCCTTTGGTCCCAACAGAGCAGTCAGCTGATTAATAATCTATGTTTGTGTCTAAGAAAAATAATTCTTGATAGATTGCTCCATTCTATCAAAGCGGTTCTATGTTTCCATCTGATCATTTCACCAAACTAGCAATTTGATCCTCAACAACTATAGGTTTAGAGAGTAAGCAAGTTCTGTATGAATGCGAAATAATTGCGGCTTAAAAGCAAACTATTATTAAACCTTTCTTTATTAAACTCCTTATTTTGCTGAATATAATATGATATTAAAGTTCATGTAGCGGACGAGTGATGACTTCTCTGTGCTCCAGCTTGACATCCCATCGTTCCAACAGGCTCGTTACTTGCCTTGACAGTATCTGTACATATGAAGCGACGTTCCTGACTTGTTTCATGAAGTTTACCAATTCGTCATTCTGGTTTAGGACTGTTCGTTGTGTTGGATCATACTTTTCTTTCCATTCTCCGCTTTCTTGGTATAGCGCTCCTTCATATCCTGTGAGCTTCTCATCTAAATCCTACACCATATTTTCCATCTCAAATATCTTTTTCTGCAACCTTTCCTTTTCTATTTCCAACGGACCTTGTCTTCATTGTGATATTTCATGATCAGCTGCTCTAACTATGTCACTTGGCTTGTTAAGTCAAACTTTCCAGCTTGTTCTTCCTCTAATTTCTTATTTGCCTTGCTACTGGATTCCTTGCTTGCCTGAGACTTCCTTTCGTACATCTTCTTGTAATCATCTCTTTCTTTTGTCATGGCGTCCTATTTCTCTGATAAGTTTTTCACCACCTTACTTGTCCCTCCTTTTTGCTTCACTTTGTAATCATCATGAAGTTCTTGCAGCTTCTATGGATCTCGACTGATCTTTCTGTTTTGTTCCATTAACTCTTTTTTCCTTTCATTCGTGCATATTCACTTGCATCTTTGCCATGGTCAATTCTTTAGTAAGTTTAGAGCGATTAGGTGTTCTCTATTTATGAGCGCAAGTGCACACTCTTGTCAAGTTACAATATATAAGACATTGTCTCCCACAGGGATTGGAACAACTTCTAATAGTGTTTACCTGCACCAGGAAATAGTAACTTACAAATTTAAATTTCTAAATATTAAAAAGCATAAAAGTAAAAACACAAGTAATTGAAGAGAAAGAGAGATCAGGTTGATAGATTGGGCCAGGTAGTTGTAGCTCAGTAGTGTGTAGATTGTCTTGTAAAGGTTAAGTGTGTTTTGCGCTGCCACGATCTGCTGCCTTGGCGGGTAGTGGCAGATTGAGATGGCGGCAACTTTAACAGCTAAGGCGACACTCTGCTATTACAACTTTCACTTTCTCGGCAGGTGAGATGGAGAGAAGTCCCTTCGGCAAATCTGGCATATTCTCCAAGTTCGGCGAAGCAATTCTAAAGTGATCCTACCTATGTCTAGGCTAGGATTATGTTGATGTGTTACGTAGGCAATGCCTAGCAATCTCATCGTAAACCTAAAACAAACAGTCAACGTTTGGTTGCTTTTTTAGACGCTGAAATTCTAACTTATGTGTAATCCGAATTAGTTAACACCTCGTCATGATGAGACCGTGCTTAATTCTTTCGTGAGTTTAACACTTTCATGCCCAACAAATGGATTCTTCAAATGGACTTTTGGAACTAATTGTTGGAAGCGAAGCGCATGAATAAAGCAAACTAAGAGTAATTTATTGCAAAAACAACTTAAACTCTTACAACTGTTTCTCACAACTACTTTACATACAAAAACCTAAACCCTATGATAAACTAGGGGGCATCTAAGGTTATCTAAAAATGTTGTTTATGCCTTTATACCCTCAATACATGTGGACTCCTTTTGGACGTTGCCTTCTCCGGCAAGTAAAGATAAGTACTCCTACTTATCAATATTTATTCTGCTCTGCACACTGTTCCATGCTTCAGAAAATTGCAAGGCTGGCTTGATGGATTCAGAAAATCATCCTCTATAAATCGCAACCCATCTTGGCTGAGTCGGTGTATTGTCGCCTAGGTGGCTGGCTGCTATGGCAGCGTCCTTGGTGGCACTTTGGAAATGCTTAAGTACAGCTCCTTTTGCTCTCTGCTTTCATGTCCTCTCCCCTCCTCTAAACAACTACAGCACCTGAAAAAGAAAATTAAACTAAAACAATATCTTTTCTTAACCAAATATAGAATATTCAATAAAAGTATGGTAAAAGAGAAAATATTGTTATTATGCATGCAATGTACAAAATATAGAACTTTCTGACACTCTACACACCCCCAAACTCAAACTATTGCTTGTCCTCAAGCAATGCAACATAACTAGTAAACCTGCCCCTTGCACAAAAATTAACAGAAACCTAGCCTTTAACTTGATTTCTTACCTCAAGGCCGTGGCACCTGTTTTATTTTTAGTGATAGGGAATTGCATGAAATAACATAGAATTTAAAATTTTTTAGTGCCAGTGCAGTGTGTGCTGGTCTGTGTCTATGCTAAACATGTTGAGTATACTAAGTAAATAAAGTATGCTAAAAATAATTAAATACGAAAAAGGATATAATTTTGCTGCCATGGAAGCACATTTAAGCACTTCTTTCCTCTTTTTTCTGATCATGGCCTCAAGGGCTCCAGCTCATCACAACTATTCTCCAGGTCTGAAGCTAAGATAGGAGCATACAACAAAACTCCGAACCGTTTGAATAGAGTCATCCCGTGAAGGCTTTTCATTCACTCTTGCTAATTTGGCCGTCTCTTCAAATAATTTTAGATACTTGGACTTTGATAGCAGCGAAGTGTCATTGCTCAGGATCCTTCCTAAAGCCTGTTTGGGGCACCTCTAGGGTATTAAGCAATTACTCCTAGAGCCTGTGGGCACCTCTAGTGTACGTGGACTTAACTACCTTGTGCTGCCGCGACGGTAATCCTGCATCCAATTAAGAAATTTTCATTAATTTAAGCAGGCAGTGTTAGACTTAGAACTCAAGCAAAACTCAGCACTTAGCAGACAGTGTAAGAATAATTGGCAGCTAAAAAAATTCTAAGTATTTTTCATGCTTCTTCCTATGATTAAGTTCAATTTTAAGTATGGTGCGAATATGGAAGTCGGCTAACTATCATTGGCACAAGTTTTTAAGCTAAGACTTTCTATTTCGTTATCTTCTAGGGCAGAATTTACACATGCTGCTACATGCGGCTAAATGCAACTAAGAGCAAATAAAACAAAGAGGATTAACCCCCCCCCCAACTCAAGGTTGGCATTATCCTCAATGCTTTACACAAAATCTAAAATAAAAACTTAAAAGAAAAAGAAAACATAAAATTAAAAGAAAACATAAAAGGAAAGAAAAATAAAGAAAAGGTGCTAAAAATTATTTGAGTTCCCCTCCGTTTTTGTTGCTGCCTCGGAGGATGACTCTGAGGAGGCGGGGAGGACGAGGCGACGTAAGGCGGGAGATTTGGCAGCTAGGCTCTTCTTGTGGCCACGTGGTGGCTGAATGCGGCTGTGAGTGGTTCTTTTAGGTGGTGCTTCTGGCTCGGTTTCAGACCCTTCGACTTGAGGCTCAGTCGCACTAGCGGGCCGCTTCCTTTCCCTTGATGCATCATCCGATTCATCAGAGGAGGAATAAGATACCTCTATGTCCAATGTATCTGAGGCCTCGACTTTCTCTTTGGCAACTGCCTCCTCTGTTGCAGGGGCTGCGACGATAGTCTCATCCTCTTTTTCGGCCATGATCTCCTCTTCTTCAGAATCAGAGAAAAAGGTGTGGGTGTATGGCTGGATGGGAATGGGCGTGGTCCTTCTTTTGGGCTGGAAATGTTGTCCTTCGCTGTCTACGGCGACTGGAGTGGCAGCTTGTCGAGGTGTGATTAGGGTTGGTTTAGAAGCTGCTAATTCCGATGAAAATGATGGAAACATTGGGTCGGCGTCGTGATATTTATCCAGCAAGTAGGCCACAAAGGCCTCCTGCACCTCCACGATGTATCTCGTAAAGATTACCTTTTTGTGCTCAATTCTATGGCAGCTTTCTACAAAGGTTCGAAGCAGAGGAACCACGTCGGAAGAAAGGACAACAGCAGTACTGCTTGTCGCGGCCGCGGTGGCGGTAGGATTGGACAGCAGCAAGGTGGTTGTTGGTGTTTCAGGTTCTGGCTCTTGCATCATCTGAAGACGAGCCTTCTTTTTCCACCCTTCCTTGGCGGCGATGATAGTATCTTTGGGATGCGGAGACACACAGAAATTGGCACAGAGGCCGGTGTTAAGTAAGGGGAAATCGAGGGGTGCCTTGGACTGTGGATTGGCTATGTTAGGATTGATTTGTTCAAGTATAACTTACCCAACGTTGATTGGCCGCCCCTTCATTATGCTATGGATTAGGGCCAGCCACAACATGTTGACTATGGAACCATGCGAAGTAGGCATTAGGCGGCGCTGAACGAAGTTACTCCAAAGAATGTCCTATGGCAGCAAGTCGCGGCAGTTGACTGAGCCATTATTTTTGTCGATGAGCCACTTGGCGTTGGGTTGGCAAATTTCTCTTTTGATTTTTTCTTACTTGGATGTTGTTAGACCCAAGCTCCATTTTTCGTGTCGATTCTCTTTTATTTTTATTTCGTATAAGTTGTTTATTGTTGCTGTCGTGAGCTTGATACCCTCGCAGCGAACGTAGATGAAGGGGTTTCCTAGGGTAGGTTTGTGGACATAAAATTCCCTAACTAAGTTGGTGTTTACCTTCTCTGGCTGCCGTGCAAAAATATGCCATCCTAGTGCGTGGACTCTTTCAAATACGTTGGGTTCAAGGTCAAGATTCCTTTCTTGCCTTGTGTACTGGAAACCTATCTCTTCGTAAATTTGCCGCTCAGTGAAGTGCTGCTGATAGGTTGCCGCTGCGTCAGCATTAAAGAACCTATGGAAGGTTGGCTTAGAGGACGAGGCTGCGTGTTTTGATGTTGCCATAATTATGAGAACGGTTATGTTTTATAAAGAAAAGAAAGCAATTACAAGAAAATAACGTAGATGATATCTTGAAATAAAAGAAGACAAGAAGAATTGAGAGAAAAAGAGAGAGTAAAGTGAAGAATGAGGAGAAAATAGTTGGCCTTATATAGCCGCTACTCTACGTTGCTTTAGCGGGCACGCTGCAAATGGGCAGCAATAATTGCGGCATGTTTTACGAGATTCTAGCTATTACGCATATAGTCGTTGCCCTCAGTTGTTGCAAATATAGCTATTGCGGCTAGCCGTTATGAAGCCGCTAGCCGTTATGCTAATCTGCCTGTTATGCGTCATTGGGCCGCCTTGGCCGCTGCATTGGGCCTCTCCATTATTCTTAATCATTCTTGGTCTTGCCTTCATTCCTAACCTGAAATAAAATAAATGCAAAAATTAAATGAAGATAACTCAAAATTAAATAGATTTCAAGAAAAATAAAATTGTGCAAATTTTTAAAAAAATTAAATCTAATCCTAATGCATAAAAATTAAATAAAAATAAAAATTATGCTATGTTGGGAGGTGCATCTCCCAAACATAACCACGTCCTAAGGGTTTTGTTTTTGGCTTTTTGTCCAGGTATGTCCTTCTTCTCCTCAGGTGGGTGTTGGTTGCCATCTTTGCCGCCCTGACGTCTAGGTGTTGGGCCTTTGTCTGGGTTGGGTTGGCGGGCTTCCATTTTCTGGCAGAACTTTTTTAAAGTCTCCATAAGTCCTATGTTTTATGCACGCTCCAACGACAACCTCACATTACCACCATCTTGAGGTGCAGCCGAATGAGCTCCGGCTACTGCTGCGTGGAAAGCTCCAGCAATAGCTTGTATCAACACTAACATATCAGGAGCAGCTTGCCCCAAAACTCCCTTGGGTCCAGCAACCCCTGCACCATCTCCTGCAGCACCAACCCCTACGTCACCACCACCAGGTGGTCCACCAGGAGGAGGCAGTAAATCCTCAACATTCTTGTTCTCAGTCGTAGCACAAGTATTAATTCTAAGCTCTCTACGCGGCCCCATAAGAAAACAATGCAACTGAAAATACAATAAATTCAATTAGGCAACATAAGACAAGTAATCCAAGTACTCAAGCTCATTTTTTCAAAACAATTCTTTCAAATAGTAATGATATGGAAATGGGATCCCCAACTATACCCCAAACACAACATAGCATCACAATTTCATCTCATTAGAACCAAACATCAACAATCATACATCATGGTTTCACCAAAAAGCCATAACCATTCATACTAACACCCATTAACCACTTACCAAGACCCAAATATTTGTAAACCTGGCTCTGATACCAACAAATGTAACACCCTTAGCCCAGCCTAGACGCTTGACCCGAACTTCGAAGATTACACGGGGAAAACCAAAGTCAACCCGAAAGTCAACCTTGATTAACGACCTTTTTTTCCTTTTTATCTTTTCTAAATGCAAGATTAAGCCTATGTGGTCACACAAGATCATAGGAAAGGAAGGCACATAGATCGAAATTCATTTAGGGGTTTAATTGAAAGAATTTGACTATTATGGACCAAAATGTAAACTTTGCAATTTGCGAGGACTTTGCAGATTTTAAGCTTACCAATGTGTAATTAGTCATATTTCATATATCTCTGTCAAATATCAACTTAATTTGACATTCCAAACTCAACCAATTGCATCCACAATCAACAAGGACTAAAATGCAAGAAATGAGAACTTGAAACAATTCAAAAGCAGACCAACGGTCAACCGTTCCGAAACGATGACCCTAGTATCGAAACGGTCGTATCAAAATAGAGTTGACCGTTGCAGAACTCGGGTGCGTTATGGGACCAATATCTAAACAGGCCTCTCCAATAGCTAAAGTGTTCTGAAACACTTTTACCCGTTCCGAAACACTATGGCCATTTCAGGCCCCTGTTTCGGAACATATAAGGGTGTTTCGATACACCATGTCCTGCAACCATACAATTTTCAGGTTTTTTACATCTTTACACATTCAAACATATTCTAAATCATACCATTTCACACCAGCAACATTAATAAACATTAAAGAACATTATTATGAAGCTTAAGCTAGAGCATGACATCAACCAAGTGATCATTGAGTCTATAGGCATGCTTCCTAGTCACATGAACCATTTAAAAGCCTCAAACCTCAAACCAAACCATATTGGCCATTTACAAACTTCAAAAGCCATAATAAACTTCCTTCAAGCATAGGGAGTTCAAAATACATCTCCCAAAATCAACCTTAGATCCTTATTGCCAAATATCAATACTAAAGCATGTGAAAACATCACCATACATGAGCTTCTCACTTCCTTGGATGTCCTTAGCCTTCTCGCTGCCCAAACTCGTTCTCAAATATCTGCATTGTTGGTAAAAGAGAGCGTAAGCATATTTGCTTAGTGAGGCAAGCTCTAAGGAAAACAAACACAATAATGCATCTATAAAACTCTTTCTCAAAAACCATTTTCAACAACAAGCTCTTTCTATCTCATGCTTGAAAACCATTTCAAATCAATCTCCATTTGAAAACACATGTACCTCTATTCTATCTCATGCATTTAAACCAATGCAAATCTCATGGCAAATCCATTCACATGCTTGTGAAAACTAAAGCATTTAATACACAAATCTCATATGCATTTCTCATAGCATAAATCATCTCAACATTTGGTACATGTAAATCAAATACAATTTCATAAACTATAGGCATTTCATATTGCATCTTTACTCGGATATGCGGATTAGCTTGACTCGAGGTCAAGTCCTACCCCGGTGGAATCTCTCATCACCGGACTCTCATGGCGGTATCTCTTATCACCATAAAGCTTGGGTATTTCACCAAATCCTACCCCGATGGTATCTCTCATCATCGGATTCTCACATCGGATCCTGATGGCACTACATCCATTGCCCGACTCAAAAGCGCATGTATGGATTTTATTTTATAGTGCACTCGTATCCTATTGATCGATCAATTATATCTAGTAAGTATCTCATCTTCTATGCCAATATATTATGTCAAAAACATCATCTCACCTACTGTTTTTAATGCAACATTTCTCAAATCTTTAAACATCTCATTTAAAAACCACACCTCATGCTTTGCATTAAATCAAAATCTCAAATCTCTTTAATACAACATGATATCTCACGAAATCTCTACAAAGCATCATCTCATGCTACAAATCATGTATAAAACAGTAGAAATTTGTCTATCTCAAAACAAGAGCATGTAAAAACATTTAGGGGCATCAACCACATATTTGAGAGCAAATCTAGCCATACTTACTTCCGGACTTAGGATGGTGTTTCAAACCAATCCTAAATCCCCAAACCTTGTATCTTTGTCCCCCACCCATTACGTTTCGCTTGCTTGTCAAAACGATATCTAAGCTCCTAGCACTTTCGGATCAACACCAAAAGCGTACGAAGATGTCTTCCCTGTTTATTACACATAAGAGCAGAGGATTAATGCATCATCATGCATTTAAATCATCAACTACACAGACAAACTCGCTGCACTACTCAGAAACACAATTTCGGCTACCCAAAACAATCGGAATCATCTCCAAACTCTTCCAAAACAAAGCCCAGCCAAGATCTATCAGTTCTAATCATTTCTAAATCTCAATCAACGCCAAAAATCATCATATTTTCGTCCTTATATCTCCAGCAACAACAGAACACTAAAACCACCCCAAAAACCACAAAACTAGCATGTAAAACTTAGGAATCCAAACTTATTCGGGATTTTCTTGATAAACCTTCTTTTATAACATCAATTATCATCCAAAATACTTTAGAAATCGACCTCAAAACAGAGCCTAACCAAGAGTTACGAAAATCATCAAGATCTCACCAAGAATCTTGAGTTTTACCACAATTTCGTGTTTCTAACATTAAAGCAACTCAAAAATCCTTAACAAAGGATTGATAACTTGGGAATTTCAGTAAAGAACTGATCATTAGAGGAGAAGGATGAAGCTTACCTGTGATGGATGATTTCTTCTCAATTTGGGCAAGATTTCTTGAAAATCCAAGGTAAAAACAAGAGGTTTTGATGAGCTAAAGATTAGGAATCCTTAGGAGAATGAAATCTCAGCAAATGAGATGTAAATCAAAGGTTAATTAATGAAGGAAAAGTGTTTGGCTGAGTGGAAATTGAGACAAAATGAAATGAGAGAAAACTAACGTAAGGTAGTTATAAAAGTCAAAATAGATTTTTCTTTTTAATTCTCCTTTATTCCCTTAATTAAAACATTATAAAAACTCCCAAATTAAAGAGAAATCAGATGAAAAACATTTTGGTAAAATTAGCTCCTTAAAGATTCAAAGTTTCAATACTTTACAAAACAGTCACTGGTCAACTTTTGTAAAAACTACGATTTGGTCACTACACCAAAATGTAGTATTTCCAAATCATATTTTGTAAAATTGTTTTCACCATAATCATTTATATAATAAATGAGGATTTTTAGATATTTTTCCATATTTTTAAAATATCCCGAACTAGGTGTTCCCTAAATCTCCCTAAAAGATTCGAATTGTTCTCGACGGGCCCGATTCAAACTCTAAAACATCTAGGCCCAAAATCCGGGCGTTACACGGTACATATCCAAAGACTTCCATCCGATGAAGAAGAAGAAGATGAATGAAACTGTTAAGGGACCCTGCCACGATAGATTGGACGGCAGCAGCATCAGTGATGACGACCTCGAGGTCCTTGATAAGGCCCCAAAGATCTCACCTACCCGAGTCCAGCCACCTCGAGAGGCCAAAAAGAAGATAGCCTCACCATCTCCCAACCCCAAGCTAACCTATGTCGTCAAGGTAACTGCCCGCCGGATGCTCCGCATCAGCAACAAGAGCGATGACAACTCATCAACTTAAGTGCTTTTCTATTATGCTTGCTCTTTCTGCTGTTATTTTATCTATTTGTGATGTTTTCTTGTTTTTATTTTGTTGTCATGCATTTTGGACAGTGAAACCCTTGAGTTTGGGGGTGGGCAGTCCTCAATGATTTAATGAACTTTTTAATTTGTGTCTTTAATCTATGTCTCATCTTAGTCATTTTTTGTGTTAAAATAATAAAAATAAATAGAAATTTTTCTTAAGTCTTTTGAACTGCACTTACCTGCCGCAACAATCTCTGTCGTGACAGTGCCTTTAGAATGTTTTAGGAATTATTTAGAGCCTTGCTATAATTCTAAACTTCAAAAACACTTTTGTGACTTATATGTTTTCTAGACTTCTGTTAGTAAACTAGAGTAGAAAAACTTAACCACTTGAGTTGCCCCTAGAGGTACCTAACACTGGCTCTAGGAAAAGAATAGAAGAAAAGAAAAACGTAGACTCAGTACCCCTAGAGGTGCCTAACATAAGATCTAGGAAGATAGCTAGAGGTGTGTTTAGTGCATAAAAGTTCTACATTTTATCCCCCATTTACCCATATTTTTGCTGCACTCAAGCATGATTTATTGCATTTAGGATAGATTTTCGCATACACATCACAATTAGATAAAACTGCACAGATGCTGCTGAAATTGGTCACTTTTGTTGGTAACTACTGCGGTAGCAAAGGAGTAGAGGCGAGTTGCGAAGCTGGAATTGAAGGACAAAGGGCACTGACTGTCGTGACACTTGCCGTGGCAGCAATGACGACAGAGAGACACTGAGGTGTAAAAGTTAGGTGGAGCTCGACAGATAGAGAATTTCAAGCTGTTCTGTCGTGGATCGCTCCCATATTTTTCTAAGCCCTAAAGAAGAAGGAAGGCCAAGCCCAATATTCAAGGAAGAAAGTCAAAGCAAGAAAATAGGATGAATTAAAGGCATCTACTCAGAAGATTTAGTTTTTAATAGAGTTGTACTTTAATTTAAACTTGTATTCTTGCCATATTAGAAAACTTGGACCCATGGCCTATATAAAGGCATGTAATTCGACCTCGGGAAGGATATCACACTCCTAGTCGTCTTCCCTCAAAACCCTAGTCGTTTCTTTCTCTCCACCATGTTCTAAACTTCCCTAAGGGCTAAGGATTGATCTTGTAAAGTAGTTGTAAGGATTGTATTGTTCTTAGGATTTTTTTTGTTCAAGTAATAAAACTTCAAGTTTATTTACTCTGGTTTTCAATATCTCATAAGAGCTTCGGGAGAGCATTGTGAGGGTATCCATTTGCTTGATATCGGGAGAGTTAAGCATTTGAAAGGAGTAAATATGTGTTTTCCAGTTTATGGTTAAACCATCTTGGCGTAGGGATATGTACAAGGTTCAGTGGCTAAAGAAGTATTCACAAACATTGGTGTTCACCCTTTGATTCACACCAGGAGGTATCATTCGAGATGTGTTCATCAACAGAACTTGGAACTAGGGATAGGACAAGTCATAATAGGGATTCTTGCCAAACTTGAAGTACGAAGTTGTTAATCGCTGTCGCGACATCAACGGACCTCTGCCGCAACAGGTGCTGTCGCGACAGGAACAACGACATAACAACAGAAGTTCCTCAGAACAGTGCAACACCTGCACTACCGAGCAAATTAATATCGACCTATTCTTTCAATCTGTGTACACTTGCACTATTTGCGATAGTCTTATTTACACGTAACACCCGTATTACAGGATCAAGGACATATCTTCGTAGGTTCTGAAGGAAGAACATCAAATATTATGGATCCTCCTTTGGGACGATTGCGAATGCAACAGGAACGCATTTTCAATTGTCGTCTTGTACAATAGCTAGAAGTAGGGTCTGAGTAAATATTCTGTACAACCATGTGCCATCGATTTGGACCATCAATTTACAGTTCTTGAATGCATTGATGCACTGCGGGAAAGTCCAAAATAACCGGTGGAATTGAGAAGCACCTCGAACGACACGATCATTTTTGTATGTCGGAACCGTATAAAGTTTGACAACCGTTCCGGGGATGTGTTTCTGCAGTAGATTTAGCCACAGGTGCAACTTGCTGTAAGAATCATCCCATCGTCCAAACAGTTGTTCCACGGCCAACTTCTTTCTATACCATGCTTTCCAATATTCAAGACGGTAGCCGGTGACACCTTCAGTTGCAACCTGACATGTGGGGACCGACACCTTGGGATTTGCTTTTACCAGTGGCATAAAGATGCCGGCAAGGACCTTTACATCCAGGTTCTTGTGATCCTGACTTAGGCTACCAACGGTGAATGTATAGGGCCTTTCATGTTTTGTTGTTCTCCAATGACCGTCTGCCTTCTTCAATTGTGATACATGCATTTTCCATTTACAGTCGTGATCCTTTTGGGTGCAGTACGCCTTGTAGTATTTTTGGTTGGTTTTTCTTCACTGTCGTCTCAACAGCCCAGCGAATGTTGTACTGCTTAATTGCGGCCACTGCCATTTCTTTAGTCAAGAACATCGTACCAATGGCCACTTCACCATCAGAATGGTTGAGTATGTTGTCAATTGTTTGGTGTTGCGAAAACTCAGGAACGTCCATGGCATCCATATCAACCGTTGTGAAGTGGGATGGTGGTTGGTAAATAGAAATAGGTGCCGCTGATAGATGAATGTTGGTTGTTTTTGGCTGTTCTTCGATGTCTTCTAAATCATCTTCAAAGGATGATGGTGGAACGGTCAAGTCTTCTGGTTCTTCATAGAAGGGCCCCTCCTTGGTGCCGTTGGGCCTGGTTCTCTAATCGGGTCTTCGTCAGAAGCATCCCCCGCGAGCTGGTATATTTCAGCATCGTCGATCGCTACCATTTGAGGCGAGCTTGGTGGTCGACGATCGCGAGACATCTAACGAGATCGCTCAGGAACTGCATTTCCAAAACCAAAATCAAGAGCACCAAAAGAAGAATGTCTCCCCATAGATGGTTGAACCTACCCCCTTCTCTACGCACCAAAACATGATTTCTTCTCTTTTTTACTACACTTACTTACTTTTCTTTCGATACAATGACAGGCTTACGAAACAACGCGCAACACTGCTCTAACTATTTCAGGACAACAACAGAGGTATTATTTTTTTCAGAATAATAATTTTTTTAATTTTTTATTTTACTCACATTACCAACTATTTTATTTTTTGTTATTTTATTTTTGAAGGGATACGAATGTCGGTTACTTTGCTACCTTAACTGTATAAACCACGCACCTCATCCCGACATTATGTCGTCAGTTGAAAGAACTGGTTTTGGCCACGGAGCGAGGATCTTAGCGGGTGTGAAGTGTAACTCATCGTTCATTGGCGCGCTAATAGAACGATGAAGGCCAGAGATGCAAACTTTTCTTTTCTCGTGTGGCGAGGCAACAATAACGTTGCAGGATGTTGCCTACCATCTAGGGTTGCCTACGGATGACAACCTTATTACGGGTATAGCGTTGGGTAATTGGCCGGATCTATTTTCTCATCTTATGGGAGTGGCGCCTCCGGAAGATGTGTGTGATGGTGGGAAAATATCCCTATCTTATCTGGAGATTGAATTTGAAAACCCTCCCCCCCATGCGGATCACGAAAGACTCCAGGTAATTTTTTTTCATTTTTTCACTAATTTTTATATTTTTATTATATTTCTTTTCTTAAATATTTAATTTTTTTAATATCCATATTTCTTTCTTCTTTTGTTTTGTTACTATTAAATTTTTTTTATTTATTATTTTCACAGCAGTTTGCGCGTGCCCACATCTTACGCATTATTGGCGGGATATTGATGCCAGACAAATCCCGCACCAAGGTGCACGTGATGTGGCTTTATCATCTTACCAATTTCGATGATTCTAGAAAAAAATGTTGGGGAGCAACTTTCTTGGCCTTTCTTTTTAGAGAGATGTGCAGAAACGTCGATCGAGATAGAGCAACATTTGAGGATGTTGTTTACTCCTTCAGTCTTGGGCTTGGTTTCAGATGCATTTTTTAAGCTCGCAGCCTAAACAGCCCACCCCTACTTATTTCTGCTTCTTTTGAGGTACTATTCAATTTATTATATTTATTTTATTTTTAAATTATTTTATTTAACGAATTTTTTATTTTTCATTAATGATAGGTGGAGAGAAACACTGAGCCACCAGGGCCTGCCGAAAAAACAACAAGACTACAGGCTTCTTATGGATAGGATGACGCACAATCAGGTAATCCGAAAATTCATTTGAAATTCTTCATACTTTTTTCCAATAATATTTCATATAACCGTTATAGACGTTATAATTTTTTTTAGATCGTGTGGATGCCTTACGATTCTGAGGTGATTCAGCAGATTACTCCACCCGACATTCTGGCTCACTAGCACATATGGCTTTCCGGAGTGTCGCGGATCGGGTTCTTCGACAGTTGGGGTACGTCCAAGGTGTTCCGCAAGTGGAACAACCAAAATTGGACGAATTCCACCATCTGACACGCCAAGGGAAGACGGAGATTGACTAGACCCATTACCATGCTGACTGGATTCAGCTGTGGCTTGACCGATATGCCAATCGTCAATGCATCCTTCGACCAATTGGGGATTGGGCCAATTTAGTCACTTTTGATTACTTTCAGTGGTATGGGATCTTTGGGAAGCAGCATATCCTTACTCCCGAAGAGCGTGACCGACAGCTTGACGAGGATCTACGAAACAGCCCACGCCCCCAACGTCAAGCGAGCCAGAGCTAGCCAAGGCAGCACGGTCTGAGACCGCGAACTGACACTATAGGGGCCTCATCTTTTGCCACAACATTTCAGAATTTGAGCGATCCTTCGATGTTCCAACAGATGAGGCCTCCACCCAACTTCGGCTTCTCTGATGCCTACCGTCTCCATATATCGACGAGTGGTCCTCCGATGATCGATATTCCACCGTTGGCATCTTAGTTTGACTTTAGCATTGTCTAGTAAATGCCGCCGGGAAGCTTGTTTTACTCCCTGCCCGGGCCCAGCAGAGGTCCACGTACCACAAATGGTGATGATGAGGACGAGGAGGAAGCAGCACAGCTTGTTCGGAGGAATCTAGATCGGGATCGTCGTCCACCCAACTGCGAAAACGGGTGGACATAGACGTCATTAGCCTTTTTTCTAATGGATATGTACTTATGTTTTTAATATATTTATTCGAGACATTTGTTTTTTTTTTGTAAATATCGTATTTTAATTTCTTTATCTATTATAATTAAATTTTTAAATATTAATTTAATTTCAGTTTTTTATTACTTTTATGCAATTACTAAACCGAAATTATCAATTGTTCTTCAAAAGCAATTTCATTCAAAAAAAAAAGGATGATACCATAGGGTTTTGGAAGCCATTTTAAGTCAGTTTAGAATGGACGGAAATTGACTGTGTTGATGTCATACGATAGGGAATTTCAAGTACTACGAACCCAAACTCGATGTTCGCTAAAAATATACGATTTATAAGCCCAAATTAGGCTCAAACAGACCTACCCAGCCTTGGTTTTAACCCAGATTTGCACAGAAATCGCGTTCTGCAGAACACGAGTTCTGTGCAATATATACAGCCGTCATTTCAAAATCTCGGGGAACTCGCGTTCTACAGAACGCGAGGTCATGAAAAACCGTTATTTCAAACAACGATGCGACGTACATGGAACTCGATGCCCACTATTTATGTTTTTAATTGTATATATATATATATATATAGTTATTTCAAATCCACCTAATCCATTCAAAATGTTTCCTTGTTCTTGGGTGATCCTCTAATTTCAAGGGCTTCAAAACATAACATACATAAAAAGATTAGACATTTAAGTCATTCAAAGATACATGCATGAACATAAATTTTCAGATTTTAAAACTTCCCTGACCTTGCTCGGATCACAATTCCAAGACCACTAATGGATTTCCTATTAATCAAAGCCTTCAATTCTAAATTTTCCTAAATTTCCCTTTACTTCATGATGTTTTCCTAAGTCTATCTCTCTAAAATTAAGAGCATTCATCAATGGCATTTTTCGGATAAAGGAAGACACTCAAACTTTCTCTTTCCTTTCTTATTTTAGGGTTTAAGGACTCCATTTATGATTTAGAGTTTAGGGGTTTATGTGTAATATTTTGGAATTATGGGTTGATGATAGAATTTTGAGTTTATAAGTTAAAATCTAGAACCCTAATCATATTACACTAGAACCCTAAATCCTAAACCCTAACTATAAACTCTAAACCTAATCTAAAATCTTGAACCTAAACTAAAACCCTAAACTCTAAAAATAAGAATCTTATAAAAACCCTAAACCCTAAAATAAATGTATAAAATTACACGTGAATAACACATGTCTTGCTAGCTAACCACAAATCTAAAAAGGTTTAATAACTTTGATCCTTAGATTTTTCCCATGCAATTATAAAATTAGGTTTTAAACTTCTCTTACTCTTCAAGACATGTAATATTCATTCTTCACACTATGGTCCTTTCTCTCAACTCTCAAATTAAATCTATAACCAATCCAATAATTCCAACTTAATTCAAAAATCCTCAAACTTAATCAATCACTTAGGAGTATTATTTCAATCATTAATGTTTACTAAACAACCACTAAATTTGATTAATTGTTGGGTCTGATTTCAGAATGTTACAAGTTGCAAAATAACAAAAGATCATGGTAGAAACAAAATCTAATCTTAAGAAATAACGATTTATTTATCAAATCAAGAAATGAAGCTAATTAGACTAAATTAACCTTAATTAAGCACCCATGTACAAATTAATCAAGATTTAAAGCCCATTTAATAATCAAATTGCAATAAAAGGTCAATTTGAATTAATTAATCAGTTTCATGAAACAAGACCTATTGTGAATAATTTAATCTTGAAAGCCGAATTTTAAAGAAACATACATGAATTTATGACCAAATTGAAAAAAAAATTAATCTATTTTCCAAAAATCAATCAAATCAAACTTAAATTAAGATTAAATTGCATTAAATCTAAACCTAAAAAAATCTAGAACCTAATTGAATGATACTTACATGCGATAGGACATGACGAGCAACTAGGCATTCTTAAATTCAATATTCCCCTTCTTTTATTTAATTAGAAGAATGGCACCCCTGCCGGGATTATTTGAATAAAAATACCACCCAAATTGCCCACGTAGGAATACCTCGTGTTCTGCAAAACGCGTGTAAAGACCTCGCTTCCTGCAGAAAGTAAGATCCATCCGACGTGGAAGGACTTTTCAGATAACCCATTATAAAACTTGGGAAAATGACCTCGCGTTCTGCATATAGTGAGGTCCCGAGAAATTGAAAATATTGTCGGACTATATTATACTGAACTTGTAACCCCCTTAACCCGGCCTAGACGGTTGACCCGAATTAAGAAAGTCACACGGGGAAAACCAAAGTCAACCCGAAAGTCAACCTTGATTAACGACCCTTTTTTTTCTTTTTAATCTTGTCTAGATGCACATTAATCCTAATTGTGATCACACAAACATCATACTCAAAGATCACAAACATCAGAGATCAAACAGGGACCCAATTGAACAAATTACAACTTTAGGGACCAAATTGTAATTTCTGTTAAATAATAGGACTTAACCCAAATTAAAGTTACCATCTAGAAATTAATCAGGTTTCATGCTTCTCTGTGAAATTTCAGTTCAAAAGGACTTCCCAAGCTCTCACAATTGAACATACAAGATTCAGGACCAAAACGTAAACAACTCAAAACATAAAACTGCCAATGTCAGCTCCCTAACGGTCGGACGTTCCGAAATGGCTCGACCCTGTTCCGAAACACGGGCCGTTCCAAAACCGACCAACCCCGTTCCGAAACACGGCCTTGGCAGAGACCAAACCGTTTCAAAACGGTGCACACCGTTTCGGACGCCTGGGTTCGTGTAAGGCACCCGTTCCGAAACGGTGCATACTGTTCCGAAACGCCTGCACAGATTGCAGCAAACAAGCATACCAAATCATGCAATTGAACATTCAAACATGCTCCAAATATCACCAAACTTTACCAGCATGCAATTAAACATATTTAAGACTTGTAGGAATCATCAATTCAACAAACCAACATCATATGCAAAAAGTCCCAATTCTATAGGCATGCTTCCTACACAAGCTAGCTATTCAAACTCCAAACTTCCAAAACAAGCATATAAGGTTCCAATTCAAAAACCAGCAATCTCAACAACATTCAACATACTTAGGGAGTCTCAAACACCTCCCAAAACATACACTTTGGTCCCCCATTGCCAAAACACACAAAAGCTAAATGTTTAACAAAACCTTCCATACTTTGAGCTTCTCTTGAACTTGATTACTTGACCTCTCTTGCTGCCCCTCAAAGACTCTAATGCTCTGCATTATTGAATTAAGAAAACGTAGAGAGCGTAAGCAAAAGCTTAGTGAGGCATGCTCATTAAAACAATTCAATAATGCAATTAAAACCATTTGTAAACCATGCTTAAATCAACCTTTGCACATGCTCAAAAGCATAATTAAAACAAGCAATCTCATGCTTCAACATAAACCTTAAAACAAGCATCTCATGCTTCACAAAATACTCAACATGTCATATTGGCTCAAGTGATACATTTCATTTCATAAAACAAGTTCAACAACTTTCCCAAGGACTTTTAAACACCTTGGCCCCAAGGACTTTTAAACACCTTGGCCATGGACTTTTAAACACCATGAATAAGGACCACACAAGGACTTTTAACCACCTTTGTGTCCAATGCTTGAATCACCCCAAGGACTTTTAAACACCTTGGCCCCAAGGACTTTTAAACACCTTGGCCCATGGACTTTTAAACACCATGGAAGGATCACCTAAGGACTTTTAACCACCTTAGTGTCCGCAACAAGACTCATCCAAGGACTTTTAACCACCTTGATGATCTTAAGTAACAAGGCTCACTCAAGGACTTTTAACCACCTTAGTGACCTTAACATTTTCAAAACACCACTTGCCAATATACATCATTATCATCATTTAATCCACTGTTTTAAAGCATTAAACCAAGCCACTTTCACATGCATTTCAAAGCATCAATTCTCATCATTTCAATGTATGAAAACAAGGAACTCCTACCTAGAGTTACCTTCAACATATGGCTTATATAATCAGCAAAATCCATGCTAAAACATGCTTTCAAAACAGTAATTAAAACATGCAAACATCACTTTGCAAAACATCAAGTCATGGCCACCACTAGAGAGAAAATCCGAAACTTACACTTGAGCTTAGCAAAGTTGTTTAGACTTAAACTAAGCTCCCAAAACCTTCAAACCTTGGTTTTAACGCTGAAAATCCAATTCCACAAATCCACTCACCAATTTCCACTTTGCTTCAAGCCAAAGCACCAAAACAAGCTTCCGGATCAACCAAACTTGGATCCAAAGATGCCTCCCCTGTTTCAACACATCAAAGCAGAGGATTAATGTATCATCATGCATTAATTGCTTCAATGAAAGCACCTAAACTCGCTGCTCTCATTCAACCTCCATTTTCGGCCACCAAACACAACCGAAAATGTATCCAAACCACTTCTAAACAAAGCCCAGCCATAAACCAGCAAAACCTCACTTCCATTAACATCATATAACATCTAAAAACAACCTAACAACAACCTTATACCTCCAACAACATCAGATCACCAAGATCACCTCAAAAACTACCTTAAAACACAAGCTAAACTTAGGAAACTCAACCTATCCGGGATTGCATCAATCAAAACTCAATTCCACATCATTTTAGAGATCATTTAACATCAAAAACACCTCTTAAATCACAGATTACTCAGATCTAATGAAAATCACCAAAAATCATCAAAATCTTGCATAATAAGCCAAGATCCAATTCAACACTTAAAAACCTTTAATTAAACTTCAATTTAGGATTGAAAACTTAGGAATTTCAGTAAAGAACTGATAGTTTAGAGGAGAAGGACGTTCTTACCTCCAAACTTGTATTTCTCCACTTTTTGCAATCAAAATGCTTGTTGAAACTTGTAGCAATTGAAGAGGTTTTGAAGATACAATGATTTGCAATCAAATGAGAGTTGAAAGGAGGAATTTAGGTGAGAAAATCATAATCAATTCTCTGGAAATGGAGTGTTTGGGTTGAGAGAAAAAGAGAGAAAGAAAATGGGAAGTTAGATGAGAAAATAGCCAAAATGAGTTTTCCCTCCTTTTTGGTTATCTTTAAAATCAGAAAATAGCTTATAAAATCTTAGAAAAATCTGGAGAAATCCCTTTTGGATTAATAGCTCCTTAAAGATTCAAAGTTCCAATCCTTTATAAAATAGCCACCAAACTTGCGAAAATTACATTTTGGTCACTAGCCAAAATGTCAACCTTCCAAAACTCATTTTCCAAAATTGTTTTCACAGTTCATCTAATTATATTAAAAGATGATTTTAGAACATTTTTCCATATTTTTAATGCAACCCGAACTAGGCTTTCCTAATTTAACCCCTTAAGATTCGAACAACACTTTGACCAACCGGTCAACGCCACAAAACTCCTAAGCCCAAAACCGGGGCGTTACAACTCTCCCCCCCTTAAGAAATTTCGTCCTCGAAATTTACCTGAAGGAAAGAGATAAGGAAACTGCTTCAGCATGTCTTCCTTCCGCTCCCACGTGGCTTCCTCAACACCTCGATGCTTCCACAGCACCTTCACCAACTCAATGGTCTTGCCACGAAGAACCTTGCAATCCGAATCCAGAACCTTCACCGGTTCCTCATCATAGGTCAAATCCGGATTCAAAACCACATCCTCTACAGGCATCACATGCGAAGGATCAGATCTATACTTCCGGAGCATAGAAACATGGAACACATCATGAATCTTCTCCAACTCCTGAGGTAACCTCAACCGATATGCAACAGGACCCACACGCTCAACCACCTCATATGGTCCAATGTACCGAGGGCTCAACTTACCCTTCCGACCAAACCTCGTCACCTTCTTCCAAGGCGAAACCTTCAAGAACACACGGTCACCCACCGCATACTCTATCTCCTTACGCTTCAAATCCGCGTAAGACTTTTGCCGATCAGAGGCAGCCTTCAACCTCTCACAAATGAGCTTCACCTTCTCGGTGGTCCCTTTCAACAAAGGAGGCATCGAGACCAACTTCTGACCAGTTTCAGCCCAACAAAGAGGAGTCCTACACTACCTCCCATACAGAGCCTCATAAGGTGCCATCTGTATACTCGCCTGATAACTATTGTTATAAGCGAACTCAACCAAAGGCAGATGCTTCTCCCAAGAACCTTGGAACTCAATCACACAGCATCTCAACATATCCTCCAAAATCTGAATAACCCGTTCAGACTGACCATCCGACTGAGGATGATAGGATGTACTGAAATGTAACCTTGTACCCAGAGCTTGATGCAAACACTGCCAGAAACGCGATGTGAACCTCGGATCCCTATTCGACACAATCGACTTAGGCACACCATGCAACCTCACTATCTCAGCAATGTACAGCTCTGCCAGCTTATCCAAAGAGAACGTAGTATGCACAGGCAAGAAATGCGCACACTTCGTCAAGCGATCCATAATCACCCAAACAGAATTCTTCTTTGATGGAGACAAAGGCAAACCAGATACAAAATCCATGGTAACCCTCTCCCACTTCCATTCAGGGATTTTCAACGGTTGCAACAAACCAGAAGGAACCTGATGTTCAGACTTAACTCGCTGACACACCAAACACTTGCTCACAAACTCTGCAACATCCTTCTTCAAACCTACCCAATAGTACTCATCACGAAGATCACGATACATCTTAGTACTACCAGGGTGCATAGCCAAAGGACTACTATGACCTTCAGTCAGAATAGCACGCCTCAACTCAACATCAGCAGGCACTACTATCCGACTACCAAAACACAACACACCATCCTTATTAAAGCAGAAATCTGAAGGTCTACCCTCCGCGATATCCTGAACATGAGACACCAAGGAGTCATCCAGCAACTGCTTTTCCTTGATCAACTGAACCAAAGATGGTTTCACTTGCAACTCTGCAACAAGACCACCATCTCGCGATATGCTCAAGCTAGCAAACATCGCCCTCAGCTCAACAGCTACCTTCCTACTCAAGGCATCCGCAACAACATTGGCCTTTCCAGGATGATACTCAATCGTCAGATCATAATCCTTGAGCAACTCCAACCAACGTCGCTGCCTGAGATTCAACTCCTTCTGAGACATCAGATACCTCAAACTCTTATGATCCGTGTACACAGTACACTTCTCACCATACAGATAATGTCTCCAGATCTTCAGAGCAAAAACCACTGCAGCCAGCTCAATATCATGCGTAGGGTAATTGCGCTCATGCACCTTCAACTGCCGCGACGCATAAGCCACAACCTTACCCTCTTGCATCAGCCCACATCCCAAACCAACATAGGACGCATCACTATAGACCACAAACTCTTTCCCTGATTCAGGCTG